>OX463224.1:67591714-68834214 GCA_949820135.1 Sylvilagus floridanus | reverse complement strand
ACTCCCTGGCCACAGCAGAGAACTGGCCTGGAAGAGGGGCAACTGGGACAGAATCCGGCACCCCGACCAGGACTAGAACCCGGTGTGCCGGCGTCGCAAGGCGAAGGATTAGCCTAGTGAGCCGCGGTGCCAGCCTATAATGCATTTTTAAAAAGATTTATTTAATTAGTTGGGAGGCAGAATTCCAGACAAAGAGAGGGAGAGACAGAGAGAAAGGTCTCCCATCCACTGGTTCACTCCCTAAATGGCTGAAATGCCTGAGCTGGGCCAGTATGAAGCCAGGAGCCCGGAGCCTCTTCTGCGTCTCCCACTCTGCACAGGGGCCCAAGCACTTGTGCCATCTTCTAATGTTTTCCCAGGCCATTAGCAGGGAACTGGATCAGATGTGGAGCAGCTAGGACACGAAATGATGCCCATATGGGATATCAGTACCATGGGCAGAGGGGTAGCCTGCTATGCCACAATGCTGGCCTCTATAATACATTTTAATATCTGTTAAGGCAAGCAACTTCATTAATCATTTTTATATTTTTTGAGTAGTTTTATTTTGTTTTTATAAATGTTGAAAAGATTCTTTTGAAAGTCAGTGGACTTACAGTGAGCATGTGAGCATATGTGGAACATTGATCTCTGTTTTTACAAATTACTTCTATCCTAAATAATATGGTCTTATTTATTTATGGTCTTAGGTAAAGTTTTATAATTTTATAGATTTTATTATTCATTTATTCACATTAATTTGTATTACTATAATTATTTTTATTTTTCCAGTTTTTATGATAAAATATGAGTACTCCCTTTTATATATTCTATTCGGCTCTTAATGGTCAATGCAAGATATAATGATTTGGGTACATTAATTTAATAAATAATTATCATACTTATTTTTTATTACTTATTTTCTTGGGTTTCTAGGAAATATAAGATGTATTTCCACATTTCTTATTTCACTGTTATGTAATAGTGCATAACAATTGTATTACAGTAATGTACAATGGAAAACAATGAGTCCAGGAAGCAGACATCCATATCTTATGGCTAATTTTAATGAAAATGTTCCAATGTTCACATTAATACTGACATTTAGGTTAAATTTAGATATATGTGGATATACATATGTTGAAATGAGAATGTATCTTTCTATTCCTATGGGAACTAATAACTGCGAATGTAGGTATCTTCTTAATATCAAGGCAAGAAGACATTATTGAATATGGCATGGCAGCAGAGGCAGGTTTTATGTATGAGCTCAGCAATATATATTTCCTCTAATTAAGCTGAACTGGTTAACATCAATGCCCATTGATTAGTGTGCTGACAACAGAAGGTGATATCAAGCCCTAAAGGATGCTTTCTTTGGAGGTCCCTGGCAGTTACCTGGGGACAAGATGGTAAGTTGATTACTCTGAATTTCTTCCACCAAGGACAGGTCAAAGATTTCTCATAATTACAGACTTAAATTCTGGGTCTGAATTTGTTTTCCCTTTAGTGCATTCTTTATCAATACCATTTGTGGACTTCAGAATGTCTTATTCATTGCCATGTTACCCTACACAACATCACCTACAAACAATGAATATATTTATGGCAAAGGAAGTGTAGCAATGAGCTGTAACCACAGAATTCACTAATTTTGCTGTGTTCCCCTCATGTAGAAGCAGATAGTCTGCTTGTCTAAAGCCTATAGACTCAATGATCACAATAGTTAAGGACAACACTCTGTGAGGTGTGATACCATTTAGTGCGATATGCTATATGCATTAACCCAGGATTCAACATAAACATATAAACACACACATATTTACATGTAATCTTTCTCTTTCTCTAGGAGAACACAAGGCATTGAAAACCAAGAAGCTAAAGTGGAAGATCCTCTAAGCTTTATAACTTTCACCCACTTAGAGATTATTATTTCTGATTTGTTTTCTGTCCTCTGTGCCTAGCAGTTGTCAGAGCTTCCTGCTGTTAGTGGCTGGTGTTTCGCATCTCTTATTGATTCCCTTCATGAGACTCCCTGGAGTAAAAACCTTTTGAGTGTGCCATCTGTTGACTTGTAGGGCCAGCTGCTGCAACCTCCTTTCTGCCTGGAGCAGCACTTCCTATACCTCTCTGCTTTCAGGAGTAATTTTAACAGTTGCAGTTTGGTATTATGCTTCACCTCATTCCCTCCTACTAAAGTTTTAAAATTATAAATTCTTTGATAATAAGAAGATATTTCCATAATCTATTTTAGCTTACTTTTAATTACAATGTCAAACATTGTAATAATTTTCCTTAATCAACTGAAAAGACGTAGTTCTACTGGATATGACACCTGTCTTACTAACTCAAGGATGAACAGAGGAAGACAACTTTACAATTAGGATTATGATGCAAGAGCCTGGATTCCCCAAAAGACAGCTCTTCATGTTGGCTGGTCTTGATTTACCCTCTGGGCAAGGATTTAACATGTCACCACCCAAATAGCAATTTCCTCTTCTGCAGGGAATCACCTGGATTCAAATGTGCTGTACAAAAGACTTCTTTACTTAAAGAACAAGGACTGAATGCAAACATAAAATTAAATATTCACATATGCAGTTACTATAGCCTCATTTCAAGTATCAGATAATCACATGTAGCTACTGGCTATTATATTGAGAACCATATACAAAATGTTTCTATAATCACAGGAAGACCAATTGACAATACTTCTCTAAATTAAATTCTTAAGCAATTATAAATAATTAAATGTTCAAGGTTATTCATTTAGACTTTATAATATCTAAAAGATTATGGGTAATAAAATTTTCTATCCAAAAGGGAGTGATTAAGTCAATTATAGAAATATTCATTCTTTGATGTAATAAGCCATTATTAAGAATGATATGGGGTAATTCCAATTGTTAATTTTGGCTTTGCCTGCCTGTGCCTTCAGGGTCTTTTCCAAGAAATATTTGCCTGTGCCTATATCTTGCAGGGTTTCTCTGATGCTCTCTAATAATTTGATGGTGTGGGGTCGTAGATTTAGATCTTTAATCCATGTTGAGTGGATTTTTGTGCAAGGTGTAAGGTAGGGGTCTTGCTTCATGCTTCTGCACGTGGAAATCCAGTTTTCCCAGCATCATTTGTTGAACAGACTGTCCTTGTTCCAGAAATTGGTTTTAGATCCTTGATCAAATATAAGTTGGCTGTCTATCCATCTGTTTCTGTACTGCAATAGAAATAGTCAGGAAAGTGAAGAGGAAA
Source organism: Sylvilagus floridanus (assembly GCA_949820135.1). NCBI lineage: Eukaryota > Metazoa > Chordata > Mammalia > Lagomorpha > Leporidae > Sylvilagus > Sylvilagus floridanus. The sequence goes on along the minus strand of OX463224.1, from coordinate 68,830,986 downwards.
CCAACAGAATGGGAAAAATATTTGCAAACTATGCAACTGATAAAGGATTAATAACAAGAATCTACAAAGAGATCAAGAAACTCCACAACAAAACAAACACCCACTTAAGAAATGGGCCAAGGAACTAAATAGATATTTTTCAAAAGAGGAAATCCAAATGGCCAAAAGACACATGAAAAAAAGTTCAGGATCACTAGCAATCAGGGAAATGCAAATCAAAACCACAATGAGGTTTCACCTCACCCCGGTTAGCATGGCTCACATACAGAAACCTACCAATAACAGATGCTGGCGAGGATGTGGGTAAAAAGGGACACTAACCCACTACTGGTGGGAATGCAAACTGGTAAAGCCACTATGGAAGTCAGTTTAGAGATTCCTCAGAAACCTGAATATAACCCTACTATACAACCCAGCCATCCCACTCTTTGGAAGTTACCCAAAGGAAATTAAATTGGCAAACAAAAATGCTGTCTGTACCTTAATGTTTTTTGCAGCTCAATTCACAATAGCTAAGACCTGGAATCAACCTAAATGCTCATCAACAGAAGACTGGATAAAGAAACTATGGACATATACTCTATAGAATACTACACAGCAGTAAAAAAAGTGAAATCCGGTCATTTGCAACAAAATGGAGAAATCTGGAAAACATCATGCTGAGGGAATTAAGCCAGTCCCAGAGGGACAAATATCATAGGTTCTCCCTTATTGGTGACAACTAACCAAGCACCAAAAAGGAAACCTGTTGAAGTGAAATATACACTATGAGAAACAATGACTTGATCAGCCCTTGCCCCAATTGTCAAGGAACAACTTAATACTTTATTCCTTTTAGTATTTTTTTTCTACTTAATACAATTGGTTGAATTTTTTAATTAACACACAATTATTACTTAAAATAAAAGGCATTTAAAATTAATTGAAAAGTGATCTCTGTTAAATATAAGAGTAGGAATAAGAGAGGGAGGAGATGTACAGTTCTGCACATGCTCAATAGAGTTAGAAATGTGCCAGGGGATTCCAATTCAATCCCATCAAAGTAGCATGTACCAATGTCATCCTACTAGTCAAAGTGATCAGTTTCAGTTCATAATTGATCATAATTATAGGATTATGTGTCAAAGGGATCACATAAGCAAGACTAGCATCTACTAACACTGATAGAATTAAGAAGGAGAGAACGATCCAACATGGGAAGGGGGATACACAGGAGACTCATAGAATGGCAGATGTCCTAAACAGCACTCTGGCCCCAGAATCAGCCCTTAAGGCATTTGGATCCAGCTAAAAAGCCAATGAGAAAATTTCAGGCATGGAAATCCAAGACTCTGTGGCAAAAAAAAAATGACCTAAATGAAAGATCTCTGTGAGCGGGATCCCAGCGGAAAGAACGGGCCAACAAAGAAGGCAATACCTTTCTCTGAAGGGAGGAGAGAACTTCCACTTTGACTATGGCCTTATCTAAATAAGATCAGAGTTGGCGAACTCAAGAGGCTTCCATTGCCTTGGCAACTCATGACAAGAGCCTCGGGTGATAACTGATGTCATAAATAAGATTGTCAATTGTTAAATTGACAACAGGAGTCACTGTGCACTTACTCCCCATGTAGGATCTCTGTCTTTAATGTGTTGTACTATGTGAATAATGGCATAACTAGTACTCAAACAGTACTTTATACTCTGTGTTTCTGTGTGGGTGCAAACTGTTTAAATCTTTACTTAGTATATACTAAATTGACCCTCTGCATAAAGATAATTGAAAATGAATCTTGATGAAGAATGGGATGGGAGAGGGAGTGGGAGATGGGATGGTTGCGGGTGGGAGGGAGGTTATGTGGGGAAAAAGACACTGTAATCCAAAAGTTGTACTTTGGAAATTTATATTTATCAAATAAAAGTTAAAAAAAAAGAATGATATGAGGGGGAGGTGCTGTGGCGTAGTGGGTAAGGCAGCCAACTGTAGTGTTGGCATTCCATATGGGCATTGGTTCAAGACCCGGCTACTCCACTTCAAATTCAGCTCTCTGCTATGGCCTGGGAAAGCAGTGGAAGATGGCCCGACTTCTTGGGCCTCTGCACCCCCATGAGAGATCTGGAAGAAACTTCTGGCTCCTGGGTTCAGATTGGCCCAGCTGTAGCTGTTGAGGCCATTTGCGGAGTGAACCAGCGGATGGAAGACCTTGTTCTCTCTGTAACTCTACCTTGCAAATAACTAAATAAATCTTTAAAAAGAAAAAGAATGATGGGGGATGGGGTGGTTGGCACTGTGGCATAGTGGGTAAAGCTGCTACCTGCAGTGCTGGCATCCCATAGGAGCACTGGATTGAGTCCTTGGGCCATTGAACCTGCATGAAAGACCCAGAAGAAGCTACTGGCTCCTGGCTTCAGATCAGCCCAGCTCTCGCCTTTGTGGCCATTTGTGGAATGAACCAGTGGATGAAGATTCTCTCTCTCTCTCTCACTATCTCTCTCTCTCTCAAACTCTGACTTTCAAATAAATAAATAAATCTTTAAAAAAACTTGGTGTGGGGGACCAGCATTGTGATGAAACATGTAAAGCCACTTACTATGATGCTGGCATCCCTTATGCATGCCAGCTCATGTCCCAGCTGCTCTACTTCCAATCCAATTCTCTATAATGTCCTGGGAAGAACAGTGGAAAATGATCCAAGTGCTTGGGCCCCGATACCTACATGAAAGACCTGGAAGAAACTCTTGACAGCTGGCTTTGGTGAGCCCTAGCACTGGCCACTGTGGCCAATTGGGGAGTCAACCAGCAGACAGAAGATTTCTCTCTGTCTCTCGCTCTCTAGCTCTGATTTTCAAATAAATAAATAAATATTTTTTAAAATGAATCATATGGCTTTCCCTTTTACAATACCTATAAAATTTAAGTCCTGTGGAATAAATTTAACCAAGGATGCAAAAGATCTCAACAATGAAAATTATAAAACATTAAATAATGAAACAGAAGAAGATACAAAAAATTCTCCATGTTCATGAATTGGAAGAATTAATATTATCAAACTTGAATTATCAAAATTAATATTATCAAACCACCCAAAGCAATTTACAGATTCATTGCAGCCTCCAACAAAAGTCCAAGGATGTTCTTCATAGAACTAGAAAACATTCCTAAAATTTACACGGAAACAAAAAAGACTCTGAATAGCCAAAGCAATATTCAATAATAAAACAACGCCAGAGGCCTCACAATACCAGGTTTTAAGACATACTATGGGGCTGGTGCTGTGGCTCAATAGGCTAATCCTCCACCTGCAGCACCGTCACACTGGGTTCTAGTCCCAGTTGGGGCACCAGATTCTGTCCCAGTTGCTCCTCTTCCAGTCCAGCTATCTGCTGTGGCCTGGGAGGGCAGTGGAGGATGGCCCAAGTCCTTGAGCCCTGCACCCACATGGGAGACCAGGAGGAAGCACCTGGCTCCTGGCTTTGGATCAGCATGGTGCACCGGCTGCAGTGCGCCAGCCACAGTGGCCATTGGGAGGTGAACCAACGGAAGGAAGACCTTTCTCTCTGTCTCTCTCTCTCTCACTGTCCACTTTGCCTGACCAAAAAAAAAGAAAAAGACATACTGTGGGCTATTATAATCAAAATATCTTGGAACGGTCATAAAAATAGACATGCAGATCAATGGAACACTAGAAAAAACATCAGAAATAAATTCACACATCCACAACCAACTAATATTTGATAAACCTGCTAGAAACTTCCCTGGAGAACAATCTTTTCACCAAATTGTGTTAGGAAAATTGGATTTCCACATGCATAAATTTGAATAAAGACTCTACCTAATGCACTATACAAAAAAAAAAAAAAAAAACCTCAAAATGGACCAAGAATCCAAACTTGCAGCCCAAAACTGTCAAACTACAAAAGGCAAACTACAAGGGGAATCACTCAGTGATGTTGATGTAGGCAAAGATGTTTTGAGCAAAGACCCCAAAAACAGGCATTAAAAGGCAAAAATAGACAAAGGGGATCACATCAAGCTAAGAACCTTATGCACAACAAAGGAAACAATTAACAAAGTGAAGAGACAACTGACATAATAAGAGAAAATATTTGCAAACTATGCATCTGATAAAGGATTGATATCTAGAATATATAAAGGCTCAAGAAACTCAACAGTAACAAATAAACAATCCATTGAAGAAAAAGGCAAATTATACAAGTAGATATGTTCTAATGAAGAAATACAAATGACCAACATGCACGTGAAAAAATGCTCAGGTTACTAGCCATCAAGGAAATGCAAATGAAAACCACAATGAGATATTATCTTACTCCAGTCAGAAGGGTCATTAACAAAAATTCAAAAAATAATAAATGCTGATGAAGTTGTGCAGAAAAGGGTACCCTGACACATTGCTGGTGGGAACACAAATTAGTACAATAATTATGGAATAAAGTAATGGAGATTCTTTAAAAACCAAAAATTGGTCCCACCACATTACTCAGCTTTCAGACTTCTGAGAATATATTCAAAAGAACTGAAATCATATGAAAGAGATATCTGAACTCCCACATTCATAGTAGTCCAATACAAAATAGCAAAGATGTCTATCAACCGATGACTGAATAAAAAAATCTGTGTGTGCATGTGTGTGTGTGTGTGTGTGTGTGTGTGTGTATGTATGTGTGTTGGAATATTACTCAGGCATCAAAATATGATGGATGGGATTTGAAATGGATGGGGTTAAATGAAATAAGCCACATGCAGAAAGATAAATATCACATATTTTCTTCTTATTTGCAGAAGTTATTATATAGGTAGTATAAAAATTGTATGAACGTCATATTGCTTGGTATATAAATGTTGCTTTACTAAATTATATCATACACATGACAGTATACCTACTTTTCCCACTTTATGGTCATTATCATGAATCCCACATTTTGTGACATTAATGTCTCTGTTTTTAAGAAATAGTATAGGGGCCTGTGCTGTGAAATTTTCAAATTAAAAAAAAGAAAAAAGTGATATAATCTTTTATGTACTACTATGAAATTATATCTGAGCAATATAAAATATGTATTTTATTAAGAATTTAAGTTAAAACATTTTAATACTTCAATATATGTAATATAATTTTGTCTTATGTTCAAAACTATTCCCTTGCTTTTATCCTAGGCAGGAAAAACTATCTGGAATTTGGTGTATATCCATTCATTCCTATTAAACTAGACAGATATAAACACCTAAACAAATATACCACAAAAATGTGTAATAATGTTGAATGTTCCCAATGTTTAAGTGAATGATAACTGATACTCTTAGATTTTATTATGTAATTTCACTCAGCAGTACCTCTGTCAAGGTCTGTCAAATTACTGTGAAGATGCGCCTTGACTAAAGATGTGGTTACATCTCTATAAAACCACTATAAAGTAAGAATAATATTATGTTGAAAAGCATTTAATAGACCCGACCAACTGAGCATCATTACTTATCCTAGGCTACTGACCTCAGGACAATTAGAGTAGAGCTAGCTCTGTGGTGCAGCAGGTTAAGCCTCTGTCTGTGAAGCTGGCATCCCATTTCACTGCACCAATTCCAATACCAGCCTCCCTGTTTATGATCCAGCTTTGTGCTAATATAATGGGGAATGCAGAAGACAGCCCAAGTACTTGGACCTTTGACACCCTTTAAGTGACAAAAAACCAAAAAATATTTAATTCTTTGATAGTGACCAAAAATATGTGAATCCATAGAAATTTCATCCAGCATTATAGAAGAGCTCACTGAAATGCAGCTTTGAAGGTGTGGTGGTCTACTAAAATTGTCTTCCAATTGTATTATATAAGGTCCAGTTCATCCAGTAAAACTTAAGTTAACCTGTGATATTTTATGCAGTGGAGCAATTAAATCTTAATACAGTAAATATGTCAGTAATATTATTTTTTATATGCTGTTCTAAGAAATTCTTTCCTGTGCCTGTATTCTCCTGCATTTTATTCTCAAATTGTAAAGCTTTGTTTTTAACATTTACATTTTACTGCACCAAAAATTTATTTATTTTGTTCATAAAGTGAAATAATAAACTTAGTTTTTTGTACGGATTTTCAATTGTTACAGTTTTTTATATTCAATTACCCATCATTTCCCCTACTGATTCATAATGCCATTTCTGCAACAAAGTTTTCTATACCTGCTTGGGTCTATTTCTGGACTTTTTATTCTGACCTTTTTTAGAAAATATAAAAAATGCATTCATTTCTTAGATTTCTAATTATAAATACAATAGAAAATCTTAAACCAAAAATCCATTATATATCCTCATAAAACAAAGAACACATGCTGTTGGCCATCTTAACAAAAAAATTAACACATCATTTCTGGCAAAGATGTCAAGTGTCAAAAATTATTAACCTCACATTGATAGAAGGGGATGTTAAAGTCTCATGACATAAAAAAAGATTTACAATAAAGAGGAACTCAACTCCATGTGTCTAGACCAAGTAATCACAAGTTAATCCACATTCAGTAATCCCAGATGTTCTAGATAATAATACTCCTTTTTGTGGAGGCCTGAAGAATAAATGAGAATTTAAGAAGGAAGGAAAGTAATAAAATCTTGAACTTCATCTTGAAGATAACTGTAATAGGAAATCAGTATAATGGGGTAAAGCACCAGGGGTTAAGCTGCCACAGGAAAGCCCACATCCTTATGGAAGTACGAGTTCAAATATTGGCTACTCTACTTCTGATCCAGCTCCCTACTAATGGCCTGGAAATACAGATGAAGTCTCAACTCTGAATCCTTGCCACCCACAAGGGAAACATGGATGGAGTTTCTAGCTCCTGGCTTCATCCTGGCCCAACCCCAGATGTTGGAGTCATTTGGGGAATGAACCAGTGGATACAAGATTCTCCCTCTCCCTCTTTCTCTCTCATCCTCTTTCAAATAAATAAACAAATCTAAAAAGAAATCAGTATACCATTTTTCTCTCTTTGTCAATAGTTTACATTTATAAATTGCTCTGATTTGATCAGTATACACTGTTTATATGTATTGAAATGTCACACAGTAACTGCATAAATATATACAATTTTTGTCAGTCAAAAAAGTTTTAAATTGTTTTAAAATATGGTAAATAAAATACTTGCAAAACTAAGTTTAAAAATTAAACAATTTGTAACTATCAGAAATGAAAAAATCAAAATTATAATGAAATACTATCTCATGCATATTAGGGTGCTTATTATCAAAAAAATAGGCCATATAAGTGTTGTTGGGAGTATGGAGAAGATGCAATCCTTCACACTGTTAGTGGGAAAGCAGATTGGTGCAGCCATTATGGAAAGCAGTATGATGCACTCAAAACATTACAAATAGAACTACGTGATGATCCAGCAACTCCCTGCTGTTTGCATACCCAAAATAAATGCTATTAGGTCCTTGTAGAGATACTTTTATTGACTGCAGCACTATTCATAGTAGCCAACACAAGGAAACAAACTAAATATCCATCAACAGAAGAACAGAAAAAGAAGATGTAGTACATGTTCATATACACAATGGAATATTATTCAGCCCTTAAAGAGAAGAAACTCCTCTATTTACAATAACATGGATGAATCTAGAGGGCATTGTGGTAAGTGAAATAAGCTAGAAACATAAAGAAAATACTGCATGATACCACATGCATATGGAATAAAACAAAACAAAACAAAAATCAAACCAAAGTTAAATACATAGAAACTGAGAAGAAAGGTGGTGCAGGGTATAGACGCAGTGGCACGGAACCAGAAATGCAGGTCAAAGGGTACAAAGTTGCAGTTACATAGGATCAATAAGTCTAGAGTTGTAATGTACATCAGAAGGGCAACAGCTACTAATATCTTACGGTACACTGACAGTAAAAACGTAAATTTTAGGTATAATAACCCTCCTTCCAAAGTGGTAATTGTATGATATAATGGATGTAAATTAGATTGACTGTAATAATCATTTCACTGTGTTTATAAATCAAAACACTGTGTTAAATACCTTAAATATATATAATAAGAATAAAAAATTTAAAATCCTGGTACAAACACTTTATCCTCAGATTCTCTGAGGATATTAGCTTTATAATGACTATACTGCATGTGCATTTTGATGGATTTTTGAAATTTTAAAGCATTTAAGAGGCTTTGATATATTCAAAGGGATCCTAATTAAAGATTTAGAAGTCTCTGATTAAGTTTGCAATCAACATTTAAATGTTTTGGCAAATTTAATCTGTTTAGTGCATAAATTTGACTTAATAGTTTGTGTACATGCTGTGTAAATATTAAGTGGAATGCTAATATTTAAATAAATTATATATTCATATGATAAATTAGAAAATAAACTAATTATAAATAATAATGTTTTCCTTTTATAGAAATTATTTTGACATAAAGTAACCTTACAATAATAAGTCTTATATTTTTCCTAGTTGTTTTTTCCAAAATAGCTCGTCTAATTTTGTTTCTTACTTCCTCAATAAGCATTTTAGAATTAGCTTAGTAAGTTTTGTAAATGTACCCTGTATTTACTTTAATTGCAATTGCACTGAGTTTTAAAAAGTGGAAATAGTGTAGTCTCAGGGGAGAGTTAGGAAGAAAACAGCAGAGGAAACTCTACAGAAATTGGAGGAACACAGTGGACCTACATGGAGGGAAAGGATGTGCACAACTTTGAACTACAGCAGCCGAGAGCTCTTGCACCAGCATTGGAGAGTGAGATAAGATCAGACTGCAGTAGCCCAAGCCACCAGCGAAAAAGTTGCAGGAAGATCCTAGAGGGAATCCAGCTTGGAGCTCTGTGCGGGAAAGTGTACCCACCAAACTAGAGGACAAAAAACAAAGGAGAGGCACATTTTCTCTCACTGCCCAAACTGCAAAGGCATCCTGTAACAAGCTGACAGAGAGCAGTCGCCATTTGGACGTATGTAACAGCTGTACCAGCTCATGTCCCCATCCAGCAATGAACTAAGCAGAGATTCCTGAGTGGTAGGAGAACATAACAGGGGGGGCTGGTGCTCAGGACTGTGGGAGGCTTGTGTGCCAGGACTATGAAACACTGAGGCTTCATGGGAGGAATCAGGGTGTGGCTGGGACATTGAAAAATCACTGTGGGAGGCTCCACACAATCAAGGCTTCCTACTTACCCGGTGAGGGAAATTGCTGAGGAATCTGAGCATACAGTGAGGGCTGCATAGAACCCGTGACAGAGCAGATGATTAATATACTCACTGGGGCTAGTGCCCAAGCACTGGTCTCCTTCAAGGAGAGGAGCTCAGCTGAGTCTAAGCCAACAGACAAGAATAAATCTTCCCTCTGATTAAAACAAAAAGGACATTTACTATGACAAACCTGGGTGCGTCACCTCAGAGACTCTCCACCCTGGAGCATTGAACAGTTCCCCAGCCACACCTATCACACGCCTATAGTTATTCCCTAAAAACTGACACTCAACTAATCTACTCAGATATAGTCTAAATGTAAAACCCAACACATTGAAAAAACAAAGAAACCAACAAGTATTTTCACAAATGCCAAATAACATATGCACCGATTCAAGAAACAAGAATAAAGAAGACAATATGACATCCCTAAACTAACACAACACTTCAATACTAGATTGTGATGATGATGAGATTAAAGAAATGACAGAAATGGAATTCAAAACACTGATGATAGGATTATTTAGAAATAATCAGAAGCAGCTGTCTTCATGGCTCAATAGGCTAATCCTCTGCCTTGTGGCACTGGCACACCGGGTTCTAGTCCTGGTCGGGGCAACGGATTCTGTCCCGGTTGCCCCTCTTCCAGGCCAGCTCTCTGCTATGGCCTGGGACTGCAGTGGAAGATAGCCCAAGTGCTTGGGCCCTGCACCCTATGGGAGACCAGGAGAAGCACCTGGCTCCTGACTTCAGATCAGTGTGGTGCATTGGCTGCAGCGCACTGGCCGCGGCGGCCATTAGAGGGTGAACCAATGGCAAAAGGAATACCTTTCTCTCTGTGTCTCTCTCTCACTGTCTGCTCTGCCTGTCAAAATAAAAAATAAAAAAAAGAAAGAAAGAAATAATCAGAAGCAAATGCATGACCTAATGAAATTCATACATGACATGAAAGAAAATTTCTTCCAGGAAATTGAGAACTTAAAGAGAAATCAAAATGAAATCTTGGAAATGAAGAATTCAATGGAACAAATGAAAAATACAATGGAAAGCCTTAAAAACCAAATCAATGAAGCAGAAGAAAGAATATGCAATTTAGAAGACAAAGCACAGGAAATTATAGTTAGACCAGACACAACTAGAGAAATTAGAAAACTAAAAAAACACTGTTGGAAATCTACAGGATACTATCAAATGACCCAAGACACAGGTTCTAGGAATTCCAGAAGGCATGGAAAGACAAAAAGGATCAGAAGGCCTTTTTAGAGATGGGAGAGGGAATGTAAGGTGGGAAGGGAGCAGGGTGGGGGGCATGAGGCAAAGAACCACTGTATTCCTAAAGTTGTATCTACGTAAAAATGCATTCATTAAATAAAAAAGAAGGACTTTTTAGTGAAATAGTAATAGAAAAATTTCCCCAATATGGAGAAAGAAAGGAACATCCAAGTATAGGAAGCACATAGAACTCTTAATAGATGTGAACAGAAAAGATCGTCACCACTACACATTGTAATCAAACTCTCCACAGTAAAGCATAAGGAAAAGATGCTAAAATGTGCACAAGAGAAATGCCAGATTACTTTCAAAGGAGCTCCCATTAGACTAAAAAACACATCTCACTAGCAAAGATGCATGCAGGTTGAATGTGAAATGGAAAAAGATATTCCATGCCAACATACTGTAAAACAAATTAACAAAAAACCAACCAAACAAAAAAACCGCTGGTGTAGCCACCCTAGTATCAGACAAAATAGACTTTAACACAAAAAACTGTTAAAAGAGATAAAGATGGGCACTATATAATGATTAAGGAATCAATTCAACAGGACAATCTAACTATTATAAAAGTATATGCAACTAATTACAGGACACCTAGGTATTTAAAAGAAATGTTAAGGATCTAAAGGGAGACATGGACTCAAATACACTTTCAGCAATGGATAGATCACAGGAAACAGCAGAGAAAATCGACACTATAACCAAATGGACCTAACAGATATCTACAGAACTTTCCATCCTATAGTTGCAGGATACACATTCTTGTCACCTATGCATGGAAACTTCTCTAGGGCTGACAACATGTTCAGCCATAAAACAAGTCTCAACAAATTCAAAAAAATTGAAATCATACCATGCATCTTCTTGGACCACAATGCAATGAAGCTGGAAATCAGCAACTCAGGAATCCCCAGAACATAGGCAAAAACTTGGAGACTGAACAACATGCTCCTGAATGAGTGGATCATAGAAGAAATCAAAAGAGAAATAAAAAAAATGTCTGGAAACAAATGAAAATGACAAAACAACATATGAAAACTTATGGGGTACAGTAAAAGCAGTGTTAAGAGGAAAAGTTTATAGCAATAGGTGCCTACATCAAAAAAATTAGAAAAATCACCAAATAAATGAGCTATCAATGCACCTCAAGGATCTTGAAAAACAACAGCAAACCAACCCCAAATCTAGTAGGAGAAAAGAAATAATTAAAATTAGAGAAGAAATCAACAAAAATAAAACCAAAACAACAATACAAAAGATTAGCAAGATGAAGAACTGGTTTTTTGAAAATATAAACAAAAATGGCACATAATTCACTCAACTAACCAAAAAAAAGGAGAGAGAAGACCCAAATCAACAAAATAGAGATGAAAAGGGAAATGTCACAATAGATGGCACAGAAATAAAGAATCATCAGAAATTATTAAAGAGCTGTATCCCAACAAACTGGGAAACCTAAAAGAAATGGATAGACCCCTGGACACATACGACCTTCCTAAACTGAGCCATGAAGACAGAAAATCTAACTAGACCCATTACCAAGATGGAACCTGAATCAGTAATAAAGACTTTCCCAACAAAGAAAAGACCAGGACCAAATGGCTTTCCTTCTGAATTCTTCAAGAAATTTAAGGAAGAACTAACTGTACTTATTCTCAAGTTATTCAAAACAATTAAAAGGAAGGGAATCCTTCCAAATTCTTTCTATGAAGAAAGCATCATCTTCATTCTTAAACTCTAAAAGATGCAACAGAGAAGATGAACTACAGACCAATTTCCCTGATGAACATAGATGCAAAAATCCTCAACAAAATTCTGTCCAATTGAATCCAACAACACATCAGAAAGATCATCCATCCAGACCAAGTGGGATTTATTCCAGGCATGCAAAGATGGTTCAACATTTGCAAATCAATCAATGTGATAACCACATTAACAAATGATGAACAGAAACTGTACCTTTATCTCAATAGATGCAGAGAATGAATTTGATAAAATATAAACCCTTTCATGATGAAAACTCTAAGCAAATTGGGTATAGAAGGAACATTCCTCAACACAATCAGGACAATACAAGAAAAACCCACGGCCAGCATCAAATTGAATGGGGAAAAGTTCGAAGAATTCCCACTGAGATCCAGAACCAGACAAGGACGTTCACTCTTGCCATTGCTCTTTAATATAGTCCTGGATGTTTTATCCAGAGCCATTAGGCAAGAAAAAAGAAATCAAAGGGATTCAACTTGGGAAAGAGGAAGTCAAACTATCCCTATTTGCAGATGACATGATTCTATATATAGGGCATCCAAAGACTCCACAAATAGACTATTGGAACTCATAGAAGAGTTTGGTAAAGTGCCAGGATATAAAATCAATATACAAAAATCAATAGCCTTTGTATACACAGACAATACCACAGCTGAGAAAAAACTTCTAAGATCAGTCCCATTCACAATAGCTAAAAAAAGATCAAATACCTTGGAATAAATTTAACCAATAATGTCAAAGATGTCTACAATGAGAGTTATAAAACATTAAATAAAGAAATAGAAGATACAAAAAAGCAAAATCTTCCACATTCATGGATTAGAAGAATCAATATCACCAAAATGTCCATTCTTCCAAAAGCAATTTAAAGATTAATTGTAATACCAATCAAAATATCAAAGCGAATCTTCTTAATTATAGAAAAATTGATGCTGAAATTCATATGGAAACACAATCTTATACAACAAAAACAAAGTTGGAAGCATTACAATACCAGATTTCAAGACATACTACAAGGCAATTATAATCAAAAAAGCCTGGTACTGGTACAAAAACAAATTGATAGACCAATGGAGCAGAATAGAAGTGGCAGAAATCAAACCAAGTATCTACAACCAACTTATTTTTGACTAAAGAGCTAAAACCAATCCCTGGAGCAAGGACAGTCTCTTTAACAAATGGTGCTGGATTTCCACATGCAGAAGTATGAAGCAGGACACTTACATTACACCTTACATAAAAATTCATTCAAAATGGATTTAAAACCTAATCTATGACCTGATATCATTAAATTATCAGAGAATATCGAAGAAACCCTGCAAGACATTGGCATAGACAAAAAGTTCTTGGAAAAGACTCCAGAGGCACAGGCAATCAAAGCCAAAATAAACAAATGGGATTACATCAAGTTAAGAATCTTCTTTACTGCAAAAGTAATAGTCAGGAAAGTGAAGAGGAACAGAACAGGAAATATTATTTGCAAACAATGCAACTGATAAAAGATTAATAAACAGAATATATAAAGAGATCAAGAAACTCCACAACAACAAAACAAACAACACAGTGAAGAAATGGGCAAAAGAATTACACAGGCATTTTTTTAAAAGAGGAAATCCAAATGGCCAATAGACACATAAAAAAATGTTCAGGATCACTAGCCACTGTTGGTGGGAATGTAAACTGGTAAAACAACTATGGTAGTCAGTTTGGAGATAACTCAGAAATTTGAATATAGACCTACCATAAAGAAAAGGGTTATCTGCATATCCATGTTTATTGCAGCTCAATTCACAATATCTAAGACATGGAATCAACCTAAATGCCCATCAACTGAAGACTGGATAAAGAAATTATGGGATATGTATACCATGGAATACTACATAGTGGTATAAAAAAGGAAATCTGGTCATTTGCAACAAAATTGATGAATCTGGAAAACATGATACTTAGTGAAATAAGCCTGTCCTAGAGAGACAAATACCAACCATATGTTCTCCCCTTTCTTTGATAACTAATAGAGTACCTAAAAGGAGATCTGTAGAAGTGAAATTGACACTTTGAGAAGCAATGACTTGAACAACTTGACTGTTGAGGAAGAGGGTTTTTTATTGTCTTTTTTTTTTTTTCTAAATGGAGAACAGGACTGGGGATGGGAGTGGGAGGAGGAGGTAGAGTGGGAGTGGGGGTGGGTGGATAGGTATGGTGGGAAGAATCACTATATTCCTAAAGTTGTACTTATGAAATTAGTACTCATTAAATCAAAGGTTTCTATGGGGGAAAAACCCCATAAAGCTAAATTTTTCTCTGAAAAAAAAAGAAAAGAAATTGCACTGAATTGATCAATTTGGAAGAAATTTTTCTCTTTATGAACATGTACAGTATTTCTTCTGCTTCTGTATCAAAAAGAAATGCTTCTACTATCTTCCCAATTAGGATGTTGTCTTCTTGCATTCAATGATGGGATTTGAAATCCAATGTCAATTTTATTCTCATTCATTTGCACAGGACTCAGAACAGACTCTTAAGAGACACATAAGTTGTAAATATTTTCTCCCATCTGTAGGCTGTCTTTTCAATTTATATTGTTATTTGAAACATAAAAATTTTTAAGTTTAAGGAAATCTAATAAAATTATCCATTTTCTCTGGTTTCTTGTACTTTTCCTGTCCTTAAATACATTACCTAGTCCAACATTACAGATTTATCGCTATGTTTTGTTCTAAGAGCTTTAATATTTTAGTTATTATATATACATATATATAGGTCTTTAAATAATTTTTTTTGACAGGCAGAGTGGACAGTGAGTGAGAGAGAGAGACAGAGAGAAAGGTCTTCCTTTGCCATTGGTTCACCCCGCAATGGCTGCTTCGGCCAGCACACTGAGGCCAGTGCACCGTGATGATCCGAAGCCAGGAGCCAGGTGCTTCTTCCTGGTCTCCCATGCGGGTGCAGGGCCCAAGGACCTGGGTCATCCTCCACTGCACTCCCGGGCCACAGTGGAGAGCTGGCCTGGAAGAGGAGCGACTGGGACAGAATCTGGCGCTCCGACCAGGACTAGAACCCGGAGTGCCAGCGCCGCCTATTGAGCCATGGCGCTGGCCCGGTCTTTAAATAATTTTGAGGTTTATATATAGATAGATAGATAGATAGATAGATAGATAGATAGATAGTATGATGCAGGAGTCCAGATTTACTCTCTTCAACATGACTCTCCACTTATCTAAATCCCATTTGTTGAAAAAAAATTTTTTTTTCTCCTATTGAATGGTCTTGACAGCACTGCTTTAAATGATTGACCATAGATACATGAATTTATTTCTGGACTCAATTCTGTTCCATTTATCTACATGTCTATTCTATGCCTGCACCCGTTTTGCAATGTTATGTAGTTTTAAGTTTGCAAGTGTTAACACTTCTTCTATTTGATTTATTCCTCAGTAATTTATCCTTTTTTTTAAAGATTTATTTATTTATTTGAAAGTCAGAGTTACACAGAGAGAGGAGAGGCAGAGAGATAGAGAGAGAGGTCTTCCATCCAATGGTTCACTCCCCAGTTGGCTGCAATGACCGGAGCTATGCTGATCCAAAGCCAGGAACCAGGAGCTTCTTCCAGGTCTCCCACGCAGGTGAAGGGGCCCAAGGACTTGTGCCATCTTCTACTGTTATCCCAGACCATAGCAGAGAGCTAAATCAGAAGTGGAGCAGCTGGGTCTTGAACCGGCACCCATATGGGATGCCAGCACTTTAGGCCACAGTGCCGGCCCCCGATTTATCCTTTTTAATGATACTATAAGTGGAACTGTTTTCTAAATTTCACTTACAGTGATCTGTTGTGTTTTCATTTTCATTTATTTTAACAAAGTTTTTATTTTCATTTTATTTTTTTCAATGATCCATTGATCATTCAATAGCATGTTGTTTAATTTCCAATTATTTATGAGTGTTCTGTTGATCTTCTGGTCGTTGCTTTCTAGTTTTACTTCCTTTATGGTCTGAGAAGATACATGGTCTGATTTCAATGTTATTAAATTTACTGAGACTTGATTTGTGCCCTCATATTTGGTCTATCCTTGAAAATATTCCATGTGCTTATGAGAAAAATGTGTATTCTGTAGCTGTTGGGTGAAATGAAAATTCACATTACCCCTGTCAGAATGACTAACATACAAAATGCTGAGAATAACAAATGTTGATGAGGATGAGTACAAAGGGGAACACTTATACACTGTTGATGGGAATGTAAATGCCACTGTGGAAAACAGTGTGGAATTTCTTAAAAAGCTAGAAATAGACTTACCATGTGATCCAGCAATCCCACTACTGGCTATACACTCAAAAGCCTTGAATAGAATGAATCAAAGAGATACCTACACCATTATGTTTTTAGTAGAATTATAATATCTGAAATTTGGAATCAACAAACGTGTCCATGGTCAGATGAATGAATAAAAAAATGTGGTATATATATACAATGAAATATTATTAGGCTACCAAAGAATGAAATTCTACCATTTATAGCAAAATGGATGCAACTGGAGGACATTGTGTGGGGTGAAACAAGCTGGACCCAGAATAACAAACGCTGTATTTTCTACCTTACATGTGGGAGCTAAAATTAAAAAAAAAAAAAATGAGGCCGGCACCGTGGCTCAATAGGCTAATCCTCTGCCTTGTGGCACCAGCACACTGGGTTCTAGTCCCAGTCGGGGCACCACAGGGGCCATTGGAGGGTGAACCAACGATAAAGGAAGACCTTTCTCTCTGTCTCTCTCTCTCACTGTCCACTCTGCCTGTCAAAATAAATAAAATAAAATAAAATAAAATAAAATAACAAATGAAAAAGAATATCAGTATTGCTGCAAACACTGTTTTGTAAAACTTTTTTTATATAATCAAACCAATGGTTAAGAATGTATTACTACTATAGTTTTAATGATATGTGATTATTTTAAATTTGACTGCATATGGGTAAAACAGTCATTTTCCCATTCAATTATTGTTATATAGCTATTGTCTGTATTACCAGTAAACTAAATTCCTTTTGCTTTTTACTTGTTAAACTTTTGATTTGGTGAAGTATTAGGCCTCTTTATTGTAATGAAAATTTAAAATATGGGCCGGCGCCGTGGCTCAACAGGCTAATCCTCCGCCTTGCGGCGCCGGCACACCGGGTTCTAGTCCCGGTCGGGGCGCCGGATTCTGTCCCAGTTGCCCCTCTTCCAGGCCAGCCCTCTGCTATGGCCCAGGAGTGCAGTGGAGGATGGCCCAAGTGCTTGGGCCCTGCACCCCATGGGAGACCAGGATAAGCACCTAGCACCTGGCTCCTGCCATCAGATCAGCGCGGTGCGCCGGCCGCAGCGCGCTGTCCGTGGCAGCCAGTGGAGGGTGAACCAACGGCAAAGGAAGACCTTTCTCTCTGTCTCTCTCTCACTCACTGTCCACTCTGCCTGTCAAAAAAAAAAAAATGTTATCTCAAAAACTAAAGAGAAGGACAGAAAGAAAGGAAAAGGAAGGTAGGTGGGAGGGAGAGAAAGTGAAAAAAGGAGTGAATATCATTATATTCTTAGAACTGTATCTACAAATCACAATGAATCTGCTAAAAACTAATAAAAAAGAAAGAAATATGAATATAAGACACACAATATTTATATTAATTTGTATTTGTATAGATAGACACTGTATAGATCCAAAAGAAATTAAGACAAGAACAAGACAGAGTGCATTTATCAGTTTATATATATATGTGTATAATGCAGGGGGAATCATACAAGACTTTTCAATGTGTATCCTTTTACATCATTATGATTTTAAAACCTCATGCATTAATAATACAAATATAGAGATTCCAAAGTGGCTGAATAGGGAAAAGATGTACTGCTTTAGGCTAGGGGAAAAATAGTAAAAAAAAAAAAAAAAAAAAAAAAAAAGCAGAGGGAGTGCATTCCCGGGGAGAGTTGAAGAGAAATGTGAAGTACAAACTACAGACAGAAGAAGGATGTTTTGGAACAGCGTAGAAGGTGCGGGTTTACAGCAATGAATGCAGACACCACACACAAACCCCACAGCCAAGAGTGGGAAGATACAGCAGCTTTGGAGAGCAAGGTCGAGAGCAGACTGTGGCACCCGTTCCACTGATACTGCCTGAGGGAGAGCCTTGTGAACTGTACTGTCTTTGAGTCTGGCCTGGAGCTTTAATGGGGCAGGGTTTCCAGCAAATCCAGCAAAAGAAAAGTACATTTCTTTCTCTCCATCCCTTGACAAGGGTGCCTGGTAACTGGTGAGGAGAGGGCACCATCTTGACAGCAGTAGTGGCAGAGGCAGCTCTTGTGCATGTGTGTGATCAGGGGATTTTACAGAGAGAAAAATCCATGATCTCCACTGACATAGCGTCTAGATGGGAGGGTTGACAGGAGGCTGGGCACCCTCAAAGGACTGTGAGGTGCCCACATTCTCTCAAAATATAACAGTCTCTGGGGCTCAAACTGCCAAAGCAGAGGACCCATGGAAACCCAGTTCTGGGAACATCTCTGCTCTTTCCATGGATGGGACAGGTTAGCAGGGTTGAGTGGATCCTCTGCACCCTATGACTGTGGGAGCCTTGTGTGCTGTGACTGTGGGAAGACTGTGACTGCATGAAAGGGCACAGGGTGTAGCTGGATCTCTGGGGAAACACTGCATCCAGTGCCAGAGGCTCAGAGCTCCCTGATTGCCTAGGGTGGGTCACTGCAGAGGGATCTGTACTCCCCCTGAGGATTGCACAGATCCTTTGTGTGATGTGGTAGTGCAGGTGAGTGTCGCATCTACTGTGGTCTAACCTTGTGCACTGATCACCTTGCAAGAGATTAGGTGAATTTGTGATTATGCGAACAGAGGTGATTAGAACTTCTACTTACTGACAATGGAGATCTGTCATGCCCAACTTGGGTATCACCCAGGATACTCCCTCCACCCTGAAGTACTAACCAGAGCTCCCTGACCACACCCAGGATATGCCTCTGAGTATTCACTGAAAGAGCAGACACTACACTAAGTCACATAGGAACAGTTCAAAGATAAAATCCATCAGAGGAGAAAACCAACAAGTATTTCGACAAATGCCAAAAAATAAATTCAAGAAACAAGCATAAGGAAGCCAACACGACTCCTTCAAAGGAACATAACAGCATTTCAATATTAGAATGTGAAGATGAAATGGCTGAAAAGGAATTCAAAAGAATGATCAATGTATTAATCAGAAGCAATGAGAAGCTCATACATGACATGGAGGAAAAAGTTTCCCATGAGACTGAGAGATTTTGAAGAGAAATCAAACTGAAATATTAGAAATGAAGAATTTAACATGTCAAATAAAAAATATAGTGGAAAGCCTTAACAACAGATTTGGTGAGGCACAAGAAAGAATATCCAAGCTGGAAGACAAATCTTTAGAAATATCTGCCAGACCAAAGAAAAAAATAAATTAAAAATAATGTTCAAGATTTATGGGATACTATCAAATGACCCAATATGTGAATCCAACAACACATCAGAAAGATCATTTACCTTGACCACTTGGGTTTATCCTTGGTATGCAGGGATGGTTCAACATAAGAAAATCAGCAAATGTGATACAACACATTAACAAATTGAAGAATAAAAACTAAATAATTATCTCAACAGATGCAGAGATGAAATACAACATCCTTTCACCACAAAAACCTTAAGCAAATTGGGCAGTCCCTGCTTGCTATAATTCTCTTCAATGAAGACCTTTTGCTTTAACCATTTTCTTTCCCATTTCTGCTTGTTTGGTGATTGGTCATATCCTTTGGACAGTTTTCTTGATTCCCAGTCTGTGTTTCCTGGGAAGTTGTTTGTTTATTATTAGTATTATTACTTTGATTCTACTTAGACAGTTCTCTAGCTTCTCCTATCTCTCTTCCAACTCTAGGTCACACAGGTCCAGCCAGAATCAGCAGGTGTCAATTTTCCCATTTTTGAATGGGTCATGCTATATTTGCTCAGAAGTTTTATTCATATTTATCAAGGCTTTTTTCACTAAGAAGTGGTATGTAATTTTATTCTATTCTATTTCATTTTATGTGTGTAGTGCCTATGTATATTGTATTGAAGGAGGTCTTTCCCTATTTAGAATTTCCATGTAGTATTAATAAACTAGATTATGATTGATTTATTTGTTTCATCTTAAAATATATCTCCTTTATTAAAAATTAATGCTATTAGTTTTTGCAATTCTTGAGATTTTCTAATTATACAGACATTATCTATAGATAATAAAATGTTTGAATTTTTCTAGTATTTATTGCCCTCATCTAAGGAAGAAAGACAGTGCAGTATCACTGGCCAGACATCACATCCACAAGAGTGAGCTCTGATGCTACTGATGATGACAAAGCAGCTTCATTAGCATAATGTGGGCTATAGTGGTACATGAAATCCATTGACTCAGCAGACATTTAATACACACATGTGGAATATTCACTGTAGACTTTCAGAAATAATCCAAAGGGAATTTGCACAGTAGAGAATACCTAATGGTAGGTAAAGACCACAGCTAGAGAATCTAGTTGATTGCTGGGGATCTATCACTGGGCCTTCATGACCAGAGGACTGTGGATGAACAGTATCAATTATGAAAGTATATAAGAACCAACCAGTTCAGTGAAAATGAACAATGAAGAATTTTAAGTGTCCCTGGAAACAGCAACGAGAAGGGCAAAAAAAAAAAATTGGCCCTCAAAATATAAAACTTAAATCTCAATACTAGAAAAATGAGAGACAGATTAGAAAGCAATAGGGCCTAGATATCAACTTAGAGAAAGATGACAAAGATTAGTGTTTCCAGACACCTGAATTTCACAAATTGTTTTTTCCCTCCTTTTAAAAATTTTGAGTACTGATTTAGTGTTATTTTTCTTTAAGCCAATTAATGATCTTAAAGGAAAACATATCATTATCATTTTTTCACAAAAGAAAAGAATATTTTATAAGCAAGAATTTAGGAATGATAAAGTCTCATGATAAAGAATAGCTTTATATTTATACTTATTACAAACTAATTTTATTGCACTGAATATTTCTCACTGAGTCAAAGATAAATGCAAACCTCATCAAGGTTGGCACTAGCCAGCACTGTGGCTCACTCGGCTAAGCCTCTGACTATGGCGCCGGCACTCCGGGTTCTAGTCCCGGTTGGGGCGCTGGTTATGTCCTGGTTGCTCCTCTTTGATGGCCCAAGTGCTTGGGCCCTGCACCTGCATGGGAGACCAGGAGGAAGCATCTGGCTCCTGGCTTCGGATTGGTGCAGCACACTGGCAGTAGCGGCCATTTGGGGGTGAACCAACGAAAGGAAGACCTTTCTCTCTGTCTCTCTCTCTCACTATCTAACTCTGCCTGTCCAAAAAAAAAAAAAAAAAAAGGATTGGCACTGGCTCACAGATTAGTATAAATTTACCACAGAGGATATTTAGAATACTTACAACGTGAAGAGTCAGAACAGGTGACATCACTAGATGTTAACCATACACAGTCAACTAAAAATCAAACGTGACTAAAAAACATCACAGATACAAATCAATTCTGTGTGGAATTGTGGTACCAAAAGAGATGTGAAAAATTAAAACATATCATAAATATGAAGCTAACCTAAAACAATTTTCCTGACTTGATAAAAGGCAGTTACTCCCAGGTTTGAGAAAGATTTAACACGTCTTACATCACAAGCATCAAAGGAAGCACAGAGTCACCAATATTTACTTAATTTCTCGAATTATAATTTCAAAGAAGTTGAATTTCATGAGAGAAGACTTAATGTTCAAAGCTAGGGAGAAAAGAAAGTTTTTACTTCCATAACTCAAAAACGAGAGGGCTGAAGGACTTGGGAAAATACTAACAGAGCACTTATGGGATATGTTTGCTCAGATCAATTGTCTTGATAAGTTACTGTTGTCTTTGAAGGAAGAAAAGCATTTCCAAAACCACAATAACAGAAATTTCTGTGTTTCTGGTGAACACTGTGATTGATGAAGCTGGTTACCTTGAAAAGAAAAGTAGCCAACATCTTAACATGTGTGGGACACATAACAAGAGACAAATGTGAAGTAGAAAGTATTCTTCAAACTACAGGCTCTCAGAAAAGGAGCCAGAGACAATTTTAAGATTATATCAAGAAATTACAAGGAAGATTGGATGCAGGTGGCAGTGAACTAAAAAAGGTAAAATAGTAAAAAAATAGAAGAAACTCTAGTTCTCCAGATGGTTGTGTAAATAGGTTTATTCTTTTAAACTTTTTACCATTAAGAAATTTAGATGTTTAACATTGCTCATGGTACTTTTGTCATATCACTCACATGAGAACAAATATTGTAGATTTTAGACTCCATCTCAATTCACTGAGATTTTTGTAGCTAATTCCTTACATGACAATATGCAACTACACTTTTTCTAATACTTAAATTAGTATCTTATGCCAAGATATTTTTCCAATCATGTTATTTAATATAGGTATTTCATATTATAGGCATTAAATATTTTATTTAAGAATAGTTTCATGGGTTGGAACTGTGCTACAGTTGGTTAATTCTGACTGCAGCGCTGGAATCCCATATGAGTGCTGGTTCTAGTCTCGGCTGTTCCTCTTCATACCCAGCTTTCTGCTATGGTCTGGGAAAGCAGTAGAAGATGGCTCAAGTTCTTGAGCCACTGTACTCACATGGGAGACCTGGAAGAATGTCCTGGCTCCTGGCTTCGGATCAGCCCAGCTCCAGCCATTATGGCCCTTTGGGGAGTGAATCAGTAGATGGAAGACCTTTCTGTCTCTTTCTTTCTCTCTATGTCTATAACCCCACCTCTCAAATAAATAAAATCTTAAAAAAAGAATAGTTTCAGATTTACAAAACAAAAATTCTGAGGTCATGATACAGAGTTCCTGCGTAGTCCAATGCTAGGTCCACCATTATTAACATCTCATATTAGTATCTTATCCCTCTCCTCCATCCTAGTCTCTACTAATCAATATTTTGTATTCAGATTGAGGTTTTTTTTTATTTTACCTCCCACAATAAGGAAGAACATGAGGTATTTGCCATTCTGTGTCTGCATTATTTCATACAACATGATGTCCCCCAGTTCAATCTATTTTGCAGCAAGACACAGGGTTTCATTTTTTTGTAGCTGAATAGAATTCCATCATGTCTGTGTACCATATTTCTTAATCTGTTCATCTGATGATGGAAATTTTGGCTATTGTGAACAGTGCTGATATAAATAAGGTGGAGAAGATACCTCTTTGAAATAATGAGTTCATATCTTTTGGGTATATACCCAGTGGTAAGATGCTGGATTACATGGCAATTTTATTTCTAGTAAAGAAATCTCCATAGTATTTTTCACAGTGGGTGCACTAATTTACATTCCACAAAACACAAAAGTGTTTATAAGAGTTCTCAAGACATTGCAAAATGGAAAAATCTTCCATGTTCATGGAAGGGAAGAATCAACATCAACAAAATGTCTATACTACCAAAAGCAATTTACAGATTCAATGTGATTCTAATCAAAATACCAACAACATTCTTTTCATATCTAGAAAAAATGATGCCAAAATTCATACAGAAACACAAGAGACATGAATAGCTAAAGCAAGCTTATACAACAAAAACAAAGCAAGAGGCATGACAATACTAGATTTCAAGGCATACTATAGGGCAGTTATAATCAAAATAGCTTGGTAGTGGCACAAAAATAGATGTGTAGACCAATGAAACAGAACAGAAACTCCAGATATCAATCTGTATAGCTAAAACCAACTTATCTTTGACAAAGGAGCTAAAATCAATCGTTGGAGAAAGGACAGTTTCTTCAACAAATGGTGCTGAGAAAACTGGATCTCTGTGTGGAGAAGTATGTAACTAGATCCCTACCTTACACTTTACACAAAAATCCACTCAAAATGTATGAAAGACATAAATACAATCAAGTTACTAGAGAACATTGGGGGAAACTCTGCAAGACACTAGTGCAGGCAAAAAAACTCTTGGAAAAGACCCCAGAAGCACAGGCAATCAAAGCAAGAATTGACAAATGGAATTACGTCAAGCTACAAAGCTTCTTCACTGCAAAGAAACACTCAGAAAAGTGAAGAGGCAACCAACAGAACAGGAGAAAATACGAAAAACTAGGCAACTGATAAAGGGTTAATATCCGCAATCTATGAAGAGCTCAAGAAATTCAACAACAACAAAACAAATAACCCAGTTAAAAATGGGCAAAGGACTTGAACACGCATTTTTTGAGAAAGGAAATGCAAATGGCCAACAGACCCTTGAAAAAAATGCTCAGGATCACTAGCCATCTGGGAAATGCAAATCAAAACCATTTCACCCCAGTAAGAAGGCTGTCAGACAGAAATCAATAAACAACAAATGCTGGCAAGGATGTGGGGGAAAAGGTACCCTCATCCTCCACTGTTGGTGGGAATGCAAACTGGCAGAGTCACTGTGGAAGACATTATGAAGATAGCTCAGAAATTTGAATATAGACCTACCATTTGACCCAACCATCCCACTGCAGGGAATTTCCCCAAACAAAATGAATTTAGGTTAAAGAGAATTATTTGTACTCCCATGTTTATTGCAGCTCAATGCACAATAGCTGAGATATGGAATCAACTCAGATGCACATCATCTGATGATGGCATAAAGAAAATTTCACTCCACACATCCACATAGGAGATGAGGAGATTCATTTGTGGGCGAAATATCTGAGCAAGACAAAACACTTGTACATTGATACTTTCTGGTTTTCAAGCGAAATAAATTTTCACTGCCTATCCACACAATGCAAAATTCCAACTGTGTACAATACTTCTAGGCACACAAAGCTTCCAATTAGCATTGTGGTATCTCATTCAATCTATTTTTTAAAGATTCATTCATTTATTTGAAATTCAGAATTAGAGAGAGAGAGAGAAAGAATTTTTCATATGCTGGTTCACACCCCAAATGGCTGCAACAGCTGGGGCTGGGACAGGCCAAAGTCAGTAGCCAGGAGCTTCTTCTAGGTCTCCTACATGGGATCAGGGGTACAAGTACTTGGGCCATCTTCTGCTGCTTTTCCAAGTTGTATTAGCAGAAGTCATATCAAAGGCAGCTGGGACTTCAACATATATATATATATATATATATATATATATATATATATATTCTAGTCATGAAAGAAGAGGGAGTACATAACTGTAGGTTTTCAGTTGTTTAGAGAACAAAAAAGGTATCCTTAGGAAATATGATGAAAAATGTCTCTGAAAATGAGAACAAAGAAACTGGAGGGAAAAAAGTTCTCAAGGAATTAATTTAAGAAAGTTTCTAGGCACTGAAAGACATGATTTTCCAGAGGAATAGACTCATTAGGTGCATAGTACAATAGGTCAAAGACAATTCAAACCAAGGAACATCATTGTAAGCAGTCTGCATATTGACACCATCTGAAAGGAAAGAGAGGCCCCATACAGAGTATCAAGTATCAGAGCACAATCAGATTTTGAGCAGCTGATGCCACATGAATGAGACAAGTTCAACAAAATCATGTTTAAATGCCTCAAGTGGAGTTTCTGAGCCATATTCTGTCTAGCCAAAGATTTCACATACAATAGGAAGGTTAACAGTAATCTACATTAAAAACATCTTTCTTTTTAAAATATTATTTATTTATTTATTTGAGAAGTAGAATTGCAAGCAGAGAGAGGGAGAGACAGAGAGAAAGGTCTTCCATTCCACTGGTTCACTAACCAAATGGATGCAATGGCTGGAGCTGGACCGATCCAAAGCCAAGAGCCAGGAGCTCCCCCAGGGCCTCCTACCTGGGTTGCAGGGCCCCAAGCACTTGGGCCATTTTCCACTGCTTTCCAAGGCCATAAGCAGAGAGCTGGATCAGAAGTAGAGTAGCTGGGACATGAACCAGCACCTTTATGGTACCTTTTAGATAATGGACAGGCAGTGTTCCTTGGGGTTCATTAATGCTTACTGATGGTTCAGGTTCTAGTTTCTGTTCCAACAGCACTGTTTTCTTCTTCAAAAGCCAAGAGGGAGACTTCTTGTTAAGGTGGTTGTTCCACCACAAGCATTTATCTTCTCTACTTCCTAAGGTCCTACTAAAATGACAATGAAAGAATAAAGAAGTTTTTAACCTTACATCTTTTTCTCAAGCTTTTTCTTTCTTTGACATAATTGTCTGCAATGTTGTTTCTGTTCCCTGTTACTTTGTAATCCATTTCACATTTGCCTCTAAATCTATTTTAAGATAGGTAATGACTTTATTTATTTTTTATATGCCTTCTAGCTCTGCTGGCTGCTTGTTGTCTAGGATTTTAGAATCTCCTTTCAGCTGTATTACAGAGTCTATAATGTTTTGACTTTTCTTTAACACACAAAATAGCTGTTTCCCAAAGGTTTTTTCTATTCTCTCCAGATTAATTTTCATGCATCTCTTTACACCTGTAATTTTGCATGTGGTGCTTATTTATTTCTTCATTTGTCACCATATTTTATACAGATCCTGTGTTTTGTTTTGTGGGATGTCTTTTCCTTCTTCATACCTACTGTTAGTCTAAAGAATACTCCTTTCTTTTTCTCTAAGCCCCGTCTTTAGATCTTACATTGAGATGACAGACATTTTCTTGGAAGTTTCCTGGGCTGGTGAGGGAAGAAAGGAGCTGTCGTTGTGAACAATTTATTTTAGAAGTCTTTGCTTTCTGTTGTGGTCTCTGAAAAGAGTCACCCTAGTTCAATTCACATAGCCTATTTTCTCATTGGCTTGACCACATAGTGGTTTGGGTGCTTGATGAGATAACTGAATTATAAGAATTAAACTATACTTAGAAATGTCATTAAAGGGTTTGTATAGAGCCAAGGGTAGAGAAACTTTTTAATTACAAGGTCTACTTTGATATTTATAATATCATTTACAGGCTATGCAAAATTATCAACTTAAAAATTAGCCTGCTACAGATTTATTGAATTTCAAGTCCCACCTGTGGCTGCCTTGGAAAAGCCAGGCCACATGGCTCTGGGGGCCTCATACATCTCACTCCTGGACCTTCAGAAACTCACTGGAATGATTTGCTTGGTTGGCAGAGTGCCAATTTTTGTTGGTGATTCTATTTTTCCAGAGCTGCTCATGAATAACAACTATAGGCCTCTATTCTTTGTTGGAAGAAATAGAGATTTTGAGTCTAATGATTGTTCCCGCTGACTACCAAATATTAGGGAAATTCACCAGCTTTAGTATCCTTGTTCATCCATTCATTTATAGATTCTTGTATTCAGCATCTCTTGGTAACAGGCCCTGAGGTAGACATTGGGCACATAATGGATACGGAAATAACATCACCATCTCCCTGTAGATGATTGTCTTTGGGACCATACTCACATAAACTAGTATCTTCATGACATATTTGTTCTAACTGATCCATAGGAAGGACCTGAAGGAAGTACAGAGGATGGTACTCTTAGCCCTAAGAAATCTAGAGAAAAATTTTGGGAAGAGGTGACACTGAGGTGGGTCTCTAAATGTAATGCAAGAGTTGATAAAGTTGGCAAGACTATGATAGAAAGAATATCATGAGTAAAGTCTTAGCTTTAAGAAGGATCAAATTTAGTCTGGCTTGCCTATAATTCAAAAAATATGTTGTGGAGAGAGAAGAAATGAGTATGGCAAGATATTCATGGCAAATATTTTAACAAATTTTATATGTCAAGACAATGAGATTGGAATATTGACTACAGATCATGAAGATGCAGAAAGACTTTTTTAAAAAATAAAAGATGATTTCAGGAATGTTAATGTCCTTTGATCTCTTCAAAAGATAGTCTAAAACATCTATGTCTAAAATAGGCCAATTAAAAACTTACTCTGCATTCTTCTAATGTTCAGTTTTGTTTGATAAAAGTTGTAGTTTATCAAACATGTATATGGTCTACATTATTGACAATTGGTATATTGACAAAGACCCTCTCCTTGAGCAAACTTCAGTCAGGTTCCCCTGAGCAAGTTCTTCCAAATGGCCTTGATCTTGGACCCCAATTTACCCAGTTTTAGAAAGAATCCCGTTAAGTGAGTTTAGAGAGAATTCCCCATCCTTAATGTCTAATCACCTTGGTTTGCCTTTAGTTGGGCACCGGGTTCTAGTCCCAGTTGCTCCTCTTCCAGTCTGGTTCACTGCTGTGGCCTGGGAAGGCAGTGGAGGATGGCCCAAGTGCTTGGGCCCTGCACCCATGGGAGTCCAGGAGGAAACACCTGGCTCCTGGCATCAGATCATCATAGCTCTGGCCGTGGCAGCCATTTGGGGGGTGAACCAACGGAAGGAGGATCTTTCTCTGTCACTCTCTCTGTTTATAACTCTACCTGTCAAATAATTTTTTAAAAAAGGCAGTTTAGCAAGAACCTCCCTACCTCTGATGTCTCCTTAGTAATTTTCCATGCACTACACCCTTCACTCTGCTGGCTGGCTGTAAATCTAGGTCTTTGTTGTATCTGTATTGAGCCCAGGTCTATTCTGATGTCTTTATTCTCCTAATGCAATAGTTCTGAATAAAATGCTTTACAGTTTTAAGAACTGCCCAGCTGTGTTCCACTTTGACAGTTACACCCAAGAGTGCATTTGTTTGCTGTAAAAAGAAGACAAGTACCACTTTATTTCAAACAGGACCATTGCCTGTGTGAGCTAGTTTTGGAGTTATAGGTGTTGCTAATCTCTCTATTTTAAAATGTTTCCTTTTGTGGACAAATAGACAAGCAGATAAGTATCTTCATTGACTGTGAGGCAAGACTTCCCTTCCAGATAGTCATGAATTAAAGTTAGAGGGAACGGATCAAACATTTACTTAATAATCTAGGCCATAAATAATAATGACCTGAACTCAGGTAGGTGTACTGTATGCAGTGGGAATTGAGATGAGGTGACATTTTCAGAATTATTTAACAAGATGGAATTGGCAACATTTAATAATTGTAGAGCTAAAAAGTAGGGGCAAAAAGCTAGAATAATTTCCATATTTTATTTTCTCTAATAGATGAATAATAATGGTGTTACAAAAAGAGTTGGGAATATAAACCAAGAAGCAAACGTTATTATTTGGGAAAAATATCTGTGATAGACTACTGTGAAAAATGTCAAATAAACACATTTAAATATATATTTAATGTCAGGGAAGACATCAAAACTAAAGACCTGTCTGGGAATTGACAGGTTATTATGTAGTAATTGTAACCATGTGCATGAATGAGAACATTCAAGATAAGTTGTTTAAATAAAAATGAATCAAAAAACAAGATGTTTGTTAATACAAAAAGACAACTGCATGAAGAAATGGCAGCTAGCAAAGAACCACACAGACATAAGAGAAGAAATAGAAAATGGTTTGGGGACAACAATAAGGAGAGCATCTCAAGGTAGAAGGTCTTCTGTGCTACTGTGAAAAGAACTGAAATGGGTTTATAGAATCTGGTCATTCAGTGGTGGTTTTTGAAGTAGCAATCATCATTTCAATAGAATAAAAACCATGGGTAGAGGCCAGCATTGTGGCCTAGTGGGTTAGGTATCCTATATGGGGGCTGGTTCAAGTCCCAGCTTCTGCACTTCTGATCCAGCTCCTGGCTAATGCTCCTGTGAAAGCAGTGGAGGATGGCCCATGTCTGCATCTCTTTACCCATGTGGGAGACCCAGAGGCCTGGCTCCTGGCTTTGGCCTGGCCAAGTCCTGGCCATTGTGGCTATCTGGGCAGTGAGCCAGCGATTGGCAGACCTTTCTCTTTCTGACTCTCCCTGGGTCTCTCTCTGTAACTCATCTTTCAAACAAATAAAATCAATTTTAAAAAAACCCTGTGGGTAACAGACTATTGTGATTTGTATCGTGAATGGGAGATGAAAAAATAGAGAGGATCAAGTAGACTTCACTTCTAAGAAATTTACTTATGAAGGAATAGAATAACATAGGATGTCAGCTACAAGGAAAGGAGGGTCAAAGTGAAACGTCTTTAAAGTGGAAAACAACCAAGAATGATTAAAGACTATATGAGAGAGAAAGTTTCAGTACACTAAGAATTAACAAGTATCACTATATCATACTAAAGATAGCTTAAGAGCTGGCAATGTGGCACAGCATGCTAAGCTGTTCCTTGTGACACCTGCATATCATATCAGAGCTGCTCTATTTCCAATACAGCTTCCTGCTAATGCACATAGGAAAGCAGCAGCAGATCACCCAAGTACTTGGGTCTCTGCCACCCACATGGAAGACTCAGATGGAGTTTCTGGCTCCTGGCTTCAGCCTGCCCAGCCTTGGTCATTGCAGTCATTTGGGGAGTGAACCAGTGTATGACATATTTCTTTATCTCTCTGTTTCTCTGTCTCTCTCTGTACTCTGCCTTTCAAAAAATAGAAAGATCTTTTAAAAACAGATAATTTATGAAATTAGGAAGAAGTAAGCATCAGAGTCTAGACTATATGCAGTATTCACAAAAGGTAAGATATGGACTCAACCAAAGTCTCTATCAATAGTTGAATAAAGAAAATATATACGCACAATGAAATGTTATTCGACCATAAAAAAGCAATGATGTCCTGTCAATTGCCGCAAAATGGATGGAACTAGAAGATGCGTTAAATGCAATATGGCAGACATCTCTCTCATTTGTGGAACCTAAAAAATGACAATATGAAAATGGAATAGAGATTACTAGAGGCTAGAAAGTGGGACAGGAGAGAAGGAGGTTGGATAACAGGTACAAAACCACAGTTAGAACGAAGGAACAGCTGCTAGTGTTCCATTGCCCAGTGGGGTGATTATTATTCACAATAACATCATATGTCTTATGAAGAACTACAGGATAAGAGCTCAGAGAGTTTAAATATAAAGAAATGATATAGAAATAAAAATGCCAATTGCCCTGATTTGATCAACACATGCTGTATTCATGTGCTGAAATGTAACACTATCCCATAAATAAGTACAATTATTATATGTTCATCAAATCAATTTTAAAAA
Source organism: Sylvilagus floridanus (assembly GCA_949820135.1). Lineage (NCBI taxonomy): Eukaryota > Metazoa > Chordata > Mammalia > Lagomorpha > Leporidae > Sylvilagus > Sylvilagus floridanus. Next base: position 68,799,728 of record OX463224.1, on the reverse strand, counting down.
TTACCACAATAGTAAAGTAAGGCTGACTTCTTTCAGGACTATCACAACTATAACAGGTTCAGGGACTATCGTGACAGAATTCTACAGTAAGGGATAGAGACTGGCTCACTTCCAAATACAAGGAAAAGAGGGAATCTATAGCCAAGCAGCAGTGTTGAGGGGATATGTGGATGGAAAATTACTAAGTGGAAACATGATGGGTAAGGGAGGATTCTAGCTAACTCAACCTAACAGGGTTCTTGCTGAATGAAGGCTGGGATGATCAGATGTCACCTGGATGATTATCAAGAATAAGGGACCCAGATGTCAAGAGCAACCAGATATAAGGGTGGGACATTCTGTCTAAACCAGATCAACAGAATTCTTACTAAAATTGGGCCATACAAAGACACAGAAGTCCAAAAGTGAGGGCCTCCTTCGGAAGTGTGTTTAAAAGAATCTGACTAAAACTTGATCAAAGAGAAGCTCCTACATGTTTCCCTGTCCCAGATAAAAAGAATACGGGTGAAGAACAGGGAATTTCTCATGTTCCCCAGAGAAATATACCCAGTGTGCTGGCCTTCAAAGGCCTAAAGTGAAATAAGTTAGGCATAGAAAAGACAAATACCATGTGGTCTCCCATGTGTGGGAGTCAATCTGAACTTAGAATAGGGATTACGAGACTGGGAAAGGGTTGGGGTGGGAAACAGAGGGACACTGGATAATAAGTACCAACACACATAGGAATAATTTCAAGTGTTCCTCAGCATAACAGAGTACTACACTGCACAATAGTGCATTTTACATTGTGTGAAGACTTGATCAGTATGTGCTGTGAATGTTTTTTTTTAATTTAATTTGTTTTTATTTTTATTTTTTTGACAGGCAGAGTGGACAGTGAGAGAGAGACAGAGAGAAAGGTCTTCCTTTGCCATTGGTTCACCCTCCAATGGCCACCACAGCCTGTGCACCACACTGATCTGATGGCAGGAGCCAGGTGCTTCTCCTGGTCTCCCAGGAGAAGGGCCCAAGGACCTAGGCCATCCTCCACTGCACTCCCTGGCCACAGTAGAGAGCTGGCCTGGAAGAGGGACAACCAGGACAGAATCTGGTGCCCAGACCGGGACTAGAACCTGGTTTGCTGGCACCTCAAGGCAGAGGATTAGCCTATTGAGCCATGGCGCTGGCCGCTGTGAATGTTTTAAATATCACACTGTAACCCATGATGTGTACACCTGTTACATGTCAATCAAAAATTAACAATGAAAAAACTGCTTTAAAGGATCTGTACTTCCTGCTCCATAACTCCCACCAAAGACGTCTACCTTCAGTTCCCAACCACTTTCCTTTCACAAACTGTGCTACAACCTCCCAGAGATTCCTAAAAGACACCAAGTCCCTACTAACTCAGAAATTTGAATTTCATGTTCTCCTACCCAGAATGCGCATGTCACTCTCCATGCTACCCACTTTGCCCCATCTCAGCACCTTACTTAGCTCTGAAAACTGACCACAATTACATAGAGGGGGATTTCCATTAATACAGAAGAAATGCAGCATACAGTAAGGAGGACTCCATTCCTATAAATGTGAATTTTAATGAGTCACATGCTTAGGTACACATGTGTGTAAACTATATGCTAGAATACGGAAATATGAAGTAGGACGTCTTCCCAGTCAGAGACAGACTCCTGTGGAGAAGCACCCTACAGAGTATCTTTCTACGGAGTTCTATTAACTGACCACCAAAATGAAGAAAGTCGGTAGAGATTTATTTTAAAAATGTTTCCTTAACAAGAAGTAGGGAGAGAGTGCTTAGCTTTACAGTAAGGATGCCTGAATCCCACACTGGAGTGCTTGGGTTTCATTCCCAATTTTGGCTCCTGTTTTGGTTCCCAACCAATGCACTGGGAGGCAGTGGTGATGGCTCAGTTAACTGTGTTCCTACAACCCATGTTGGAGGTGTAGACTGCATTTCTGGATCCTGGCTATGACCTTGTTGCCAACATTTTGGGAATAAACTAGTGAATGGGAGCTCTCTCTCTTTGTCTGAAGAATTAACAAGATACACTGTAGAAAACTCAGACAAAAATTAGAAGAAAAAAGAAGTGATTGGCAACCAAGAAATACAAGACCTGCTATGCCACAGATTTAGGAGACAAAGTAGAATATTCCAGGGAAAGTAGCTTGAAAGATAAACTGTAGACACTTGAAAGGAGAATTAGCACAGGAAGGTCTCATGACTAGAGCCTAGGGAGATTACTGACACCATAAACAAGAGTGTCAAATTGTTAAGTCAACAACAGGAGTCACTGTGTACTTACTCCTCATGTGGGATCTGTCCTTAATGTGTTGTCCAATGTGAAGTAATGCTATAACTAGTACTGAAACTTTTACACTTTGTGTTTCTGTGTGGGTGCAAACTGATGAAATCTTTACTTAATATATAAATTGATCTTCTGTATATAAAGATAATTGAAAATGAATCTTGATGTGAATAGAATGGGAGAGGGAGTGGGAGATGGGAGGGGTGTGAGTGGGAGGGAAATTATGGGGGAGGGAGGCCATTGTAATCCATAAACTGTACTTTGGAAATTTATATTTACTAAATAAAAAAAATAAATAAAAAAGAAAATATTCTAAAATAGAATGTGGTATTGATTCCATATATTTATGAATATATTAAAAATCATGACTACATACCTTAAAAGGGCATACAACTTAAATAGGTGTAAGAAAATTATATACCAATAAAGCTATTTAAAAATAATGCATTAAATATGAAATAAAGGTAAATTTCCAAGTATCTTATCTTATCCTAGAAGTGCAGGGCATTTTTGCTCTTATAAAATTAATAAAATTATATTTTAATGTTATATTAACTATGTATTTAATTTATTAAATTTTAGAGTGATGTTATCTTTTTAAAAAATTATTTATTTGAGAGAGATGAGTTACAGACAGTGAGAAGGAGAGACAGATCCTCCATCTGCTGGTTCACTCCCCAAATGGCCACAACGGCTGGAGCTGTGCTGATCTGAAGCCAGGAGCTTCTTCTGGTCTCCCACACAGGGTGCAGAGGTCCAAGGACTTGGGCCATCTTCTACTGCTCTCCCAGGCCATAGAAGAGAGCTGGACTGGAAGAAGAGCAGCTGGGACTAGAACTGGCACCCATATGGGATGCTGGCACCACAGGTAAAGGATTAACCTACTGTGCCCCAGCCCCAGCCCTGTGATGTTATCTTTTTTAAAACATCTGTTTAGGGGCCAGCACTGTGGCATTGTGGGTAAAGCCACCTTCTGCAGTGCCAGAATCCCATATGGGTGCCCATTCGATTCCCGGCTGTTCCACTTCCGATCTGGCACTCTGCTATGGCCCGGGAAAGCAGTAGAAGATGGCCCAAGACCTTGGGCCCCTACACCCACATGGAAGACCCAGAAGAAGCTCCTGGCTTTGGATCGACGCAGCTCCAGCTATTGCTGCCAACTGGGGAGTGAACCAGTGGATAGAAGACCTCTCTCTCTCTCTCTCTCTCTCTCTCTCTCTCTGCCTCTTCTTCTCTCTCTGTGCAAATTTGTTTCAAGTAAATAAATAAATCTTTAAAAAATCTGTTTAACACTTTGTAATATGGTGATCAAGAGCTTGGTTCTAAGCTCCATGAGTTCTATTAATGGTGTTCATGAATGAAAATTACATCCTACAGCAACACAAGGGTCCAAATGGTATAACTGATTCAAAGGGAGTCAGTTTCACTGGCTTTACTTACTAAATCATGAACACAAACTTCCTGTCCTCTCCAACATCCAACAGAATATTTATTATAAATTTGGGAGGAAAATACCCTTAGCTGGTCTTAGATGCGAATGAGAAAAAGATGAATTTATATATTTTAAATAGCTGAGTTTAAAACTGAAACCTGTCAGAGTACTTTTTGACTGTTATAAAACAGTATCCAGATTTTAAGGCATATAAATAGTAGAGTTTTATGGGTGACATATTACATTTTCAGTAACAATCACATAATGGAAATATTACCAATCATTTTTAAAATGTTCACTCCACCTCTTGAAATTATTTCATTAATAAAACATCACCTTTTCCTCGAAGAAGAAATTGAATGAGTCTAGTTTTTCAAGAATATCTGCTGGGTAACACTAATTTCACCCACTTGTCAATGCAGAAAAGGTCAGCCAATGTGGAATGTTTGCTTTTTTAGAGAGAAAACTGTGTAGTTTGCCTTCAGCTTTGAGAATTACTTAAATATTCTTTGTCATGAAATAATATATGTAGCTTAAAGTGTTTTTATAATCATTTCTTATTTCAATTTGTTTTTTAACTGTTCCACTAAGAAAAATATTCTAGTTAGGTAGGCTCATAAACTCCAATATGTGGAAAAAATTAAAAAGTAAAAGAAAAACGTGAGGAAAACTCATGAACCCCATCAATCTGCTTTTGGATACAACTTAAGCCATATTTTATTTTCTGGCAAGTGGGCTGGTTACAAGCTCATTGTCAGTACACATAGTACATGTAAATGTAAGAACATTGTAAAGATGACAAAGTAAAAAAATGGGAAGTTCCTGGATCCTTGAAATCATTGTTGTGTTCTGAGTTAACCCAAACTGGGATCATCTATGAACAGGTTCTTGTGTGAAATCCTAAGTTTGTATTTTTAAATCTGCTTAGCATTGGGCTTTCTGTGTAATGTAGTCTGTCTCATGATCTTTGCCTCTTCTGTTCCTTCTGACTATAATTTTGCACCAAGAGCTTCATGTACCTGAGTGGTTTTTCACAACTCAGGTTTCTCGGTTTAAATGCCGTCCACCTTGCACCTAAGCTAATGTAGCCTTATTTTTACCCAAGTTATTCTCTGCCACATTAGGATATGCAATTTTCTTCAAATAATTTCATTTGTGAAACTTCTTGAGTTTCTCATTTTATATTATTTTTATTTTCAGTCTTCCTCTATTATCTATCTTGTTCACTGCTGTATCCCAGTGCCAAAAATATTTCCTGGTACATGAAAGCACTCAAAATACTCATTCATTAAGTCTTCAACCCTACTTTTTGAAACTTTTCCACATAAAGCAATGCATCAACATAGTGAACGTTTAACAATTTACACAATACAATCTATATTCTCTTGATTCTTTGCCTTTGAATTTTCTATTATTTTTACTTTTATATCTTTTCTCTCTTCCTCAATTCTAAAATTTAAAGTAACAATTTATATGTCAGATACTGTGCTAGAATGCTGGAAACAAGAAGTTAAAAGAAAATTAATTTCCTACCACAATGAGTACCACCTCATATCCATTAGTGTGGTTATAATCAAAAGATGATAACAAATGTGGCAAACATCTGTAGAAACCGAAACTTCATATACTATTGATCAAAATGTAAAAGATATAGCATTTCAGAAACAGTCTGGCAGTTTCTTGAATTTTAAGCATTGTATTTCCAAATGATTCAGCAATTCCATCCATAATTATGAGTCTTCAAAAAGTTCATAGAAATACATGTTATTAAAAATATGCATATATTTCAAAATATTCTTTTAATTCATTTTCCACAAACATTCTGAAATACCCTAGAGAACTGAAAATATATCTTTCCACAAAAACTCACATAGGTCTTCATGGTAGCCTGATTTGTGACAGCTAAAAAGTGGAAACAACTCAAATGTCCAGTGGATTATGAATGGATAATTAAAGTGTAGTTGATTTATACACTAGGATAGTAGGGGTTTCAAAAATTAGTGTAAAAATGCAACTAAAAGATAATGTATGTTTTCTATGAATGACTTGAACTTCTCTGTATTATTTGGCAATAAAAAGGAATGGCTGGCACCATGGCTCACTAGGCTAATCCTCCGCCTGCGGCACCGGTACTCTGGGTACTAGTCCCAGTTGGGCTGCTGGTTCTGTCTCAGTTGTACCTCTTCAAGTCCAGCTCTCTGCTGTGGCCCTGTAGGGCAGTGGAGGATGGCCCAAGTCCTTGGGCCCAGCACCTGCATGGGAGACCAGGAGGAGGCACCTGGCTCCTGGCTTCGGATCGGCGCAGTGTGCCGGCTGTGGTGGCCATTTTGGGGAGTGAACCAACGGAGGGAAGACCTTTCTCTCTGTCTCTCTCTCTCTCTCACTGTCTAACTCTGCCTGTCAAAAAAAAAAAAAAAAAAAGAATGAAGTACTGATACATGGAATCATATGGATAAACCTTGAAAATACCATAAGTGAAAGAAGCCCATTACAATGTATCATATATATGATTTTATTTATGTGAAATGCTCAGATACACACATCTCTCTGTGTATACATATGTGTATTTGTGTGTGTGTGTGTGTGTTAGAGAGAGAGAGAGAGAAAGAAGATAAGTGGTTATCTGGATGAGGAAGTGATAAGGGAAGTTGGGGTGATGGCTAAGGGGGATGCAGTTTCTTTTGGGGATATTAGATATTCTTTTATTTTATTTTAAAGGCAGAGTTAGAGAGAGAGAGAGAGAGAGAGAGAGAGAGAGAGAGAGAAAGTCTTCCATCTGCTGGTTCACTCCTCAAAATGCCATAATGGTAGGAACTGGACCAGTCAAAAGCCAAGAGCCAGGAGCTTCTTCTGGATCTCCCACAGGGGTTCAGGGGCCAAAAGACTTGGGCCATCCTCTGCTGCTTTCCTAGGCACATTGGCAGGGAGCAAGATCAGAAATGGAGCAGCTGGAACTCAAACTAACACCTATATGGGATGCTGGAGCTACGGGCACTGGCTTTATTCCACTGTACCATAGCACTGGCCTCTAATTAGATGTTCTAAAATTTTATGTAGATAGAGGATGCGCATATCTACAGACATATTAAAAACCCCTGACTTGTATACTTTAACTGGGTGAAATATATGGTTTGTGAATGATATCTCAATAAACCTGTTGAAATAGATAAATCACCAAAAAAAAAAAATCCACAAAAACAAAATCTCTGCTATTCCTAGATATCTTTTAAGATTTACCTCTAGCTTTCTCTCCTCAAAGAAGTCAGTTCTGTGTCCTTGCTCTGTTTGACTATAGCATTCTTTAGATGCTTACATTACAGCTCATAACACTACCTGTTGTATGTTTGACTTGTCTCATCCATCACACTGAATGTTACTTAGGAGTAACATTCCTAAGTCCCAAGCACCTCTATAACACACAGTAGATGCTTTAGTAAATGCTGGTTGAGAAAGAATGTGAAAAAGTAATTTGATTAACAACATGACAAAGAGAAGGGTTTTGTTTTGCTTCATAATAGTGAAAAATTGCAAGACATTAAAATCCAAAGAGAGGGTGCAGCAAAAATAAATCAAGTCCTTAAAATTAGAGTAGTCTGAAGGGAAGCACACCAAGGATATGAAAGATCTTTACTAATGTGCAGGCCAAAGGTGCTGGACTGTAGGGGCCATGCTGTCAATGGCTCCTGGATAAAGCTGAGACTTGTCATGGTTTGTCTGTGTGTTGCCAGGAAAGTTCATCGAACAGATAACAAAAAGTTGGGTACAAAACATCTCAGGAAATGGGGGAGAGCAACAAGGATAAGAAGACAATTCAAATAGAAAGTACAGATTAAAAGCTATAGGTATAGCCTTTGCAATGCTGCAGGTGTTTTCTTGAAAATGATGAGAATGTTAACTAAATAAGCTTCATAGTTGTTTTAGTAGAGTGTCTATGGTATTGTCCACAGTTCCTTCTAGGTTCTGTGAAATAATTTTGGGTCTGCAGTTATGTTTACAGTACCCTTAAAATGTCAAAATATTTCTACCAATTTCTACTGATATTTACCTTTTGTTGCCTTGCTCATTACATCAAATATCTTGAAAAATAGACAAATGGGATAACACCAAGATGGGATAACATCAAGCTGAGAAGATTCTATACTGCAAAGGAAACAGCAAAGAGGCAACAGACAGAATGGGAGAAAATATCTGCAAACTATGCAACTGATAAAGGATTAATAGCCAGAATCTATAAAGAGCTCAAGAAACTCAACAACAAAAAAACAAAGAATCCAGTTAAGAAATAAACAAAGGACTTGAACAGGCATTTTTCAAAAGGGGAAATTCAAATAACCACTACACACATGAAAAAATGCTCAGGATCATCAGCCACTAGTGAAATGCAAATAAAAAATCACAATGAGGTTTCACCTCACTCTAGTTAACATGGCTTTCAACAGAAATCAACAAACAAATGCTGGCAAGGATTTGGGGAAATCCACTGCTGGTGGGAATGTAAACTGGTCCAGCTACTGTGGAAGACTATATGGAGATACCTCAGAAATCTGAATATAGACCAACCATATGACCCAGCCATCCCACTCCTAGGAATTTACCCAAAGGAAATGAAATCAGCGTATGAAAGAATTATCTATACTCCCATGTTTATTGCAGGTCAATTCACAATAGCTAAGATATTGAATCAACCCAAACGTCCATCAACTGAATTGTGGAGGCTGGTGCTGTGGTATAGCAAGTAAAGCCACCGCTTGCAGTGCCCGCACCTGATATGGGCAATGGTTTGAGTCCCAGCTGCTCCTCTTCCATTCCAGCTCTCTGCTATGGCCTGGGAAACAGCAGCAGATGACCCAAATCCTTGGGGCCCTGCACTGGCGTGGGAGACCCAGAAAAAGCTCCTGACTCCTGGCTTCGGATCAGCGTGGCTCCAGCCGTTGCGGCCCACTGGGGAGTGAACTAGCGGATGGAATACCTCTCTTTCTCTCTTTGCCTCTCCTTCTCTCTTTGTGTAACTTCGACTTTCAAGTAAATAAATAAATATTTTTTAAAAAAACTGTGGTATAATCAGCCATAAAAATAATGAAATATTGTATTTTGTAACAAAATGGGTGCATTTGGAAACCATTATCCTTAGTGAAATAAGCCAAATGACAAATATATGTTTTTCCTGAATTGTGTTAACTAATATAGTACCCAAGAAATGTAATGTTTAGGAGTGAAATTGACATTTTGAGATCTGATGGTTGTTTACAGCCTTTGTCTCTACTGTTGAGAAACAGTGTTTCTTTTTTATTATTATTTGTTGAATTCTTTACTTAGTATAGAGTTAATTTTATGAGTATGAAGCAAACAGAAAGTAGATCATTGTAAAGACTAAGAGAGAGAATAAGAGAGGAAGGAGGAGGAAGAGTAGGAGGGAGGGTGGGAGGGAGAGTAGGGTAGGGAGTATCACTGTGTTCCTAAAACTATATATATGAAATACATGAAATTTGTTCACCTTAAAAATGTTTTTAAGTAAATTTTAAAAAAGACTATCAGAGTACCTCAAAAATGTTATGGATGATATATATGGTAAAAGAACTATGCAAGATTTCAAATCTATTTTGCATAAACTTAAAAATATTTTTATAAAGATTTATGTATTTGAAACACACACACACACACAGAGAGAGAGAGAGAGAGAGGGAGAGAAAGAGAGAGAGAGAGAAAATGAATGAATCTCTTCCATTCTCTGTTTCACACTCCAAATGCCCACAATAGTCAGGGCTGGTCCAGACTGATGTCAGTACACAGGAACGCCACTCAGGTCTTCCACATGGATGGCAGGGATCCAAGCACTTGATCTATTGCTTTCCAGAGTATGCATGAGCAGCAAGATGGATCCCAGGTACTCTGATGTGGGTTGTGGTTGTCCCAACTGGTGGCTTACTCCACTGTGCCACAATACCTGGCCCTAAACTTACCTTTGAATTCCATTTTCCATGAACTTATACTGTCACAAGAATAGTAAATTATCATGACATTTATTGAAGTTTGTCTACCTGTCAACTATATTCTAAGCATTTCACATGTGTTAAGTCTAAAATCCTCAAAATAATTCTATGGGGTGAGGGCTAGTACCATCATCTTTATTTTTCCTGCAAAGAAAATATACAGAGTGGCTAAGTAACATCAAAGCAGTCTGACTCCTGAGCCCATATCCTAACAAACCACTATACAGCTCCCTGAGTGCTATTTATTACATTGGTTGACTGGAATTGAAAAGATATTTGTAATTACCTTTGCAATATCTATTTTATACATATATATAATATGAATACACAAGCTACTTTTAACATAAAAGTAGTATAATCATTGACACTCTATAGAGAAATGCTGAGTTGTAACTGTATTATTAGAATAATATACTAAATGATGACCTGGAAATGACAGTCGAAACTCAGTAGTCTACTTATTGTTCCCTTGACCATTGTGCTTCTATACGGTATTTTTCAATGGCTATCAGTACCCAGAGTGCCTACTCAATATTAATTATTACTCATCTTTTAAGATACATGATCTTATCACTTCCTCCATGGAAACTCCTCCAATTTGCCCAAGCAGAATTAGTCACATACTTGGCTAGATTATCATTATTTTGTTTACACACCTTTTATACTGCCTATGAATGTTCAGGCAGGAAATAGAAACCCCTCTAAATTTAATTTAACACAAGGAAGTAGATTCTTCACAAAATTGTTGCAAGGGTTTTAGGGTGAAATGACTCTTTGAACACTACAGAATTGACTTTTGTACAAGAGTCCCCTCCACAGCTGGGACCCTAGGGATCAGAAAGGAGAGTTGGAAAGTTGCTGGTACTTCAGCTGAAATTGCCTCTTCACATCCACAACGTTAGTAAGAGATGCTACAACAAAATAATCACAGTTCCCAGGACCTTGCTTGCCAACAAGAAATAACCAAAGGGACAGGAATTTACCCTTCCACATAATGTGTAAGCACACCTAGTTGGTGGAAACTAATTTATATCCAAGACTATGGCTGAAAGGATGTGTAGGAAACTTAGATCTAGCTTTTCAGTCCTTGCCATCAGCATGGCTCACAAGAAAGAAGGTAACTGAAGCTGAGCAAGCCAATCTGTATCACTCACCATTGCACCTCACAGACTGTATCTTTATGCATCTGTTTTTGTTAGTGGTTTGTAAGTGAGCAGCAATGTCTTATTTGATGTCTAATTCCAAATGCTTACCTCAGATGAGGTAACAGTATGTGTTTGTGGAATGAAGGATAATTCTTTATGGGCTCCTATTTTTATTTCTTTGTGCCTATGCTCAAAGGAGAATGTGAGGTACTCTTGTACTTACTGTATACTTGACATGCTTCATATTTACTGGGTAGCAAGTTGGTGAGCTGTACTATGCACTCAGAGAGCAGTGGGAAGTTGAGTCTATTACACCTAACCCAGCTACTTCTCAAATGAAAATGAAAAGTTTGCTAAAAAACCACTCTTTGTATTAGAACATGCCCCAATTTTAGAACTACATAGTTGGAAATTTGTCTAAGCCAAATTTGATCACAAAAATTCAGGAAAATAGTTAGAATGGGTAGCTCGTGAATAGCTTCTGTGATTTGAGAGTAAAATCTCAGTGTTGACACCACACAGAATATTTTGATGTAATTCACGTATTCTTAGATTTAACATTTTTAACATTTTGCCATGTTTGTTTCATATATAGACTTCATATATAAAAATGTTAATATACACCATTTTTTTACAATCAGAAGTGGGTATATTAATATCATAGTATGGGATTCATGACAAAGGTCATAATTTGAGGAAAGAAGGGTATTTTAATGGATATACTGTAGGTTACTTTTTTACCCTGTTGATGTCATTATGAAACATCTTGCTAGAAATAATGCTTGATTTTTATTTATAAAATGTATTCAGTGTTCCCATTTCCACAAAATGCAATAAAATATCCTCACTTTGGCATTCAAGACCAATTACATGTTTGCTTTGTCATTTTCCTTTCTGGAATGTCCTCTCTTTTCCTTGCTATTTCACATGGAACCCAATTTTCTTTCTTTTTAAATTTTATTTTATTTATTTGAAAGGCAGTTACAGAGACAGAGAGAGAAAGAGAGAGAGAGAGAGAGAGATCTTCCATCCACTGGTTCACTCCCCAAATGGCCACAACAGCTGGAGCTGGGCCCATCTGAAGCGAGGAGCCTGGTTCTTCTTCCAGGTCTCCCATGTGGGTGCAGGGCCCAGGGACTTGGGCCATCTTCTACTGCTCTCCTAAGCCGAGCAGAGAGCTGGATCAGAAGAGGAGCAGCCGGGACTCGAGCCTGTACCCATATGCAATGCAGGCTCTACAGGTGGCACTTCACCTGCTATGCCATAGCACTGGCCTCAATGAACTTAATTTTCATTCTCTATTCTTTATAATCTACAGTCTAACTAACCTGCCTTTTCTCTGAAGCTATTCTCTGAGACCCAATTCTTTAAAATTTTCCCTTCCACCTGAAATTCTTTTGCCTGTTCTGCTGATTATAATATATACTTTGAATTGGTACCTGTTTTCTCCTATATAGGTTGAATTTCATTTAGAATGTTAGCTCCCACACACTAGTTCAGCAACTTAGGTCTTTGTTAAATGTCTGATTGTAGGCAGGAGTGAGATGAAGACATAATTGCAATTTTTAAAGTTTTGCTTAAAGTAAATTTGATTACATAATTTTGCTAAACACCTACTATGCAGTCCCCTTTGACCATTCATTCTAGAAATTCTGTTCATAAAACACTGATGGCAAATCTCTGAGGATCTTCCGTGGCTAGCCTTTGCTGAATTTTACTATATGAATCTATTATAACACTTATTTCATTATTAACAGTTAGTTTAACTGTATTTAAAAAGTCAAGGGTGAACACTGTGACACAGTAGGTTAAGCAGCTACTCATGATGCCTGCATGCTTTACTGGAGTGTTGACTCAAGTACTTGTCACTCCACTTCTAGACCAGCTTCCTTCTAATGCATTCTTGAGGCTGCAGATGATAGCTCAAGTGCTTGAGCCCTTGCTACCCTCCTATGAGATCTGAATTGAGTTCCATGCTTCTGGCACTAGCCTGACCCAGTCCTGGATGTTGTGGACATTCAGAGTATAAGCAAGTAGATAGAGGATCACTTTCTCTTTCTATGTGTCATTCTGCCTTTCAAGTAGATGAAAATGAATAAATATTTTTAAAAGCATAATAAAATCTCAGTAACTTAAAGTAATTTCAGTGACAAAATAATTTCATTTCATTCAATGGGTCAACAATTTGGGGTGAGTTCAACAGGGATGGTTCACCTCTGCTCAGCATGGTCAGCTGGGTTAACTCATCTGGGAAGATGGTTGGGAAGGCTGAACTTCCTTCCTTCCACATGTCCTCTCTTCCTCAACATGGCTGGCCTCAGCTTGTGTTCATTAAGTAAAATGTCCCAAGATAACAGAAGAAGATATTTCAGAAAGTCACACAATGTCATTTCTGCTACACTGTATTGGAAAAGCATATCACAGGGCCAATTGGATGCGAGGGACAGAGGAATAAACTTCACCTTTTGATGAAAGGAGTAGCAGAGAATCCATGGCTGTTTTTATCTATTAACCCATTATATCCTACCTATTTATTGTCTGTCTTTGTAACTAGGTAGAAAAATCCTCTTGAGACTTTTCTTGATATTTATTATAATGTACAGAGGGTTGGTACAAGGTAAACTTCTCAACTTGAAGTTGAGTAAATATCAGATTGCATATTAGGCAGTGGTTGGAAAACAAAGATACAGGATACACAGGACACAGTCTCTGTCTCTGAGGATCCCTTAGTCCCTGTCAATATCTGATAGGAAAGAAACAATGTTGTGGCAATTTGTTTTCAAGCAATAGGAAAAGCACTATTCCAACAGGAAAATGCTAAACTAATTACCACATAAGTAGGATACATTAGCCAGAAGAGCAAGCACATATTGAATCTGATGTTTGGGGAAATTAAGACTTACACTATGTTTTGAAGATAGGAAATAGTTAGGCAACATTAGTAGATGGAACATGTGAGAAATATTCCAAGTGTAGGAATGTGAAACTGAGGAGCAGATATTTGGCCTAGCAATAAAGACTTCTATGTCCCACATTGAAGTGTTTTGGTTTTATTCCAGCTCCAGGTCTGACTCTACCCTCATGCCAGTGTAGACCCTTGGAGTCAGCAGTGAAAGCTCCAGTAACTGGGGTCCTATCACCCACATGGGAGACCTACATTGTGTTCCTGGCTCCCAGTTCTAACCCTGGCCCAGCTACACAGACATTTGGAGTCAGTCAATGGATGGGAATGTTTTTTCTGTCTCAGCCTCAAATAAATTTTAAAAATAGTTTGTAGTGGGGCCAGCACTGTGGTATAATGAATAAAGCCACTGCCTGCAGTGCCGACATCTCATATAGGTACCTGTTCAAATCCCAGCTGAAGCAATGGAAGATGCCCCAAGTCCTTGGGCCCCTGCACCCATGTGGGAGAACTGGAATAAGCTCCTGAGTCCTGGCTCCTGGATTCGGATCAGAACAGCTCTGGCTGTTATGGCCAACTGGGGAGTGAACCAGCAGATGGAAGACTTCTCTCTCTCTCTCTCTCTCTACCTCTCCTTCTCTCTCTGTGTAACTCTGACCCTCAAATAAATAAAATCTTAAAAACAATAATTTGTAGTAACTAATAGAGTACAAAAATGTAATGTACATTAGCAAAATAGACATTTTGAGAATTGGTTGTTGTTTATAGCCCTTGTCTCTACTGTTGTGTAAGAGTGTTTGTGTTTTTTTTCTTATTTTTTGTTGAATTCTTTACTTAGTGGAGGGTTAATCTTATGATTATAAAATAAACTGAGAGTATGTCTTGTAAAAATTAAATGAAAGAATAAAAAAGGAAGAGGAAGGAGGGTGGGGGCATGGGCAGGAGGAAGGGTAGGATGGGAAATATCATTATGCTCCTAAATCTCTATATATGAAATACATGAAATTTTTTCACCTTATATAAATATTTTTTTGACAGGCAGAGTGGACAGTGAGAGAGAGACAGAGAGAAAGGTCTTCCTTTTACTGTTGGTTCACCCTCCAATGGCCACTGTAGCCTGTGCGCTGTGGCCGGCACACTGCACTGATCCGAAGCCAGGAACCAGGTGCTTCTCCTGGTCTCCCATGTGGGTACAGGGCCCAAGCACTTGGGCCATCCTCCACTGCAGTCCCGGGCCAAAGCAGAAAGCTGGACTGGAAGAGCAACCGGGACAGAATCTGGCGCCCTGACCAGGACTAGAACCCTGTGGTGCCTGCGCCGCAGGCAGAGGATTAGCTTATTGTGCCATGGCAACGGCTAATAAATAAATTTTTTAAAACAATGATAATAAAAAAGAAAGTAAACTACAAGTTCAACATTGTAGTGGTGGCGGCTGGCATCATGGCACAGTGGGTTAAGCTGCTACTTGTAATGCTGGCATTCAATATTAGCATTAGTTCTAGTCATGGCTGCTCCATTTCTGACCCAGCTTCCTGCTAGTGTGCCTGGGAAAGCAGCAGAAGATGGACCTAGTATTTGAGCTCCTGCCAGCCATGTAGGAGACCTGGCCTGGCCCAGTCCTGGCTGTTATGGCCATTTGGGTGAGTGAACCAGCAGATAGAAGATCTCTGTTTTTTCCTTTCTCTGTGTAACTCTACCTTTCAAATAAACAAGTCAATCTTTAAAAATAGATAAAAAAAAGTAGTGGCCCATTTTTTCTGGAGCAGGAATTGGTGTCAAGACACATGGGATGATTGAGGAGATGCTTGGCATAAGACTACTTGGGTTTTATCTTGTTAATGATAGGACTTTAGAGCATAAGAGCATCAGGATAAATAATGTATTTGTGGAAGTGAGTATGATGATGAGGGCCTAACCCTCAGGGCAGTTAAGAATGTATCTGTAGAGGAAGCAGGGGAGACTGGTAATTAGGGAGCCCCACTGCTCTTTAAGATAGTGTTCTTCATTTCATCTATTCCCTCAATAATTCTGCCATATATATGTCAAAATCACCATTTCATAGATAAAGACAGTAGAATTCAGATAATTTAGGTAATTAGCCCAAGGTCATATACTAGTTAATGGAAGAGCTGATTCTCTTAACATTAAGAGTTGTGTTTTACTCTTCTCAGGATACAAAATTATTTTATTATCAAACATACTTGATCAGAAATTTGAGCAAGGTCCACATTAAGACTCACTCATTAAGTGAGTTTCTAACTGGTAAGAACTTGCTACTGTTCTATTTATGCTCATACAGTGGAAAGAGAAACATACACTTCAAATAAAATGCAAAGGAAGTAAAGAAGAGACAGAAAAGGAGACGAGCATAGAAACATTCAGCCACCAAATTCCAATCTAAGTATTAAGCATTCATTCAATATATATTTAGCACTTAAGAGGTGCAAACCCTGAGCATGAGGCTGGTAAAAGATGACCCAAACAATATTCCTATCATTTAAAATAGTAAGGAAACTGGCATGTAACAAATAAATACATCTACTACTGTAAGAAGACCTATGGGATTCTGCACAGTGTAAACTAAGACCTAAATAGGAAGAGATTCCTTATACTGAAGCATTGAAGAAAGACTTTATGAGGGAGATAGACCTTGATCTGCCTAATGATAGGTAAGAAGATGGCCAAGTAACAAATAGGAATAAGGAATCTGTGACAAGTGTGGAGTGTACAAAGTAGGAGGTAGTGGGTGCATATACAAAGAGAAGAATCATGTGGGATAGGGCATTTTAACTGAAGGAGGTACTGATAGGCTTCAAATCACAGTCTGTACTTCCTGTTTGGCTTATACCAGTTGTTCAAGCCTATCAATAAAATGGAAAGTATAACAACACCTTCCTTCTCTCTCTCCTGACTTCTAAACCAGTTGAGTGGACAGGTACCAAATGGAAATCCACCTATCAGATTTAATCTCATAAACCTGGATTGGAATATGTTTGTTTTAAATTTGTTAAGAAGTCGATTTCTCTCAAGCTCAGAGATAGGGCCCTGCAGGTGAGGACAGCTGAAGCTTCTGAGAAAGCTATTAGCGTGCAGGACTGAAGTCTGCTCTCTCCTCAGCAATTCTTGTTATTGAGAGTGTGGTTCACAGAGCAGCGACTTCAACATTACTAAGGCGTTTAACAGAAATGCTAATTTCAGGCTCTAACTATGACCTACTGGAACCAAGCATTCACTGAAACAAAGGTCTTCCCGCTGATTCCTATTAGGATTTGACATGTGCTCCCAGAAAGCACTAGAGAAACTGGACTAGCAAATGAGAGACTCATCACTTGGCCTATTAAATTAACTGGAAGACAGTGAGTGTTGGACAGGAGGCCAACGTTTCTACCTGATATCTCAGTGAAGGTAGCAGCCCCTGCCTGAGGCTATCAGGAATTCCAACACATGAGGAGATGCCTTCCTTTACAAACACTAGAAGGGGAAAGGAAGGTAACTCCATGTGTTGATGGTAGTGGCTCACTGCAACATTCCCTAAGATTTTCAAATTGCAGGATAAGGGGTAAATTTGGAAAGTAAGAAGAATTTATTTGTGGTTTATCATTTCACTTTTGATGTTAAACTCTTAGATCTATCCAGAATTCCTTCCAAGTTTCTTCTCAAATGTAATCTTACAATATGTTGCCTGAGTACCCAAATAAACCCCAAAAACCCCTATCACTGCTACCACCCCCTGCAGTGCTCAGCACTCTCTGCTCCTCCTTTCTGCTTTATCTGTCTTCTTCCCTCCCCATCTGACCTTGAGTTTCACAGGAAACTATATCAATTTTGTTCCTTATTGTTTTCCCAGTGCCTAGAATAAAAGAGCACTGGGGATAGACACATGGCAGGTATTTAGTAAATATTTGTTAAATAAATATGAATTTGCCGTCTCATGAGGCATCAGGTAGAACTGTCCGATAATATTTGTATGTGTAAGTCTGGAAGTCAAGGGAAAACTGAGTTTGTGGTGAAGATTAGGAGTCAGCTACCATTGCAAACTGAAGCTGAATGAGATCATTTAGAGAGACTTCTGCATTTACAGGAAAGACAATCTGCTTGTTTGGTTGAGGTGACTTGGGAATCTGGAAG
Organism: Sylvilagus floridanus; assembly: GCA_949820135.1. Classification (NCBI taxonomy): domain Eukaryota; kingdom Metazoa; phylum Chordata; class Mammalia; order Lagomorpha; family Leporidae; genus Sylvilagus; species Sylvilagus floridanus. The sequence goes on along the minus strand of OX463224.1, from coordinate 68,781,825 downwards.
AAACATTGGTGTCATCCCAGCCAGGCCTGGCCACAGAGCAGCAGCAGGTCACCATGAACATCAGCAAATACAGCCACTCTTTTTCCTGTTTCTCATGAACAAATCTAGCAATTTCTTGGAAAGTTTTATGATGTCACAAAGGGTAAAAAACAGCCAACAGCATTTATCATTTATGAAAAAACACTTTAATAATTCACTGCTTCAATTAACATTTGCTGTTAATCAAGATTTCATGTCTGAAAGCCTCATACCCAAGCACAGCAGGTTGGTTTAGAATCAAGCCCCATTTGTCTGTCAGGGAGCCCACAAAGAGACAAATGCCAGGCCTACTTATAGCAGGAGATGGGGCCACCTTCAGAAGCAGGCTGCTCCTAGGAGCCAGGCACCTCATAAAGTTAAGAAAAGCAAACTGCTGTCTCCAAAGTGGGACTAGATTTCCCAAAGAAGACAGTAGAGTGTTTTCCCTAGAGAGAAAGAGATTACAAATTAGGTTGCTATTGGGTCCCATACATATCCCTTAATAAAACATTATGCCACTGCTCCATTTCTTCCTTTCCTATAAGCTGAAAAAGCATTGTGCATTATTATCTACATATTTTTGGGAGCAGAAAGAGTCTTGTTTGCATACTTGATCATTTATAATCCGATCATTTGCTGGGTAACTGCTGTGATAAAAGTGAACAGGAAGAAGCAAGAAAAGCTGTGTTTTATCATTTGTTGTTAATGCATGTTGCTGCCATTGTCCTAAGATGAATGAAATCTTTTTAGAAGAGTAACTGCGGTAAACATGATCTTCTGGAATGAAATAATATTAACAGATTATTATGTAGCATCAAATAGAGTCTGCTTTTTGAATTAATCTCTCTGAGCCTCAGTTTCTCCATCTATAAAATGGAAGTAATATAATATGTAACTCAAGAGGATGTTGTTAAGTATTAAGGGAAACACTGAAAAAGCATTTTGCACATGAGTTGTCCCCTGGAAAACACGAAACATTTTTAACTATGTGTATCAGGTGAGATGCACTGCCTGTCCTTAGAGAATAAATGTAAGCACATCTCCTTTAGTTTTCCAATCAGTCACTTCAGTCCTTTCAGTTATCAACACTTACTGAATGACTACTGTGTACTAAGGTTTGTTCCAGAAGCTGAGGATCCATTGGAAGTTCCTGTTCTATGGAGCTTACATTCTAATTCTGGGAGAAATAATAAGTTAAGGAATTAATTAACTAATTATTCATTATCTATCACCACTCTCCCTCCACCTTCCACACTAGACCACAAATTAGTAGGTAACTTAGAAAGATGATTGACAGTAAGTACACAGAAAGCAATAACCAAGGAAATATTAGGTGGTACAATCGTCCCTCTATCTTTGAGGGATTTGTCCCAAGACTCCCAGAGGATGCCTGAAAACTTGTATGGCATCAAGCCCCATATACTATGTTTGTCCCAAATGGACGTATCTATAATAAAGCTTAATTTATAAATTAGGTACAGTAATAGATTAGCAATAATTAATAATACAATAGAACAATTGCAACAATAGCCAGTAACAAAACTGCCAGCATTACTAGCCTCAAGCATTATTAAGTAAAATAAGGGTTCCTAGAACACAAGCATTTTGAGACGTCCATAGTTGCTCTGAAAACCAAGACAGCAACTCACTGACCATCAAAGAGGTACTGCACACAGGGTAGATACATGGAAAATGGATGATTCACATCCCAGACTGGTCAAAGCAGTACGGAGCAAGATTTCATCACCCTATTCATGGTGAGCAACTTAAAACTTAGGAATTGTTTATTTCTGGAGTTTTCCATGTAGGATTTTTGGACTATAGGTTACTGTAACTGAAATTGCAGAGTGAAAGTGTAAAGGGAAGACTACAGTAGTGACAGCCAACTTGACACTATCAGAGAGATGACAGCTGGGCAGCTTTAACTTTGTGTCTGAGAAAGGCCTCCCTGAGGCAGAGGAAACAGCAACACAGGCAGAAGGAACAGCTGCTACAGAGGTGGGAATGAAATGCCTGCTCCAGAAACAGAAAGTCCCCTGGCTGGAGCACAGTAGGGAAGGGGAGAGTGGTAAGAGAAGGGCCTTGTAGGCCAGTGTAGGGAGGTTTGATTTCACTATACGCAGGTTGTTAAACTACTGAAATGTTCAATCAAGAGAGTGGCAAGATCAATGTACACTTTAAAAAAATAGCTCTCAATTTTGGGGGTTGGCTACCTGGTGCCAGACTTCTGATACTTAGGCCTGTGAGGAAGCTGGGGCGGCACTCTCCTCCCTCTAACCTGTGCTTGGGGAACTGGCTGTTTAGTAATGATGGTAAGCCCAATTTGAGAATTGCCTTCTCACCTTAAGGGCTGAATTTAGAGGTCATCACCTCTTTCCATCAGCCCTCAGATGGATGCCAGCATCAAGATTAGAGGGGCTGGCGCTGCGGCTCAATAGGCTAATCCTCTGCCTTGTGGCACCAGCACACAGGGTTCTAGTCCCGGTCGGGGCACCGGATTCTGTCCCAGTTGCCCCTCTTCCAGGCCAGCTCTCTGCTGTGGCCTGGGAAGGCAGTGGAGGATGGTGCAAGTGCTTGGGCCCTGCACCCCATGGGAGACCAGGAGAAGCACCTGGCTCCTGGCTTCAGATCAGTGCGGTGTGCCGGCCACAGCGCACAGGCTACAGTGGCCATTGGAGGGTGAACCAACTGCAAAGGAAGACCTTTCTCTCTGTCTCTCTCTCTCACTGTCCACTCTGCCTGTCAAAAAAAAAAGAAAAGAAAAAGATGAGAGGGAAAGTTTCTCACTTCCTCCTTCCCTTTCTAGGCTCTTTATCCCACCAAGCCCAAGCCAGGGGTCTTCAGTGTCACTGATACTGTCCAAGACAATACAGAGGCAAAGAGGGATGAACGCAGAGGGCTCAGCCTTTCCTGCCTCCTCCTCAAGTGGCAACATCAGTGCCCATCTTAGAAAGGAACTTAAGGGACATTCTCTTCCCTTCCTGAGTCTCTGATCTCAGTCTCACTCTAGGACCCAAGCTGGCTTCTGAGTTTCTGTCCAATCTTCAAGCCAAGTTCTTGTTAGCCACACACATTTGTATATAGAATTTACAGAGTGTTGCCCCAGCTCTGTATCCCCTCACCACTCTGATCATACTCCTTCACCCTACCTGATCCATTCCAGATGCCAAGGATGGGGAAAGTCATGTTGGGCCTGTCTCAGGAATGGGAAAGTGTTTTATTCTCCTAGACCTGATATTATACAGTTCTCTTTGGGCTGGGGAGAGGACATGGGTCTGGATTGCTCTTAGAACCCTGTTTTAGGGGGCCACGCTGTGGCACAGTAGATTAAACCCTTGGCCTGTAAGTGCCAACAGCCCAAATGGGCACCGGTTCTAGTCTCAGCTGCTCCTCTTCCCATCCAGCTCTCTGCTATGGCCTGGGAAAGCAGTAGAAGATGGCCCAAGTCCTTGGGCACTTGCACTGCGTGGGAGACCAGAAAGAAGCTCCTGGTTACTGTATTTGGATCAGCACAGCTCCAGCTGTTGTGGCCACCTGGGAAGTGAACTAGCAGATGGAAGACCTCTCTCTCTGTCTCTACCTCACTCTGTAACTCTCTTTCAAATAAATAAAATAAATCTTAAAAAAAAACCCTGTTTTATGTCTCTCCATGATATAGTTGTATTTCTATTTTCTATGGATGAGTAAATAAGAAACAACTAGATACATACACAAAAGTTAACTCCAATTGTTCAGATAGTGAATTCTTTAAGGGTGGGAAGTCAAACAGGGGTTGGGAGCTGAGTAAACTGGAAAAGCAATGCCAAGTGGCTAAACCAGCATCACAGAAGCAGAAGAGCAATTGGATTCCTTAGAAATAGAGTCATCAGGGAATACTGATAGACTGTAAACAGGAAAACAGAAAACAGAAGTCCAAGTATTCTGGCTTGAACAACTTTGAGAAATACAGTTTCGTGCCTTGAAGCATCCTCCATGCCAAAATGCAAGAACACTAGATGCTCACTCAGTTTGGGGGGATCTTCCTGTTTCCAAAAATACATGAAGAAATAATATCAGAAAGCATATTCCCATAACGTCCACTGTTCCCTGCTAACTTGGTATTTCAGCACTGGATCCATGAAATCAGAGGGTTGCTTGCCTGGGCCGTGTCAACAATCTCTGCAGTAATCCTTCACTGCCAGTGCAATACCTCGTCTTTGGATTCAGGCCTTTGACTCAGCTTGGACTTCCTTCCCAAGCTTCATACCTCCTTGGGTGGCTGAGCCTGCTACACTGGCCAACCACGCTCACACATTGAAGTTGAGCCTCCCAACACTACTCTCAAGGCTCCCTTATTACATTCTCAGCCTCGGCCCAGACTCACTCAGGAAGAGCCCTTACTTGGGGCTTTTTGTATCGTTTCCAGCTATGGGCCTCATGTTTGCCATGTAGATGGATTCCTGTAAGTAAATCTCCTAATGCCAATCACTTCATATCCTTTCCTGAGTTCAGCATACCATGAGAACAGGACCATGAAGCTAGATCACTGTTGCTTACACAGAGAGGAAAATGTCCTTTTAAACCTAGGCCAAAGGCAACATGGGTCTCCTGGTCATATATTTAAATTGTATAAAGATGGTCATTACAATGCTTCACTCGTGAGGAGAAGCCCCAAGAGCTACAATCAGTAGACATAGATGACTACTAGGAAGCCAAGCTTTTTATCTGAAAAGCTACCCACTTACATAAGTAAAACTGAACTTATATTTCTCCTTTAATTTGAAAAAAAATATGTGAACACATAGCATATTCTGAAAAAGACAAATAGCAGATGAGTCAAAGCAAACATGGAGACAGAATTCTCCAGGATGGTCATTCATCTTGCTGGCAGGTGGGGAGCATGCCATTTTGAGGTGAGATGAACTGACTCTCAAATTAATTGGAACAGGCAGAATCCATCCTGCATGGCAAAGGGCCTTTTATAGCTAGTGTGATTCCTTCATGAAGCAGGCCAGGCTCAGAGAGAGCCAAATGTTCCTTAACACAGTAATAGTGAGGTTCATTGTTCCAGGATTGGCAGGGCCCAGAGTCAAGCTGATAGATTTTTCTCTTAACATATGTTAAACTGTATTGTCTATAACAAAAACAACTTGATGTGACGTGTTTACACATTAGGCTAAATTGCTGTGGGTGGAAGTAGGGGATAGAGACTAAACTAAAGTCTCATCCCAATCCCACCCCTTCCTCCCAGCCCAGCAATGAGCCAAGAAGAGAGGGACTGTGATGAGCACATAGAAGAAACTTGAGACACTGTTGGGTTTGCAAGATGTAAAGGATGAAATTCTTATTCCTAAGGAATAAAGGTGTTTTCCTGAGTGAGGAGGGAGAACAGAGAGATGGTTCTGAATGTTGATGAGAGAGAGTTGCAAGAGGAAAGGGGGAGCTGACATAAAACGAGAGTCGTCAGTTGGAGGGAATGCCTACCGGGCCACCATCCTTACAGAAGATAAAGTATGCTCTCATGACAGGAACTAGACTGAGTTGTAGGCTTATTCCTCCCACATCATGCTCCTCTACTGAGATGTGCTCACCTTTCCCTTCCATTATCATAACCCTGCTTGTTTTATTCTGATGGAAAGCAGTGAAACTCTTGGCAAGGGTGATCAGAAATACTTTGTTGTGACCGGTCCCATCACAGGGTGCTGGTGGAGCCATTTTTTTAGGTCTGAACCATGTGTACCATCAAATCACAACTGGTTATCAGAATTTACTATCCCAGTTCTCCAGGGGTCACTTTTACCAGCTATATGAGACTCAAATGCCCTTCGCAGATGGACAGAACTTGGAAAGAAGGGCCCTGCCATGCCATAACCAGGTTATGGTATGAAGCCAATGGCTCCACTGATATGGCAGCCACTTGGTAAATAGCCAATCTCTTCTTTGCTTTCATTTCTTCCTGTTTGGAACAAATGACGATACTTCAAAAAAGTGGTAGAAATGGAATTAAAAGGTAAGTTTAGTGCAGTATAATTTTTTTTGAAATCTGTACATATGAAGGATATACAAAAAGGGCACTAAAAATGCATTTTAGAAAGAAAACTATGAATGGCTACAAAATTTTTTTGTACCAAAATGAAGTTATGTTTAATTTCCATCAGACTTTTCTCAGACTTTTAAAGTACCCATTGTATGTGCTCTATTAAAGTCAGTTTTATAGTTAATTTATGTAAATCAAATGTATTTACCTCTGTTTTCAATGTGTCTATGTAAATCCACAGGAAGAAGTTTAAAAGGTTAGAAGGTGAAACTAGAATGTTTCTATGGTGTCAAAAACTAATCCAAAACTAAAACACAAAGGATAAAGTGGGGGGAATATAGGCAATAGCATAATAGACCAAACATTAATGTATTTAAAATAAGAATTCAAGTGAAAGCAATGCTAAACCTATTTCACCCATTATATTAGCAAATATTTTAAAATGAGAATGATCAGTGTTGGTAAGGGCCGAGTCTAATGTTTTCTGGATAGCTAGTTAGTTATAATTCTCAAGAGCTTTAAATATTTCTCATACTTTCTAATCCATGAATTTTACTTCTAGAATAGGCTTTTTTTCCTTTTTAAATAGTTATTTATTTATTTATTTATTTATTTGACAGGCAGAGTGAACAGTGAGAGAGAGAGACAGAGAGAAAGGTCTTCCTTTGCCATTGGTTCACCCTCCAATGGCCGCCGTGGCTGGCGCGCTGTGGCTGGCGCACCACGCTGATCCGATGGCAGGAGCCAGATGCTTCTCCTGGTCTCCCATGGGGTACAGGGTCCAAGCACTTGGGCCATCCTCCACTGCACTCCCTGGCCACAGCAGAGAGCTGGCCTGGAAGAGGGGCAACCGGGATAGAATCCGGCGCCCCGACTGGGACTAGAACCCGGTGTGCCGGCGCTGCAAGGTGGAGGATTAGCCTATTGAGCCGCAGCGCCGGCCTAGAATAGGTTTTAATGAAATAATATAAAAATGAGTTCTAATATTTAAGAACATACCCATCCTTTGATGCATCAATGAAAAGAATAAGCCAGTCTACAGCCATACTGCCCCAAACACGCCCAATCTCGTCTGAAAAGAATAAGCCAAATATTCAACATCTGGAGTATAAGTATGGGAATCATAGAAGTCCATGCCATAGGACACAATTGCTCTCATTAGCATAATGTTCATAAAACGCTTTCAAGGAAAACTGTTGTGAATATTCTTTTTAAATGAAAATGCAATATACTAATTTATATACAAAATATGATATCTGTTATTAACTATGTAGAATTTCATTATGAAAGTTCTGGAAGGGAATATATAAAAATGTTATTAGTCACTTTAAAATGGTAGGGTTTCTCATCTAATTATTAACCAGACCTGATGCTGCTTAGCTTCTGAGATCAGATGAAATTAGGCAAATTTAAGGTGATATGGCAACGAATACATACAGTTTGTTCACCTTCTTTTTTTTTTTTTTTAATTTATTTATTTATTTTTTTTTTACAGGCAGAGTGGACAGTGAGAGAGAGAGACAGAGAGAAAGGTCTTCCTTTGCCGTTGGTTCACCCTCCAATGGCCGCCGCGGTCGGCGCGCTGCGGCCAGCACACCGCGCTCGTCCGATGGCAGGAGCCAGGAGCCAGGTGCTTTTCCTGGTCTCCCCATGGGGTGCAGGGCCCAAGCACCTGGGCCATCCTCCACTGCACTCCTGGGCCACAGCAGAGGGCTGGCCTGGAAGAGGGGCAACCGGGACAGAATCCGGTGCCCCGACCGGGACTAGAACCCGGTGTGCCGGCGCCGCAAGGCGGAGGATTAGCCTGTTGAGCCACGGCGCCGGCCACAGTTTGTTCACCTTCTATAAATAAAAAATCACTGGGGCCGGCTCCGTGGCTCACTAAGTTAATCCTCTGCCTGTGGTGCCGGCATCCCATATGGGCACCTGGTTCTAGTCCCGGTTGCTCTTCTTCCAGTCCAGCTCTCTGCTGTGGCCCAGGAAGGCAGTGGAGGATGGCCCAAGTGCTTGGGCCCCTGCACCCGCATGAAAGACAAGGAAGAAGCACCTGGCTCCTGGCTTCGGATGGGCATATCTCTGGCCGTAGCGGCCATTTGAGGAGTGAACCAACGGAAGGAAGACCTTTCTTTCTGTCTCTCTCTCACTGTCTAATCCTAGCTGTCAATAAATTTTAAAAAATTAAAAAATTAAAAAATAGGATTTTCTTTTTATACTTCTTAACACTAGTGTGTTATTTCTATATTTCTTCAAAGAGAATATGCTTTTATAATTAGAAAAATTTAGCAAAACAATTACAATACAGATTCACACAGAGAGGAATCAAAATACATTAGAAAAATGGCTGAATTCAAATTTGGGGTATGAAGTTTTTAAAAGAATCTGGAACATTTTGTTAGTGCTTTAAGTAGGGATGCTTTCAAAGACTGTTGGATTGGTCATGTAAAAAGAACACAGGAACCAACTGGAAGCGGCTCTTGTAGGCAGATTTCAGACAATTCAAATACCAAAAAGGAAACAAATAACCATAAAAAAGTGGGACATATCAGAATTTTTTTAAAGAACACTTGAGTTATTAATGTTACTAAAGTTAAAAAATCACTTTTTGAGGTTCCTAATGAATTACTACTTGGAAAACTGGGAAATAAGAGAAATAATAAGCACTTATTTGGACTGTTTTCTATACGAACTATACCTTAGGTCTAAGTATTGTCCCTGGGCCAGCAATCATCTGAGAACTTGTTCAAAATGTAAATTTTAGACTGCCCATTTTACCTATTGACTCAAAATTCTGAAGAGGAGCCTGAAGATTTGCATTCCCACCAACAGTGTTTTAGGGTATCCTTTTCTCTATAACCTGCTAACATTTGTTATGTTTTGATTTCTGGATAATAGTCATTCTAACTGGAGAAAGATGATATGTCATTATTTTCATCTGAATTTCTTTGAAAACATTATGGAAATGCCTCAAAAAAACTAAAAATGGGTTTATGTAGCTATTCTTCCACTGGTAATATATCCAAAGGAAGTGTAACCAGTGTATGAAAGAGATACCTGCATTCCTACGTTTATAGCAGTCCAATTCATAATAGCAAAGAACCTACCTAGATGCCCATCAACTGATGGTTGGATAAAGAAAATGTTATGTATATGCACAATGGAATATTACTCAGCCATTAAATAAGGAATGGAATCCTGACATTTGTAACAAAATGGATGGAACTGGAGGTCATTATGTTAAGTATCACATATTTTCCCTTATATGTGGAAGGTAATAGAGATATCAAAAGTATAAAAATTGTGTGGATGTCTTGTTATTGAGTTTATAGTTATAAATATTGTCTTCACTGAATTATATCATGTATATGACAATATACCCTTTTTTAAAAGATTTATTTTATTTATTTGAAAGACAGAGTTGTAGAGAGAGGTAGAGACAGAGAGAGAGGTCTCCCATCTGCTGGTTTACTCCCCAGATAGCTGCAATGGCAGGAGCTGTGCCAATCTGAAGCCAGGAGCTTCTTCTAGGTCTCCCACGTGGGTACAGGTGCCCAAGGACTTGGGCCATCTTCTACTGCTTTCCCCAGAGAGCTGGATCAGAAGAGGAGCAGCTGGGACTAGAACTGGCGCCCATATGAGATGCTGGCGCATTAGGCCAGGGCTTTAACCCACTGCGCCACAGTGCTGGCCCCGACAATATACCTTTCTTTCCTCACCTTATGATCAATATCATGAATGCCACATTTTAAGATATTAATATCCCTGTTTTTTAAAAAATAATAGTATATGTTTATAGATATATTAGGAACATATGAAGTAAATATGGAAAAATGTTAAAAATCGTTAAATCTCAAAATTAAAAAAATAAAATAAGCAAGCAAAAAATAAAGTAGGCTTTCTAAGCTTTAGATCAAATTCTAAATCTTCTGGGTTTTTTTCCTGCTATTTTTTGTACTGACTAGAAGTCTCTGCTGTGTTTTTTCTTTATTAAAGAGATATAAAAGCCCAGTTTCATGTGTGGGTTTGAGGGGAAGAGGTTCAAGCAGCATTTCAGCTGGCTTTCCAGAAGGACACACAGGTCAACCTGGCCTAGGTAAGAGCCTTCCAAGTGTTCCAGCACAGATCACTGAGGATTGCATTGGAACTTAGGGTCTAAGTCCTGCCTGGTATATTGGTGTTCCTCTCGTGGTCATTGCCTCAGTGCATATTCATCTCTCCCAAATAGTACCAAGACTATACAATTTCACAGGTAATTATTTCCAGTTGGTAAGTAAATCCCAACCCCTTTAAAAGCTGTTCCAGAGTTTAGAGAAAGTTTATAAAACCGACATAGCACAAACATAACAATTTGATAAAGACAGCACTAGTATTATATAGGGGGAATGATTCAAAAGTCCTACACTGGGAAAAAATGGTGAAGTATGGAATTTAATTAATAGTAATTTACTGATGTTAGTTCTTCAGTTGTGACAAATATACAGTAGTAATATAAGAAATTAACCACAAGAGAACTTGAGTGAGGGATATATGGGAACTTTCTGTACTGTCTTTTTTCTATAAATTTGAAATTTTTATAAAAGTTTATTAACATCTACTTTAAAATTAATAATGCTTAATGTGCACACACAGGGCCCAAGTTCAAGCTCAGAAACGCGGTGAAATAGACACACTAACAAGACATGGAACAGTGGCTTTCACTGCATCCTTCATGCCTCCTTGACCTCCTCGTTGGCCATGGCTGAAACTGCCAGACATGTACTCTGACAATTCCTTTTTAGATTGCTTCTAAATTTTTATTTTAATTGTAAATTGACAAATTATGGTTGTATAAATCTGTGTTATACAAAGTGATATTAAGATTTATGAATACAGTGTGGAATAATCAAATAAATTAATATATCCATCATTTCAACTACTTACCATCTGTTATAGTGAGATCACTTGATCTTGTACAAACTAATCCTCACATCTTAACCCAAGGATAAAAAAAAGTCCAGTATGTGTAGTAACTACTCATAGTTATGATATTGAAGAGTGAGATACTTTCTCAAGAGATACCGCAATATTTGACTTCAGAGTAACTAAGGCATACCAGAAAGCTTCCCCAAAGAACTTTGTATTCTACCTTCCAGGCAGGAACCAGATTTCACAAGCATATAGACTGGGAGAGCTGAGACCATCCTGCCTGCTTTTCAAACTCAAGACAATTACAGGACTCACCCTCATGGCACCTGATCAAGATGATGCTTATCATAGAAGATGATGAACACATGCCTGCACCCTGCAGTTACTTCACTATCAAGACACCTGGGTACTCTAGGCAGCCCCTCCCCCCACACACACACTTCAAACAGCAGAAACATTTTTCACTTGGACACTGGGATTCAGCTACAACATATCCTGTGTACCAACTCAAGTAACATAAAATACTATGTGTGTTGTGACTATAAATCTGGTCTGGGCCCTACAGCTCACTTCTACCTATGACCACAGAGACTTAAATGGAAAGCAAAGCTGACTGATACCTAAAAGTTTCCAGAACAGAAATGTCAGGGATTATGTAATGGACCTCTCTTTCTACTGTCAGGCAGTTGGGGAGTGCAAGTGTAGTTTTAGCAGTTTCGTCCATGTTAATTATAGACACCACTACCAATGTCTTAATCCTCTTTTTATTTTTCTTTTAAAGGCAGAGTAACAGAGTGAGGGGAAGAGAAACAGAGATCTTTCATCCACTGGCTCACTCCCCAAATGGCAGCAACCACCAGGGTGGCCCAAGCCAAAGCCAGGAGCCAGGGGCTTTATCCAGGTCTCCCACATGGGTGCAGCAACTCAAGCACTTAGCCATCCTCTGCTGCCTTCCCAGGTGCATTAGCAGGAACTGATGAGAAGCAGAGAAGCTGGGTTCTAACCAGTGCCCAAGTGGTATGCCGGCATCACAAGCAGCAGCCTCATTCTCTACACCACAATGCCAGCCCCACCTTAATCCTCTTTTATCACGAAATGCTCAGTGCCAGGCAAGGTTCTTAACACATAATAAGTGAATAAATCAGTTTTTTGTTACTACAATGAAATATTTAGGGCAACTAACTTTATAAAGAGAAAAGGTTTTCTGGCTCACAGTTGTAGAGGTCCAAATCCAACATCAGGTAGCCTTATTTGTTTGGATTCTGCTGAAAGCAGTGGATGGCAATGGCAGAGCAGGTGCAGAAGGATCATATGATGAGCTCGGAAGCACGTGGAGAGGGTAAAGCCAATCTCTGGCTTTTATAATAAGCCCTTCCCATGAGAACTACCTTCCACAGGCCTGCTCTCAGTGACCTAAGCACTTCCTACTAGGCTCCACCTCCTAAAGGATCCATCATCTTCCAGTAGCACCACCCTGGGGATCAAGCCTTTGGCATATGGGCCTTCAGATGACATTTGCTTTCAAACCATAGTAGTATATTGTTTAATAAATACTGTTGAATATAACTGTTTAATTACTTTCCTAGACTGGCTTTCCTGGAAGAAAATAATTGAGATCTTCAAATTAATATTGTAACCTCACAGCATATAATTTCTTTCAGCAATTGAACCCATTAACACATGGGTATCATCACAGTTGACTGACCTAGACTTCCCAGAGACTCTAACTTCTTAAATCAGACATCCAGGACAAGAAGGTCTTGTCTACCCAAAGGCCGCTGTTAGTGCAAGTTCCTAGGGGTTTCTGACTAAAATTAACAAAATTCCAATTTGCATCATTTTGTGTTTAAAATAAATTAGAACAAATGCTAATTCATTTTACAGATGATTGGCTACTCTGAGAAAATGTCCCTATACAGGAGCACTCAGAGAAAGATCAAACAAAGAAGAGAAGAATTGACCAATTAAGATCTCAGATCCCTGGGACATCAAAGGACTAGGAGTGGTCTAATTGGTTCCTTGAGAAGACAGCAGGTGAATCAGACATTAGCTCCCTAAACTACCTGCCAATGCGTTGGCTCAAAGAGGCCTCAATGTTCTGAGCAGGGCACTTCCTTCAAACAATCCTGGCAGTCAGTGTGAGGGCAATTCACTTTCATTGCTCTATCAGGTGCAGGCTGCATTTATTCTGGGTCTGCTCTTTTAATCTTCTTCTGTGAGCCATCCACATGTGCAAAGGCCTCTGGTCTATTATCAGAGTGTAATCTTTTCACTTTTCAAAATAGCTTCTCTCTGGAGTGAGAAAGCTTAAATAGGGCACCAGAGTGCTAATCAGCTCCTGTTCATGTGTGGGAATGGTAAGGCATCTGTATATCAGGCAAAACAAAGCAAAACTGGAATCCCTGTCTGACCTGGGGAAGCAATAATGCCAACCTCAGCTCCAACCACAGACATTGGCCTGAGTTTCCTGTAGTGTAAAAGGGAAACAGCAGTGGAAAGATAGATGATATGCATTTCAATAGTGAAAAACTGAATAGACATCACCAGTTTCTTTTGTAGTTTTTAATAACTGGTAGAATCAGAGTTTTTCAGACTAAATTTCTTTCCATGGCATGGAGAAAAATACTTCTAAATTATCTACTTTTTTGACTTGATGCAGAAACATGAGCTCATTTTCCTGGAACCCTCTCCTCCTTAGGATTTACAGGCCCACTTTTATTTTCTAATTACCTCACACCCTAAACATTTAATTCTTTTTTTTTTTAAAGATTCTATTTATTTACTTGAAAGAGTTACAGTACAGAGAGGCAGAGGCAAAGAGATAGAACTTCCACCCACTAATTCACTCCCCAAATGACAGCAATGGTCAGAGCTGAGCTGATCCTAAGCCCGGAGCCCGGAGCTTCTCCCAGGTCTCCTACGTGGGTGCAGGGGCCCAAAGACTTGGGCCATCATCTACTGCTTTCCCAGGCCGTAGCAGAGAGCTGGATCAGAAGAGGAGCAGCCGGGACTAGCAGCAGCACTTATATAGGATGCTGGCACTGCAGGCAGCCGCTTTAGCTGCTATGCCACAGCGCCGGCCCCTAAACGTTGATTCCTAGTAAACAAAAATAAAATGCTACCTGTGTCTTCATATTTAATCCCACTTTCCAGGATACAATTGGAAATCATTTCAATAAGACTTTTTTTTTTAACTTTAGGGAAGAAAACGCCTGTAGCAATCTCCCCTGAGAGGCTAGCCCACGCCTCACAAGGGAGACCAAGGCCAAAACTGGGTGCCAGAGTTGTCAATGGAAGTAATTTGCTAAAAGTGTCTGGAAGCCTCTAAAGTGTCTGGAAGGAGGTGAAATCAGAAGGCGAGACTAAATCACATCTCCACGGGCACAAATGGCCAAATCCATGAATGTTCCATCTCCACTTCACATACCCTGCATCCAATCCAACAGCAAATCCTTTCTACTATTCCTGTAAAATGTACACAGAACTGCATCACTTCTTCCTGCCTTACCATTACAACCCAATCCAAATCACCACCAACTCTTTCCCAGAAAATTGATAGACAATTGTTATCTCTTTTATTACTCTTTCCCACTCCAAGCCTATTCTCTATATGACCTTTCCAGGTTGTTTTTAAAATGTGTTATAATGGCACTTCCTTGCCCCAAATCCTTCAAGGTCTTCCAGTCTCAAAGCAGTTTTTCCTGTGGCTTAGATGGCCCTATGTTCTATACTCCACTTGCTCACACTACCACTGTGGCTTCTTACCATTCTTCCACTATTCACTGTGCTCCAGTATTTACTGTGGTGCACCCCTCTAGTAAGCTCTCTCTCCCAAAAGACACTCAGTCACAATTTCTTTCCTTTTCTGTTTTAAGTATCGTCTTATTTGAGAAGTCTTCCCTAGTTTAATACATGATTCTGATACTCCTTTTCTCTCTTACTGTTTTATTTTTCTTTACTTAGAACTACTGTATACCACATGTGTGTTTCTATTTCATCTCCACTACCACAACCAATACACGAAAAGAAGTTCCATTAGAGCAGAGAAATCTGTTGAGTCTACTGGTGTATCTCCAGTATCTAGAACAGAGTCTGGCACATCATAGACTACTCAATTAAAATTTGTTAATAAACAAATGAATGAAAGTCAGCCTTTTATTCAGACAGGAAGGACAGAAAATGATAGCCAAGAGGCAGTTCAGCCTAGGATGCAGCAACAGGACTAGTAGCTAGAACAGAATTGAAGAAAGGTGAGTCCAGGGTTCAGAAGCCTGAATCTCTTGTATTGCCCACCAGAGGCTTGATGTGTGGTTGGCAAGTGGTCTGAAGGTTGATTCAGAATCAAGAAGCTGGGCCGGCGCCTTGGCTCAACAGGCTAATCCTCCGCCTTGCGGCGCCGGCACACCGGGTTCTAGTCCCGGTCAGGGCGCCGGATTCTGTCCCGGTTGCCCCTCTTCCAGGCCAGCCCTCTGCTGTGGCCCAGGAGTGCAGTGGAGGATGGCCAGGTGCTTGGGCCCTGCACCCCATGGGAGACCAGGAAAAGCACCTAGCACCTGGCTCCTGCCAACGGATGAGCGCGGTGCGCCGGTCGCAGCGCGCCGGCCGCGGCAGCCATTGGAGGGTGAACCAACGGCAAAGGAAGACCTTTCTCTCTGTCTCTCTCTCTCACTGTCCACTCTGCCTGTCAAAAAAAAAAAGAATCAAGAAGCGGGCAGTTTGAGGAATGCACTTCATTCCCCCAGGGGAGTCAGACCATTTCCTGAAGTCTTTTCTGTCCCATTCTGTGGCATTTCTCAATGAGACTGTCTCATATTGCTTTCATCTCTGTACTCTCAGGGTCTTCTGTCTGATTGGTGCAAGAAACAGGACACAGGCTTCATAAGTGATTGGAATGACTGGACTGTAAATATGTCAGGAATCCCCTTTGCAAACCTGTAGAAGGTGGAGAGCAAGCCCTAGGTCTGGAAGGAGCTGGGGCTCCTGATTGTCCACCCCACCCTCTTCCCTATTTCTAGTGTCCTGCTAACCCTATTAAGCCCATATTATTATACCTGGAAAGAGAAAACAGAATCAAATGAGCACTAAGACATCATTTTTCTCTTTCTCTTCCTAAGTGTGTCCACATCATTTTCAAGCAGGACCTGTTTTGTCCTTAGTTTTGTCTGTGATTAAAAACAAAGCACCTCTCTGCCTTTGCCCCCTTGTCCTGTCCCTTCTAACTCAAGCAGAAATGTTTCCATTGGAATTTGAAGGCAGGAGAAGCCTATTATACTAGCTCAAGCAGCTAGGTGGAAGGAGTTCCCTCTTAGCCTGTTTTATTCATGTCTTTGATCGACATGATGACAACCCCCTTTGCACTAGCTTACCTTGCATGTAACTGTTCTGGACACAGTTCTGGTATGTCTTACATTTCAGATTTATTCATACAAATGTTTGTTATTTATGCCTCAATGAATAACGCATCCAAGGCAGTCTTTGGTCTTGTGCTCTTTCATCTTCAAATTGTCCTTTAGTATCAGATCTGATCAGACAGCTCCCTCTGCAGTCTCCTTGGCATCTTCATGTGCTGCTTCCTTTTTCCCTTTGCTAGTATTTTTGAATCAGAATTTTCCAAAAGGTTTAAAGTCAATTTTCTATTTAAAGTCTCATGTTGCAGAACTATGATCATCTTTTCATTTTATCTTTAGAATGTCTATCGTATTACTTATTTTTGTTATTTTCAAATTTAATATGGTTTTCACTTTTTCTCAGTTTTTGTATCAGTGACAAATTTCTCCTTACTGGTGAGAATTAGGTCCTCTATTTGAGTCCATAGAAATACAGAACCAACATAATATATATACATATATTTTTTTCCTGTGTGTGTGTATATGTGTGTAATACATATGGAGAAAGAGAGAAAGAGAAAAAGAGAGAGACCCATTATAAAAAACTGGCTCTCCTGATTTGGAAGCTGGGAAGTCTCAAGATCTGTAGTCAGCAGGCTGGAGACCCAGGAGATCCAGTGGTATAAGTTCCAGTATGAAAGTTTCCAGACTTGAGACCCAAGAAGACTTCTGGTGAGCCTGAGGAAAAGCCTAATGTCCCAGCTCAAGCAGTCAGATAGAAGGAGGGGCTCCCTCTTACTCAGCATTTTTTTGTTTGTTTCATTCAGGTTTTCAACCCAATGAATGAGACCTACCCACATTAAAGAAGGCAATCTTCCTTATTCACTTCACTAATTCAAATGTTAATTTCACCCAGAAATGCCCTCTGAGACACACCCAAAATGTTTGGCCAGATACCTGGGCACCCTGTGGGCAAGTCAAGTACACATAAAATAAATAATCACCAGCTCTTAGTAGTCAGATCTAGTCTTCACTTTTGGAAAATAAAATTTCAGAGAAAAATCAAGATCCTTCTAGAATTGGCTTTTCATTAAAGGCTTTCTCCAGATATCTAGTTAATTTCTGTTCCTATTTCCTGACAATATCCTGTCTCTGCCAGGTCTATGATCTGCATCAGGTCTAGATTAACTCAATAATTTATTCTACAAGCAAACATTTTACATTGATCACCTGTTATGCAGCAGGCATTGTGTCAAGAATCACTGACTCCTTCCTTTCATCTCATCCAGGGGCCTACATCCATTATATACTTTTAGACTTTATATATACATACATATATATATATATATATATATACACACACACACACACACATTATATGCTTTTTATGCTATACTTTCATTCCTCTCTCCTGCGGGCTTTTCCCATAGATGCTGGGGAAAGGATCCACCTACAGGATCAGTTTTCTTCCAGGTTCTTATCTTATTCATATACAAGCAATATTTTCATAACTTCTTATATATTTTAAATGTACTTATTATTTCACTCATTTATTATTTCTAATTTATAGGTAAAGATAGTGCTTTATTTGCAGCAAGATAAATACAGCTATACAACCTAGCAATGAATTCACTCAACTGGATAGAATGGAGACACTGACTGACTCTCTCTATTTATATTTTTGACTGTGGTTATCAAGTCATCTCCATAATCAAGGTGATGTGTAGTGATAGGTAATCCACAGTGAGCTTCTGGCACCCATTTAGTATTTGTGTTTAGTTGGCTGGACTGAAGTTCAGGGACAGACCAGTTTCTGAAAAGAGAATCGGCAAGATCAAGGCCTAACCTTGGTAGTTAAGAGGACAGAACTTTGAAGTCAGAGTGTCTGGTTTTGGATGTGCTTCAGAGGCTAAATTAAACATCTTGGACATGTTATTGAATAATCTCTCTTTATACTGGTTTCTTCACTTGTAAAACTGAAGAACAGATAAGACTGCACAGGGCGGTTGTAAAGTTGATTAATACATGTAAATTGGAATATGTAAAGTCTAGCACAAAAAATCATTACCATTATTCTATAGGTTATCTGAATAGGAACTAAAACAAGAGACTAATTATAGAATGAAAATGGAGAGAGAATTGGAGATATTTTCAGGTTTGCAAGTTTAGTGAAGGATCATCTCACCATTGAATCATCTCACCATAAGTCTAAGTTCTTGCTGAGTTGAGGGCATGGCCTTATAAATAAACCTGCCCTATGGCCATGCATCTCAGGTGAGGAGGCTTTAGGGATTCAGGCAAGGTGGAGTCTGAAAATCGAGTTTATCCTCTTTTTAATATAATTATATAGTCATTTGCCTTATAAAATGTCATTACCAAAAAGTATATAATGTATATATAAAATAAACAATAAAAATCATCTATGTATCCATCAACCAGCATAAGACACAGAACATTATTATAACCTTTGAAGACCCCTGTATAATCTTCCCTAATCCTAATTCTGTCCTTGCCCTACAAGTTACCACTATCCTGGATTTTGTTATAGATACTTATCATCTGAGCTGTGTGTTCCTAAGAATCACATTTTTCACTTTTTAAGGGTTTTGAATTTTATGTGCATGTAATCATACTGTTTGGACACCTTTGTAACTTGCATGTTTTTCTTAGCATTGTGTTTTTGAAATTGATCTATGTTGATGTGGGTGGCTATGTATCTTTAATTTTCATTGTGATTGTGTTATTAATAATAGTTTGAATTCACTGAGAAAATACAAAAAAGATTAAATTACAGACACTTAACACATAACTTTAAAATATATAAAGTGAGATTTACTGGAACTACAAGGAGGGATCAACACATCTATGATCATAAGGGCTAGCCATTCCCAAAACTTGCCATATACTTCCAAATATTATTTACATTGTGTTCATTATACTTTGTCTACATGTTGAGACATCATGCTATTCACATGGATTTCTTTATCACTGGCTGTTCACATGAATACACCCTATAGGATGTGTCAATATTGTGGTAATAATATTTGCAACCATTATTTTATAAATCTTTATGTGAAACTCATAGCTAGCTTAGGAACTTGGATAGCTATAAGGAGTTTCTTTCCCAGTGGTTTGGTGGCACTGGGGGTATCCTCTTGTTCTAGGAATTGTGTTTCCTTTTCTAAGACCAAGGATTTCTTGTGATATAGTGCTCTCTGGGGAGAGACTGGGGATGGGGACATGTCCAGAGGGTGAATAAGCATCCACCCCCCATAATACTGACTTTCTCTGCTAGACTTCATAGCGGGGATTGCTCCTGCCAAGCTTATCTGTCATAGCTATGTAAGTAAGGTCAGGACTTGACTACAGGTCTCTGTCACCAGATCATTCCTAACTGAACTCCACTGTATCACACAGACAGGGAAGGACCATTCCTCAGAAGATGAACGTTTCTTGAATTACCTGTAATTGGGAGAGGAGAGAGAATTTGGAGAGAATGAAATGATAGCATGAACAGGGGACAGTGACCCCACTGACAATGTTAGATGAAAAGTCAATAAAGGGAAGGCAATGATCCAAAGATCTTTTGAAAAATAACACATAATTTAGTCTGGTTTATATTTTTAAAAGAAAAAAACATTGTGTACTGAATGAATAGGGTAACAATGCAACACCAAAAACTGCTGATTGAACATTTTTGCCTTTCTTAGTTCTAAATTCCACTAAAGTCATAGTAAAATAACACTTTCAACTATAAACAAGACAGTAAAGGGAACAATGGGATAAAAAGTATGAAGATACAGTCCAAGCACACTGAACAGTTCTGGAAATGTAAAGCACGGAACTGTGCTGATAAATTCAAAAAATTGGAGGAAGTCATAGTTTGAATACAGTTGTAAGGTATTATCACAAGTGGTGACTGGCTTGTCTGATTCTTTTTCAGCAAGAGATTAATGTATTATAGTTCAGAGAGAGAAAACTAAGGGTAGGATAGCAAAGTTTATTATTAAAGTATGTCCCAAGAGAGAAACTGGTCAGGTGAGAGGAAACATGGCCCCTGTAGGGATAATAAAGTCGATTAAAGAACATAACAAGGGAGGAGTGGGCCAGTTGAGAGAGCACACAGTAGCCTTTCTTCCTGGTTTGAGACTTTTACCCCTAAAGTTATCGGGGCACTGACTGGTGACATGGGTGTGATGCGAGCCCCCATTTTACCAGGATAATTTAACCACAAATTAAATTGCAAAGTGGGCAGCCTTTGGTGGGTCCCAGCAGAGAGCAGAGTCATTGGTCCCTTCCCTGGGTGAGTGGTTTGTGGCCCCTCCCCAGTCACTCATGCCTGGTTATCTATCTGACAGTAGTACAGGGAAAAAGAAACCATGTGCCTGGTAAAAATCCCATAGTCATTGTATGAGAGCAGAAGTAAGCTGAAAATAAAAAGCTTAGTTGACCATTCATGTTTAGAACAGTCTCCCTGCTTTCATCACCACAGGAAAAGGCTAGGCAACCCAGCATTTACCAGAAGAAAACCCTGAAAAATTAATTGAACTACTAAGGGAGAATCAGCTTACCTTAGTAGACTATTATTACACTAAAGTCAAGCACTACTTTTCATAAGTTTTGTTCCCCTTCTAAAAATTCACTTTAAGGAAAATTTTCAGTCAACAACTCCAACCACATACACAGAACTCCTACTCAGCTCTCCTATCTCTCCATTCTGAAATGTAAGTAGGGGATTTAGTTATCTATTGCTATATGACAGATTATTTCAAAACTTAATGGTTTAAAAAAAACACCATGTATTATATCACATAGCTTCTGAGGATAGAGAATTCAGAAGTTTAGCTGGGGTCATCTTGGCTCAGACTCTCTCATGAGGTTACAGTACAGATGTTGGTTGGGGCTGCAGTTATCTGAAAACTGTACTGGGACTAACAAATCTACCTCCATACTCAATCCAATGGCTGTTAGCAAGAGTGGCTTATGTGGGTCACTCCTTGTATTATAGTTATTAGCTTCTCCTGGAGTGGGAGAAAAAGGGTACAATAGGAGTAGGAAAACTCAGTGCCTCCCATTACCTAACATGTGCAACTGCATACTATCACCTTAGCCATTATCTCCTGCCCACCCAGGTCAACCCTGATACAGTGAGGGAGGCAACTACACAAGGGCATGAACACCAGAAGGCAGTATCAGTGGAGATCATCCTGAAGGCTGGCTGCCATATTAGGTAAAAAAGAATTGCCACATAGGTGGTGAAACACACAGCATAAAAGAGGAGATCAAGATAATCAAATGTAAATTATGAATCCACATGATTCATCAGGGAATAGAAGAGATATAAAACAAAACAGAAGAAACAAATGGTTAGGTATTCTAACATTGCTTAGTATCTTTGGATGGATCTTAAAAGCAGAAAAAGGGAGGATGGGCCAAAAGAAATGAAGAAAATGGATTTTGAAAATAGCACTGCATTAGATGTAGATGTGTGCAAGATACTCTTTTCTTTTCCAGGGTAGCCTGGAGATTGGGGCTCTTCCAATCCACCCAGGATTGGTAGCTATAAGAAGTGACTTGAGCTCTGTGTATATCCTTTGGAACAGAATGTTGAGATACTGCATTTATTAGGTGTTAGGTTTAACATCGATGTCTGAAAGTACTTTCTCTAAGACTCTTCCTGGAGGTCTATAATAACTGCAATTAGAATTGCTATTTGTTTCATTGGGAGTGGTCCTCAGCAAGCATACTTGGTCCATCTCTAAATTGGCAAATATTCATATCATACTGAAGAGCTAAGCACTGAGGATACCTTACACCTTACTGAGTTCTACTTCTTTCTGAATGATTATCATTTCAATTCCACTTCCAAGTGTCTATAATTCTCCTCTTTGTACAGATTCTGGGAACTGATGTGCACTAAACATAACACTAGCTGCTGCAGATATAATAATGAGACAGCCAAGGAGCTTACAACATACAGGGTAAGTAGGCAATTTCAGTATCATATGAGAAAGCCTGTAATGGGAGTACAAAGAGCTATAGGAATGTATAGGAGAACCTTCTATTCCAATCTTATGAAGTGTGTAGTCAAGAAAGGTTTCCCACTTCATTCTCCAAGTGTCTAATTTATCACAATATTTACCTGATTTTGCAACCTATATGCCTTTAGGATCTACCCAAACTTCATTTTTACTATGTTGTCCTGGCTAGGAAAATCCATTGTGAAGAATAATTGCCTGAACTACTTCAATATTCCCAAAGTCTCATAAATAGATGTTTTTCTTGAATCCGTATTTGTCTTTTTGCAGTCTGTGTCCCACATAGCAGCCATCACACTGTTTTGAAAATACATGTTTTATCATGTGATACGGTTTAGATGGTGTTTGAACATGCCCCTAAAATACATGTGCTGGAAACTTGATCCCCAGTGTGCCAGTGTTGAGGTGGTGGATCTTTAAGAGGTTGGGGCCAATACAAAGAAAGTATCTCTGGGGGTACCAGCCTTTGAAGGGATTAATGTTTGTCACACAGAGTGAGTCATTTCACAAGAAAGTGGGCTGAGGTAAAATGAAGCCACCCCATACACATGGCCCCTTTTGCATGCAGCTGTTTTTTTTTTTTTTTTCCATTTTTCCACACATCCAGTAGTGCTCTTACCAGAAGCTGAACAGATGGAGTCACCTGACCTTGGAATTTTAGCCTCCAAAACTGTGAGCTAAATAAACCACTTTTCTTTATAAAGTACCCAGTATCAGGTATTGTGTTATAGCAAGAGAAAACAGATTAGGACATTATATTTAAAATATTTCAGTGGCCTCACATTGTCTTATTCGTTTTTATCTTTATTAGATAAATTCCTAAATATGACTCATCCCATACATATCTTTCTACTTACATCTGAAGTAAAGCACCTCCATCACTCAGTTTACACAAGCCATACAGGTATTTTGTGTGCTTTAGTCTATACTCTTTGTATGGAATATATTTCCTTCTGACTTCAACATTTCCCCTTCCTTTCTTTGCCTTGTGAGTATTATCTCCATCTTTTCAGTCAGACATCAATTTGAACATTTCCTCAGAGAAGATTGTCTCAACTTCCCTTACTTCCTACTTAAAATGAAATACATCTCGTATTCTTTTAGTAACATGCTTTTCTCCTTTGTTTTAGTTATGGTATAACTTCTGTTTTATAGCTTGAATAAGGTCTATATTCCCCACTAGACTTCATGTACCCTATGATCAGAAGGTCTATTACAAGCAGAAGAATATTGGGAGAGACAAGGCTTGGAAGTTAAACAAAAGCTATATCACTGACTTGTAGATTGGCCTAGGAAATTTTAATTTTTTTAACTTTTATTTAATAAATATAAATTTCCAAAGTACAACTTTTGAATTGCAGTGGCTTATCCCCCCATGGTTAACCTCCCTCCCACCCACATCCCTCCCATTTCCCGCTCCTTCTCCCATTCCATTCACATCAAGATTCATTTTCTTTTCTTTTCTTTTCTTTTGACAGGCAGAGTGGACAGTGAGAGAGAGGGACAGAGAGAAAGGTCTTCCTTTTACCATTGATTCACCCTCGAATGGCCGCTGCGGCTGGCGCATCACGCTGATCCAAAGCCAGGAGCCAGGTGCTTCTCCTGGTCTCCCATGCGGGTGCAGGGCCCAAGCACTTGGGCCATCCTCCACTGCACTCCCTGGCCACAGCAAAGAGCTGGACTGGAAGACGGGCAACTGGGACAGAATCCGGCGCCCCCGACCAGGACTAGAACCCAGTGTGCTGGAGCCGCAGGCAGAGGATTAGCCTATTGAGCTGCAGCACCGGCCAAGATTCATTTTCAATTATCTTTATATAGAGAACATCAATTTAGTATATACTAAGTAAAGATTTCAACAGTTTGCACCCACACAGAAACACAAAGTATAAAGTACTGTTTGAGAGTACTAGTTATACCGTTAATTCACATAGTACAACACATTAAGGACAGAGATCCTACATGGGGAGTAAGTACACAGTGACTCCTGTTGTTGATTTAACAATTGACATTTTTGTTTATGGCGCCAGTAATCACCCTAGGCTCTTATTATGAGTTGCCAAGGCTATGGAAGCCTTTTGAGTTCGCCAACTCTGATCTTATTTAGACAAGGTCATAGTCAAAGTGGAAATTCTCTCCTCCCTTCAGAGAAAGCTACCTCCTTCTTTGATGACCTGTTCTTTCTGCTGGGATCTCACTCAGAGATCTTTCATTTACGTCATTTTTTTTTTTTTTTTGCCAGAGTGTCTTGGCTTTCCATGCCTGAAATATTCTCATGGGCTTTTTAGCCGGATCTGAATGCCTTAACAGCTGACTCTGAGGCCAGAGTGCTGGGAAACTTGAATTTAATCCTAAAGTCAGCAGTTGCCTTATAGTCATGGATTATCATATTTTAAGTAATTTCAAAATTTTGCCATTATCTTATTTTTTGAAACAGAAATGAACTTACGGTTATCAGATTATTCATGAGCTCAGCAAATTGTTACTGAACAACTAAAAAAGGAGAAAATATGAATTTTCTTCCTGAACACAAGAAAATCTGAATTCTCTCCCAAATAGAAAGAACTTAAATTATTAGACACATGATAAAAAAAGGCAATCCACAATTCTCCAAAGAGATAACCTTCAGGACAATACTCACATGGCCTTCCATAGCCCAACTTCTTCCCCATTGACTCATTCTCTCCCCAATGTCCCTAAAATCAGAAATTCAGGCAAGGAATTAATCTGAATCTCTCCTTCTTTTTAGGATTTCTAACTTCTTTTTCTATTTCTTAAAACTGACATTATAAAGGAGACAAGCTCTTATAAGCTGTGACTCCCTTAAAAGGGAGAAGCTTTCACCGAGGAAATGAAAGGGTCAGGACTCACTTAGTCTCTGTTGTCAAAAATAATTTTAGCAGGTAATTTCTAATTTTAGCAGGTAATTTACAGAGAAAACAATGATTCCCTTCATGAACTTGAGAAGGCTTCAGACTGAGTTTTAAACTTCTTTAAATGAAGGTCTGAATTAAAGATATGTAAAGTCACATGACAGAGAGAGAGTAAGCTCTGACCAAGATTGAGCAAAACTATATTATACATACTAACACAAACAGGGTAAAAATAAAGTAATTTTAAGACATTAAGTCAGTAAAAGATTTATAAGAGGAAAAGTGAAACATTGGTAGTGTTTTATTTAATGGTCAGAATATAGAGTACCCTGGTCTGGGGTGATAAGCAACCAGGTGACATGGCAGCTGTGACCCTGTGCTGGAGAAGCACTTCAAATTTTCAGAGTTCTAGGACACCAAACATTAAAATTTCCAACTAACTTTTTTCCTGGTTGCAAATTCACTAACCAGCATTCTAGTTATTATAATGGCTTCCCATTTTCATTTACATATAGAGAAAGCATTTATATCCATCTCGTTTCAAATTAATTGGCATTGTAAGTTTTGGTCACCAGCATCCACGAGCTTATTCAATGTGAGTCTACTTTGAGAATTAGATCTAGCTATCATCATGCTGACAATCATGTCTTCCTTTAAGCTGATGATCTGAGGGTTATATTCAGACCTGCCATGAATTTTCCAGGGAAACATGAACCTGAAGGGATCTGTCTAGTTGGCCAGATAACTCACCAAGGGCATTTCAGGCATTTTCCCAAGTGTATTTTGTTTTTGTTTTTGTTTTTAATTTTTGACAGGCAGAGTGGACAGTGAGAGAGAGACAGAGAGAAAGGTCTTCCTTTGCAGTTGGTTCACCCTCCAATGGCCGCTGCGGCCGGCGCGCTGCGGCCGGCGCACCATGCTGCTCCAAAGCCAGGAGCCAGGTGCTTCTCTTGGTCTCCCATGCGGGTGCAGGGCCCAAGCACTTGGGCCAACCTCCACTGCACTTCCTGGCCACAGCAGAGAGCTGGCCTGGAAGAGGGGACAGAATCTAGTGCCCCAACCAGGACTAGAATCCGGTGTGCCGGTGCCGCAAGGCGGAGGATTAGCCTACTGAGCCACGGTGCCGGCCCCCAAGTGTATTTTGTATTAATGTTATAACAATTCATATGTGGAGTCTGGACTTCTTCCAATTGCTGACACTTAAAATTGTCTCTGTTTCTCCTTCCTGGAAAGGACAGGAAAGAATCAGCAACTTAAAGAAGGAACAATAGAAATAATCTAATTGGAACAGTAGAGAAAGTAGATTAAACTAACCAAGACTGGGAATCTCAGAGATTGTGAGATAACAAAAAATTTTACATTTGTGTCATCAGTGTTGCAGCAAGAGAGGAGAAAGAAAGAGAAAACTGATGAATACCATATTACCCTGCCATCCGCTCCCAGGAATTTACCCAAACAATATGAAAGCAGCATCTGGAAGAGTCATCTGTACTCCCATGCTTATAGCAGCTCAACTCATGTTAGCTAAGATATGGAATCCACCCAGATGTCTACCAACTGATGACTGGATAAAGAAATCATGGTATATACATGATGGAATACTACTCAGCTATAAAAAAAATGAAATTCTGTCTGTTGCAACAAAATGAAAGCTTAGAGAAATAAGCCAGTCACAAAAAGACAAATATCATGTTTTCCTTGATTTGTGGTAACTAAAATACAGAATACAAACAAAAAACTGTAATGTATATGAGCAAAATCAACATTTTGAAATTTGATTATTTTTATAGCCCCTATCTATACTCTTAAGGAACAGTGGTTTTTCTACTTACTACTTGTTGAATTCTGTATTCAGTAGAGGGTTAAGCTTGTGACTATAAAGAAAACTGAATCTATGTCCTTGTAAAAATTGTAAGAAAAGTAAGACCTTGAAAATATAAAGTGATGGATGCTAATTATCCTAATATGATTATTAAAATGAATGCATGCATGAAAATATTACATTGTACCCCATAAATATGTACAATTACTGTTTGTCAATAAATACAGAAAAAAACAAAAAGTAAGAAAAGGAAGGAGAGCAGGAATGAGGGTCAGATGGAAAGTATAATTATGCTCTTAAAACTATATATGAAATATTCTCCCTATTTACAAATAAAAAGTTGTAAATTTTATTTTTCCCTATTTACAAATAAAAATGTTTAAAACAAGAACAGTTAAAGAAGTAATAGATGAAATAACCCAAAATTTGAAAAGACGTTAATTTATAGGCTCAAGAAACTGAATTCACCTTGAAAAAGCATAAATCCAAAGATATTCCTCCAGACTTAATGAAAAAACTTCAATGAAAACTAAAGATAAGAGTGAATTGAAAACCAGAGGAAAATCATAATTTACCAATAAAGGAATCTCAATTTGAATGACAGTGGATTTCTCATCAAAAACCACTGAGATTAAAATAAATTTTATAGCACAATACTTTCCAAGTGCTAAAAGAACTCCCAAACCCAGAATCCTATTCCCTATGAAAATACTCTTTCTCAGGTGGAAGAAAACAAAGAATTTGTTACCAACAGACCTAATTAAAACAATGGCCAAAAGAAGTTCCCTAAACAGAAATCAAATGATAACAGAAGGATTTGGGGATCACTAGGAAGAGAGAGTATGGTGTGCAAAAATATGGATAAAATACAATAGGTTTTCCATCTCCTCTAGAGTTTTCTGTTATGTTTGATATTCAAGGCAAAATACCATAATAATGCCTGATATTGCTACAAATGTACATTGAACAAATGTTCAGACACTTACATGGAAGATGGTAAAGGACATAATGAAAGATAAGTTTTGAATACTTCATTCAAACTAGTAAAAGGATACATAAACTAGGATCAGTGTTACTGCCACAGACATAAACATAGCAAATTCAGAAATTAGTGAAATGGAAAACAGAGCAATAGAGGAAATCAATGAAACAAAATGAAAAGATCAATAAAAATGAGACATCTTTATCAAGACTGGGGGAGGGGGAATACACAATACCAAAATAACGAATGAAACAGGGATATCACTTCAGACCACACAGACATCAAAAGGAAAATAAGAGAATACTATGAAGAAATCTGCACCAATAAATTTGATAACATGAATGAAATGAGTCAATTCCCTGAAAAAACACCAACAACCAAAACTCACTCAATATAAAGGTGATAATTTGAATAACTTTATAACTATTTTTTAATTTAATTTTATTTATTTTATTTGAAAGACAGAGAGAGAGAGGAGAGAGAGAGAGAGAGAGAGAGAGAGAGAGAGAGAGAGATCAACCATCCACTGGTTCACTCTCCAAATGGTTGCAATGGCCACAACGGGGCCAGGCCAAAGCCAGAAGCCAGGAGCTTCTTCCAGGTCTCCTTTGTAGATGCAGGGGCCCAAATACTTGGGTAATCTTCTGGTGCTTTCACAGATGCCTTAGCAGGGAGCTGGATCCAAAGTGGAGCAGCTGGGCCTCAAACTGGTACGCAAATGGGATGCCAGTGCTGCTGGCAGCTGCTTAACCTGCTACACCACAGCACTGGTACCAACTATGTAACTATCAAGAAAATTAAATTCGTAATTTTGAAAATTCCCCCAAAACAAATCTCTAGATTCAGACTGCTTTATCAGGGTATTCTACCAAATGAATAATTAACCTCAAGTCTACATACACTCTTCCAGAAAATAGATGAGGGTTCATTTCTCAATTCATTTTTAAAAGATGTATTTATTTAAATATAGAGGGAGGGAGTGAGAAAGAGCAGAGAGAGAGAGAGAGAGATGGTGAGAGAGATCTTTCCTCTGCTGGTTCATTCCCCCAAATGGCTGCAATGCCTGGGGCTGGGCCAGGCCAAAACCAGGAGGTCAGAACTCCATCCTGATCTCCCAAGTTGATGACACATCTGCTACCTTCCTAGGTGCATTATCAAAAACTGAATTGGAAGCAGAGTAGCTAGGACTCGAACTGGCACTTCAAGATGGGATCAACAGGAATGCTGGATCAGAAGCAGAGCAGCCAGGACTCCAACAGGTACTCCAATGAAGAATGCCAGTGCTGCAAGTGGCAATTTAAGCCACTGTGCCACAAAGCTGACCACACTCAATATGTTTGATGACACTAATATTACCACAGTACTAAAACAAGAGGCTGTATAGTTTAAAAGAAGCTAAAGAATTAAATCACATGAACACAGCAATCAATTGCAGAAAAGGCATTTGATAAAATTCATCACTTATTCATGACAAAAAGTCTCAGAATCATAGTAGATAAGAACTTCCGGGAGATTAGGGCAAGATGGTGGAACAGGAAGGCAGCACACTGATAGTCCGGGGAGAGATAGTTTAATAAAAGTGGAGATACTGCAGGTTCAAGGAAGAGTAGGGGAAGAAACAGCAGAGGAAACTCTTCCAGAACTAGTGATTCACAGTGGACTTTCGAGGAGAGCGTGGGAGCCCGCATTTCGGGACACCAGCAGCAGACTCAACACACCAGCGCTGGAATGCGAGGTGAGCCGAACCTCAATAGCCCAAGACACCAGAAGGGAAGAGGAAAGAGGAGACTAGAGCGAACAAGGCGCGAAACCCTGTGGGGAAAAGTTCACCAGGCTAACTAGAAGAGAGAGAGAAAGAAAAAAGTGACCGATATGGACACAAGTTTCTCTCTCCGCCCACCTCTCAAAGGTGAGCAAGACAAAGAGCAGGAGCCATTTTAGACATATGTCACAAGCAGGGCGACCTCAGGTCTGCACCGGCCCTGAGCCTAGCAGAAAAACCTGACTCTGGGCGTGGGGGTGAAATAACAGGAGATTAGAACCTAATGAATGTGTGGTGCTAATGAACTGAGACTGTGAAAAAAGAGATTTGGGGGAGAGAACTCACAGAATTAACCACGTGAGTACTCTCCAGAGACGCTACAGTTCGGTAGCCTTGGTAGCCCAGTGGTGAGACTGCAGAAGAATTTGAACCCACACTGAAGGCCGCAGAGATTCCCTCTGTGGTCCTTGGGAAAGAGCTTCCGATCTCTGGCTCCTGTGGGTATATCATTTGCCTGCTAACCACCCCCAATTCCATTCAGCTGTGTGGAATTACTTCCCTTTTGAACCAAAAATAAAGAAACAGAGAGAGATTTACCACGCCTAACCTGGGAGTGTCTCCTTTGACACACCCTCAACCCTGAGGAACCAAACAGAGCTCTCAGGCCACACCCATCTCAAGCCTCTAAGGCTCCATTGAAAGCAGACAGTCCACTTATCTAGAGTCATAGTATAACAAGAAAAAACACCACAGTGAAGAAACCAATATGCCAAACAACAAACGCAAAAACCGAGGTAACAAGAACAAGGAAGACACTATGGCGTCCCCAAATGAAAAAGACACCCCAATTCAAGATTACAAAGATGATGAGTTAGAAGATATGCAAGAAGCAGATCTCAAAAAATTGATAAGAACACTAAGAAGTACTCAAAAACAAATTCTTGAACTACAGAAATCCTTAATGGACAAGGTAGAAAATCTCTCTCGTGAAAATGAAATATTAAGGAGGAATCAAGCTGAAATGAAACAACTAGTAGAACATGAAACTGTGATAGTGACAAGAAATCTTAATGAAATGAAGAATTCAATAGATCAAATGAAAAACACATTAGAGAGCCTTACCAACAGAATGGGTGAGGCAGAAGAGAGAATATCGGACTTAGAAGACAGAGCACAGGAAACTATACAGTCAAACCAAAGAAAAGAAGAGGAAATTAGAAATCTAAAAAATATTGTTGGGAATCTACAGGATACTATTAAAAAACCCAACATTCGAGTTCTAGGAGTTCCTGAAGGCATGGAGAGGGAGAAAGGATTAGAATGCCTTTTTAGTGAGATAATAGCAGAAAATTTCCCAGTTTTGGAGAAGGACAGAGACATCCTAGTACAGGAAGCTCATAGAACCCCTAGTAAACATGACCAAAAGAGATCCTCATCACGACACATTGTAATTAAACTCACCACAGTGAAACAGAAAGAAAAGATCCTAAAATGCGCAAGAGAGAAACGTCAGATTACTCTCAGAGGATCTCCAATTAGACTCACAGCAGACTTCTCATCAGAAACCCTACAAGCTAGAAGGGAATGGCGAGACATAGCCCAGGTACTTAGAGAGAAAAACTGCCAGCCCAGAATATTATATCCTGCAAAGCTCTCATTTGTGAATGAAGGTGAAATAAAGACCTTTGATTGCAAACATAAATTGAAAGAATTTGTTGCCACTTGTCCAGCCCTGCAAAAGATGCTTAAAGATGTGTTACACACAGAAACACAGAAACACGGCCATCAACATGAAAGAAGGTAAATGAAGGGAACCTCACAGCAAAAGATCACAGGGAATTCAAAGCATACATTTGGATAAAGAAATTATGGGACACGTACTCTATAGAATACTATACAGCAGTCAAAAACAATGAAATCCGGTCATTTGCAACAAGATGGAGGAATCTGGAAAACATCATTCTGAGTGAATTAAGCCAGTCCCAAAGAGACAAATATCATATGTTCTCCCTGATCGGTGACAACTAATTGAGCACCAAAGGGGAAACCTGTTGAAGTGAAATGGACACTATGAGAAACAATAACTTGATCAGCTCTTGTGCTGACTGTTGTTGCACAATGTAATACTTTATCCATTTTAGTATCTTTTTATTCTAGTACTATTGGTTGAACTCTGTAATTAACAAACAATTATTCTTAGGTGTTTAAATTTTCACTGAAAAGTGATCCCTATGAAATATAAGAGTGGGAATAAGAGAGGCAGGAGATGTACAATTTGGGACATGCTCAATCAGTTGTGCCCCTAATGATGGAGTTAGAAACGTGCCAAGGAATTCCAATACAATCCCATCAAGGTTGCATGTACCAAGGCCATCTCACTAATCCAAGTGATCAATTTCAGTTCACAATTCATCACACTGATAGGTCTAAGAGTCAAAGAGATCACACAAACAAGACTAGTGTCTGCTAATACTAACTGATAAAATCAAAAAGGGAGAGAATGATCCAACATGGGAAGCGAGATACACAGCAGACTCATAGAATGGCAGATGTCCTAAATAGCACTCTGGCCTCAGAATCAGAGATCCCAGTGGAACGAATGGGACCATCAAAGAAGGAGGTACCTTTCTCTGAAGGGAGGAGAGAACCTCCACTTTGACTATGACCCTGTCGGAATAAGATTGAAGTCGGCGAACCCTAAAGGCTTCCATAGCCTCTGCAACTCATGACTAGAGCCTAGGGAGATTACTGACGCCATAAACAAGAGTGTCAAATTGCTAAATCAACTTCAGGAGTCACTGTGTACTTACGTCTCATGTGGGATCTGTCCTTAATGTGTTGTCCAATGTGAAGTAATGCTATAACTAGTACTGAAACAGTATTTTACACTTTGTGTTTCTGTGTGGATGCAAACTGATGAAATCTTTACTTAGTACATACTGAATCAATCTTCTGTATATAAAGATAATTAAAAATAAAAAAAATCTTGGTGTTAAATTGGAAATTGCCTAGAAAATTAATCAATTTTAAAAAAATATATCATGTAGGATTGCTGTCCTTAATGTGCTATACATTGTGAATTAATACTATAACTAGTACTCCAACAGTATTTTTCACTTTGTGTTGCTATGTGAGGGCAAACTGTTGAAATCTTTACTTAATATATACTAAACTGATCTTCTGTACCTAAAGAGAATTGAAAATGAACCTTGATGTGAATGCAAGGGGAGAGGGAGTGGGAAAGGGGAGGGTTGCGGGTGGGAGGGAAGTTATGGGGGGGGAAGCCATTGTAATCTATAAACTGTATTTTGGAAAAAATTTTTTTTTTTTTTTACTGACAAAGTTTGGTTCTTTTTAAATCATGATTGAAGTTAATTTTTGAAATATATATATATATATATATATATATATATATATAAAAGAACTTCCTCCAATTGAAAGAACAATTACAAAATAAATATATAAATAAAAAACCTGTGAAAACACTATCCTTGATGGAGAAAAGACTACACTCTCCCCCTTAAATTGCAAACACAGCATTCACCACTCTTATTCAACATAATGGTATACATTTCATCCAATGCAGTAAGCTCCTCCTCCCCCAAATAAACAACAGAAGAAAAGGGAAGAGAAGGGAAGAGACACTAAAATAAAACTCTATTTACAGATGAAATGACTGTCACTACAAAAAATACCAAGGAATCTAACAAGAACAACAACAAACACAAACCTCCTAGAACTAATAAGTGGGTTCAGCAAGATAACCAGACACAAAGTAAATGTCTAAATATTATTCATTAGCATTTATCTGATAGACAATGAAATGTAAAATAAAGTGCTATCTACAACCACTTGAAAAATGACAGATTTAAGTATAAATCTGACATGTATGAGGTTAAATGCTGGAAAGGTTAAAGTGCTGAAAACAGACATGTAGAAGGTTAAATTAAGACACAACCAAATAATAAAATAAGTGGAAGACATACTGGGTTCATGGACTGGAAGCCTTAACAAAGTAAAAGTGTCGATATTCCCCAAATTGACATGTAGATTTAACAAAACTCTCAGCACGATGAAATTTTTCTAAACTTTATATGGAAAGACAGGAACTAGAAAAGCTAAAACAATTTTAAAAAACAATATTAGTGGACATTAGTCTACATGATTTTAAGAGTTATGGTATGGTTACAGTAAATAAGACTCTGTGGTACTGGCAGAAGAATGGAACAATGCAACAAAATAGAGAATCCAGAAATTTAACCAAATATGCTCAATAGGTTTTTGACAAAAGTTCACAAGTAATAAAGGTAATTCAATAGAATTCAATAAATGGGACTGGCAAAACTTGAATATACACAGGTTATATATATTTGTATATATTCACACATAATACAAAATTAACTCTAACTAAATGCATCATGGGCTTAAATGTAAAGCGTAATACTTAAAAACAATTTTAGAAAAAAACCCAAGGAATCATAGCTAAACAATATTTCTTAGGCTTGATATTATGACTTATAAAAGAAAAAACTGATAAATTAGACAATAAAAATTAAAACTTTTTTCTCTGTGAAAGACTATTAAAAGGATGATCTATAGGTTGGGAGAAAATACTTGCAAACCAAATATCTGACAAAGTACTAGTATTTAGAATAAATAATTTCTCAAACCTCATCAGTACCAAAACAAATAGCCCAATTAGAAAATGAAAAGACATGGAGACACATTTACCAAAGAGGATATAGGCAAATGGTAAACAAGAACATGAAATGGCACAGTGGGCTAAGCCTCTGTCTGTGGTGTCAGCATCCCATATGGCCAGTGATTTGTGTCCCAGCTGCTCCTCTTCCTATTTAGCTCTCTTCTATGGCCTGGGAAAGCAGTGGAAGATGGCCCAAGTGCTTGGGCCTCTACCCATATGGGAGACCTGGTAGAAGCTCCTGGCTTCTGGCTTTGGAGAGTCTCAGCTGCAGCCATTGCAGCCATCTGGGGAGTGAACTAGCAGATGAAAGAACTTTCTCTCTGTCTCCCTGTCTGTAACTCTACCTCTCAAATAAATAATAAAATAAAATCTTTCCAAAAAAAGAACATGAAATGATGCTCAACATCATGAGCCATTTGGGAAATGCAAATTAAAATCACAAATGAGATACTATCACACACCTAATTTATTGGCTAAAATTAAAAATAGAGACAACAAAGGCTAGCAAACTTCTGCAGAAACTGAATCAATCTTAAATTGATGGTGTGAATGTAAAATTGTACAGCCTCTAAGGAAAAGAATTTGGCTTATTTTTTTAGATTTACTTATTTATTTGAAAAGCAGGGTTACAGAGAGGCAGAGACAGAGAAAGAGATAAGTCCTCCATCCACTTGTTCATTACCCAAATGGCTGCAACGGCTGGAGCTGGGCTGATTGATGCTAGGAGCCAGGAGCTTCTTCCGGGTCTCTCATGCAGGTGCAGGGTCCCAAGTACTTTGGCCATCTTTTATTTCTTTCCCAGGCCATAGCAGAGAGCTGGATTGGAAGTGGAGTAGCCAGGACTTAAACCGGTGCCCATACGGGATGCTGATGCCACAGGCAACGGTTTTACCCACTATGCCACAAGACCAGCCCCTAGCAGTGGTTTTAAAAACTGTACATACAACTACTATATGATCCAGCAATTAAACTACTGGGTATTTATCCCAGAAAAATGAAGATTTATGCTCAAGGAAAAACTTGCGAACAAGTATTTATAGCTGACTTATTCACAATAACCAAAAATCAGCATAAAGACCAGAAGTCCTTTGACAGATGAATGGTTAAGCAAACTGTGGTGCAAACATTATCTTGTAATAATGTTTAGCAAAAAGAGGGAACAAACTATTGAAATATCCAAAAGCCTGAATGAATCCCAAGAGTTGAGTTTTAAAACATCTACTTCTGGGGGCTGGCACTGTGGTGCAGCGGGTGGCGCCGGCATCCCATATGGGCATCGGCTCCTGGCTCCTCATTTCAGATCAGTGCAGCTCCTGCTGTTGCGGCCAATTGGGGAGTGAGCCACCAGATGGAAGTCTTCTCTCTCTCTCTCTCTCTCTCTCTCTCTCTCTCTCTCTGTCTGTCTCTCCTCTCTCTGTGTAACTCTTTCAAATAAATAATAAAAAAAACTTTAAAAAAATAAAAATAAATAAAATGTCTAGTTCTAAATGGCTACATACTATATGTTTCCATTCTTATAACATCCTTGTTTTTAACTTATTTTAAAATTGATAATAATTATAGACATTCATGGACTGCAAGTGTGACATTTCAACGTGCATTGATAAAATCAGGGTAATCAACATTTCCCCTTCTTTGACATAACCTTATGGTTGGAGTTTTTGAGCTCCTTTCTTCTAGTTGCTAATAAAATAGTACAAAGTTACTGTGAACTACAGTCATGCCACTATTATGTATGATACTAGGAGCTTACTCTTTCTGTGATTTGATTTCATTATACAAACTTCCAT
This sequence comes from Sylvilagus floridanus, assembly GCA_949820135.1. NCBI lineage: Eukaryota > Metazoa > Chordata > Mammalia > Lagomorpha > Leporidae > Sylvilagus > Sylvilagus floridanus. The sequence continues at coordinate 68,745,596 of OX463224.1, read as the reverse complement.
TATATCCTCTTGCCTCCCATTTCTAATAACTATTATTCTTCATTCAGATTAAGTTTGTGTTGTTAGCTTTCACATATGAGGGAGAACATGTGATATTTGTCTTTCTCTGTTTGGCTTATTTCACTTGATATAATATCCTCCAATTCCATCTGGGTTGCTCCAAATGACAGGATTTTATTCAGTTTTTATGGCTGAATGATATTATGCTATTTAAAAATTTTTTTTACATAAAGGGAACAAATTTCATGTATTCCATATATATAGTTTTAAGAACACAATGATACTCCTCACCCTTCCCTCCCACCCCCTTCCTTTCTTATTTTTCTTTTAATTTTTTCAGTGAAATACTTTCAATTTACTTTGTGATCACAAGCTTAATCCTCTACTAAATAAAAAATTCAACATCTAGGCTGAAAAACACTCTGTTATGCATGTATACCACATTTTCTTTATCCATTCATCTGATGATGGACACCTTAGCTGATTTCCTATCTTGGCTACTGGGTATAGAGCACTGCAATAAACATGATGAATCAGGTTATATCTTTGACATAATGACTTCGTATCTTTTGGAAATAAGCTTTGTAATGGAATTGCTGGATCATGTAAGAGTTCTATTTCTAGTTTCTTTTTTTTTTTTAAGAATCCCTATTCTGTTTTCCCATAAAGGCTTTTCTAAATTACATTCCCATCAACAGTGTATAAAATTCCCTTTTCTTCACATTCTTAAAAATATAAATTATGGAAATGCAGAACACATTAGAATTTATAGAAGTTATGGAGAAAGTGCTTCTAAACTGAGAAAATTCAGAAAAGGTGGTGTAAACTGGGATTTCTCCATACTATTTCTTACAGTTACATGTATATTTACAATTATTTACAAATAAGAAGAACTCAAAACTAAAAAAGACAGCAAGAATATAAACTTAGGAGCCAGCGTTGTGATGTAGTGGGTAAAGACACTGCCTGCAGTGCCAGCATCCCATATGGGCACCCATTTGAATCCTGGCTGCTCCACTTCCAGTCCACCTAATGTGCCTGGGAAAGCAATGGAGTATGACCCAAGTCCTTGGGCCCCTACACCTGTGTGGGAGACCCAGAAGAAGCTCCTGGCTCTTGGTTTTGGATCTGCTCAGCTCAGGCTCTTGCTGCCATTTGGGGAATGAACCAGCAGATTAATAACTCTCTGCCTCTGTAACTCTGCCTTTCAAATAAATAAATCTTTTTAAAAAAGAATATAAACTTAATCTTCAAAGAAGAAAAGAAATGCCTCTCAATTTTGTCTTTATTTTGTTGCCTTATGCTTCTGATTAGAATAAAAACAAAAACAATGAATATTTACTGAACACATGTGCTGGGCTTTTTACTATTTCATTTGATGCTCACATAACACCTTGAGGCAAAGTAACACCATCCCCATTTTCTACTTGAGATTTTTAAGGCTTAGAGAGATCACAGAAAAACTCCAAGATCACACAATTGGTTATCAAGCAAGAAAGTTAAGATGCACATGCAGACATGCCTGGCTCTGAAACTAGTGCTGTTGACTGCCATAATACCCTTCAAAAACAATTATGTGGAGCATCACTTCGGCAGTACTTTATTTTAGACTGAGAGCTAGAAGCATCAGATTTAATTGTGGTTTTCCCTCATCTAGTTGTTTCCTTGTATCTCCTTTCCTACACTGTTCCACTTGCTCTAGTGCAGATACATTTCTTGTATTCCAGAAGCATCACTGGCAAGCTGAGCTTTTTCTGCTTCACTGACTGACCTGATAAAACTCAATACTTCTTAAAATAAGTTTCTAAATAGCTCATGGAAACATTGTCAGGCATTGCCTGCAGTGTCCAGGGTTTGTTCTGTTCTTTTGAATCTCAATAAAAATAGCTGTCTCACTCTTCCCCCCATCCTAAATATTCTATTTGAATCCTGGGCAGTGGAGTTAAGTGATTTTTATGTTAATTAAAAAAATTTATTTTATCATTAATCAAAATCCTCACAGAGACATGATTCCTTGATCTGCCATATCAAAAATCTTACATTTTCATGGCTTGGAGACAGGAATTAATGTTGCATGGGTACGAGAGGTCCTTAGGATTTTCAGCCACTCAGGGCTCTACAGAGATTCCAATAAACAAAATGCTTTGCTTTAGCAGCAATCCCTCTCAATAGGTCCTTTGGAAAATTTAGTGATTTACCATGTGCTGGGCACTGTACTAAATGCTGTAAATATGTTATATGACCCAATCCTCTCCAAACAGTTATGAAATGAGCATTTTTATCACTCTAAGCACTTTTATCATTCTCATTTTACAGATGAGAAAGCAGACATGGGAAGCATAAATGATCTGCCTTAAAACCACACATGAATTGTATTTTGAACTCAGACTGTTTGATTCAAGAGCAAAGAAATTCATATTTTATTACTACTCATTTAATGAACTAACGTCTATATTTTACAAATTTACTTTCATATGCCTTGGGAGTACATTAGAAGGTAGGCCACATCAGGATTTATATATTTATAAAAGTTTAAAAAGTAGCAGAGAGACAGTGATTTTTTTAAAAAAGGGAAATCAAAATTATAGAAAGGTTTGCAAGAATAGTAAAAAGAACTCAATATCGCTTCAGTCATTTTTCCCAGTTGTTAACATTTGACACAATTTATTTATTAGTCTCTTTGCACCTTCCACCCTCAAACACACAATACACACACAGCTATACACACCCATACCACTTTTCCCCAAAACCACATGGGAGTAAGGTGCAGGCATGAAGATCCATTACTCCTATTCTGTAAATCAAAGGACACTCTTACATAAATATAAAATTTAAAAAATTGATATTTTAATTCACAAACCTCATTCAAATTTCACAAATATTTCCCAAACATTCTTCATAACAATGGAAAGTCTTTTCGTTTACAATCCGAGATCAAGTGCTACAGATCATTGTCATCTCTTCTTATTCTTTCTTTCTCAGTGTCAAACAGTTCCTTAGTCTCCTTATTTGTGATGTTGACATTTTGGAAGAGTACAAGCTAGTTATTTTATAGAATCCCCTCAGTTTGAATTTCTGTTTCCTCAATACCAGGTTCAGTTCATACTCTTTTGGCACGAATCCCCAGCAGTGATTCTGTGGTTTTCTCAGCAGATCATATTAAGATGAACACAATGCTTATTGAAGTGGTGTCTGTATACATTGCAATCTTCCCTTTGTAGTTAGTACATATCTTATAAAAAGATCAGAGAGAGAATATTTCCTCTGCTGGTTCATTTCCCAAATGCCCACAACAGCCAGGGCAGGGATAGGCAGAAGCCACAGCTCAGATCTCAATCTGGTCTCCCACAGAGAAGCCAGGAACTCAAGTACTTGAGCCATCCACTGCTGCCTCCCAGGTTGTGCACTAACCCTGAAGAAATTCTTAGAGGTTACATTAATGTGCTATTCCTCATGACAATTTACCTGCCTTTTCTTGATTAAATAATTGTGATGTTTGCTAATGATGGCTTCCTAGCTTTCTATAATTTTTTCTAGACTTTATTAGTTGGTAGTTCTTTTTCATTAACATCACTATAGATTCATTGATCTTTAATGAATAATTATAGTCCATAACCATCATTGTTTATTTTGATGCTTAACCTGTCCCAGGAACCTTCAAGCTGGCTACTGTATCCTTTTAACAAGTTCTCATCATTTTTAAAATCACTTACTTGCTTTATGACCAGTCAAGACATTCTGGGCTCATTTTGTATTTTCCTTGACCCATCCTGCAATTACACTTTTCTCTATGAAGTGCTGGTTTCTCTTATTGGTGAAAGAAATTTAGAAGCCAAGATCTGGGTGTGCTCTTTGCTACTAGGGCTCAATTGCTTTAAGGTTGTATTAGTAGATAGCACACACTTCTATCTAAATATCTATGTATCTATTCATATACTCATACAGAGCTATGTCCATTTCTCTTATACACACACACACACACACACACACACACACATATATATATAATCAATGAGTTAATCATACTGATACCTCTAGTCACTATCTACCACCACTATGTTCATTCTAACTTTCAGCCTTTCAATTTTTTTTCTTACCCAGAAACCTTCTATTTAAGGTGCAAAAATTTCATGCATTTCGTAAATACAAATTTAGGAACACAGTGATTCTTCCCACCCTACCTGCACTTCCACCTTTCTTCCTCTTCCCTTTCCTGTTCCCTTTCTTATTTTTAACTAAGATATATTTTCTTTCTTTTCTTTTTTTTTTTTTTTTTGACAGGCAGAGTGGACAGTGAGAGAGAGAGAAAGGTCTTCCTTTTGCTGTTGGTTCACCCTCCAATGGCCGCTGTGGCTGGCATGCTGCAGCTGGCGCACCACACTGATCCGAAGCCAGGAGCCAGGTGCTTCTCCTGGTCTCCCATGTGGGTGCAGGGCCCAAGGACCTAGGCCATCCTCCACTGCACTCCCAGGCCAGAGCAGAGCTGGCCTGGAAGAGGAGTAACCGAGACAGAATCCGGCGCCCGGACCGGGACTAGAACCCGGTGTGCCAGCGCCGCAGGTGGATGATTAGCCTAGTGAGCCACGGTGCCGGCCAACTAAGATATATTTTCAACTAACTATATACACATAAGATTAACCCTATATTAAGAAGAGAGTTCAACAAATAGCATGAAAAAAGAAAAGATAAAACTGTTTCTCAACTGACAAGGCTGTTTAAAGGCATCACATCTCAAAGTGTCAATTTCACTTATATAGATGTTTTAATATCCTTTTGCTGTCAGTGAGAAACCTGGCTCCTATTACTCTTGATATATTTTCTAAAGTCACATCCCCTATTTACAAAGTCTCTTTAGGCCCAGCCCTGTAGATACCATCATCCCAATGTCCTCCTATGTCCTGACTGACTCTTCAGTGCAGGTCCAACAGTACCTATAGGAATAGATTTTTTTAATGAAGCATTGAAAGACTAAATATAATAATATAAATACGCCAGGGTCTTAGAACTACTTGTTGGTAGAATCTGAGAGCAATGGTCCAGGATTATAAAGTTTAGTATGCATATACAAAATGGAGGACAAGAAAAATGTTATGTGTAAGATGAACACAGATTAGCCCTCAATATTATATCTGGCAGAAAGGAGAGAGAGAAAAGGGGTAGGTAGAGTGTGTGAAATGAGAAATGATATTTTTCTATTCAGGAAATTATAAGCAGAAGATAATGTCTGAAGAGAGTTGCAAAGGGATATAAATCTGAATAGGCAGGCAGGACACAAATACTTCACATGATCTACAAAGAAGTTTAAAAATTGCTCAACAGAGAATAGGGAGTTATTATCTAATTTTAACATGAGAGATATCCTAGATCTGTATGCTAACATTTTAGAAAAGCCGCTCTGCCTGCAACATTGAGAATAAAATCGAAGTGGGGATAGGCTGAAGCTGGTAGACAGCAAAGAGATTACTGCAATATTGCAGTTAAGAGACCAAGAAGGCACTGAATCAAGAAGAGACCAAATAAACATATTTTCATGGTAATTAGAGTTGGGGAGTGTAGGAAAGCTGGAATGTAGAGGGCCTTCTATGATCTTTGCCTAGGGGATTGAATTCATGGTAGTGACATCCAATGAGCATACAGAAGAGATGATTTCTCTGAGCACAGATAAAAGACAACTGATGTAGTTTGTGACCTGTTGAATTTGTGTCTTAGCTTGGGCTGCCAATACAAATGACCTGTGTGCTTTTGATGCCCTTCTCAAAGTTTAATGGGCATTCAAATCATTTGGGGCATTCAAATCATTATATGGAGATTCTAATTACAGATCGAGTCTGCAATGCCAATTTCTAACTAGTTCTAGGTGATAAACTGCTGGTGTTCTGAGAACCACACATTTAGTAGCAAGGATTTAAAGTATTCTGTGGCTTCTTGAGAAAAACACAGTACATTAATTTTAAGAAGCTATAAAAGTAAAGACATACTCTGTGCCTTCTCTCATTTCTCTACCTGTGTATACCATAAAGTCCTTGTACTTTCCCTCAATGATTGGCCTTTTGTTTCTTTTGATACCTCTTTCACCCTGTGTTCTCATCTTGTTTCTTCTGACTCACTATGCTTCTACCATCTTTATTCTGACATTTAATTATTTAATTGTGTCCCTCATTTTATTCTTAGATAAAAAAAAATCCTATTGCTAGTTCACTTGGGCAGCTCAGCTTTGCATGCTGATTAATCAAGCCACAGAGAACTAAGGCATTAGGATACTGAAGCGGTTCCAAGATGGCAGAGTAAGGAGGGAGCTTACTGCTCCAGCCCAGGAGCACCTGGCTCCTGCCTTCAGATCAGTGTGGTGCGCCGGACACAGCACGCCAGCTGCAGAGGCCACTGGGGGGTGAACCAAAGGCAAAAGGAAGACCTTCCTCTCTCTCTCTCTCTCTCTCTCTCACTGTCCACTCTGCCTGTCAAAAAAAAATTAAAAAAAAATAAAGATTACATAGAGGTAATCAGAAGAAAATGCTTTAACTACTGAAATCCGTACAGGACATAAAGAAAATCAAAGAGAAATCAAAATGAAATGAAGAATTCAATAGAACAAATAAAATATGCAGTGGAAAGCCTTAACAACCGAATCAGTGAAGCAGAAGAAAGAATATTGGACTGAGAAGATAAAGCATAGGAAAGTATACAGTCAAACCAAAGATAAGAAAAGGAAATTAGAAATTTCGACAGTTTGCACCCACACAGGCACATGAGGTATAAAGAACTGTTTGAAGACAAGTTTTACCATTAATTCTCATAGTATAGCTCATTAATGACAGAGGCGTGGCTCAACAGGCTAATCCTCCGCCTTGCGGCGCCGGCACACCGGGTTCTAGTCCCGGTCAGGGCACCGGATTCTGTCCCGGTTGCCCCTCTTCCAGGCCAGCCCTCTGCTGTGGCCCAGGAGTGCAGTGGAGGATGGCCCAGGTGCTTGGGCCCTGCACCCCATGGGGAGACCAGGAAAAGCACCTAGCTCCTGGCTCCTGCCATCGGACGAGCGCGGTGCGCCGGCCGCGGCGCGCCGGCCGCGGCGGCCATTGGAGGGTGAACCAACGGCAACGGAAGACCTTTCTCTCTGTCTCTCTCTCTCACTGTCCACTCTGCCTGTAAAAAAAAAAAAAAAAAAAAAAAAAAGAGGTCCTACCTGGGGAACAAGTGCACAGTGACTCCTGTTGTTGATTTAACAATTGACACTCTTATTTATTACATCAGTGATCACCCAAGGCTATTGTCGTGAGCTGCCAAGGCTATGGAAGCCTTTTGAATTCACAGACTCCCTTTGTATTTAGACTGTATTTAGAATTCTTTATTTCATTTTGATTTCTCTTTAAGATCTCAATTTCATGTTCTATTGAATTCTTCATTTCATTTTGATTTCTCTTTAAGGTCTCAATTTCATGGGAGAAATTTTCTTTATGTCCTGTACGGATTTCAGTAGTTAAAGCATTTGCTTCTGATTACCTCTATGTAATCTTATAATCAATATTTTGAATTCCATTTCTTGCATTCTTCTATCTCATAATACTGTATTAAATTGCCATGTTCTTTGGGGGGTGTCATGTGGCTTAGCAAGTAAAGCTGCCACTTGCAGTGCCTGCATCCCATATGGGCATGGGTCCAGGTCCTGGCTGCTCCACTTCCAATGAAGCTCCCTGCTAATGCAACTGGGAAAGCTGCGGAGGATGGTCCAAGTTCTTGGACCACAGCCATTTGTGGAGTGAACTAGCAGATGGAAGACCTCTCTCACTCTCTGCCTCTGCCTTTCTGTAACTCTGCCTTTAAAAAAAAAAAAGTAAATTTATCAAAAAAATTAACATCTTTGTATGGCTTAATTTTTTTTAGAAAGCTTTTATTTAATGAATACAAAATTTCATAGGTATAGCTTTAGAAATATAGTGGTCCCCCCCCCCCATACCCACCCTCCCACCTTCACTCCTGTCCCACTTCCTATTCCCTCTCTCATCCCATTCTTAAGATTCATTTTTAATTATATACAGAAGACCAACTCTATACTAGCCCAGGATGTTCATCTCTAAGAGTCCATGTTTGGTACCTGTACACTGAATTCATCAGGAAACAAATTTGATGCCAGGGCTGTTTTATTTAAATCACATCAAGTGGCATCTTTGTGCAAGGCCAGACCCATGAACTCAAGAGAAGATGTAAGAATTTGATCTTCAAAAATCTCAGAAATTTCTCTGATACAGGAAGGCATGGCTTTTTTCTCAAATTTGTCTTTTTAAAATCACTTTCTGGGGCTTGAATCTTGAAAATCCCAGTCATTTAAAACGTCAATGAGGACTATGGAGATTTTATTTTACATACTGAAAATTAGGACACTATTTCATGATGACCCAGAATACCTAAAATGTGACTCTCTTACAAAATTTGATAACCCTGTTCACAATGTGAAAACTAACCACATTCCAGTTCTGATATTACTGGTGGATTCTTTAAAAAGTTACTCAATAAGAAAAAAAAAAAAAAAACTTGGCTTTCTTATCACTAAATAGGCAAATAAAATCTATTCCAAGGGTGAATACAAGCATTAATTCCCGAATTTCTATGTAATATGAGAATCCAGAAGCAGCTCTCCTATACTTTTTTCTTAAAAGATTTATTTATTTATTTATTTGAAAGGCAGAGTTTATGGGGTGGGGGGATGAGAGAGGAACAGAGAGAAGGGGGGTAGTGAGAGAGGGAGAAAGAGAGAGAATATCTTCCATCCAGTGGTTCACTCCCCAACTGGCTACAATAGCCAGGAATGGGCCAGACCAAAGCCAAGAGCCAGGAGTTTTATCTGGGTCTCCATATGGGTGCAGGAGCCCCAGGACATAGGCTATCCTCCATGATTTCCCAGGCTATTAGGAGGACAGAGTGCAGCAGTCAGGCCTCCAAATGGTGTCCATAAGGAAGGCAGGTACTTCAGGTAGCACTATGCCACAGTGCTGGCCCCTCTCCCATCCTTTAACAAATAGTATTGTACTAAATTACCACAATCTAAATATGTAGTCATTTTTACTATAACGTGACAGATAAGAAAATAGGTAGGAAGGTTCAGTAACTTGTCCAAGGTCATCCAACTATTAAATTCCAGAGCTCATTTTAACTCAGTCTGACTCCAGATCCTGCAAATTTAACAAGAACATTATCTCATTTCAAGAAAAGAATGACAGTATTCCTTTTAGGCTTTTTATACAAAGGGCCAGCAGTTTCTGGCACAGTAAGCAGCAGATTTTTGAGGGCACAGCCTACATTCAATTTACCTTTGTATCTTTCCACAATCTCGCATTGTGTTTTGGAAGTTGGCCGGCATATAGCAGTTAAATAAGAAGACAGAAATTCTGTTGAAAGTGACAAGTAAAAATTCCAAGTGGAGAAATGTGGACCTAAGTCACCAAAAGAATCATTAAAAGCAAACATTTTTATTTGAGGAATAAATGACCAAGATTTTCAAGTAAATTATTCAATTCAACCTTTGCGTTAAAATCTCAGACAGAATTCATTCATCTTAAAATCCCTAGTAAAACTAGATTTCAAACTAAAGAAATCTACAGTTCACTCTAATTATTCCTTAAAAGCATATAGCCTATTATCATAAAATATTTTCTCTTGGCCTTATTCTGTCTTACTACTCACTTCTTATATCTAAAAATATCCAAGGATAATATAATGAAAAAATAATAAAGAAAGTGTCCTGTCATCAAACCCTGTCTTAGGCATGTACATCCTGATGTTTCTCTACAAGAACAATGCACAGAACCAATATGGTGGTATTTCTCTTAAGAATTAAATTTGTTATCATTCTGTCAGCCACCTGAGCACTCTGTGGTGGAATGGTGAAATTTATCTTACTCATATTTTGCAGACAGTATAGAGATACAGTATGGAAGGTCAGAAGTAACTAATCCATGGAACTAGCGCTGTGGTGCACTGGTTTGAGTTACCACCTGCAGCACCAGCATCCCATATAAGTGTCGGTTCAGGTCCTGGGGTGCTCCACTTCTGATCCAGCTCCCTGATAATACATCTGGGAAGCAGCAAAAGATGGCCCAAGTACTTGGACCACTACATACACATGGGAGACCCAGATGAAGCACCTGGCTCTTAGTTCTGATCTAGGGAGTGAACAAGCAGATGGAAGCTTGTGTTTGTGCTCGATCTTTCTCTCCCTGCCTCTCCATCTCTGTAAATCTGCCTTTCAAATAAATAAATCCTTTTTTTTAACCAATTCATGAATAAAACAGGATTTTGTAATGTGAATTATTCTAGGGTAAATATACCATTTCCCATAAATCCAGGGAGCCAATAAGGACACTTAAATGTGACCTTCTAAAATGAAGTACAGGGACTCAGAAATAGTTATTAGACTTAGAAAGATTATTCTTTATGGTAGCCTTCTCCTCTGGAAACTTGTCTTCTGTTTCCAGAATTATCTCTGTTTCCCAAGGGATGGGCTTTTTCAGTATAACTAACTTAAGTCATGCTGCAGGCACTCTTTAAATATCTGATGATTCATAGTTGCCCATTCATATTTAAAAGGGATTAAGACTGACTAGAAACTCTATGTGTTTGCCCATGAATTTATTTATTTATTTTTTAAAAGATTTATTTATTTATTTATTTATTTGACAGGTAGAGTTACAGACAGTGAGAGGGAGAGACAGAGAGAAAGATCTTCCTTCCGTTGGTTCACCCCGCAAATAGCCGCCACGGCCGGAGCGCTTCGCCAATCCGAAGCCAGGAGCCAGGTGCTTCTTCCTGGTCTCCCACGCAGGTGCAGGCACCCAAGCACTTGGGCCATCCTCTACTTCCCTCCTGGGCCACAGCAGAGAGCTGGACTGGAAGAGGAGCAACCAGGACTAGAACCCAGCGCCCATATAGGATTTTGGCGCTGCAGGCAGAGGATTAGCCAAGTGAGCCATGGCACTGACCCCTTGCCCATGAATTTAATCAGGATTCACATAGCGAATTAAATTTTATAAATGATACTGCAAATAATCTAAAATTGGAAGACAACATAAAATGATATTTCTGGCTTCTTTAGGAGGAAAAAAGAGGACTACATTGCAACATTAGGATCACACAAACAAATGACTATTGGGCAAAAGTCAGCGGTTTCTGTGCTTGCAACCCATTTTATGCATATGTATATGTGTGACCTATCTGGTTCCTATTGACAACAGAATTCAAAATATCAACTTGAGAGTAGGAAGACAGGAGGCTGGATTTTTAGCTGGAGAATTCTTACACACTAGGATGAAAAGCACTTTATTTTAAGTGCCATACCAGACTAGTTGTGCTTACTGTCTCTAGACCATTTGTTTCTTTTTCTTTTTTAACTATAAAGAATAAATATCAGGTGCAGGGAATTGAGATCAGGTTCTACAGTTCACTATCAGTATGTTCAAAGCATTTACCTCACTGTAATTTTTTAAATTTTATTTTTTGACAGGCAGAGAGAGTTATAGACAGTGAGAGAGACACAGAGAGAAAGGTCTTCCTTCCGTTGGTTCACTCCCCTAATGGCTGACATGGCCATCGCTGCACCGTTCTGAAGCCAGGAGCTGGGTGCTTCCTCCCAGGTCTCCAATTTAAAAAAGCCAGTAAATGCTGAAAAAACCTAGTCTACATAAGTCAAAATATCCTAAAATAAAACTGAATATAATTATAAATATTTTTGATGGAGCAGCTATATAGTAATAAACTATGAAAGTTTAAAATGAGGAAGAGGTTAAAAATATCGTTTCATTCTTGACATTCAAAGTATAGAACTATTTTCACTGGTAAACAGTTAACTACTCTGACCTCAGAATCAGCCCCTAAGGCATTCAGATCCGACTGAAAATACCACGAGAGCATTTCAGGCACAGAAAGCCAAGACATACTGGCAAAAACAGTTCTGCATGAAGGATCTCTGTGAGTGAGACCCCAGTAGAAAGAAGGGGCCATCAAAGGGAATGTACTTTTCTCTGAAGGGAGGACAGAACTTCCACTTTGCATATGACCCTGTCTAAAAACAGAGGGAGTTTATGGACTCAAAAGGCTTCCATAGTCTTGGCAGTTTATGTCAAGAGCCTCGGGTGATCACTGACATCATAAATAAGAGTGTCAGTTGCTAAATCAACAACAGGAGTCACTGTGCACTTGATCCCCATGTTGGACTTCTGTCCTTAATGAAATGGACTATGAGAATTGACGGCAAAACTTGTCTTGAAACTGTACTTTATACTTTGTGTGTCTGTGTGGGTGCAAATAGTTGAAATCTTTACTTAGTACAGAGTTGGTCTTCTTTATATAAAGCCAATTAAAAATGAATTTTAATGGAAAATGGAATGAGAAAGGGAGTAAGAAGTGGGATGAGAGTGGGTTGGGAGGATGGGAATGGGGTGGGCGTGGGGAAAGAAACACTGTATCACTAAAAGCTATACATATGAAAATTGTATTCATTAAATAAAACCTTAAAAGTTAATTGTCAACAGTCAAATTCTCAACAAAAATGACATTTTAGCTCTTCCTTTGACTTTTTTAGCTTGCCTTTTTTTCATTTGCTGACATTCTAGAATCAAAATATCTTATTTCTTTCCTCACTTGGGTTACTTAAGTTTTGCTATTAGGAATGCTGTCAGCTGATACTTTGTGATGGAATTGTGACACATTCTATTTTGATTTTACTGAGTGTGTATCAAAAATTGATATCATTTTATTAATGTTTTCTTGGAGTCTATGGAGCTGCTCATGTGACTTTTTTCCTTTGGTCTATTGATTTAATAGATTTTTATTACATTACTTTCCTATTTGTTTATGGTATATTATTCTTGAAATATGTTATATGGTTCGATGAACTATTACTGAGAATATATTTCAATCTATATTCAGGAGTAGAAATATCTATAATTTTCTTGTTTTTTACATTTTTGCCCAGTTTTTATAACAAGTTTATACTGGCTTGTAAAATGAACATAGATATTGACTTTTAAAATATTCCTCAATGATTCTTACAGCATGGGAATTATTTCTTTATTTAAAATAGAAACACGTGTGCTTTTAGAGAATTCTTTCACAGATTTTAAATTGCTCCTATAATTATCACTCTACTTATATATCCTACTTATTCTTCAAGCTACTATAGAAATTGAATTTAAAATTTCCTGAGATACTTTTACTGAAAGCAGGGAAGAGGAACCCAAGCAGACTTGAAGATTCAGAGAACAGTGCATGTAGGCAGGCCAGAAGACCAGAGAGAAGAGGCTACACAAGTCAGAACTCCAAGCATCTCCATTCAACCAAGTACTGACACATGTGTATATGTGAAGAATCTATCTAAGGCTGGGGAAAGAGACATTCAAAATGATTAGGAGGAATATAATGCTTCCTGCCACAGTACTGAGTTAGCCCTAGTTAAGCACTGTTCCACTGCTAGTTTAAATTTTGCAGTTATTGTTCTTGTTAGCCAGCAATTACATCCTTAGGGAGCTGAGGCCTGAATGATTCTCTGTCTCTTAGGTATAATTTTGGGCTATATGACTATGCTTGCTTAGAAACATGAATAAAATTAACTGAGTGTTCCAGTTTTGAATACCCTTCCCCCAAGGTTCATAAATCTAGCTTTGTTGCTAATCCTTCTCTAAACAAATGAGCACAGATATTTAATCCAAATATATTAGTTACATGTGGCTTGCTTACTTCACTGGAAATAAAAAAAAATGTTAAAAGCAACATTATTACTGAGGCCATAAAATCCATTTGGTACAAACTAATCTTCTTATTTTGCAATTTTGTATATATCAGAACATTTATAATATTTATGACTTCCTTAAATCATAGAAATGGTGTTTCTTTAAAGCCTCTAAAAAGCAAATTTTCAATTCACTATTATGTTTTTGGAGATCTTTGTCAAAAATATATCATTAGACATAAAAGAAAATACACAACAGCTTTATCCAGATCCTACTAAACTTTCTTTTTGGGTTCATTTCTAGTCTTTAATTTTCCTTCTATTCTAAAGCAAAAGCCTATTTTCTGCTGCCAGTGTGAAGTGTCCTCATTTGTACACTTTTTCCTATACTTTTTTTTTTTTTTGACAGGCAGAGTGGACAGAGAGAGAGAGAGACAGAGAGAAAGGTCTTCCTTTTGCCACTGGTTCACCCTCCAATGGCTGCCGCGGATGGCGCACTGCAGCCAGCGCACTGCGCTCATCCGATGGCAGGAGCCAAGTGGTTATCCTGGTCTCTCATGGGGTGCAGGGCCCAAGTACTTGGGCCATCCTCCACTGCACTCCCTGGCCACAGCAGAGAGCTGGCCTGGAAGAGGGGCAACTGGGACAGAATCCGGCACCCCAACCGGGACTAGAACCTGGTGTGCCAGCACCACAAGGCGAAGGATTAGCCTATTGAGCCACAGCACCGGCCTTTTCCTATACTTTTATGTGAGATGGATTGCAATTGCTACTCTGTGTTTTTATTCCTCCATAAGCTGAGAAATACTCTAAAGTAGAGACCATAATCAGAACCTCATGTCATATTTCTACTTTTCAGAACCATGCACAGCCAGTAGCATTCAATTAATCTTTACTAAATGAGTGAATAGAATTCTGACAACAACCCCAAGTACACAGCAATCCCTTGTCACAAGCCCCATATCTCTTCATTCCTCCTTTAAGGGCTGGACATTTTCTTGGAAACCAATGAGCATATGAAAATTAGTATTACATTTTTAGACTGTCTAAATATGCCCAGAATTATTACTATCCCTAACTGAGAATATCATACAAATGGTTCATTTTCCTAAGTCTCCGATTTTGGTGGAGATACCCATCAAGGTATTAACCATTGAAAGTTTCAAATCTTACTCAAACACAGAAGAAAGTACAAAGGAAAAAGACTTACAAATACTTCCAGACTGAATGAAAGGCTAAAACCAAATACTGTATATATGTAGCCTCAATAAAGTAAAAATTTAGTTATGTGGCACATGATGTAACAGGGAAATCAGGACATCTAATTTACATCAAACAGGAGTCAGTGGATTGCTGCCTCTGATGTAGCTGGAAGTGAGGGCATGACTGAACTAAAGAATGGAACACAGGGAAGGATTTAATCTCAAGTTACATCCAGACAACCGCCACCAGAAAGCAATCAATATGAGGTTGTATGTACTAGGAGTCTAACAAAACTTAGCTTGACTCTGGATTTGCTACCAAAAAACACTACAAAATTTTTTCCAAACATAATTGTCGGTTCTATTTCAAGATTTATTATGAAATTTCTTAGTTCAAAACAGCAATCATGGGGCCGGCGCTGTGGCATAATTGGTAAAGCCGCTGCCTGCAGTGCCAGCATTCCCTATGGGCACCCATTCGAGTCCCAGCTGTTCTAATCCAACGCTCTGCTATGGCCTGGGAAAGCAGTAGAAGATGGCCCAAATCCTTGAGCCTCTGCACCTATGTAGGAGACCTGGAGGAAGCACCAGGTTCCTGGCTTCAGATCAGCACACTCCAGCAGTTACAGCCATTTGGGGAGTGAACCAGTGGATGAAAGATTTTTCCCTCTTTCTGTCCCATATATATTTATAAATACATATATAAATATATTTGTATATAACTATTTATATATGATATATATTTTATGTTTAAATAAGTATCTATAAATATTTATACACATAAATATATATTTATAAATATATATATATATTTCTGCCTCTGCCTTTGTAACTCTGCTTTAAAATAAAATCTTTAAAAAGCAAAAACAAAAACAAAACAGCCATCAGGGTTGAGGGATAAGATGCTAACATGAAAGAAGTTAATGGCAAAATTAAGTATAGGTAGTAGCCAGCAAAGAATGCCACATCAACTACCCAAGATATCCTCCTTTCCTACCCATGTATCTTATCCACAGAGGAAGTAGAAAGTGTGAGTTACAAAACGATAGTAACAAGGCCAGTGCCGCAGCCTAATTGGCTAATGCTCCGCCTGTGGCGCCGGTACCCCAGCCAGATTCTGTCCCGGTTGCCCCTCTTCCAGTCCAGCTCTCTGCTGTGGCCCGGGAAAGCAGTAGAGAATGGCCCAAGTCCTTGGGCCCTGCACCCACATGGGAGACCAAGAGAAGTACCTGGCTCCTGGCTTCAGATCAGCGCAGAGCACTGGCTGCAGCGGCCATTGGAGGGTGAACCAATGGTAAAGGAACACCTTTCTCTCTGTCTCTCTATCTCTCACTGTCCACCCTGCCTGTCAAAAAAAAAAAAAAAAAAAGATAGTAACAGTTGGGATGAAAGTAGGTATTGTGTGGGCTTTACCTTTGTTAAGCAATCTACATATTAATTGTTACCATATTTCTCCTATTCTCATTAGATATTTCCTATAATTGTGGAATATGAATGCCTATTAAATAGGGGGAGAACACTCCCTATTTAGCCATTTTTCTAACATTTCAAAGTGAGAACTGTTCGGTACGATAAAACAGAGATCTGGCTTGCCTGGCACAAGCTTTAGAGAGCAGTTAGTAAGATTACTCCAATGAATCTCTATTTTTACAACATGAGCAATACTCACCTTCTCTAGGCCTCAGATTCCTTATCTCTGATATGGATAATAAAAATGACATCTACTTCATATGGTTGTTGTGAAGATTCAATGAGGTAAATTCTCTCATTGCTTGCTCAGAATAATCACTCAAAAATACTATTTAAATTACAATTGTTAGAACCAGAAAGAAAGCAGAAATTAGATAGGTCAATATTATCTTAACCTTCCTTAACCTAATTCTAAATCTAAATTAAATAGATTAAATAACTGCATAATTTCTAAAATTCTGTTATTTAACTAAGTACATAAACCTATAAAGCCTCTTTAAATCAGTAAGTTCCAATGTGAATTCATACTGCTTATGAAAAACAAAACACATTAAAATTATGATCTATATATTTCAAAACTTGATATAACCTCTATTTTTACCTAATATTTTAACTTGTCTTAAAACTCTTATCTCATGTTTCCTCCATGTGATAAATACATATGAAAGTGCACCCTGATTAGGTTACATTATATGCAAGACTGATTAGTTGGTATTGTATAGAATGTTATGGAATGGTATGGCATGGTATAGAATAGTAAGACTCTACAGTTGCAAAGTAGAGTGAGGATTCTCTTCTTGGCTTCAAAGAGATAACGTGCCACATTGTGAAAAGGCCTGCAAGAAGACCACATGAGCAAGAAATTGAAAGCAGCCCTGGGCTGGTAGTTAGCAAGCAAACAGGGAACACAGTCCCATAACTACATGAAGATAAATATATGGTAAATTATTAATATAAATGATAAATTAGTAAACTTTGAGGCTTATTTAGATATAAATAGTATTTTGATCTTAATGTAATCAAACATATCAATATGTGATTTCTGATACTTTGTTGTTGGGCTTAGAAAAATCTTCCTGGATTCAAGATTATATAACAGCACATGTATGTCTGCTTAGCTATTTGTTAATCCACAGTTTTGTAAAATCGTGAAGTGAGAAGTTTTATGGATGGATCTTGGAGATGACAGCATGACACTACAAATACACTTAATGTCAATGTACACTTCAAAATAGTTAGGATAGTAATTTTTGTTATATGCATATTACCACAATTAAAAAACAGAATTTAAATCTAGGAGTTAACCCACTTGAAACTCATTTTGACACAATATTAAAAGATATTGTGTGTTTGTGCTTCTGTTTGTGTATATACGTATATTTTTCCCAAAAGTTAGCTGATGAAATAATCAACATCTATTGAATTGTTTCATACAGTATACACTTTTACAGCATATACTTGTCTTTCCAACTGTACAAAATGTCTTTCCAAACTGTACAAAACTTATCATATGATTTCCAGTTGCCTTTCTTTCATTATTTCATAAGGAAGGCATAGGCACTATCCAGACATAAGGCTCCAAGCCCTCAAGATCAAATTCTAGCAACAGGTACATGGAAGGAACACTTGAAACCCCAATCCATGGCCAGTGCCATGGCTCAACAGGCTAATCCTCCGCCTTGCGGCACCGGCACACCGGGTTCTAGTCCCGGTTGAGGTGCTGGATTCTGTCCTGGTTGCCCCTCTTCCAGGCCAGCTCTCTGCTGTGACCAGGGAGTGCAGTGGAGGATGGCCCAAGTGCTTGGGCCCTGCACCCCATGGGAGACCAGGAAAAGCACCTGGCACCTGGCTCCTGCCATTGGATGAGCGCGGTGCGCCGGCCGCAGCACGCCGACCACGGCAGCCATTGGAGGGTGAACCAACGGCAAAGGAAGACCTTTTTCTCTGTCTCTCTCTCTCACTGTCCACTCTGCCTGTCAAAAATAAAAAATAAATTAAAAAAAAAAATAGAAACCCCAATCCTTAAGCTTTTGGTGACATCTAGTGGACTGTTATTATAGGTTACATCTGTTCAATCTCAGAAGCACTCTTAGTTCCACCTAGCTACCCAGCTCCTTAATCCACTGGGACAATTTTAAATATTAAAAAATGTAAGATTTACTACATATAGAATGGCCCTCTGCCTCCCACTTTTCTCTCCGTCCATCTTTCAAGTGCCAGTGATATAAAAGTGAAATGCAGTACAGTTCACCATTTCTGTCTTCAAAGAGTTCAAGGTCTTCTAACTGGCAATGGAATAAAACACATGAAAATTACCAGAGATGGGAAATAGAGATAAAAACATTCCCAAAATTAACTACAAATGTAAACAAATAAACCTAGATGTATTTAAAATTAAAAACATAAACACACTAAAGAGTCATTTCCTTATTTCAGGGAAAATCTCAAAATACACATTCCCTGGAAAGTCTTCCCTTCATCAGATAATTTGTTGACATACAGTCCATGCCTATCTCATAGCATCTCTCTTTCTTTTTTTTTTCTTTTTCTTTTTTTTTTTTACAGGCAGAGTGGACAGTGAGAGAGAGAGACAGAGAGAAAGGTCTTCCTTTTGCCATTGGTTCACCCTCCAATGGCCACCACGGTCGGCGCGCTGCGGCCGGCGCACCGCGCTCGTCCGATGGCAGGAGCCAGGAGCTAGGTGCTTTTCCTGGTCTCCCCATGGGGTGCAGGGTCCAAGCACCTGGGCCATCCTCCACTGCACTCCCGGGCCACAGCAGAGGGCTGGCCTGGAAGAGGGGCAACCGGGACAGAATCTGGTGCCCCGACCGGGACTAGAACCCGGTGTGCCGGCGCCGCAAGGCGGAGGATTAGCCTGTTGAGCCACGGCGCCGGCCGCATCTCTCTTTCTAAAAAAAAAGATTTATGTATTCATTTGAAAGGCAGAGAGAGAGAGAAATATGAATTAATCTCCCTGCTGGTTCATTTCCCAAATGGCCATAACAGCTAAGGCTAGGCAGGGTCAAAGCCAGGAGCCAGGAAATCCACTCTGGTCTCCAACACAGATGACAGGAACTCAGATACTTGGGTCATCTTCCACTGTCTTCTCAGCACACTAGCAGGAACTTGGATTGGAAGTGGAACAGCTGGGCCTAGAACTGGCACTCCAGCATGGGATGCCTGTGTCACAAGATAGCTTAACACACTGTGCCACAGTGCTAGCTCATTTTTTCATCTGCAGAGTTTGATCCATTAACCACACTTAACTGTGAATGTCTTAAGAAATAAAGGCTCTATCTGGCTTGTCACAGACTCAAATAGCTCTGATACCTATACAGCGACTTTCACATGAAGTTGGTTTGAAACTCTAAAGGGAGCATAAGTGCACACAGTTTATTCCATGCCATGAATCCAGCCAATTCATGCCTGTTTCCTAGCTTCTATATTTCACTGTTCATTTTTCCTTATCAGTTTGACAGTGGATCGATCTCATAGTCTCTGCCTTATTTGCCGATTTGGTTTGGTAGTTGCTCATTTCTGGGTTCCTGGCAATCAATCTGAAATCATCTTAAATTAATATATGTTAATGATTCTTCTGTGCTCCTTTACCCTTATCTATATATCTGAACATCCTAGCAAAAACTATCTTGATGCTCTGATCATTGAGTTTATTCTATGTCCATGCTTTTTGTGTATTATCTCAATCATTATAGCAATCTAGCCCTTACTCACACTTCACTTCTAGTTCAATTATTGCTACCTTAAGATTGTACTCTTATTCCTATACTATATTAATATGTCTGTAGTACTGTATACAATATTTTATAGTGCTTATAATGCTAAATATTTTACAATTTTTGTGTGATAACTTAACAAAAGTCTATCTTACTCTGTATCTGACTTTCAGGGTTAATAATGTCTACTTTTGCTCATCAATGTGTCCTCATTGCTTATCTAAAGGATAATGGTTAACTTGCCTAAAACTAATCCCCAGCAGACTGGCTTCCCAGAAAAGGACTGGACTTCTGCAAGTTCACTGGAAACTAGTTATTGCCCATTTTTCAAAGCAACCAATCATGGGCAGCTGCACTGCTTGGACTAGAGTTATCCCTACAGTTATGTTAGTGTGTTCCCAATTATGAATGTTGGTGCAAATCCTATCAATAGCCTGATAGAGAAACAGATTCAATGGAAAGACTTTGGCCCCAGTCTCCCAAAAATCTAAGAAAAGTTGTTATTCATGGAAGCGCCTTCAAAGCCTCAATATATATTCCATTGCCTCTGCCTTGCCCAGCTCTTGACATCTGGACTGGCCAAAAACCACCACCAGGAGGCTCAGTGTCTCGTTGTTAACTGTTCTGGAGTAAGGTAGAGAAATGTTATTATCAAGGCATGAACACATTCAATTCTCAGCCATAAGCACTGAGTAACAGGAAGGTTGAATCTGAGGTCCTGCCATTACATAATGCTATTGTATCCTAACCAATAATTATTCCCAGTAGGGGCTGGCACTTACTATATTATCAAACTCAAAACCCCAAGGACCAGATAAATTACTCTACTAGAGCTGAGGTGCAATGTGCAAAATCTTTGTGCATCTCCAAAGAATGCATCTGGACAACTAGCAACTGCTACTCCTCTGTGTCTCTGAAATCTTTAATATACATGAATCTAGCAGCCAAGTATATGTGCTGCTTTGTTGGTTGCCTTTTAAGCATATAAGTAGTGTTTGACATTTGGTAAGTCTGACATAAATATTTGATCAACATCAGATCCAAAGGTTATAGATGGACAAATAACTTCATGAAGTATTTCTCTTCCTATTTTATAATTAAGAAATATAAAGCAGAAAATGATTAAACAACTAGGTCAAAATCACAGTCAGTGAATGGAGGATACAGGATTGGAATTTAGGCCTACCAGATCCCATATTTATTCTAAATCACTATATTTCATTACAACTAAGGGTTTTTCCATGATCCATCAAGCTCTGGGTCAATTCTAAATAAAAATAACAGCTACATTTAAAAAAAAAAATCCAGACAATTATACTAGGTATTTTGCTTATAGGGTAAAATTAAGTCTAAGTGAATTATGCCAGAAATTAATAATTCTCAATTCTAGATTTGAAAGAATAAAGACCCTGGTAATAATATTTATTTTTTTCACTTCAGACTGGTTGGTAATGGAGCACTGAGCCTGTTGATGAAGTTTTGGTCCCCCTTGCTGTTAAGTAGTGAAGACAGAGGAAGTAGAAAATAAATAAGGGATGTAGAGAGTCAAAAATGTCTCAAGGACTCAAGCTGAGTGACTGCAAATTGAATAAATACAATACAGTTAATGCAGAAACAAATATACTAGGAATTGAAGGGATAAAGTCCAAAGCAAAGTCCACACTATTTCTTTGTGCTCAATGTTATGGTGCTATCATTTAATAAATTCCTTTGCATTCCAGGCACATGCTTTATATGCAGCATTTTTGTTTATTTAAAGATTATATTTATTTACTTGAGAGGTAGAGTTACAGAGAGAGGGAGAGATGGAGAGAAAGGTCCTCCATCCGCTGGCTCACTCCCCAAATAGCCACAACAGCCGGAGCTGGGTCAATCTGAAGCCAGGAGGCAGGAGCTTCTTCTGAGTCTCCCACAAGGGTGCAGGGGCCCAAGCACTTGGGTCATCTTCTACTGCTTTCCCAGGGCATAGCAAAGAGCTGGATCAGAAGACACGCAGCCAGGAAACAAACTGGTGCCACATCGGATGCCGGCACAACAGGTGGAGGCTTAGCCCATAATGACACAGCACTAGCCCCACACATCACCCTTTCAAAAACTTTCACAAATTATGGGGTGAGTGTTTGGTCCTGCAGTTAAGATGCCCACATCATACATCAGAGCACCTCTGTTTTATTTCTGGTTCCAGCTCTTTATTCCCCCTCCCTGCTAACACAGACCCTGGGAAGAATTGGTGGTGGTTCAAATAGTCGGATTCCTGCCACCCAGGTGGGAAACCTAGATTGAGTTTCAGGCCTCCAGTTTCAGTCCCCTGGCTGTTGCAAGCATGTGGGGAGTGAACCAGCAGATGGGAGCTCTTCTGTCTCTCAAAGAAATTAAAATTTTTTAAAAATTCACAAATGTTCATAAAACATTATCACTATTTGAGTATGAAAAAAAATCCTGAAAGTCAAAAAGTTTAAGAAGGAGCTGGCACTATGCCATAGCAGGTTAAAGCCCTGGCTTGCAGCACTGGCATTCCATATGGGTGCTGGTTCGAGTATCGGCTGCTTCACTTCCAATCCAGCTCCCTGCTAATGTGCCTGGGAAAGCAGCAGAGGATGGCCCATGTCCCTGGGTCCCTGCACCCACATGGGAGACACAGAAGGAGCTCCTGGCTTCAGCTCAGCTCAGCTCCAGTCATTGTCGTTGTAGCCATTTGAGGAGTGAACAAGTAGATGAAGACCGACCTCTCTCTCTCTGTCTCTACCTCTCTCTGTAATGGTCTTTCAAATAAATAAATATTTAAAGAAAAAAGTCTAAGAAAATTGTCTAAGCCACATAAGTAACAGAATAAGGATTTACATGCATAACCAAAAAATTCCCTACTATATTAAGGAGCCTTTAAACATTACAGGAAAGCTTTCTTATTTCTTGTTTTCCCTAAAAATTTCATAATAGGTCTCCTAGTTTTTCATTCTCCATGAGCATTTTAACAAATACAATAGCAAGATACATTCAATAAGGTCATCATTGCTCTGACTCCCCTAGAGTTAATTTTTTGCATTTGATAACCATATTCAAAGACATCTACAAAATATTTACTCAGAATCATTTTAAATAGTTCTTTCAAGTGCTACACTGTGAGAGAAATTAGCTTTGGAATCACCTTATTCACAGATAGACTATGCAGATTCTGAAAGGAATTCCCACTATTACTAGATACCACATGTGCACAGTAAAAACACCATGTGATTCCGATAACTTCTCAAAAATGCCCCACAGAGGAAAATATTTATGAGATCATAGTAACTGTACCAAAAAATAAAATTTCTGTGGAGGAAGAGGAGTCATACCTTTATCATAAGGCAAACAAGTAGGCAACTTGGGAACCACATAAACCTAAAGACTAAAACTGATAAAAAGGGTCCACTTAGATGGGATACAGGCAGAAAAGTCTTCCCCATCTCACCTGGCCTAAGGCAGGGGAAGGAGGAGTAGGAATTGCCCTATTAGGAAAAAGGAATTATACCTCCAGCTCTGGATATCCTCAGCAGCTACAGCAGGATTCAAGTTGTGATTAAAAATGGAAGATCGGGGCTGGTGCTGTGGTTCAGCCGGTTAACGCCCTGGCCTGAAGCGCCGGCATCCCATAAGGGCGCTGGTTCTAGTCCCGGCTGCTTCTCTTCGATCCAGCTCTCTGCTATGGCCTGGGATAGCAGTGGATGATGGCCCAAGTCCTTGGGCCCCTGCACCCATGTGGGAGACGCAGAAGAAGCTCCTGGCTCCTGGCTTCAGATTGATGCAGCTCCAGCTGTTGCGGCCATCTGGGGAGTGAACCAGCAGATGGAAGACATCTCTGTACCTCTACCTCTCTCTGTAACTCTTTCAAATAAATAAAATAAATCTCTAAAAAAATAATAATAAAAAAAATAAAAATAAAAATGGAAGATCGTCAGGCCTCACCTGGTAGGGGAATATTCAGTGATGCTGTCAGTTGCTCTGTGGAGAGTTTGGATGGTCCTGGAACCTTCTGGACATAAGAAATGTGAAGGATATGGGTTCTCAGGAGCAGGCTGAGAAAGTCTCAAGACCGAATATACAAAGATTTTGATTAAAGATGCTCATTGCTTAAATTTTACCCAAGTGATAAGTCCTGAGAAATGTGAAATGCCTTCTCTTCCATCATTATGAAAGTAATTACAAAGAGTTGCCAATTGACTAGACTTCTTGCATACAAGATAGCTTTAATACGTTAATTCACAGTAAAGAAATGTTGGGGCTATTGTATTATATATGTATAAGAAATATATAGCCTTTGCATCCTATAATCTCTCAAACTCATCTAAGCTGCATATGTCTTTATTTCTAAATGTTTATTCATCATTTGTTCTTTTAAAATTACTAATAGTTTTGGGGCTGGTGCTGTGGCGCAGTGGGTTAAAGCCGCAGCCTGCAGTGCCAGCATCCCATATGGGCACCGGTTTGAGTCCCAGCTGCTCCACTTGGAAAAGCAGAAGATGTCCAAAGCCCTTGGGCCCCTGCACCCGGCTGGGAAACCTGGAAGAAGCTCTTGGCTCCTGGCTTCGAATCAGCTCAGCTCTGGCCAATGTAGTCATTTGGGGAATGAACCAGCAGATGGAAGACCTCTCTCTCTCTACAATTCTTTAAAAAAAAAAAAAATTACTAATATTTTCAAGATTCAGGAGGTTGCTACTTAGAAACAGCTTTTCTGTTATTTGGAGATTTTTTTTTTTATCATTATTATGCTTCAAAATGAACATAAAGGGAAAAACTGCAGTTTCCTAAAGGAAAAACTGCAATTTCCTCTAAGATTTGTTGCTCCAATATGCAAATTCTACCCTTGAGGTTAGAGTGAGCTAGCTGTGAACATAGTCTAAAAAAAGGAAGGTTCTAGAATCTCAAACAGAAGGAGAAGACACCCATAAAGATGAGAGAACAAAGCAGGGAGGGAAGACCACTGTTAATTGTGTTGCAAATTAAAGTTTCATAATGAGTATTAGTATTTTTTCAGTACTTATTATACGCTGGGTGCTATGCCAAACTCTTTTTAATATTAAAACCTGTATTAAATATTTTGAACTAATAGTAAGAAATGTCAATGTCCAAACCACAGAAATTTAAGTGCTTGGCCTTTTTGCTTAAGATGACACCTTTAAAGAAATAAAACATTAAATTCACCTAAAGCCCACTTCTTATCCCAGCTCTTTCATTTCCTCCTTAGGCTAAATATCCTGATTTTTTAATGTCTCACTCCACTTGTATTTAGTTATTTTTAAAGTATAACCATATTAATTTATATTTTTTCACCAAATATTCTGATATTTATCCATGCTGATACATGTGGATCTGGTTGATTCACATTAGCTTCTAATTTGAATTTCATTTTAAGGATAAGTCTCAGTTGATCAATTGCAGGTAGGCTGTTTCTATATTTATTTATTTTTTTTTGCTTTTTAACATTGAGTGTTAAGAACCCATCTCATGCTTCTTATTCACATATGCAACATTCTCTATTTTCTTTCCTTTAAATGTAATTTCCAGGTCAGAAGGTATGCACCCTCCAACTTTACCAGGTAGTGTCAAAATTTTCAAATGATTATATCAATTTATATATATCTACCAGAAAGGTCTAATTTCTTTTGCCCATTTTTTTCTTTATTTTTTTCTTATAGATATTTCCTAACATTCTTTTGGTCTTCCAATACAAGTATATCCTTCCATTTATTACTTGTTTCACTTTGTTTACTGTGTCTTTTGTCATAAAAAATTATCTTAATAATGTGAAAAATTTTACTAGTATTTTCCTTCTAGGTTTGTACCTTTTGTGTCTTGAAAAGGCATTCTCTACCCCATGTTGTAAACACATTTCTTCTGTATTTTCTTCTAAGTGTTAAAACACTTTCCTCTTCACATTTATGCCTTCAAACCATCTAGAATATATTTTTGTGTATGCTGTTAAGAGAATCTCATTTTCTCTTTTTGCAAAGAGACAGTCATTAAAG
This sequence comes from Sylvilagus floridanus, assembly GCA_949820135.1. Classification (NCBI taxonomy): domain Eukaryota; kingdom Metazoa; phylum Chordata; class Mammalia; order Lagomorpha; family Leporidae; genus Sylvilagus; species Sylvilagus floridanus. Next base: position 68,719,474 of record OX463224.1, on the reverse strand, counting down.
AAAAGTTCATTCTGCCACCAATGACTTTTAAAGCTCTCTCTGCCACACAACATGCTTTCATTTACAAGTGGGTCTACTTCTATGCTCTTAGTTTTGGTCTACTGGTCTAACCTTGTCTGTTGATACCAAATAGCTTAAATTATTTGTACTTTGTATTTAAGTCTCAGTATCAGATAGGGTTAAGTCCTTCCTAATTAATGTTTTTCATAATTGCTTTGGCTCTTCTTGCTCTTTAATCCATGTAAATTTTAAGATTAGCTACATCTCCCATGTGTCTTTTGAAAAAAAACACCCCTTTCTTAATTTGTTGACTGATGAAGTTACTGAAATTTCTCAGTTTTGTGGTCTGTCAAATCTTTTAGTATTCCATCGCTGATCACACAAGTAAGTGGTTATTAGCAAAGAGGGGAGGGGAGCTGTGTGAAAAAAAATTAGAATTTGTAGTTATGTTGCTTTTCCAAATTAATTTGATGAGGCTGAGAATAGTTATGATATAAAGACTTCCCAACCATGCGCATATGATTCTCCATTTTTCTTTTGTTAACAGATTACAATTTTTCCAAGAAAGGTCTTAACATATTTTTGCCAATTCTTTTTTTTTTTAAAAGCTACTTCTTGCATTTATTCTTCTGGGCCACTAATGTGGCCAATCTTTTAATTTACCTATGCTAAAAAATGTTTTTAGAGCTGTGTATGTGGGTATGTTGCATTCAGGCCTCTTTACTTTTTGTTGTTCTTCAGGTGACCATCTATTTCCTCCAGTAATTATTACACTGAACATGGGGGCAATACTTTTCTTGAGATAAACGGGAAATCCACAGATGCTGGATGGAAATGGTATTTTCTCGCCGTAAGGTTGCGGTGAAAAAAGGAGACTATTACACCCTCCTGAAGCTTTTGGAAGAAGCTTCTCTGATGGATCTTTTTCTGCTCAAGCCCTTCTCCCACCTTCAAAGCAGGGAACACTCAACCCAGCCCCAAGTTTTGTAAACAGGAAGACCCAGCCCTTTCACACCATTCTGAGATTCACAGATGTTGAAATGCTAATTCTCTGAGCTCTGCTGCTGAGCTCTGAAGGTGCTCAAGTTTGCTTCTTCCACTCCTAGGGGAAGAAGTCCAATTCTCTGAGAGCTAGTAGATCTACAAACAAGGGCAAGTAAGTACCTTAGAGCTAAGGATGGAAGCTATTATCATCCCCAAGTCTCTACTTTTCAATTTGTTGGTGGTAAAAATGAACGCTATCTATGGATTTTGGGTTTTGTTTCTGTAGCTTTGTGGTTGGCTGGCCAAATCTCCACCGTTGTTCAAAACACACGAATGACATTTTGGGGAGCCAGAGGATAGGAGATTCTGCAGAGTCCCAAAAAAAAAAGAGGCCAGCATTATTCATTTGCTTTTTTAGATTTACCAACTGAGCAGAGCATTCTTTACATAACCAACTGATCTATGTGTTTTCCTGTTGTTGGTTGTTGGATTTTTAACACTGGGAACGCTGAGATTGAAAGACACCCTGATACCTTAAGAATAGTATAAGCTGATCCCTCCCATTCTCCCTCCAAAAATCTAGCTGGTTTAAAATGAGCAGAATGATCCATTTTTCCACTTTAGGTGGGCAGATGTTTGTAAAAGAGCCTAGAACTGTTTGCCTCATTTATCAGAAAATTTACAAGGAAAGAAGCCTTTGGGAGAATTTCTACTTTTAAATATAAGAAGACTAGTACGCAGATTCAAGTTATACTTTTAACATGAGCTTGTTGAAAGAAACGTTAACAATTCCAAAACGCAATTAAACGAGTTTTAACTTTTTCCTCCCAAAAGCATGAAAAAGTACTGGAAAGAAAGTCAACAGTAAATTCTTAAAAGGCAAAAAAATAACTCTTCCTCGTACTAGTCCTTGGGACAGGTTCTTCTTCTCATTGGCTTCTTTGAGAACAAATTTTGGTCCCAAGTCTGTACGTCCTTAGTATCTGCTCCGGCCTTCCCCTCTCTCGCTTCCAAGGCGGCCTCCGCCCCTAGGGACCCTACGGCCCGAACGGCTATAGGAATCACGCGGAGGCGGGCACCCCCTTTCCATGGACGGAGGCAGCCCGCGATCTGGCCGGCCCACCCGGTCTCGGCCTCGCGAGTAGCGGTCGCTCCGGCTGCTGCCATAGCTGTCGCGCCCGCCGCCATAGGCGTCGGGGGAGCAGCCCCGGTACTCCTCGTAGCGGCCTCCTCCGCCGTAAGATGGCGGTGGGCCCCGCACCGAGGCGGCGCCGCGCGGATCCCCGTAGCTCTCGAAGGGGTCTCGGTAGGAGCCTCCGCTCGGATGATCCGCGTAGTCACGGTCGCGAACCCCGTAGCCGTCTCGGTCGCCGTAGCCTCTCGACGGGCAGTCGTCGCGGGCACTGGAGTGGCCGTAGTCGCGGTAGGTGTACTCTCTGGGCGAGGGGGCGAAGTCGCGGGCGCTCGGGTAGTCGCGGCTCGAGTAGCTGTCGCGGGGCGAGTAGCCCTCCTCCCGGGGGCCCAGGTAGGGGTCGCGGCGCGGGGCTGGCGGCTCCCGGCGCGGCGGGCCCCCGTAGCCATCGCGCCCACGCGCGGCCGGAGCCCGCCCGCGCATCCCGCCGCTGCGGGCCAGGCCCGACGGCGCGGCCCTCTTCGGGGGCGGGCCGGCCCTGCGCGGCGGCGGCCCGCGCTTCATGGGCAGCGGGGCCCTCGAGGGCCGCAGGTCGAAGTCCCCCGCGTAGCCGCCGTCGTCGGCGGGCCCACCCCGGGAGGGAGGTCGCCGCGGGCCGCCGCCGCGGGTCCCGCGCAGGCCCCTCGGGCGACCGCGGCTGCGGGGCAGCGGCGGCCCGCGCCGGCTGCTCTCGTACGCCGGCTTGGTGGCCTGGGCCACCTTGATGGCCTTACCATCTAGGGACTTGCCATTCATATCTCGGGCGGCGGCCTTGGCGTCTGCGGGGCTCTCGAAGGTGACGAAGGCGAAGCCCCTGGACTTGCTGGTCTCTCGGTCTTTCATGAGGAGCACCTCGATGATGCGGCCATACTTCCCGAAGGCGGCCTCGAGGGCTTTCTCGTCGGTTTCGGGGTTGAGGCCCCCGATGAAAAGCTTCCCGGGGCGGTCGGCCTCGACCATGGCTGCGCGTCCAGCGGTCTGTGGCGGCGGGAGGCGAAGAGGCGGCGCCCGTCGCGCCCCGCGAAGCCGCTCGCTCGCCCGCTCGCCGAGGGCGGCTCCTACCGGTCGGGCGGCGCGCTGTCGCAGGCGCAGGCGGAACGCTCCGGTCTGAGCCCCTCGGAGCCGGTTCCCGCCGCCCGGCCCGACAGCTGCTCCTCGTGATTGGCTGGTTGTCTCCGGGGGGCGGTCCCGCCGTCGGGCAGGTGCGGTTTTGGGACTCGTCCGTCCCCGTCTTCCGGCTCTGGGAGCCGGAGCCTCGGCCTGACGTAGTTGCTGGGCCGCCCAGGGGAGCGCCGTTAAGTGGGAGATGACTTTTCCCCGCACTTGCGTTGTAAGCCAAGTTACCCCAACCGCTTTCAAACAGACAAAAAGTAATATAAAAATTGAACACGCCGTTTGTACGTGCAAGTAGGAGTTCCTTCTTGGAAGTTGCCTTGGCAGTGGGGTGGCTGCCGAGGGGTGCGGGACCCGGAAGGCGAGGGGCTCGTTCTTCCGAGGTACCGGGTATTTTCTCGTCCCTTCACCATTTTCCTCACAGAACAACATGCGAAAGTAGTACCTGGGCTTGCGCAGCACACCTCAGCAAAGTACCACGTTTTCAGTTCATGGAAATAAATTTACACCCTTACATGTCTTCCTTATGCTCTCTGACTGGAAACAAGTGTGAAAAGTACAACTGGTAAGTTTCTTTGCTTGAAACAGCAAATCTAAAACAGATTTGTTTGTTTGTTTAGTGTGGTTTTGAGCCGTTTGTTTAAAAAAATGGTAAAAATTTCCCGGGGACCGGTGCCGTGGTTCACTTGGCTAATCCTCTGACTGCAGCGCCAGCATCCCATATGGGCGCCGGGTTCTGTCCCGGTTGCTCCTCTTCCAGTCCAGCTCTCTGCTGTGGCCCGGGAGGGAAGTGGAGGATGGCCCAAGTGCTTGGGCCCCTGCACCTACGTGGGAGACCAGAAAGGGGCACCTGGCTCCTGCCTTTGGATCGGCTCAGCTCCACCCGGCCTTAGCAGCCACCTGGGGGGTGAACCAAGGGAAGAAAGACCTTTCTCTCTGTTTCTGTCTCTCTCTCTCTCTCTCTCTCTCTCACTGTAACTCTACCTGTCAAATAAATAAATAAAAAATCTTTAAAAAAATGGTAAAATTTTCCAAAGGCTGTAGTGAATAGTTTAGTTATGAGATGTCTGTATGTACGTATAAATATATTCATGAGGCCTCCAAAAAATTCATGGCAAATGTCTATTAGGAAAATCCTATGCATGGATTTCAAAAGTTTTTCTCAACCAGATTAACATTTTTTATTCCATCTTTCCACAAAGTTTTTTAAGTACCTCATATGAATATGTATGTGTTACATTGGTTTATTGCAACAGGTTTATATAGTTGAGTTGCAGCAGGCGTTTTTATTTCCAGCTTAAACAGGAACACTTTTAAGGCTTTATGATTTAACATGCATGAGTGGAAGTTTAAATGCATCATATTCATGTGATGAATTATGGTAACAGATTTTAATTAATAATATGTTTAGTATTAAAACATTGTGCTTCTAAGGTAAATCCATCTGGGATGTATTGATTTTCTAAAAAACTCTTAAGTACTTCATTTAGAAATGTTATCTTTCTGAGCATGAAATGTATTCATTTCTCTTTATTTTTCCCCTTACTGAAGTGGGGAGATTTTTCCTAAGAGACCCCCTGGCCTGGTGCTTTGAGTATGTTTTAGGTAACCAATAATTTTTTTAGTTTTGAGTCCATGTAGATTTTTAAAAATTTCCTGTTATGTTTTGTAAGATATACTTTTCTAAGAAGTTAATCAAGTTTTGCTTAAATTTTCAGATTTATATATAGCTGTGCCTTGTTTTTTCTTTAAAAAAAATGTTTGTTTGTTTTAAAGGGGGCAGGGTGGAGATCTTTCCTCTGCTGGTTCTCTTCCTAAATGTGTGTAACAGCCAATGCTTGCCCAGGCAGAAGCCAAGAGACTGGAACTAAATCTGGGGATCCTTTCTGGGTGCCAGAGCCCCAAGTTAGTTTAGCCTTCACTTGCTGCCTCCCAGGGAGCACATTAACAGGCAGCTGGAATCAGACACTCTGATGTGGGCATCTCAAGTGGCATCTTAACAGCTGTGCCATGTGTCTGCCGCTCTTTTTTCTTTTTTTCTTTTTTTGTGACCAGCATTGCTAGAAATTTGTTTCTTTTCTCTTACTGTTCTTTCAAAAAGACCAGCTTTTAGCCTTCCCTATCCTGCTTTGATTTTCTTCGATGATACTTTGTTTTTTTCTATATCCTTTAAATTTGCATTTGATATTATTTTTGTTCTGATTTTTAGGTATGACACTTAGCACAGTAAGAATTTTAAATAAATGACTATTCTAATTATTATATCTAAAATTAAAATTTGTTCTCTCTATAGTAGTTAACAACATGTCCTGAACTGTGATACTTGGTGTTTTCATTGTTATTCAATTGCTAACATTTTTATCATTTTCATTATTTCTCCTTGACCTATGAATTACGACAGTCTTCATATACGTGGAGGTTTGGATTATTATTTAACATGCTGTATTATGATAATTCGTTTTTGTTGTTGAGATTTGCTTTGTGAGCTATTATTCTAAGTATGTATGTGAGTGTGTAATGTTCATATGATGAGAAAAAAAGTGTATTCTCTAAATATTAGAGTAAAATTATTTATGTATATTGTGATTTTCAAATCTTCCTAGCCCTTTTTATTTGACAGATTTGGCAATCATTGAGAAGTTTAAAAATTTCCCATAATTATGGGTTTGTCAATTTCCTGTTTTTATGTCTATTTTTGTTTTGTGTAATTTAAGGTTGTATTGTGGGATATGTAAAAATTAGGAATTTCTGTGTATTTCTGGTGACTGCCTTTTATTCTGTTATGATCCTCATTATTCAAAAGGATCTTTTTTACCATAATCTGTTTAGTCTAATACTTGTATCTTTCAGATTTCTTCCTGCCATTTTATTGTGCTTTCTGTTAACCATCCCTTTCTTGTCTTACCTCTTTATTTCTTGCCTTTTCTTACAGAAGATGATTTATCTTTATTCCTTTCTTTTTCCTCTATTGCACACAAAAAATATGCCTTCCATTTATTTTATGTGAACATTTTTTTTTTTTGACAGGAAGAGTTAGTGAGAGAGAGAGAGAGAGAAAGAGAGAGAGAGAAAGGTCTTCCTTCCATTGGTTCACCCCCTAAATGGCCGCTAGGACTAGTGCTGCACCTATCCGAAGCCAGGAGCCAGGTGCTTCTTCCTGGTCTCCCATGCGGGTGCAGGGCCCAAGCACTTGGGCCATCCTCCACTTCCCTCCCGGGCCACAGCAGAGAGCTGGACTGGAAGAGGAGCAACAGGGACAGAATCCAGCGCCCCAGCCAGGACTAGAACCCAAGGTGCCACACACCACAGGCAGAAGATTAGCCAAGTGAGCTATGGCGCCAGCCATGTAAACATTTTAATGAGGACTAATTTACTTAATTTTTAAAGATAGATTTATTGATTTATTTATTTTATTTTAAAGGCAGATGTTACAGAGAGGCAGGTGGAGAGAGAGAGAGAGAAAGAGAGAGAGAGAGAATCTTCCATCTGCTGGTTCACTCCCCAAATAGCCAGGAGCCAGGAGCTTCTTTTGGGTCTCCCATGTGGGTGCAGGGGTACAAGGACTTAGGCCAACCTCTACTGCTTTCCCAGGCCATAGCAGAGAGCTGGATCACAAGTACAGCAGCTGGGACTTGAACCACTGGGCACATGGGATGCCAGCACTGCAGGCAGTGGCTTCACCCTCTAAGCCACAGTGCTGGCCCCTAATTTACTTATAACATCTTATGTTTATTGCTTAATTTTTGCATAGGTGTATATCCACATAACCATGACCCACATAAGATCTGTAACATTTCCACCACCCCAGAGGGTTTCTTTGAGCCTCTTTGAGAACAATATCTTCCTCCCAGAGGCAACTTGGTCTCACCTACATCAACCATAAATCAGTTTTGCCTGTTCTTGAACTCTATATAAATGGAATAAAATAGAAGGAATTCTTCTGTGCTTTATTTCACTCAGCATATATATTTTTTAAGAGTCATCCATGTATTGTACCAGTACATTGCTCTTTTTTATTTTTCTTTTCTCTTATTCCTCTTTGAGGAGTGATTCTTGTTTCCTCTTTTTGCCATAGTGCCTCTCCCCTCCTCTAAGAATGTCCTTTTGGCCCCAGTCCTCAAATACATTTGCAGTCCATTCGCTTATCTACTTCTGCATTGCTACTTTCTTCATACAAACTGTCATCACTTGCAGTATAATAAAAATATACATTATATATTGACATAGAATTCCTAAAAGCACTTGGAATTTCCTGACTGATAGGAATGTCTTTTCTAAGGCATAGTGAATCTCTGAGAACTATACCAGAGTTCAGGCTAATGGAGTGCCTGCCAGTAGAGTTCTTAATAGGTTCAGGATGGGATCTGGTCACCTGAGGAGGGTTAGCCCTTTTGGCACCTCTTCTGCCCCCACATCCCTGGGGAGGAGAGACTAGAAACTGAACCATTTCTGGATGTGTTCATACCAAACAAAGTAAGGGGACAATTGTTTGTGCTCCCTTTTGTCCCAGGGTTCCTCTTGGGTGGACTAGTTTCACAAATGTCCAAGGAGCTCCAAAAGAGCTATTACAATTCAATAGTATTTGTTATAAATTTTTTCTAATGATTTAAAGCAGACAGTATTAGACTGTAGGGGCAAAACAGGGGTTTGAGAGGTAAGGTATAGCTCCCGTATTCTTAATTAGTAGTACTTTACATATGAGGGTACTTCAAAAAGTTTGTGGAAAAAGGAATTTAAAAAGTTCATTTTGGTGCATAATTATTTTAAATTGATGAATAGTTTTCATAATATATGTTTTTCCATGAAGTTTTGAATACCTTTTGTATTTTTAACTACTGGTAGTTGCCAAAGAAGCCTGTGACTTTATCCCAAACTCAAGAGTACACTTAGAAAGATAAGAATCAAGACTCGTTCTCACGGTGCCTCCAGAGCACTGGGAACAAATCCAACTCACCGACAGATACTCAAATGGTCAAGAAAACTGGAGACAGAGGTTTTGTGGCTCTCTGAAATATTCAGTTGTCACATCCAAGAGTCTAGTTATGGTTCTGACCCACATCTGACATTATTAAAATGTCAAGATATAAAATATAAATGTAGTAACTGAGTCAACTCCAACTAAGACAAGGTGGCAGGTTTTTAAAGGCATGACAGAAAGGGAACTATAGGGGGCCATGGGGATTGGAAAAGGGGCAGTCAAAAGGTAGTGGGGCTTTAGGGACTTGGAAACATACAGGAGGAAGGTAAGTGGGAAATTACTGAAAATGGTTTAACTGTGTGAATTGAGAACAGTGGGCATTTTGCAGTTTAGCAGCATTGCATTTTCTTGAGCAAACAGTACAGGGGCTTGAGTTACCTTTAGGGATAAGGCTTAGTACAGGTGAAAGCCAGGCTAAAGTTGGTCAAGTCTGTTAGGATAGTGTTGAGGAAAGTCCTTTATTCTCATGGAAGTTCACAGGGTGATGGAATAGTCTGAGCCTGTGAACTGTGTGCCTCCTTCACCCCCAACTGCCCCATTAAACTACTGAGAATTTGAACTAATGAATTTCCATTTGAGGTGATTATCAGCTTACTCTCAGACATTAATTGAGGCTGCCCCATATCTGAAGGACATAAAATAGTCTTACCACTTTATACCCATTAGGATGATTATTATGTGTGTGTGTGTGTATGCGCACAGGCACACAAAAATATGGAGAAATTGGAGAAAGGGAGGGAATGTATTATGATGCAGCTATTATGGAAAAGAAAATTGGTAATTCTTAAATATATCAGAAATAGAATTACCATATGATCAAACAAATCCATTTTGGGGCATATGACCAATTGTATTAAAAGCAGTCTCAGGGCTGGTGCTGTGGTCCAGCGGGTTTAAAGCCTTGGCTTACAGTGCCAGCTTCCCATCTGGGCGTTGGTTCAAATCCCTGCTGCACCACTTCCCATCCAGCTCCCTAATGTGCCTGGGAAAGCAGCAGAGGATGGCCAAAGTCCTTGGGCCCCTGCACTCATGTGGGAGCCCCAGAAGAGGCTCCTGGCTTCGGATCAGCTCATCTCCAGCTGTTGTGGCCATTTCAGGAGTGAACCAGCAGATGAAAGATCTCTGTTTCTACCTCTTGGTAACTCTTTCAAATAAAAAAAAATTTTTTTAAATAGCAGTGTCTTAGATGTTTGGATACCTATGTACATAGCAGCATTACTCTTAATAGCCAGTAAGTGGAAGCATCATACATGTCCACTGACAGATGAACAGATTTTTTTTTTAAATGTAATACATAGGGCTGACACTGTGGCATAGTGGATTAGGCCTCCACCTGCTGCGCTGGATGCCGGTTCAAGGCTGCACCACTTCCCATCCAGCTCCCTGATAATGTGCCTGGGAAAGCAGCAGAGGATGGCCAAAGTTTTTGGGCCCCTGCATCCACGTGGGAGACCCTGAAGATGTTCCTGGCTCTGGCTTTGGACTGGCTCAGCTCCGGCTATTGTGGCCCTTTGGCGAGTGAACCAGTAGATGGAAGACCCCTCTTTCCATCTCTCCCTCTCTCTGTAACTCTATCAAATAAATATTTTTTTAATTTAATACATGCACAATGAAATGTTACTCAGCCTTAAGAAGGAAGAAACTTGTGATACATGCTAAAATATGATTGACTCTTAATGATATTACAGTTAAGTGAAATAAGCCAGACAGAAAAAGACAAAGATTTTTAGTATAGTCAAATGTTTTTAGGATCCCCAGGGATTGAGTTTCCTGGTTCAGCTGTCCAGATACATGGTGGGACCTCATGGCTCTGGACTCCAGCACCTAGTTCCTTGACAGTGAGGAGGAAGCTTCCTTGTCAGTTTGCAGCTTTGAAACCCACTAATGTTTTGTAAAATTTATGTTAATCTAACTTAATTCTTGAAAGTATGTAAAATCAAATAAAATTAACCATGTTAACCATTTTTAGATGTGTAGTTCAGTAGCATAGAGTACATTTATATTGTTAGGAAATCAAAGAACTCTTCACCTTGCAAAACTCTACTCATTAAACCACTCCTTATTCTCCCATGCCCTGGCCACTACCGTCCTATTTCCCGTCTATAAATCTGATTACCACGCACCGTCTCCTGGGAACCCAAAGATTAATCATCCTTCATTTTTCCTGTAATTCAGAGGTATTTGTTATTCCAGTTAATAACAAGCGTCCAACTTTGGGGAATCCACTTCTGCCTCTCTTTAGGAGGGTGGCTTCAGAAATAGGGACTTCAGTTTTACTTATGAGTGGTGAGAGTGCCCCCACCATGCAAAGAACTCAAAACTGAAAGGAGTGTGAGCAGTTGCTGCCTCTAAGCGCTGTCCAGCGTCCTGCTTTCTTTGGAGAGGGAGACCAGGCTTGGGATGGCATCCTTTCCAGCCGCGTCCCCACTCCTACCAGGCGCCCGGGTAAGGTGCACAAACCCGGGGAGCCCAGGAGTAGGTTCTGCTGGCAGCCGCTGTGGTACAGAGCCAAGGACAGGGCTGCCCCCACGCCCACACCCCAAAAGCCAAGTCCCTAGTGGCTTCTTCTCCTTGGGAGTCAGAACTGGGGACCACTCTCTAGACCCCACCCTCCCTTTGAGCCTTGTCTAAAGACCTCAGCTACACTCAATTAAAGCAATAAATCTCAAGAGCCAACTAGAAACGCGAGGTGCCCTGCAGTAGAATCAGGGGACTCCAGCTGGATGTGGAGATTGCAACCTTGCCGTCTCCAGAGTCCATTCCAAGGCTGCAGGAGTTGGCAGGGTTTTCCATGGTAAAAAGATCACCCACATAGAATGCCTTTGCAATTAGAAAGTAAAACACATGTTCCCCAATAAGAACAGCTTATTTTTGCTTCCTTATTGAATGACAGTCCCCAATTTACAGAGAGCCTTCAGTGAACTTACACTGTGATGAGGGAGAAAGACAACATGAAATAAATAATTACACCTCTGGGAGAATGGGAGGAAAGAAAACAAAAACCATGATGCCTTTTAAAGAAGAGGAGGTGATGCTGGTATCTAAGAGACTGTACAATCTCTGGGAGGAGTTGGTATTTAAACTGCAGTCTAAGGGATGGTCTAGAGCCAGCTCTAGGAGGAGTGGAGAGATGATTGTGCTGAGAAGGTAAGCTATGCCAAGGTCTGAGTCATGAATTAAGAAGGGAGAGGGGGAGCGTGACATATTGGAAAGAACTACCTTATTCAGCCTTTTGAATAAGGAGAACTTGGTCCAGCTGTAATGTCACCTACTTACTCTTTCATTAGTTCAAAAAATACTGAGCATCTATTACAAGGCAGGCATTGTACTAGGTGTTGGAGATTCTAAAGACAAACAGTAAAAGCAATGGTTTAAACAACCAATTACATCTGAAGGAGGCAAAAGTACTTACTGTAGGAGAGTGTCATGTTTGTACTTCTCCCTGTTGTTATAAAGGAATCTGCTGTTACCCCTTCCTCTGCTCTTAAAGGAAGATAGTATCCATGAAGATCTACAGAAAACAAAATAAAGAACAGATAAATATTAGAGAGAATAGCATGTACAAAGGAAAATGGGCAAAATGATGAGCAGAACAAAGCAGCATGTTTGAAATTGGTGGTGTCCACTATTTACCTCATGTCTAGGGGCCAAGATGAAGCTGAATATAACACAGTAGAGGTCAAAGGAGGGAAAGATATTTGAATATAGGAGGAACCTTAAAGGTCACATACAATGCATATGATGAAGAAACTATGCATGGATTTCAAAAACGTTTTGCACCAAAACTCGTCTTTTAATTCTATTTTCCACAAGTTATTAAAAATATCTTCCTATACATTTCTGTTTTAAAAGAAAACCACTTTGACAGTGGTGTGGAGGATAGAGTAGAATGCAGTGAAATAATCCATGAGACTAGACAGAAAATGTAAAAAAAAATCGTGGTAAGGAGAGTGGAAGAAAGCAAGCTTTTTCCATAGGGTTTTCCTGAATAATCTACTCTTTCACTTACAGTGTGCATTGATGGGAAGGTATGTATAGATGCTGCACATTCTCCTCCCTCTTTCTAAATTTACCCCAAGTTCATTTTCTTCAGGCTAAGAATTAAAGGTGTTATGAGACATAAGTAGCATTTTTAGCCTTACATAGATAAGTTGGGTATGAAAATACTAATTATCACATCAAAGCTCATAACTTATTGTAACAGCACTAAGTGTCACATCTTTTGATTTTAGATTCAGAGGTCAATTTCTCTAATTCATTCCATGTTCCCTTATTTTCTACCTTCTATAATTGTACTTACCAAACAATTCAGACCTCAACTCTTCAGTAACAGACTATGGAGAGGGCTATCTGTGACCCTGACCTCTTTCCCCCAATTAAGGTTATAATAAAAATCTCATCTCAGGTTTCTCATCCTTGACACTACTGACATTTTGGGTGGGATCCTTTGTTGTGGGAACTGTCTTGTGTATTGGACATGTAGCAGCATCTCTGGCCTCTACCCACTGGATGTCAAGAACTACCCTCAATTCTGACAACCAGAAATGACCCCCTTGGTTTCCAAATCCACAACCCCAGGTTAGCACTGCAATTCCAAGAGGTGAGCATTGTTGAAGATTATCCAAAACCTAAAAGCACATCAAAGAGACTACTGGGTATTCTTTTGTTGTATACTAGGCGCTGCCTAGCAGGCTGTGGATTATCTAAATTTCTTGGGGTGTGTATCTTTGACTCTGTCTTTGCTACTGATATAGTTCTGTAAAGGTCAAGATTAATTTGTAGGAACTTAATAGTTTTGACAATAATTGTCAGCAGGCAGTACAAATTATTTCTAAGAGGTAATCCCAATGGACTATTATTGCCTTGTAGAACATGAACCAGTTCCCTGTCTACCCAGTGATGTTTTCCTAACATCTTTTGAAAATGCCTTTTGTGATGGACATATAAACCTGTTGTTCAAATGCTTTAAAAAAAATTGAGAGGCACAGAGACAGTGACAAGCACAGAAACAGAGATCCCCCCCCCCACAGAGGTTCACTCCCCAGATGCCCACAACAGCTGGTGCTAGGCCAGGCTGAAGTGAGAACAGAAAAACCAATGCAATCTTCTACATGGGTGACAGTGATCCAGCTACTTGAGTCATCACCAGATGTCTCCGAAGGTATACATTAGCAGGAAGCTACAATCTTGAGAGCAAAGCTTGGACTCAAACCCAGGTACTCTGAGATTCTGGTGTCCTAAGTGGCATCTTACCTGCTGTGCCAAACCCTTACCCCGAATTCTTTTTTTTTTTTTTAGTTTTTTTTTTTTAAAGATTTATTCATGTATTTGAAAGGTGAGTTACAAAAAAGCTGAGGCAGAAAGAGAGAGAGAGAGAGAGAGAGGTTTTCCATCTGCTGGTTCACTCCCCAGATTGCCGCAACAGCTGGAGCTGCGTATCTTCTACTGCTTTCCTAGGCCAAGGCAGAGAGCTGGATCAGAAGTGGAGCAGCTGGGACTTGAACTGGCGCCCATATGGGATGCTGGTGCTGCAGACAGAGGCTTTACCCGCTAAGCCACAGCACCAGCCCCCATGCATAGTTTTTTTTTTTATAATATGCATTCACCATGAACTTTAAAAAATACCCTTGTATGCTTAGATTTCAAAATATTTTGCACCTGAATAAATGGTCTTTTAATTCCATGAGCTGTGCCCTTGTACTTGGAAATAGATTCTTCTTGAAAGGAGATGGAGGGCAGCCTGGGTGACTTAAGGATTTGTGTGTGTGTGTCCATGTGTGAGGAGCCAGGAAGTACTGAGGGGACAGTGACCAGCAGCTACTGTCTACAGAGTGGCTGGGGTCTCAGGTCCCTGAGGCTGTGCAGGTCCTGGTGAGTGGACAGGGCACGCGTAGCAGGTGCTCCAGAGGGGAGGCAACACTGCAGCTTTGTAGCAGCTTCCCAGAGCTGCAGTGGCAGAGAACCCCACCCTGGGCGGCTCAGAATAAAAGACGCTTATCGATCACGGTGTCAGCAGGGGTGGTGCCACCCGAGGCTGGGAGGGAGCCCCTGGTGCCAGCCCAGCTCCCAGCTTCCCCTGTGTGGTGTCTTGGACTCTCCTTGGCTGGAGGGGGTCACTGTGCTCTCTGCCTTCCTCTTCACAGGGCCTCTCCCTGGGTCTCTGTATTCAGATTTCCAGAGTGAGGTCCCACCCTAGTGCCTTTGTTGTAACTTGATCACCCCAGTTTGGAAAAAAACAAAACAAAAAACGAGAAAAACAAAAAACCTCCGAATAAGGCCAGGGTGTTGAGGAGGTGGAGTTAGAAAGCCAACATATCTTTTTTGAGGGGAGGGGCACGTGTGGGGTGCACAATTCGACCCCTGGCAGGGCACGACCAGTGGACCAGTTGGGATGGAGGAGAATGTTAGAGGGGTTTAATAAGGACGCGAGTCTGGCAAGGACGCTGAACACCCCACATCTGGAGCTGGTGGGCTCATCGCTGAGGCTGTCCCAAGACGTTGGCTGGTTTTCGGCATCTGGGATCCGCAGAGCCAGGTGCACCAAAGCCTCGGGACTTGGGCAAATTCTTTTTTCAAAAAGTAATTCATCACTTAGGACAAGACAGGCACCAAGTCTGCTGATAGGTTATGTGTATCCATCCTATGGCAACCACAAGACCAGACCACCTCAGGAGTTACACCTACACAGCAAGAACAAAGACCTATCAAGGACATTACCTAAATCCCAAGTCCACTCCTGAATCTCCCCTGTGTTTGCTTCTGTACTCATACATCATCACCACTTCCTTGATCCTGAAGGGAGCGTAGTTTGGATAAAGATCCCCTACTTCTATTGCTTGGTCATGCAAATAATAAATTCTCTTTAGCAAAAATTGATGTCTGCAAGTTTAGCTAAGAAGTACATCAGGCATGACTCCCTTAATCTGACTACATTGTGCGCATCACTTATGCCAAAATGTCAGTTCCAGTAATATCATCTGTAAATTTTCAGTTGCCATTTGCCCTGCTTATCTTTAGTCCTGCCACACTAACTCTGTACCTGTGTCAGTGAAATACCATCTTGTTTTCCAACACACAGCTCAAACATTTGGACTTGAAGTCTTTTCACATGCTAATGAGATAACTGGTAGTTCCTGGATAGCCTCTGGTTGTGCACAGGCTCCCAGGGGAACCAGTCAGTAATTAGGGGATAAAAATGTTACTCCCACCCTAACCTTTAGGGGGCTTCAAGGTGAGTTGACGGATCACCCAATGGCCAATGACTTAGTAATCTTGTCTACCTAATGAAGCTTCCATAGAAACTGAAAAAGATGGAAGTTCAGAGTTTCCAGTTGCTGAATATATCTTACGTGCCAAGAGCGTGGGAACCTCAAATCCATGGGGACTTCAAAACCCTTCTGAACCTATCCTATATAACTTGTTCTTCTGGCTCTTCATTTGTATCCTTTGTAGTATTCCTTAAAGTAAATGAGTAAAGATCAGCGTTTCCTTGAATTTTGAGGCATCCTAGCAAACACCAGGACATGGTTGTGAGAACTTCAATTTCTGGTTGGTTGGTCAGAAGCACAGGTCACAACATGGGACTGGCACCTGGACTCAGGGCAGTCCTGTGGGACCCGATGCTCTTTTGGTTGATAACATCAGAAGTGAATTGGATTATGGGACCCTCACCCCTAGTGCTGGAAAACTGCTTGTTGTGGGAAAAGCCCACACATTTTGGTGGCCAGAATCATTGAGTGACTGGGTGAGAGATAAAATGTGTTTTTCTGGAGCCGGTGCAGTGTAATCCTCTGCCTGCGGCGCTGGCATCCCATATGGGTGCCTGTTCTGGTTCTGGTTGCTCCTCTTCTAGTCCTTCTCTCTGCCGTGTCCTGGGATAGCAGTGGAAGATGGCCCAAGTGCTTGGACCCCTGCACCCGCATAGGAAACCAGGAAGAAGCACCTGGCTCCTGGCTTCGGATAGGTGTAAATGGCCACAATGGCTGGAGCTAGAGAGTGAACCAACAGAAGGAGGACCTTTCTCTTTGTCTCATGGTCTGTAGCTCTACCTGTCAAATGAATGAAAATCTAAAAAAAAGTTTTTTCTTTATAACCAATTAAAAAGCTGTCTTATTTCTGGTAGACAAATAGAGAAAAATTGATGGTTTGTAGTGGACTAAAGGAGGCCACACATTCTTTGACATTATTCCCATCAAGAATTGACCTTGAACTTGGGCTGGCCTGGACTATTTTTGCCAATGTACAATGATAGAAGTGACTTTATACCAATTCAGGTCTAGCTTTCAAGACAATCAGCACCTTTCCCTGACTCTTTTCAATCCCTTAACCTCCCACCCCAGAAATCCATCCTCCCTGCAGCAGAGACCATGTAGAGAGGCCCTGAGGTAGAGGGAGAAGGGGCACAGCTACACACAGCCTTTCAGCCATCCTTGCCATGTGGGTGAAAGTTATTTTGGTGCCTCTAGAGCAACCTGGCTGCCAGCTGAATACCAAGGAACCCCAGAGGATACCATGTGAAGAAACACTCAGCTGAATCCTTTCTGAATTCTAGAAACACCAAGTCATGAGATTAATAAAATGGTTTCCATTTTAAGTGACATATGGGATGGTTACAAAGCAATGAACAAGCAGAATGGTCTTTCACAGGTAAATTTATTGTGCCATGATTTTGTCAAATGGAAGAATCCGTGTTTAGCTATAACCCACACTAACTTCATACCACCTTAAAGAAAATTAAACCTTCCCCCTACACACAAAACTACAGAAATTGTTCATTGTAAAAGTAGGCTCCCATTTCTAATGAAACTAGTGATTTTCAAATATTAGTATGCATAAAGAATTGCCTGGGAAATTAAAAGTGCTGGGTCCTAAAGACTATTACTTATATGTTCAGCTTCACTATAACTGGTTTACTAAGTAATCTGCATTTTAAGACAGCACCCATGTGACTTTGATACTGGTTATCTCAAGATCATACATGGAGAAGCATTCCAATAAAAAGAGCCAGCGATAGTGAGGCTGTGAAGTAAGCCAAGGCGGTGGGAATTGAACAGAAAAAAAGACACTTTAATCTTCTCTATTCCCATCTTGGAGCCTCAATCCTGGCCTTCTCTTATCTGAGGCCTTAACCTTTGTATTCAATTAAAAATATCTTACACTTTTCAGAGAGCTTTAAGTTTCATTTTAGCCTCTCCAACTATGGGTGATGTAGAATGAACATTTTACAGAAAAGTGACTACCTTATAGCTAACAGATGTCAAGTGTGATCTCTGTGGGACTGCAATATCTAAAGCTAAGAAACATAGACCCTGTTACTCTGAAGTTTTTCTGATTTTTTTTATGGGATGTCAGGTTCTTCACATGAGAAACACTGCTACCAGGACCCATCTTCTTCACTGCTATCATTGAACTGCCACCAAGACCCGTCATCTTCATTGTGATCGTTATAGTCTGGCTTCATGACTAAATGTGGATTCTTAAGTGTCACAGCTTCCAGCAGCTTCTGGGCTTCCTCATCAAAGGCCTCTTTGCACAACCTGAGAAGACAAGGGAATGTCTCTTCTTGCATTCAGTTTCCTCACAGCCCTCCACTTTCTCTGAAAAAATTACAGGGGGTAAAACAAACCAAAAAACTACCCTGTAAAATAAGAGTATTAATATGGATGGGGAGTTGCAAAGGGAACAGAGATACAATGACGGGGATAGAACAATTAAAGAAAAATGAAATATAGAAGAAACAGATTAAAATGAAAAAATTATCCTCTAAGAGCTTTTTATGTGCAAAAAAAAATACTACTAGTACTACTAATGATAATGAAGACAACAGCTAACACAATCCATGTTTTTATTACTATGCTATGTACTGTTCTAAGTACTTGGTCTATATTGACTCAGTGATCATCACAATAACCTTATATGTAGATTTTTATCATTTTATCCATCTTACAGATAAGGAAACCAAATCACAGGTCAGGGAACTAGCCTAAATTAAACATTTAGGGGGCAGGTGTTATGGTACAGTGGGTTAAGCTGCTGCTGGGGATGCATACATCCCATTCTGTAGTGCCTGGGATTCAATTCAATTCAATTCTGATACAGCTTCCTGCTAGTGCACCTGAGAGGCAGCAGGTGATAGCTCAAGTAGATGGGTTCCTGCCACCCATGTGGGAGACCTGGAGAGTTCCTAGCTTTTGCCCTGTCCAGCCTCAGTTGCTGCAGGCATTTGAGGAGTAAACCAGAAGATCTCCCTCTACCTCACTCTGCCTTTAAAATAACTTTAAAAATATATAATTTGTAAATACCAATCATTATCCTGTGTATTTTAAAAAAAAATCACATGTACTTAGTTGGTAGGTCCAGAATTCAAAAGTCAGATAATGTGGCTCCAGAATATTTAACTCTTCACAACTATGCTGTATTATGTCTCTCAAAATCCAGTGTACTATGAGACAAAGACAAGTGCCATGAAGTACCAGAGGATCCATAATCAGGTTGATAATAAGGCCTGCAATAAACGAATGGCTCTTCATACCCCTTATTATGAGAAATTCTCCTTCTGAAAAGCCAGTGAAGACTTACCCTAGAATTTGTAGTTTACACTGTGGAGACCTCAGTACTTCACATAACTTCTTAATCCCTTCAGACCCTAAGGGATTCTGTGTCAGATTAATTTTTCTCAGTCTTTGGTTGCTGATAAGAGTAGAGGAGAGATCCTGACAACAGAGAGAAGTCAAACCACAGTATGCCAACCTACAGGGAAAAGACAAAAGATAAACACAATTCTATCACATTGCAGAGAACAAGCACATGGAGGATAATTCCAGAAACTTTAAAAAAAATGAGCAGTTAGGGTCAATTCAAAGACCATATTTATAATATTCATTTATAGGCAGAGAAAATCCTTCCCCGAATCATTAATTACAAATTGATTATGGTCTAGGGAATAGATAAAATATACAGTACACAACGTCCTATGAAGCAGCTGAATCCTTAAACGTTAAATTATAAAAATATAAGATTTTATAAGCTTGCTATTAAGTATTTTAGAAGGAATAATAATGAGGTATCTAACACCCCACTATTCATGTCAATAAAAATGCATAGACCCAAACCACTATTACACCTTTTTGAAGGGCGGTCAGCTGTTTGTAGGTGGGAAGGAAAATTGCCAAGGGAGATCAATTAAATAGCCAGTCCACCAAGAGCCCTTGAACAAGCCTACAATAGAGTAATACATGAATAAGCCTACTAAACTCAGTTTTCTGCATCTGATGTTCCCTAGACCAACAAATTTGAACTTTTCATCTTATTACCTAGTCATTGAACAACTGTATACCTATAAGTAATGAACATACAAAACAGATTTTTTTTAAGTCCTGCCTACTCATAACTCATATTAATGTGGTGGAGAAATAGTCCCACCAATTAATATACAAGGTATGCAGATATTACAGAAAATACACTTTAGGATAAAAGAATTATAAGACAAAGAATTATCAAGAATGTATCATAAAACATTTAGATTTTTCAGTCACAAGTGTCTCAAAATACAGAAAACAAAAACCAGGTCAGACAGAAATCTAGAATTATAAGGGAGATTTTAATATTTCTCATGGTAATTGTTTTGTAAAAATACCACTAAAATATAATTAAGAAAACATTTAACAATCAACTGATACAGAATACCGCTAAAAACAACTCGGCATATGCTTTTTAAGTACACTTTGGAACATATATAAAAAAATTGGGCCATGAAGTAAATGTCAAATCTAAAAAACTAAAATCATGCACAGTATGTTCTCAGAAACAATGCTAGAGATTAAAAATATATAAAATAAGAACACCCTTCTTATGTTTGAAAATTAAGTGGTACATTTTAAAATGATCCAAGTGTTAAGGACAAAAATTTAAGTTTAAGAGTATTTTAGACTGAAAAATAACAAACTGTATATAATAGTGAAACTTGTAGGATGAAGTTTTTGCCATGATTTGATGGGAAATCAAATTCTGTGTTGGAAAAGAATGGTGATATATACAATATAAGCATCCAACTTGAGACTTCAGAAAAATGAACGACAAAAACAAACCCCAGGGAAGTAACAGAAATAAAACCAGAAATAAAGTTTTATAAACTATACATAGAGAGGACTAATGTGTTTTTTAAGAGAAAAATAACATGAGAAAAGGCTCAAGTTGCCAATATCAAGAATGGGAAATGATATCACTATAGATTATTTAAAATCTAGGCAGATAATATTAGACACTTGCCAGTAAGTTTTAAAATCTAGATGAATGGATAAAATTTAACATTACTTACCAAAAATTAGAGAAAACCTAAGTAAAACTGTTTTAAAAATTGAATAGAAGTCAAATAATCTACACATAAAGAAAACTCAGTTTAGATGGTTTCACCAGAAATTTTTACAAAATTAAAGGAAGAAAATTTTAAGAAGAAAGAACACCCCTAAACTCATTTTGTGAAAATAATTTTGATACAAAAATTTGATGAGGCCTGCACAAAAAAATACAAAGTATCCATTATGAATAAAGATGATTAGATATTCATATACTGTTTTGAAAAAAATCACATAATGTATATTAGAAATACTGTGACAGTTTTAGCTCCCCAAAACCAAGGTTTATATAATCAATCAGTATCATTCACCACATGTGGCAAATTTCTTAGCTCAATATCTATTCATGATATAAAATGGGGGAAAAAAACTAACTGGGTGAAAAAGAGAACTCCCTTATATTGATAAATGAGTAAGCCACTGAGATTTTTCTTTCAACACTGGGAACTTAAGGAAGCCTACTTTGACCAGATATATTAACATTTTGTCACATAGTAATACTTAAGACAATTTAAAAAAAAAGATATTAGGACAGAAAAGGAAAAAACATTATCCCAAATTATGCAACTGTATACTTGGAAAAATCCAAGAGTCTAATTAGAATCAATAAGAGAAAATAACTGGATATTATACATGAAATCATTCAAAAACAAACTTTATTATATAAAGAATAAACAATCATTTACAGTAGCATCGAAACATAGCAAAGACTTTGGGATAAAAGTTAAAACAAATTATACGGCCACTTAAGAAAATTGCTAAGCTTTACTGATAGATCTAAATACATAAGGATAGGGGCCAGCACTGTGGTGTAGTGGGCTAAGCCTCTGCCTGTGGTGTAGAATCCCATATGGGTGCTAGTTCAAGTCCCGGCTGCTCCACTCCAGCTCTCTGCTATGGCCTGGAAAAACAGAAGATGGCCCAGGTGCTTGGGCCCCTGCACCTGCATGGGAGACCCAGAAGAAGCTCCTGGTTCCCAGCTTCACAGCAGCTCAGCTCTGGCAGTCTTAGTCATCTTGGGAGTGAACCAGCAGACGGAAGACCTTTCTGTCTCCCTCTCTAACTCTACCTCTCAAAATTTAAAAAAGGAATAAATACATAAGGATAAATACCATATGGTATATCAGGAGACTCAATGGATAAGTCCAACACAATTCTAATCAAGATGCCAACATACTAGTAGGTTGAGAGTAATGCATATGCACTTCTGTGCAACTTGTTAAGTTGATATTTTAAAATTTGAAAAGAATAATGAACATTTTCATGCAAAAGATGGGAAAACTTCCCTGGTGGACATTATGGCTCATTATAGGGCTATGCTATGTTCTGAATATGGTTTGAGTACATCCCCCATAGCTTCATGTGCTGGGCTTGGTTCTCATTGACAGTGTTGGAAGGTGGTATGGAATCTTTATAGGGAAGGGTCTAGAGAAAATTAATTAGGTCACTGAAGGCAGTGCCCTTGGAAGGAATTAATGAGTTCTGCAACAGGGCCGTTACAGAAGAGCAAACCTGGTCTCTGTCTCCTTCTGGCTTCCTGTCCCACCAACTGTTCTCTTCCTCTCACACACACTCCCACCACTATGATGCAATACACCATGGAGTCTTTACCCGAGTTGAGCCAATGCTGATGCAATGTCCTTGGATCTCTAAAATTGTGAGCTAAATAGACCTCTTTTCTTTATGCATGACCTGGCTTCAGATTATTTCATTATAACCACTAAAAAGATTAATACGAGCCATATTAATTAAGACTGAATTGGCGATACTGGGGAATTACAAACAGGTCAATGAAAAAGTAAAAATCCACGCACCAATGACAATGTGATTTTTTTTTTTTTTTTTTTTTGGACAGGCAGACTGGACAGTGAGAGAGACAGAGAGAAAGGTCTTCCTTTGCCGTTGGTTCACCCTCCAATGGCCGCCGCAGCTGGCCCACCGCGCTGATCCAATGGCAGGAGCCAGGTGCTTCTCCTGGTCTCCCATGGGGTGCAGGGCCCAAGCACTTAGGCCATCCTCCACTGCACTCCCTGGCCACAGCAGAGAGCTGGCCTGGAAGAGGGGCAACCAGGAAAGAATCCGGTGCCCTGACTGGGACTAGAACCCGGTGTGCTGGCGCCGCAAGGTGGAGGATTAGCCTATTGAGCCTCGGCGACGGCTGACAATGTGATTTTAATAGGCTTCCCTGTCAGGCAGGAAAAAAGGCAAAATTTTGCTGGAAAAAAATGACTACTTATATAGGAAAAAATATTAAATTGGACTTGACCAATGAATACCCATGTAAGAAAACATTAAATTGAACTTGGCCTCCAACTATAATTTTAAAGGGTAAATTTAAGACCCAAAAGCTTAATGATTTGCCTTTGAACTTTAGGAGATAATACAGAACATGGAATTTGAAGTGTGGTTTCTATATGTGTCATACAGATGCTTTTGTCTCTCTACCATCTGATCCCTCTGGACCAAAGGTCTAAGTAGAAATGGAGGATCACCAAAGAATAAGTGAAATTTTAGCCTCCAGGATGTGACAGTGATTTCATGATCAGAGAAGAGCAACAGCAATATTCGGGGCAGGAACTAAGAAATGGGAGGTACGGGGAGGGGGGGCAATTAATGCCGTTTTCCCCTAGATCCAACACTGCAGCCTAGCAAAATAGTCATCTGGTGAGTGTGAGTCAAGCAGCAGCTGCAGCTGTCAGTAAGACGACTGCCTGACCACATGCTACAGAGAAAGACAATGTCATGTGGACATAGCAAATCCTGAACTATTCTATGTCTGATGCCATCACTGGCAGCCCCCTTCCCCAGTGGACCCTTATTATATGTATACAAACACAGCAACCAGTGTGAACTTATTTCAATCTGCCTGATATAAACTTATCTGGATGTCATAACAGTCTTGAGTTATATTATGTATGGAGAACCAGGCAGGTGCAACTATCAGTGATACTGTTCACCTAGCTCAATCAAACCAGTATAATTGAGACCCAAATCAGATACAATAAATCCCAAACTAATGACCTGGGTTATACAGTCTGCTTCAATTAATTCCATTTTCCATGAACCTTTTGAAGCCCAGGCTTATGCTTGCATGTGGTAAACTGAATCACTGAAGGTTTCTCTGTTGGTGATGACCCATCTTTTGCCTCCTATGTTGGCAGGGCATTCTAAACTTCCTTTCATGGGTCATAATGAGTAAAATGCCAATTAGTTCTTCCTGAGACTTACTCAAAGGCTGAGTCTGAGTAGGGATGCAATTAATACTGCAAAATGGGTTAAACCTGTGCTTGGAATTTTATTGATCATGGTCTCAATTATATGGTTTATAAGATTAATTGAACAGATTAAGTCCAAGCCTCTATTAGATTAACCAGATTGGCCAGTGGAGTGCTATATTCATACAAAAACCACCAGAAGCCAAGACTATGGTGTAGAAACAAAGGGTGCATATTGTTGGGGGACATTCTTCCATGGGTCTTGCATTTTCTATGAATTGCTAACAAAAAATGCAAAGCCCTGATACCTCTTTACCTAGGCCACTTCCCAGAGTTGTGTTTGTAATAAGCAACTTTGAGAGACAAAGTAACATCCCTCTCTAGGACAAAGAACATGTTTGCTTACTGCTTGCTATACAGAATGGATGAGTCCCTTAAACTCAGTGTTACTCATCTGGAGGTAGCCTCCTGTATCTGGGTTCACAGCAACTGTGCAAGATGCAAGGTACAAGAAGAACTAACACACACATGCTAATATTCATGTTCTTCCTGTAAGTAATAAAGTCCTTTGCTGACGGAAGTCTCACTCTTTCTGCCATCACACATGAAACAATGATAGGCTAAGTTATTAGGCTATAAATAGGATAAATTAGATCTCAGACCCAATAATTACATGATCAGTGTTATGATAAAAATGTGTAAGTGGACCAGAAATAAAAGCTGCACTTTCTTGGAAGAGTCAAGAAAGATTTCTCCAGGAGAATACTAAATTCCTAAAGATCTATCATCACTTCTAGATTTCCCACATGTAGAACACAATTCTTAACCCACAGGTCAATAACTCATGTTGTAAAGGTGAAGATGTACTAACCAATATCAGTCCAGTATTAACTAAAAGTCTAACCAATACTGAACATAAGTACCCAAAATAGGATGGAATTTTATTAGATTGTAAGATCCTTGACAACTTGGGTAACAGTTTACTGATAGAAGATGATGATTAAAATCTTCAATTTAGCAAGAAAAAGGCACTAAGGGGACACAAAGAAATGTGAAATATGGCTTCTATACAGAAGAACATGTAATATATTGCTCCACATATTAAGTCCAAATTCTTATTTCTGAGGGTAATGTACCTTCTAGTCCCATTTAATCTTACTCTCGCCATATACTACACTTCTTGATACATTATCAGTTTGGTATCATTTTCCTAATGGAAAACTGAACTCACCCAAGCTTCTGGATGTTACAGTTTGGATGTCTCAAAGCATCACACAGAATTTTCACTCCACCATCCTGCAAGTTATTGTTCCCAAGGTCCAGGCTCCAAATATTTGGGTTGTTGAAAATAGCAGAAGCCAGATCCAGACAACAAGCACTTGTAATAGCACAACCCATTAATCTGCAAGAAATACAAAAGACAAGTCAGCCACTAAGTTGTAAGGATTAAGTTCCTCTTAGAAGAGATGCTCAGGTAGTTGAACTCTTTTCTGATTATCTACAATCCAGTACACACTTGATCAGGTCTAATCTTACCAGTAGAAATGAATGCGATTTTTTCTTTTTCCAGTTGTGAGGCAGAGGGACAGGGAAAGAGACAGTGTACCGTCTCATCACTGGTTCATGCCCCAGAGGCCTACAATGGCTGGATATGAGCCAGGCCGAAACCAGGAGCTGGGAACTCAATCTAGGACTCCTCCATGGGTAGCAAGGGCCTACTATTGGATCCATTACTGCTGCCACTCTGGGTCCACATCAGCAGGAAGCTGGAATTGGGGGTGGAGCCTGGATTCAAAATCAAGCACTCTGTCAAGAGATGTGGACCTCTTAACTATTAGGCCACATGCCTACCACAGATGGGATTTGTTAACAAGAAAGTAGAGGTTAAAACCATTTTCTCCCACAAACAGATTACCTACGGAGATTTCAAAATCAAGGGTATAAATAATGATTTACTAATACTTAAAATTGATAGAAAGTTTATCTAGGAATCCACAGATCTCTATGTTTTTAGTTTTTAATATATTTTTGAAATAAAAGAGCTTACTAGCAATCTCAGAATCATAATTCCCAAGAAGAACAAAGGAATCCACAGGTAAGTTTTTTTTTTTCAAAGTCTGCATGACATTTAAGAGCATTCACAGTCTGGCCTCAATCTTTCTCTTTCTGTACTTCCTTTCCCCCGATTCTCTAACCATACAAATGGATTTCTCTCCAAGTATACTACATCTGCTGCTTTTCTATTATTTCTCCATCCTCCTCATCCTTCAAACATTAACTAGTTCTGCTCTACTATATTAAGGCTCACTCCTTGAAATTTTTCCATATCCGTGTAACATTTGGAATATATTGTAATTGGTTGTATATTTACTTTCTTGCAATCATTCTGTATTCCTTGAAGACCTCGGCCTTGCCTTTGTGCCCTTAAGTTTCCTTAGCATAAATCTCATTTTTTGCCTGTGTTGTTGAAAGAATTGGCATGGCTGCATAGAAGCTATTAAGGTAGTAAGAAAGTGCAAATTTGTCTATATGTTTACACTGAGCAAAGACCTTGAATATTTAGGGCACTTAGAAATTTTCTGTGTTGCAATGGAGGCTTTAGATTTCATATCATCAGTAAGTAAAACTTGTCTTCTAGTTGAAGAACAAAGAAATTGCACAGAATCACATACTGGCCCACATCATATTTCTTCAAAGAACTACAGGTGCTTATTGAACATGAGGGTTTAATCACCTTAGTGTTTACAGATGTCATAATAAGCTATTAAACTCATTTAGAAGTTTGGATATCAGGAGTCAGTACAGTCAAGGCAGACACTTATGGGTATACCAAGGAGCTTAATTTTATGGTAAAAAACAAACAAAAAACCCCTCTGCTTGGGTTAGAGGCTCAGCAACTTACCCAAGCTGTTTGCCCTAATTGATGCCCTAATGGGAAAGTAAGCCAAGATTGCTGTGACACCTCTCTAGCTTCACTGTAGCAACTCACACGATGAAATGTTAAATATCAGTCATTAAAATAATCAATATTATGATTTAAAGTAAGCATTTAAATGTGTTTCTGAAATACTACTGAAAAGGAAACCCCGAAGTAATTTCTATACACTTATATATACACAAACCATTCATGTATATGTAGATCTACTCAAATTAAGGAGTATGATAGGAATAAAACTGTCTGTTATTTAAAAATAGACTGTAGGTTATTTTTATTTTATTTTATTTGTAGGGTATTTTTAAAATCCTCTTCCAATTTGAAAGTTGGCCAAATTAGAAACCCGAGCTTAAATAAACTATACCTGTGTAATCTGTTCTCTTTATATTAATAAAATTAAGTTAAAAATATAACCCGAAACACAAACTAGTAAAGCACAATTTCAACACAGACATAAAGACATATAGTGGATTCACCTGGGTATGACCAAAGAAAACATAAAATGACTACCATTCAGCTGGTCCTCTTTACCCAAAGAAAGCTAACTATAATAACTGCAACAATTCTTCTAATATTTGTTTGAAAAAAATGGAGTCAGCATGAGAGAGAGAGAGAGAGAGAGAAAGAGAGAGAAAGGACACCATCTGCCAGTTTATTTCTCAAATGCCCACAATAGCCAGGGCTGGGGCCAGAACCAAGCAGAAGATGGGAACTCATTCTACTCTTCCACGTGGATGACAGGGACCCAAGTATTTATTCAATCACCAGCTGATTCCCAGGGTGCACGTTAGTGTGAAGTTGGTGTGGGAAGTGGAACTAAAACTTAAATCCAGGCACTTCCATATGGGATGTGGATGTCACCAGCAGTGTTTTAACAACTGTACCAGATGCTTATCCCATATAGTAATTCTTTATAAACATATGATGAACAAACTTCCCCAGATTGTCTCAGGCAGAATGACAAAAAGAGGATACGTAAGACAAATATTCTTTTCTCAGATAGTTTTCAGCCTCTCCCCTGTCCTCACAAACATCTTGTAGTTGGAACCACATGAAAGTCAAGTTACAGAAAACCTACTCCACATCCTGAAGATTGCAGCTTGGATGTCGAAAGACATCACACAGAAGCTTTGCTCCTTCATCTTGTAGGAAGTTTAATCCCAGGTCCAGATGTCTCAGGCTCTTATTGCAGAGAAGAGAAGTGGAAAGACATCTGCTGCTAAGTGAAGTCAAATGGCAGTGCCTCAGCCTATAGGAAGGACAATGTCAGGAGAGATGGATCATCGCTCTACTGCCCAGAGACATAATACTTTCAAAAAGGTTTCATGTTACAATCCCTCGTCTACTTGCCAGCACTCCATCTCATATCATTCACCATCACTCCCAGCCTCTCATTTGGGACACGTAGGTTTACAACAATTTGGATTACAAACTAAATTCATGTTCCTTATCATAAATCAAGTATTATTTACATTGCACAGAAATACATAGCTGCATGGAATAGCTGAGGAGCCAGATGGAGTAGAACAGGCATAATCATAATAAAGTATGTACCCTTTGTTGTAATCAAAGTAGCATTCTGAATTTGTAAGGAAAAGGAATATTATGGCATTAATATTTTTGTACAACAGATCTTCTATATGGGGGAAAGAAATTTAAGCTTTGTATCTAAACTTAGGATAATTGAACATGTAAAATGTTAAAAATTAAACCATATAGAATAGGGGATGACTTTAATAAAAGGAAAAGTGTGTGTAATTTTGATAAAACCTCCAGAAGTTATGAATCAGAATTTGACTCACAAAATTCTATATTCTAAAAAATGATAAAGTGGTAAATAAAGCAATAACCAACAAAAAGTATTTGACTTAAATAAAACAGCATATAATATTTTTAACTGTATTTTATAACATGCAACAGAAAAACATCCAGAAGAAAACAGCCTATGGAGAGGCAATTCCTAGAACTTAATAGGCCAAAACACTTGAAAAGATGCTCAACATCAAATTACTTCAGAAGTTATTTTTGAACTATGTAATTAATACTGATCAGAAAGATTTTGACTCCCTAGTGAAGGTTCTAAAACTCAGGGCCCTAAACGACCGCTGGGAATATAAGCCATCCACAGGGCAGGTAATTTAACCATATCTGACAGAAACCATGCTTCATTAATTCCATGTCTAGGAAATTATCTGACAAAAATGAACAGATTAAACACACTGTGATCCAGCCACATAATGGCTATCATATTTGTGTTTAGTGCTGCTTATGTATTTACATGGTCAGAGCACAGACTATGCAGTTGAATAGATCAGAGACTTTAGTTCTGGGTTTTTTTGTTTTTGACAGGCAGAGAGAGAGAGAGAGAGAGAGAGAGAGAGAGAGAGAGAGAGGTCTTCTTTCCGTTGGTTCACCCCCCAAATGGCCACTACGGCCGGTGCGCTGCGCCGATCCGAAGCCAGGAGCCAGGCGATTCCTCCTGGTCTCCCATGCGGGTGCAGGGCCCAAGCACTTGGGCCATCCTCCACTGCCTTCCCGGGCCACAGCAGAGAGCTGGACTAGAAGAGGAGCAACTGGGACAGAATTCGGCACCCCAACTGGGACTAGAACCCAGGGTGCTGGTGCTGTGGGTGGAGGATTAGCCAAGTGTACTGTGGTGATGGCTGAGACTTTAGAATTCATCATTTTCTTGTGAAACATTAGGCAAATCACATTATCTTTCTAAACCCCATTTTCCTCACCTATACAGCGAGGCACCTACAACTCAAATGGCCAACTTGACACCATCAGATACCATTGTATAGATAAAGAAAAAATCGGGTACAGCGTCCAGAAATGACACAATAAATGGTCATTACTAATATCATCATCATATCATTAAGGTAAATAGCAGGAAAAAAAAGCAAATGACATGTTCCTATTATTTGCCCATTTTAAATACATTTTTAAATGTTTATTATACCAGAAGAATGAAAACTGGTAGTTACTTACACAAGGCTCTGTAGAGCACACTGTGGGTGCTGCAAAGCATCACTCATAAACTTTACTCCACCATCTCCTAAGACATTATCTGTCAAACATAAATGTGTCAGCCTTGTATTGGTGATGAGAGCCAAAGAAAGATCCTCACAACCAGCTTCTGTGAGGCCACAGCTTTCTAAGCTGCAAAAGAAACACAAGATAGGAAGGGATCTGTCAGTTCCAAGTTCGTGCTTCTCTTCTTCATGGGGAAATTAGCTGGTGCCCACAACCCTATACCTGTACTAAGAATCAACCTTAACACACTTCCTTAGATTCCATTGCAGCTGTGTATAGGCTGAAACAAGACACAGAAGGGGAGAGGAGAAGCCTAGATGAGAATGAAAGAAAGAGGTAAATCAGAAAGAAATGTTTCTGAAAGTCAAGTAAAAGAAGGAAATAGAGGGAGACAAGTGGAGTGTATACGGATCTCACACAGAATTGACAGATGAGCTGGTCAGTGTCAGGACCCAGACAGTTTCCCCATTCAGATCATAAGTAAGCTATGCGGAACTGAACAAAACAACTCACGACAGTCTCTCCAGAGGACACTTCGGATGTCTTAAGGCCTCACATAACAGCTTCACTCCATCATCTAACAGATTATTGGTTGACAGATTCAGAAATCCCAGACTCTGGTTTCTAATAAGAGCCTTGGATATATTTAGACAACAAACTGCAGTTAGGTCACAGGACTCTAACCTGGAAAAAAAATATAGAAAAACAGAAATGATCATTTCCCAGAAAAGGATTACAGTCACCATCCAGTCATCAGACCCTGCCTGAAAATCCAGCTGCTTCGTGTAGAACAGGAAGTATTTCACTAAAGCATTAGGTTTTGATAGAGTTAAGGAAGGGAGAGGAACAATCTTATCTCTCCCTTCTCCAATCCCCTGTGAAAATACATATGAAAGATTTTCAAAAACTTTGATGACAGACTTTAATCTATGAAGAATTCCCTCAAACTACATCTTAGAAGATAATCTAAGGATGACTGAACACTTGTACACTGACGTCTGAAACATAAGAGAATGACTGGAAGTCAAAAACAGAAGTTGCAACCCTCACAAGCTCATTTGTTTATGGGAGTCAACTCATGATTTCTGAGGAACCCAGTCTTTAAGACTAAAAACAAGAATTAAACCAGAGATAGTTCTGTTTCTGGGGCCGGCGCTATGGCGTACTGGGTAAAGCTGCCACCTACAGTGCCAGCATCCCATATGGGCACCAGTTCCAGTCCCAGCTGCTCCACTTCTGAGCCAGCTCTCTGCTATGGCCAGGGAAGACAGTAGAAGATGCCCCAAATCCTTGGGCCCCTGCACTGATGGGGAAGACATGGAAGAAGCTTCTGGCTTCTAGCTTAGGATTGTGCAGCTCCAGCTATTGTGGCCATCTGGGGAGTAAACCAGTGGACGGAAGGCCTTTCTGTCTCTGCCTCTGCCTTTCTGTAATTCTGCCTTTCAAATAAACACATAAATCTTTTTTTTTTAAAAAAAAGAAAACTTTCTAAAAATACAGCAAGGCAGATACGGCAGCATTAAAAAGGGGTATGGAGGAAGTGAGAAGTATTAGGAGCATATAAGCCTTGTTCTGTTCATCCCTGCTATGTCATAACAGTGAATATAAGCTAGCTCTCTGAACAGCAAGTCCAGGACGGTAGAGTATTTGAACAAAAATCTCAATTGCAATAAAAAGCTCAAAACTTACCTCAGACTCTGCAGTTTACACCTTGGGTGTTTCAGAGCTTCACATAAGGCCTTTACTCCATTATCCCCTATATCACTGCCAGTCAGGTCCAGGTGCGTCAGATTCTGGTCCTGAGTCAGGAAGTTAGAGATGCCCAGGCAACCATCAGGAAAGGAGACAAATCTCAACCTTCAAAAAGGAAAATATGCAGGAGGCTTTACAAAACCATCTCTGTCTGATTATAATAATCCCTTTCTTTTCTATCTAAATCTTGGATATTATATCAATATTTCCTTATTTTACTCTCATCTCTTACCTAACACTGGGTTTCTCAATGAAGTCAGGTCATAAAACTGAGTTTTAGGATACTGCTTAGAAAATCAACTAGGTTACAACTTTGACTTCCATCTATAGCCTGACAATTGATCTTTTTTTTTAACATAAAAGAAAATGGTTGATAACATCAGGAAAAGAAGAACAGGAGCCTCTTAGATCCTTAATCCATAGAAAGACTACCAAAATATTAGGGCCACTTAAAATACTGAAGTTATAATATTAATTCATGGGGCCAGCACTGCAGCGCAACAGATTGAAGTCCTGGCCAGCAGTGCTAGCATCCCAAAGGGGTGCCAGTTCAAGTCCTAGCTGTTCCACTTCCAATCCACCTCCCTACTAATGTGCCTGGAAAACAGCAGAGGCTGGCCCAAGTCCTTGGGCCTCTGCACTCATGTGGGAGACCTGGAAGAAGTTCCTGGCTCCTGGCTTCAGATCAGCTCAACTCTGGCTGTTGCAGCAATTTGGGGAATGAACCAGCAGATGGAAGATCTTTCTCTCTACCTCTCTGTAACTTTCAAATTAATAAATCTTTACAAATATTTTAATATAGGCTAAAGTATGGTGGCTAAGACCGAGACCCTTATATTCTAAAAGAGGAAGGCATTTAATCCAAAAGGAGGCACTGGCTAGAGTTTGGTTTGGTGACACTAAGTGAATGAACAATGATAGGCAGGATATTAGGGATAAGTATGAACGATTTCCATGAATATTTTAGTCATGACATATATATACAATTACCTTACCACATCTATCTGCAAGACTGTAGTTACTCTAGATACTGAACTCTAAAGTCAGCACTCACTAAATTGCTAAGATTTCTTAGGAAATATTTGGGGGAAGCCTGTTCCTCCCAAAAGCCCATCTATTTTCAGTGCCGATGGAAACAAGAATATCATTTTTTCAGCACCAAATGGACCTTGGGCACATTGAATAACTCTAAATACAAGGGAAATTGGAATCAATTCCAGCTCTAGGCAGATCCAGTAGACAATAGAAAAAGAGCTATATAAACAATTTTTAAGATGTGAGAGTATCTGGAATCACATTAAGATAAAGACTGACAACAGCAAATGTTGGCAAGGATGAGTAGTTCAAAGTGACATATATTACATTGCTGGAGGAACTAGGAAATGGAACAATCACTTTGAAGAACAGTTTGAGGACTTCAAGAGTATAACCAACATCCATGAACCAGCAATTCCATGCCCAAGTATTAGCTCACGAGTTGAAAACATGTCATAAAACAAGAAGACTTCTTATCAATACTAATTTTGAATATAAATGAATTAAATTCCCCAGCCAAAATATTTAGGTTGGCTGAATGTATAAAAAGCCAAGATCCAAATATAGGTTGCCTATAACAAAGTCACTTTACAAATAAGATACACATAGGTGCAAAGTAAGGGGCTGGAAAAAGATATAGTAGGCAAATGGAAACCCAGAATGAGCAGGAGTAGCTTATACTAGTATCAGATGAAACAGACTTTAAGTCAAACACTTAAGAGACAAGCACATTATATATTGATAGAAGGATTGATTTAGAAAGTAGATAAAACATAAGCATATATGCATCCAAAACAAGTCCACCCAGATACACACAGCAAACACTATTAGACCTAAAGGGAGAGATAGGCTCCAACAGAATAGAGGGAGACTTCAACACCCCACTGTCATCCAGACAGAAAAAAAAAAATCAATGAAGATATCAGAGGTGAATCACACTATTGAACAAATAGACCTAACACATTTACAGACAACTATATAGCACACTTCAACCAACAGTTACGGAATACTACAGATGAGGCAGCACCACAATGAATAGTCTCTAGGATAGGCCATATATCAAGCCACAAATCAA
This sequence comes from Sylvilagus floridanus, assembly GCA_949820135.1. Taxonomy (NCBI): domain Eukaryota; kingdom Metazoa; phylum Chordata; class Mammalia; order Lagomorpha; family Leporidae; genus Sylvilagus; species Sylvilagus floridanus. The sequence continues at coordinate 68,685,827 of OX463224.1, read as the reverse complement.
GTCTCAGCAACTACAAAAAGACAAACTATACCATGTATATTCTTAGATCACAGTGAAATAAAGCTAACAATCAACAAGAACAATGGAACATTTACAAATACATGGAAATTAAACATGTTACTGAAATGACCAATGAGTCATTGAAGAAATTAAAAAGGAAACAATTTTCTTGAAATAAATGAAAATCTACCATATCAAAACCTGTAGGATACAGCAAAAGCAATATGAAGACAAGTATTTACAGCATTAAGTGCTTTTATTTAAAAAGGAAAGTTCAAATGATCTAAGGTTACATCTCGAGGATAGAAAAGAAATAAATTAGAATGAAGAATAAAGATCAGCACAGAAATAAACTGAAACTAGAAAAATTAGCGATCAAAACATTTTTTTTGAAAAAAATAAAAGACAAACCTTTAGCCAGTCTAAAAAGCAACAAGGAAAAAAACCTCAAAATTAGAGATAAAGGAGACATTACTGAAATAAAAAGGATCATGAAATAGTACTATGAGCAACCATACACTAACAAATTGGAAAACCTCAAAGAAATGGGTAAATTCTTACATTCACAGAACCTACCAAGATCAGAAAAAAAAAAAGACCCATAACAAAAAGCAATTAAAAATCTCCCATAAGGGGTCGGCCTTGTGGCATAGTGGGTAGAGCTACCACTGATGCCAGCATCCCATACGGGCACTGGTTCATGTCTCAGCTGCTCTACGTCTGAACCAGCTCCCTGCTAATGGCCCGGGAAAGGCAGCAGCAAATGATCCACCACTTGGGCCCTTGCATCCACGTGGGAGACCCAGATGGAACTCCTGGTTTGGCTTGGCTTAGCCTTGGCCCTTGCGGCCATTTGGGAAGTGAACCAGCAGATGGAAAATTGATTTCTCTCCGTCTGCCTCTCTGTCTTTTCCTCTCTATCTGTAACTGCTCCTTTAAGGTAAATGAACCTTAAAAAAAAATCACCCATCAAAGAAAAAAGTCCAGGATCCGATGGCTTTATCACTGAATTGTAGAAAGTATTTAAAGAGGAACTAGTTCCAGTAATTTTCCAACTACTCCAAAATACTGAGCAAGGTGGAACTCTGCAAGAATCTTTTTGTGAGTCAGCATCACTGATAACCAAAATGGAACAAAGACAACACACAAAAAAATTAGAGCCCTAAATATTGATGAACATAAATGCACACATTCAACAAAATACCAGCAGACAAATCCAACACCACATCACAAAGATCATATATCACAGTCAAGTGGGACTTATCCCTTGCAGAGATGGAAGCATGCTTTAACATTTGCAAATCAATAAATGTCATTATCACATCAACAGACTGAAGAACAAAAACCATAGTCAGCAACAGATGTGAAGAAAGCATTTGATAAGATTCAATATCTCTTTGTGATAAAAACCCTTCACAAGTTAGATGTAGAAGGAACATACCTCAAAATTAAACAGGTTATATTTGTCAACCAACATCCATTATCATCTCAATGTGGAAAAGCTGAAAGCACTTTTTTTTTTTTTTTGACAGGCAGAGTGGACAGTGAGAGAGAGAGACAGAGAGAAAGGTCTTCCTTTGCCGTTGGTTCACCCTCCAATGGCTGCCGCGGATGGCGCGCAGCGGCCGGTGCACCGCGCTTATCCGATGGCAGAAGACAGGTTCTAGGTGCTTTTTCCTGGTCTCCCATGGGGTGCAGGGCCCAAGCACTTGGGCCATCCTCCACTGCACTCCTGGGCCACAGCAGAGGGCTGGCCTGGAAGAGGGGCATCCAGGACAGAATCCGGCGCCCCGACCGGGACTAGAACCCGGTGTGCCGGCACCGCAAGGTGGAGGATTAGCCTGTTGAGCCACGGCGCCGGCCCTGAAAGCACTTCTTAGATCAGGAGCAAGACAAGGACATTCACTTTCACGACTTGTATTCAATATGGCATTGCAAATATTAGCAAGAATAGTTAAGGAGGAAAAAGATAAAGGGCATCAAAATTAGTAAGGAGGTAGTCAAAATATCCATGTTTTCAGATGACATGATGTTAAATATGGAAAATCCTAAGCACTCCATCAAAAAGCTGTTAGAATGATAAACCAATTCAGCGAAGTTGCAGGTTACAAAATAAGCATATAACTCTGGCCTCAGAATCAGCCCTTAAGGCATTTGGATCTGGTTAAAAAGAGATTGAGAAAATTTCAGGCATGGAGAGCCAAGACACTATGGCAAAAAATGACCTACATGAAAGATCTGAGTGACAGCCCAGTGATAAGAAGGGGCCAAAGAAGGAGGTACCTTTCTCTGAAGGGAGGAGAGAACTTCCACTTTGACTATGGCCTTGTCTAAACAAGATTGGAGTTGGTGAACTCAAGAGGCTTCCCATAGCCTTGGCAGCTCATGACAAGAGCTTCAAGTGATTACTGATGTCATAAATAAGAGTGTCAATTGTTAATTCAACAACAGGAGTCACTGTGCACTTGCTCCCCATGTAGGACCTCTGTCCTTAATGCGTTGTACTATGAGAATTAACAGTAAAACTAGTCTTCAAACAGTACTTTATACTTTGTATGTCTGTGTGGATGCAAACTGTTGAAATCTTTACTTAGTATAGAGTTGATCCTCTGTATATAAAGATAATTAAAAATGAATCTTAATGAAGAATGGGATGGGAGAAGGAGTAGGAGGTGGGATGGTCTGGGGGTGGGAGGGTGGGTATGGGGGGGGAAGAACCACTATAATCCAAATATTGTACTTAGGAAACATATTTATTAAATAAAAGCTTTCTATAAAAAAAAAGTAGCTTATTTATACACTAATGATGAAATCAACAAAAGGCAAATTTAAAAAATCCATTCACAATAGCCACCAAAAAAAAAAAAAAGAAAATATTTACAAATAAATTTAACCAAAGTGAAAGAGCTCTACACTGAAAATTATAAAACACTAATGAAAGAAATCAAGGACAAAAAAGAAATACTATTACTCATGGATTGGAAAAAATGTCTGTACTACCTGAAGTAATCCTCATATGGATTCAGTGTAACAATCAAAATGCCAATCACATTCTTTAATAAATTAGAAAAAACACTCCTAGATTTCATATGGAATTACAAAAGACCCAGAATACCCAAAGCTATCCTGAGTAAAAATAATCAAGTTTGAGGCATCACAATAACTGACTTTAAAGCATATTACAAAGCTATAGTAATTAAAACAGCATGGTACTGCCATAAAAATCAACACAGATCAATGGAATATAAGAGATATTCCTGAAATTAATCCATGTATATACAGCCAATTGATGTTTGATAGCAGTGCTCAAACTAGAGAAAGGATAATCTCTTTGATAAATGATGCTGGCAAAACTGGATGTATGTGTGTCAAAGAATGGAATTAGATCCCTACCTTTTAACACTTACAAAAAAAAAATCAACTCAAGATAGATCTAGACCTAAATTTAAGATCTGAGGCTATAAATCTGGGGGTTGAGAATGTACAAAAATATTTCAAGACATCAGTGTAGGTGATGACTTCTTAGATGAGACCCCCCCCCCCAAGGTACAGGTAATGAAAAAAACCTAGACAAATGGGATTTTATCAAACAGAGAAGTTTCTGCATGGGAAAGGAGACAAAAGTGAAGAAACAGCTGACTGAATGGGAAAAAAAAAAATCTGTAAACTATTTATCTGACATAGGGTTAATATCCAGACTATATCAACAATTCAAGAAACTCAGCAATAAAAAAACCAAATCCATTTAAAAATGGGCAGATGACTTAAATACAGTTCAAAAGAAATTTAAATAGTCAGGAAATATCTGAAAAAAAAAATGCTCAACATCACTAGCCATCAAGACAATGCAGCTCAAAACCACAATGAAGTATCACCTCACCCCGTCAAAGAATGATTATATCCTAAAGACTAACAAATGTTACTGAGGATGTGCAGAAGGGCAACTCTTTAAAAAATATTGTTTTATTTGAAAGTCAGAGTTAGAGAGTCAGAGGAATTAGAGAGATTGATTTTTCCACCCACTGGTTCACTACCCAAATGGATGCTAAGGCCAGGGCTGATCCAGGAGGACACTAGGAGCCTGGAATTCCTTCTAGGTTTTCCACATGGATGTAGGGGCCTAGCACTTGGGCAATCTTCCAATGCTTTCTCAGGCATATTAGCAGGGAGCTAGATTGTGAGTGGAGCATCTGGGAATTGACTCAGCATCCATACGGGATGCTGGCATAGCAGAAGGTAGATTAACACGGTAAGCCCCAACACCGGCCCCGAAAAGAGAACTCTTGTTGATAATTTAGAGCCGCCACTGTGGAAAACACAATATAGAGATATCTTAGAATATTAGAAATATGCTTGTCATATGATCCAGCAACCCCATTAGCTGGGTTTATGACCAAAAGTCATGAATGAATTGTATCAGAGAGATACTTGCACCACCATGGTTTATAGAAGCACTAATCACACTAGACAAAATATGGAATCAACCGAGGTGGCCATCAGGTGAATGAAGAAAAATGTGATACACACACACATTCTTGTGCACACAATGGACTAATATTCATAAGAGAATATTAACATTTGCATCCAGATAGATGCAACCAGAGAACATCATGTTAAATGAAATAAACTGGACACAGGACAAATACTGTATGTTCTCCCTGATATAGGGAGATTTATAAAATTTAAAATTATATAATGATATATAATGATATATAAAAAGAAAAAAAGAAAAGAAATTCCTGCATGTGTCAACATTGCTGCAAATAGTTTCAAACTTTTATATTTCTGAGAAACTAATCGTTAAGAATTTTATATACTACTATAGTTTTAATTACCTGTGATTATTTTAAAATTGTATATGAATCAAAAAGGAATCTATCTAAATGACTTCTGAGAAAGAAAGCTCATCTGTGGTGACAGAAATTAGAGAATGATTGCACTGTAGCACAGCGAGTTAAGCTGCTGCCTGTGATGCCAGCATCCCACATGAGCGCTGGTACCAGTCCTGGCTGCTCCATTTCCCATCAGGCTCCCTGCTATTGTGCCTGGGAAAGCAGCGGAGAATGGCCCAAGTGGTTGAGTGCCTGTACCCTCGTGGAGTCCTGGAAGAAGCTCCTGGCTTTGGCCTGTCTCAGCCCTGGCCATTCTGGCATTTGCACAGTGAACCAGCAGATGGAAGAGCTCCCTCTGTCTCTCATTCTAACTTTCAAATAAATAAGTATATCTTCTTTAAAGAAAGTAAAATGATTGCACTACACTGGATGGGTTGAGAGGATTTCACAGAAAGGAGTACAGGAATTTTTGAGGGAATGGAAACATCATTTTGGTTGTTGACAAGAAAGTGTGAGAAAGTGAACATTTAATCTCTGTACTATATTGAATATAAACTCCTCCTCAACAGAAAAATTGTTCAGACTGTAAGTTCCAGAATGTGTCACTGGAAGTGCTTTGTTGACCTGCCTGCAATGTCTCAGCTCTACATTCCTTCTTCATCTCGAAAATTCTTAAGTATGAAAACCAGTGGAACAGCTACATTGGAATCTGTGGAATCTTTCCCAAAACAAGTTATGCTACCATGTTTTTAGAACTTTCCATTACTCATTTTACACAACTGATGCTAAATACAGTCATGTGTTGCCCAAGGATGAAATACACTGTGAGAGCTGTATTGTTGGGCTATTTCATCATTGTGCAGACATCAAAGAATGTACCTATACAAACTAAAGAAGTTGCTAGGTGATGTAATCTTGTGGACCACTATCACTGTATCTCAGGTCTGTCAATGATGGAAACATGATGTGGCATGTAACTTATTTGTTTACTATTGATTTCCCCTAACAAGTACAAGTGGAAGGTGACAGAGACAAAGAATTTGCAGTAACTTCATTATATTTTCTCATGGCAGACTTACAGTAGCTTTTGCAGTTTACGGTTTGGGTGACTAAGTTCTTGATAAAAAATCCTCATCGCTAGTTCATCAAGGTTGCTATGGCACAGGTTCAGTTCTTTCAAGTGTTCATTTGTGTGAATCACAGAACAGAGATCTTTCCAGCAACGAATAATGAGATCTCCATCCTTTTGCCTAAATAATTAGAAGAAGAAAAGACCAATTAATCTATTTCAGCCCAGACAACTCTCAGAAGAGGGAATGGGGTAAAATTAAGTGTACTTCTGAAATAACAGCATCCAGTGCAGCTTTGTCACAGGCACAGTCTACCAGGAAGTCTATCAGTGGGCACACCCGAGGTCTTTTCTGACCACTAGCTTCCCTCCCTCCATTTCCTTACCACACAAAATAAGAGGGACTTCACTTTGGTGGGAGAGACTTACGAAGGACAAGACAGAAGTATTTAAATACCTGAAGAGCTAATTTCAAGAGAAAAAAATAAGGCATGAGCACAAAGAATAGGATGAAGACGAGTGGGTAGACATAAGCTGTAATACGGTCTAGATTAACAACCACAGGCTTTGAACACCAGGCCTACCAATTAATAGCTCTGTATTTTAAGGAAGTCACATCAGTTCTTTGAGTTTCAAGTTTTCTTCATCTATAAAATTATAAAACGGAAATGCCATCTCCCTTCACAGGATTGTGAGGGTTTAATAATTTCAGTGGTAACACAAAAGCATGTTGCAAACTTTAAAAGTTTATGATTTAATTATTTGGATATCATCAGAAACTGAGAACTGTATTGTTGGGCGATTTCATCATTTTGCAAACATCAAAGAATGTACTTATACAAACTAAAGCAGCTGCAAGGTCATGTAATTTTGTGGACCAGATTCATCATAAGTCAAATTCTTAGGGCTAATGTGAATATTTAGTAAGGCAATCTAAAGAAAATGCCAATGTCTCACATTGCAAGTGCTCCTAACAATTAGTAGCTATTATTTGCATTAAAATATATAAAAGGCTAGTGGGTTGCCTTGTACCTCATATCTCAATATTCATGTCCATAGCTTACTTAAATGGAAATAAATGACACTACAGGTTATCATGAGGCCTTAAATTTGTGAAAACAAAGTAATAAATTATACAAATATGCAAGTGCTTCTTATATATAAACCCTATAGACAGCATAGTGAATAAGATAGAGATCCTGCCCTCATGAAGTTTACAATGGTGTTATGTTTTAGAAGAGACTGAAGTCACTTACTTTAGCAGGTTCTCAGATCCTGTTTAATTTCAGTAATAATTCCAACTCCTGTAGGAGTAATGCTATAACATAGGTGAGGGAAGCTAGCATGAAGACGATCATTTAGTGGTAAGAATACCTTACCATCATTTATTATTAGGCATGCTCTACATTCTCACATCTTAAGATGGAACTATGGAACTGACTGAAAGAGACTTATCAAAATTCCTCCAAAAGGTTTAAAGTCATCGCATGCAAGCCCACAATTTTCACTGCCTCAGATCATAGAAAAATGAAACGTGTAAGAGAAGATTGCTTTTGAAATTTAATGGCTATCAGATAGCTCAAGTAAAGTTGGAAAAACAAGAATTTGCAATCAGCTGAGTGACCTCCGTTAGGTTATAAGCCTTCTTGGTACCTCACTGTTTTTTCTTTCCTTTTTTCTTTTTTTTTTGACAGGCTGAGTTAGACAGTGAGAGAGAGACAGAGAGAAAGGTCTTTTTTCCAATGGTTCACCCCCCAAGTGGCTGCTACGGCTGGCGCGTTGTGGCCAGCGCCAATCTGAAGCCAGGAGCCAGGTACTTCTCCCTGGTCTCCCATGTAGGTGCAGGGCCCAAGCACTTGGGCCATCCTCCACTGCCTTCCTGGGCCACAGCAGAGAGCAGACTTGAAGAGGAGCAATCAGGACAGAATCCAGCGCCCCAACCAGGACTAGAACCCTGGATGCCAGCACCACAGGCAGAGAATTAGCCTAGTGAGCCGTGGTGCCAGCCCACCTCACTGTTTTTTCTAAGGATAGAAATAACAGTATCTACTTCATTGGGCTGTTGGGAACAATATGAGTTAAAGGACTTAGATTGTCAGGTATGTTGTAAGTACTCAGCAGATGTTAGCTATTATTTTATGTGGGCTTGAATCAAGAATTATCAACTTTCTAGGTAAACCTCTCTGAATCTGAGTTTTGTAATCTTAACAATAAACTGTAGGTGCCAGCTCTGTGGCACAGCAGTTTAATCCTCTGCCTGCAGTGTTGGCATCCCATATGGGCACTGGTTCTAGTTCTGGCTCCTTCTCTTCCAATCCAACTCTCTGCTATGGCCTCAGAAAGCAGTGGAAGATGCACCCACATGGGAGACTTGGAAGAAGCTCCTGGCTCCTGGCTTCAGATCGGTGCAGCTCTGGCCATTGCAGCCATTTGGGGAGTGAATCAGCAGATAGAAGACCTTTCTCTGTCTCTCCCTCTCACTGTCTATAACTCTACCTCTCAAAATCTTAAAATATATAAACTGAGATGTTTGCAATTAGCATTAAATTGCATGATATATTAAATATCCAACCCACTAAACTAAGATCTCAATCTTAGTTAAACCTAATTCACTAAACTGAATTCCACAGTTCAATTCTCCTAGATTTAGATGGGCAGTCAGAAAAGGCTACTTGAAATGGACAGGGTAAAACAGTACACTTAATAAAATGCTGAAGTTCACTTTTTAAAAAAATCATTTAGCAACTACTATATTTTTACCTTTGACTCTCTCAGACTTAAAAGGGCAGAACATTTCAGAAACTGCAAAACAAAGACCAAACTCTCTCTAGGTAACACAGATGTTGAGCAAGGTCAGTAGTGCACAGAGAACATAGTACACAGAAATGATCAATGTACTCTAGGTTTACCGAGAAATTTATGGGCCTTTATTCTTCTGGAGGAAAATATTTTTAAAAGTTAAATATACCAACTATAATGAATTAAAATTTGCAGTATGCCACATTCCTGACTGTGAGAGAGTCAGGACTGAGGAGTGAGGCAGTCGTTCCCCCACGTTGCTGGGAGTGCTGGCAGCTCAGAACTCAGTCCACACCCCAGCCTGGTGTTGCTCTCAGGCCAAGCCATATTAGGCCAGTTTTTGCCCATTCATTAAGGGTTTTAAATGCCTAATCTCTTTGCTTCCAAGTGGAGCAACTCTGAAGTTTTACTCCAGCTCTGGAACCTCAGCTCAACAGTTCTTCCCTCTGATAAAATCTAGGTCATTTCTGGGGAAGTGACAAAACACACTTACCAAGTTTTGGCTGGGCAACTTGAGTTTACTATCTTCTTCTCAAGTATCACTGATACCGACAGTTTAATGGTCTGCAAGCATCGGCAGTGCTTAAGGCAAAATGAAGTCACAAGCAAATGGATTTTTTCACACATTTTAATGTCAATCTTTGGGAAATAGCTCATTGCCTGACTTATAAATGCTTCATCTTGAGTCTCATACAGGTGGTGAAACAACTCCAGAAATCCCAGCTCAGATGGAGAGTAGTCACTGTTTCCTAATTCTTCCATCCACTGAAGTGACTCTTGTTTTATGTCCAATGACGTTTTACAATTTAAAGCTTCCTCCAGTTGTTTTGTTTTCTTTTCATTCAATAGTCCAAACAAAAAGCATCTCATCTGCATCAAATTAGCGTCTTTATCATTTTTGCTTTCAAGTAACAACTTCAAATCTTCAAAAGACTCAACAGGATAATCCCTAGCTTCCCAATTGTCCTTCAACATATAAAACATAGCTGCAAAAAATTCCTGAACATGTAGATGGGTGAACACATAGCAATTTTCATACTCTCTGTCCCTTTGAAGAATATTCATGTCCAGAAAAATTGCAACATCATCTTTGGTCAACCCGTGCTTTCTGAGATTGTCCCTGTAAAACACATGTGTCATAGTCCATATTCCTTTAGCAGCCAAGTGGCACAGCCTCCCGAGTTGGTCCTGGTTGGGCAGACTAAGACAGCATTCATCTACTGTTGTGAACAAGCTGGAAATGTAGCTGGTAAAAAGAGCTGTGGTTGTCTGGCAGATGACTGTGACATCACCACCCTTCTCCATTTCCTGCTTCAGACAAGTACAAACAATCCAGCACACCTGGGGGACTCGGCACATGCTAAAAAGCATCTCATTGCTTCTTAGCAAACTGAATGCTTTCTTGCCCCACTCCTCATCTTCAAAAAACTGGTAAATATATTCCTTTCTTATCTGCTCAGGCATTCCAGGTAACTCTACATAACGTTGACTCTTCAGTACATTCTTCAGTCTCTTGGAAGATGTGAGTCTCATTGTCAACAATAAAGAGGACTCGGGAAGCATCACTTTCCTCAACAAACTACTCAGGAGGAAGGACACTGGGTGCACCTGGGTCCAGTCTTCACACAGTGCAAACTCAGGCTCCTCAAAGGCAAAGTTCAGTTCATCAAAACTATCAATAATAAAAAGGAGACCACTTGGCTGTGACAGAATCTTTTCAATGGGACTTTCTGTGCTGGGCCAGTCCTTTGATATCAGTTGAGCAAAGCTTGTCTCTTTCAACTGGTTCATCTCTCTTCCATTGAGGTAAAACACATAGGAAAACTTCTGATAGAAATTGCCCTTTGCCCAATCTAACATTGCCTTCCTTGCCAACTTTGTTTTCCCAACCCCAGCGGCTCCCTGAAGCACCACTATCCGTGGCTGCTCACCAGTTTTGGCATCCACATCAAACAAATGTTCCATCAAATCTTCATCTTCCTGAGAAATTGCATGATGGAAAGTTTCAAGTTCTCCAAGCCAAGAGCTCTCATCCCACATGATGCAAAATTTTTCCTTAATTTGAATTCTGTATTCTGTTCCACTATCTAGATTAGAATAGTACAGGGGAAAAAAGCAATGAACACACAATCAAAACAAATTCTGAGTTGTAATGTTAGGAATATGGGACTTGGGGTTAGAACCAAGTAATAATACAGGCCAAATTCAAAGCTGGTATAAATAAAAAAAATAACTCACATATAAATATTCTTATGGATTTAAAATTTGCATTAGCAAATTTGCATTTACCTTCTGGTAAATGTTTTCCCAAGTTATTATCAAATGATTGAAACTGCTTTCTAATTTTTCATTTGATATTGCTATTGTCAGTAAGTGATCTGGGACTGGCACCCCCATTTCTCTATTGGTAAGTCCAACTTGTTCTTATTTCTCTATTCTCTTCGAGGTAGGAAAGTAATACTATTCTGAAGGACTCTCCAAGATGTAAAATTTGATCTTGATATCTTGTAAAAGGAATGGCTAACATTTTCTGTAATAGCATAGCCAAAATAAGAGCTTAAATCATAATTTTACAGCTAGGTTTACTTCGCCATGGGCACAGTAAACAGGCAACACCTCCCTTTCAGGCCAAACAAAGGGAAAGAGTTTTAAAGCGAGGATATAGCTTTCCTCATGGGCATTATCTACCTCGGAAAAACTACTACAGAACATGCCTGTGATTATAGACTTCTAGTTTAGGCCACTAAAGAATAGAGATGGGACTTGAGCACCCCCTTGACTTGCATCCTCTGGTCTGCTTTAACAAAAATCAGGAGGAAAAGAAAGCTAGGCATCAGAAATGTAAAGATAGGTGGCAGGATGGCTGTTCTGTACAGTGATCTGCCCTCAAGGAGACCCAACAGGCCAGTCCACTGCAGTGGCTTTCGATCTGGTAAGCCTGGGCTTCAGCAGAAGTCAGCTTATGAAGGGCCCTGGCAGCTCTGCCAGCCAAGAGTTGGATCACTGGAAATGGAACTGCCCTGGAGTCGAAGGACTTCAGGTAAGAGCCACGGATCTTCCTGACTCTCAGCTGAAAAGCTCTTCACTCAGCCCAGCTTCCAAAGTGACCACTGCTGCTGAGTGGATGGCCAAGTAGGGTCAGCAACACTGCAGGCAGAGCTGTAAATTTCCTGTTATAGATGCCACCTGCCTTTACCTGGCCACCTCTCCTCCCAGGGCAGCTAGGTAATGGAAGTCAACAGGGTGCCTTCCCCAAGGAGGTTCACACCTCCCTTAGGATGTACCCTATGAAGAGATAGATAGGACTGGGCCTCTTACAAGGCCTAAAGCCCACCAGATTATTTTCAAGCCCCTTCTGTCAGTTTCTATTTGTCTCTCAATCGGAGAACTTATTCGTGGCTTAGACAGCACCTTTCTTGGGTCATCTAAATAATGACTCTGTCCTTTGTTCTACACCCTGTCTAGCCCACTTGGGCCTCATTCCTTTGTAATAATAGCCTCTACTCTAACATTAACGGCTCTACTCCCAACCTATGTACTAATGTTCCTCTCCCCTACTTAATGTTGTATGATTATTCAGAATTTCTCTATAGACAAACCCCTCTACCTGCAAAAGTTGAGGGGGCCTTTCTCCCGGTCTTGGCTGGGATCAGATTTAAGCCACATCCATCAAACTGTCCCCACAAGGGTCCAGAGACCCCCCATTTCCTCTCTTCTATGAAATCCTTTCATTACCTGGTTAATGCCACTCTTAAGATCATTGGTTGCTATTCTCACCCTGACTTGTATACTACAGTGTCTGTTTAAGTGTTTACAGCAGGTGATAATGGAATGAACCGATGCCTTCGGCAACCAGGCAGTCAACCAGATGCTTCTCCATCTATACATGCCTGTCCCTGTGGAGCCCCAAGATACCCTCAGCGAGCCCCTGTAGACGAGGTCCCCAGTCAGCAGGAAGTAGCCAGAGAGACTCATCACCACCCCCTTTCCTATCATCAAAAGGTCGGGATGGTAGCTTTGGGATCTGCAAGGAGGGAAGGCCTATACTTCCAGAAATGGAGAGTCCCTACCCGCACTTCCGGGGAAGAAAAGTCCTTGTCAAGGTCCCCATGGGTGCCTAAAAGGTCAACCAATGAGGATCAGACCTGCCTCAACCTTTAACCCCCACACCCTGTATCTATAAAAGGAGCCCTCCCAACCTCTGACGCGTGACTTCCCTGGCCCCCGCTCTGTTGGGACCGGGGAACCTTGCCCGGGAGCGGAATCCCAATAAAAGCTTGTGAATTAAAAAAAATTAAAATTAAAAAATTTGCATTAGAAGGTGGCAAGAACACCAGAGTTGACAATGCATAAAAATGAATCTTTGATGGAAAATGAATAGGTTTTATTGTCTAGAAATATTCTTTCCTTGTATTTTTCCTCTAAAACAAAATAAAATGACGACATATGTGGAGAACAGTTATCACTCAAAAAAGAGGCAAGAATTAATGATAGTAGCCAGGGAGGACCCTAAGACAGACCTGAACCTACAGATCAAAAGTATTTTTTTTTTTAAGAAATAAACAGGGGCCAGCACTGTGGTACACTAGGTTATTCCTCCACCTGCAGCTTGCCATCCCATATGGGTGCTGGTTTCTAGCCCCTGTTGCTCCTCTTCCAGTCCAGCTCTCTGCTGTGTCCTGGGAAGGCAGTGGAGGATATCCCAAGTGCTTGGGCCCCTGCACCTGCGTGGGAGATCAGGAGGAGGCTCCTGGCTTCGGATCGGCATAGTTCCAGCCATTCGGCCATTTGGGGAGCGAACCAATGGAAGGAAGACCTTTCTCTCTGTAACTCTACCTGTCAAATAGCTTGAAGAATATACTGAAGGAAAAAGATTCCCAATTGCCCAAGTAAAATGAAAATGTAGTTTCATCTCTAGCTCCTTCAGTCTGATTACTCCTTTAGATCTTCATTTAAATGACACTATGGGACTGGCCTTTCACGTTGCTGTTAATCTCATTCCACATCAGAGTCCCTGCTCCTCATGTTCAAGAACTGGACTGAATACCCAGCTGCTGACTTTGTCTTGGCTCAGCCCAGGATGTGGTGGACATTGAGGAGTGAACCAGAAATCTCCCATCTACTCAGTTTCTCTCTCCCTCTCTTTGCTTTTCAAATAAATATTTAAAAAAATTCAAACAAGCATGTAAATGACACTATCTCAGGGAAACCTGCTGAACCCCAAAGTTAGTTCTCAAATATTCTCAAAACTCAGTATATTTTTCATTTTACAGGATATTTCACAACCTGTAATTCTCCTACATATTTACTTTTGAAAGAAATGTACTTGAGTGGAATACATCAGTAGTTTCTCATTGCTTAGTGTCTAACATTCCTTGCACACAATTGTCAAATATACTTGCTGAATAAAAAACAATACAATTATATAATTGAATATGCAACCTTTGAATTAAAATAACATACAACTACATGCAAAACTAAGAACATAAGAAGTCTACAATATAGTTAGAAAAGAAATCCAGCTTCAGGGAAATATGTACACATAATCCTATCTCAGAGAAAATGAGCTTTATGCATCTAAAAACCTACAGGATGTGCACTAAAACTTTAACACTGGCTATTTCTAAATAGCAAGATAAGGATGTGGCGTGGGAGAATGAGAAAGTCACTTTATGTACTTTTATAATGTTTGAAACCTTTAGAACTTGTGCTGGAAAACAAAGGTAAACACATGATAGCTGAACGTTTTAGAAAAACAAAAACAACGATTAGTCAGCAGGGAGGAAGGGAATACTATTTCCTGAAACTAAAGCCTATCTTGAAACAGGACACGAAGATCAAAACACTGTGGTGCTGGTTCACACAGAGAGAGGACAATCAGAAAATAGGTTCAGAAATTATTATTTCATACTTACAGTATTTTACAAACTTCCTATGATAACTTACTTTTGTCACAAACTACCAGAGAATGAAGAGGTAATTAGCTATCTGAGTATTCATATCTACAAATATGAGGGAAAGAGCTGTCAGGCTTGAAAAAATAAATTGAAAACTATTAGTTTTTGCTCATTCCAAAGGAATAAACTTCCTTATATTCAATCATAAGGTCATTCAATAAAGTAAATAATTTGTATTAATTTGTGCTTGGAATGAAGTAGAGTCTTGGTTATTATTTGAATGAGATCTTATGAATCATTAGAAAGCGATATAGCTGGGTTAAAAGCAAAGATTTCTCACCAAGACCAATTTTTTTTCTACTACACTTGCACAACTATGTAGCATTCAAAACAAAGAGAAACTGGGACTGTGTTAAACTAAGATTGAAAAGGCCTGGTTCTAGACATTGGATTTTGTGCAGACTGGCTTGTCCATCTGCTGGAATGCAATCATAGGACCATCTCTAAAGGAAGAGAATTGATGAAATCAAATGATCCCTGCCAATGTAGACTCTTTAGTCCGTAAAACACAAATGTAAACATTGTTTTGTTCATCAGAGGATCAGCTTTTGACTAGGCATTTCCACATACTTCCCTCTTGAGGCCCTGGGTTAACAGAGAGGTCCCCGATTTGGACTTTGGCCACAGTCAGTTTTGTTGATTCTTTATTAATGATACTGAAAGAAAAGATGGAATAGTAAAAGAATCCTTCAAAAGTTCAAACATCTATTAAATTTCAAAAAAAGCCTATGCACTCACCCAGCATGGCTTCCTGGTCACCTTGCATCTCTCTGGGCTCAGCATCCTCTTGTTCCATAGCCGTGGCTGTCCCTGCAACAGGAGCATGAGATTGACCAAAAACAGAGAGCCTTGGTGATGGTCCTGACAGGGGCCAGCATTCTCCTCAGGGCTCCAATTCTATAACTGCCTGGCTTTCAGAAAACTAGAGCAAAAAGAACCTCAGACTCCATCAACTTAGCTTAAGGAAGAAGTGATATGGTACTAGTAATATTTAAATGGGAGATTTCTTATTATGCTCCCTAGCCTCTAGAGCAGAGGGTTTAGCACAAGCTGAGGTTCCCTTGTCTACACTGACTTCTCAGTAATATGGTGAGGCTCAAAGGAATCCATAGCTATACTTTATAGCTATAGGGCCTTAGCTAAGCATGAGGAATTTTGAATATCTAATATTTCATACCTCAAAATTAAAATATTGGATTGGCCTATGTCCTTTAATAAGTTTTAGCCAATTAATATAAAGTAGCCATATACAGAAATGTTTAATATACATTAAGATATGTTAAGTCATATTTGTGATTTCTCAAAATTTAGCCTAAGCTTTTTTTTATAGTTTAGGCAATGGTATGCTAGAAGAGAAGTTTTCTATTGCTCAATCTCCTTCATCATTTTGATTGGCACATGATGGATAAGTTACCCCCAGTTAAGGAACCAGGCTGGGTTATAGTACTCAAAACCCCCATCCCTTCAGTGTTCCACACATGACCCAACAAGCTCTCCACGTACAAGATCATGGAGATTGTGTCCCTCGGAACAGTTTAATCCCTAACTCCATTTTACAGCTTCCTTCCTATAGGCTCCAGGGTACACTTCCTTCTCACCATCCCCAGATATGTCCCTGGAATCACTCACAGTTGATCTCTGCTTTTGCTCTCTCACACAAACCCCTTAGGTTCATCTTGCCAAAGATTTTCAGTGTCACACTCCAGGCCTGCTCTTCTGGATAATATCTGTTCATCAGGTTAGCCAGATCCTCACGCTTGGCCTTCTTCACTGTGGACCAAGGTATCAGGCAGGGCCCAGGTTCCATGGTGTCCTTTAGAAGTAACTTGAATTTATTGAATTCCTCTTTGTTCAGCTCCTCCAAATACAACAGCAGCCCAAAATCAGAAAAGTAGGAAGATGAAGAAGCTGCCATCTTGTCTATGGATTAATATTCAGGCTAGAGTGGGGAAAAGTAATCAAGATAAGGTGGAATGAATAGGACCTATGGAAAACTAAGAGTAGAAAGTAAAATACCTTTAAAATACAGGTCGATTCAATAAACATTTGTCAAAACCCACTACTTTAGGCTTAGTATTGACCCAGGGTGCTTTATAATACATTTTCTTTTCTATTTTTTACAGATTTATTTGAAAGAGTTACACAGAGAGAGAAGAGGTACAAAGAGAGAGAAGAGGTACAAAGAGAGAGAAGAGGTACAAAGAGAGAGAAGAGGTACAAAGAGAGGAGAAGAGGTACAAAGAGAGGAGAAGAGGTACAAAGAGAGGAGAAGAGGTACAAAGAGAGGAGAAGAGGTACAAAGAGAGGAGAAGAGGTACAAAGAGAGGAGAAGAGGTACAAAGAGAGGAGAAGAGGTACAAAGAGAGGAGAAGAGGTACAAAGAGAGGAGAAGAGGTACAAAGAGAGGAGAAGAGGTACAAAGAGAGGAGAAGAGGTACAAAGAGAGAGAAGAGGTACAAAGAGAGAGAAGAGGTACAAAGAGAGAGAAGAGGTACAAAGAGAGAGAAGAGGTACAAAGAGAGAGAAGAGGTACAAAGAGAGAGAAGAGGTACAAAGAGAGAGAAGAGGTACAAAGAGAAAGAGAGGTCTTCCACCCGGTGGTCCACTCTCTAATTGGCCACAACAGCCTGAGCTGTGCCAATCCAAAGCCAGGGGCCAGGAGCTTCTTCTGGGTCTCCCACGCAGGTGCAGGGGCCCAAGGACTTGAGCCATCTTCTGCTGCTTTCCCAGGCCATAGCAGAGAGCTGGATCAGAAGTGGAGCATCCAGGACTTGAACCAGTGCCCATATAGGATGCTAGCACTGCAGGCAGTGGCCTTACTCACTATGCCACAGTGCCGGCCCCAATACATTTTCTATGATAAAACATTATTTAACATAGATACTGCACTATTTCTTCCACCTGCTCACCAGGTGGAAATTACCAGCCCTACCACTTGTGGACTTAAAAAAAAAAAAGTCTCTCCAACCTCAGGTTAGTTTTCTTCTGCAAAGAGGGGATATCATAATCAACCTCAAAAGATAGTAGTATGGAGCAAATGAGACATTATCTATGTATAACCTGACACAGTATACACTCTTACTGAGTGGTGGCAATTTTCCTTATCCCTATACTTTCCCTTACCAACATCCAACACACTCACCTGTCTAAGCCTATAAAAACACTATTATTGCATTCCTGCCAACACATTTTTCATGAAGTACACGCAATTGGAATAAGCTGCCATCTATCTCTTCTTGTCATGTTGTCTCTTGTTATCAATCCATACACAACCACTGTGGTCTGTTCCTACATCACAAAATTCATTTCAGGTCTTCTCCCCAACACCAGTTATTGTGGATGAATTCAGTGTTAAATTTCATCCAAAACAGTATTATCTCAGATCCTTGATATCAACTCCCACGACCTCACTACACTTTGGCATTTCACTCTGATGCACTCACCCAGGCCTTATCAAAAACTACTCACACTCTGAGATTTTAAACTCTCACAATCCATTTTATACTAATATCTCCCAGTTAACTGGGTAATTTCATTCCTCATTCCCACTTTGACACTTCAAACATCATTAAATCATGATCTTCTGAGACCTATGTTTTTCTCTTTTGTAGTCAACCATCTTAAGAACCTTATTCCATTTCTTAATAACATAAGCACACTTTCCCCGCCACCTTCAAGTTTCTCACTCCTCTGCAGTGATTTGCCTGAAAACAAAGTAAGTGGTACAGCTGGAACCTTAGGTCTTTCTCTAACATCCTACCCTTTCCATTCTTTCATAATTCTCCCACCTAATCTTGCTAATGGGATTGGAAAAGACAGATACGTAGGGAAAACTTACATAAGGGAGAGTTTATCTATTAAACAGAAGGTGAATTATCTTAAGAATTACATAGTAAATCTGGAATGTTGGGCAATTGGTGAGATACCAGTCATTTTAGAATTGTTTTTAAACTATACTCCAAGAATATTCTAGATTATAGATAAACCTTACAAAAACATGTTCCATATTTTTCCCCCAAAGGAACCAAAATGGAAACAATTTGAGGAAACTTAAGGAACACACTGACATTTTCTCCAGGACATACATAAGAGTAAGAGAAAATGAAGCATGGAACACATTACATTCAACCATCCAGCCTAGAAATGTGCAGATATCCCTGCACGTGAGCCTTTTTTTCCTCCTTTTGCTTTCCCCTTTATTATAACAAAGGAAGGGACTCACTTCCTTTTTCTACAGCTTGTTCCTTCACCCAAGATCTCAATCTCAGATGTTCCAAAAGTGTGTAATCTATTATTGATCTCTCTTCTGTCTTCAACTTTTCCCTGTCCTCTTAAGTTCTTCCCAATAGTATTTAAACATGCCAAAATCTAGTCTTTCTCAAATGTTCTACTTCATATCCCTTTCATCCTCATGGTCAAAAGTCTAAATCTTCTGTATTTCATATGTCACCTTTTCAACTCACTGCAGCCTATCTTTTGCTACCTCAATTTCACTGAGGTAACACATATCAATTACCACTCTGCTTCAAAACTCAACACACATTTTAGGATCAATTTCCTATCTGTAGGCAGGAATAATATGTCCAAGTATTAATAAAGCTAATGCATCACTTAATTTCGTTTCATTTCAACAATGGCTTCCAAGTTTATATTATTTCTCCCCTTGGCTCTCATAATTCCACACTTGCTTCATTTTCTTTCTACCTTGCTAGGTGTCCCTTAGAACCAAGACCTATTTGGGTCTGAATTCTATTTGGTTTCTACAACACTAATAAAGTAAAATGTCCTTTGGCATCCTTTCTAAAGGTTTTATGCTGTTCTTGAAAGTTTTGGTTTTGTGCTCTTATATTTTTAGAATATAAAGGAATATATACAGGAAAACAAATGTTTGGTGCTGTTTCTGTTACATAAATGCATCAATTCATTCTAAAATTTTCTGACCTAAAATGAGAACCCATAATCTAAGAGGATTTCAATTTACAAATTTATTTTTATGACTATTACCTAAAGGCTATTTGTTCTAAATAAATTATTAGGTAATAATAACTGCATTTGTTGAGGACCAACCATGTGTAAGTTCTCTCTGAAAAACTTCTCCAGTCTTCAAAGCAGTCCTCCAAATTTGGTTTTCTCCACTTTGTAGAGATACAGAAACTTGAAAATTAAGAAACAAGGGGTTGATGCTGTGGTGCAGTGGGTTAAGCTGCAGTCTGCAGCAGTGGTACCCTATATGGGCACCATTTCAAGTCCTGGTTGCTCCACTTGCAATCCAGTTCCCTGCTAATGTGACTGGGAAAGCAGCAGCAGAAGGCCCAAGTCCTTGAGCCCCTGCACCTATATGAGAGACCCAGATGAAGCTACTGGATTCGGCCTGGTCCAACCCTGCTATAGCAGCCATTTAGGGAGTGAACCAATGGATGGAAGATCTCCCTCTCCCTCCCCCCCCCTCCCACTCTCTGCCCCCCCCCTCTACCTCCCCCTTCCCCTCCTAGCCTTAACAAAAAAAAAACGCCACACAAACCCAAACTGAAGGATAAGCTATCAAAATACCCGACTAGTACTTCTTAAAACCATCCAGGTCATCAAAAACAAAACTGTCACAGACCTGAGCAGACTAGGGAGACAAAGTGACTAGATGTAACATGGCATCTTTGAAAGGGTCCAGGAATAAGAACACTTGGAAAAAATGGTGAAATCCAAATTAAATGCAACTTAATTATCTTAGTCAATTATCTTAATTATGAAAAATACCACAGTAACATGTTAAAATAGGGGAAATTACCATATAGCTCTCTGCTAATGGCCTGGGGAAAGCAGCAAAGGATGGCCCAAGTGTTTGTGCCCCTGCCACCCACATACAAGGCCTGTAAGAAGCTCATGGCTTCCGGCTGGCCCAGCCTTGGCTGTTGCAGCCATCTGGGAAGTTAACCAGCAGACAGAAGATCTCTGTCTCTCCTTCTCTCTAACTCTTTCAAGTAAATAATTTTTTTAAAAAAACAAAGAAGGGAGCCCAATGAAAAACAGATAAATGAAACAAGCATGGAAGAAACAAAGGTTCCCAGTCTTAAATTGTTTAAAAAAAAATGCGGAAAATCTGAGGAATTCAAGAACCCTTTCTGTAATTCTAAGAAAGGTAACTATTCAGAAGTAAAATATTTTTAAAAACTAGCAATTATAACCCAAACACCAGCAGAAATGTGTAATGCAGCTGCACCAGGAGACATACAAGCATAATTACAACAGCCACTGTTTCTAATTCCTAAGCACCAGACAACATACAAGAGTTCATCAACACATAACGTGGTGGGGTTGGTGAGGGCTGGTATCGTAGCACAGCAGGTTAACCCGCTTACAATGCCAGCATCCAGTATGAGCACCCATTCAGGTCTCAGCAGCCCCACTTCCCATCCAGCTCCCTGCTGATGTTCCTGTGAAAGCAGTTGAGGATGACCAAAATTCGTGGGCCCCGGCTACCCATGTAGGAGACCTGAATGGAGTTCCAGGCTGCTGGCTTCAGGCTCACCCAGCCCCAACTATTATGGCCATTTGGGAAATGAACCAGCAGATGAAAGATCGCACTCTCTGTCTCTCCCTCTAACTCTGCCTTCCAAATAAATATCTTTATATGAATATAGAATTGATGAAGTATGATCATTACATGCAAGGAAGTCCTATATGTAATGAAAACGTATCTGCAGGTACATACCAATAGGATGAATCCTACAAATAATCAGCAAGTCAAAACCAGTATAATGCACTGTATAAGTTCATTTTAGAAAGATCAAAACAGAGTAGGCATTTGGCAAAGTGGTTAAGACCCCACGTGGGCTGTCTGCATCCTCAATCAGGGGAGTGCCTGGGTTCAAGTCCTGGCTCAGCTCCCAAGTCTAATGTGTACCCTGGGAGGCATCAGGTGATGGCTCAAGTCGTTAGGTTCCTGCCATGCACATACGAGACCTGGATTGAATTCCTGGATCAGCTCAGATACGGATGTTGTGGACATTCAGGGAGGAAACCAGTGGAGATTTCTGTCAGTTTCCCTGCCTTTCAAGAGGATCAAAACAGAAAAATGAAATGATTTGGTACTTTTATGGATGCATGCATTTTAAAAATGGGCCTCAGGTAAGGCAGTTAATGTACAGGCCAGTTTAGTGTTAACTTGATGGGAAGTGGGGTTAGGTGAGCAATTGTCAGAGCAGGTGTCTTCCCCTGCAGTTCTTAGGTGCTGTTAATGTTCTATTCTTCAATCCAGTGATGGTTTACACGAGTGATCTATCCAATAATCACTAAGCTGCACACTTAGGATTAAAGCACTCTTATGAGTTATATTTCACACTCTAATATGGTTTTAAAAAGGTTCATTCACTAGAAAGGCAGGAAATAAATCAGAATACTACTAAAGCAAATTTACTTTAAATGTCCTTTTCAGTAGAGAACAAAAGAAAGAGGCTAACCAGTATCTCAGAAAAGTTTCAAACTTAAGGCCATACCAAACCAGGAAGTATCACTGATCAATGACCGAAATAGCAAAAGTAAGCTTTTAAAAAATTAATTCCATTTGATAAAAAAGTGAAGCAAGTCTTATTAGTATACAATTGCTACACATTTTGCAAAGCTGCATGTCCACAAATATCAAGAACTTTAAAACTACACATGACTTTTCAGTCAGTACCTTCATCTTTCAGAAATTATCCCAAGGAGAGAATCCCAAATACATAAAGAAAGTTTTGTGCATAAAGGTGTTTACTTCAGATAACAAATTGCCAAATAATAATTATGTTTAATGAAGTAAATGCATAAGAAATGGCATATACTTGATTTCTCAATCATTAAAATGGCCTACTCATGCAGCCGACTCCACTTTGTGGAGAACTAAAGGCATGTGACAGAACAAGAGGATTACAACTAAGGAATTAAAGTCTCTGCAGAGGAAACAAGAAAATAAAACAATCAGGACAGGTGGTTTTTGAGTTTAGGACAATTTGTGACAACTTGCTTTAATGAGAATATATCCCTTAAATGGAAAAAAAAAAAAAAAGATGTAAAAAGGTAATATCCATCTTCAAGCCCAAGAGATAAATTAACACCTGCCAACTGCTCTTAAATTGACAGATGGGCCCCCATTAGTAGCGCCTTATAGACAGTTTTAGGTCACTGCTGGGGGTGGCAATGATAAAGCATCGCTGTTGCCGCTATGGGGTTAAAGGGTGACCGACGAAGGGAACAGCATGACCTGTTATTTCTGTAAGTTTGCTAAGAAAAAGAGAACAGCACCTGAGAGTGTGGAGCAAAGGGACTGCAACGTTTTAGGCAGCTTCCTTCGTTTTCAGCAGGGAAAGCGGCTCCGCCCAGAGGGAAGGAAAACCCGAGGAGCACAGGTGTGGGATTAAAAGAGGAACACCTGCTCCAGAATGGAAGGCGTGGGCCTGAATCCAGCAGAGATGATAAAGGTGGGGCGTCTCATTCCACTTTAAGATTGATTGATTAAATAATCAATCAAAGAGTTGCACTGAGAGGGAGAGAGAGGGATCTTCCACCAGCTGTTTCACTCTCCAGATGGGCTCAATGGTCAGGGCTGAGTCAGACCGAAGCCAGGAGCTTCCCATGTGGGCACCGGGGCCCAAGCACTCGGACCATGTCCCGCTGCTTTTCCCAGGTCATTAGCAGGGAGCTGGATCGATAGCGGACCAGCTAGGGCAAGGAGCTGGTGCACATTTGGGTTGGGGCATCTCAGGCTGCCAGCTTTACCCGCTGCTCCACAACACCAGCCCCTCTCACCACTTTACCTCAGCAAAGTTCAGAAGCAAGCTTCGTACCCCAGCGCTAGGCCATTGAGTTTTTAATGGAAGGTTACTGGCTAAACACGCGTGCACGTGTAAACTCCTGTCCACCCACACACACACACCGTGACCATGCAAAGTTACTCCCTACATACACTCTGTCACTGCCCACGCCCACACCCCAAACCCGAAAACCGCCGACATTCTAGACCCCCAGGTCCGCATCCCCTTCCTGTCCTTCCGCACAGTATGGACTCACACGGCGCCTTTCTTTTAGAGCAGGCAAAACACACACAGAGTAGGGTGACCCCATACCTTGGGTTTCGGTGGGCGTCAGTGACGAAGGTGAAATCCCAGCGCTCAAAATCGGGAAGGGAAGCTTCAACAGGCACTTGCAGCTTGATGAGAGAAGCGCACCTTTGGGCTTATAACCCCTCCCCTCCCTGCAAACCAGAGCCAACAGCTGCGAGGGCCTCCCGGGTGGTTGGCCCCACAGCCCCGCTGCGAGTCTCCTGCCCATTGGCTGGCCGGGCGCAGGGCGCTGCTCCCACGCCTTTCCCGAGATGATACGTTGTTCAACATGGGATCCTCTGCACTCAGCACACCTGCCCGGCACACAGGCCCCTTAGTTCCTGATGAACAGTCACGTGTTAAAGTCTTAGAATGAGCTTTTCCCATCCTGGATGACTCCCAGCAGACAGAATCCCTTTATTCATCCAATCTGTCCAATAATCCATGCTATCATTGAGCACCACCGCCGTGCCTGTGCCTGGCAGGTTTCTGGGCCCCCTCTAGCAGTAAACAAAACATCCAGTCTCCTTCCACTAATTCCTCACTCTTAGGAAGTTTACCTGCTACCGAAAGCACGCAGATAATCAGCTGTGGAGTATCAGGTGGTAATCGTTGCTATGATGAAAAGTAGGACCTAGGAACTTAGTGCGGGGGCAGAAGGGTAAGCGATGGGTCCTCCTTCTCTGAGGGGGGAGGGTAGGCACTGCTAAGGTGACCAGTGCAAGAAGTGAGGGTGTGAGCCATGTGGGTATCTGGGAGAGAGACTTCCTGGAAGAGAAAATAAGGCCTCTAAGTCATCGCTCCAATCTCCATGTTTCTACGAGCCACTATTCTTTGGTTTTAGGATAAACCAACAGACAGCTATAGGCAGGGAAGCCAAGAGCTCATTCAGACCACCATTTCTTAGACTCGTCTCCCCATCCACAGTCTTGAACAGAGATTCCCCTTATGACACGAGAAGAGCAGTTCACCTTTTCTTTTAATGCGAAAAAGCCCCGGCTCTTTCTAGTATTCACCAACCTTGGCACTAAGAAGACATTGTCAGTGTGTCTGGGAGCAAAAGGTGGTAAAGATTAGTGTTCTTAATTAGCAATCTGTTGTTTGAAACGAAATCCCAGGTTCCATTTCCCTCTCAAAATCAGTTTAAAAATGCTCAAAATGCAGGAGACTGTTATACCTTTCATAATCGCCAATAAAAAATAATTTAGTCTCAATGCATATTATTTTTAAAATGAGATTATAAATTAAATACCATTACGTGCCAGGAATGCTGAAAGGTAAATTACATGGATTATTCACACCATTCCTTAACAACCATGACTAATATTCATTCTATGGGTTGGAATATTGGGTCACTGTCTGTGTATTTAGGACACTTAACTGCTAGCTACCATTGTTTAATTACACTGAAATTTTCATCTTATGGATGAGAGCACTGAGGTTAAATAGCTTTCCAATGGCAGCTGGTGGATAACAAAACAGCAGGTTTTAAAGACTGCTGTTTGTCAGACAAAAAAAGCCCATTTTTTTTCTTTTACTTTTTATTTAATCAAAAAACAGATGAGAGAGAGAGAGAAATGAGGATGAGCACTTCCATCCGCTGGTTCACTTCCTAACTGCCCCCAAACTGGGAGCGAGTCAGACCGAAGCCAGAAGCCTGGAACTCAATGCTGGTGTGCACTCAACTATGTAAAGCCACCAACACCTGCCACTCTCAGGCTGTATTAGCAGGAAGCTGGAATCAGGAGTGGAGCTAGGACTGAAACCCAGGCTGGCCAATACGGGATAGAGGCATTCCAAGAAGATTTTCACCCCTGAAAGAATCGCTGCCCCCGAACTCAAGTCTTTAAAGTCTATGCCACATTGTCATAAAGCCGGGGAGGGGTCTATGGCCGATGATTTTGAAAATGCCTCTGGAATTTTGAGAAATTCAGGTGTTTGATAGGGTAGTGGGGTCCAGGCAGATAAGCTTTGGGTCACCCACTTCTTTTAGACTTTTAACTGTAAACATTTAGCTAACATACAGGGTATTTCCTACATGACAAGGACGGTTTTAAGCATTTTAACTACACTAACTCACTTAGTTCTAATAAGCCAGAGGCATAATCATTGTTATTATGCCTATTCATAATATACTCATTAAAAGTTAAGCAATTCAGCCAGGATCACATAGAACCTTTGATAGGGTCGTCATTAAAAAGAGAGGGGCTTCCATGTGCTTAAAACCCACGTTTGAGGAAGGACAGCTTGAAGAGGCGAACACATGTTCCTCACAAAATACACTCCACCAAACACTAGAGAGCAGGCGCCTGGAAGTCTCCTTGCCGCTCCAGGACACCCAGGGAGGGGGCTGTTGCCCTCGACTTCACCTCAGTTCTATTTCCCGTCTGCCAAGGCCGCTGGGCCTTGGCGGGAAGGCGGGAGGGAGGAGAGTCCAGGAAGGAGGCCAGTCCCGGGCAACAACAAAGGGCAATCTAGAAAGCCCTTCCCGTGGCTGAGCGAGTCCACACCTCTCATCGTCCCGCGACGGCGCTAGCCAGGGCCAGGGTTATTGGGGGCGCCCATTCCGAGGGCGCGGGACAGCTGGCGCAACCGCCCCCTGGCCAAGGAACGGGGTCCTGAGAGCAAGTGTTTCCTCGGTTCCGGTTAGGGAGGTTCGCACTTGCAGGCTGGGAGGATGCCAGAATTCTCCACATTTTTCTGAAGCCTCAGCCACGCCCTTTCCCCCAGTCCTAAAAGCGCCTAGGTTATTCCTATTGCGGTAGTGCGCAGCTGCTTCACCTCATCCAGGCTCGCAAGCGCCGGGTGCGCCGCTCTCCCGCGCGGGCCTGAGGGCTGCTGCCGGGCGGCGCCTCCACCTTTCTGGCCAATCAGGAGCCTCGTTCTCCCTGCTCTCCTTTCCCGCCCCGTCCCTCTGGTATCCATGGAAACGCGACGAGTGTCCATTCCCATGCCCGCGACTTCCGTTTCGGTGGAGCCGGGCTGCGGCCATTGTTTGGGAGGACCAAGTGTTCTGGCCGGTGGCGGTTTCCCCCAAGAAAGGTTCCGTAAGTGACGCGGACGCCCCGGAGAACAACGCTTAGAAGCGGACAAGAACGAGGAGAGCAGCGGCTGAGCGAAGTGACAGAGAAGTGAGGAGTGGGGACTGCGAAGCGCCCCGGCTGGGAAGTCCCGGAAACACGGTTGTAGGTGGGTTCTCCGCAGCTGCCTTCCCACGGTAAGAGTGAGTGAGGTGCGGGAGAGAGGAGGCAGAAAGCCGATTGGGCGCCAGCGTCCGAGTGCCGGAGCCAGGGATTTGGATGCGCAGCAGAAGCCGCACGGATCTGGGCGATGAGCCACTCCTGGAGGGGCGCCCACCTCTGTCCTGCTCTTGGGGTATGCCTTAACTCCCTTTCTCTCTGGAGAGTGGGCTCTTAACTAATCGCTTATTTTCCCAGGGCTCTACCTGGCACCAGCAGGGAAGGACTCATGCCTCCGCTTTCCAGATGAGGAAACCGAGGCCTCCGGAGCGCTCGGGAGTTTGGCTGTTTGCAAAGTCCCACAAGTGGTTGACGGCCGAGTTGAGACTATGACCGGGTCCCTTGAGCCTTAGATCTAAGATCGTCCTTGACGCCAGGTACCTCTCTAAATTTAAACCCTCTGTGGTAAGAAGAGAGAACAGTGCAATTACCTTCTATATAAATTGAACAACAAAAAAAAAACTTTTAGAAAGTAACTTTTAAAGTATACTATTGTGGTTTTTATTGTTTAATTATAATAACATCTGAACAATAATAATGAACAAAAATCCCTAGGCTTAGAGAGGTTTCATTACGTAGAAAGGCATCTGCATCCCTGAAGGGACTAAACTGTGAAATCAAATTCTGTCTTTCCATGTCTAAGCCAGAGTTCTATCTCTTGAAGTTTCTAGATTATCGTAAATAAGTTCCAGGATGCCAGTGAGTAGATCTCTCCTTTTGGATTACTGAAAGGGAACAGTAGTGCTTTGGGGCTCTTTTTGATCTCTTTCTAGGAAATATGGGTGTTATATTAGAATGTGGGGATTTTAGTGAGTTTGGGGATTTACTATAATGTCCAGTTTTTCCTTCTTCCTTTCCCTCAGCTCAGCCATCTCAACATTCTACCCTCCCCCACAGGTGGAGCACAGGAGAAAGGAATGTATTTTGCTGTACTTGTTGTCTGATTCCAGGACAGCAGGTTTGTCTTCTTTTTTTTTTTTTTTTTTAAGATTTATCTGTTTACTTGAAAGGCAGAGTTACACAGAGGTCTTTTATCTGCTGGTTGACTCCCCAAATGGCCACAACCACCGGAGCCTGGCCCATCCAAGGCCAGGAGCCAGGAGCTTCCTCTGGGTCCCCCACACTGGTGCAGGGGACCAAGCACTTGGACCATTTTCCACTGCTTTCCCAGGCCATCAACGGAGAGCTGGATCAGAAGTGGAGCAGCCAGGACTCAAACCCGCATCCATATGGCATGCTGGCACCAGAGGCGAATGCTTAACCTACTATGCAGCAGTGCCAGCCCCAGCAGCTTCGCTTTATCTTTTTTTTTTTTTTTTTTAAGATTTTATTTTATTTGAGAGAGTTACAGACAGTGAGAGGGAGAGACAGAGAGAAAGGTCTTCCTTCAGTTGGTTCACTCCCCAAATGGCTGCAACGGCTGGAACTGTGCCAATCCGAAGCCAGGAGCCAGGAGCTTCTTCCTGGTCTCCCACGTGGGTGCAGGGGCCCAAGGACTTGGGCCATCTTCTACTGCTTTCCCAGGCCACAGCAGAGAGCTGGACTGGAAGAGGGGCAGCCGGGACTAGAACCGGCACCAATATGGGATGCAGGCGGAGGATTAACCTACTGATCCAGGGCACCAGCCCCAGCTTTGTCTCTTTTTTTTTTTTTTTTTTTTGACAGGCAGAGTGGAGAGACACTAGAGAGAGAGAGACAGAGAGAAAGGTCTTCCTTTGCCGTTGGTTCACCCTCCAATGGCCACCGCGGACAGCGCGCTGCGGCCGGCGCACCGCGCTCATCTGATGGCAGGAGCCAGGTGCTAGGTGCTTTTCCTGGTCTCCCATGGGGTGCAGGGCCCAAGCACTTGGGCCATCCTCCACTGCACTCCCGGGCCACAACAGAGGGCTGGCCTGGAAGAGGGGCAACCGGGACAGAATCTGGCACCCCGACCGGGACTAGAACCCGGTGTGCCGGCGCCGCAAGGCGGAGGATTAGCCTGTTGAGCCACGGCGCCGGCCTAAGCTTTGTCTCTTATAATTAATGAAATATTGCTGATTTCTCCATGGGTAGTGGAGGTGGTAGAAATGGCAAGGGTGATGGAAAAGGATTGTTGCTTGCTTGAGAAGCTTCCAAGCCTCCTATGCAGCATGCCTCTGCCTCCCACCCAGGGTCTTTTCCCAACATTCATTCATTAATTCACTCATGTCTTATTTACCTAGTATTGTTCTTAGTACTCTGAAGTAAAGCAGTATTAGAATTTCTTCATATTGGGAGGTAAACCATAAAAGTTTAAAATTTCTTAAGTTATCCACATTAAACAGTACAGTAGTGACTGGTCCTTGAAACACAGCAACAGGAACTCAAATTGGCGTAGTCATCAAGAATAGGAAGAGTCCCTTCCAGACAGGAAAACCAGCACTTGGTCTCATAGAATTTGAGAGGACAAATAGGGAAACTGGGCTAGCTGCAAGGGAGTAGTATAATTACTGATATATAAAGTGAAGCCACTTTGTGGGGGGCTATTAACATGCCATTTGTTACTTATACTTAGATCCCTTTTCCTGTTAACCAGGAGTAGTCACTACTGACAGTTGAGTTACTTGTAGTCTTTTATCTAATATTTAATATACATAATCACCAACATGTATAAATACTAATATGTATGCATACACATATATACGTGCACATATGCATGTACAAACACATAAGGGACATGTATATGGAGTGATTAGTATATAAAATACAAATCATAACAGGCTACTTGAAAGCAGGGAATTTCCCTGTGGAATGTACCTTGCATGTAGTAACTAGCACTCAGTAAATATTTGTTGATTGTGTGAATGGTTTTATTTAACATGTAATGAGTACTTTTCCAAGCAGTTTGTGGTCCCATAAGTTTCAGTGACTACTGTTCTGTTTCAGGTATATACCATGCTCTTTTTTTTTTTTTTTTTTTACAGGCAGAGTGGACAGTGAGAGAGAGAGACAGAGAGAAAGGTCTTCCTTTGCCGTTGGTTCACCCTCCAATGGCCGCCGTGGCTGGCATGCTGCAGCCAGCGCACCACGCTGATCTGAAGCCAGGAGCCAGGTGCTTCTCCTGGTCTTCTATGGGGTGCAGAGCCCAAACACTTGGGCCATCCTCCACTGCACTCCTTGGCCACAGCAGAGAGCTGGCCTGGAAGAGGGGCAACCAGGACAGAATCCGGCACCCCAACCGGGACTAGAACCCGGTGTGCCAGTGTGCCAGCGCCACAAGGTGGAAGATTAGCCTATTGAGCCACGGCACTGGCCTATACCATGCTCTTCTAAAATTTTCTTTTATTGGGGAAAATTTAAGTATTTCCCAGTGTTTTGCTATCATAAGCAACTTTTAATAAGTATTCTCACACATGATTTATTAAGTATGTCTTTTTATTTTCTTAAAATATAGTACAAAAAATAGGCCGGCGCCGTGGCTCAACAGGCTAATCCTCTGCCTTGCGGCGCCGGCACACCGGGTTCTAGTCCCGGTCGGGGCGCCGGATTCTGTCCCGGTTGCCCCTCTTCCAGGCCAGCTCTGTGCTGTGGCCCAGGAGTGCAGTGGAGGATGGCCCAGGTGCTTGGGCCCTGCACCCCATGGGAGACCAGGAAAAGCACCTAGCACCTGGCTCCTGCCATCGGATGAGCGCGGTGCGCCGGCCACAGCGCGCCGACCGCGGCAGCCATTGGAGGGTGAACCAACGGCAAAGGAAGACCTTTCTCTCTGTCTCTCTCTTTCACTGTCCACTCTGCCTGTCAAAAAAATAAATAAATAAATAAAAAATTAAAAAAAAAATATAGTACAAAAAATAGAAAACATAGTCAAATGATATAAGCATCGTTTAGGCTTTTGAAAAACCTGAGTTCTTTTTTAGAAGTATTACATGAACTTAAACTCTATCTTGATCCTGTCTTGCTGAATATTTCCCAGCATTTAGTATTACTTAAAAATTGTTTTCCTTCATTTGCATCCCATTAGTAAAATTGACTTTTTTTTACATATCCGTATTGACTATTTATTTTCCTTCTTTGATGAATTGCTCTTGACTATCTTTGCCTTTTATCCTGCAGAATTTTTGTTTCCATTTTATACTAGCTACTGTTCTGTGTAAAAGACAATTTGTTATATAGTGTAAATATTTCTCCTATTTTATCACTTGCCTTTTACCTTTTAAAGTTTAAATTTGCATGAAATGTAATCTTACTAATTTTATTCATATGGTTTAATGTGTCAAAACATATTTATATATATTTAGTTTTTTATGTATTTCATTCTTCTCTGAAGAATGAAAGTTCTTCTTTATCTCCAAATGTAATACATAATTACTTTCATTTTCCTCCATTATCTTTACAGTTTCAAGTATATTAACAGTTTAATTGTTTATCAGGAATAAATGACAGAAGTTAAACTTTCTTTTTCCTTCCCACTTACTAATTTTTCTAATAACAATTATCTTCTCTACTGATTATATTGGTACCTTTTCATATACAAAATTACTAATTTATATTTTTTAGATTTATTTAAAAGAATTACAGAGAGAGATGGAGAGACAGAGAGATCTTCCAGCCACTGGTTCACTCCCTATGGCTGCAATGGCTGGGGCTGGGCCAGGCCAAAGCACTAACCAAGAGCTTCTTCCAGCTCTCCTACATGGATAGCAGGGGCTGGCTCCTAGCTTTGGCTTGGCATAGCCTTGGCTGTTGGAGCCATTTGGGGAGTGAACTAGCAGATAGAAGATCTCCCTGTTTCTCCCTTTCTGTCTGTGTAACCATGCCTTTCAGATAGATAAATAAATCTCTAAAAATAAAAAAAAAATTAAATACAGGTTCTGTACCCCACTACCTGGGTTGTTTCATATTCCAACCACTGCTTAATTCTATAATTTAGATTGACTTAATTAACTAATGTCTCATTTTTTAAAGATTTATTTATTTATTTGAAAGGCAGAGTTAAACAGAGAGAGAAGGAGAGGCAGAGAGAGAGAGAAAGGTCTTCCATCCAGTGGTTCACTCCCCAATTGGCTGCGACGGCCAGAGCTGCATTGATCTGAAGCTGGGAGCCAGGAGCTTCTTTGGGGTGTCCCACACGGGTGCAGAGGCCCAAGCACTTGGGCCATCTTCTGCTGCTTTCCTAGGCTACAGCAGAGAGCTGGATAGGAAATGGAGCAGCCGGGTCTTGAACTGGTGCCCATATGGGATGCCAGCGCTTCAGGCCAGGGCATTAACCCGCTACGTCACAGTGCCGGCCCTGTCTTCTTTAAAGTGGGAAATCTAATCTACGTAAAGCTCTCAGGAAGATTAAATGAGATCATTCATGTAAAAAACAAAGCACAGTGCTTAACATCCATAACTCATTAGGAATTGATTACTATTATGTTAGTATTTAAAATATTATGCATATCTGATACAACTGTAAGACAGAATTGAGGCAGAGAATCTAGCTTAAATTTTCCCCAAATGTCTAGTCATTCATCCCAAATTTTTATTCTAAAAAACTCCATCTTTTCCCCACAACTTTTTTTTAAAGATTTTATTTATTTATTTGAGAGGTAGAGTTACAGTGAGAAGCAGAAACAGAAAGGTCTTATATCCACTTATTCACTCCCCAAATGGCTGCAATGGCCAGAACTGAGCCAATCTGAAGCCAGGAGCCAGGGGCTTCTTTTGGGTCTCCCACACAGGTGCAGGGGCCAAATGCTTGGGCCTTCTTCTACTGCTTGCCCAGGACATAGCAGAAAGCTGGATCGGAAGAGGAGTGGCCAGAACTAGATTCAGGGCCCAAATAGGATGCCAGCACTACAGGTGGAAGATTAACCTAGTGGGCTACAGTGGTGGCTCCTCCTGTTATCTTTATAATGTGTGAAATTCATTCTACTATGATCCATTTTTGTATTTCTGATTTTTTCCTTTGATCTTCTCTAATCCTACTCAAATTCATGCTGCTATTATAATTACAGAGGTATTATTAAAAAGTTTTAATATGTCAGTGGATTAATCTACCCTCATTATTCCTGTTTTACAATTTCATTTTTCCCTCAAACATATTTGAAAATTTGTTTATAAAAATTTGTTTATACTCCCACATCAAAATCTTGTTAGTATTTTGCTTGAATCCCATTGAAGAGAGATCATTGAGAACAAAATTATATTTATTTCATCTGCCGATGGTCGAGCTAAAACTTCCTAATTTTTTTCTATTTATTTATTTGTTTGACAGAAAGAACTCCCATCTGTTGGTTCACTCCCAAATGCCCACAGTGGATCTTATGGACACTGGCTGACACCAAAACTGGGAGGCAAGAACTCTGTTCACTTGAGTCATCACTGCTATCTCCCAGGGTCTGCATTAACAGGAAGGTGAAGTCAGGAACAGGGCAAGGTGCACTCTGATATAGGATGTGGACATCCTAACTCCTAGGCCAAAGGCTCACCTTACCCTTATTCATATACCTTAGAATTCTAAAACTATCTTTAGATAGGTTCTAGGTATTTTTGTTAAACTTATTTCTGGAATTTATATTTTATTGCTATTGTAAGTATCAACTTAATGATTATATGTCTATATTATTTAACAGGATTTTATGGGTTATTTTGAACTTTATTGTGATACAGAACATATGCAAGGGAATTAAATCATAAAACTTTAAATAAGAAGAGATAATAAAGAGTGGATGAAGAATTTTTAAAAATAAATGAGATTTTTAGAAATCTGAACAGGGGCCGGCGCTGTGGTGTAGCAGGTAAAGCTGCTGCCTGCAGTGCCAGCATCACATATGGATAGTGGTTCAAGTCCCGGCTGCTCCATTTCCAATCCAGCTCTCTGCTATGGCCTGGGAAATCAGTAGAGGATGGCCCAAGTCCTTGGGCCCCTGAACCCACTTGGGAGTCCCAGAAGAGGCTCCTGGCTTCAGATCAGCCCAGCTCTGGCCATTGCGGCCACTTGGGGAATGAACCAGCAGATGGAAGACCTCAATCTCTCTCTCTCTACCTCAGCCTCTCTGTAATTCTGCCTTTCAAATAAATAAATAAATCTTTAAAAAAAAGAAATCTAAACAAATCAGTAATCATAATAAGTGAAAACAGATAAAGCTTACCTATAAAAAGATTGAGTTGACATGGTTTTGGCCCAGTGGTTAAGATCCCCTGACATCCGTGCACCCATGCGAGAGACCTGCACTGGGTTCTGGACCCCAGCTTTGGCTTAGCCCTGCTGTTGCTATTGCAAGCATTTGAGAAGTGAACAAGCAGATGAAAGATCTGTCTGTCTCTTTCTGTGTGTGTGTGTGTGTGTGTGTGTGTGTGTGTGTATCTCCATGCCTTTGAGGGAAAAAAAAAAAGCAAACAAATGGAAGTGTTTTTAAAATAGAGCTCTGAAGAGTAGCCAGCCCACGTTGGAACAGGAAGATGACCTTTTCACAATAAAAAGTATGGGAGTTGGGAGGCTGAGACACTTGAGAAAATAGATTATATAGAGCCTTTGAAAACAAATAATTAAATGTAGACATCAAATTAATTAAATAAGTCACTCTTTTAAATTGTATATAATCAGTAAAAATTATTAACACGCTTATTGATTTAAGTAAAATTTAGTGATTACACTATGAGAATAGGGATAGGATCTAATTTCTCTCAGAGCAAGAAGTAAATGGATAATTTCCAAAATAATCTATCATAGAACAGTAAAAGCAACATTGAACTCATATTGTTTGAATTGGCGGATGATTTTGGTCTGAAGTATGCGTGTCAGCTATGGTATCTTCTATCACTATTGTGTTGGTAATTAATTTTTTTTCTGTCGTTGTTTACTAACTTGTACAACAGGGATAAGAATAGTACTTACAACCCTAACCCTAACCGTAACCCTAAACCTACAACATAGGATTGCTATGAGGATTAATTGAAATATATGTGAAGTACTTAGCTTTGAAAATGGTGGTGTTTCATGATTGCACACATTACTTAGCCTTTTACTACTCTTGTTGTATCTCCTCTTACCTTGTTTTTCTTCCTAGTTGCAGATTCTTTTTGGTTTGTCTGTTCTGTTGTCTGCTATAAATGCCACTTTTTTGGTCCTATCTTTCACTTAGATTTTTTTCATCCTGGAAAGCCTGATCTTTGACCAGATGGCAGTAACATTTGAAGATGTGACTGTTACTTTCACTTGGGAGGAGTGGAACTTCCTGGACTCTTCTCAAAAAAAGCTGTACAGGGAAGTCATGTGGGAGAACTACACAAATGTCATGTCAGTAGGTAAAGTAATCCCAGCTGGTAAGTAATAGACTTAGTGTCTTCTGGAACTGGTTTTGTTGAGTATTTTTGACTTTTTCTCCGTTTTTTAAAGATTATTTATTTATTTATTTGAAAGTCAGAGTTTAGAGAGAGGAGGGATAGACAGAGAGATATCTTCCATCCAGTGGTTCTCTTCCCAGCTAGCTGCAACAGATGAAGCTGGGCCCAGCTGAAGCCAGGATCCAGGAGCCTCCTCCAGGTCTTTCACGTGGGTGTCAGGAGCCGAAGTACTTGGGCCATCCTCCACTGCTTGTCCAAGGCCATTAGCAGGGAGTTGGATTCGAAGTGGAACAGGCTAGACTCAAACCAGCCCCCATATGAGAAGCCAGCATCACAGGCAGTGGCTCTACCTGCTACACCACAAAGTAGCCTCAAGTGTTTTGGTTCTTTATCTAGGTATTGTGTTAGGGTGGTGAAGAAATTATCTCAAAAATGTGTTTTAAATCAGATCACACATACATTATCTGAAATGGAACCAGAGTGTCTCAGATTTCGGATTTTTTTTTTTTTTTTTTTTTTTGCAGTATTGGCATAGACATTGCCAGAGGAGCATCCCTAATTTAAAATTCCAAAATTAAAATTCTCCCATATCCAAAACTTTTGAGCATCTTTTCAGTACTTTTGGATTTGGGATGCTTGACCTGCAAAAAAGGGCAAAACATCTTCCAAGATACCTAAACTATGTAATTATTAGATGTTTGTCATTATTATTTTTAGTAATTTTCTGGTAAAGCACAAGTCTCAAATCATAGTCAATTTTTGTGTCAAAAGGTTTTTCTTTCTTCGTACTGTTTATATAAGTTAGTTTTAGTTGTATAAAAACTATCACAAATTTAGTGGCTTAAAACAGATTTTATTGTTTTTCATAATTGTTTGGATCTTATGTGTGGACTTTGTTGGGGCTGGCTGGCCTGACTCATATCTGGCAGTTGGCTCAATATTAGTGAGAATAATGGGTATAAGGTATCCCTGTGTCTCTCTTAAAACAAGCTCTCTAGGTTCATTTACATGATGGTGGTCACTGGATTTTCAAAAGCAGCAAGAAAGAGAGCAAGCACTTTGAAGTCTTTGCTTGTAATACTTTTGCTGTTTCCCTAATGAGCAAAGCAAATTGTATAGCCAAGCCTAGAGATGTTTTGTAAGAAGAACCACTAAAGGTATAGATAAAGTAGAGAATTAATGTAGATGGTTACCCCACACAGTCTACCACACTATTTCAGAAAAAATAATTAGAAAAAATATATTTTCATATAAGAATGCCCCAAATAATCTAATTATATCTCAGTTTTTTTGACATTGTGAAGTAATTGGACTTACTCTTGGTTTTTAAAATTTATTTGAGGAGGGCGGTGCCATGGCTCACTTGGTTAATCCTCCAGCTGTGGCGCCAGCATCCTATATGGGTTCTGGGTTCTAGTCCCAGTTGCTCCTCTTCCAGTTCAGCTCTCTGCTGTGGCCTGGGGAAGGCAGTGGAGCATGGCCCAAGTTCTTGGACCCCTGCACCCTCCTGGGAGACCAGGAGGAAGTACCCAGCTCCTGGCTTCAGATTGGCATAGCGCCAGCAATAGCGGCCATTTGGGGAGTGAACCAACGGAAGGAAGACCTTTCTCTCTGTGTCTCTCTCTCACTGTCTATAACTCTACCTGTCAAATAAATTTAAAAAAAAATTATTTGAGGGAAAATTAGGGAGAGGGTAAAAGGAAGAGAAGAGAAAAAAGAAATGGTGAGAGGATAGGAAGAGAGAGAAAGAGCAATCTCTTTATCCACTAGTTCACTCCCCAGATACCCACAATGGCCTTGGGACCAAAGCTGGGGGTCAGAAACTGAATCCAGGTCTCTCAAATAGTGGCAAGGATCTAATTCATTGAGTTATCACTGCTGCCTCTCAGGGTCTTCATTAGCAGAAAGCTGGAGTCAGGAGTCCAAGGTGGGTACTGAACCCAGATATTCTAACTAATATGGGACATGGTCATCTTAACTAGAGTCTTACTAAGCTAAATGCCTGAATGGGCCTTACTCTTATTTCAAAACAGTCTGGTAAATAATACATGGTAAAGATATGTTTGTGGAATGAATGAATGAGCACATACATATGAGGGGGCTTTCAAAGAGTTGATTGAAAGTAGAATTAAAGGATAATGCAGGAAGTGGGTTTAGCTTAGGATTAGACACCAATTAAAATGTTAGAATACCACATCAGAGTACCTGGGTTTGATTCCTGACTCAGACTTCTGATATTCCAGCTTCCAGCTAGTACAGACCCTGTTGATGGTAGTGGTGAGGGACACTGGTGATAGCCCAAGTAATTGAGTTATCACCACCCATTTGAGAGACCTATGAATTCCCAGCTCCTAGCTTGGGCCCTGGCCTGCCCCAGCCATTGCAGGCATTTATGGAATGAACCAGTAGGTAAGAGTTTCTCTTTCACTCTCTCTCTCAAGTAAACTATTCTGTGAACGTTTTGAAACTCCGTCACATAAATGAAGGAAACAAATGAATTTCAATTTCTATTGGAGCAGCCAGAGTCATAATCCTTCTTTCCTACCCCCATCCATACTTATAGTCCTATCATTCTGGGAGTCTGAGTATTTTAATCACAGCCTTCATCTCACATTTTAATTTATTCTTTATTTTATTCTTCCAGGAAACTGGAATCAGAGCTACAAACCCCAAGAAGAAAGATTCAGATATTTAGAATGTGAAAATTCTTCCTGCTGGCAAGGCTGGAAGAATGCTGGCACTCAGATATGTAAGGAGACTGTTCAGGCAGTAGATTTCAAAGACCTAAAGCAGCAAGATCTTTCTCAGTGTCAAGAATGGCTAATATTCTCCACCCAACTACCAAGATATGGAAACTGTGAACTCAATTTTGAAGGAAAAATCCCTGGGAACTTAAAATATAAAAATTTCATACCTTGGCAGTCCTTAGAAACAAAAATCACTCAAGATTATGATAAAGAAATCTACATGAATGACTCACATGGCTTTCAAGAGGACATAGACCATCTTGGCAGTTCTAGGAAAAATCTCTCAATGGGAAAAGAACCAAAGCTTATAGTTCAGCATTCTTATATTCCAATAGAAGAAGCCCTTCCAGAGTACATTGATGAGGTATGCCAAAGTGACCTACTGAAAGACTCAAAGGAGGAGAAATGCTGTGGATGTAACAAATGTAAAGAACTTTGTTCTTGGAACTCACAGTGTAGTCTCCATAAGAGAAATCAACCTGAAGAAAAGCTTATTCAGTGTTCCATCAGCACAGCAGGCTTCTCTCAGAGATCAGATTTGTGTAGACATCCAAGAATCCTCCTAAGTAAGAAGCTGGATGGATATGTCGAAAGTCAGAGTTATACAGAGAATGCTGACATCCATGTATTGGATGATGAAACTGACAGTAACTTTAGTCAGAGCTCAGGAGTTCAGTTTTATCCTAGAGCCCAGAAAGCGGAGATACCTTGTATCTGCAATGTGTGTGGTAAAAGCTTCAGTCAGATCTCTTGTCTTCACAATCATCAGAGAAGCCACATACAAGAGAGCCACATACAATTTGAGTGTGATAAGGATCTCCACAGAAACTCAATACTTCACATTCAGGAGAGACTTAACATAGAAGAGAAGCCGTTTAAGTGTGATCAGTGTGATAAGAGTTTTAGTCGAAGTTCAGTACTTCATGTTCATCAGAGAGTCCACACAGGAGAGAAACCATATAAGTGTGATGAGTGTGGTAGGGGCTTCAGTCAGAGCTCCAACCTTCGAATTCATCAGTTAGTACATACAGGAGAGAAGTCCTATAAATGTGGAGACTGTGGTAAGGGCTTTACGCAGCGCTCAAATCTTCAAATTCATCAGAGAATACACACAGGAGAAAAGCCTTATAAATGTGATGAGTGTGGAAAGGACTTTAGTCACAGCTCAGACCTTCGCATTCATCAGAGGGTTCATACAGGGGAGAAGCCCTATACCTGTCATGAATGTGGGAAGGGCTTCAGCAAGAGTTCAAAGCTTCACACTCATCAAAGAGTACACACTGGAGAGAAACCCTATAAATGTGAAGAGTGTGGTAAGGGATTCAGTCAGCGTTCACATCTTCTCATTCATCAGAGAGTCCATACAGGGGAAAAACCTTATAAATGTGATGACTGTGGAAAGGGCTTTCGTCACAGTTCTAATCTTCATATTCATCAGAGGGTCCATACCGGAGAGAAGCCCTATCCATGTGCTAAGTGTGGTAAGGGTTTCAGTCATAGCTCAGCTCTTCGGATTCATCAAAGAGTTCACGTGGGAGAGAAAACTTACAAGTGCCAAGAGTATTATAAGGGATTTGACCAGAATTTACATATTCATAATAATCACAGAAGAGAAACTTTATAAATCTGTTCATTTAGTTAACAACTTTAAGTAAAACTTAAACTTTAAAATGCGACTGGAAAAGATAGCCTATAAATAGCATAAGTGATGCCAAGCAACATATATTGTTCCCCTTAACTCCCACTAACAATTATTTGCTTCAGAGGAGATTCTTAGGAAGAGTTCTATATATTTAAAATTAAAAAGTATATTTTCTTTACAATAAAACATAATACGTGATTATTATAAAATATATTTTGAAAAATTAATAAAATTCATCTTGATTATTCTAGCCTTCCTGTGAATTTTAATATACAAGAAATCACATTCTATTTTCAACTCTATTTTCACTGACTTTGAAATGTTTAAATTTTGGTTTGAACTGACACTGGCTAGCCATTTTGACACTATCTCTTGGCTTCCCTGTAAAGTCTTTAGGAAGCTACAGAAAATATGGAACACATAAAACTTGAAACTCAAAACAGGTAGATAACCTGTGACTCAAATATGGAAGAATTAACAATAGGACCAGTGAAATTCAATTGCTTATGAAACAAAAGCTACTTAACAAAAAATAGGAAAATATTGTAGACTGTATACGAGGAGCCTTCCAGGATTTCTGAAAAATATGTATTATGAAAAAAGCTATGCATGAATTTAAAAAAATTTTGTACCAAAATAAGCATCTTTTAATTTTCTCTCACAAACTTTTTAAAGTACCCCTGTATATGGAAGGAAGCTGATCTCTGGATTTTCTGACTGCTCTCACTGCTCCACCTCTTCACCCCTCAGCCCTTCCATAAGAGAGGAGCACAGGGGTGGACCGTTCTCCCCAGCCTGGGCTCACGCCCAAAGGTGTGTCTTCTCCATCCTGAAAAGCAGTTTCTGAGCCCTCTTGAACATCCTGTCCCATTGCTGACAGCTTCAACTGCCAAAGCTGGTCTTCAGAGTCCTGTACTTCCATATCACTCATACAGGATAATGAAGCAAACATAGTCCTGCACATGCTATTTGTATAGTCAAAAATATAAATACTGAATACAGATTAACCAAAAGTTGAGATAAACTGTATTAGTAGCTTAATGGGGAGGGCTAAATAAGTTGGAGTACAGAATACAAATTTCCATCTATAATAGGAAATCAGAAGACAATACTTGTCAATTAAGAAATAATGAGTATAGCATTTAGTAATAAGGATGTAAAATACAAGAAGAATCAATTCAAAAGGATTGAAACTATTAGTGGTCCCAGTAGTATATATAGCCAGATGACCATGTCAGGCCTCATAATAAAGCTACATGAAGACAGAAATAATTGTAAAAGCTGAAAAATCCGAGTGTTCATCTGTGGACTTAGTGAGGCATAAGATTTCTCTCAGAGCAGGGGTCATAATTCTGTGATCCAGGATGAACTGTTAGTCTGTCCTTGAAAAATAATACAGGTGCCAGCACTATGGCATAGCAGGTAAAGTTGCAGCCTGCAGTGCCAGCATCCCTTATGGATGCCAATTCAAGTCCAGGCTGCTCCATTTTCAATCCAGCTCTCTGCTGTGGCCTGGGAAAGCAGTAGAAGATGACTCAAGTCCTTGGGCCTCTGCAGCCACTTGGGAGACCCAGAAGAAGCTCCTGGCTCCTGGCTTTGGATCAGCTCAGCTCCGGCCATTGTGGCCGTCTGGGAAGTGAACCAGTGGATGGAAGACCTTTCTCTCTCTTTGCCTCTGCCTCTCTGTGACTCTGCCTTTCAATTAAATAAATATTTTGTTAAAAAAAAAAAGAAAAGAAAAATCATACAGCGCAGTACTTTTCCCTATGAAGAAGACAAGTTACACATTTATACTTTAACTATACTCTTAGAATGATATAATCACATCAGTTTCCTTTTTGTTGGCTTCAAGCCTAATCAGAGTCTATTAGCATTTATGATGTATTAGATTTAAAACACCCCTTTTGATACAAATCCTGTCTTAAAAAAAACAGAAATGTCAAGATAATCAGCATATTTTTGATACTGCTTATAAACACCTCTTCAAAAGTTAAGAACAATATGGGTTGAACGTAATATGTCTATTATTTCCCTACCTAAGGTGTAAAAATCTTGCCACTTACTTCCTTTATGAGATCAGTAACAAAATTTCTTAGTTATTTGAAGGTCAGAGACAGAGATCCACTGGTTCAGTCAGTCCCCAAATGCCTGCAACAGCTGAGACTGGGCCAGACTGGAGCTGGGAGCAAGGAACCCAACTCCTGTCTTCCACATGGGTGGCAGCCACTCAAGTACCTTGCTGCCTCACAGGGTGGGTGTGGAATACAACTTTAACAATAAATGATTTTTGGCCATTTCCTACACAGGTGTTTTGGTCATCTGTAGCAACCATTTTATCAGCTTTTAATTCCAGGCTGGGCTGCACTGAGCTGCATGGTTCTGCTTGTTACCTTGCATTCCCAAAGCTGTAGGAAGGGGTAAACTGAGCTGGCCTTTTCTCTCTCCATGTATTTTGAGGACCTCCCCCTCTTCATATAATTTCTATATGATGTCTTCAGTGGAATTCCTCCACTTCTGAGTTGCTCTGGGATTTTGGGCTCAAGAGCAACACGCTGACCTTTCTAAAAAAGTTTATTGGGGGGTATGTTGGAAAGAGAGAGCTCCAAGCCCCTCTGTACTCCCCAAATGCCTGCAACAGCTCCTGGCCAGATTTCTTTTTATTATTCACTATTTCTTATTTCACTAAAAGGAATACATGACTGTGGATACCCAATTCAATTCAGCTGTCTGGAGAAAATGTTTTCTAGAGTTTATTTAAAACTTCCCTCTTTATTTGTGTAGCAATATAGCAATTTTAATTCTTAAAGTACCATATACAATAGTGTTTTGCTTTTTCCCCTAAATATTAAATCATACATGCTTCTCCTAGTATATATTATTTTATATATTTCAGTAGTTGCAAAATATGGTTTAGTCTTGACCTAATTCCAAGTCATTATAACATTATGATAAATATATATATATAAATTTTTTGTGCATGTATGGGCATTTTTTGGTAAAAATATATCCCTAAAAATAGAATGGTTCCACGAGATAGTACACACATCTGGAATTTTAAGACACTGTCAAATATCTTCCTTCAGCTTTATCATTTCATACCCACAATAATAGTTTGATAATGTGCTCATTCCCATACCTTCTTGTCAATACTGAGAATAACTGCTTACATTTTTACAGTCTGTTTACATCTTTTATGTATATTTAGTAGTCATTTTTACTTTTCTGTAGGAGGGTACTTTAAAATGTTTGTCGAAACTAGAACCAAAAGATCAGTTTATTTCTAAAATCTGTCTATAGTTTTGTCATAATATGCATTTTTCATAAGTTTTGAAGACTTTGTAAATTTTTAGACTGAATCTTTTGCCTGATTTTCTATTTGATGTTTTCATTATTGTTATTTTATATGCTAGAGATAGTAAAACTTCTATTTGTCATATGCAATGAAGATATCCTTCCAGTTTACTTTTGGTTTTATATCTATCTACTTTCTAATCCATAAAAGCTTTAAACTTTTTTCCTTTTCATTTATTATTTGAAAGTCAGAGTTAGAAAGAGAGAGAGAGAGAGAGAGAGAGATTCAATCTTCCATCTGCTGGTTCAATTCCCAGATAGCTGCAACAGCAAAGGCTGAGCCAGGCTGAAGCCAGGAGCCAGGAGCTTCTTCCAGGTTTCTTTTGTGGGTGGCAGGGGTCCAAGCATTTTGACCATCTTCCACTGCTTTTCCCAGGCCATTAACAGGGAGCTGGATTAGAAGTGGAGCAGCTAGGACATAAAACCAGTGCCCACAAGGGATGCTGACATTGCAGGCGGCAGCTTTATCCGCTATGCCAGAATGCTGGCCTCCCCCTCCCTTTTTTTTTTTAAGATTTATTTATTTGAAAGGTAGAATGACAGAGTGGGAGAGACAGAGATCTTCCCCAGATGGCCATAACAGCAATGGCTGGGCCAGGCTAGAACTAGGATCCAGGAACTCCATCCAGATTTCCCACATGGGTAGCAGGGCCCAAGCACTATTTGCTGAACATAAGCAGGAAGCTGGATCTGAGATGGAAAAGCCAGATCTAGGATGCTAATAGTGGTTTATACTGCTGCTCCACATTGTCAACCCTGTGTTCAAAACTTATTAACACAGAATATTTCAGAAATACACAAGGGAAAAACAACAGTGCAATGAGTGCCCACTAACACATCGCCTTGCTTCAAATACTGTCAATAATAGGAATTGCAAATCATTCGTGCTTAAATGATTGTTTGATTTTTTTCCTCCTAGAATTCTGCAGCCAATCCTAAGCATTCCTTCAGTTGTATACACTTCAGCATACATTGCTAATATAAAAGGATTTTTTATTTTTTTTTATTTTTTTTATATATAAAGCTTTTATTTAAAGAATATAAATTTCCAAAGTACAGCTTATGGATTACAATGGCTCCCCCCCACACAACTTCCCTCCCTCCCGTTACCCTCCCCTTTCCCGCTCCCTCTCCCCTTGCATTCACATCAAGATTCATTTTCAATTCTCTTTATACACAGAAGATCAGTTTAGTACATATTACGTAAAGATTCAACAGTTTGCCCTCACATAGGGACACAAAGTGAAAATACTGTTGGAGTACTGGTTATAGTATTAATTCACAATGTACAGCACATTAAGGACAGAGATCCTACATGATTTTTTTTTAAAGAATTGATTAATTATCTATGCAATTTCCAATTTAACACCAAGATTTTTTAATCATTTGCAATTATCTTTAAAAAGGATTTTTTAAAAAGCTAATGCATTTTCTCACCTAATAATTTGAATACCAATAATTCCTTAATGTTTTCT
The DNA here is from genome assembly GCA_949820135.1 of Sylvilagus floridanus. Lineage (NCBI taxonomy): Eukaryota > Metazoa > Chordata > Mammalia > Lagomorpha > Leporidae > Sylvilagus > Sylvilagus floridanus. The sequence goes on along the minus strand of OX463224.1, from coordinate 68,641,356 downwards.
AACACTCAGTCCATATTAAAGTTTCCCCAGTGATTTATATATAGTTAGGTCTGTTTTAATCTGCTTTAGATACTGCTTTTTGGTTTACTAATTTTGTTTTTAGTTGAATAAAATGTTTATATAATTCCACAGTCAAAACCATTTCAGATGCAGTATATTCAGGTTATTAGTACACATAGGGTTGAGTATTTTTAAAAAGATTTATTTATTTATTTGAAAGTCAGAGTTACAGAGAGGGAGAAGGAGAGGCAGAGAGCAAGAGAAGTCTTCGATCCACTGTTTCACTCCCCAGTTAGCTGCAATGGCAAGAGCTGCACTGATCTGAAGCCAGGAGCCAGGAGCTCCCTCCAGGTCTTCCCACATGGGTGCAGGGCCCCAAGGACTTGGGCCATCTTCTCTTGCTTTCCCAGGCCATAGCAAAGAGCTAGATTGGAAGTGGAGCAGCCAGGGCTTGAACTGGCACCCATATTGAATGCAGGCGCTGCAGGTGGCAGCTTTACCTGCTTTGCCACAATGCCAGCCCCGAGTTGAGGATTTTATCTTGTTTGCTTTTGAAGTAAAGTATATATATTTGAACCAATCAGGTATCAATGGTCAGAGATAAGATAACCAGAAAAAAATATGGATTTTCTTAATTTTGCAAGGAGTACTCAGGTGAAAAGTTGTTATAGGAGAGTGAACAGCAATTATAAAGGCGTTAAGTGAGAATGGATTTAACATGTTCTTTTCTTAACTGGTATAGCCTTTAAAACAAAGCCATTGTCCCTTAGATCCTATCAGCCAGTGTTAAAGCTGGCTCAAAAAAGCAGTTCTCAAAAGCACAAGGATTTGGGATTAAATTTCACTTCGCATTCATTTTAGACTTGTAGACCAGAATGAAATCCAATGATTTAATACCAAAATACACAGAATTTATGGGAAAAATTAATCATCACACAGTATACTTGAAATAAATGAAAGAGACTGTGACTGTTTACCAATAAAATAAATCAGAAAATGTATGGTAGATAGGTGTATAGAAAACCAGAAGAAACCTGTTTCACATGAGCTTATGAACACATTTTCTCAGAAAAAAATATAATGAATTTGAAACTATTTTAGTGGCTGGTGTTGTGGCATAGTGAGTAAAGCTGCTACCTGTGACACTGGCCTCTTATATGCACATTGGTTTGAGTTCTGGCTGCTCCACTTCTGATCCAGCTCCCTGCTAATTGTCTGGGAAATAGCAGCAGCAGATGTCCTAACTGCCACCTGTGTGGGATACCCAGATGAAGTTCTTGGCTTCAGCCTGCCCAGCTCTGGCCACTGCAGCCATCTAGGGAGTGAAACAGCAGATGGAAGATCTCTGTGTCTTCTCTATATAACTCTTTCAGAGTAACGTATTTTAAATTTGATTTCAAATCTTGCTACATATCACAGAGTGCCTATTTAAGAAGGCTGCATACATGTGAGCCATTAACCAGAGAGCTTCAAATGTTTTTCAGAATTAGTAAATGAATTGCACAATTAAAAATACAAAAAAAAAAAAAAAACCACAAAAACCAGAGGAAAGTTTTTAGCCTTATCTCAGGCCTTCTTAAATGTAGAAGGATACATACTGGCAAAGTACCTTACAATTCTAAGGATTTATGGGAAGATATTTATAACATAATAAAATTTTATTCTCCATTATATAATTCAGGGAAAAGAATGCAAGAAATGTGAGACGTCTTCCAGTGCTGATGCAAACCTAATCATACATCAGAGGACTCATACTGGGAAGAAGTCTTACATCTATAACACATGTGAAAAGCCATTCGACTTTAACTACCACCTGATTACACATGAAAGAAGCTAGTATTACAAATGAAATAATCATAGAAAAACATGCAGCTTTATTTCTACCCTTTTCAGCTTGAGATAATTCATATTTGGGGGAAATCCAATAACTATAAGGAATATGAAGAGGTCGTCAAAAATAACTCAAAGTTTGCATTACATCAAGAAATATATTTTGGAGATACATGAGTCGAAAGAAGCTAGAAAATCCAATCCAAAGCAAAACTCAGTAGGGGCCAGTGCTCTGACACAGCAGGTTAAAGCCAAAGCCTGCAGTGCTGGCATCACATATGGGTGCCGATTTGAGTCCTGCCTGCTCCACTTCCAATCCAGCTCTCTGCTGCGGCCTGAGAGAGCAGTGGAAGATGGCCCAAGTCCTTGGGCACCTGCAATTGCATGGGAGACCTGGAGGAACCTCCTGGCTCCTGGCTTCGGATCAGCTCAGCACTGACCATTGCGGTGATTTGGGGAGTGAGCCAGCGGATGGAGGATACCTCTCTCTCTCTCTCTCTCTCAGGCTCAGCCTCGCTCTGTGACTCTGTTTTTCAAATAAATAAAATAATCTTTTAAAAAAAGGCAGAACTCAATAAACATCAGAGAACTCACAGAGGAAAGAATCCCTATGGGGGCTGATGCTGGGCGTTGTGGCTCCTGCAGTGCTGGCATCCCATATGGGTGCTGGTTTTAGTCCTGGCTGCTCCACTTCTGATCTAGCTCTCTGCTATGGCCTGAGAAAGCAGTGGAAGATGACCCAAGTCCTTGGGCCCCTGCACCCACATGGGAGATCCCAAAGAAGCTCCTGGCTCTTGGCTTCAGCATAGCTCCAGCCATTGCAGCCATCTGGGGAGTAAACTAGCGTATGAAAAACCTCTCTCTCTCTTTGCCTCTCTTTCTGTGTAACTCTGACTTTCAAATAAAATAAATAAATCTTAAAAAAAAAGAATCCCTATGAATGCTACAAACATGGAAATGCTTTCAAATTATAAATCTTACCATCTTCCAAAGAGCTCATAACAGGGGACACGATGAATGTAAAAAATGCAGGGAAGCCTTTATTAGAAATCCAATGTAAACTATACATGATAGTATCCACACAGAAGTTCTACGAATGTGCAGAAGAATCCTAGAAATCTTACATGTAATTTAATACAAGAAAATTTCACAGAAATTTATATGTGAGTATGCATAGGATGTGGAACAAACTTTAGAAAACAAAACTCTTTAGACACCAGAGAATTGATACTGGATGATATCTTATGAATTTAAGGAATGTGGAAGAGCCTTTTGTCAGAGTTTAATTCTCATGAAGCATCAGAGAATTCATATGTTGATGGGAGAAAATCTGAATCTAAGGAATGTGGGAAAGACTTCAATACAAGTGCAAGCCTAATTAAGCGCAGGAGAATAAAAAATCCATGAATATTAAGAATGTGGGAAAAAATTCCTCTCAAATATAAGTCTAGTAAAACATTAAGGAATAAATATATATGAGGAGAAACCCTGAAGTTCTAGGAGTGTGGGAATGCCTTCGAGTGCATATCTAAGTAAACATCAGAGAACTCACACAGAAGTGAAGCTTTATAAATATAATCTGTGAGAAAGCTTTCAGTAAAAATGCAAACCTTACCATCCATCAGAGTTCATACTGAGGAGTACATAGAGGGATACTTACAGCATTAGAGGAAAATATTAGGAAAGAAAAATGGCTCAAATCAATCATCTAAGCATCTTCCTTAAGAAACTAATGAAAAGTAATTCAAGCAGAAAAAAATAACATATCAATGAAATTTTAAAAAGAGATCAACAATGAAGAACTTGAATTATCCTCATTTTTTGAGTGAGGGGGATCAAAAACACTAGCTTCCCCTATTACTCGGGTTTTACAGTTAAGAAGTTAGCAAGAGTGAGTAGCAAGGGCTGGTGCTGTGACATAGTAGGTTAAGCCTCCACTTGTGGTGCTGGCATCCCTTATGGGATCTCTTCCAATCTAGTTCTCTAATATGGCCTGGGAAAGCAGTAGAAGATGGTCCAAGTGCTTGGGACCCTGCACCCACTTGGGAGACCCAGAGCAAGCTCCTGGCTCCTGGCTTCAGATCAGCACAGCTCCGGCCATTGCAGCCAACTGGGGAGTGAAACAGCGGATGAAAGACCTCCATCTCCATCTCCACCTCCACCTCCACCTCCACCTCCACCTCCACCTCCATCTCCACCTCCACCTCCATCTCCGTCTCCATCATCTCCATCTCCATCTCCATCTCCATCATCTCCATCTCCACCTCCACATCCACCTCCACCTCCACCTCCACCTCCACCTCCACCTCCACCTCCACCTCCATCTCCACCTCCACCTCCACCTCCACCTCCACCTCCATCTCCATCTCCACCTCCACCTCCATCTCCATCTCCACCTCCACCTCCACCTCCACCTCCACCTCCACCTCCACCTCCACCTCCATCTCCATCTCCACCTCCACCTCCACCTCCATCTCCACCTCCACCTCCACCTCCACCTCCATCTCCACCTCCACCTCCATCTCCATCATCTCCATCATCTCCATCTCCACCTCCACCTCCACCTCCACCTCCACCTGCACCTCCATCTCCACCTCCATCTCTACCTCTCAAATAAATAAAAATCTTTTTTAAAAAAGTGAATAGCACTGCTACACTCAAATGCTGTAGTGGAAATGTAAACTGGTATAGTTCTGTGGAGGTTTTCTTTTCCTTAAAATTTATTTATATATTTGCAAGGCAGAGATAGAGAAAGAAGTGGGAGAGAGAAAGAGAAATAGAGAAAGGTTTTCCATCTGCTGGTTCACTCCCCAAGTGGCTGCAATGGCCAGAGCTGAGGCAATTCAAAGCCAGGAGCCAGGAGCTTCTTCCAGGTCTCCCACACGGGTGCAGGGGCACAAAGACTTCAGCCATCTTTAGCTGCTTTTCCCAGGCCCATTAGAAGGGAGCCATATCCAAAGTGGAGCAGCTGGGACTCCATTTGGCGCTGAAATGGGATGCCAGCCCTGCAGGCAGAGGCTTGACCTTCTACGCCACAGACCCAGCCCCTCTTTGGAGGTTTTCCTGATAATTACTATTAAAATTTTAAATGTACATTTTTAAAACCAGATTCTACAGATGATTTTTCACTAGTTCTGAAAGACAACTCTGTGAAGATATCTTTATTCATTTAACTGTCCAGGACTTTTGACCTTTTTATCAGTTTCTGTCATAGTATTTCTTGCAAATGATATTTTCTATGGTTTTCCATTATAATTTACTTTCATTATATACAACTTACCATTTTTGTAACTTTTTAATAAAATTCTATTAACTCCTTTTATCTGCTAATAACATACTTTACCTCAGTTTTCAAATAATATTATAAGCACTATCAAAACTCCATTTCATATATGATGAGACTAAGACATATTAAGTAACTTTCTGAGGTTCATGGAGCTAGAAAGAGGCAGAACGGAGGTTGAAATTCAGAAATCCTCTTGATTTTAGAGGCACAGTGCTTAACTACCATGATACACTGCTTTTCTAATTACCTTTCTCTTTGATCTTTAAAATATGTTGTCTAAATAAACCATATCTATTTGCTCAAGAAGCATTTTTAATGTCCTATCATGTGCAGTACTGAATGGTGCTCTCTTAAGAGTTTTGCTTTTTCACCTGAATACTATCTGTTGGATAAACATATTTCTTTGCCTTTGGTGGAACACAAAGAAAAATAAGTAGAATGCTATCAATACAGATTGGAGAGCCTAGAGTCTTTTGATAACAGAAAAACAGCTGTTTTAATTCTGAAGGAATAACACTAAAAACCTATAGATAAGACATATAGCTTTTTAAGGGCTTAGTATCTTCCAAATCATTCCAAGATAAAAATTGATCAGGAAGTACCATGTGTTCAGTGACTGTACACCCTGACTTTATGAAATAGGAATGATTTGTCTTTTTGAGTTACTTAGAGGTGTATCTAAAAATCCAAATTAGACCATGCCCAGGAAATGTGGATGAGTAAGCTATAAATAAAGATTGCTAAGAAAATAGGTAGAGCTGTTATTTTGAAAATAAATATAACCAACCCCTGGATTCTAAATATGTTACTTCTCTATGGTCCCCAGAAACAAAGACTTAACAAGACTCACAATGAAACGGGAAAAATATAGACTATAGCTGAGAGTTGATAATTATAATGGCCATTTTCTCTTTTTTATCAATTTACCTCAATTTCATTTTCTACAAACTTTTCAGATGTTTTCTATTCATTTTCATCCACTTGAAAGAGAGTGACATTGGGGCATGTGTGTATTAGGGGAAGGGACAGATCTTCCATCTGTTGGTTTAGTTTCTAAATGCCCACAATAGCCAAGGATGGGCCAGGAGCCTGGAACTCCATCCAGGTCTCCTATGTGCGTGACAGGGACTCAAGCAGTTGGGCATTATCAGGTGCTTCCCGGGATGCATTCCAGGAAGCTGGACCAGAAGCAGAGCAGCTAGAACTCCAACAGACACTTGATATGAGGTGCTGGCATCACAGTGACAGCTTAAAATGTTGTGCCACAACCCCTGCCCCACAAGGCCAACTTTATAGATAATGAAGCCTATTAGGCCCAAATGTTAGCTCAGATCAGGGGATCAAAGACATGCATCAGAATTAGAGCATTCATTAAAACAAAAATTGCTGTCCCTCCCCAAGGCTTACTTTATTAGGCCTGAGGTAGGGACCAAGAAATTATATTTCTAACAAATCCAAAGAGATGCTAATGTTGCTAGTCCCTGAGAATCATTAACACTGCAAAGTGAAACCAAGCATCACCAAGTGCAATGAGCTAACTTTAAAAAATATTTGCAGCCGGCGCTGCAGCTCAACAGGCTAATCCTCCGCCTTGCAGCACCGCCACACCGGGTTCTAGTCCCAGTCGGGGCACCGGATTCTGTCCCAGTTGCCCCTCTTCCAGGCCAGCTCTCTGCTGTGGCCAGGGAGTGCAGTGGAGGATGGCCCAAGTGCTTGGGCCCTGCACCCCATGGGAGACAAGGAGAAACACCTGGCTCCTGCCATCGGATCAGCGTGGTGTGCCGGCCGCAGCGTGCCAGCCGCGGCAGCCATTGGGGGGTGAACCAATGGCAAAAGGAAGACCTTTCTCTCTGTCTCTCTCTTTCACTGTCCACTCTGTCAAAAAAAAAAAATATTTGCACTTATTCTGTAGATTACCTAACAGAGCACAGAGAAACTGGTACAAGGAGAGTAGGACACCCAAGGACATGAGTCATGTATGTAACCGGGACTGATGGTCAATAAAAGTTCTTTATCGAATCATTTTGGATGCTGTACCAGTTATCTTTTTGCCTTTCCAGATTTGCCTTTCCAGATCCACTCTCCACTTTCCTCCACTCTGGGAGGTTGACCTGAATGTACTACAGCAACGGCCCCTTTAATCTTTAGGCTGTGTCTGAATTTGGCCAGTGGAAATCCTTAAGAAATTGGAAGCTTAATGACTGGCTGCTGTCCTCATTCAAAGGTCACAGCTATTATAAAAGCTTTTACCTACTTACATAAATTCTCTCCTCGTTCCAGGGATGCCTCCTTCCTCTTGTCTTTTTAGTTCTAGGGATTTAAAAAAAGTTCCTGGTTATTAGCTCTCAGGTATTTCCCCTCTTTTTTTGTGTATTCCCTAAACTCTGCAACACATTAAATTATGGCACTAAATCATTGTTATTCTAAAACTGAGTAGACATGTTTCCTGATGAGACCTCAGCTGAAATAATGATTAAAGCCATGGTGGTTCAAAATGCAAGGAATCTTCAAAAAGTTCATGGACAATGCATATTATGAAAAAATTTATGCAGAAATTTCAAACATTTTCTCCACCAGAATACCTTCAAAAAGTTCATGCACAATGGAATTAAATAAGTTCATTTTGGTGCAAAAAATTGAAATGTGTAGTTTTATCAAAATTTGAACTTTATGTATAGGTTTTTTCATAATGCATTTTTTTTGAAGACTCTTCATAGATCCTTTAAATAGGATTCAGAATTACAGAGAAGAGCACAAAAATAATCTCCTTGCTGTGGGGAATTGGCATTTTAAGGTATAATTTCTTAAATAATCACTGGCAGTATAATGGAATCAAAGTACTGGTAGAAGATAAAGTGTTGAGCGATCAGACATTCAGTTGTTATAGTGAAAAAAGGACCTTATGGAATTGGAGAAACCTGGATTCTCCTGTCAACACAGAAAATGAACAAGGAGAACAAAAGAAACCAACATTTATATTTGACTAAATAAACTGAGAACCAGAAGAAGCCATCCAGAGGGTCCATCTGGCAGTTTTGAACTAGTTTCTCAAATCCAGTGGCTCTATGGCACATATGGCTGAGGACTCAATTGAACTCTGATAGTTGGAAAGGTGCAGAATTGCAATACTAATGAAATACATACACTGTTTAGTGCTAGGGAACTAGTAGGGAACATTGAATAAGGTTTGTGGGCAGACACTGATAAGCCTGAAACGTTGGCCACTCCATTCTTGCTAATAAAAACAGTACTCCTATCCACTTACTTGAAGGTATCACACTTTTTCTCAAGGCATATTCTTTTTTTTTTTTTTAATTTTTGACAGGCAGAGTGGACAGTGAGAGAGACAGAGAGAAAGGTCTTCCTTTTGCCGTTGGCTAACCCTTCAATGGCCGCCGTGGCCGGCGCGCTGCGACCGGCGCACCGCGCTCATCCGATGGCAGGGCCAGGTACCAGGTGCTTCTCCTGGTCTCCCATGGGGTGCAGGGCCCAAGCACTTGGGCCATCCTCCACTGCCCTCCCGGGCCACAGCAGAGAGATGGCCTGGAAGAGGGGCAACCGGGACAGAATCCGGCGCCCCAACCGGGACTAGAACCCGGTGTGCCGGCGCCTCAAGGTGGAGGATTAGCCTGTTGAGCCACGGCACCGGCCCTCAAGGCATATTTTCTTGTCTATATCTGGGGTACCTTCCTCACAGCTTACACCAGTTAAGTACCCACTCCCACCACTTGTCACTGAAGCCAGGACCATCATGAGACTTAGATCCCTACACAGCCCTGATAGAAAAAAATGAAGGCAATCCTTGCTTCTACACAGAAACCTTTTACTGTAAGAGAAACCTCAGTAGTTATATTAGCAAGAGCTTGGAGAATCAAGGGCGGGAATAGATTCTATGATAGACTAAATATAAACTATATTTGTGGTGAATTCACTGTTAGGGGTGCAAACATTTGAGACTTGGGATTTAATATATTGCCTTGAACCTCAGAAAGAGCAGCTTATTCTGTGAAATTAGCTCATTACATCCTGGAGACAAACTTGGACTGCTCCCAATAACATAACTTCTCTGGCATACCATAGACAAAGATGTCAAAGAGGCAAGGTGATGGAATATTAGAATGGATGTACCATTACTCTTTTTTGCCAAAGAATTAATTTTTTTTGGAAGAGGGGCAAAGGCATCTTGAAGAGCTTTGTAGTATGTTTTCTGTAGACACTAGAGACAGTAGTAAAATCTGCTGCAATAGAAACAAGTGTCCCAATCTTAACTGTAATCATAAAATTCCAGAATGGTAGCAACGTGGTGAAGGGCGTAAGACTCAGAGGAGGTCAGGTCATAATAACCCAAAATAAACTACAGGTGTGGAAGAGCATATAGTATTTTGATTTAGAGTGATCCATGGCAATGACAACTTGATCATAGTTCCCTATTAATCAAACAATCATAGGCCGGCGCTGCAGCTCAATAGGCTAATCCTCCGCCTGCAGCGCCGGCACACCGGGTTCTATTCCTGGTCTGGGTGCCGAATTCTGTCCTGGTTGCCCCTCTTCCAGTTCAGCTCTCTGATGTGGCCAAGGAGTGCAGTGGAGGATGGTCCAAGTCCTTGGGCCCTGCACCCCATGGGAGACCAGGAGAAGCACCTGGCTCCTGGCTTCGGATTAGCATGGTGCACTGGCAGCAGTGCGCCAGCCGCGGCAGCCATTGGAGGGTGAACCAACGGTAAAGGAAGACCCTTCTCTCTCTCTTACTGTCCACTCTGCCTGTAAAAAAATAAATTCATAGAACAACAGCCTATTCAATTACTTATTGATTTTAAGTAGGAGTAGGAGTTAAAATGCTTTCCTTATCTCAGTCATTGATTTCTGGCCTACTTCCTTGGTGATTGTTAATACTGCTGAATCTGGTGGTTCCTAACCCATACCTGTTCTTTTTTAGCTTGATCAGGTTGAGTTCTGTAACTACTTCCTCTTTTTGTTAAGTTATTTGTTAAGTTTAAGTTCTTTCTACCCTCCCCTTATGAGGGCTGTGCATTCCATGTTACCCTCTGAAGAAGCAAATATATTCTTTGTTTTTTTTTTGTTTTTTTTTTTTTTTTTTGACAGGCATAGTGGACAGTGAAAGAGAGAGACAGAGAGAAAGGTCTTCCATTGCCGTTGGTTCACCCTCCAATGGCTGCCGCAGACGGCGCGCTGCGGCCGGCGCACCGCGCTCATTCGATGGCAGGAGCCAGGAGCCAGGTGCTTTTCCTGGTCTCCCCATGGGGTGCAGGGCCCAAGCACTTGGGCCATCCTCCACTGCACTCCCGGGCCACAGCAGAGGGCTGGCCTGGAAGAGGGGCAACCGGGACAGAATCCAGCGCCCCGACCGGGACTAGAACCCGGTGTGCCGGCACCGCAAGGCGGAGGATTAGCCTGTTGAGCCACGGCGCCGGCCTGTTTTTCTTTTTAAGATTTATTTGAAAGGCAAATTTACAGATAGGCAGAGGTAGAGAAAGATCTTCCATCCACTGGTTCACTCCTCAAATGGCTGCAACAGCTGGAGCTGTGTTGATCCGGAGTCAGGAACCAGGAGCTTCTCCTGGGTCTCCCACACGGGTGCAGGGGTCCAAGGACTTGGGCCATCTTCCACTGCTTTCCCAGACCACAGCAGAGACTTAGATCAGAAGTGGAGCAGCCAGGACATGAACCAGTGCTCATATGGAATGCTGGCATTGCAGGCAGCAGCTTTACCTGCTATGCCTCAGCGCTGGCCCCTAATAATTTTTCAATTGATCATTCCAATGATCAGCCATATCATCAATTTTATCTTCCTCTTTTGTCTCAATGTTAGCACTTTCAGATTACTAAATCCTTGTGGGATTAAGAATTTTAACTCTTGGCATCTAAGACCTCTCTTGATATGGCTTTTGAGTCTCTCTAGCTTTACTTCTAGGTGTGTAGAAGCACCATATTCCAGTCAGTGGATTCAAGTTTACTGAATGTGTCATGCAGTCACCCCTTTAGCTTCTGCCTCTTGATTTTCTACTATTATGTCTCTTTTCCACTGTCCACTGCACATATGTGCTTAATTTCCATTCTTTATGAACCTACCTTTGATGGTACACAAAAGTCAAATAGGCTTATAAAAAAAGTTGGAGTAAGATGTTAATTGATGTGAATGTTCTGTAAGAATCAAATTTTTGGGGCTGGCACCGTGGCTCACTTGGTTAATCCTCCACCTGCGGCGCTGGCATCCCATACGGGCGCTAGGTGCTATCCTCGGTGCTCTTCTTCCACTCCAGTTCTCTGCTGTGGCCCGGGAGGGCAGTGTTGGATGGCCCAAGTGCTTGGGCCCCTGAGACCAGGAAGAAGCACTTGGCTCCTGGCTTCAATCGGCACAGCACCACCAAGCTGTAGTGGCCATTTGGGGATTAACCAACAGAAGGAAGACCTTTCTCTCTCTCTCTCTCACTGTCTACAACTCTGTGAAATTTTAAAAAAAAATTAAATTTTGGAGCTGGCCCTGTGGCGTAGTGAGTTTAACTGCAGTGCTGGCATCCCATATGGGCGCTAGTTCAAGACCCGGCTGCTCTACTTCCAATCCAGCTCTCTGCTATGGTCTGGGAAAGCAGTGGAAGACAGCCCAAGTGTTTGGACTCCTGAACCCGTGCGGGAGACCCAGAGGAAGCTACTGACTCCTGGCTTTGGATTGGCCCAGCTCAGGCCATTGTGGCCATTTAGGGAGTGAAGCAGTGGATGGAAGACCTCTCCCCACCCCGCCCCGTCTCTGCCTCTCTGTAGCTCTGCCTTTCAAATAAAAAAATTTTTTTTAAATTAAATTTTAAATGTACTCTAAAATGGTATTATTTGAAGCTTTAAAGTTAACTTAGTTAATATAGCAAGCAATTTTTAAAAGAAATTTTAAGAGATTTAAGGAAAAAAATAAACATCTTACTTGTAGACCCAAAGAGCTTGCTGTTGAGAGAAAAGATTATAAAAGATTAAAATAGGGCTTTTATTTTTTGACCACCCATAGGAAAAATAATCACAACTTATACAAAATTGAGTTTAGGGGGCTGACACCTTGGCACACTAGGTTGATCCTCCACCTGCGGCACCAGCATCTCATATGGGCGCCAGGTTCTAGTCCCAATTGCTCCTCTTCCGGTCCAGCTCTCTGCTGTGGCCTGGGAGAGCAGTGGAGGATGGCCTGAGTGCTTGGGCCCCTGTACCCCATGGGAGACCAGGAGGAAGCACCTGGCTCCTGGCTTGGGATCAGCACAGCTCCAGCTTGCTGCTTGGGGAGTGAACCAATGGAAGGAAGACCTTTCTGTCTCTCTCTCTCACACAGTCTGTAACTCTGCCTCTCAAATAAATACATAAAATATTTAAAAAAAAAAAAAAACAAAGTTTAGAATACCTAAAATCAGAAAAAAATCAGAATCCATTTTACTTAATATGTCAATAAGTCCTTTGATGAATGAACTACACTTCAAGAAATTCTTATACTCAGAGTGTTTCATTAGGATCTTAAAAGTTGCCTTATGTTTGTATGAATTTCCATTTAATATCTTGTGTGTAGTTTTGTCCCAATACATTATGATGTAAAGAATGAACAAATACGCAGAATAATTTTGCATATTTATCAACCCCTCATAGGGGTCCACCTTTTCTATTTTTGAATATCAAACTCTGACAAAATGCCACAATTATCACTCATTGAGACTATCTCTAGGATGAGTCTTCTTAGCTCAAGGAAACATTTGGGATTCTGAAGTCACTTTACCTAGTAGACAGTTCTGGTGCTTGGAGCATAAGGACACTTTACTGACTTCATAATGTCTGAGATAATGCCAGACCTAAGGCTATGCATCTCTGTCCAGCCTCGAACCCCAAAAGCACTTTAAACAAATGTAGATTTTGGGAATACATATAGATTAATAACAACAGATCCATCTCTCATTGCAGTTAATAACATTATTCAATTCTAGTCCCCATTCAGCACCAGGATAGCCAAGGATACTGCCAGGGATGAAGAAATTGGCATTCAGTGCCAATAATTCAGACTTTTCAGTCATCAGAAGTCTTCTTTCATATTCCCATAAACCCCTGGTTTCTTGTGACCTTCTCATAATGACTGACAGTTTAAGTTTTATTATCAAATTCAGTTTTACTTGGCTCAACAAATCAAGTGAATGCAGGTATGCTATAGATCTCATCTATAAACTTGAAAAATGTGAGGGGAATAGATACCAAAACAATGATAGAGAGACTTGCAATATTGTGCTTAACTGAAAACCCTTGGGCTTTATTTGAAAATCTGGATACGTTTCCCTCAAACAAATTTCTATTCAATAACAGACTTTTATCCATTATTAATTGTATTGTCATATCATTACAGAATAATATCTGACAAATGTTTCCTTACACTTAGTATATAGTCACATGATTCCCTCCAACATAAATTCATGGATGCTGAGTGAGTTTGATCAAAGGTAATTCCCTAATTCTTGCTTTTCAGGATTCATCTCGAGTATGAAGTTTCTGATGTTTTCTAAGGTTTGAATGCCTGTTGAAGGTTTTATTACATTCCTTACATGTGAATGGCTTCTCTCCTGTGTGAATCGTTTGATGTCGAATAAGGGAAGAGCTGCGGTTGAAGCACTTTCCACAGTCAATACATTCATAGGGATTACTTCCAGAATGCAGTCTTGGATGGTCTTCACTGTTTTCGAAGGCTTTCCCACATTTACTTCCTTGGAAAGCCTTTGCTGCAGTATGAATCTTTTGATGCTTAGTAAGGTTTGTGCGTCGGTTGAAGAACTTCCCACATTCACTGCATTTATAGGGTTTCTCTCCTGTGTGAATGATCTGATGTCGAATAAGGGATGAACTTCGGCTAAAGGCTTTCCCACATTGAAAACATTCATAGAAATTCATTGTGGTATGACTTTTTTGCTGTAGAACAGTATCTCTACTTGGACTCAAGGCATTTCCACATAAATTATATTCTGAATGCAGTTTATCTCCAGAGTCTAAATTCAATTTGAAGTTAGTTTTAAACTTCTCTTCCTTTGGGAATTGATTTCTTACAGGAACTCCCTGTTGAATATCATAAATTGAGTTAACTGACTTAACATCAATGCTTTTCTTATTTTCACTACATTCAGAGTCTCCCTCATTGTCCATTGCCTCAAGAATTAAAGCTTCTTGTGGCAAATTTACATCCTGCTTGTTCTGGTGCCTGTGCAACCAATCTTCATCTGTCTGGAGAGCTGAGGAAGGGTGTCTGCTTCTGAAAAGCTTGGTCACAATGATTCCAGGGGAGGATTCTTCTCCAGAAACTCTCTGTTTTGGAACTGAAAGTTGGTTTTCTGAAACAGACTCCATGTCTAAAAAGAAAAAAAAAAAAAATCTCTGAGTATAAGAAGAGAAACTGCTTAATTAGGAAACAGGTTAAAGGATGCAAGATTAAATACATAGGTCTTAAAATGCAGAAGAGATGCGAGGCAAGGTTTGAAAAGGAGAAAAAATATTTAAAAATGGTATAAAAGTGTTAAAAGGGGGTTAGTAAATCATACAACACAAGGAGAGTTATTTAGGAACATTAAGGAGAGCATATAGGTCTCAGATAAAACATTAGTACATGGTCTGGAATGGAACATATCATAGTTCAAGGTATCATTGTCTTATCACTACTCTGTGAAGATTATATCTAATCTTCCTTTCTCTGACATTTTATTCTAATCCAAGCTACTTGTTGATTACATCCATTTCTAAAATGCCAATTTAATCATAACTTTATACTCAGAAGCATAATAGTTTAACTGCTAAAAGCAAACTTTCAATCATAATGCACCTAGTTTCATATAGCAGCAATTACTTCCTGTATGCAGGAAGGCAGAAATAACTGTAATAAAAGGAAGCAGGGAAACCATCCTTTTTCTGGACTCAAAATAACTCCTAATTATAACATTAGTGCTTTGATGCTTTTAACTGCACTTCCTAGAATAGAAAACTTTGCCTGTTCTGATTAAGGTTGAGTTATCTTCCTTTCATCTGTCATAAGTTTCTGTTTCATTTAATAATGTTCTACTTCCCTACTCAAAATTCTGTTGCCTCTTATATATCTAAGATATATAATCTAAGATACATACATATATATAAATATGTATCTTATATAAATATGTAATATATCTTATATATATCATATATGTTATATATCTTATATATATCTTATATAAGTATGTAATCTTAGGTTATATAGATTACATACTCTAGTAGTTTTTTTAAAACTTAAATTTCACTGACTTCCCTTCTTTTTCATATAACTTTAGGTTCACCTAATGATTTTATCCTCCATGCTTTATTGGTAGCCAAATGACTCCTTCAGTTTGGTACTCACATATATTACTGTCTATTGTTTTGGCTAGTTTCCAGGAAATCTCTACTTGGCTATCATCCCACTCTCTTCCAACTTAAAAAACGGGAAACATTTTATCATCACTTTGAACTTCCTTCAATATATTTGTTTTTGTTCAATGAGCCATTGCTACTCACATATTTATAGTAGAGTCCATGGAGAGATCTGCAATAACTATTGTTCTTTCTCTCTCATAATCTAATTTGTGTTTAGGCAATATTATTTCACGAAATGGCTTTTATCTCAAATCTGATCCAATGGAACCTCCAGCTTTGTTCAAGTATATATCAGTTCACTCTGGATTTGTCTACTCTCTAGTAGAAATTATCATTTGCTGGCACAATACCCATGCTGGGAGATAGAATATTAAATCATAATCTCCTGGGTAGGAATATTTCAATATAATAGAGGTAAATAGTTTTCCTGACTCTGCCTTAACGGAGTATAATGTATAAGTGGGCAAATAACTTGTCCTTTTAACTGAAGGGTCTTTAGAGAAAAAAAGAGAGACAGACAGACACAACTCTTCCAAACCTGGAATATATTAAATGATGAGATCCTAGAATTCAACCTTGACACCACAATTGGATGAGACTTTTGGAGTCTTAGGAAACAATAAATACTCATATGTTTTACAAAGGGAAAGAACACAGATAATTTGTATTCACAGAGGATAGACTTTGAAAGACCAAAATGGTTATACATTCTTTTTCACTCTCTCTATACAGACGCTGAGTTCAGTTTTCTTTCCCTTAAATCTAGGCTAATCCTGTACCTTTAGTCGACAGAATGGGGTACAGTGATACTAGGAATATATACTGTAAGTTATCTTTATCACCTATATATGTGGTAACTGGAAGTTAGAGTTGTGGACATGATACACTAGAAAAGAAAATATGGGAAGAAGAAAAGACAAAATGAGATCAAATGTTCAGTTGACTAGCTAGGGAAAGATACGTCTATAATAGACATAGATGGAACAGCCAGAAAAAATAGAGAGAAATCAGGAGTATCAGAAGAATCTATGAGCGAATTAAGAATAAGGAACTGTTAACAGCCTCACTGGCTGTTGAGAAGTGAGATAGGGGCTAAAAAACAGTCCACTGGAGTTAACTACAATAGGGTCAGTCATTAAAGACTTTAGCAACAATGATTTTAGATGAATGTTTTGGATAAGAGCTAATTTGGAATGAGTTGAGGGGTCAGAGGTAAGGAAATAAAAAAAGCACAAAGCACCTTGAGAAATGTGGCTATTAAGAAGAGGTGAGAAATAGAATAATCAAAAAGGATGCAGGTGAGAGAAACATCAAAAATTAGTAACAACCAGAAAGTGTTAAAAAGCTAATGGGAAGAGAAGACAGACAATGTGAAAATATAAGAAAAGTCAAGGAGAAATGAGGTTCAAAGAAGTAGGCTGCAGTGATACAATTTCACATAGAAAAGAAGATGTAAGATTAATTTGCCTACCAAATTTATAAACAATTTAGGTAAATAATACCTAGTGTTTGTGATAGTAAAAATTAGAGTAGGAATTGGTTATATAATCTTTTTGTAGCAAGATAGGTAAATATATTTATACTCTTTGATGCTAAAGTTCACCTAATAGTAGGTGTACCCTATGAAAGTCATCAGATACACCTGAAAAACTGGCAACATCCTGAATGTCCAATGGTGGGAAAATGCATCATGACAGAATGTCATATGTGTTTTAGAAAATACATTTTCACAGACCATTTAGCAAAACAGGTAATTGTGTATGATACCATATTAGATAAAAACAGCAAGACATAAAATGACATATTCATGAATTACAGAAAAAAAGTTGCAAATAGTTCCACCAGTTTGGAAAAAAAAATCTTTAGAAACTATAGACTAATACCAACAAACAAAGAAAATCACTCTATTAAACCAAAATGTTAATACTGTAGCTCTGGATAATAAGGTCATATAGGTGAGTTTTATTTTTCTTCATAATTTTGTATGCTTGTTAATGTTTTTTATTTAACAATAAATGTTTTAATGCTTGTTATCTATCACTTTAATGCTTGTTATTTAGCACTTACTATGTCAGGCATTGTTCTAATTGTATTATACATATCAACTTACTTCACCCTCATAGTTCTTGGAGGTAGGTACAATCTATCATGTTTTAGATGAAGAAATCAGCAGAAAGGTTGCCCCAGGTTACTCACACAACTTGAAGTGTTTGGTTATAATCCATGACATGACTGTCACATAAGAAAACAAAATAAATTAATTGTTCAGTAATTTTACAATCTCTTGTTAATAAGAATAAAAAGATGATGATGAGGGTCTGGAGTTAATGCACAAGAAGTTGTACAGTGAAAGAAGTAAAACAGAAGATTACTAGACATCACCCTAGTATGAAACAGATAACTTTGTTTTAAGAATAAGAGGCAGGGGGCCAGTACCGTGGCATAGTTGGTTAAGCCTCCACTTGTGGCACCAGCATCCCATAAGGGCGCCAGTTCGAGTCCTGGCTACTCCACTTCAAGTCCTGGTTGCTCCACTTCTGATCCAGCTCCCTGCTAATGGCCTGAGAAAGCAGCCAAAGATGGCCCAAGTCCTTGGGCCCCTGCAACCACGTGGTAAACCTGGAAGAAGCTCCTGGCTCTTGGCTTTGGACTGGCCCACCTCCAGCTGCTGCAGCCATTTGGGGAGTGAACCAGCAGATGGAAAACCTCTCTTGTTGTCTCTCCCTCTCTGTCTGTAACTCTCCCTCTCAAATAAATAAATAAATCTTTTTTAAAAAAACAGGCAGGCATATGGCACAGTTCAGTTGATGCTTGGGATGTCCACATCCCATATTGGGATGTCTGGGTTTGAGGCTTAGCTTCACTCTCCATTCCAGCTTTTTGTTAATGTACACCCTGGGAGGCAGCAGGCAATGGTTCAAGAACTTTAGTCCATGCCATCTACCTGGGAGACTAGTACTGAGTTCCTGCTGCCTGGATTTTGCCTTACCCAGACCTAGCTGTTACAGATATTTGGTGAGTGAACTTGAAGATGGAAGTTTTCTCTCTCTTTCTGCCTTTCAAATAAATAAAATATAAAAGAAAGAATAATATTCAGTGTTAGGTTGGTTAATGTTTGTTATTTAGCACTTACTATGTCAGGCATTGTTCTAATTGTGTTATATATATCAACTCACTTCACCCTTGTGGTAACTTGGAGGTAGGTACAATCTATCATGTTATAGATGAAATCAGCAGAAAGGTTGTCCCAAGTTACTCACACAACTTGAAATGTTTGGTTATAATCCATGACATGACTGTCACATAAGAAAACAATGCCTCCCCTGACTCCCTCAAAATTTAGGTAGTTTTGTTGTTACTTCCCAAACTAAAGATTCATTTTGTCTCATGCATTAAAAAAAATTATTTGTCTGACTGTTATCAAAAATGGTTCTTCTTCCAATTTCTCTTTCCATGATCTATCTATTTTTCTTGCTTTGCAACTTTGGGACCTCAACTGGTTTGGTGTTCACAGGGAGGAAAAAAAAACAATAAAAAGAAATGAACATGACACTTGAGTGTTTTTAAAGGAGAGAGAATTCTGTCCCAACCAAGTAGGCCGAGCTGCCAAGGACAAGGCCAAGTGAACACCATGGGCCTGTGTATTTCTGGTTCTCCATTATGAAGGACTTTAAACCAGACAGCAGGAAAATTTGCTATTGTGGCCAAAGGATATGAGGAAATCTGAACCCACCCCCAAGTGAATACAACCACTTCAGCAGTCCTGTAGCTTTAAAGAGTAGAGGAAGAAACCACTAAAGGGCAGATAAGACAAATCCATCGGCTCTACCTTCATGCAATGAATTCAGGTTCCTGTAGTTTTCCAGCATCACATCCCGGTACAGGTTCTTGCCAGCAGCGTCTAGCTGCTCCCACTCTTCCTTGCTGAATTCCACAACCACATCTTTGAATGTCACTGGCTCCTAAAACATAAGGTCATTCCCACATGTATCACCAGAGGGATGATTTTACAAAGAATAGGATTGGATCCAGAATATACAAGAAATCAATAGTACAGTGTTTACTGTTCTAAGTGATGAAAATCAAATCGTATTAAAAGCCAATCAACTTGGAACTATATATAGAAATGGAGGCTACAAGAGGAAGGAAAATTAAGTACAGTCCTAGCTTATCTGAGATTAGTGTACACTTTGAGGAGAAAAAGACAGTTGAAATAATTGTGTACTTTATAGTACAAAGAATTTACATAAAAAATTTAGAGTAGGAAGAGTAGAAGAGTATAAAGTAGACTCAAGGGAAATTTATAATGAAAATGTAGGCTCTGCTGGTAGAAGAGATAAAGCAGCTTCATTGGTTCACTTATGCTATTATTCATACCTCATTTACCCAAAGTAGCTTCCCTCCTAGTCAGTCTGTATTGCATTATTTTTTTTCTTGTAGTAATTATTACTATCTCAATTATCTTCCTTGCTTGTATATGCCCATAAACCTCTACTGGAATATAATCTACAGAGGGTGGGGGTTTTATTTACCAATAATATTCTCAACCCTTAGAGTAGTGTCTAATGTATTAGGCACTGCCTAAGTATTTGTTAATAAATAAGTTCCCTCATATTTCACACCATCAATTATTCTGTCTCCAGAATCCTCACCTTAGTTTCCACTGACACCTTTAATCACAGTGAAGTACACAATCGCTTATCCTCATTCATATACTCATAACATGAAATATATGAAATATACTCATAACAATCTCTTGTCTCCCTTCCTTTTCCGTCTTCTTTTCAGGGTCAGCTTTCATGATTACATCGTCTGTATTACTCGCCTACTCCCTCACTTTCTCTCCTCAAACCACTGAGCCTGGCTTCAATTTCCCTGCACGTTCATGTCACCATGATGACAAGTGAATAGACTCTATTTGGGCTGTATTATTTGGACCTTTTCAAGCATTTCTCCTTTAAGTATTCTCATCCTCTGGTTTCAGCGACCAGAGTTTCTGTCTTTGGTCTCTTTTCAGTTTCCTTTGAGGTTTCTTCTATTACTGTCTAGTAAATGACATTGCTCATGATTCTACTCCTTAGTCTCCTTTACTTTTCTAAACATCCTCAGGGTAGACTCTATTTTTGTTGTTTAATTATTTTCTATATTCTTGAAGGAAAAAGTGCACAGAACATAATGTATAAGGCTAGGAGAAAATATTTTCCAGAGTGTATTCCTAATTAAAATAAGTCCACCATTCTGTGAGAAAATAGGAGTCTTATAACCTTAGACAGAACTATGTTTGCCAAAAAAGTAAAAGCAAGTCATGCTAAAAAGGAGCATATGTGTTCAGTAAAGAATGGGACCCTACCTGGAGCTCGCCTCTTAGTGAGTCAGTTTCCATTTTCTCCTTCCTGATGACCCCCTTCTGGAGGACAGAGTCCTTGCAGGGTGTTTCTGAGGAAGGAAAGGAGAAATATTACGGAGAAATGTTTTGCAGCAGACCAACTCTTTGATCATTATAGTTTAACATGCCATTCATAGGGATTGCCTGTAGAATGTTGAAAAAAACCAGTGTCGAACCCTATGAGCAATTAGAATCTCCAAGGGCAGGGCACAGATCTTGTAATAATAATAATAATAATAAAAAAACCTCAAAATGATTCTGAAATTCTGAAATTTAACCGGAGGTTGAGATCTACTGGATCAGACAGAAGAGGGACAAAATGTTTTGAAACCTCATTTGTGGCTACAGCCAAACTAAAGTTTAGACACCACAGACTGTAATTCCTCTTAAAGCTACAAATATTTTATCCAACCAGTCACGTCCTCAAAGAGTGTATGATTCAAGCAGAATTCTATTTGAAGGTCAACTTTTTCTTCCTTACTCTCTGCACACTATACACTTAGGCGGTCTTACCACCTTGAATTACTGATTCTTTTTAGGACATAAAAATCTGAGTCGACCAATCCTTTTTTTCTTCTACAGCTCTTTGGTAAGTAGTATACACAAGGGCCACTTTTCTAAAGTTTCTTCATGATTCATAAGGTACACCAGTAATCTTGAAATGCCACACTACAGACCATTGCTGGTCAGGATGAGGTTTTTACTGATTCAGTGTAAAATGAGAAAAAATAAAAAACCAATATGGTAAGTCTATTATAGCATCACATTTATTCAATCTAAACAGCTATATTTTGATGTTAAATATCCTTTCTGTAATAGTTATTGATTTTATAAATATCCTTACTTATAAGAAAAAGGAGTTGACAAACCTACATCATTCCCACCTTCCTTTTTTTATTTATTTATTTATTTATTTATTTTTTGACAGGCAGAGTGGACAGTGAGAGAGAGAGACAGAGAGAAAGGTCTTCCTTTGCCGTTGGTTCACCCTCCAATGGCTGCCGCGGACAGCGCGCTGCAGCCGGCGCACCACGCTCATCTGATGGCAGGAGCCAGGTGCTAGGTGCTTACCCTGGTCTCCCATGGGGTGCAGGGCCCAAGCACTTGGGCCATCCTCCACTGCACTCCTGGGCCACAGCAGAGGGCTGGCCTGGAAGAGGGGCAACCGGGACAGAATCCGGCGCCCCGACCGGGACTAGAACCGGGTGTGCCGGCGCCGCAAGGCGGAGGATTAGCCTGTTGAGCCACGGCGCCGGCCCACCTTCCTTTTTTTAAACATTTCAGTTTTCAACTGAAATGGCCAATACTGAAAACCTGAGATACATGTGGTTACATAACAATAAGCATCGACCCTCCACTGTACATGTGTAATTGGATCCAAAGATAATTGAAACATCTGCACAGTGGGACTTAAAACACATTCAAATTTCTCAACAACATACATCTAAATACTGCAAAATTATTATGGTCTGTTAACTTTGCTCAGGTCTCATTCTGCTCAGTTCCATATTCTATAGGACAGGGAATATAACATTGTCTCTTATTCTTGCCATTCTTAGAAATAAATGGTATCTTGGAAAGTTACAAATAACTTCAGTCAGCTATTCTCTTCTTCACTGTTCTCTAAATATCTTGTTTCTTTCCTTTAATTCTTCTTCTTTGCTGACCTTCTTCAATTTTTGCAGTAGTATTCTCCGAAACTCTAATTCTATTCAAATATCTATAAACGTTTTCAAATTCTTTGTAGAAGCTTTTTTTCTCCCTCATCAAATGAATCCTGCCTGTTCTCCAACTATTCTGATTCTTGATGTTGGAATACATTAAGTATACACTGGTATACACAATCCTCCCAACACCCCAAATGTGCCTTTGAGATTCTTATTTCTTAAAAGCATCAGCAACCAATCCATTTAATTGTTCATATTCTGGTTCTTGGTACTTAGAATAATCCTACCATGAGACTAGACTTCAACAAATCAATCCTTAACTATATCTTTCTATTCTTTTGGTCTTCATTTCCTTGCACTTTCTATACTACCACAATACATTGTAAAGTCATTTCATTCTCTATGCAGCTTAAATTTCATAATAAATCACTTCCAGCACTCTTTCCAGAGTTCAAATTCCTTGAACAATGTCCTTAGGTTCAAGCCAGCATCTAGTCTTAGTTTTTAATCCAATAGTCTACTCTTTTCCTATACCCATTTAGGAGTCACTTCCCAGTCTCCCTTCTTCCATAGTTTGCCAATTCTGGACATGTTAGGTAAACTAAATCAAATGGTATCTGACTTTTCATGTTGTAATATCTTTCGCTTAGCGTGTTTTGGAGGTTCATTCATGTGGTACATGTATCAGTAATTCATTTCAGGTTGTTACTGAATAGCATTCAAATGTACCTCTGTATGCACATTTACTCTTTCATCAGCTGATGAACATCTGGGTTGTTTCTATTTTGACTAGAGCTGCTAGGAACATTTTATACAAGTTTTTGTGCCAATGTGTCTTTAATTAGGATAAAGTAATTCTGTTTTTTGTTTATTTTTGGAACTATTTGTATTCTACAGGGGTGAACCATTTTACGTTCATAACAGCAATGTATAAAGATTCCAGTCTCTCCACATCCTGCCTCACATTATTATTTTCCTTTCTTAGAATTTATACCCATTCTGATGGCTGCCAAGTGGCATATGATTGTGGTTTGGATTTGCAATTCCCTGATAGCTAATAAAGCTGAACATTTATTGTACCCTATTCAGCCATTTGTATATCTTCTCTGGAGAAATGTCTAAGTCCTTTGCCCATTTAAAAAATCATGTTGCCTATCACTTTTGTTATTGGGTTATAAGAGATTTTTATATTTTCCTGATACTGAACTCATTTTTTAAAAGATTTATTTATTTGAAAGTCAGAGTTACACAGAGAGAGGAGAGGCAGAGTGAGAGAAAGGCCTTCCATCTGCTGGTTCACTTCCCAGATGGCCACAACGGCCAAAGCTGTGCTGATCTGAAGCCAGGAGCTTCTTCCGGGTCTCCCATGCAGGTTCAGGGGCCCAAGGACTTGTGCCATCTTCTACTGCTTTCCCAGGCCATAGCAGAGAGCTGGATCAGAAGTGGAGCAGCCAGGTCTCGAACTGGTGCCCATATGGGATGCCGGAGCTTCAGGCCAGGGCATTAACTCACTGTGCCACAGCGCTAGCCCCCAGAACTCATTATTTTTAATAAAATATTTCCCCATTAGGTAGGCTTCCCTTTCAATACCTTAATAGTGTCCTTTGATGTAAAGACAGCTTTAATTTTGATGAAGTCTAATTTATTTTTTGTTATATCTAAGCATCAATTAATAAATGCAAGAGATTTAGGGCCAGCGCCTGGCTCACTAGGCTAATCCTCTGCCTGCAGTGCCGGCACCCTGGGTTCTAGTCCCGGTTGGGGCACTGGATTCTGTCCCGGTTGCTTCTCTTCCAGTCCAGCTCTCTGCAGTGGTTAGGGAAGGCAGTGGAGGATGGCCCAAGTGCTTGGGCCCTGCACCCTTATGAGAGACCAGGAGGAGGCACCTGGCTCCTGGCTTTGGCCGCAGCACACCGGCCGTAGCGGCCATTTGGGGGTGAACCAGCAGAATGAAGACCTTTCTCTCTGTCTGTTTCTCTCTCACTGTCTAACTCTGCCTGTCCAAAAAAAAAAAAAAAAAAAAGAGAGAGAGAGATGAAAAATTATCCCTATGTTTTCTTCTCAGAAGTTTATGGTTTTAGTCTTATATCCAGGTCATTGATCCATTTTAAGTTAACTTTTGCACACAATAATGATGTAAAGCTCCTACTGCAATCCTCTGCATATAGGGATATCAAATAGTTCCAATACTATTTGATTTTTGACTGAATATCCAGACTTCCAGATACTCAAAAATAAATGGGAGCTTTTCAAATTCCT
This sequence comes from Sylvilagus floridanus, assembly GCA_949820135.1. NCBI lineage: Eukaryota > Metazoa > Chordata > Mammalia > Lagomorpha > Leporidae > Sylvilagus > Sylvilagus floridanus. The sequence continues at coordinate 68,616,530 of OX463224.1, read as the reverse complement.
TATGCTCCAAAGCATCTCACATTTTCTAGTCTTGCCTCTTAATCTTTTCAGTTACACTCTGTTTGTCCAGATAGTTATTCATTATCTCATGTCACTGTGGCTAATACATTTTCTATTCAACGTTTTTGACAAATGAACCTCAGGTTGCCATCTTAGCCATTCAAGCAAGCAAGTCCTTTGAGTAGGTTTTCAGGAAACCATAAAATAGGTTAAATGAAACAATCAAAAATTTTCCATAGTCTTATATTAACCTGTAGCCTCACATTTTCTTCCTAACTAAAGTTCTCAATAGTAGCCTATAACCACTGTCACATTTTTTACCTCACATCTGCTTTTCTGTTTGTTTAAACCCATGTGGTGGACAGGATAACAGCTTCAAAAGGTGTGTACACCCTAATCCTCAGATACCAGATACATGCAAAAGGGATTCCACAAGTTAAGATTAAAGCCAAGAACTTTAAGATGAGATGGGAGATCAACCCAGGTTATCTGGGCAGTCCAATATCATTAAATCAGTTCTGAAAAGTGAAAAAAATTTCCCATCTGGAGAAGAGGAAGAAATGAGGTAGGGAGAGTAAAAGAAAGAGAAGTCGGGCTGGCGCTGTGGCGTAGTGGGTAAAGCCGCCACCTGAAATGCCACCTGCAAAGCCGGCATCCCAGATGGGTGCTGGCTCATATCCCGGCTGCTCCACTTCCCATCCAGTTCTCTGCTACGGTCTGGGAAAGCAGTAGATGGCCCAAGTCCTTGGACCCCTAACACCCATGTGGGAGACCCGGAGGAAACTCCTGGCTTCGGATCAGCGCAGCTCCAGCCATTGAGGGCAACTGGGGAGTGAACCAGTGGATGGAAGACCTCTCTCTCTCTGCCTTTCCTTCTCTCTCTGTGTAACTCTGACTTTCAAATAAATAAATCTTAGAGAAAGAGAGAGAGAAATGGGGGAGGGGGAGTTAGCTGTTGCGACAACAAAGTGTCAGAGACATGGCAGTGTAAAAAGGTCTTGACCCTCTATTGCCAGCTTTGAAAATGTCAGGAGACCTTAAGCCCCAGAAAGTAACACAGTCCTACCATTACCTTGATTTTAGCCTAGAGAGATCTATGTTGGATCTCTACACAAAAAACTTACAGAAAAAAATATATGCATTTTGTTTTAAGCCACCAAATTTCTGGTAATTTGATATAGTAACAGTAGAGAGCTACTACATCTCACTGTAGACACTCTCTCAGCTCCTCAAACTGCTTGAACTCTTGTCTTTCAAATAAACAAAAATTTAAATATTCCTTCATAATCAACAATTTTGATACATTTTCAATAGTCAATAGGAAATTTTGGGTTCATCAGTTTTGAACACTTCCTTCTTGAAGATTTCGCCTTTATTAAAGACACCCAACTTTCCTGGTTCTTTGAATTCCTGGATTATTCCTTTCTGTCCTGCTTTCCTGATTTGACTTCTCTTCCTCAGTTCTTCATTTTATTTGAGATTTATTTTTTAAGTCAGAGTTAGAAAGAGGGAGATAGGGAGGATCTTCTATCCATTGGTTTACTCCACCAGATGCCTACAATGGCCAGGGCTGTTTCAGGCCAAAACCAAGAGCCAGGAGCTTCATCTGGGTCTCCCATGTGGGCAGCAGGGGACCAAGCACTGCTTTCCCAGGTGTATCAGCAGGAAGCTGGATTGGAAGTGGAGCAGCTGGGACTCAAACTGGTGCTCATGTGGGATGCTGATATCATATGAAGTGGCTTAACCCTCTATGCCATAATGCTGCCCCTTTGTTTTATATTTAGATAAGGACTAAATATTATAATACCAATATAATCACTGTCCCAAATAATTCCTTGTCAAATATTCAGTCAATTGTCTAGTGTAGTACAACGCCCACATAGTCACATGACTGATAAAGTTTCTCTTCATCTCTAAATCCTTCTGCCATACCCTCCCTTCTCCCTTGGAACCTGGACTGTCATATGTTTCCCACAGTTTGGATTTTACTAATGGTATTGTGATGTAGTTTAGTATATTCCTCTATCCTCTGTGTGAGTATTTCCTATAACTAGTAGCGAGATCTACGAAATATTGATGGTTCTTAAGGATCTGTATTTCTCCTACTTCTGTTTACATATATAAACTCTCCAAACTTCTCTTACCAAATAACAAAACTATACTTGTTAACTACATGCAAAAAATGAAACATATATATATATGATGTATTCATTGAGGTCTCTTAGGAACGTCAAATTCAACATGCAATATACATAATATATTATCCTATTATCCTTCCCACACCACTCCATCTAGCAAAATTTGCTACTTTTGTTCCATTCATACAAGCCAGAAAACATGACTTCACTTCATCTCTTATCCTGTGCATTCCTTATACTTATTTGAATGTGGTAATTCCTTTAAGTCCAAACCTCTGTTTTCTCAATTCACCTTTATTCTCTAATACTTAATCTTATTACTAGTGTCCTAACAAGTTTTTCTATTACATATCCATCAAATATCACCTTTATCTGAGAAGTTGGTAATCTTTTTCTGCAAGGGGTCAGATTATAAATATTTTGGGTTTGGCAGGCAATATAGCCTCTGCTACAACTACTCAGCCCCTCTTATAACATGGAGGCCACAATAGAGAAAATGTAAATGAACAGATGTGGCTATGTTCCAATAAAATTTTATCTCTAAAAGTATTGTTCCCATAGGCCATATTTTGCAATCCCTGCTCCAAGTTGAGGCCAATTTGTTATTTTTAAAAGGTAAATGAAACTGTGTTACTCCTTCTACTCAATCATTCTCTATTTCCATTATCTATAAAATAATTAGGCTTCCTATTAGAGTAATATAAAGTCCTACATGGTCTGGCACTAGACATTCTCCACACTCAGATAATTTCTCTGCATATGGGAAGGCTCAACTATTCTACTTCTAATGTTCTACATTCTTACCTTTATATTTGAGTATTTCAATCACGTCCTCAATGAGGGTAACCACATCTTTGCTGTTCTTTGGGTGCTGTAAATTGACCAAAGTCCTGACTTCTTCAGGGACAATTGTTAGGAACTGTTCCAGCACCAATAGTTCCAGAATCTGCTCCTTGGTATGAATCTCTGGTTGCAGCCACTGAAGACAGAGCCCCCAGAGTTGGCTCAGGGCTTCATAAGGGCCAGATACCTCCAAATACTGGAAACTTCTGAACTTTTGACGAGATGCCTCAGAGTCACATGTCTCTGTGACAGGGATAGTTTCCTGCTGCCAAGACACATCAGTTTTCAGGATCTCACTTTGTTCCTGTAGAGCAAGGCTGTGAGGTTTTGCGATAGCCATCAACTTGCTCAGGAGCTGCATTTTCCTAAACAGAACTTCCACTGCAGTTCAGATCTGTCTTGTAGAGGATTCCAATACTTGTCAGCCTTGGCCTACGCACCTAAGCAGCATAGGAAGTATGATTTGAACTAGGTTATATCACAGTTTGGATAAAAGTTCCAGGAGCTTCAGATACAAAGCTAGTATCTAGCCATCAGAGAGACTAAAAAAAGATATTTATAACAAACTTTATCAGCATAGTGTTAAAATATAAAATAGAACAAATAATATTCTTAGATTTCTTAAGGAAAATAATTATAGATTCACTTTCCATTTTTAAAAGATTTATTTACTTGGAAGACTGTGACAGATACCTTCCAATCCCCAAATCGGCAGAACAGCTGGGGCTAGCCACTGAAGCCAGGAGCCTGGAACTCCATCAGGGTCTCCAACGGCAGGGGCCTAAGCACCTGGGCCATTTTCCACTGCCTGCCCAGACTTATTAGCAGGGAGCTGCATTGGAAGTGGAGCAGCCAGGACTCCAATTGGCAGTCATGTGGGATGCTGCATCACAGGCAGTGGCCTAACCCCTGCAGCACAGCGCTGACTGACCTCTTACTTCCCATTTTTATTTTCCTTTCTTAGAACAGGCCATGCTTTCCCCTTCTTCCAACCATCTTCCCCCACAAAATGACAGAAACAAAACAAATACATACTCAAAACAAGTGTTAAAGGAAACCGCTTTATGATATAAAAAAGTCCAGGATTTAATTGCAATTAGACTTCTTGTGTGCCAAGTAATCAATTATTTTTGTTTTACAATTAGGTGAAACAAATACTTAGGCAGACTATTCAGGCTATCAAGGCTTCATGTTGGGGCTGGCATCACAGTGTAATAGCTTAAGCCTCTGCCTGCAGTGTTGGCATCCCATATGGGCACCAGTTTCAGCCTCAGCTGCTCCACTTCTGATCCAGCTCTCTGCTAATGGCTGGAGAAATCAGTAGAGGATGGCCCAAGTGCTTGGGCCCCTAGAGCTGCATGGGAGACCCAGAAAAAGCTCCTGGCTCCTGGCTTCAGATCAGCCCAGCTCTGGCAGTTGTAGCCATCTGGGGAGTGAACCAGCAGATGGAAGACCTCTCTGTCTCTTTGTAACTCTGTCTCTCAAATAAATAAATCTTAAAAAACAAAGACTTCATGTTACATAACCCTGAAAAATCCCTTCCCAAGTTCTCATTAAAATACCAATAAAATTCTTGGTGTTAAATTGGAAATTGCATAGAAAATTAATCAATTTAAAAAAATATATATCATGTAGGATCTCTGTCCTTAACGTGCTATACATTGTGAATTAATACTATAACTAGTACCCCAACAGTATTTTTCACTTTGTGTTGCTATGTGAGGGCAAACTGTTGAAATCTTCACTTAATATATACTAAATTGATCTTCTGTATATAAAGAGAATTGAAAATGAATCTTGATGTGAATGCAAGGGGAGAGGGAGTGGGAAAGGGGAGGGTTGCGGGTGGGAGGGAAGTTATGGGGGGGGAAGCCATTGTAATCTATAAGCTGTATTTTGGAAATTTATATTCTTTAAATAAAAGTGTTATTAAAAAAAAAAGAAAATCAAAAAAAAAAAACCAGTGTGGTTACATAAACCAAATTATGACATAAAAACATTGTGATATAATAAAGCTACCATTGTGACATCACACTCAATTATGATGTCACAAAATCATTGTGATGCCATAAAACAGTACTGTGGTCTCATGTATGTAAATTGTAACATCAAATCAATCATGGACTAATCAAAATTGTTACACCATAATCTACTATGATGTTATAAATCACCATTGTGATTTCATAGTTAATTTTATGTCATAAAATCATTTTGATACTATGTAGCAACCATAGTTATATCATAATCAATTTTCATTTCATAAACCATCATTGGTTTTAAGATAAAATCAACCTTGACATCATAAAATAATTGTTATCTCGAAGTCTATTGTGATGTCATAAAATCTAGTGTGATATCATAAAACTACCATTGTTACATCATAATAATCTGTGATGCAAGGATGCTTTTGATGTCATAATTTATTAGGATGTAACAAACTGCCATTGTGATATCACAAGCCTAACATTGTAATGTCATAATCAATTGTGATGTCATTAACACCATTGTGAAGTCACAATCTACTGTGATGGCATAAATGATCATCAAAGCAAAATCAATTATGAAATAAAAAAAATCTCTATCATAAACCACAATTTGTAGATTTGCAAGTCAAAATTATAATAGCATAAACCATTATTATGTTATATTCTATTGTGATGTCATAAAATCCATTGTGATTTTATAAACCAGTATTATGACATAAAATCAAGTCATCATTTTTATTTATTAAATCAATAGTGAGGTTGAAAAATCAACTGAGATGTAATAAACCATTATTGTATCCTAAAACCATCATTGTGATTTCATGATCACTTGTGAAATCATAAAAAAACTATGACATTATAAACAAGCATTATGGAGTCATAATCAATTGTGATGTCATAAGTCATCATTGTGATCACAAAGCAATGCCTAGAAGACTACTATTGTGATGTCATAATTAATAGCAAAGTTGTAAAAATCATTGTGGTATCATAAGCCTATCATTGTGGTGTAGTAATAAATTGTGATGTCATGAAAAAAAAATACCAATAAAATTATATAAAATGAATAAACTGGCAATATTATCAGAAAAAATACCATAATAAATATTAATGAAACATTTCACTATTATAAATCAAGAAGTACATTCCCAGGCTTGAAAACTTGTCATTTGTTAGGACTTACCATGGGCCTGTCTACAGTGTTCGTGGGATTTTAGGCTCAACTTAACATTCAGACTCACTGTTTGGCACCAATTTACTCAGAAGGCAAAACAAACAACCAAACAAAACCTAGCTTGGTAGAAGAGGAGTAACAGGCATTTTTATCCAGTGAAAGTGCTCATAAGAGATGAGACTCACATAGGTGGTCTAGGAAGAACCCTGACAGAAAAGCCTTCACACGGGAGCCAGTGTTCCTCAGAAAAACTCCCTAAGCACAGGGTGCAGAGTTGCCCTAACAAGTCTGCCAAATGACAGTCACTACATTCAAGTCAGTTCAGTAACAACTTTCTATTTGACTTAGTTCTCCCAATCCAAATGCAGTTTACCTTCAGAGTATTTTCACTATAAGCCTCAAAGGCCAGGGGTTTGCAACTAGGGGATATTTTTCCCACAGGAAAATTTAGCAATGTCTGGAGACAGTGTTGCCTAACACAGCCATCTAATGGGTTAAGGCTAGGGATATTGCTAATACCCTACAATGCACAGGGCTGCCATGTGGAGAAAAGAATTATATAGCCCAAAATGTCAATAATTCTGAGAGGAAAAAAACTTGCTGATATAGGCAATAATATACAAACTTTGGAATCACACCAAGCTGTTCCGCTTCCAATCCAGCTCCCTGTCAATGTGCCTAGGAAAGCAGTAGAGGATGATTTAAGTGCTTAGGCCCCTGCACCCAGGTGGGAGACCTGGAAGAAACTCCTGGCTTCTACTTGGCCCAGCTCCAGTCATCGCGGCCATTTGGGGAGTGAATCAGTGGATGGAAGATCTCACTCTGTCTCTTCCCTGCCCCAACTGTGGCTTTCAAATAAATAAATCTTAAAAAAAAGAGATAGGAGACATAAATATGAATTTCTTTATCTCAATTTAAATGAAGATGGCTATATATAAAATTTTTGTATATTTACAGGTATGTGTACATACGTGTTAGTACAAACACATATGCTGCTTTATTCTATCAACTGAGCAGACCTAAAAGCAAGGATGGCCCAGCAGCAAAAGAACATCTGGGTCCCAGTTCTTATTTTCAATACCATTTTCCAACAAAAGAGACGATGCTTCCTAGGGCAATGGCTGATTCTATGATTGGGGCAGGAAATACACAAGATAAGCATGGAGAATCCTGTAAACAAAAACATGTACTGGAGCATGTCAAAGATACACAGGTGTAAAATAAAAGAACTACCAAAGGCCAAAGCTGTAACAATGTAAGTCACTGGATAACGTAATACTGGATTATAACTCAAATTATAAAGTACTTGTAAGCCATAATGATCTAAGTGATATGCCTGGATAACAGAGAACAGACAAATCTCACATGTAGAAGAGTTTCAAATAATTTATGCATATATTCAATTGTGCGGGGGGGGGAGGGTAATCTCTGACCCTTTGAATGTAGGCTCTGCATAGATTTCCTTGTGAGCGTATAGTCTGGGGGTAGGTAGTGAGTAAATTTCGAATGGAAAAACCTGAAAAACACCATCTCTGCCAAGTGATCGAGATTAACATCAACAATAATAAAGCATGTTGATACAAGAAGCCTTGAGACAATGCCATTTCACCCCTGTGACCTTAGTGCTGCAAACCCATAACCCCAGTCTAATTATGAGAAAAACAAACACCAACAGATAGGCCTCTTATACCTGATAACTACTCCTCAAAACCATTAAGGTCATCAAAAACAAGCAGTGAGCCAAGGGGAGCCTGAGGACTCATGGCAACTAAATGTATTTGGAATCCCAGGCTAGCAGAAAACGGCATTAAGTTAAAAAAAAAAAAAAAGAAAAAGAAAAAGAAAACAGAATAAGTACACATCTTAATACAACAATGTCTCATTAATTTTATTATACTAATACAAGATGTCACTTATAGGGAAGCTCGGTGCATACACGGAAAGTCTGTAGTACCTTTTTAATTTTCCTGTAACCTTATTCACCTTATTTAGGAAGCTTTTCTTTCCCACAGAAAAGCGGAAAGCCACGGAGGCAGGCTGTGCCCAACCAATTCTTCCTAGACTGAAACTCCTTGGCATCTTTCAACATCTCAACGTCATTCTCTCCACTAGCCCCTCCTGAAGCTTGTGTGAGATCCTGAATCCACGCGGGTCTGAGACATCTCCCCCATTCTTCCCTGGCGTTCAGGAAAACAGGACGCCGAGGCACGGTGTGCCTGGAGCGCCTCACCATTCCCATGATCGTCCCAGCTACAAATCAGGCCTGTGACACTTTCTGTGCTGCACTGTCCGCACAACTGCCCCCAGCGACGAATCTGGTAGGTCTGGGAGACATCCTGTGCCTCCCTGCTCCCACTGCTGCCCCAGCTATAAATCAGGCAGCCCACGAAACTCCGTGTGTCAGAAACATCCTGTCTCACTTATCTTAGGCTGCTCCAGCCCGCAGGCCACCTCCCACCGTCCTCGATACAAGTTCCCTATAAAACCCCAGGCCTACACAGAAGCCTCGAGCTCCTCTCGGCAGTTCTTGCCCCTAATAAACTTTTCCTTGCTCAGAGTGGTCTTGCTTGTCGTTCTCGGCTGCGGTTTAAAAACCTAACAGCTTGCAGTTAAGAAAACAGACCAAAACCTGCCCTACCTGTTGACATCCTTGACCCTCCTAAGCAAGCCTCATCAGTTCTGCCTGTGGTTTATGCAACTATGTTCTCAGACCACTAGCTTCCAGACAGATTCTTTTCTACTTGCTCTAAAAATGGAACACTCAGCCCTCTTCCTAGGAGGACACATGTAAAGGCCATTTGCAGCTTCCCTGGCCCCCATTCCCCCCTTTTGCTGAGACTCTTGGTGCCAAACCAGACTCTTCCAGACTCCTTGCAAAGCAAATGGCAAAACAGATAAACTGCACAGGGCAGCTATGAAACAGATAAGAGGAAAGTTTCCTGGGGCTTCAAAGAGGCCCCTACTATTCTGCCAGCTGCCTTCCACCCCCCTACACAGAGGCAAATTCCCTCATGACCAGATAAAACCTGAGCTCTAAATGGGCTCTGCCCAGACTCTTCCAAGGAACATACTATCATCAACCTCTTTACTTCAAATAAAACAACCTGTCTCTGTTGAAGTCGGTCTCTTTTCCAGGGGGTACAAAAGGCCAGAATGCAGAACTATTCCTAACTAACAACATGAAACAAACAAAAAAAGCCACAAAGAAGTGGCAGCCAGCTCACTAAAGTGTTTGGCAAATGAAAGGCCTCCTTAGAGGGCTCATGGTCCCACCTACCATGGAAAATAAATTGGAACCATCTCTAAACTAAGTCCAATTCAAACAACCAAAGAGCACATGCTATGGAAAAAGAATGACCTGGGAACAATAAAGATCTCTTCAATTTAAAATGATTAATGAGTATGCGCATCTGACTTAGGATATTACAGTACCTGGGTTCAACCCCCAGCTCTTGCTCCTGATCCTAGGATCCTGTTAATGCAGACCTTGGGAGTTAGCACTGATGGCTCAAATAACTGGATTCCTGCTACTCATGTGAGAGACCGGGGTTCAGTTCCCAGCTCTCTGGCTTCACAGTTCCCTCTACCCCTCTGGGTGGAGGAAGGATGGTAGGGAAGAAGGAAGAGGGAGGAAAGAAGAGGGGAGAGGGGCAGAGGGGGAGGAGGGCAGGAAAATGGTGGAAAAGTCCTGAGGAAGTATCATTGAGTCCTAGCAAAAGAATAAACTATATACCCAGATACTTTGAAAATTAACAGAGAAGGAAAAGAAAAAGTTCAGGGGCCACATGTCCCAAAAAAAAAAAAAAACAAAAACAAAAATATGGAAGTATTAAAAAACAAAAAGGTAGAAACATGGATATCATTCTAATAATAAACACTGAGTGGAAGTTTAAACTCAAACACGTAAAGCCCCAAGAGACACCACCCCAAAAAACCCAACCAATAAAATACAAAAACCACTAGGCAAAGATAAATAAGAAATATGAGGGAGTATTTTCAATTAAAACGTGATGGGTTATAAGCACAAATGCATCAAATTAGAGGAGACTTCAAACCTTTAAAACAAAACTCTCAGAAAGCAAAAAAATGAAATCAACAATAGAAAAGAAACGGGAGATTAGGCTACCTCTAAGTTCTTAACAGATAAAGAAAGTTAAGTAACAATATGGTAGATATGAATAACCTGCTTCCATGCTTAGTCTAGTGAGACAAAGGATTTTCTAGTCAAACACCTATGGGATGGGAATGTTTACAAAAGCTGCTACTTTTTAGGTTACCAAAAAGAAAACGAAAAACACTATTGAAAAAAACCTTAGCTTTTAAATTTAAAATTTTACTTCTAAAAAATAACAGATAAGACTCAAAAGTACAATCGTAAAATATGTAAACAAAAAAATGCACATCAGAACCTAAAGAGCCCAGCTCAAAAAATCTACTGCCTTACACGTGCAACTAAACAAGAATGCGATTAAGTCTAAAACAAAACAAAAGCAACACAAAATAGACTGAAAGGGACTCACAGGTTAACAACATGAATGAATGAATGAAGTAGAAATTTCAGAGCCAGGAGGACAGGTGGATATATTCAGACTTATATGCTTCCATTTAAGATTTCGGAGGAGCAACAGTTGATGATCGGAGATTCCCAAGGTATGAATTTGAGTCACTTAAGTCGTATGTGATAAACATAGAAATAAAGCTCACAACCCTTACATTTAATTTTTTTAAAAAATTTATTTATTTGAGAGACAGTGAGAAAGGTCTTCCTTCCATTGGTTCACTCCTCAAAAGGCCCCAGTGGCCAGAGCTGCACCGATCAGATCAGAAGCCAGGAGCTTCTTCCTGGTCTCCCAGACAACAGAGAGCTGGATTGGAAGAGGAATAGCCTGGACTAGAACCAGGGCCCATATGGGATGCCGGCGTTTCAGGCTGAGGATTAACCTACTGTGCCACAGCGCCGGTCCCCAACCCTTCGGTTTAAACTCTGAAGAAGGAACAGACCTATAGAGTGAAGGCAATGAGCCAGTGAGACTGTAAGGCAGGGAACAGAACCCCGCAGGTGCCAGGAATCTTAAGGGTTGATTCATACAATCACGTGACACCTGATCAAAGGACTGACCTTCAGGCACAGAACAACTGCTAATGGTGGGGGGAAGGAAGCAGCAGGAAAGACAGCTGTTTTACATCAAACAGGTCAGAGGGCAGCAGCCTGCGGGTAAGAAAAGCCCTGGGACATTACCTCAGTCACAAAGGAACACAAAGCAGTTTGCAAATCAGTTCCTGGAGGTTCTAGGGGAGTAACCAGGAATGCAGGGTGGAATTAATGAAAACAGCTGAATGGCCCGGGACACCTGGTATTTGCACGCGGCCTCTACCAGCCGTTCCAAAACCAGCTGATCACGACACAGCTGCCAGGATACAGCACAGAGAGCGGGGTTAAAGCTCCAGTTTAGCAGAGCTCCATCTAGAACCCTGCCACCCTGGCCCCGCGGTCACCTCCTCTCCGCTCTCTCCCGCACCTCTTAACTTCGGTCTGACAGCTCGCGCCCTGCCCCGAGGGTCCCGGGCAGACCCCGCGGGGGCGCGGCTGGCGCCGGGGAAACAGCGCGTGCCGCGCGGACGTCTCACGGCGCGATTCCCAATTCCACGCACCCGCGACCCCCGCCCGCTGCACCAGGCGATACTTGCCAGTGCCGCTCCCAACCCAAGGATGCGGTCAGACTTTGTGCCAGCTCCCAAAGGACCGCGTAGACGTGGTACTGGTGGCAAAGAGTAGACGGCGTCGGTAATCATCAAGAAGTTCATAATTCCTAGCCTCGCCTGGATTTTTAAACGCGCAGCTGGCCCCAGCTCTGGCCGCCAACTGCGCAGCAGCAATGGAACGGACCCCTACCACTCCCACCTCCACCCCGGAAGTCCCTGGGCCGGGTAGTACGCCGGGTAGACCCGGACCTTTTCCGGCCCCGCCCCTTTCACTAGCCCCGCCTACCTGTAGACTTGTGACCCTGACCCTAGAAGCCCGAGTGGATTCCAGTCTCGGTCGCGGTGGGTGGATACGAGTCAAACCCTGGGTCTATACCAACCTCACCAGGAAAATCGAATGAAATCTTCCCTACTTTCAGCCTCTCCAATCCCCAAATGCTGGAAGCAATAAACAATGATTTATTAGAGGAGCTATACCATCTTGTGTGTAATGTGATCTTCATTGCTTTATTGATTGGCGGATTGATTGATTTTTGCATTGTGATAAAACATGATGCAGAACATATGTTCATTTTCGCCTTGTTGAATATGAAATACTTTGTGACATCCAAGAAGCATTATCAGGCGTTTGGATTTAGTCATCTGGAGCTTAGAGATGTTCGGGGCTAGACATGTAAAATTTGTGTCAATTCTGGGTAGATGGTAATTGATGCTATGACACCTTTTTAAAACATCGTTATTGAAATAGTTCGCATTCTGGGGGCCGGCGCCATGGCTCAGTTGGTTAATCCCCCGCCTGGGGTGCTGGCATCCCATATGGGCGCCGGGTTCTAGTCCCGTTGCTCCTCTTCCAGTCCAGCTCTCTGCTGTGGCCTGGGAAGGCAGTGGAGGATGGCCCAAGTGCTTGGGAGACCAGAAGGAAGCAGCTGGCTCCTGGCTTCGGATCGGCACAGCGCCAGCCATAGCGGCCATTTGGGGAGTGAACCAAGAGAAGAAAGACCTTCCTCTCTGTCAAATAAATTAAAAAAAAAAAAAAAAGAAAGAAAGAAATAGCATTCTATAAAATTCTCTCATTTGAAGTTGGCAGTTCAATGTTGTTAGCGTATTCACTGAATTGTGCAACCATCACTACAGCCTAAACATAAGGCATTTTTGTCACCCCCAAAGAACGCTCTTACTTATTTGCATCAAACAACTTGTTGGTAAAAGTTTATTCTGACAAGTTTACTTTCTTTGCATTTACTGTTTACTCATTGAGAGCCAGTTTCTGCCCCTATCACTTCATTGAAGTTTATAATTGTAGAGAGTTTTCACATTCTTGGTTAAATTTATTCCCAGGTATTTATGTTTTTTTTAACTATTTTAAATGAGATTGATCATAAAATTCTTTCTTGTCCAAGGTATTATTTGTGTATATGAATGCTATTGAGTTTTGTGTGTTAATTGTGTATCCTGCAACTTTTCCAAACTCTCTCATGAGTCCCAGTAGTCTGTTAGTGGAGTCTTTTGAGTTCCCTATGTATAGGATCATACCATCTGCAAACAGGAATAATTTGACTTCCTCCTTTCCAATTTTTATCACTTTGATGTCTTTTTCTTGCCTAATGGCTCTGGCTAAAACTTCCAGAAGTATATTGAATAGGAAGCGTAAGAGTGCACATCCCTGTCTGCTTCAAGATCTTAGTGGAAATGCTTCTAGCTTTTCCATATTCAATATGATGCTAGCTGTGGGTTTGTCATATATTACCTTGATTGCGTTGATGCAGTTTTTTTTAAGGTCTGTATCAGGATCCTTTCTGATCTTGCTATATGCTTCAGAATGTTTTCATCCTTTATTGTTGTACAAATAGACTCCCTTGTTCTCAGCTTTTAATTGAAATATAATAGCAGGGGATCAGATGGTGGGTGGAGAAAAGGCTTAAAATATTTCTTTTCATGACTTCCTCCATATAAATTAAGTCCCTCTATATAAATTAAGACCAATGCTGCACTCTGAGTCCTTTGAATATAGATATACTCTCCAGTTTCTGCTTTCATGCTATTGGTATTTCAGTCCTGGATAGATTAGAGACTCTTACTCTTATTAGCCCTAGTATAAACAAATATTTATTGCTTTTTTCCAGAAAATGTATTTACTTTTATGAAAGTGTATCCTGATAGACACAGCCCACATATTTCTAAAAAGCATATGTGGACATCAGAGTTCATATATTCTGCTTCATTTTACCCTTGCTCCTTACTACCCACCTCAAATACTCATATAGGTACATATGCAGGCACAAACATTTTTGTTATTATTTATTATTTTTAATAAATGTGAAATATTTATTTTGGATTATATAAAGATATTCAGAAGAACTTGGAGAAGGATTAAGATAGATGATAATACATAGCATGAGTAAAAGACTGTATAAGGTTTATGAAATATTAGTGTTGCTCAGAGCATTTTCTAGCTCTTAGGTAACCAAGGTGACAAGAAGGAAGCGGATCCTTCTTCCTGTTTCCCCATGCATTTTTGTTCTTCTGCACAGGAAGAGCTGGATAAAGGAAAGAAGGTGGGTAAATGGATAAGGACCAACAATAAGAATCTTAATATATTTTAAATCCATAAAGAAGAGGATTGCTCAGAGAGTCTTATAAAGAGGGAGCCAAGAAGGTCTTTGAGTTCATTTTCAGGTTCCAAACCTGCATGAGAAATTTCTTGGGACTACTTTCCGCAGAGCTCCCTTCACATCCTTGTTCCTCAGGCTGTAGATGAGGGGATTAAGCATGGGAGTCACCATTGCATAGAACACAGAAACCAGCTTTTCTTGATCTGTGGAAGATTTGGGTGTCATATAGGTGACAATTGCTGATCCATAAAAAAGGATGACCACCACTAGGTGGGAACCACAGGTGGAAAATGCCTTGAGCCTTCCTGCAGCTGACCTCATCTTAACCACAGTCAGGAGGATGCGGCTGTAGGACACCAGAATCAGGGAAACAGGTATGAGGAGAATCAGCACCCCCATGAGGAAAATGGCCATCTCTGGAGTTCGAGTGTCTGTGGACGCCAGGACCAACAACGCAGGGGCCTCACAAAAGAAATGTGCAATGGTGTTTCTGCCTCGGTAGGGTAGCGTCAGTGTGAAAGTGGTGTCCACCACAGACACGACAATGCCACTGCTCCATGATCCTGTGGCCAACTGTGCGCACACCCTCCAGGTCATGATGCCAGGGTAATGTAAAGGGCTGCAGATTGCCACATAGCGGTCGTAAGACATCACGGCCAGAAGGGCACACTGTGTACACCCAAAAATGAGGAAGAGTAGCAGCTGAGCTGCACAGCGTGGGAATGACATGACCTTCTTCCTGGAAAGCAGATGAGCCAGGGCCTGAGGAACTATGTTGGTGGAGAAACAGAGGTCAGCCAGAGACAAGTGGCAGAGAAAGAAATACATGGGTGTGTGAAGCCGGGAGTCAGTCTGAACGAGGAACATGAGAAGCAGGTTTCCAAGCACAGTGACCAGATAGACTCCCAGAAACAAGATGAATAGCAGCTGCTGTGTGTGTGGATCCTCAGAGAGTCCCAGAAGGAGGAATTCTGCCACCTGAGTCTGATTTGTCTGCCTCATAGTTTGCCTCCCTTTGCAATAAGAAGTTGCTATCTACTAATCATAGGCATGCACAACATGTGAATTCTATAACTCAGAGTTGGAGGGTTAGGAGTTTCACCACTCACTACAAGTGGTTTCAAAATCCTGCTGATAAGATATTTAGAACATTGTATGTCTCTTCAGTTGGAGTATTTTCATCTTTAGATAATATATGTGATCATATTGTGCATTAAATATTGGTGTCATCTGGCAAATATAGAGTAGAGCAAAAGAATCATCTTTGTTATTCTCAGGGTTGTATTTCAAAAATATAATAATGATACTGATTGGATTCATCTGTAGAATTATGCCATTTAATTTCAGTTCCTTATCAATGTAATCCCTTGAGTCTTCTGCTGCTTTGTCACATCTTACCCATCTCATAATGGTGTTGATTTTTAAAAGCTGATTTTGACATTTAACTGTTCCTGTTGTCTTTTCCTTGAAAGGACAGTCCCAAAGGAATAAGAGTTCAAAAAGAGGCAACTTATCCTGTAGAACTGACATATTTCTAACATCAAGTGTCTGTTGAAGGAGCCGGTAAAGTAAGGGATCATTTCCTACCTGCAGCTTCACTGGAGTATCATAATTAGTTTCAACTGAGAAGGGGATTCCAAATAGCAGACACACCACAACTTTGCCTAATATCACATTCCATCCAAACAGCAGTATTCTCCTACCATTAGTCCAGTACCTCTCACTATATTATCCCCCCAAAGATGAAGAACTCTTTGGAAAATTGTCTACATCTTTTTCCTTTCTGTGTCTCTCTAAAGACTTTGTAAATAACTTCATTAAATAAATTATAAATAACAGATAAAGTAAAATAAAAGTTTGATCAGAGCTAAGCCTTGATGTTTATAAGGCCTGACTAGAGAGATTTGAAAGAATTTGGGAGTATAATAAAATTTTATGGAGCTGATCTAAATAGAAGCAAAAGAAATTTACTTAAATGGTAACGTTTAAGGTCCTGGGCAAGGGTTAGGCTATAAATCCTTTATCTTTCTGGAGAATGTTCTCAAAATAAGGTCTTAAATACATTGGATAATATATCTAGCATTATCATGGAAACCAGTTATATCAAAATACATTTACTGATGTAGTTTTAGAAAAGAAATATGTAGACAGTAATCTCTGGGCTTTATCCTCAACTGTTACAGTGTGATGCAATTGTACTTCTGATTTATGTTGTTGACAAAGTCATAGATATTTCTAATACTGGTATGGATTGGTTACATCTATTCATACTAGAAGGAAATGTCAAGTTTAAGTTAGAGGATAGTAAAAAAATAAGAAGTATTTCACATCAAAATTAAAGGACAATTAATTCTAGGTTAACAACTGTTGGGCTACAAGAATTCCCAGAAGTGTTCTAAAGGGGGAAAAAAGCAAAAACTATATCTCATGCAATCTATTAATGAAGTCTAAAATCTGGATGGATTTGTGAGTCAAAGTGCTGAAATATTTCAGTTCATATCTGGTCTCAGGACTAAATTGGAAGGTGGCATTGAGAAGAAGGTCCCACTGTACTTTTATTTAACTCTTCAGTGCTTAGTTTGTTGCCGTTGTTACTTGTTCACTTTATAATTGGAAGCTCTTAAGAGAATAGTATGCTCCAGACAATACTTTAGCTGTATAACAAAAGCTGATTAAGTACAGATTTATATTTAATGTATATAAATATAATTAATATAAAGTGATTAATATAAATATAGCTATTGCTGATTAAATATAGATTCCCATTTCCTGCCCTCAATTCCTGAGATTTCTCCACAACATCCTTTTCCATTCCTAGTCTCATCCCCAACACACAGACACTAACACGCACGAGTGCACATACTCACAAACACCTAGTCTGTCTTATATAACAAGTATACAAGTGTACTACAGCATCAGGTACTTACCTCCCTCCTAGCAAATCACATTGAAATGACTGGTCTAAATCTGGGACTGTAAGATATTCAAGGGCAGACGCCACATCTGAATCATCTTTATTATAAATCATGACACATAATAAGTGTCTGAAACAAATTCTTCAACTGATTTATTTGAGACAAAGTAGCAGGAGATAGGGTGGTGAAGTGAGTCACAGATAAAACTGACTTGTGATTTGTCAGATGGCAGGGCTCTCACCCACCCTGGGATTTCAGGGTCAGAAGACAACACTCTTCACCTCTTCCAGGTTGTCTTAAAAATGTGATTCACCCTTGAAAATGTGGAGGAGAAAATGTTCTCCCAGGTGACTGTGAATCTGCCCCCAGGGTCAAGAAGCTTCACTAAGAAAATCATGCTTACTGTCAACCTTTATGCCATTTTTTTCAAACTTTTCTCCAGATTTAACAGGGACTTTTGAGTTTGCTTATGTAAAAAATAAAATATGTCATTGGATGTGGGGCAGGATGACAGGGTCACAGAAACATTGTCTAAACTGACAGGTATTTTAGGGAGAGGAGACAGAAAACCCACAGGGAAAAACACTAAACTCAGAGAAAAAATACTAAATTTCTCCTCTGATTCCATGATACTTCATGCTTAAATTGAAGTATTTTGTATCCTACACACCCAATTCCCATTTTCCAGACCCAGCTTAACAGAGGCATAACAATCCCCAGCCAAAGGACCAATACTGACTCCATGGAACTTCTGCCTATGTCTCCATAAGGGGAGGACCAGGGTTGTTTTTGGTTGTTTATTTTGTTTTTCCACATATAATTTCACATTATGGTTGTGGTTTCACAAGGTGGATACACTGTAGGAAAAACCTTGGCAGGATCTATTTCAGAAGATTTAGTTCTAAGAATCAGATTAATTGGACAAAATTAGTTGAATTTTAAAAATCAGATCTATAAAAGTACTGAAACCAATTCATTCCCAAAATAGACCAGGTTCTCCCCACCCCCACTTTGTTTAACTTGTACGTCATCCAATAATAAAAATCTTACCCTTTTCTCAATTGATGAAGAAAAATAATGACTAGCATATCATCAGTAGTAAAGATACTGCACTCTTGAGGAAGAAAGCGCTACAGTTGGATTGCTTACAGCATGGGCAGAGTGGAGATAGCATCATTTGTCATAAAAACAAAGGACTTCAAAAAATGTCTTCAGTCAAGACCAAGGACAAGGCAGGAAGGGGACTCTCCACATCTCCTATGTCCCTGTGCTTCACCCAAAAGGCTTTATTATTGACTTCAGGGCATGTTGTGCAGTAATATTCCATTTAAATGAGGCACAAAGTAGGGGAGGGTTACAAGGAGTGGCTGAAGTCTCTGGAGTGGCTGAAGTGCTCAGGAGAATTCCAGATCATTAGTATGGGTCCTATGTTGTGTTTTCTCACAGAAGGATCCCAAATGGTTATAAGGAGGAGAGAAAACAGCAGGTAGTTAGCACCGATACCTCCTCGTATAGGCCCCATCACGTGTGTTTTGTGTCTTCTCTTTGGGGAAATGTTGTATTGTTACCATTAAGTAGTGTATTTGATTTCTGGAGGTACCATTCAGATCTGGTACATGCGCTCTGTATGTTTTCAAGAAGGTTCATCATTTATAGAATGTGACTAAGATATGCCTCAGATAATACTAATTCAATGGTGTGAATAATGTCTGTGCTGGTCAGAGCTCAATTAATAACACTTTTAATTATTAAGGTCAGGGCTAGTGGATTGCAATTATGCATTCATATCTGAGTTTTGGCAGATATCACATGTCTGATGTGGTTCTGGAAATTTATTATACATTTGCAGAATCCTAAATGGCCAGTGCAAGAAGCTGAAAGACCAAACAAAAATTAGCTGTGAAGAGGCAAAGAAAACTAAGAAGAATCCTTGAAGCGGGGTTGGGTGTGGATGAGGGGAGTTGAGATCAGGATCTGTAGAGAGCCCTCTGGGAAACACCCAGCTCTCAGTTGCAGCCCCTGAATGAGCTCTAGAGAAAGAGCCAAGTAAATTTGGACCAGCGTGCCCGGCGCCGTGGCTCAACAGGCTAATCCTCCGCCTTGCGGCGCCGGCACACCGGGTTCTAGTCCCAGTCGGGGCGCCGGATTCTGTCCAGGTTGCCCCTCTTCCAGGCCAGCCCTCTGCTGTGGCCCGGGAGTGCAGTGGAGGATGGCCCAAGTGCTTGGGCCCTGCACCCCATGGGAGACCAGGGAAAAGCACCTGGCACCTGGCTCCTGCCATCGGATGAGCGCGGTGCACCGGCCGCTGCGCGCCATCCGCGGCAGCCATTGGAGGGTGAACCAACGGCAAAAGGAAGACCTTTCTCTCTGTCTCTCTCTCTCACTGTCCACTCTGCCTGTCCGCTGCGCGCCATCCGCGGCAGCCATTGGAGGGTGAACCAACGGCAAAAGGAAGACCTTTCTCTCTGTCTCTCTCTCTCTCACTGTCCACTCTGCCTGTCACAAAAAAAAAAAAAAAAATTTGGACCAGCTCTCACAAGACCTGATTGAGTAGAATATTCTGTTAGATCAGTTCATTAATTGTATGTTTGTCAGCAAACAATTACCTTTTCTTTCTTTCTGGCAGTATCAGTGGATGCTACCATATCCAGTTTTCAGGCTCAGCCATCAGCAGTTCCAGTACATTTGTCCTGTGTTGATGGCATTGGCAGTGTAAATTGTACCATTTAGTGTCAAATGTCAGTCATGTCCTATTTGGGCCAGTTCTATGATAGGATTTTGATCTATATTTCTGGTTACAGGGCTTGAATTACTATTATTTCAACATTTTTTACTTTTAGCTTCAGTCATATACTATCAGTTTCTGTTATCTATAACTAAATATCCTGATTGATATATCATCTACGATATGTCATGCTTTCTGCATGGGCATACTAAGCATTTTGCATTATAAGTTTTTTGGACCTTCATTCTCCTTCTCCCTCCATAGCACAAACATAGTGTTTACAAGCAGGCAGCTTTTCATTGGTAATATGAGGAAGTTCTGTTTGCACTTGTTTTGGTGGCATTAATGGTAGTATTACTCATTAATACCATTATTAATAATGGCATTATTATTATCAGTATTTGTTGCTGCATGACAAGTCATTTCAAAACTTAGTACCTGATAACAAAAAACATTTTATTTTGGTCAGGGTTCTGTGGGTCTGAAATTTGAAACAGACAGATGGTAGTTCTCAGCAGTGACTTATTTAAAACATGACCATGGGGGTGAATGACTCAGATCATTGGAGAAATGAGGAGCAAAAGAATCAGAGAATAGAGAATATTTGAGAATATTTGCAGCTCAAATAACAGAACTCTAACAAGAAGAGTTGTTGGAGACATTGGCAGTGAGCCAATAGCTAAGTCCTCAAGGAAAAGGGAAGAATGACTCAGGAATCTAAAATGATTAAAAAAAAAAACCCATAATCTAACTTTCCTGACCATACTGTATTTACTTCTTTTCCCTCACTGTGAAACTTCTCCATTGTAGAGTCTACCCTTTGCTTCCATTTTCTTACCTTTCCATTGTATTTATCCATTTTTCTTTACTACAACAGAATACCCCAAGCAAGCCTAGCTTTCTGAAGAGGCTTGTTTAGTTGGTACTTTGAGGGTCAGGAAGTTCAAACATCATGGAGCAGGGTCTTGTGAGGACCCTCTTGGCTGTATCACATCATGGCAGTCCTGGCATGGGTGTGTTTACGTGTCTATGATTGCCTGGTCTCTCTTCATGATCACACAAGGATTAAATTATGGGGCTACATGATGACTTATCTAAAATAATCAACTTCCCCAAGGCCGACCCTCTGATACTACCCACTTAGTATCTCACAATGGGTATTAAATTTCAGCATGTGAAGCCTTAGCACCCTCCCTTCACTACAATAAATCTCATCTATCTCCTAACTAGCAGCCAAACTCACCAAATTTAATGAACTTTCTGTCCTTTGTTAAATCTTTATTATAATTTTTGAGAGAGAGAGAGAGGGAGAGAGAGAGAGAGAGAGAGAGAGAGAGGTCTTCCATCCACTGGTTCACTCCCCAATTGGCCGCAACTGTCGGAGTTGTGCCAATCTGAAGCCAGGAGCTAGGAGCTTCCTTCAGGTCTCCCACGTGGGTGCAGGAGCCCAAGGACTTGGGCCATCTTCCACTGCTGTCCCAGGCCTTAGCAGAGAGCTGGATGGGAAGTGGATTAGCCAGGACTCAAACTGGCACCCATATGGGATGCCGGCACTGCAGGTGGCAGCTTTACCCACTATGCCACAGTGCCAGCCCCAGCCTCAATCATTTTTTAATGTACAGGTGAAAACAATATTTTAAATCTTTAAAATTAAAAAAGCTAAGATAAAATTTGTACATATTTGCGGGCTACTATGTGATGGTTTGGTACATCTTTTAATGTGTAAAGTCCAATTTGGGTAAATATAACTATGTTTTTGGCCGGTGCCAAGGCTCAATAAGCAAATCCTCCGCCTGTGGCACCAGCACACCGGGTTCTAGTCCCAGTCGTGGCACCGGTCCTGTCCTGGTTGCTCCTCTTCCAGTACAGCTCTCTGCTATGGCCCGGGAGTGCAGTGGAGGATGGCCCAAGTGCTTGGGCCCTGCACCCGCATGGGAGACCAGGAGAAGCACCTGGCTCCTGGCTTTGGATCAGCGTGGTGCGTCAGCTGCAGCGTGCCAGCCACAGCAGCCATTGGAGGGTGAACCAACGGTAAAAGGAAGACCTTTCTCTCTGTCTCCCTCTCTTTCACTGTCCACTCTGCCTGTCAAAAAAAAAAAAAAAATAGAAGTAATTATAAAAACAACTATTCCACAGGAATAGAGACAGGCCTGGAGACAGGCCTGTAAGTAATAATGAAATTCCAAGATGTCAATTTCATTCATATACTTATTTTTGTACTCTGCATATTACCTACCACAAATCATAGAAAATGTGTTTTCTGGTGTTTTCAAGAGGAAAAAATGAACTGGAAAGTATTATTTCTTCTGTTGTCTTTTTTTTTTTTTAAATATCATCTATTTACATGAGATGTAGAGTTACAGACAGTAAGAGGGAGAGCCAGAGAGAAAGGTCTTCCATCCATTGAATCACTCCCAAAATGGCCACAACAGCTGGAACAGGGGTGATACAAAGCCAGGAGCCAGGAGCGTCCTTCAGGTCTCCCACATGGGTGCAGGGGCCCAAAACTTAGGCTATATTCTACTGCTTTGTTGGATCAGAAGAGGAGCAGCTGAGTCTTGAAATGGTGCCCATATGGGATGATTGCACTGCAGGCAAAGGATTAACCTACTGTGCCACAGCACTGGCCCCATCCTCTGTTATCTTTCACAAATAGAAATCTCCTAGGCCCAAATGATTCCATAGTAAAGGCTCTTCCAGACATTTCGATTGTTTTAATTGGAGTCTTCCACATTTTGTATGACCTGTATGTACAAACTAAAACTATCCTTGATGTTCGAATCATGTATGCAATGCATTTTAGACGATATTTCAGGATAATATAGTCTGTATGTCTTAGTTTTAAATCTGATCATGCTGAAGACATATCCATGGCAGCTGAATTCACTGTATGTTCCTCAAAACAGCATCTGACAGCTTTCATAACCAGGACATTACTGAACGTCTCATGTTTTTATTTCTTTCCTATGTTCTAGTTGAAAGTGTAGTATTGTCTCTTGTACATGACCTTCACTCACATGTCTTCCTGAAGTTACCTAGTTCATAACTGCCAAACACCTGCTCCTCCTTGAAGGATGTTACCGCAGTTCTAAAAGTCAGACCCCTAGCACACCGCCTCTGGGTGTGAAGCTTTCTTCCAATAGTTTCCTGAGAGCCCTCTTCGCATCCTTGTTCCTTAGGCTATAAATTATGGGGTTCAACACTGGAGTCACCACTGTGCAGAACACAGATATCATCTTATCATGCTCCTTTGTGGTCTTGGAGTTTGGCTGCATGTAGGTCAATATTCCAGATCTATAGAAGAGAACAACAATGAGATGAGAGGTATAGGTGGAACAAGCCTTGAGCCTCTGCATCTGCGTGTGATGCCCAGACTGCATCTGGAGCACAGTGGGAGGTGATATTCCAGGAGCAGATTACGATGATAAAGACAGGAGCTGGGAGGATCACCACGCCCATTGCAAAGATGGCCATTTCTGTGTCATAGGTAACTGCGGAAGCCAGCTTCCGAGGAGCAGAAGGCTCACAGAAGTAGTGACTGTGTTCTGACCCTGAGAGGGAAGACAGAAAGTAAAGGTGGTATCTACCAGAGACACTAGTGCCCTAATAGTGCAGGACCCTACAGCCAGCTGGACACACACCCAATGTGTCATGACGGTGGCTTGCAGACAGCCACGTACCTGTCATAGGACATCACTGCCAGCAGTGCACACTCTGTACCCCCAAGTAGAAGGAAGACAAAAAGGAGATTGTTTTCACTTTTACCAGGAGGTGAACAAACACTTGAGGGACATTGCTGGTAGAAATACAGATTTCTGTGTAAGAGAGGTTTCTTAGAAAAAAGTACATGGGGGTATGGGGTTGAGAATCCATGGAGGTGAGAATGATGACGAATAGGTTTCCAAGCAGAGTCAGCAATAAATGATGAGGAAGAGAATAAATAGTAGAATCTGGGTCTGCAATCTGATGAGAGGCCCAGGAAGATAAACTCATGTACACAGGTTTGGTTTCTTTCTCCTGTAGAGATGTATGCCCATTTACCTGTTTGGCACAGAGAGTTTCCCCAGTATTGGATGGAGACCTGTACCCTGGTGGGATTGGCTTGTTTCAGCTTGTATCACTGCCAGCCCTACACTGGCCTGACACGCAAGGTTGCACAGGGTCTGATGACTTGAGACTCAGGTATGACCCACCTAGTGCCAGTTTGGGAGACTGAGGGTCTCTGTCATCCTTCCTTCAACCTTGGAAGACAGCAAAGAACCAGAAGAATGTTTTGGGATTCAATGCCATTCGGGAAAAACCAACACTGAGAAGATCCTAATGGATGCTCGTGCCCAGGTCAGTGATGCAGACAGAGGCGTTGGACCTGTGTGCCAAATGGAATTCCGAGGTCTCACTTGAGCAGTTCTATATCCCAGCTAGAATCACCAGTGGCTGGTAGAGTGGCATTAGGTGGTAAGTCCAGCTCAGGAGCAGACAGGCCTTAGCAGGGCTGGCTTTGTTCCTACCCACCAGGTTACACAGGTCTTGGAGGGCTGTGAGTTCTATGTATGAACCAGCATTGTGTCATAGGACTAAACACTTAGGCTTATCCAAGCCCCTGGAAGGGGTTTTAGGGATGAGTGTTTTAGACAATTTTTAGATACTTCCATAGTTCATTCTGAAAAACTCATTAATTTTGTGACAAATAAGTGCTTGTGGAATACTTTACAACTGGTGAAAACACACTGAGCAGACCTGATGCAAACATTGATTTAGGGCACCATCTAGTGGTAAAATAGCAGAAGTGTCCATAGGCTCAGAGAAATCACCTGCTTAGAATTTCTGGAAAGACAGCCACAAACAAAGCCAGAGTATCATAACTAATCTTTCAATGCACACATGATGTCAACGTCAACAGACATCAGGAACTTCCAGGAAGCTCCAGTGTTTGGCATAGGGGTTAAGATGCCACTTGGTATGTTCACATCCCATATCAGAGTACAACTATCCAGACCAGAAAGGTCAAATGTCATCAATCTTGCTGACCACTACTGATCTCTTTATTCTATTTTTTATGATTCAGTCTTAGTAAAGTGCATCCAAGAATGTGTCCGTTTCTTCTAAATTACCAATTTTTTTTGCCACATATTTGTTCGTAATAATCACTAACAGTACTTTGCATCTCTGTGGTGTGAATCTTAATGTTTCCCTTTTCATCTCTAGTTTTATGTGTTTGAATGCTTGGATGAAGACATCAAAATAACATTTTTAAGGAAACTCAAGAAACTTCTAAAGAACACAGAGAAATGATTCAATGCTCTATCATAGAGTCTTGATAGATACATGGAAACTATTAAAATAAATCAAACAGGAAAACTTCAACTGAAAATGACACTTAGCAAAATTAAAGATGCAATGGAAGGCATCAATAGTAGAATAGATGAATTGGAAGAAGGAATCAGTTCAAGCTTTTTGAAAATACCCAGTCAAGGAATGGCGAGAGTTTACAGGGAATTTGAGATGGAGGGAAAAGAGCAAACATTCAAATTATTAGGGGTCAGGAGGAACTTGAGAATGCCAAAGGGGTTAAAAGCATATTCAAAGAGACAATAAAAGGAAACTTTCCAAAGTTTGACCAAAGAGATGAAAGTTCTCTACAATGAAGGCTGTAAATCATTAAAGAAAAAGAAATTGAAGAGGATATAAAGAAATCGAAAATCTACCATGTTTAAGTATTGGAAGAATCAATATACTTAAAATTTTCAGGCTAGCTAAAGTCATATACAGATTCAATGTGATCCCCTATCAAGATACCCAAGGTATTTTTCACATATATAGAAGACACTAGCAATATGTATATGTGAACACAAAAGAACATGAATAGCCAAAGCAATTTTGAGCAAAAAAGCACAAAACAGAACACATCACATCGCTGGACTTCAAAATGTATTTCTAAGCTACAATAATTAAAACAGTGTTGTGTTGGCGTAAACATAGACACGTGGACAAGCGGAGCAGAATAGAAACCCAAGAAGCTGACTGATCTTTGACAAAGGTGCTAAGAATACGCATCGGGAAAAGAACTGTTTTCAATAAATGTGGTGCTGGTAAAATTGGATATCCACATGCAGAAGAAGGAAACTAGACCTTTATCCTTCACCATGTGTGTAAATCAACTTAAATGGATTAGAAGTAAAAAGGTGAGAATTTAAACTTCAAAATTACTAGAAGAAAACATAGGGAAATACTTTAGCACATTGAGATGGGCAAGGATTCTTTGGATCAAAAATCCCGAAACACAGGAAATAAGAGCAAAAATATACACACAGAATTTCACCAAATAAAGAGCTTCTGGCAGAGTAAAGGAAACAATAAAACATGAAGAGACAGTATAAATAAAATATCTGCAAGTTTCGTATCTGACAAGGAGTTAATAACCAGAATCTCTAAGGAACTCAACTCAATACCAATACTTCAGTTAAAAATGTAAATTAGATATATACAGACATTTCTCAAAATGAGGGATACAACTGGCTGACAAGTACATGGAAAAATGCTCAATATCATTAATCATTCAGGAAATGCAAATCAAAAGTCAATGAAAAATTACCTCACTCCAATTATATTGGTTATAATCACAACAACAAAAGATAACAAATGTTAATGAGGATGAGGTGAAAAGGGAACCCTTGCACACTGTTGGTAGGAATGTAAATTAGTACCATTATTGTGGAAAATAGCATGGAATTATTTAAAAAATTAAAAATAGAACCACCATCTATGATCCACTTATTCTACTACCGGTTATATAGCCAAAGTAAATGAAATCAGTATCTCACAAAAACATCTTATATTTACTTCACTCTTACGTTTATTGCAGCACCACTCACAGTAGTCAAATAATAGAAATAACCTAGTTGTTAATCCACTTATGAATGGATAAAGAAGATATGGTACTGTGGAGTAGTACTCAGCCACAAAAGGATGAAATCTTGGCCTTTGTGACAACACAGGTGAAACACAACCTTTGTTGTGACCTTTGTTGTGGCCTTTGTGACAACACAGGTATTTATGGAGGTAATTATGTTAAGTGCAATAAACTAAGCACAGAAAGACAAACGTCACAAGATTTTACTTTTATGTGAAGTCTCAAAAAAATGGAGATCTCATAGAAGGTAAAAGTATCATGGTGGTTTCCAGAAATTTGGGAGGAAGGAAGGAGGATGGAAAATATGATTACTGGGTAATAAATCATATTTAGATATGAGTAAGACATTATGAGTCTCTACTGCATAGTAGAATGACTATAGAAAATTTTAATTTACTGTATACTTCTTTATTTTACAAAATACAAACTGAAAGATTGGATTTTTGATGTTTCTACTATAAAGAAATGTTTATGGCATCAGTAATCTCCCTAGGTTCTAGTTATGAGTTGCTGAGGCTATGGAAGCCTTTAGGGTTCGCCGACTTCGATCTTATTCCGACAGGGTCATAGTCAAAGTGGAAGTTCTCTCCTCCCTTCAGAGAAAGGCACCTCCTTCTTTGATGGCCCCGTTCTTTCCACTGGGATCTCACTTGCAGAAATCTTTCATTTAGGTCTTCTTTCTTTTCCAGAGTGTCTTGGCTTTCCACGCCTAAAATATTCTCACGGGCTCTTGAGCCAGATCTGAATGCCTTAAGGGCTGATTTGAGGCCAGAGTGCTATTTAGGACATCTGCCATTCTATGAGTCTGCTGTGTCTCCCACTTCCCATGTTGGATCATTCTCTCCCTTTTTGATTCTATCAGTTAGTATTTGCAGACACTAGTCTTGTTTGTGTGATCCCTTTGACTCTTAGACCTATCAGTGTGATCAATTGTGACCTGAAATTGATCACTTGGACTAGTGAGATGGCCTTGGTACATGCCACCTTGATGGGATTGTATTGGAATCCCCTGGCACATTTCTAACTCCATCATTTGGGGCAAGTCTGATTGAGCATGCCCCAAATTGTACATCTCCTCCCTCTCTTATTCCCACTCTTATATTTCACAGGGATCACTTTGGCAACTCATGACTAGAACCTAGGGAGATTACTGATGCCATAAACAAGAGTGTCATATTGTTAAATCCACATCAGGAGTCACTGTGTTCTTACATCTCATGAGGGATCTGTCCTTAATGTGTTGTCCATTGTGAAGTAATGCTATAACCAGTACTGAAACAGTATTTTTACACTTTGTGTTTCTGTGTGGGTGCAAATTGATGAAATCTTTACTTAGTATATACTGAATCAATCTTCTGTATATAAAGATAATTGAAAATGATTTAAAAAACTCGGTGTTAATTTGGAAGTTGCATAAAAAATTAATCAATTTTTTAAACAAAATATCATGTAGGATCTCTGTCCTTAATGTGTTGTGCATTGTGAATTAATACTATAACTAGTACTCCAACAGTATTTTTCACTTTGTGTCGCTATGTGAGGGCAAACTGTTGGAAATCTTTACGTAATATATACTAAACTGATCTTCTGTATATAAAGAGAATTGAAAATGAATATTGATGTGAATGGAAGGGGAGAGGGAACGGGAAAGGGGAGGGTTGCAGGTGGGAGGGAAGTTATGGGGGGGGGGAAGCCATTGTAATCCATAAGCTGTATTTTGGAAATTTATATTCTTTAAATAAAAACTTTATAAAAAAAAAAGAAACCATGCATTTGGCAAAAATAAAAAAAGCTTAAGGATAGAGATATATTTACTCTGGACATTACACAATGTATACATGAATCAAAATATCACATGATACTGAGATATGTAAAATTCATGTGTCTTAAAATAAAAACTTTAACAAATATTAAAATAAAATATGGAAGAAAATAAGTTAAAATTATTGTGATATTTTGATAGGAATAAACCTTAAAAGCCTTTTAAGAAACTACAATGAATAATATATACACAGTTATTGCATATACTCAAAGACTTCTGTGAGATAATATCATGAGCAATATTAGAAGATAACCATGAAATGGGAAAAATATCTGGGAGTGATGCCAGACAATAGTTAAATAGTTTTGTTACACTAAGAATCTGTATAATACACTATGAAAATTAGCTTCAAGAAATAATGGGTCAAGGACACGAACAGAATATTTACAGAGAAGTAACATAGATTACTACTATACAAGAAAACTATTCAATGTTATTATAACTCTGTAATTACAATTACCACATTGAGATACACATTTTTCACCTAACAGCTAAGACTTTAACAAGAAAAATTATAATAAAAATAAAACTAGGACTTGAGCATTTAGTACATAACAGACATTATTTTAAAGGTTTTATATGATTACAACCTCCTAATAACATTATGATACAGATATTATTATTGTTGTCTTGCAAATGGAGAAACTTAGACATAGAGAAGTTATATTACTTTCCAAAAATCACACAATTAATATTTCAGAACACGTTAGCTATACAATGAGAATGCAAAGAACAAGACACATTTGCAGATGCAAGTTGGTAGGAAAAATAGTACATATAGGTACATATAGGTACATATAGGTACATATAGGTAGCATATCATAAAACAATTTTGCCAAATTTACTAAAAGACTTAAGTAGTCATATGCTGTGACCTAGTTCTCAACAGTATAGAGGGACATAAATTTGCATTTTGCTATTGTTTTTTCCCTACAAGGAGTAAAATACTTATTTATAACCTTCTAGGATGTTAATTGGTCCATTTTTATTAACGGGTAGGGTCACTGTGCTTTAAAATGTCATGCCTATTTGTATTTCCTTTCTTGGTGGGACTGGACAAGACAAGCTGAATAAGGCTCCTTTTAAGCACCTTCCTTGCTTTCTTCTCTCATTTTTGTACAAGATCTCAGTGTCATCTCTTTGTTCTTCCATATCATGTTGTCAGCTACAAAGTAATATGATGATACAGTGAGGATTTTAGATGTAACGGAACTTGAATTTCTTGAAAAAATTTAGGCCAGTCTAAGTGCTTAACCCAAACTGAGGAGAGCTCTGAGCATTAGGACAATTAATTAAAAAATTATGCATTATTTTCATTCTTTTCTAGACCAAGACTAGAGTGGTAGGGGTTCCTGAGTCTGCAAGGCCTATTATAATGCAATACTCCCGTAGTTATTCTGATTTTGAAATTCACCTCTTAGAGTCCCTTATAAAAGAGTATTCTAAATTGCAAAAAAATTAATGAGCAAGCATATTCATCACGCTACATAATGAAATAATAGAAACAATTTAAGCAAATAATAGAGGATTAGACAAATTACACATTTGTATTATGTGAAACTAAACTATGACTAAAACAATATTTGTGATTTACTTGACATTGAAATACTGTTTACATATTCCTAATTGAAGCATAGAACTGAAAATTTTCTGCCTAGTGTGATTTCAGGTGGACGTAACTGCAGCAGTGGAAGGAGGTAGCATATCATAATGTCAATCATATGTGAGCACAATACAGAGATATTTCTCTTAACCTAGGTTAAGAACACTTTAGTGTCTTTATTGGTCTTGACATGCCGATTTGATCTTTTCTCTTCATCAGATGACAAAATATTAGTAAGATTATCAGGGAGAGGGGAAGAAAAGTCACAAATTAAACAAAGAAGGTGATGACTGGGAATAGAATGAGAGTAAGCTGGTTTCAGTATTTTCATAGATTTATTCTTTAAAATTAAACTGTTTTGTTTAAATAGCTGGTTCTTAGGGTTAAATCTTTTGCAACTGATACTGTTAAAGTTTTACACACAGTGGATCTACCTTGTCAAACCATGATTACAACGAGAAGTTACCTTCAAAGAGGAAGAACCCCGGTTCTTCCCTTATGAAGACACAGGCAGAAGTTCCATGGAGTCAGTATTGGCCCTTTGGTTGGGGATTGTTATGCCTGTGTTGGGCTGGGTTTAGAAGACAGCAAGTGGGTGTGCAGGATACAGAATAATTCATTTTAAGCATGAAGGCTTTTTGGAATCAGTAGAGAAATCTAGTATTTTTCTCTCAGTTCCCTATGGGTTTATTCCATCTGCTCTTCTAAAATACACGTTAGATTAGACAATGCATGTTTCTGGGACCTGTCATCCTGTTCTATACCCAGTGACATGTTTTATTTTTAGAGCAATGAACTCTCAAGTTTATCTTAAATCCAGAGAAAAGGTTAAAAAAAAGTGACATAAAGGCTGACAGTAAAATATAATTTTCTGTGAGAAGATTCTTGACCATGAGGTCAGATTCACAGTCACCTGGGAAGATGTCACCCTCCACATTTGCATGGAAGAATAATATTTTAATGACAAATCAGAGAGACATTAGTGGGGCTTAACTTTAATGCTGTAACCCAAGGGTCAGCAAGAACCTTTTCCATATGACAAGCCACGTTCATCTGTGACTCTCATTCATCTTTCTGTCTCCAGCTACTTTGGCTCATGGAAAATCAATTCAGGCAATGTGTGTTGGACACTTATATGCCATGATTGGTATTATTTGGTGTGAATAGAAATGATTCAAATGCAGCTTCTGCTCTAGAATATCTTATAGTAACAGAGATATACAAATAATTACAATACAATTTGTTAAGACCTATAGTAGAGGTAGGTACGTGATGTACTGCACTTGTGTATCTAAGACTAGGTGTGTGTGAATGTGTACATTTGTACATATCCATGTCTGTATGTGTTGGAGGATGGACTAGGGAAAAAGGAGAAAACTCAAGAATTGAAGAATGAAGAGGGAGCCCACATCTAACCAGAAACAGGTAGAGGTAGAAAGGTTATAAACTGATATATAGTAGGAATAAGCTGGTTTTTTTAAGAGTGTATACCTAAAAAGTGAATAAGTAGCAATGCTAAAAAGGTAGAGTTACCAAACAATTAAATAGAAGTACAGTGGGACTTTCTTCCCACTGCCACATTGAATATTAGTGCTGAGACCAATTATGAGTTGAAAGCTGTCATCATTTTGACTCAAAGACCCATCCTGACCCTGAGACCACAGGATTTAGGTTAGATTAGATGGTGTGTTTTATCCCCTTTTTAAAAACACTCCTGGGAATTTCTGTAGCCCAATAGTTCTTAATCTGGGATTCAGAGTGTTCTTCAATTTGGACATGAAATCTCGTTTCTTTATTTTTACTTTCTTCTTAGATTTTACAGTTCCTTCTAATTTGGATACACTGATAGTAGAAGTACTTATGACTGTCAGAAATAGAAATACAATGTATTTTTATATTACATTGCATTTGTTGAAGATACCTCCAAATATTTTGGCTCATATTATTTTGTAATGAATGTGGTTGTTAGATCCATCACTATGTTTATAACTTCTAGGTTTGAATAAAGATATATTTTATCTTTTAATTTTGTGTTAGTAAAACCCATATATTGTTGTCTTTTTAGATCTCCAAAGTTTATTTAATTATTTTAAATTTACTTATTTATTTGAGAGGAAGGGACCGAGGAAGGGAAGGAAGAGGGGAGAGAGAGCGAGAGAAGGAGAGAGGAAGAGAGGGAGAGAGGGAGAGAGAGAGGGAGAAATATCTTCTAGCTTACTCCTCAAATGCCTGCAATGAAACCTGTTACTCAAACTCAATTCAGGTTTCCTATGTGGGTGGCAGCGACCTATCTACTTGAGTCATAACTTACTGTTTCCCAGGATGCAAGCTAACATGAAAGTGGAATTGGTAGCCAAAAAGGGACTGAAACACAGGCAGTGAGACATGGGATGTGGTATCCTGAGATATTCCTTGGTTCCCCAGCTCCTTCAAGTTAGGTAAATTTCTTTAAGAAACATAGAGTTCTACAGGGTATTTTGACTCCATTTGAATTCATTCATGTACTTTTGTGATTGTCCTTTCAGGGAAGGAACAAAAGGATTAGCTTCATGTCCAAATAATTATTGAAAGCCTACAGGATCACCAGATGGAGGAGATGGAACAAAGCAGCACAAGACTCAGGGGACTGAGGTGATAATAAAGTGAATTTAAATGGCATGACATACAGATGAATCCAATTTATTCATTACTGAATTATTGTATGGTATTCAGAATATGGACGATGATCCCATTGATCTGCTCTACAGTTGCCAGGTGACACCAACAATGAATGCACCATCTTATAAGTATGATTTTACAACAGTGATGATATTCTACCTACAGCAGCACAAACATCTTCCAAAGAATTAATAAAGGGGATTTTGAAATTATGGGTAGTGATGGAGAAATTCCTAAGCCCTCCAACTCTGAAATACAGAATTAACAGGTTATGTTGATAAGGAACTGAAATTAAATGGCATAACTCTACAGGTGAATCCAATCAGTATCATTATTGTATTTTCGAAATACAACCCTGAGAATAACAAAGATGATTCTTTTGCTCTACTCTATATTTGCCAGATGACACCAATATTTAATGCACAATATGATCACATATATTATCTAAAGATGAAAATATTCCAACTGAAGACACATACAATGTTCTAAATATCTTATCAGCAGGATTTTGAAAACACTTGAAGTGAGTGGTGAAACTCCTAACCCTCCAACTCTGAGTTATAGAATTCACATGTTGTGCATGCCTATGATTAGTAGATAGCAACTTCTTATTGCAAAGGGAGGAAAACTATGAGGCAGACAAATCAGACACAGGTGGCAGAATTCCTCCTTCTGGGACTCTCTGAGGATCCACACACACAGCAGCTGCTATTCATCATTTCTGGGAGTCTATCTGGTCACTGTGCTTGGAAATCTGCTTCTCATGTCCCTCGTTCAGATTGACTCCCGGCTTCACACACCCATGTATTTCTTTCTCTGCCACTTGTCTCTGGCTGACCTCTGTTTCTCCACCAACATAGTTCCTCAGGCCCTGGCTCATCTGCTTTCCAGGAAGAAGGTCATGTCATTCCCACGCTGTGCAGCTCAGCTGCTACTCTTCCTCATTTTTGGGTGTACACAGTGTGCCCTTCTGGCCGTGATGTCTTACGACCGCTATGTGGCAATCTGCAGCCCTTTACATTACCCTGGCATCATGACCTGGAGGGTGTGCGCACAGCTGGCCACAGGATCATGGAGCAGTGGCATTGTCGTGTCTGTGGTGGACACCACTTTCACACTGACGCTACCCTACTGAGGCAGAAACACCTCGCACATTTCTTTTGTGAGGCCCCTGCGTTGTTGGTCCTGGCGTCCACAGACACTCGAACTCCAGAGATGGCCATTTTCCTCATGGGGGTGCTGATTCTCCTCATACCTGTTTCCCTGATTCTGGTGTCCTACAGCCGCATCCTCCTGACTGTGGTTAAGATGAGGTCAGCTGCAGGAAGGCTCAAGGCATTTTCCACCTGTGGTTCCCACCTAGTGGTGGTCATCCTTTTTTATGGATCAGCAATTGTCACCTATATGACACCCAAATCTTTCAAAGATCAAGAAAAGCTGGTTTCTGTGTTCTATGCAATGGTGACTCCCATGCTTAATCCTCTCATCTACAGCCTGAGGAACAAGGATGTGAAGGGAGCTCTGCGGAAAGTAGCCCCAAGAAATTTCTCATGCAGGTTTGGAATTTCCTTTTGACAGTGTTAATAAATATGAAGACCTTGGTGGACCCCTACCAGTATGAATTGATGTTCATCAGGGGCCCAAGGATTTGGGCCATCTTCTACTGCTTTCCCAGGCTTTCCCAGAGAGCTGGAGGGGAAGTGAAGCAGCCGGGTCTTAAACCGGCGCCCATATGAGATGCTGGCGCTTCAGTCCAGGGCATTAACCTGCTGCGCCACAGCACCAGACCCCTGATATATTTATTTGAAAAGTAGGTTGTTTTAGAGTAAATGAGAAGGATGGGAGGAACATGGGACCAAGATCGTGATCTGTTTTTCTTTTAAGAATCAGGGCATTTTTATAGCTTGAGAGTAAACTAATACAAGGATATATTGAAGTAATTGTTTTCCCCAAAGTTGTGGTGTCTATACATGAGGCTGCTGTTTACTAACAGTGCAGAGCTGAACTGTGTTCACTGAGAAAAGTCATAAATAGAGGCTGCTGTGTTGATTGAATAATGTGCAAGATTGTAAAGGATAATTGATTTCATCTAATGACATTGAGATTGCAGAAGAAAATCTAAAATCTGGTAAATGAAGAATCTTTGGATTATTTACAGAACTGTCCCCAAATTTATTCATTTGTACTTGATAGATGAGGGAGTTATACTTGAAATTGGGGGTTCTTTATACTTTCATGTCAAACAGATTTCAAATTGCAGGTAGATAGTGTGAGATGCAGTGGTCAGTGTGGAGAAGTTTTTCTTAAGATGAGGTATGGGTGGACTATGTGGCAGAAGACGAATGACTCATTTGCTAGCCCCCTAAGCATCCATACTTTATAAACCACTGGAGATCTTGAGTGTCTTTTTATTTTCTCTTCTTATCACCAGAATGTAAATTTTACAGGTCAAGAATTTTATCTATTTGTTCACCACTATATTTTAGGATCTAAACAGGGCTTGGTAGTGCTTAGTGATGGATAAATATCTATTGAAATTTTGGTTTCAAGTTCAAAAGTTGTAGAAGAAGTGAAAGAATTAAACAGAATTATGTTGTTTATTATCACAATTATTTAAATTACCTTGTAAGCAAAGACATAGTAGAAATATGCAAGTAGTGGTTCTAGATACATAGAAAAATAGAGCAGACGATTATAAAATTAAAATGGATGAAAAATTTTTAGAAATATATAATTTTGGATTGTAGCAAAGTTATCAGACTTCAGAGTGCTATAATTTATGAAAACTAGCAGAATTGTCAGTGATATTGGAACCAGAGTCCCATAGAATACTGAACCTATCATAAAGCTTCCTTTCATCATTCACGTCTTTCATTCAGAAATGATTCCTGGGGGAAAATTCAAAGTCCCAGTCAGCATGCTGTATCTCCTAGAAAAAGTGGAGACCCACAACCCACAAGAACTTACTTTCCTTTTCTTTGGTCTTACATCGTACCCCTTCAGGTTCCTTAAGTCGTTACAGTTTCTGAAGTCCCAGGGTCCTGTGGATGATCCGCTTCAGTGCAGCCTTCACTTCACTATTCCTTAAGCTGTAGATGATAGGGTTCAACATGGGAGTCACTACTGTGTAAGACAGTGACAGTAGCTTCTTGTTCTCAGGAGAGGTGTTAGAGCGTGGGCGGAAGTATGTGAGGATGGCAGTGCTGTAGAAAAGGGAGACGACCAGGAGGTGGGAGGAGCAGGTGGAGAAGGCTTTGCGCTTCCCTTCAGCAGAGGGCATTCTGAAGATGGTGGAGAGGATGCGAACATAGGACCCCAGGATCAGCAAGAAAGGGAAGAGGATGAATAAAACGGTGGCCGTGAGGGCCTCTACTTCAAACAGAGAGGTGTCAGCACAGACCAGTGCAATGACAGGCGGGCTGTCACAGAAGAAGTGGTTTACCTTGTTGGGGCCACAAAAAGGGAAACTGAAAATCCATGTGGTTTGCACGGTGGCCACTGGAAACCCTGAGAACCAAGAGGCAGCTGCCAGCTGGGCACAGGACTTGCGGCCCATGATGACTGGGTAGCGCAAGGGGTCACAGATGGCTACGAAGCGGTCATATGCCATGGTGGCCAGGAGGCAGCACTCAGCAGCCCCAAAGAAGAAGAAGAAATACATCTGGGTGGCACAGCCAAGGAAGGAGATGGTTGTGTCTTGGATGATCAGGGTCCCCAGCATTTTGGGCACAATGACCAAGTTGAAACCTATCTCCAGAAAGGACAAGTTTCTGAGGAAGAAGTACATAGGACTTTGTAGGGCAGAGTCAACTGTAGTGACCAGGATGATGAGGACATTGCCCATCAGGGTGACCAGGTAAATGATCAAGAAGAGGAGAAACAGTAAAGCCTGTAGCTCAACGGACAGGGCTGAGAAGCTCACTAGGACAAACTCATTGACAATTGTCCAGTTTCCCCACATCATTATTCTGCCTGGAATTTCTCTGAGCATTCAAACTCTAAGCAGGTAGAAGTCTCCATATTTACATCTCTAGTACACTCTTTTTAAGGGAACTCCCCTTGGTCTCATTCTCTGCCTTTCTTGTGATAGTTATTGAAGATCAAACATGCGTCCTCTCTAAAATGAAAAAAAAAAAAAGAAACTTTACTGTAGGATTTACAAGT
Source organism: Sylvilagus floridanus (assembly GCA_949820135.1). Taxonomy (NCBI): domain Eukaryota; kingdom Metazoa; phylum Chordata; class Mammalia; order Lagomorpha; family Leporidae; genus Sylvilagus; species Sylvilagus floridanus. Next base: position 68,579,278 of record OX463224.1, on the reverse strand, counting down.
TTCCTTTGGAATAATTTCATTTTGTTTTCATGCTGACCTGAGAGTCACTATATGTATCCATACATGTTCTGACTTTTCTGTACAGAAGATGCCCAAAGCCACAGCTTCAATTTTCTGTTCTTACCCTATGTCTCAATAGTCAGTGTTGCTACATCAGGCAGTCCAAATGTTTCTAAAGAGCGAGGTCTTGACACCTAATGAACGGTGTGATAAGGCAGACATCAATCTGCAAAATGGAAAGGGGAGAAGGAGAAAATCAGGGAGAATGAATCAACAACTTCCAAGTAAGTCCAGAAGAGGAGATTGAACATGTGTTAGGTCTCAAGAAGCACATACTTGGGAAGATTTCATTCTACATTCAGAAAATTTCAGTCTAAAGAGGAAGTCACAATACAGAAACTGTGGTTTATCTTTATCCCAAGGCTAAATATTCTTCACATGGCTGTATGTTATCAGACAAAAGGAAAACAGTCTCAGGGTAGTGCCAGAACCACGGAGAGAATCCAGATGTTTTAAACGTAACCTGTCTCATCAGTTTCTCTTGGTTGACTTGTTTCTTGACTCCCAAGAAATATGAAGATCATATTTAACATGTTAATTAAGTTCAAGACGTGGAAATTAGGATTAAGATAAAAGTCCATGACAAAGTAACAGAAGATATCATTATTACATCAAGAACTAAGCTTCAAAATTGGGACCCTGAAATTATTTCTGGTGACTATGAACTGAAATGAAGAGAGGTGGCTAAAGCCCTTGGCATGTTGTCTGGTACATAAATGCTCAAGAAATCCTTACCGTTATAATTATTATGGTATAATATTACCTTCCAAAATTTTTTCTTATCTAACCCATTATCAAGATATACTGTAACTCTAATTATTCAATCCCTAGTACAAAGGAATAATTGATTCAATAAATGTCTTGTGTGTCAGGCACTGTTCTAGATACTGAAGATGATACATCAGTAAATAAACAAAAATATCTTTCCTCAAAGAACTCATCTTCTCATGGGGAAGACAGCTTACAAGCAAATTATCTTCGTAAAATACGTAGTTCATTAGATAGTAATAAGAGCAAGGAGAAGAATAAAGTAGCAGAGAAGGACATAGGCATCTGGGATGGGGGAGTGTCACGCAGAGCTTTACCGAGAAGATGTTAGTTGCTTCCGGTCCTGGCAGCCGTGAGAGGTGAAGTCAGGATGTTGAAGGAGGGAAAAAAACAGGGAAGTGTTTTACATTTTTTGCAGACTAATTCCTTTTTTTAAACATGTTTATTTTTAAAAATTTATATAAAGGTAAAAATTTCATGTGTCTCATAGATACAGTTTTAAGAACATAAAATATACTTCTACCCTACCCTTCCTTGATCCCACTCTCCCTCCTCCTTTCTTCATTATTTTTTTTTAATTTTTGCAATGGCATGCTTTTAATTTACTTTATAATCACAAGCTTAACCCTTCATTGAATAAAGAATTCAATAAGTAGTAAGTAGAAAACCACTGTTCCTCAGGAGTTGACAAGGGCTTGAACAATAATTAAATCTCAAAGTGTCAGTTTCTCTCCACTACATAAAAACTCAATCGCAGCATCACTTATGCTATGAAAACTTCCTTGATACCTCTTGCATTTTCATGGTAAAAATTAACATAACTCCTAAAAATTATTTTTATGTTTGTTTTCCTCATATTATCTTTTTAATTCTCATAAACAACCTGAAGATAAAAATGCTATTTTTAGGCAGATTTTACAATCAAAGAGTTTGTGGTACAGAGAGGTTGAGTATTTTTTCAATGGTAGGCAGTCAGCAAGTATTTGTTTCAAGATGTTCCTGTTGGGGGGAGTCTGACTCCAAATCATGAGTTTAATCATCAAGCAATACATTCATTCATTCTTGCAGAATGGGAGTAGGTCTAAGTCCACAGATAAAGACAAGTTGGCATTGCATGGTGTTAAGAGAGAAAAGCAAGATAGTTTCCAAAGATGAGCAGAAAGTTTTTATACATATCAGAAACTCTGGGAAGCAGAATGCCACGTTTGCAGTCATTATTTTGGAATAATTATTAATTTATGTTTTTTGCTCATACCATAGTTGGTGTGCTCCTCAAGAGTAGGAGCTGTGTTATTCAGATTTTTATCCAAATTCTAGAGCGGTGGATGCTCAGGAAATCATTTCTGATTGGATTAATGGATGATGAAGAAAATATGAAGAATAACCAGGAAAACACCCATCTTGATAAAAGTTAGGTATGGTAGCCATCATTCATAAGCAATTTAGACACATACAGAAAAGAATATCACCTAGCCTCAGGCAACATGAATTTAAAGAGGCATAAGAGAAATAACCTGAACCTGATATTTGTATCCATCCCACGTTAGTAAATGGTAGCACCCGAAAGTACAAATCAGGAGCTGGAATATAATCATCCTTTAATCTACCCCCCTCAGTGGGTTATGTGTGATCAGACTGATCCAAGCCACCTTCTCCATCTCTACCATCACTGCCTTTACTTTCTGGCTTCGGTTTTCTCTGGGCGGGGCAGGAGAACAGTTTGAACCCACTTTCAGTTCAATTTCTTTTCTCCTTGGATTTTATGTGATCTGACAGCAACCCTGATTCAGTCACATAACAGGTTACCATCTTCTAATCCCTCCACACTGCCCTGGGATAAAGTACAAACCCTTTAATGGGGTCTTTTTCTCCGGTTATTGCTTATTTTTCTAATCCCCCATGTAGCTGATGTTGCAAACACATCAGAATCCTTTCTGATCCTAGTATACACTGTGCTCTGTCACGGTTCCCTGCATTTGCACACGTGGCCCTCTTCTCTTGGAAAGCTTCCTCCTCAACCATGCTTATCTTTCTGTTCATCTCAAAGTCTCTGCTTGAACATCACTTTCTTTGTGATGTTTCACTGCCCTCTCTTGGTGGAATCAAGGACTTTTATTTCACTCTCAAAACACTGTGCAAACCTCTACCAGAAGACTTCAATAATTGTGTGTATGTGTATCTGTTATCTTAATTACTAATGCCACAATGGCACATCTATTCATTCATCATTGTATCTTTTGCACTTAGTGTACTGGTTAACTCCAGTGCTCAGCATTTTATGTAGCCCAAGATTCACTTTTCCAGTTGTTTGATGATACAGTGGATCTCTAGTTGAACCTAGAGTCAAGTCAGATCTCTTTAAGTGTTTCTCTTTAACAGATAGTAATTAAGTTTTGTGCTCCAAGGTGTATATGTATTTTGTTTAAAGTTTGGTTGTTCTGAGGAGATTTTTTAAAAGATTTAACCCACTCTAATAGTTTGCATTTTCATATGCTGACTTCCTTTCATTTGGGTAGAGTGACCTATACCCCCACGTTTATTGCAGCTCAATTCACAATAGCTAAGACATGGAATCAACCCAGTCTTCATAAACTGAAGACTGGATAAAGAAATCATGGTAACTAAAAGAGTACTAAAAATGTACAGATTAGAGTGAAATGGACATTTTGAGAGTCAATGATTGTTTTCAGCCCTTGTCTCTTCTGTTGAGGTACAATATATATATATTTTTCATACTATGTGTTGAACTCTTTTACTTAGTGTACGGTTAACCTTATGATCATTAAGTAAACTGAAAGTAGATCTCTGTAAAAATTAAGAGTGGGGATGTGAGAGGGAGGAGGAAGAAGGGTTAGAGTGTGGGTGAGAGGGAGGGAAATATCACCATGTTCCTAAATCTGTGTGTATGAAATGCATGAAACTTGTATAACTTAAGTAAATTAAAATATAATAATAAAAAAGAAACTATGGTATATAGACACTACGGAATACTACACAGTAGTAAAAAATGAAATCCTGTCATTTGTGACAAAATGGTTGGAACCAGAAACCATTATACTTAGTGAGATAAGCCACTCCCCCAAACACAAATACCATGTGTTCTCCCTGATCTGTGGTAACTAATAAAGTAGTGATCTACAGTAGTGAAATTGACACTTTGAGATGTCTCAACTGGAGGAATGTTTTTTTTTTTTCTTATTATTGTTTGTTGAACTCTTTACTAAGTGTAGGGTTAATCTTATGAGTATAAAGTTTGCTGAAAATAGTTATTTGTAAAAAAATAAAAATAGGAATAGGAGAGAGAAGAGGAAGAGGGTGGGAGTGTGGGAAGGAAGGCCAGTAGGGTGGAAAGTATCACTATATTCCTGAATCTGTATATGTAAAATACATGAAATTTGTATACCTTAAACAAGAATTTAAAAAAGGAACTAAAGGGTGTTAGTGGTTGGGCAACACTGTGAATACATCACATGTCGTGAATGGAACAGTTAAAATAGTTAATTGGATGTTATGTGAAATTCACTTCGATAGAAAATCATATAATGAAAAAAATAGTTTGCATCACTCATTGTGTGATGGATGTCCACTCCTCTCAAATGTTAAAACAAAATGTTCCAGGACAGAGCCAAGGCCCGGAAACACATCAATTAGGCTACATCTCCAAATGGGTTGATATCAATTTTTTTTTTTTTGACAGGCAGAGTGGACAGTGAGAGAGAGACAGAGAGAAAGGTCTTCCTTTGCCGTTGGTTCACCCTCCAATGGCTGCTGCAGGAGCCAGGTGCCAGGTGCTTTTCCTGGTCTCCCATGGGGTGCAGGGCCCAAGCACCTGGGCCATCCTCCACTGCACTCCCGGGCCACAGCAGAGAGCTGGCCTGGAAGAGGGGCAACCTGGACAGAATCCGGCACCCCAACCGGGACTAGAACCCGGTGTGCTGGCGCCGCAAGGCGGAGGATTAGCCTGTTGAGCCACGGCGCCGGCCAGATATCAATTTTTAAATCTATCCTTTTAATGGGGGTAGGGATGGGATAAAGCATATTTTTTCCAATCAATAATATTAAATAATTCCAAATTTGGGTTGGGTATTATGGACTTAATGGAATGGTGACTAAAGAGGCTTAAATTAGCTGGGATACAATCTGTGATGTGAAGATACCGACAGTCAATTCCACAGATCTGCATGACTTTTTAGCAAACTCTGGGACGCATACTATTGTACGTTAAGAAGGAATAAGCTTCTCATCTTAGGGCCACTATAGGAAAAATAATTATGCCATTGTCTGAACATTTCAAGACTCCATTGTTTGCTTCTCCCTGCATATTGATTACACCAGTGTATGGATCTGTAGTGTACTCCCCTAATTAATAATCAAGCCTGGAACTACAACCAGGTGTCCTTTGATTTTTACTGTGATTTGTAAGCCTGACTGAAAATCTATTCTATATAAAGCTGACTCAATGTATGTACCCACCCTGAAAGAAAAAAAAAAGTCAGACCTAAACTTTAGCAAAAGCTTGCAAAGCAGTCACTTCAGACTGATTCCAGGCTTATATTTTCACTTTGCTTTCTGAATAGATTCTAACTTTGATTCCTCAATTAGGCTATGATTATTTCAGTTGACAGAAATCACAGTGTTATGTATGAGAGTACTCCAAAAATTTCACGGAATCAAAGGATAAGTTTGGGACTGGTGTTGTGTTACAACAGGTCAAGCTGCCACCTGTGACTCCAGCAACCCCAGCTTGTGGGCTTCTGATTCAGCTTCCTGCTAATGTACCTGGGAAGGCGGTGGAAGATGACCCAAACGCTTGGGCCCTTGCCACACACATGTCAGACCAAGAAGGAGTTCCCAGCTGTTGGTTTTAGCCTGGCTCAGATCTGGCTTTTGTGGCCACTTGGGGAGTGAACCAGTGAATGGAAGATTGATCTCTCTCTCTCTCTGTGTGTGTGTTTCCCACTCTGTTATTTTGCCTTTCAAATAAATAACTCTTTAAAAAATATTTTTATTTTGGTGCAAAAATTTGAAATCCAGGTTAATTCTTTTCACAATACACACTTTTCATGAACTTTTTGAAGACCCTTTTGTACTGTCATCTGGGAACATATCATTAACAAAGGTTTTACATTGTTACCATTTTTACCAGTGTGTTCTCTCCTGTAGACCTAAGCAAGTTATACCCAACACTGCATACATAATACATTGCCTAGTGCCCATACATTAATAATAAATATTTATGAATAAATATTATTTAAGTATATATTTAAATATTTACTATTTAACATTTATTTATTTATTTATTTATTTTATCCTTCAAATCAGTTTTATTCTCTGAAGGGACAGGACACCAAAGATTAGCTTTTTACAGTTGGCCAATAGCCTACAGTGGGGACCAAATGCCCATCCCTATCATATCATTTGTAACATTGTAAATTGCATTACTCTTGTCATTTATCCACTATTAATATTTGCTGAGACTGTTCAGTGTAACAGTTACAAGGATGGAAGATCTGCCTCTCACACTTGGATAAAGGACCTGAACAAACAGAAGCAACTTCAGGGTGGCAACAATGACAGTTCAGGACCCTACAGATTCACAGTGAGAAATGGGGATATCCAGGGCTTTATTTTGTAATGCAGCGGCCACACCGTGGCCCCAACCCCACTTCCCACCCTGCACTTCTTAAATGTTTATCACTCTAGGAGACCCAGCAATCTCCTTCATGACCTTTTGAAGATCATTGAATTGGAAAATTACACCCTTATTTCTCTTAAACATATCAGTAGCATTACTTACAGAATTCATTTTACATAGATAGCAAAAGTTATACTAAAATTTTCAGTAAACTAACTTTATTTTTCCCTTTCTTCAGTTTCATTGCTAAACATGGTCACAATGGCTTCTGGCTCTCACTTTCTTGGTGCTCACAATGTCCTTATCTTTCTCTGGATCTCCTGCCTATCTCTTGATCCCTTGTGTTACTCTCTGCTCAGATTTACTCTTCACAGAGTCTGCACCAGACTTGAGATCAGTCTTTCTGGATCTCAGACTCATTAACTCTGTATTTCCAGTTACTCCTTTCTGATTCTTCATGGAGACTTCTACACTTTTCCCCTTCACTTTCACTTCTGTTGTGTTATGTATGGGGGACGCATTCTCTCTTCCAGATCTCAAGCACATTCTATTTTTACTGACTTTGCCCCTGGATGTAAGTTTCTTGGTTTCATCATCTGGTTTTTGCAGCTCCTGGCTTTTAATGACAGTTAATTAGCCTAATATACTACTATTTATAATAAAAAGTCAATGAAATTATTTTTCATAAAATTGTCAGCAAATCCGTGATGGATTAAAGTAACCAGATGGAAACAAATGTGGAATTACAAAACAGTAGACAACTTTGAATTCTTGTCATTATTGATAAAATTATGATGTATAGTATTGTCACTAGTTATCATATACTTATTATTGCTTTTTAGCTGTGAAGCACTGAGCTCCTGAAGTACCTTTTTATGGTTTTCTCAACTGCAAAATGGTAGTGGTAATAAAAGCCCTAACTACCTGACAGGGTGGTTATCAGTGAAATGAGATAATATATCAACAAACACTGAGTGTTCTATGTGTACAGTATTCCCTATATGAATATATATAAATCATTATATTTATACATATATAAAATCATTGCTTTCTGTCCTTCCTCAGTTTCCTAATTTGACAAGTCCAGTAAAACTCCATATTCTTTACAAGAGACACCTAATCTTTTTCCTTGTGCTTTAGAAGAGAAATATCTCAAAGACACAGGTTTGTTAGTGAGCCATCATTCTCCTTACAAGAGATTTTACATCTGCGCTCCACCTGTCACCCTTTACTCACCTCCTACAATGACATTGCGTGTTTAATTCCAGAAAAGTCTTGGTCTGTATCAGTCACTCTGGAAAGTATTTCTAACGAGTAACTCCAAGGGAGTCCTAAATTATGGCTTTTCCTGTGCAAGCCATTGCAGAGACTTCCCAAGCAGCATCTGTGTCAGTCATTCTCAAGACACTCTTGGCTGTGCTCATCTCAGTCCACATTGCTGGCCAACTGTGGATTGTGCCTCTGGCACATTCTCCATGAAGCTTTGTTCCAGATCTCACAGATAAATCCTGGGCTGAGGCTGGGTCAGTCCCTGTAAAGAAGCTCTGAGCTGTGTAGCCTTTGTCACCCCAGAGAAGCTCTGGGCTGGGCCTGTGTCAATCACTCTTGAGGATTCCAGCCTGGGTCTCAAGACTATTTCATTCCCTGATGTTTACTGCAGGGAAGAGATTCTCCTAATGCTTCCTTTTCTTCAGATAAAGTAATGGATTCTGAGAGGTATGAGGTTTGAGGAATTCCTAGGGGGACAAAGATTCATGAAGATTTTGAAGTCCTAAAATTGGAGGAAGGACTTGATGGCACATGAAACTTTTCTTACATTTGTGAGGCTAACAAGAGCAAGGGGACAGAATGCAGTGATCTATCTATCCTCCAAAGCACAGGCCCAGGAGATAATACAGGAGATTGCATTTTTTTTTTTAGGTTTGCCTTCATTGTGATTCTCATTGGGTTCATTCTCAGGAGTGATTCTAAACTGGACTCTGGAGAAGTTATCAGGCATGGGGAAGAGAATCTATTAATAATGATCTAAACCAAGTGAAGAATGTTAACAAAAACCCTGAGCAGTTAGTTTGGTGGTTGTGGAGGTTATTAACCCAATGCTATGATGAGGAGATAAATGTCAAGCAGTCTGAAATCTTAAACCTTTTGGAACAGAAATTGATGTTGCATGAGTAAGAAGAAGCTAATGCTTTAGGATAAAATCTGCCGAAGATGATAAGAGATTCATAAAGATGAATCTTTATGCAAAGATTCTCATGGGCATCTGAGCAATCCTTATGGAGTTTTTGAAACAAATGTTTTATTGCATGTTTCTTTACCAAAAGCAGTAACTGTATATGGCTTGTTATCATTTGCTTGGTGTCTGGTATGGTGCCTGTATGTAAATACCTGAATTTTTCCATGAGGTGTTTAACATATTAACCATGTGTCTCAGTCTTACCTACTAACTTGGTATTATCTATTTTGTTTGATGAGGATGACACATTCATCTTGTACTTTGTTGTATAGAAACTTTACATGGATAACAGTATTTCTAAGATAGATGTGATTCTATGGACGAAAAAACAACAGCTATGTTGGGGACTACAGTGTGGCTGGAATTCTGCTGAAGGCACGCCTGGCCAGACTGCAAAGGTGATAGGTGAAGTTATGTTGACAATGGCAAAAATCATTTGACACGTTTGCTGAAGTAGCTGAGGAAATGCTGTGGTCTCTAGTTAATAGCAAGTGGGACATTTGCCCCAGTTAATAATTAGTATCCCTCAAGTTTCCCCCATATTGTATTGTTTTCTTAATCCTAGCTTCTAAGCAAATGTGTCTTTCTTGTAAACACCAAAACTTCCCATTGTTTCCTGATTTTCTATGTTTAAATTCCTTCATCATGAAATCCTATTTTCACAAAACTGCAAATTTTTTATGATTAATTGATCACATCACCATTGATTATGAATTCTTGGAGTAACCAGACATCTGGGCCTCTGCCTCTGCCTCCACCTTTGTCAGTGGACAGAGTATCCGCTGGTCTCCTCACATTAAAATCTCTAATCTGAGTCTGCTTCCTTAATCTAGGCAATGTCACTCCTCTGTGATCCTCTGTCCAGTTAACCTGACACCTGGTCATGCTGAATGTAGCACAGCTACTATTCCCCTTGGTGATTGTTTTCTTTGTCTAGTATTTACTTTAAATTCAAGGACCCTCTGTGGCTCTTTGGAATTACAGTTAGAGGTAATGTGAGAATAAGTATGACTACCAGACTTCCTTCTGTCATGCTTCCTCTCCCTCTCTCAACTTCCACCCTTTACCATTTGGAAGAAGAACACTTCTATCAGAAGCTCTAATGGACAATGAACTTCAAATATTTTCTTCCTTTAAATATTTTATCATTCAGTCAACAAATATTTATTGGTTGCCAAATCTATGCTAGACACTAGAGATTCTGTGGCAAATTTAATAGACATTGCTCTTGGCCTCGTGGAACACTTCCTCATGGAATAGGAAGACAAACATTAAAGAACCACATAAAAATGTGAAATTGTAACTGTGATGAACATGTTACTAGAAAAAATTATGTAGCTGGAAAAATACTGCCACCAGGTCTTCTTTCCCTGTACATAAACTATGAACATGTGGTACTTGGATAATAATTTGATGAAGATGTTAATGGAAGCAACCCCAAGGCTTCAGCAATATTTTTGGATGGCTAGGATAGAAGATTTTAAAGGCAAATTAATAATCTATAGCTCCTTTCTCAGTTCTAGCAATCCCAAAGCAGATAATATCAAAGTGGGTGGTGAAGAAAGAGAACTATCACTGCTCACTGTAATAGTGTATGGTTTTGAGTCCATTGTGAAAAGTCAAGATGTCTTGAAAATGATTATTTAATAAGAAAATAGTTTTCTACTTATGTGTTAGGGATATTATTCCTGATAATGTAATCTATATTTTTGGGAGATGAATTCGAACATTTGTGCTTAGTTGAGATTACACGTGGAATAATCTGGAAAAAAATAGACATGTCAGCAACTTGCTCTGAGTTGATGTTGATCATAGAGAGGTCATCACACATGTTCTATTTTTAGAATTTTCCCTATGCTCATTTTTTAACTCTGAAAGGACTATAGTGACCACTGTTAAAATTATTCTTCAATCCTTTTGGATAAACATAGTGTGCCATCTCTACAAAATAGAGTACTGTGAAGTTATAGAAAGAATGAGAACTCATTTTGTGGTTAAGGAAACCCTATGTTGGAATCAACTGTGCTGATGCTCCACCCTTCCTCAGCTTCTGCAAGCTCTACTTTTTCAATTTCATCAAAGTAATAAACATATCCATCACCTCCAAAAGTGTATGTGTGTGTGTGTGTGTGTGTGTGTGTGTGTGTGAGAGAGAGAGAGAGAGAGAGAGAGAGAGAGAGAGAATGAGAACGTGACAAGAATGCTCAGGACAACTTTTACTCAAGACAACTTTTACTCAGGACAACTTTCCATTATGAAAGCTTGTATCTGAGGTCTTGTGAAGCATTTCCTGGGACCTCTCTAGGAGACAGAGTGACCTGGCATTTCTTTTCTCCTGCCTCACCACCCCATACTTTCCAGTAATCAGCAGATGTCTGCGGCAGAAGTAAACAACCTTACTTCCTGTGACCTGACACAGAACGAACACACACACACTGAGGATTAGTTTATGCTCTGGGGTTCCCTGATGTGTCAGGCTGAGACTGGGATTTCACCTGATATTGCACTTTTGTTTAGCTCTCCGTTCCTAATCTACTTTCATGAATTAGTTACTGGGTTCTCCTTAGTAAGTCAATCTCAGTTGAATCCTTGGCTCCACATTTGATTCCTGGAGAACCTGGCCTGGGATGAAAACCTGCAGTCCTGAGGAAAGACCAATTCCAGCATGCTGGCAGAAGATGTTCTTAGAAGGTGGAAGGGAATGCATAACAGAGATACTAATGTAAAAGCTTTAGGCTTGAACTTCTGCAGAAAAAAAAATCAATCATGTCTTTAACACTTCTTTTATGGATCTTCCACAGACTTTATTAGAACACCTGTGTTCTACCACAGGAATTGGTCTTGGTTCAGAATTAGTCCTCCTCTCTTGAGCAGTGCATTTTTCCCACATGTAATGTACTATAAAATTCTATAAAATTTTCCTCCTAAAATTACTTAGAATTAATTTTGGCTTATACTGCTCTACTCCATGTCATCAATTCCCAGTTGCACTATGCATTTATCTATTAATTTTTCATATACTATTGAAAAATTGGGGAATTATTTCACTATATGTATGTGAAAGTCCTTCTTGGGCAAGGCAAACCATGACAGAAAAAGTGATAACTGTTAACATTTAGGTTAACGTCCCTAGGCTCAGGCATCAGGAAGCACTGTGAAAATATTTAATAACAATATAAAAAGCATGCCTGTACTTAAGGCTCCTTCCTAACATTTTGGTACCCCTATTTTGTGCAGCTTTTGAACAAAAGCATATAGCATTGAATCTCATGACCAAAAAAGTCTTCCCATCATCTTACTAACATGACATAATGTATAGAGTCCAAAATGTAAGTGGAACAGGAATGTAATATCTGGAAATAATTTATCTAAAATACTTTTGTGTCCTTTCTTTTCTACTGAGCTTTCAAAAAGCCATTTACCATTGGGTTTCATCCCAATGGAGATGTAAAAAGAGGTAAAGGGGAATTTCAAATATGAGACTGTATATCCTCTATTCAATACAGTGTAGTCTTACCTCTTACTGCATAGGGAGACATGGTGTCTGAATGCTAGAACCTTATGGAAGGTCCTGCCGAGGGCATTCTTCACCTCATTATTTCTCAGGCTGTAGATGATAGGATTCAACATTGGAGTCACAACAGTGTAGGACAATGATAGAAACTTCTTGCTCTCAGGGGAATTATTTGACTTAGGTCGGAAATAAGTAATGCTTAAAGACACATAGAACAGGGAGACAACAAGGAGGTGGGAGGAACAAGTAGAGAAGGCTTTACGCTTGCCCCTAGCTGACGGAATCTTGAGGATAGCAGTGGTGATGCGAGTGTAGGAACACAAGATCAGCAAGCAGGGGATCATGACAACCAGAATGGTTCCCATGATGGCGTAGACCTCAAACAGTGCTGTGTCTGCACACACCAGCCTCAGCACAGGTGGGCTGTCACAAAAGAAGTGGTTCACCTTATTGTCACAGAATGGAAAGCTGAAAAGCCATGTAGTCTGCACAGTAGCTACAGGAAAGCCTGGAAACCAGGAGGCAGCAGCCAGTTTGGCAAGTGTCCTTTCGTTCATGATGACTGGGTAGTGCAAGGGACTGCAGATGGCTACATAGCGGTCATATGCCATGGTGGCCAGGAGGAAGCATTCAGCCACCCCAAAGAAGAAGGAGAAATACATCTGAGTGGCACAGCCAAGGAAGGAGATGGTTGTATCTTGGGCCAGCAGGGTCCCCAGCATTTTGGGCACAATGACTAAGTTTAAGCCAGTCTCTAAGAAGGACAAGTTCCTGAGAAAGAAGTACATGGGACTGTGCAGCATGGGATCTGCCAGTGTAACCAGAATGATGAGGCTGTTTCCCGTTAGGGTGACCAGGTAGATGATTAGAAGTGTCAGGAAGAGCAATGACTGAATTTCAGTGGGTAAGGAAGAGAAGCTCATGAGGATAAACTGACTTATTCTTGTCCAGTTTCCAGTAGCCATATATTAGGCATAAATCGCCAATATGTTTTTAGAGATCTTGATTGAAAGAATCAGATGCTGGTTTTCATACTTCTTCTTAGTGTCAAGAAAGGTAGCAAGGTCAGAATCTCACTTAGAAGAAGAAGGGCTTGAGCTGTCAATAGATAGACACAAGAAAAATGCCTAGAGATTAAGCAATGAGATGGGAATGGGTCAGTGTCTTTAAGGGTTGAAACTTTCCCATCTGCACATTTACTTATACAAGGGTACCTTCAAAAAGTCATGCAGTTGCAACTAGTGCTTACCCTAAATATTACAATGCCAATAATGAAGTCTGCTTCTCACAATGGAGTATCTAGGTTCAATTCCTGACTCCTTTTTTTTTTTTTTTTTGACTCCAGCTTCCTATTAATGCAGAACCTGGTAGGAAGTGCTGTTGGGTCAACTAATTGGGTTGCATTTCCAGTTCCAGGCTTTGGCCCAGGCTGAGTCCTGGCACTTTGGGCATTTGGGGAATGAATTAGTGGATGAGAGTTCTTTCTTCCTCTTTCTCTTATCTTTCTTCCTCACAAATAAGTAAATAGTATCTTAAAGTGGGAAACAGAACTAAAAGACAAGTTTCTTTGGTGACAAAAATGTTTGAATTCCATGTGTAGAAGAATATCCAAAAATTTCATGGAAAGACATGTGATAAAGATAAGTACAGGTGAATTTGATTCTTTTCCCAACAAAGTAAACTTATCTTTTAATTCCAGTTTTCCAGGAACTTTTCAAGTTCCTTTCTACAGAAAGATGTTCAAAGTCAGAATCATGAGTCTTTCATGTGCTACCAAAGGAAACATTTCAGAAGGCAGTGATATTCCTGAAAATCATAGACCTTTGAGAAACATGCTCAATGCTTGTAATCTCCTTACAGAAGACATAAATATGACTTTATGTAAACTTTAAAAACAAAAAATTACTGAGGTAACAGTAATTTCCCATTCTTTATGTATTTTTCTTTCCTGACTAGAACTTGGGAGGTCAGGGGTTAGGATGTATTAATACAATTTACACGTACAGTTTGTATCCTCTTATACCTCTATTTTGTAGATGAGGAAATTGATCTCTGGGAAGTTAAGGTATGACAATTATAGCTGTTTGCAGTAATTCCTGATGATTCTTTTTATTTCTGTGCTATCCATTGTGACATCTCCTTTTTCATCTCAGATTTATTAATTTGGGTCTTCTCTATTTTTTGTTAGTTGGGCCATTGGCATATCAGTTTTATTAATTTTTTTTCAAAAAAGAAGCTCTTGATTTCACTGATCTTTTGTATTTTTTGTTTCAATTTTGTTTATTTTTTCTCTAATTATTTCTTTTCTCCTAATTTTGGGTTCGGTTTTTCTATATCTTGGATGCATTGATAGCTTATTTATTTGATGCATTTCCAATTTATTGATGTAGACACCAATTGCTATAAATTTCCCTCTTAACACTGCTTTTGCTATATCCTGTAAGTTTTGATATATTGCACTGTCATTGTCATTCATTTCCAGAAATTTTTTGAATTCTCTTTTGATTTCTCCTATGGCTTAATGTTTATTCAGGAGTATATTGTTCAGTTTCCATGTGTTTCCATATTTTTAAGAGATTCCTGAGTTTTAATTTCTGGTTACATTCCATTGTGGTCAGAAAAGATGCATAGTGTGACTTCAATTTTTTGAGTTTGCTGAGACTTGCTTTATGGACTAGCATATGGTCTGTGCTAGAGAAAGTTCCATGCACTGATGAAAACAATGTGTATTCTGCAACTGTGGGATTAAAGGTTCTGTAGATATCAGTTAGGACCACTTGGTCTACAGTGTATATTAACTTTGTTCTTTCTTCATTGATTTTCTATCTAGTTGATCTTTCCATTGGTGAAGGTGGGGTGTGGAAGTCTCCCACTACTATTGTATTGGAGTCTATGTTTCCCTTTAGATCCATTAACTATGTCTCTTCATTCTCTCCTAACCTGTAGGGTTTCTTTTTCTTTTCCTAAATATTTATTTATAATTATTTGAAAGACAGATTTACAGAAATGCAGAAGGAGAGAGAGAGAGAGAGAGAGAGAGAGAGAGAGAGAGAGAGGTCTTCCATCCATTGGTTCACTCCCCTAACAGCTGCACCTGCCGGAGCTGCACTAACCAAAGCCAAGAGCCAGGAGATTCTTCCAGTTCTCTTATGCGGATGGGCCACCTTCTACTGCTTTCTCAGGCCATAATAGAGAGCTGGATTGGAAGTGGGCAGCCAGGACTTGAACTGTCACCCATATGAGATGCTGGAACTGCAGATGGCAGCTTTACCCCCTATTCCACAGTGCTGGTCCCCCCGGCAGGGTTTCTGATGAGGAGTCAGCTGTGAATCTAATTGGAGATCCTCTGAATGTAATCTGATGTTTTTCTTGTACATATTTTCAAAACTTTTCTTTATGTTTTACTATTAAAAGTTTGACTACAATGTGTTGTGGTGAATATCTTTTTTGGTCATGCCTATTAAGAGTTCTATGTTCCTCGTGTACTTAGATATCCCTTTCTTTATACAAATTAGGGAAGTTTTCTATAATTAGTTGACTGAATAGGCCTTCTAATCCATTCTCTCTTTCTACACCTTTAGAAACTTCTAAGTCCCAAGGGAACTTCTAAGACCGATATGTTGGGTAGTTTGATAGTATTTCATAAATGGCAACTTTAAAAAAATTTTTTTTTCTAATTTCTAATTCTTCCTTTTGGTTTTACTGAGATATTCCCAAAGTTCTGTCTTCTTGCTCACATATTCTTTCTTTGCCTCACCAAGTCTGTTGTCGAGGTTTTCACTATATTTTTTATATGACACACTAAATTCTTCATTTCTAATATTTCAGACTGATTTATCTTCTAAATCCCAGATTTCATAGAATATTTTTCTTCCATGTCATGTGTTGATCTCTTCAACTTGTAAATTTGCTTCTCATCAGTTCTGAGTAATCCTATGATCAATCTTTTGAATTCTTTTTCAGGCATTTCATCAGTTTTTTTATGCTCACATTCTAGTATTGAAGTGTTGATGTGTTCCTTTAGGAGAGTTACACTTTCTTCCTTATTCTTGCTTCTTGAGTTTCTGCATTTATTTTTAAGCATTTTTGGACATACTTGTTGTTTTTCTCCTTTGATGGCTTTTATCTTTGAACTATGCCTCTGTGGCTTAGTGGAGTGCTTGTTCTTTCATTGAATACACAGAAGTATGGGCTGGGTGTGGCTAGGGAGCTCTGGTCAGTGCTCCAGAGAGAGGAATATCCAGGGTGACACGCAAGTTGGGCATGGTAGATGTCCACTATTTCCAGAAGGGGGGAGGATACAATCTCCTCTATGGGCATAATCACACCCTCACCTCCTCTCTTCATAGGTGATCAACGCACAGGGTTAGCCCACAGTGGGTGCAACACCTATCACACTGCTCATGAATCACACGATGAATCTGTGCAGTGCTTAGCGTGAGCACAGATGGTGATGAAATGACCCATCCCAGGCAATCAGGGAGCTCTGAGCCTTTGGTGACAGACTCAGTGATTGCCCAGCTATACCCAGCAACCTACCACAAAGTCATAGATTTCACGCATTTTCAGCACAAAAGTTCCCATAGTTATGGGCTGCAGAGGATCCACTCTGCCCTGCTAGCTTGTCCTGTCCACGGAGAGAACAATGATGTTTCCGGGCCACTGACTATGGATTTGCCACCTTAAAGTCTAGAAGAAAGGATTCTTGGACACATACAATCTAGCAAAATTGTATCATGAAGACACAGAAAACCTAAACAGACCAATAACCAAGAAAGGGATTGAATCAGTAATAAAGAAGAACTTCCCCAAAAAAGAAAAGTCCAGGACTGTATGGCTTCACTGCTGAATTGTATCAGATTTTTAAAGAAGAACTAATTACAATTCTTCTCATGCTTTTCGAAACAATTGAAAGGGAGAGAATTCTCTGAAAATCTTCTATGAGGACAACATCACCTTAATTCTTAAACCGGAAAAAGATACAACAAAGAAAGAGAATTGTAGATGAATACCTATGAACATAGATGCAAAAATCCTCAACAAGATACTAGCTAACTGAATCCAACAACATATCAGAAAAATCATTCATCCAGACCAAGTGGAATTTATCCCTGGTGTACAGGGATGGTTCAATATACACACATCAATAGATGTAGTACATTATATAAATAAACTGAGGACAAAAATTAATATGATCATGTCAATTGGTGAAGAAAAAACATTTGATAAAATACAACATCCTTTCATGATTAAAAACCTTAAACAAACTGGTGCCACAGCTCACTTGGCTAATCCTCCTCCTGCAGGTTCTAGTCCTGGTTGGGACGCTGGATTCTGTCCCAGTTGCTCCTCTTCCAGTCCAGCTCTCTATTGTGACCCGAGAAGGCAGTGAAGGATGGCCCAAGTGCTTGGGCCCTGCACCCACATGGGAGACCAGGAGGAAGCTCCTGGCTCCTGGCTTCAGATCAATGCAGCGTGCTGGCCCTAGTGGCCATTTGGAGCATGAACCAATGGAAGGAAGACCTTTCTCTCTGTCTCTTTCACTATCTAACTCTGCTTGTCAATAAATAAATAAATAAATAAACCTTAAGCAAAATGGGTATAGAAGAAACATTCCTCAACACAACCAAGGCAATTTATGACAAACCTGTGGCCAGCATCTTATTGAATGGTAGAAAGTTGGAAGCATTCCTACTAAGATCCATAACCAGATAAGGATGCCCACTTTCACCATTGTTATTCAATATAGTCCTGGAAGTTTTAGCCAGAGCCATTAGACAAGGCAAAGAAATCAAAGAGATACAAATTGGAAAGGAGGAAGCCAAACTATTCTTATTTGCAGATGACTTCACTAAGAGACTATTGAAACTCATAAAAGAGTTTTGTAAAGTGGCAGAATATAAAGTTAACAGAAAAATCAGTAGCCGTTGTACACATAGACAATGTGATGGCTGAGAAAGAACTTCTAAGATCAGTCCCATTCACAATATCTACAAAAATGATAAGTACTTTGGAATACTTTTATCCAAAGTTGAGAAAGATCTCTATGATAAAAGATTACAAAAATTAAAGAAAAAAATAGAAGACAAACAAAAAAGTGGAAAACCTTCCATGTTCATGGATTGGAAGAATTAATATCACTGAATCATCCAATTAACATCCAACATGAAAGTAATTTATAGATTCAATGCAATCCCAATCAAAATACCCAGGGCATTCTTCTCAGATCTAGAAAAAATGATGCTAAAATTTATGCAGGAACACAAGAGACTCCAAATACCTTAAGAAATCTTATACAAGAAAAACAAAGCCAGAAGCATCAGAATACTAGATTTGCAAGACATACTACAGGACAGTTATAATCAAAGCATCCCTGTTAGTAGCACAAAAATAAATATTAGACCAATGGAATAGATTAGAATCACTAGAAATCAATACACACATCTACAACCAGCTAATCTTTGTCAAAGGAGATAAAAATCAGTTCCTGGAGAAAGGACAGTCTGTTCAACAAACTGTGCTGGAAAATTTGGATATTTGCATGCAGAAGTATAAAACGAAACCCCCATTTTATACCTTATACAAAAATCAACTCAATGGATCAGAGATCTAAATCTATGACATGATATCATCAAATTACTAAAGGAGAACATTGAGGAAACTCTTTAAGACATTGGTATAGAGAAATACTTCTAGAAAAGACCCCAGAAGCATGGGCAATCAAAGCCAAAATAGACAAATGGGATTACATCAAGCTGAGAAGCTTCTGCACTGCAAAGGAAACACTTAAAAAAGTTTAGACAAAACTGACAGAATGGGAGAAAATATTTGCAAAATGTTCAACTGATAAAAGATTAATATCCAGAATCTATAAAGAGCTCAAAAACTCAACCACAATGATACAAACATTCCAGGTATTTTCAAACAGGAAATTTAAATGGCCAGCAGACACATTAAAAAATGCTCAGCATCACGAGCCATCAGGGAAATGCAAAACAAAATCACAGTGAGCTTTTACTTCACTCCAGTTGACATGACCATTATACAGAAACCAACAAACAATAAATGCTGATGAGTATTGGTGGAAAACATACCTTAATATAATTCAGCCATTATTGAAGACAGTATGAAGATAGCTCAGAAAGCTGAAAATAGATCTACCATATGACCCAGCCATCACATTCCTGGGAATTTACCCAAGGGAAATGAAATCAGCATACGAAAGAGTTATCTGTACCTCAATGTTTATTGCAGATCAATTCGCCCTAGCTAAGACAGAATCAACCCATCAACTGATGACCGGATAAAGAAATTTTAATGTTAGATATTTACATATTATATATGTTTTTACACACACACACACACACACATATATATATATATAATATGGAATATTACTCAGCCAAAAAAAAAGAATGAAATCCTGTCTTTTGAAACAAAATAGATGCCACTGGGAACCATTATAATTAGAGAAATAAACCAGTCCCCAAAAGACAAATACCATATGCCTTCTGTGATAATGAATACAGTACCAAACAAGCAATGCATAGGAGCGAAATTGACATTTTGAGCTTTGTTTGCAGTCCTTGTGTCTATTGCTGAGGAACAGTGTTTTTTTCTTGCTACTTGTTGAACTCTTCACTTAGTGTAGGGTTAATCTTATAAAGTAAACAGAAAGCAGAAAATTGTAAAAACTAAGAGAGGGAATAAGAGAGGGAGAAGGAGTAAGTGTGGGAATGTGGGTGGGAGGGAGGGTAGGGCGGGAAACATCACTAGGTTCCTAAATCTATAATATGAAATACATGAAATTTGTTTACCTTAAATAAAAAGGAACAATTAAGTGGAAGATCTTGATTCCAAATCACATCTGTTGGATTCCAAAGCCCTTCTGATCTCTAGTCAATCATGATTCACTTGCCTGTTCTGTCTTGATCTTAGTACTCACTGATTGACACCAAAGAGAATTATAGTGGGGAGATCTGCAAAATCAGAGTGAAGATAGGGAAAAGGCAATCAAGAACACTAACATCATTAACATGAAGATGTTCAGGATATTCCCTAAACTCAACTGGATCTCAAATTTGTATTAGTTTTTTTTTTCTAATTTTTATCTAATTATCAAGAGGCTCTTTTTTTTTTTTTACTGTTTTGGCAATGTAGAATATTGAATTCTAATGGGCAAATTATGGGATGAAGTTGACAAATGAAATTGACTGAAAGTCTGGGAAAAATTAAGAAGGAACTTGATGTGTGTATGGAACTATTATAAGAAAAATAAAAATTTCAGAATCAAAATAAAAGTATTACCAGAATTAACACAAAGTCAAACAAACAAACAAACAAACAAGGATTTGGTTATAGTTTTGGATTTTAAATCAATTTTGTTATGATCCACGTTCTATGGAATTGGTTCTCTATTCTATGGATAATGAGATATATGTGAATATTTGAAGCAATGAAATGAGATTCTCATATATGCCATGTAGAGAGATTATGCTGTGACATGTCTTGAGGATTAGTGATGGGGTGGCAGTAGGGGAAGGATCAAAAGTTGCATTTCTAGGATTAATGGCGGCCAATGTTCATTTTTATATTGTTAGTCTCAGTGTTCCTGCACAATCCTTTTTCAAGTAGCAGACAAACTTAATGAAGAGAGACTAAATGTTTGTCATATCCTGGTGAATAATTCGTTTTTCAAGGATATATTTAAAATTCTAAAGCATTTATGTAGGAAATAAAAATCACACTTTCAAAGGAATTTTAATCAAACTCATCTAAGATTTCTCCATGCCACACAATATCTGCAGATTTAAATTCAATTTCAGGAAAACCATATGCAATTTTTAAAAAGAATAAACATTCAATGATACAACATATACTCTCAACTAGAAACTCTCTTTGGCACTGACCCTGTCTTTCAGTAAGTCTTAGGTATATGAAGACACAGAAGTTTAATGGGATGAATCCAAAGCTTCAGAGCAGTTGTTTTTCTTCTCACAAGAGTCTGAAGGAAAGCTGGAGAGACAATGAGTTATCCCCATAACTTCTCAATGAGGCGCTGGAAAATATTGAACGTTGAATAGACAGTCATGAAAGTGAAAGCCGTAGATCAGAAAAGACCACCTGGAGAAAAACCGTAACTATCAAATTAAAAGGCTGGAACTGAATTCATCAGAATACAAACTTGAGAAATCATACCTAAATTCTGGGAAAACTTACATAAAGAAAAAGATTATGAAAATATAATTTTAAAAATTATTAATATAAAACCAGATTTCATGTATTTCTAATTGAATTCTAAAAAGATAACCACACTTCCCTCCCACTCTCTCTAAACAAAATACAGGAAATAAAAATCTACTTAACATGCATTTCAGAATGACAAAGGAGCGGAAAGAAAAAGGGACTAAACATCTCTGAGCCAAAGGAAAATATTTTTAAATTAGATAATCCTTAAGTACAAAATAAAATAAATTTAAAAATATTCATACAAACATGTATCTTTATCTTAATGAATATTTTTAAAAATATTTGGAAACAGAGGAAAATATGCTAAGCAATCTGACTATTTGGATGATTAAAATGTTGTAAAAATACCCATTAAACAAAAAGATGAAAAAAGTCTACTCCCATTCACCGTATTAATATAAATTAATAGTATATCACTACGTACATATTAGAACGGTTAAAAATAAAGCCAACACGAAGAAGTGCTGCAAGGACTGAAATAATAGGATCATTTATAAATTTCTAGTGGAAGTATAAATGGTGCTGCCACTCTGAAAAACACTTCCATAATTCTTTAAAAAACTAAACTTTGTAGCTACGATATGATGCAACGATTGCAGTTCTTGGAACTTAGACTAGAGTGCATGTGCCCAACAGGCTATAAAATATTTAATACTGGTTCATGACATTTTATCATACTATCTCTTTTAATCAAATATTTTATGTGTTTTTGTGCATTTTTTGGGGAAGTAATTGACAGAAACTGAAGCTCAGGAGCAATGCTGACATAAGAATTCAGTATGCAGACTAGGAAAGCTGGAGGCGAAATTAAATGTTACATTATCATCTTAAACAATACAACAAAATAGACTCAATATGAATAATGATTTAAATGTAAAAAAATTAAATAGAATTTGAAGAGAATTTAATGCATTTAAGCATTTCACATTACTTCAATAAATATTAACTTTAGCATTCTGATATTTTTCTTAGGAGTCTAAATGAGATCCCACAAAAGAAATAATTTATTGGTTTACCACATAAAAATTAGTTGAGTGTTAAAAACTTATTATAGAAATTAAAATATAAATTACAAATCAAGACAACATCTATAAATTAATGTCCAGAGATTCTTACAAATTACCCAAGAGAAAATTAGGGAAAGATACAATACTCATTTCATATGAAATCGTTTCAAATCATCACAGAGCAAATATAATTTTTATAAGGGAGATTACTTTTTTCTTCAAAGAATTTAAATATTACAATACTTAGTTTCAGTAAAAGTGAAAGAACCTAAACTATGGCTTCAATGAGTAAGTGAATTTGACAATATTTATTAGGATCCTTGAAGTAGCAATTTCACATTTAAAAGTTTAGTTATTTGCAAATTTTAGCTACCAGAACACTCCTGTCAACTTTATTTATAACACATAAATTTAAATGAAAAAACAACAATGGACATTCCTAAACACAAAAATGGCAAGTTGGTTAAATTAATTTTGTTCTATATGTATTATGGAACACTATGTAGTAATTTAGAATTATCTTATAGAAAGACCATTAAATGGCATGAAAAAATATAAAAGATGTTACCTTAAAAACTAAAAAAGAAAGGGAGAGGGAAAGAGGGAGGCAGGAAGAGTAGAGGAGGGAGTAAAGAAAGAAAGAGGGGGAATATCATTATATTCTTAGAAATTCATCTATAAACTGTATTGAGTCTGTTAAAAACTAATTAAAAACTTAAAAATTAAATTAATCAATTAAAATAAAAACAAAAAAGAGTATTTCAAAATCTAGAAAACTGGAAAAAGATGTTTGTTTTGGTGCAAAGATTTTTGAAATCCATGCAGTTTTTTACAACATGCGTTTTCCATGAACTTTCTAAAAACTTCTCATATGTTTTGCTTAATTGATAAAGGAGGCTACAAAACAGTATTTTCCTCATATATTATTCACTGTAAAGTAAAAATTTATAATATATGTACATATATAAACATATATATATAAGTGTACTGGTACCTACAGATACATGTATTTAATCACATGCACAGTTAGCCTTCAGTTCTATCCCTTTATTAATATTTAATGGTGCAGTTACAAGTGTTTTTAATTACTTTTTTGTATTTTATATTTTTTATATTATCCACAGTGAAAATATACTAGTTTTTATTTTGCAGAACAAATATTTGGATATTATTGAGAATAAAACACTGATAACACAAAATAACCCATGAACAATTGGAAAGTGTTTGGTATAATGACAACACATAGACATATTTTTCTGTTTTCACATAGCATGTTACTTAAATAAATCTTAAAAAAGACACAATTTGCCCTAAAGAAACATTTTCAAAGGATATATATAATTTACCAAGAAATGCCAGTGGCCAGTAAGTGTATCAAAATTATTGCCTTTGCTAATAATATAAATCAAAATTAAATCAACACAGATTCAATTTCTTTATCACATTTGAAGTATTTATAAATACAAATTCACTGCTAGTAAGGGGTAGAATAGTAGGCACTATCTTCATTTGTTTAAGGATTTGTATCACTTTTAGGAAAGCCAATTTGACATTTCTAGGAAAATCAATCTGACAGGTTTACATAAAAATCCTTTAATGTATGCACTTTTCATGGAAGGACCTCTTCTGACAGAAGACACGTGCTGCAAATCTGTGCCCCTGTATAGAAAACCAGCGGGCAGCGTTTTCATTTGTATGGTTGTTTAGTGCTGATGAGTATAGTGATAAAGTGAACTGATCACTATTAGAGATGATTGGTTCATTTATGAGACCATGTATTTAAGGAAATATTTTGCAATAATTAATAATAATAATTAATATAATAATATTATAATTAATAATAATTGTAGAAGATTTAGTACTTTTGTGTTATAATCACCATATAATATTAAGTGAATAAAAAGAACATAACATTGCTTACTAATGATAATTTCTGATTTTAAATATGTATACTGTATAAAATGCTAAAAGCTCATAGGCAAAATTTAAAAGTGATCTACTTTAAGTGGTAAAAGGAGATTTCCTTTTATTGTTCTAGATTTCCAAATTTTCGACAATGAACTATATTTGTTCTATATTAGTTATAAAGTCATTAAAAAAGAAAATGATAACAATATAGGTAATATATTCTGAGTTTATAATAGATCTGTACTTATATTTTCTTCTCACTACTATGGTTTAGTTACCATGATTATACTCCTCATACTAGATATGAATAAATTGAAATTTGGAGCTTTATGTAATTTTGCAGTTAAGAGACTTTGTAATTATATGGATAGTAAATGGCAGGGCCTGCATTTAATAAAGTAATTATAATGAAAATTTGGGCTTTCAACAAGGCATATGAAATTTAAAATAGCTACAACTTAAGTACATGTCTCTTTCCACAGTGTTGACTTTTTACTACTTATTGCATGTAGGACTTTAACAGTCTATTGCATAAATCAATTATTTTCATGTCTCTATGCTTCTGTATGTGACATCACTTCTGCCTGATCCCTCTCCTGCTCCACTTGTCTGATCCCTGATTCTTAAAACTCAGCTCTGCATGATGCTTCCAGATAAGACTCGTCATCTTCCCTATTTTTATACATCCTTTAAAAATAGCTTAATGGGACAGTTTCATTACCAATTTATACCACAATCTGTAAAGTGCTGGCTCCCTGTCTCTGTTGTGGGTGACAATGCAGAAACTAGTGGGCCATGGTTGGCCCATGGGTTCCTTGCCAGTCCCTCCAGAACTTTCCTAGGGATATCCCTTTTGCTGGTCATTTGACTGACTGTTCCAGGAATAGAACTCTGCTCCTTTAAGACCTCAGTAGCCAGAGAATCGTACTAAAACAGTAGTGTGCCTGGATGTCCTATGCCTCATGAATGTTCCGCCAAGGCAAGTCTTTCTCGAGTTAATCAGAGGCAAGTCAAGGCTGAGAGGTGGGTGCATGACCTGCTGAAGCTGCAGGGCCTGGAAACTTTCTGACCCAGGAAACCTCAGAGGACAGCACTGGAGTAATATGAGTAAGACCAATCTTCTTGAGCTTCAGATCTTGTTTACGGTGCACAATGGACAAGCTGAGGTCTAGGGAAGAAAGGACATGATGAGATCTTCCCAGTGTGCACCCTGTAATAGAATTAGGTGTATATAAAACCTGCCAAAATCTCATCTAGCTGAGTCACTGAACTTGAAAAAGGGCCCCTGGGTGATTTGGTGCTTGCTAAGGAGGCTTACCTGTGTCTAATGGGGCATCTGCTGATCAGCTCTGTCGACTCCCATGCTTCATGCATGTTCTTGAGTATGTGAGGAGCTCTGCCTCTGTTTCAGAAGAGCCAGAAGAGGAACAAAGTAAGTCTTCTTCTCTGTCCTGGATGAGCCATTAACATCTGGAGCTTTGGCCAGTTCCCTGCTGTTTTCTCTGCCAGACTTGAATGGATATACTATGTGAGTGGGCCACACTCCCAGCTCTGACGTTGAGAGTTATTCCCAGCTGTGTCTCATTTTCCTTGGGGCTGGTAGAAAGACTGGAGTTGAAATTTTCCCCATGGTATTATTGGGTTCACCTAAACTCTTCTTTCCTTTCCTAAGGGAGCCTGACCTCTCTTAGGTTGATTGTCCTTTGAGACCATGATGAATTTCAGATGTAAAAATTCAAGAATGGGGGAGGAGGGTGGCATAGTAGGTAAAACTGCCACCTGTAGTGCTGGCATCCCATATGGGTGCCAGTTCAAGTCCCAGCTACTCTACTTTCGATCCAGCTCTCCATTTTGGCCTGGGAAAACAGTAGGAGATGTCTCAAGTCCTTGGCCCCTGCACCTGTGTGGGAATCCCGGAGGAGGCTCCTGGCTCCTGGCTTCGGATTGGCACAGCTCCAGCAGTTGCGGCCATCTGGGGAGGGAACCAGCAGATGAAAGACCTCTCTCTTTCTCTCTCTCTGCTTCTGCCTCTGCCTCTCTGTAACTCTGCCTTTCAAATACATAAAAATAAATTTAAAAATTTAAAAAAGGAAAACCAAACTTAAGGGAAGAGGCAATAGCACTTTGTTGAAATAAAACACCAAAACTCAAAAGTCAGAGGGACCTAAGATTAATCTCAATTCTGGTACTGTCTCATTCATGATATTTAGAAATTTTGTCAAACTCTCTGGAATTCAATCTTAGGTGGCTTATTTCATAGGACTGGTGTTCCAATGACACGAAATGACAAAATAATTTAACCTATTACAGAACTAATAATAAATATTCATTAAGTATGTACTAGAATGTCAGGTGTTCTAAACATTAGGTTACAGAAGTAAAAAAATTAAAAAAAAAAACACATCAAGAAACAGACATGGTTCCTCTGCTCATAAAGCTTGCATTTCATTGGGAATCCAGGTAACTACAAGTGAACAAATAATAAACAAAGAAGAACATAAAGCTAGATGGCAGTTATTAAATACATGATGAAGGAAATTGGAACTATGGTAGAAGAGAAAGAACTCAAATGTATGGATTTTAATTAAGAGATTTTCAATATTATATGGTCCTATGCTGGTCACCAGGAGACAGATCCCTTGGACCTAGGTTGTTCAAGTGAATTGAGATTAATACATTTTTAAATAGCTAGTGAACAATAATACGAAACAAAAGCAAAATGGTATCAAATAGGTTGATTTAGGCTTTTTAAAGTCATTTTGCTTCAGAGAAAAGAAAGATTATGATTTTTTATGTAGCACCATTTTAATGGCAAAAGAATGTGGAAAATCCTTTAGTTACATCAATAGGGAATTGATTAAAAGTTGTGTATTTTCCCATGGAATTTAAAGGAATAATCTGTCAATATATACTAATATTTATATTAACAATCAAGGTGAACACCTAGTGCCCCCCCTCCAGTTTTTTCTAATGTGCTTTCTCAGGCACATTAGCAGGCACATGAGCACATTAGCTAGACTGGAAGTGGAGCAATGGCACTCAAACTGGCACCCAAATGGGATGCCAGCACTGCAGGCAGAGGCTTAACCTTCTATGACACAGTAATGGCCCCATAAAATTTGTTATTAGGAAATTTCTGCACGGATATATAAGAAATTTATAATAGTTGCTGGATCTAAGTGAGTGCATGGGGAAACATAGATCAGGATTAGGAGATACATATATATTTTTTAAGATTGTGTTTATTTACTTGAGAGGTAGAGTTACAGACAGAGGGAGAGACAGAGAGAAAGGTCTTCCATCCACTGGTTCACTCCCCAGTTGGCTGCAATGGCTGGAGCTGGGCTGATCTGAAGCCAGGAGCCAAGAACTTCTTTTGGGTCTCCCACGTGGTTGCAGGAGCCCAAGGACTTGAGTTACCTTCTACTACTTCCCCAGGCCATGGCAGAGAGTGGGATCAGAAGAGTAGCAGCCGGGATACGAACTGGCACCCACATGGGATGCCGGCGTCTCAGGTGGAGGCTTAGCCTACTATACCACAGCACCAGCCCTGAGATTTGTGTCTTTGATTGCTTATTATTTTATACTTATTAGACTTTTGACTTAAACTACTTGATTTGGAAGTAATTTTGAATTTACGGAAGAATCAAAAAGTAATTTGGAGAGTTCCTACATACACTTCACTCAGTTTCACCTAATTTGCTCATCTGACATGACCATGGTTCATTTCTTATCACTATAATATTAGCATTGACACAATACTATTAAATGAAGTACAGGCTTTATTTGAATTTGATCATTTTTCCAACAATTGTCTTTCTTTAACTCTAGGGTTCAAACCAAGATTACATTTAGTTATTATATATTTTTATTTTTTTCTCTAATCTGGGACATTTTCTTAGCATTCCCTTTTTTTCCCTAACTACTTAGTATTACTTGGGTATTTTGTGGAATGTCCCTCAGTGAGGGTTTGTCTGTTGTTTTTTCATGACTAGACTTTTTATACATTTTTTTGAGGTGGGGACATGCGAAACAGCACAGATGTGAGGTGCCCTTCTCATAACAAAATATTCCCATGTGTGCAATATTGGCATAACTTATTACTATGCTATTAATCTGACTCGCTGGTTAAGGTGAGCTCTGCTGGTTTCTCCACTGTAGAGTTACTCCTTTTTCCTTTTTGTTCTTTATTTCTTAGAAGTGAGGTACTAGGTCTA
Source organism: Sylvilagus floridanus (assembly GCA_949820135.1). Taxonomy (NCBI): domain Eukaryota; kingdom Metazoa; phylum Chordata; class Mammalia; order Lagomorpha; family Leporidae; genus Sylvilagus; species Sylvilagus floridanus. The sequence continues at coordinate 68,550,684 of OX463224.1, read as the reverse complement.
ACTCACATGCATGGGAGAGTAATTAATTCCAACCTCCAGGAAGGAGTCTGACTGAATTCTTATTATGTACACATCTCTCTTATAATACAAAAAAGCACTATTTGAAACAAAGCCAAACTTACATTTTATCTCTTCTTCAGCGATTCCTAATCTAATGACTCGTAAAAAACTTGTTCCATGTCTCAGTTTTTTTTTTCTGTATAAAATACTAAGTATTTGTGAGAATTAAAGTAAATTTATTTTGGCACAAAAGATATTGAAATCCATGCATGTGAAGGGACATCAAAATTTTGTGGAAAATGCCCATTATGATGAAATTTGCATGGATTTCAAAAATTTTTTGCACCCCAGTAAACATATTTTCTTAACACATTGATTTATTTGAAAGGCAGAACGATAGGGGAAAATGGAGGGAGGGAGTAAGAGAGGATGGTGGGGTGGGAGAGAGAGATTGATCTTCCATCTGCTGGTTTACTTCCAAATGGCTGCAACAGCTAGGGCTTGGCCAGGCTGAAGCATGGAACAAAAGACTCCATCTGGATGCCCCACGTGGGTGTCAGTGGTCTAAGTACTTGAACCATAATCTATTGTTTCCCTATATATTTTAGCAGGAAGCTACATTGGAAGTGGAGCAGCTGGAACTTGAACTGGCACTCCAATATGGGATACCAGTGTCAAAAGTGGTGGTTTAACACACTGCACCACAATTCTGGCCTCTAAACTTATTCTTTTCTTTCTTCTTTTAAAGATTTATTTATTTATTTGAAAGGCAGAATTACAGAGAGGCAGAGGCAGAGACAGAGAGAGAGATAGAGGTCTTTCATCCACTGACTCACTCCCCAGATAGCCTTGATGGCCAGGGCTGCACCCGTCTGAAGCCAGGAGCCAGGAGCTTCTTCTGGGTCTCCAATGCAGGTGCAGGCGCTCAAGAACTTGGGCCATCTTCTATTGCTTTCCCAGGCCAAAGCAGAGAACTGGATAGGAAATGGAGCAGCCAGGACTTGAACCAGCGCCCATATGGGATGTGCCACTGCAGGTGACAGCTTCACCCGGTATGCCACAGTGCTGGACCCCTAAACTTATCTTTTAATTTCTCTTTCCATGAACTTTTTGAAGCATCCCTATAGGATGCTTTTTGACTGGGGACTTGAGCTCTGCCATCAGGAATGGAAATGGGCATTCCAGTTGATACCATGCTGATCACTACCCCTGCTATTGTTGCCTGCCATACCATTTCTGCAATTACTGAAGATTTAGGATATTTGTATATACTAATTCTTCTGCTTCAAATACTGTTCCTCCAAATTTTTACATTAATTCCTATACAATTATCTAATACCACTCCACATGTCTTTATTTTTTTTTTTTCAGTGAAGTATTCTCCGATCCGGGATGTAAATCAGGTCTCCCTCTTTTCTTTCTACTCAGAGAACTGTGTCCTTTTCCTTCATAGCAATGGTAACAATTTGTGAATCTGCATTTATTTGTGCAGTGCTTTGTTTAAATGTCTTTCCTCTCTTTGGTCTGTAGTCTCCTAAGGACAGAGCCTCAGTTTTGCCCATCACTGTAAATCTAGTACTTAGCGCTATTGGTGAGGGTTGGGAAGTGAAAATGAGAGCCATGAGAACAGTGAGCAGGCTTTTCAGAAATATTTTAGAAATAAGGACTTAGGTGGATGGCAGTGGCAGTGAAAATGGAAATTGAACCAAGGTTGAGTAAGAAGAATTTTGTCAAGGAAGAATTAACAATGTTAGAATACTGGTTGAACTCTTCTACTTGTAGCACTTATCTGCATAGAATTATAACAAAGTACTTCGTACAACATCCATTTGAAAGTATTTATTCATTCTATTCTAAAGGCAGAGGGACAGAGAAATAGAGAAAGACAGAAAGAAATCTCCTACTCACTGGCTAACTATTCAAATGCCCACAATGGCATCCTGGGTTGGGGTTGGGCCAGTCTGGGCTAGAAGCACAGAAATCAGTCTGCCTCCCACATGGATATCAGGGACTTGGGCCATCACTGGTGCGTAGCAGGAAGCTGGATTCAGGAGAGGATCCAGAACTACAGTTCAGGCACTCTTTGGGGGTAGCATATCAACAGTTATGCCAAATGCCTTATTTATTTATTTGTTTGTTTGTTTATTTAATTTTAAAGGTAGAGGATAGAGAGAGAAGGGAGAGGGAGAAAGAAACAGCCGGAGAGAACGAGCTTTCTGTTCTATATCTTTTTTTATCTGTCTGCCTCACTCAAGCAGGCAGGAGATCCTAGAGAGCTGCTCTTGAGCAGCTGTACTCCTAGGATTCAGTACAGAAATTTTCACTGATTAAATTGAAGAATATAGCGATAACAGATAGAGTCAGAAAAAGGAATAAATAGCAAGCAAACATGTTTTTCAATATCTTGAGATTTGGAGACCAAGTCTGTCTGGGAGCTTTTTGTTGCTTAACGCATGGCACTAAACAGAAATGTCCTGGAGAAAACTGGAAATATGGAACTCATATCTCAGTGATGGGTCAGGGTTTTACAGAAATAAGTTGGCGATTTTGCATGCATTCAATCATTTTTTAATACTTTCTGTATGCTGGGCACTGGATCAGGTCTAAGAAATAGAAACACAAATGATAAACTGTCCTTACTGTGTCCTCAATGCATTTAGATATATAATTGTATTTAATGCTTAACAGTTATAGGCATGACATACCATATCTGTACAAAGGAGAATGAGGCCAGCGCCGCAGCTCAATAGGCTAATCCTCCGCCTGCGGCGCTGGCACACCAGGTTCTAGTCCCGGTTGAAGCACCGGATTCTGTCCCGGTTGCTCCTCTTCCAGGCCAGCTCTCTGCTGTGGCCTGGGAGTGCAGTGGAGGATGGCCCAAGTGCTTGGGCCCTGCACCCACATGTGAGACCAGGAGAAGCACCTGGCTCCTGGTTTCAGATCAGCGTGGTGCGCCGGCCGCAGTGTGCTGGCCGCAGTAGCCATTGTAGGGTGAACCAACGGAAAAAGGAAGACCTTTCTCTCTGCCTCTCTTTCTCTCACTGTCCACTCTGCCTGTTGAAAAAAAAAAAAGGAGAATGAACCCAATATTAGAGTTGAATCTTAAATGATAAACAGGAGTTAGCTTTGTATGGGTAACACAGGGCGAGAGGCAGGAATTATAGACAGAGACATTTAGTAAGCATAAAACTTTTATAATTATGTCTACTTTATTCTATTCTGAGTAGTTTCTTAGGGAAAAATGTAAGTTTATTACTTCTTTCAAAGACCTCAAAGAAATACTTTGCCATATATGCTTATAGCTCACTCATTCATACCTACTAGTCTCAAAGTTATTACTCTCATGAACTTGCTGAAGCTTTTTGGGCTTCATATTGCATACAATTCTTTTCTTTATCTCCTAACTTCTTGCTAGCTTCTGTCTCTATATCTTAGAGAACTAACATGCTATGTTGAAAAGAATACAATTTTTTGAGGTCAATTAGACTTGGATTCAAATCCAGATTCTGATATTTATTAGATGTTACTTTGTCCTATATAAATACCTATATATAAATACCTATATATATATGTCCTATATAAATACTTGATAATACCTCTGAGTAATAGATGATTCTTTATTGCCAAATAGGCAGTCCACTGGGAACAAGTGGGATGCTGGGATGGCTCAACACATGCAAATCAATATACATGACATTTCACATTAACAAGTTGGTGAATAATAGATATCTCAATAGATAAGAGGAAGCATTTGATAAAATACAATATCCTTTCATGATAAAAACCTTACGTAAACATTGTATAGAAGGAACATATCTCAATCAATATATCTTATATAAAGATAATTGCAAATGATTAAAAAATCTTGGTGTTAAACTGGAAATTGCATAGACAATTAATCAATTTAAAAAAAAAATCATGTAGGATCTCTGTCCTTAATGTGCTGTACATTGTGAATTAATACTATAACTAGCACTCCAACAGTATTATCATTCTGTGTCTCTATGCGAGGGCAAACCGTTGAAATCTTTACGTAATATGTACTAAATTGATCTTCTGTGTATAAAGAGAATTGAAAATGAATCTTGATGTGGGCGGAGGGCAGGAGGGAGCGGGAGAGGGGAGGGTAGGGGGAGGGAGGGAGGTTGTGGGGGGGGGAGCCATTGTGATCCATAAGCTGTTCTTTGGAAATTTATATTCTTTAAATAAAAGCTTTATATAAAAAAAAAACAATTAAGGCAATGTTTGACAAACCCACTGGCAGCATCATATTAAATAGGGAAAAACTGGACGCATTTCCATTAAGATCTGAACCAGACAAGGATGCCCATTACTATTCAATATAGTATTGCAAGTTTTAGCCAGATTCTTTATCGAGAAAAAGAAATCAAAGGGATATAAAATGGAAAATGCAAGTCAAATTATCCCTGTTTGCAAATGACATGATTCTATATATAGTGGGAACTAAAAGCTCCATGAAGAAACTATTGGAACTCATAAGAGAGTTTGGTAAAGTTGCAGTGTATAAAATTACCACACAAAAATCAGTAGTCTTTGTATGCACAGACAGTGTTGTGGCTGAGAGAAAGAACTTGTAACATTGGTACCATTCATGAAAGTTACAAAAAATTTAAATACAATGTGAAAGACCTCCACAATGAAAATTTTAAAAAATTAAAGATAGAAATAGACACAAAAAAAGAAAAAAAACTTCCATGTTTGTGGATTGAAAACATTAGTATCACAAATGTACATTCTATCCAAAGCATTTCCAGATTCAATGCAATCCCAATCAAAATACCATTCTTCTCAGATCTAGACAAAAAATGCACAAATCCACATGGAAACCTAGGAGGAGAGCCCTGACACCTAAAGAGATTTTAAACAGCAAAAATAAAGCTGGTGGCATCACAGTACCAGATTTCAAAAATACTACAGAGTAATTATAATACAAACAGCCTTGTATTGGTACAGAAATAGACATGTAGACCAATGGAACAGGATAGAAATCCTAGAAATTAATCCATGCATCTATATTCAACTAATTCTTGATAAATGAGCTAGAATCATCTCGCTGAGTAAGTACAGTCTCTTAAACAAATTGTGCTGGGAAGATTGGATCTATGCATACAGAAATATAAAGCACAACCTTTTACTTTATACCTTACAAAAATCAACTCACAGTGGACCAAAGATCTGAATCTATAGCCTGATACCATCAAATTACTAGAGAAAAACATTGTGGAAACTCTGCAAGATATTGGCATAGGCAAAGATATCTTGGATAAGACTTTAGAAGCACAGACAATAGAAACAAAAATGGGCAAATGGTACTACATCAAGCTAAGAAGCTTCTGAACAGCAAAGGAAATACTTTAGTTATGAAGCAACATTTAGAATGGGAGCAAATATTTGCAGATAAAGGATCAATATCCAGCATATATAAAGACCTTGAGAAACTCAACTACAAAACAAACAATCCAGTTAAGAACTGGGCAAAGGACGTGAACAGGTATTCCTCAAAGGATGAAATACAGACAGCCAACAGACACATGAAAAGATACATGTGATCCCTAGCTATCAGGGAAATGCAAATGTAAACCACAGTGAGGTTTAACCTCACTCCAATTCGAAAGGTTATCTTCCAGAAAAATATATATATATGCTGCAAGGATGTAGAGAAAAAAGGTACCCTGACACACTGTTGGGAATGTAAACTAGTTCAGCCAATCTGAAAGATAGTATGGATATTCCTCAGAAATCTGAAAATAGATCTACCATATGATCCAGCCATCCTACGCCTGGTAATTTTCCCAAGGGAAATGAAATCAGTGTATGAAAGAGTTACTGGTATCCCCATGTTTATTGCAGCTCAATTCACAATAGCTAAGATAGGGAATCAACCCAAATGTCCACCAACTGATGACTGGATAAAGAAAATATGGTGTATATATATATACACTATCTGCTGGTTCATTCCCTAGATGCCCTCAACAGCCAGAGTTGCACCAATTTAAAGCCAGGAGCCAGGAGCATCCCTGGGTCTCCCATGTAGGTGCAGGGGCCCAAGGACTTGGGCCATCTTTTACTACTTTTTAGGCCATAGCAGAGAGTTGGATCGGAAGTGGAGTAGCCGGGACTTGAATCGGTGCCCATATGGGATGCCAGCACTGTAGGTGGTGGCTTTACCCACTATACCACAGTGTGGGTCCCACTACAAGGGATTTTTTTTTTATGAAGTGCTAGAACATTCATTTTACTGTGATGATGATGGTTAATCATAAGGAATTTAATTATAGGACAGATCCTTAATGAGTGTTTAGGAAGAACCCTGAGGAGGTTAAGGAGGATGTATTGAAACAAGGTCTAAATCTAACTCTGCAGCATGATTAGAGGCAAGGAAATCAATGAGGTGGCTCCTGCAATAATCCTAATGGAAATATAAGTCAAGCTGAAGTTTGTCTCCACAAGGTGATTGGTTGAAACCCTAGAAGCTGTTGGGCTTAGAGAGCACACAGGAAGAGAGAATAAGGCCAGTGACTGAACTCCCAAAAGAATAGTTTAAACGGACTTGGAAAATAACAAAAAGAATCTGCACTGGGATATGTAGGAGGATAACAAAGGAGCCATGGTTATGAAAGGCAAGATGACAGAAGGCTCCAAGAACAATGTCCCATTTACACAAGCATCCAAGAACACCTTCCAAAATTTGATGTCTTTCAGAATTTCTCTAGACCATGAGCTGGTCCAAATTCAGTGTAGCTTGACTGTGCTGTCACTTGGTCTCTTCAGATCTCTCTCTACAGGATCCTACTCTCTGAGAGCGCAAACATGCTACAGATGAAACAGTAAAAGACCAAGAGTCAGCTAAGTTTCTCTCCTTCCAGTGCACAGACTCTTGACTGAGGTCTGTTATCACTGACTCCTGTCCTTCACCCGCGGGGTTGCTGATTAACCATTCTATTAATGAGCAGTCACTGGCATGGCCTCATTAAAAAAAGTTGTTAATGAGGCACTCTGCTGTTTAGGGAGCAGAGTTGACTGAGGGTCTCTGTGGCCTATCCTGGGCCTGCAGGGAAAGCTGAGATGAGTAGACAGGATCAGACCTAGAGAGAGGGCTACTGACTTAGGCAGAAGAGCTGTAAGTCCTAACGAATTCATCTTGGCAAGAGGCCATCCCTGAAGCTCAAGTGCCTGCTGGTCTGCAGGTGTGCGGAGTGTCCAGGTCCTAGAGCAGAAGTAATTTTCCTCTGAGCTGTCTCTTCTGCTTACTGCCTGTTCTTTGACCCATTTTTCTGGTGTATTTTAATTTCTGAAGCTAAAATGTAGCTTTCCATGTACTGAATTTTGGTCTCCTCTCTTTTTTTTTTAATTAAAAAATGAATTACTTTTGTTTTATTTGAAAGGCAGAGTTACAGCTTAAGAAGCCCCAAGGTCTCCAGTCTCCTAACTGTTAAATTACAAATGTCTTTTGACTAGCTCTGTTTTTCAGGTTTCCCCCTTGTCACCCATTCTCCACAATACTACCAAAATAATGTTTCCAAAATACAGTTATGTTTCTTACTTTTTGTCAAAAATCCTTGAATTAATTTACATAGTTCACAAAATAGTATTCAAACTTTACTTCAACATAGAATGCCTTTCGACTCTTCCTACCTCCACACATCATCTCCCTTGTTTTCCCTCCTACATCATAATCTTTGTTCTTATTATCACCAGCCACCACCAGTGCCATCACATCATCATCATCATGTTCAACATTTCCATAGAAACTACTACATGTCTACCTTTGTTCTTTAGTGATTCACATATTTTAATCCTCTCAGCCAAGCTGTGACATAGATGTTATGACTACTTCCACTTTACAGAAGAGGGAACTGAGGTACAAGAGATGCTAAGTAACTTGCCCAGTATCACATAGGTGTTAAGTGACAGGATCAGGATTTAAACCTGGGCATTAGGGGTGGCCAGACAGAGCCTGGACTAGACTGTGGCGCTGGTGGCAGCTTCTGGATCAGCTCACACTGAAGGGGCAGGGAAGATGTCACAGCAGAAAAGGCACAGAAGAGGCCCTAGAACCATTTCAAAAACGTCATGTTTGCTACTGTAGAAGACACTGTGGAGTACTGTCTGTTCCTGATACCAGGTCAACCAAGGGTCCCGGAAAAACACAGAGGTTCTTCAGGAATACCTGAAAGAATTATGACCAGTTTGCACCCATGCTGGTCTCCTATATCTGGCAAAATCAACCCTCCAATCTCAGATATAAACCTAGGAAAGGAGATATTCCTGCTCATATGTTCAATATGACAAAGTTTGGGGATAACATTGGGGATGAATGGCTTATTGTTTATTTAATAAATCAGATTACCAAGGAATTTCCAGAATTAGTAGCCAGGATTGAAAACAATGATGGTGAATTCTTGTTAATAGGAGCTGCCAACTTTCTTCCTAAATCCTGATAATAGTACCAGCAGGGTGTTTTTCCACCATGGGAGTTGTGCATTATTCCTGCACCACTGAAACCTGGAGCAGAATCCTGGTCACCTACCACACCCCCAACAGTCCCACAGGCATTGGATATAATGTCAACACATCTGGGAAAATCTGTGGCCTCAGAAGCTGTAAGAGCTGCTATAGATAGAAGCATCATAGGGTACCCAGCAAAACTTAAAGCTTCCCTCACTGATTATACTTTTCCTTCCAGTTGGCATTGCAGCAGTGCTAAAGCAGTGGCCCAGACCAGTGTAGCCATCCAGGTTCTTTTCCTATGGGACCCCATTGATCTGCAAATGTGCTATTTTTAAGACATTCTTGCTCAAAACACAAATAATGACACCGGCCACTTTCATTAAATGTCTGTTTGCACAGTTGGTATAACAAAGGTTTGTGCCTGACAGGAGGAGTGGACAGGAGTTGCCTCTTCCACCTCATCCCCAAGTACTGGGCCCATGAATTGTGCATGAAGTTGGCTCATGCATCTGAGATCTTATGCTCCAAATGTAGCCCACATTTTTCTGACTCCAGGAAATCCTCATGACTACCTCACCACTCTGGGCCAGCTTCCTCCACAGTGTGAAAAAGGAACTTTTAAGGAACTGATAGGAGCTTCTGCTCTGTACCAGAAAAGTTTGAAATGGCAAATCACTACTTCCATCTCTCAGCAAACTGGCCAGAAAGTGCTCTTGCTACGAGTCTAGGTGAAGAAATCTTAAACTTATTACAGACAATACCATTTGAAATAGAGGAGCTTAGGAGAGAAGAGGCTGATCTTCCCCCAGAGGATGATGATAAATGGCTAGATCTCTTATCAGATCAGCAGCTGGCAAAAAAGAATCACAACTCATTGCCAAGGAGAAAGAAGAGCAGAATTATGACTTAAATCAAGTGTCACAGGGTGTGCAAGCTTTCATATCCAAAGTCTCAACTCACAAGGGAGCAGAGCTCCTTGAGAACCTTCTGAGACTACAATCCCTTTTGATGCAGATTCTTTTCTTAAATATTTTAATAAGAGTTTAGGGCCAGGTTCTCATGAGTCAGACTCTGATGATCTGAAGGAGGAAGATTTTGAATGTTTAGACAGTGATGATGACTTAGACCTTGAATTGCAGGAATCTGGAGAAGAAGTCTCTCTGAAAGCAACTTTGGATAATCTCAAGTTATACCCAGATGGACTAGGAACTGGCACGCACCATCATTGGCAAAAGTTTCATGACCCGGAAGCAAGGGGAACCTCTGTCCCAAACTACATATAACAATTCAGATGAGGAAGATTCTGGTGAAGGAGAACCTGTTATGGCACCAGTGGGTGTAGACCTGAACCTGGTTTCAAACATCCTGGAATCCTATAACTCTCAAGCTAGACTGGCAGGACCTGCTTCCAACTTCCTCCAAAGCATGGGAGTGCAGCTGCCTGACAACACTGACCACAGGCCTACCAGGAAGCCAACAAAGGACTATCCAGCACACCTAGTTTCTCTTTTTTCTTTTTAAATAAATACTGAGTCTGAATGTAAAAAAAAAAACTAGGCATTATGGATTCAGAGTTTATTATTTTATTAGGGTATTGGAAAACTGCATCCTATGGGTCAAATATAATCTTCATCAATCTTTACAGGGTCTATTAATTAAGAATTCCTTTTACATTTGTAAATGGTTAGCAAAAAAACCAAAAGAATAAAAATTTTTGACACATAAAATATGAATTTCAAATTTTAGTCCCTAGAAATAGAGTTTTATTGGAGCACAGCTACACACATTCATTTATATATTTGGCTACTTTCATGCTACCGTAGCAAAGTTGAATACTGGCAGAGTTTATTCATTAATGGTACTTTCTTTTGTTCTTTTGAGTAAATATCAAAGTAATGCAATTATAATTGATCAATATTTTCTTACTCACTCATGGTTTTTATTCAGCAATAGTGGATCCCTTTAAATCTGGGTGGTATGGTATAGCAGGTTAATCTGCTGACTGTGAACCTGCACCCTGCTCTGGTTTGAGTCCAACTGGCTCCATTTCTGATCCAGCTCCTTGCTAATGCACCTGGGAAAACAGTGGAGGATGGTCCAGGTGCTTGGGCTCCTGCCTCCCACTTGGGAGACCTGGTCCAAGTCCTTGGGCCCCTGTACCGCATGGGAGACCTGGAAGAGGCTCCTGGCTCCTGGTCAGATGGGCTCAGCTCTGGCCATTGCAGACATTTGGGGAGTGAACCAGTGGATGGAAGACCTCTCTCTGTCTCTACCTCTCTCTATAACTCTGTCTTTCAAATAAGTAAAAAAAAAATCTTGGTTCAAGATCACTAGCAATCAGGGAATTACAAATCAAAACCACAATGAGGTTTCACTTCATCCTGGTCAGAATGGCTCACATTCAGAAATCTACCAACAATAGATGCTGGAGAGGATGTGGGGCAAAAGGGACACTAACCCACTGTTGGTGGGAATGCAAACTGCTTAAGCCACTATGGAAGTCAGTCTGGAGATTCCTCAGAAACCTGAATATAACCCTACCATACAACCCAGCCATCCCACTCCTTGGAATTTACCCAAAGGAAATTAAATTGGCAAACAAAAAAGCCATCTGCACATTAATGTTTATTGCAGCTCAATTCACAATAGCTAAGACCTGGAACCAAGCCAAATGCCCATCAACAGTAGATTGGATAAAGAAATTATGGGACATGTACTCTACAGAATACTATACAGCAGTCAAAAACAATGAAATCCGTTCATTTTCAACAAAATGGAGGAATCTGGAACACATCATGCTGAGTGAATTAAGCCAGTCCCAAAGAGACAAATATCATTTGTTTTCCCTGATCGGTGACAACTAACTGAGCACCAAAGGGGAAACCTGTTGAAGTGAAATGGACACTATGAGAAACAGTGCCTTGATCAGCTCTTGTCCTGACTGTTGATGTACAATGTAAATCTTTATCCATTTTAGTATTTTTTATTTCTAGTACTATTGGTTGAACTCTGTGATTAACACACAATTATTCTTAGCTGTTTAAATTTTAACTGAAAAGTGATCCCAGTTAAATATAAGAGTAGGAAAAAGAGAGGGAGGAGATGTACAATTTGGGACATGCTCAATTGGACTTGCCCCAAATGATGGAGTTAGAAATGTGCCAGGGGATTCCAATACAATCCCATCAAGGTGGCATGTACCAAGGCCATCTCGTTAGTCCAAGTGATCATCTTCAGTTCACAATTGATCACACTGATAGGTCTAAGAGTCAAAGAGATCACACAAACAAGACTAGTGTCTGCAAATACCAACTGATAGAATCAAAAAGGGAGAGAACGATCCAACAAGGGAAGTGGGAGACACAGCAGACTCATAGAATGACAGATGTCCTAAATAACACTCTGTCCTCAGAATCAGCCCTTAAAGCATTTGGATCTGACTGAAGAGCCCATGAGAGTATCTTAGGCATGGAAAGCCAAGACACTCTGGGAAAAAAAAAAAAGAAGACCTAAATGAAAGATCTCTATGAGTGAGATCCCAGTGGAAAGAACGGGGCCATCAAAGAAGGATGTACCTTTTTCTGAAGGGAGGAGAGAACTTCCACTTTGACTATGACCTTGTCTAAAAAAGATCAAAGTCAGCAAACTCAAAACGCCTCCATAGCCTTGGCAACTCATGACTAGAGCCTAGGTAGATTACTGACGCCATAAACAAGAGTGTCATATTGTTAAATCAACATCAGGAGTCACTGTGTACTTACGTCTCATGTGGGATCTGTCCTTAATGTGTTGTCCAATGTGAAGTAATGCTATAACTAGTACTGAAACAGTATTTTACACTGTGTTTCTGTGTGGGTGCAAACTGATGAAATCTTTACTTAATATATACTAAATCAATATTCTGTATATAAAGATAATTGAAAATGAAAAAAAACTTGGTGTTAAATTGGAATTGCATAGAAAATTAATCAATTTTTAAAAAAATATCATGTAGGATCTCTGTCCTTAGTATGCTGTGCATTGTGTATTAATACTATAACTAGTACTCCAACAGTATTTTTCACGTTGTGTTGCTATGTGAGGGCAAACTGTTGGAAATCTTTATGTAATATATACTAAACTGATCTTCTGTATATAAAGAGAATTGAAAATTAATCTTGATGTGAATGGAAGGGGAGAGGGAATGGGAAAGGGTAGGGTTGCAGGTGGGAGGGAAGTTATGGGGGGGAAGCCATTGTAATCCATAAGCTGTACTTTGGAAATTTATATTCTTTAAATAAAAGCTTGAAAAAAATTAAAAAAATTAAAAAGGATATTCCAAATGCAATGAAATCATAATGGAATAGTGTGATACTATATTTCTGCTAATGCAGTTTAAAGTGGTTTCTCAGATCTTTTTCGCGTGCACCAATGTGCACTACGGTCTCTCCCACTGTTTTTTTTTTTTTTTTAAGATTTATTTTATTTATTTGAAACACAGAGTTAGAGAGAGAGGTAGAGACAGAGAGGTCTTCCACCCGCTGGTTCACTCCCTAGATGGCTGCAAATGGCCAAGTTGTGCCTATCAGAAGGCAGGCACTGGGAGCTTCTTTTGGGTCTTCCCATGGGTGCAGGGGCTCAAGAACTTGAGCCATCTTCTATTTCTTTACCTAGGCCATAGCAGAGAGCTGGATTGGAAGAGAGGAGCAGCCGGGACTAGAACTGGTGCCCATATGGGATGCCGGCACTTCAGGCCAAGGCTTTAACCCACTGTGCCACAGCACTGGCCCCTCTCCCACTGTTTTATAAGATATTCTTTAATCTGAATCCGAATTACTTAATTAGCTATGCATTGAACATTACTGAAAAAATCAAGGAATTAAGATTTAAATGACTGAGTTTTAGTTCTAATTATATATGTGACCAAATACCTTTCAGTTTTGTTTTTCTTAGTCATAAAATGAATTTTCTCTTAGAATTACTTCATATGGATGTTATTGATGATTAAATTATTAACATCTGATAGCAATGATTGAAAATTATGGTATTATGTATTTTAACATTGGCAACATGCAAAATTAAAATAAAATAAAGTCACTAAATAAAAAATATTAAAGTTGTTTAAAAGACTTATATTGGAGTCAGCCGAGATCCACTCTAAGCCTTGAATAAAGCAGTACCATGATTGAAATTCTGTTTGTGAACATTTGAAATGAATTAAAAAGACAAAAGAACCTGAAAATGGATTTGGGGAGATGATTAGAAATTCAGGTCTCTCTACTTGGGGAGAATATTCTGAGGAAGAGTCCATATAGGCTTTTCAGATTATAAAAGAATACTCATGGGAATTAGTGAACCACATTTCTCTATCTCTGCTAAAGCAATCCACTTTTCCTCTATGCATGATAAATATCAACAAACCTAAGGGCCACCTCTGTCTCAGAGGTGTGCAAAATGAAATGAAGGAGCAAGGAAGACTATGTGCTAGTAGGAATGACTCCATTTAGTTATTCCTGCTGAAGAGTTAGACTTGTCCAAAGGACGTTAAAAGGCCAAGATGACTTGATGCATCTTCTTTTTTTCTATCTTTTTTTCATAGATTTATTTATTTATTTGAAGGCAGAGTAACAGAGAAGCAGAGAGAGAGAAGGAGACAGGGAGACAGGGAGGGAGGGAGGGAGAGAGAGAGAGAGACTTCCGTCCGCTAGTTCACTCCCCAGATGGCTTCAACAGCCAGAGCTGCACTGATCCGAAGCCAGGAGCCAGGAGATTCTTCCATGTCTCCCACGCGGGTGCAGGGGCCCAAGTACTTGAGACATCTTTCACTGCTTTCCCAGGCCATAGCAGAGAGCTGGATTGGAAGTGGAGCTGCCAGGACTCAAACCGGTGCCCACATGGGATGCCGGCTCTGCAGGCAGCGGCTTTACCTGCTATGCCATAGCACTAGCCCCTTGATGCTTTTGGGTTTTTTTTCTCATTTTGTGTCCCCAAATTCACATCACAAGAAGTTTTTAAATGCCTATAATGTATGTCATATTGTACATATTAGCAAAGTAAATACTTGGAAAGGATGGGCTACAGAAGTGTCAATATTAATTTTATCAATAAGGAAGATAGAGTAAGTTTCAAGTTTGGCAGATTGTAATTTTAGGTCTAAGTTACCTTGGTGCTCCTTTCTCTTCCCCAAGATTTGAAATAGCCATTGCAATAGCTGGGATTCACTCCAATGGAGCCATGAAAGAGGCAGAGAGGATGTCTACAGGTTTCAGTTTCTCAGGGACAGTGCCTTGTGGAAGGTCCTGCCGAGGGCATTCTTCACCTCATTATTTCTCAGGCTGTAGATGATAGGATTCAACATTGGAGTCACAACAGTGTAGGACAATGATAGAAGCTTTTTGCTCTCAGGAGAATTATTTGACTTAGGTCGGAAATAAGTAATGCTTAAAGACACATAGAACAGGGAGACAACAAGGAGGTGGGAGGAACAGGTAGAGAAGGCTTTACGCTTGCCCCTAGCTGACGGAATCTTGAGGATAGCAGTGGTGATGCAAGTGTAGGAACACAAGATCAGCAAGCAGGGGATCATGACAACCAGAATGGTTCCCACAATGGCGTAGACCTCAAACAGTGCTGTGTCTGCACACACCAGCCTCAGCACAGGTGGGCTGTCACAGAAGAAGTGGTTCACCTTATTGTCACAGAATGGAAAGCTGAAAAGCCATGTAGTCTGCACAGTAGCTACAGGAAAGCCTGGAAACCAGGAGGCAGCAGCCAGTTTGGCACGTGTCCTTTCATTCATGATGACTGGGTAGTGTAAGGGACTGCAGATGGCTACATAGCGGTCATATGCCATGGTGGCCAGGAGGAAGCATTCAGCCACCCCAAAGAAGAAGAAGAAATACATCTGAGTGGCACAGCCAAGGAAGGAGATGGTTGTATCCTGGGCCAGCAGGGTCCCCAGCATTTTGGGCACAATGACTAGGTTGAAGCCAATTTCCAAGAAGGACAAGTTCCTGAGGAAGAAGTACATGGGACTGTGCAGCATGGGATCTGCCAGTGTAACCAGAATGATGAGGCTGTTTCCCGTTAAGGTGACCAGGTAGATGATTAGAAGTGTCAGGAAGAGCAAAGACTGAATTTCGGTGGGTAAGGAAGAGAAGCTCATGAGGATAAACTGACTTACTGTTGTCCAGTTTCCAGCAGCCATAGGCATGGGCATAAATCCTGAGTGTGGTCTTGGAGAGAGGTTTTTCTTGGATGTGTCAGATTCTGGATTTGCTTTTCATAGTCCTCCTTAATGTCAGGGAATGAGGAAGTCAGGATTTCAGATATAAGAGAAAGGGTCTTATTCCTCTAAGAATAAAGATACCAGAAAAAATGCCCATAGTCTAAGCTCTGTGTTGGACAATGGTGCATCCTTCCTTATTATTATACATTTTTATAGTCCATTGTCCACATTGTCACACTATTTCCTATTTCCCATTTCCACAAATACTACTTTCCTGCTGAATGATTACTTTTGTAATAGAGTTAACTGAGAGGGATTCACAGACCTTAGGGTAGAGTCAGTTTAAAAAAAGAAATTGGCATTCATATCTCTATATATCTTCCTTTATCAAACATACATTCTTTTTGTCTCCTTCATAACTATCAGAATTAATTCTGATACTATACTCCAAAAACAATTTGATAGGTATGCACTGGAAAACAATGTATTTTTGTACTATATATATTTTTTATTTGACAGAGTTAGACAGTGAGAGAGAGAGACAAAGATCTTCCTTCCGTTGGTTCACCCCCGAAATGGCTGCCACGGCTGGAACTACGCTGATCCGAAACCAGGAGCCAGGTGCTTCCCCCTGGCATCCCATGCGGGTACAGGGCCCATGCACTTAGACCATCCTCCACTGCCTTCCTGGGTCACAGCAGAGAGCTGGACTGGAAGAGGAGCAACTGGGACTGGAACCTGGCACCCATATGGGATGCCAGCACCACAGGAGGAGGATTAACCAAGTGAGCCACGGTGCCGGTCCCTGTACTATATTTTCTTTTGAGATGACACAAAGTAGAAAAGGGAAGATGAGATGATGCATTAGAGGATTGTCATTTAAATGAACTTCCCCACCCCATTGTGGGAACTATAGACTACTTCATATCACATGATAACTTTCTGGTATAATCAGACTGTGGAGAACAACTTTAGCAATTTTCTCTTCAGATCAGCAAACATATAATTGACAATTAATTGTCAGTAACTGTATTATGCTGTAATTTTGTTTTCTATCTTATTTGTTATGTGAAATATTTTATAGTTTCTTCATGCATCTTTAAGTTCAATATATATATATGTATATATATATATATATATAATTACAATACAATGAATTCCTAGGCATTTTATATGCTAGAAGAATTCAATAAAGAACCTTGGAGTAATGCAAAGAAACCTAGTCAAACTCTTACCTTTAATCATATAAAATTATTTTAAAGATGGTTAATGATTTAAATTTTGAAATAAAGCTGTTTTAGATTAGTTTTAGATGCTGATGATTTTATAAACAATGTGCTAAACAGCATTCACAAAGAAAAAATGATTGTCCAGCTCAAAAATTAAATGATGCAAACATTTTAAAACTCCAAAATAAAATAAAGATTAAATAAAAAATAAGTATATGGCAAAACATTATTCTATTAATTTCTAAATAAATTAAATAAAAGATGCATGAAAACAGATATGTGGACCCATAAAACAGAAAGTAGGTTTAAGAAGTTAGAAAGACAAGGGGGCAGAGCCAAGATGGCGGAATAGTGAGGATGCGCACTAGCAGTCCGCGAAAAGATAGTTTAATAAAAACAGAGTTACTTTAGCCCCAGAAAAAATCTCAGGGAAAAAAATGCAGTGGAAATTCTTCCGGACCCAGTGAATGAGACACAGAGGACCTAGGGGAAAGTAAGTTTGCGAACGGCAAATCGTGCCATAGTGGCACGGGAGCTGCCGGGAGGGACGGGAACCTGACAGAACACAGTCGCCATTGGAACTGAGCACTTGAACGGGAGCCGATACAGGGATCCCGAGACACTGGCGGGGGGAAGCAGACACCACGGGGGAAACAGCACAATTGAGGTGAGCCTGCACGGACACTAGCCTCTCTCGTCGCCCACCTTGTGAATTGGAACTAGATTGAACGCAGTGGCACGGCGTGCGCCCGCCGGCTGCGACGGGAGCCAGGTGGAACACAGTCGCCAGTGGAACTGAGCGCTTGAACGGGAGCCGATACAGGGATCCCGAGACACTGGCGGGGGGAAGCAGACCCCACAGGGGAAACAGCACAATTGAGGCGAGCCCGCACGGACACTAGCCTCTCCCATCGCCCACCTTGCAAATTGGAACTAGATTGAACGCAGTGGCAGGGCGCGCGCCCGCCGGCTGCGATGGGAGCCGGGCAGAACACAGTCACCGCAGGATCTGCGTGCTTGAACGGGAGCCGATACAGGGATCCCGAGACACTGGCGGGGGGAAGTAGACCCCGCGGGGGAAACAGCACAATTGAGGCGAGCCCCCACGGACACTAGTCTCTCCCATCGCCCACCTTGCAAATTGGAACTAGATTGAACGCAGTGGCACGGCGCGCGCCCACCCGCCCACCCGTCACCGAGGCAGATGGAACCAAAAACCCGAGGCTGTAGAAACCTGAAGGGGATCCAAAAACTGGGAACACACCGCGCACACAAACTCCGTTACCTTGACAACCCAGAGAAAGAGTGTGGGAAAAAAAAATGCCAAACAAAAAAAGATTCAGAGGGAGCAAGAGCAAGGAAGACGCTATGATGACCCCAAACGGAAAAGACACCCCAAGTCAGGATTATGAAGATAATGAGATAGAAGAAATGCAAGAAGCAGATCTCAAAAAATTGATAAGAACATTAAGAAGTTCTCAAAAACAAATTCTTGAACTACAGAAATCTTTAATGGATAAGATAGAAAATCTCTCACGCGAGAATGAAATACTAAGGAGGAATCAAAACGAAACGAAACAACCAGTAGAACAAGAAGCTACGATAGTGACAAAAAATCTTAATGAATTGAAGAAATCAATAGATCAAGTGACAAGCAATCTTGAGGGCCTTAAAACCAGAATGGGTGAAGCAGAAGAGAGGATATCGGACCTAGAAGATAGAGAACAGGAGAGGAAACAGTCAAACCAAAGTCAAGAAGAGGAAATTAGAAAACTAAAAGATATCGTCGGGAATTTACAGGATACTATTAAAAAACCCAACATTCGGGTTCTAGGAGTTTCTGAAGGTATGGAGAGGGAGAAAGGATTGGAAGGCCTTTTTAGGGAGATACTAGCAGAAAATTTTCCAGGCTTGGAGAAAGACAGAGAAATCCTAATCCAGGAAGCTCATAGAACCCCTAATAAACGTGACCAAAAGAGATCCTCTGCACGACATGTTGTAATTAAACTCACCACAGTGAAACAAAAAGAAAAGATCCTAAAATTGTACAAGAGAGAAACGGCAGATTACTCTCAGAGGATCTCCAATTAGACTCACAGCTGACTTCTCATCAGAAACCCTGCAAGCTAGGAGGGAATGGCAAGACATAGCCCAAGTACTAAGAGAGAAAAACTGTCAACCCAGAATACTATATCCCTCAAAGCTCTCATTTGTGAATGAAGGTGAAATTAGGATCTTTCATAACAAGCAGAAACTGAGAGAATTTGTCACTACACGTCCAGCCCTACAAAAGATACTTAAAGATGTGCTATACACAGAAACACAGAAACACGGTCGTCAACTGGAAAGAAGCTAAAGGAAGGAAACCTCGCAACAAAAGACCATACGAAACTCAAAGGATATATAAGAAACTATTTTTGGCAAATGGCAGGGCAAAGCTACTATTTATCAATAGTCACATTGAATGTGAACGGTTTGAAATGCCCAGTCAAACGAAACAGATTGGAAACCTGGATTAGGGAGCAAAACGCATCCATTTGCTGCTTACAAGAAACACACCTTTTTTTTTTTTTGTGACAGGCAGAGTGGACAGTGAGAGAGAGACAGAGAGAAAGGTCTTCCATTGCCGTTGGTTCACCCTCCAATGGCTGCCGCGGATGGCGCGCTGCATCCGGCGCACCGCGCTCATCCGATGGCAGGAGCCAGGTGCTAGGTGCTTTTTCCTGGTCTCCCATGGGGTGCAGGGCCCAAGCACTTGGGCCATCCTCCACTGCACTCCCGGGTCACAGCAGAGGGCTGGCCTGGAAGAGGGGCAACCGGGACAGAATCCGGCGCCCCGACTGGGACTAGAACCCGGTGTGCCGGCGCCGCAAGGCGGAGGATTAGCCTGTTGAGCCACGGCGCCGGCCTGAAACACACCTTTCTAACAAAGATCCATACAGATGGAAAATGAAAGGTTGGAAAAAAATATACCATGCCAGCAGAAACGAAAAAAAGCGGGCGTAGCCATCCTAGTATCGGATAATATAAATTTTACCACAAAAACTATTAGAAGAGACAAAGAGGGACACTATATAATGATAAAGGGATCCATCCAACAAGAAGATATAACGATTATCAATGTGTATGCACCTAATTACAAGGCACCGGCTTACTTAAAAGACTTGTTAAGGGACTTAAAAGGAGACTTAGACCCCAATACATTAGTACTAGGGGACTTCAACACCCCACTCTCAGAGAAAGACAGATCACCAAGACAGAGGATCAACAAGGAGACAGAAAATTTAAATGACACCATAGTCCAAATGGACCTAACAGATATCTACAGAACTTTTCATCCTACAGAGAAACAATTTACATTCTTCTCAGCAGTACATGGAACCTTCTCCAGGATAGACCACATACTAGGCCATAAAGCAAGTCTCAGCAAATTCAAAAGAATTAGAATCATACAATGCAACTTCTCAGACCATGAAGCAATGAAGGTGGAAATTAGCAACTCAGGAATCCCTAGAGCATATGCAAACACATGGAGACTGAACAACATGCTCCTGAATGAACAACGGGTCATAGAACAAATAAAGAGAGAAATCAAAAATTTCCTGGAAGTAAATGAGGATAACAGCACATCATACCAAAATCTATGGGATACAGCAAAAGCAGTATTAAGAGGAAAGTTTATATCAATAAGTGCCTACATCAAGAAATTAGAAAGGCACCAAATGGAAGAGCTTTCAGCTCAGCTCAAGGATCTAGAAAATCAACAGCAAACCAGACCCAAAGCTAGTACAAGAAGAGAAATAATTAAAACCAGAGAAGAAATCAACAGGATTGAATCCAAAAAAAATTACAAAAAATCAGCCAAACGAGGAGCTGGTTTTTTGAAAAAATAAACAAGATCGACACCGCATTGGCCCAACTAACAAAAAAAAGGAGGGAAAAGACCCAAATCAATAAAATCAGAGATGAAAAAGGAAACGTAACAACAGACACCACAGAAATAAAAAGAATCATCAGAAACTACTACAAGGACTTGTATGCCAGAAAACAGGGGAATCTAACAGAAATGGACAGATTCCTGGACACATACAACCTGCCTAAATTGGACCAAGAAGAAATAGAAAACCTAAGTATACCCATAACAGAGACAGAAATTGAAACAGTAATAAAGGCCCTCCCAACAAAGAAAAGCCCAGGACCAGATGGTTTCACTGCTGAATTCTACCAGACATTTAAAGAACTAACTCCAATTCTTCTCAAACTATACAGAACAATCAAAAAAGAGGGAATCCTCCCAAATTCTTTCTATGAAGCCAGCATCACTTTAATTCCTAAGCCAGAAAAAGATGCAACATTGAAAGAGAATTACAGACCAATATCCCTCATGAACATAGATGCAAAAATCCTCAATAAAATTCTGGCCAATAGACTACAACAACACATCAGAAAGATCATCCACCCAGACCAAGTGGGATTTATCCCTGGAATGCAGGGATGGTTCAATACTCGCAAAACCATCAACGTGATACACCACATTAACAGACTGCAGAAGAAGAACCATATGATTATCTCAATTGATGCGGAGAAGGCATTTGACAAAATACAACACCCTTTCATGATGAAAACCCTAAGCAAACTGGGTATAGAAGGCACATTCCTCAATACAATCAAAGCAATTTATGAAAAACCCACGGCCAACATCCTACTGAATGGAGAAAAACTGGAAGCATTTCCACTGAGATCTGGTACCAGACAGGGATGCCCACTATCACCACTGCTATTCAATATAGTGCTGGAAGTATTAGCCAGAGCCATTAGGCAAGAAAAAGAAATCAAAGGGATACAAATTGGGAAGGAAGAACTCAAACTATCCCTCTTTGCAGATGATATGATTCTTTATTTAGGGGACCCAAAGAACTCTACTAAGAGACTATCGGAACTCATAGAAGAGTTTGGCAAAGTAGCAGGATATAAAATCAATGCACAAAAATCAACAGCCTTCATATACACAAGCAATCCATGGCTGAGGAAGAACTGCTAAGATCAATCCCATTCACAATAGCTACAAAAACAATCAAATACCTTGGAATAAACTTAACCAAGGACGTTAAATATCTCTATGATGAAAATTACAAAACCTTAAAGAAAGAAATAGAAGAGGATACCAAAAAATGGAAAAATCTTCCATGCTCATGGATTGGAAGAATCAATATCATCAAAATGTCCATTCTGCCAAAAGCAATTTACAGATTCAACACAATACCAATCAAGATACTGAGGACATTCTTCTCAGATCCGGAAAAAATGATGCTGAGATTCATATGGAAGCACAGGAGACCTCGAATAGCTAAAGCAATCTTATACAACAAACACAAAGCCGGAGGCATCACAATACCAGATTTTATGACATATTACAGGGCAGTAGTTATCAAAACAGCATGGTACTGGTACAGAAACAGATGGATAGACCAATGGAACAGAATAGAAACACCAGAAATCAATCCAAATATCTAAAGCCAACTTATATTTGATCAAAGATCCAAAACCAACCCCTGGAATAAAGACAGTCTATTTAATAAATGGTGCTGGGAAAACTGGATTTCCACATGCAGCATCATGAAGCAAGACCCACACCTTTCACTCTGCACAAAAATCCATTCAACATGGATTAAAAACTTAAACCTACGACCCGACACCATCAAGTTATTAGAGAGCATTGGAAAAACCCTGCAAGATATAGGTACTGGCAAAGACTTCTTGGAAAAGACCCCAGAAGCACAGGCACTCAAAGCCAAAATTAACTACTGGGATCGCATCAAACTGAGAAGTTTCTGTACGTCAAAAGAAACAGTCAAGAAAGTGAATAGGCAACCGAGAGAATGTGAAAAAATATTTTCAAACTATGCAACAGATAAAGGGTTGATAACCAGAATCTACAAAGAAATCAAGAAAAACCACAACATCAAAACAAACAACCCACTTAAGAGATGGGCCAAGGACCTCAATAGACACTTTTCCAAAGAGGAAATCCAAATGGCCAACAGGCACATGAAAAAATGTTCAAGATCGCTAGCAATCAGGGAAATGCAAATCAAAAGCACAATGAGGTTTCACCTCACCCCAGTTAGAATGGCTCACATTCAGAAATCTACCAGCAATAGATGCTGGAGAGGATGTGGGGAAAAAGGGACACTAACCCACTGTTGGTGGGAATGCAAGCTGGTTAGGCCACTATGGAAGTCAGTCTGGAGATTCCTCAGAAACATGAATATAACCCCACCATACAACCCAGCCATCCCACTCCTTGGAATTTACCCAAAGGAAGTCAAATTGACAAACCAAAAAGCTGTCTGCACATTAATGTTTATTGCAGCTCAATTCACAATAGCTAAGACCTGGAACCAACCCAAATGCCCATCAACAGTAGACTGGATAAAGAAATTATGGGACATGTACTCTATAGAATACTATACAGCAGTAAAAAAACAATGAAATGCGGTCATTTTCAACAAAATGGAGGAATCTGGAAAACATCATGCTGAGTGAACTAAGCCAGTCCCAAAAAGACAAATATCATTTGTTTTCCCTGATTGGCGACGACTAACTGAACACCAAAGGGGAAACCTGTTGAAGTGAAATGAACTCTATGAGAAACTATGACTGGATCAAATCTTGTCTGGATGGTTGATATACAATGTAAATCTTTTCCCATTTTAGTATTTCTTGACGTTGTTTGTTATTGATCTAGTACTATTGGTTGAACTCTGCAATTAACACACAATTATTCCTAGATGTTTAAATTCCAACTGAAAAGTAATCCCTGTTAATTTAGGAGAGAGGGAAAAAGAAAGGGAGGATATGTACAATTTGGGCAAACTCAATTGGACTTGCCCCAAACGATGGAGTTAGAAATGTGCCAGGGGAACCTAATACAACCCCAGCAAGGTGGCATATACCAAGCCATCTCACTGGCCCAAGTGATCAATTTCAGTTCACAATTGATCACACTGATAGGTCTAGGAGTCAAAGGGATCACACAAGCAAGACTAGTGACTGCTAATACTAACAGATAGAACTAAAAAAGGGAGAGACTGATCCAACATGGGAAGTAGGATACACAGCAGACTCATAGAATGGCAGATATCCTAATAAATCACTCTGGCCTCAGAATCATCCCTTAAGGCATCAGGATCTGGCTCAAGAACCCATGAGAGTGTTTTTGGCATGGAAAGCCAAGACACTCTGGGGAAAAAAAAAAAAAGAAGAAGAAGACATAAATGAAAGATCTCTGCGAGTAAAATCCCAACGGAAGGAACAGGGCCACCAGAGAAGGAGGGGCCTTTCTCCAAAGGGAGGAGAGAACCTCCACTTTGACTATGACCCCGTCAGAACAAGATCCAAGTCGGCGAACACTAAAGGCTTCCATAGCCTCAGCAACTCATGACTACAGCCTAGGGAGATTGCTGACGCCATAAACAAGAGTGGCAAATTGTTAAATCAACAACAGTAGTCACTGTACTTACGGCCCATGTATGATCTGTCCTTAATGTGTAGTCCAAGGTGAAGTAATGCAATAACTAGGACTGAAACAGTATTTATGCATTTTGTGTCTCTACGCGGATGCAAACTGACAAAATCTTTGCATAGCATATACTGAATCGATCTTCCGTATAGAAAGACAATTTGAAATGATTAAAAAAATTGGAAGTTACATAAAAATCAATCAATTAAAAAAATAATATCATGTAGGATCTCTGTCCCTAATGTGCTATACAACATGATTTAAAGCTACAACTAGTACTCAAAGAGTATACTTCACTCTAGGATGCTATGTGAGGGCAAATGGTTTAAAATCTTTTCTTAACACATACTAAACTGAACTCCTGTATACAAAGAGAATTGAAAATGAACCTGAATGGGAATGAAAGGGGAGAGGGAGTGGGTAAGGGGGAAGGGTAGCGGGGGGGCAGGGGAGGTATGGGTGGGGAAGCCATTGCAATCCACAAGTTGTACCTTGGAAATTTATATTCTAAATAAGAAAAAAAAATAATAAAAAAATATTAAAAAAAAGTGAAAAAAAAAGAAGTTAGAAAGACAAACTAAGAGCTATAACTATAAAGTTCCTAGAAATAAAGGCAAAAATCATCACATTTTTCTTAATGATGAATTATTGGATGTGATTAAAAATGCATAAGCAACAAAAGCAAATTGGGCACAAACATATCGTTTGTTTTTTTATGGAAGATATTTCATATATGTAGCTAGGTGGATATTATATGTTACAAAATAGAATGCTCAGAGGAAATACATTAATTTTAAAACATTGAATTATACCCATACAGAGAGAAACTGCAATTGTATTCATGTCAATGGTAATATCTTAGTGGCATAATTATTAATATTTAAAATTTTATCTTCATATTTCATATTCCAAATATTATTTACCTTATATATTACTTTGCATTCAGATCAATAGACACAAATTGTATTGAGAATAAAATACTGATGTAACCCACACAATTCAAACTTACAAGACGAATGGAAAATTTGGAATAATATTTGTAGTAATTAATTCAGCAAGTAAAAAATGTTTAATTAATTTATAGACAGCTCATACAAATCATTAGGAGGAAAATGTCCCTCCCTCCAAAAAATAGAATGCAGAAATATTAAATTCACTGAAAATTCTAATAAGGAATAAACAGAATTATCCATTTTCCAAGGAATAAAATGAAAAATTTAAAGAAATCAGAAAACTGATAACTTCAATTGTTTTCATCAAATTTAGAAAAGCAAAGATAATCATAATGTTCAGTGCTAATGAGGGGACAATATGATAGATAATATAATGATTTTGGCTGTAAATTAGTATGTTTTCTATAAAGCAGTTTATAATATTTACATTAAGTCTTTTAAAGTTTTCATACATTTTATTTTGAGAACCTCTTCAGAGTCTCTAAGCCAATAATTAGAACCATAGACAGATTTCACATGTACACATATTCATTGTTATATCATTACTGCATCAAAACTGGAACCAACCATTAATCCATGTATTACTATATGTTATGACCGAAGCATTGAAGAAAATGTAATGTAATAATACAACTCATTTTAGAAGAATATTTATTGCTATTGAATGATATCTACCCTACAGTCTTAAGTTAAAAGTACACAAAAATATATGCAAATACCTAGCTTCCAATTTTATAAATCCATGCATATAAAAAAAAGACTGAAAGGATATGTAATATTTTAGTAATGATCACCTCCAAGTGGCAGAAAGATGGGATTATTTCCTTAATCTCATTTTGTGATTTTCTAAGTAATCTATAATAAATGTTTGTTATATAGCAGCAATGAAAACAGTAATGATAAAAATGAAATTTATGATTATATGTTGGTAACATCTCCTGAATATATGATACATTTTTGCTCTGCATTTTTTTCATATTATTCTAACAACTGTTTTATTTATAACCACTATCATCCATCTCATATTGCTGATGGATAAAATGAAGTCATTTGGTAAATAATACTGTATTCTTTTTACATAGGCAGTAAAATGCAGAACCTGCATTCAAAACCATGATTGGAAATGTAAACTGAAAGTAATACTTGGATTTTTGGCAAAGCAGAAATATGTATACTGCAAAATATCCTTAAATTTAATTTTTTGGTAAACTTGCCATCCAGGTACCTTAATCTCCAGCAACACGAGCTTCTTATCGTTTATTGATCAAATTGCTGCCTTTCATGGTTCGATACCAGAGGTTGGAAAACTTTGCCTGTTAAAAGCCATATAGAAAATATTTTAGGCTGTGTGGGCTGTGTGATTATTAATAATTACTCAAAATTTAAACACATAAGAATTATATAACATCATACATATAGGAAGTCACAACATAGATACAAAAACAAGCAATTTGGTAGCATATTATATATATGTGGCTGGGTTTCAATAAAACTATTTATAAACTTCAAAATTTCACATCTAAAGAATTAAATTTAATTTTCAAGTACCATGAACTCTTGATTTTTTAAACTCATCTGCAAACGTAAAATTCTTTTAAGCTCATGAACCATATGAAAGATGGAGTTGGCCAAATTATACCTGTGAGTTTTAATTTGCTAATTCCTGCCCTGCCTTTGCTCATGACCTCACCTCTGGTTGCATGACCCCACTTCCACCTGGCTGACTTCCTTCTTCTCACCTTTAAAACTCAAATGCGTCTCCTCTGCTACATTTCCAGATAGAATTAGTCCATATTCTTTTTTTAAATTTATTATTATTATTTTTTTTTTGACAGGCAGAGTGGACAGTGAGAGAGAGAGAGAGAGAGAGAGAGAGAGAAAGGTCTTCCTTTGCCGTTGGTTCAGCCTCCAATGGCCACTGCGGACGGTGCACCGCGCTCATCTGATGGCAGGAGCCAGGAGCCAGGTGCTTATCCTGGTCTCCCATGGGGTGCAGGGCCCAAGCACTTGGGCCATCCTCCACTGCACTCCTGGGCCACAGGAGAGAGCTGGCCTGGAAGAGGGGCAACCGGGACAGAATCCGGCGCCCCGACCGGGACTAGAACCCGGTGTGCCGATGCCGCAAGGAGGAGGATTAGCCTAGTGAGCCTCGGCGGCGCCAGCCCCTATATTCTTTTAAAAATACTTTAGTTATTCAATTATATTTTAATTATCTATTGATATCTGAATTTCTCAGTTTAATGTGAAAATCCTTCAGACTAGAGCTGCTTATTTTATTTACAGAAATAAGCCCCACGTATGACCAGATTAAGCCATTTATGTATGTTTTTGGATGAATGAGTATAAGAATAAATACATGGAGTAGGCATTTGGTGCAGTGGTAAAAATGCTGCTTGGAGTGGATGCCACATCCCGTTACAGACTACCTGGGTTTGCGTCTTGCCACAACTCGATTCTGACTTCCTGCTATTGCACACCATGGGAGGCAGCTTAAGTGGTTAAGTACCTGCCACCATGGTCGGAAACTTGTATTGAGGTCCAGGCTCCTAGGTTTGACCTGCTGCTGCCCCTGCCTGGTCTCTTTGTGGCATTTTGGGAGTGAGCCATTGATTGGAAAACCTCTGGCTTTGTATCTCTGCCTTTCAAAAAAAGAATAATAATACATCGATTTCAGAAAGTGCATTATTTATTTGATTGTGTGTCTGCTCACCTCCTTCTATGAGCACCTTTTTTAACTGGAATCCAGCCCAATTCATGACAGATGTATGATAGTGGTGAAGAGGGCTGAGAAGGACAAAGAAGTAAAGATGAAAAGGCCTGTTAGATATCACAGGGAGCTTCTGCAAGCTATTGGCCCCAGGTTGTGGGCCACAAATTCTGGTGGCTCTGGGAGCTGGGACACCCTCTCCTGTGGCTTCGCAGTCCCTCCCCTTGGTGCTCACTCAACAAGGCCTCTCATGCCTTATCTGGTTTTCTGCAGGCTCAATGGGGAGCAGGCCTTGGTGGGGCCATCTGTAAGTGTGGATTGTGCACAGGAGCCTGGTCCATGGCAGGGCAGGGGTTTCTGAGGCCCATGGTGCTGCTGCGTAGTGGGGAGGGGTCCAAAGTGGGAGACACTGCAGAAGCTGGCAGCCAGCCCACAGGCTCCTTGTCAGTCCCTCCAGAACTACCCCCTCTGCCGCTTACACCCCCCACCCCACTTACTAGCATCTCTTTGTTAATCATTTGACTGTCCCAAGAACTGGAGCCTACTCTTCTAAGCCTTTCATAACCAGAGTATTGACGTAAAGAACAAATATACCCTGATATCTCCTGAGTGTTCCACCAATGCAAGTTTTCCTTGAGTTAATCAGTGGAAAATCAGCACCTGGTGGCATATATATCCTGTTAAGTCTCCAGACTCTGTAAGCTTCCTGACCCAGAAGAATTTAGAGACAAGAATTGGAAAAACCTGGATAATATAAATTTGGGGGGGGGGGTCTCAGATCTCATCTTTTTAAAAAAGAGTTGATTTATTTATTTGAGAGGCAAAGTTACAGAGAGGGAGAGACAGGGTCTTCCATCTGCTGCTTTACTCCCCACATGACTGTAATGGCCAAAGCTGAACTGATCAGAAGCCAGGAGCCAGGAGCTTTTTCTGGGACTCCCATGTGGGTGTTGGTACCTAAGCACTTGGGCCATCTTCCACTGCTTTCCTAGGCCACAAGCAGAGAGCTGGATCAGAAGAGGAGCAGTAGGGACAGGAACCAGTGCCCATAGGGGATATCACTGCTGCAGGTGGAGGCTTAGCCTGCTATGCCACAGTGCTGGGCCCCCTCAGATCTCATTTATCATATGACACAGAAAGGGAAATGAGGTTCAAAATAGAAAGGGATCTAGAGGATCTTCCCAGAATGGATAGATCGAATTAGATGTTCCCTCAAAGCTTGCCAAAACCTTGTCCAGCTGAGTAACTGAACCTGATCAGGGCCTCTGGTTGATTTGTTCCTTGGTAAGGAGCCTTACCTGTGTCCAGTACCTGTGTCCAGTAGGACCATCTGCTTTGATCCCCTCTACCTCATGCCTGTGCTTCACACTTGTCCTTGAGCATTTGAAGAGTTCTGGCTCTGTATCAGAAGAGCCGGGGGAGAAACCCAGGAAGTCTTTGTCCCTGAATCATTATCAGCTACAGCTGGGTTTGCTCACAGTTTCCCTCTCTATTAAACAAGAGTGAATTGGTATATGGGTTGGCCATGCTCCCTGTTCTCACTTTAGGAGAATTGTTCCCAGATGTGCCAACTTTGTCCTCAGGGCCAGTTGGAGAGCTGGCACCTGTGTTTTCCCCTGGGTATCTCTGGGCTCACCTAAGTGCCTTTTCCTTCTCTTTCACATGGGGACCTGAACTTTCTCATATCTGCTGTCCTTTGAGGCCCTAAAGAATGTCAAATGCCAAGAGGATGATTGTCAAAAAAGGAAAACCATGCTACAGCAGAGTTGGGTTCTATAGTCAGAAGCACAGAAGTTCTTGATGTAAATTTAAAGCCAACTTTGGAACTCACTGACTTGGGATGTTTATCAATCTGTTAAACTTTGTGTTTCAGTCTTCATATTGCTCAGATATAATAAGGCTTATTTTATAACATTGGTATGATGAGATTGGATATATTAACATTGATATGTTATTAATATTGATATATTAATAATATTTATATATTATTAATATATTAAATTGATATTAATATATAATAACATATATAAATACATCATGTTAATAATGTAACCATAACATATCTTACAACCCATACTTGTTCATTTATTCAACAAACAGGTATTGAGTGATTACTATATGGCAGGCATTGTTCTAGACACTGAGACAGAAATTAACAACAAAGTCCTTGTGGTCCTAAAGCCTGACATTTTAAAAATAGGGACAAGACTCAGTGTTCAACTGATCCCTGATAGAATGTAGAAATGAATCAATCAAAAATTGGGTATAAAAGATGGGTAAATAATATGAGAAAAAATGATAATTGGAACAACAGGTCTTATTGGTTTTTATTCTGAGTGATCCATGGGTTCATAATGTCACCATGTAGGAATGCTGAAAGAAAGGTTAGCGTTGCCTCAGGGTTTGTATGTGATGCTAAGCTAACAAGCTCAGCATACTCCTGACAGGTGCAATCCTTAATTAATATTCTCCATGGTTCGGACTTTCATGCCATGTGACCCACAGTGGCATCATTCATATTTCTTTTGGTTATAGCCAAAGTGCTCTCCTATATCACATAGCTATATAAACTCTTTCCAAATCTGGGGTTCGGTAGGTATTCATCATTTTGGGTGAGTCATCTCAGTGCATGCAAGCAAACCCCATCACAATACATGCTTTTACATAAAGGAGTGCACATCTTTTTGTGAGCATTTTGGGAAATATCTGGTGGGGTTTTTGAGTTAAAATTTGGGGGAATTTTGAGAAAAGTAATTTTAAGAAGAATAGCATTTCATTGATTTTGCTTACCAATTTCATCCATATTTGCTGTGTCTATATCATTCTTTTCAGGGAAAATCAGGTATCCTTCATAAAAGTTTATTTCATACATTAGTGTTTAACAGTCTTGTTGCTTTAGCAGAAATGTCTTGGAGGCAGTTGAATGAGAGTTTACACCAGAGATGGGTGATCTGGGAATTAATCATTCACCTAAATATTTATTGGGAGTTAGCGAATGCCAGGCACAGAAGTGTGAACATAAAAGAGACACTGTCCTTACTCAGGTGATAGACATGCAAAATATAATTACATTGTGTAAGTGGTTTAACAGTAATAAACCCAGGAAACTACATGTGGGAAAGACAAAGAAATTCAGCTTTGTTTAGAGGAATAAGTTTGTAGAAGAACAACACATTGGAGATGGATGTGTGGCATGGTGGATAAGTTGCCATTTGGGACACCTGTATTCCTTATTGGAGGGCTGGTTTGAGTCCTGGCTAATCTTGATCCAGCTTACTGCTAATGCTCACCTTAGGAGACAGCAGGTGATGGCTCAATTTCTTGGGACCCTGCCACCCACATCTGAGTGCTGTTTAGAGTTCTGAGATCCTGGATTTGGTTTGGCCAAGCCTTTGCTGTTGTAGGCATTTGAGAAGTGAGCTAGCTGATGGAAAATCTCTCTATTTTTCTTTCTGTGTATCTTTGTCTCTCTGCTTTTCAAATAAAATGAAAATAAAAATAATATAATGATGGATTTTAAAAAGTAAAAAAAAAATTGCATTATATTCCAAATAATAGAATCAGAGTTTAATCTTGAAAGATATTAAGCTCAGACTGAAAAACTTAAATGTCTTTATTGTCCTGGAGATAGGATGTGTGACCAAAACCAAATATGGTCATCAAGTAAGATTGTACAAAGTAGAAGATAAAACAGGCAGCATCACTCTTTCCATGTGGGATAAAATCAGAGGTCTTATATAGCCAGGGGATGTTTTTCAGTTGAGCAGAGAGTATGCATCCTTGGAGATAGGGTATCTGAAACTGTATTGCAAGGTGTGGTGAACTTGAAAAAACTGGGGATCTAGGTGCAGTACATACAGCTGCAATGTGAGCTTCCATACACTACTTCCCTGGGAGTGATCACCACCCTGACCTGGAGGTGCCATCCTCTGTAAGGGTTCAAGGTTTTGTATGGTTTATTCAGAAGTGCCAAATTGCAAGGAGCTCAACCCAGATTACTGAAGACAGCAGGAAAAGGAGGCACACAGTGAATAGAAGAATAATTCAATGACTAATACTATGGGTAAAGATACATTTGGACCAGGTGGAAATGGTATTCAACTTTGCCCTGGATCACAGAGATACAAATTTTCGTATGCTGATAGAAGCAGTGTGGTCAGACATCTATAAGTCCACAGCTGCCAGGGACAGCCAATGACCAGAAGGTCATGGCCACAGTAAGTAATGGCAGGGCTCTTGGAGACCCTTTGAAGGTTGAGCTATGCCAAATACTTGCATGTAGTTCTGAAACTACATGTTCTACTTATCACTTATTGCACTTTTATTTATTGTTAACTGTGAAAGCTATGTCCTTCATTGGTTTCCTTTTTCCACTTTTGGTTGTTTAAGAAAAGTGATTTGTTTTAAAAGCAAAATTCTTAAGCTGCTCAAGTCTTCTGTTGAAGAATGTGAATACTCTGAAAAGTAGCAGGATTTATTTTTAGGAGAAAAAAGATTGGATATCCTGCAAAAACCTATACCCATTTCATGGGTGAGTTACTTAAAATGTCAGTTTTGTAGACTCCACGAGGCTGTCTTCTACATAAATTTTTAATTTTGTAACATCAACATTAGACTTTGTAGGAGATGTCTTTTTGTCTTAAATCAGATAATTGCCAAATAAATCAATAACTGCAAAAAATCACAACAAAAATAAAGGCAAAACCCCACACAAACCTGATTAGTGCTAACAGCAGTGTTTTGAGTATTTGTGATTCCTGGGAATGATTGCCTTCTTCACTGAATGACTGCCACTAAGATGGTTCCAAGGACTGAATCCTGCTATTGTTATTTTTAAACCAAAAGTGAGATTTTTTCCATAAGAATTATGGAATAGAATGTGATCTGTACAATAACAAGTTTTAGAAGAAAGCGACATTTCCTTAATTAGGATTGTGCTGTTAACCTTTGTTATCTACTGTGTGGATTACACTGAAAGAAACTTTAAAACTGAAGCCTTGAAAATGTATTTTTTGAAAATACTATGCTAAATATTAAAGTGCAATTTAAAGGAGTTATAAAGTCATTACATATGTTAACCTAATTTTTTTAAAAAAATAATTGTGGTAACTATGAATTCTGCCTGGCCCAGTCCAGCTGTTACAGTCATCTGATAACTGAATCAGTGGATGGGAGATCTCTATTTTTCCCCACTGTCTCTCTGTCTTTTCTGTCTTCCAAGTAGATAAAATAAACAAATTTTTTAAAAAAGAGTTTTACGTGTGAAAGATTGAAATCTATGCAGTTTTTTATAGTACACACTTTCCATGAACTTTTGAAGACCCTTTCATAAAAATGATTGCAAAAACTTTTTCAACAAAATAAACTTTTCTTATTCCATTTTCCATAGTTCTTTTAAAAAATTAATTAATTGATTTGAGAGGCACAGACACAGAGAGAGACAGAAAGATCTTGCGTGTACTTTTTCACTATGCAAAAGCCCACAATGTCCAGGTTGAGCTGGGTCCAAAGCCAGGAACTGGGAAAACAATCCAGGTCTCCCACATGGGTGGCAGGAACTGCCTGAGCCATCACTTTTGCCTCCTGGGGTTTACATTAGCATTGGCAGGAAGCTGGTGTCAGTAGCCAGAGCTGGGAATTGAAACCAGGTGCTCCAGTGTGGGAGGCAGCTTGAACTGTGAGGATAAGTACCAGCTCCTCCACAAACCTTTAGAAATGACTTCATATTATTAGTTGTGAAATATTATATATCCACACAAATATATATATATTCATATATAATTATGTAATATGCCAAATACAAATTAAAACACTGGTAGAAATATAGAATATTTTGTGAGCAGTTGAATAACTGGTAAGTAGAAGGCCTAGGATTTGGATCCAGACCTTCTAGACTCTAAATTATTGATGGAAATTAAAAAAGATTATATTCAGGGAAACAAAACAAAAGTACTATGTAAAGATAAATAGGTCAGAATGACTACTGAATGAATAAGTAAGTGGTAAGAATTGAAAATGGGGAGATAAACTAGAATTTGACTATAAGGAGGTTATATTATGTGCTAACATTGGTGTTATTTTCAGTGGGGGTGAATAATTTAGGGTTTCAGGCATGGTAATGACAGATCATTTTATAGGTGTTCAGAAATAACCCTGGGGAGGTTAAGGAGAAAGGATTGGAATAAGGTGTGTATGTAAGACTGCAGAATGACTGGAGACCGAGAGACCAATTAGGAGGCTACAGCTATAATCCTGGTAGGAGATGTAAATCAGAGCCCAAGTTCCGCCTCCAAGAGGGTGATTGGTTAAAACCCTAGGAATGGATGGGATTTCTAAGTGAGAGAAATACAGGCAGAAGAGAAAAGAAGGCCATTGACTGAACTTCCATGAAATAATATTTTAAAAGGACTTGGAAAATAACATAAAGAATTTGTCCTGGGTTATGTAGGGGGATAACAAGGGAATCCATGGTTATGGAAGGCAGGATGATTAATAGTTTCAAGAGCACTGTTTCATTTACACAGGCATCCAAAAGCATTTGAAAAGCCTTTTTCTCAAGAATTTCTCGAGACCAAGAGTCAGGCGGAGCCCACGACAGGTTGGCTGTGTTATCACCTCCTCCCACCAAGGCTGGGTCCCTCTAGATCTCTAACTCCAGAATCATCAGAACTCAAATGGACACTGGAAACAAACCAGCAAAAGTCTGATAAACTTCTCTCTTCCAAGGCAGTGACACTTGGCTGAACTGTTATCACTGACTTCTGTTCCCAGGCTTCTTCACCCCCGGGGTTGCTGATTAACCAGTCTATTTAATGAGCTGTCACTGGCATAGCCTCATTTAAAAGTTGTTAATGAGGCACTCAGCTGTTCAGGGAGCAGAGTTGGTGGAGGCTCCCAGTGGCCTATCCTGGGCCTGCAGGGAAAGTTGAGGTGAACAGACAGGATCAGATCTGGAGAGAGGGCTAATGATTTAGGCGGAAGAGCCACACCTAATGAACTCATTTTGGCAAGCATCCATGTCTGAAGCTTAGCTCCCTGCTGACTTGTAGTTTTACAGGAACAGCTACGGCCTAGAGCAGCAGTGGATTTTCTTTTAAGCTGCTTACTGCCTGCTCTCCTGAAATAGTGTGACGTTTCAAAAATCTTAAATTGAGATGATTTTGTGTTACACTGAACTGGTGCCTCATGAGCGATTGTGGAAGCTTTTTGATTGGTCTCTGACCCACAAACTGTGTCCTTTTCCCACCCATTCTCCACACTGCTGCCCATGGCAAGCTTTCAAACACATATCTACTTGTTATTTCATTCTTATGACCTTTTAACGGTAAAGCCTATTTAACAAAATTTTAAGCTCATGGGCATAGAAGGACCTTCAATATTTTTCTCCTGTCTGCCTCTCTGCTATCATCTTCCTCCAGATTTACCCTCCATAACATCGTATTTATCACTATTAACACTAGTTTCATAGCTTCATTATCTTCACTATAATTAATGTTTCTACAGTCATTCTTAAATGTCTCTCAGTGTATTTAAACCTTCCTACAATGAAATGAGAATGTGCTGTGATTATCCATATTTTAATGATAACACTGAGTCAAGATAAGTCACCTAACTTTCACAACGTCTTCCACATACTCAGAAAGATTAATGAAGGATTATGACTTAGGGATTAGGCTTTGGAGTTTAAGCTTTTATGCGTTATGGTGTACAGCATGGTGGTTTTGGTTTCTGCATTTTTGCACTTATTTGTCTTAGAAGGCTTGTCTCACATACAGCTTCAAACTTGACTTCCATTCTTTATTGTACTTACTGATTTGCTACTACTTCAAAACATTTTGGCCGGCGCCGTGGCTCAACAGGCTAATCCTCCGCCTTGCGGCGCCGGCACACCGGGTTCTAGTCCCGGTCGGGGCACCGGATTCTGTCCCGGTTGCCCCTCTTCCAGGCCAGCCCTCTGCTGTGGCCCAGGAGTGCAGTGGAGGATGGCCCAGGTGCTTGGGCCCTGCACCCCATGGGGAGACCAGGAAAAGCACCTGGCTCCTGGCTCCTGCCATCGGACGAACGCGGTGCGCCGGCCGCAGCGCGCCGACCGCGGCGGCCATTGGAGGGTGAACCAACGGCAAAGGAAGACCTTTCTCTCTGTCTCTCTCTCTCACTGTCCACTCTGCCTGTAAAAAAAAAAAAAAAAACATTTTACATTAGGTATTTGCAGCTATATTTATATGTCTGTCTCCTCAATTCACTGACGTTCTTGCACGAAAGTATTAAGTTGGGTTCAGTAACTTCTAGTGGTTTTAACAATACTTTTTATGAAACTCCCATTCTATATCTATACTCTTTCATAAAGTGGAAATCAATACTTGATTTTTTTTGCTGCTGTGACCCTACTGCTATATATGTCATCTTCTGTCTTTTCTTAACAAAAGGAAACTATATCAACTTGATGGCTTATGCTAGAAATATTGTTGTCATTTGTCACCTATTAAATCATCAACAATTATCACCTGGCCTATTGTCATAATCTCTTACAATATTCTCTCTCTTTTTATGATCTTGCCATCTACAGTAAGTTATTTACCTAATAGACAATTATCTTGGAAAAAAATCATACTTTGCCCAAAATGTTTCATGGATGTCCAGTGGATTTAGATTAAATTCCAAAGCCGTAATATGGTCAGAACGAAGTCCTGAATCATCTGATCTCTTTAAACTATACATCAGTTTGCCCTATTTTCATCCTAATCTATAAAGTTTCAATCAAGTAGAACCCCTCCCCCGGGGTAATACTAGCTTCACAAGGTGATTTGAGAAGATTTTGGTGCCGGGGTAATACTAGCTTCACAAGGTGATTTGAGAAGTGTTTCCTCCTCTTCGATTTTTTGGGACAGTTTGTGAAATATTGGTGTTACTTCAGCTTTAGAAGTGTGATAGAATTCACCATTGACATAATATCTCTGTGGGCTTTGTTTATGAGGGGATTAGTAATTTTATCCTTTTAGTTGTTATAGATCTGTTGTGATTTTCTATTTCTCTTTAGTAAGTTTGACTTTGCAACTTACTAGAAAATTTTTTCCATTTCATATAGGCTATCTAGTATAGCATCTCTTATCATTCTTTTTAATTTTGATTAGTTTCCACATTCTGTCTTATAGCTCTTATTTTAATAATTTTCATCTTCTTGATGGCCCAAGTTCTTGGGCCCTTACACCCCCCTGGGAGACCTGGAATAAGCTCCTGGCTCCTGGCTTTGGATTGGCACAGCTTTGGCCATTGAAGCCAACTGGGGAGTGAACCAGGGGATGGAAGACCTCTCTCTCTGCCTCTCCTCTCGCTGTGTAACTCTGACTTTCAAGTAAATAAATAAAACCAAGCGAATATCTTGTTTCTACTTCCCACAAAATCTGAACAGTAAATACAAGCATACAAATAATTTCTGACAACATATGAGTCTCATCTGGGGAAAGGATAATTTATATAAATGCTACTAGTATTTTCTGAATACGTGATCATTTCAGATTATGCCCATTTGTACAGTTAACTTGGAAGATGTATATAGAAATATGAGTATCACTGAAGTGCTTAAGCTGATTTTAGCCCAAGAGTTGAGGTATTTCTTACTTCTTCCTGTAGGATTTCTTCTCGAACTTGGGAAATTGCAAGAGACTCTTGTTTATCTTGCAGCTCAATTAACTTGACTTTGGAAATGTTTTATAAGTACCTAGGAAATACAAATACATAGTTGATAAAGTTCCCCCCTGGTTACTATTTGAAACATATAAGATAGTCAACTCATAACTGAAAAATACCTTTTAGAATAATGTATAAACATTTGGAAGAAAGTGACCAAAATTTATACTTTTGTTGATTAAGTAGAACAGTATTAAGGAGCTACTAATAAAGCTAACACAATCATATCTGTTAAATGTCAAATACATGGACATATTTTTCTATCAAGAAACTAAGAACTTGGGACAAATTCATATCTCTTCTCTCCAATGCTGTAATTAAACTGTTGTAGTGATCAGATTATGCTGACTTCCTTTTAACTCACATTTTAACATACTTATAACTGAGAAAATAACATACTAGTGCAACTTAAAAAGTCTGGACAAGTAGAATTAAAAGGTAAGTTTATTTTGGTGTAAAACATTTTGAAATCCACATACCTAAGAGGTCTTCAAAATGATCATGGAAAATGCATAGTATGAAAAAAAACTATGCATAGATTTCACAATTTTTTCCATTAAGATAAACTTATCTTTTAACTTCAATTTTCAATGAGCTTTCTGAAATACCCTGGTATTTATGGCTCTGTGGCCTTTTGACATTAGTTTTCCCAATCTGACTGCTCCTTATTACAAAATCAATTGATGCACCCTTTGCAACTGCTGTCTGATGCCCTACTCCTAAAAGGGATGAGGGAAAGGCACTGCATAAGTTATCTGAAAGTCTGTATGGATTTTAACTGCTCAAAAGAATTTTAATTTTTTTATTAAAGTACTAAAACAGTAAAAAATAATTTTGATCTTCTCTTTTCAGTGTAGCTAAACATTTGTCAATATTGTGAGTATTTTCCAAGAGCCAATTTCTGATTACATTGATTTTTTTCTGGTTGGTTTTTTCTTTTTTTTAGTCTCTGTTTAATTTCTAGCATACATTTTTATTTATTTTATAGAAATATTTATTACTCCCTTCTTTCTGTTATCTTTGTATCTCATTTTCTCTTTTATTTCTAATTCCTTAAGGTGGAATTTAGTGATATTTATTTGAAAATTTTCTTCTTATATATATATATTTACAGGTATCAGTTTCCCTAAATTATGTATTAACTGTAAATCATATATTTTGATAGCTTGTGTTTTGGTTTTCATTACAATGAATGTATTTTCTAAATTTTTTTTGATTTCTTTCTATTTTTGGCTATTGTTTAATTTCAGCTTATTCTTGAAAATTTCCCATATTCACTTCTGTTGTTTCTTAATTTCATTTTATTTTAGACAGAGTGCACCTTTATATAATTTCTTCCTTCTTTCCTTTTTTGTTTCTTTCTTTGAAAGAGTTACACAGAGAGAGGAGAGATAGAGAGAGAGAGAGAGAGAGAGCGCGCGAGAGAGAGCGAGAGAGAGAGAGGTCTTCCATCTGATGGTTCACTCCCCAATTGGCCTCAATGGCCGGAGCTTTGCCAGTCAGAAGAAGCCACGAGCCAGGATCTTCTTCTGGGTCCCCTAAGTGAGTGCAGGGGCCTAAGGACTTGGGCCATCTTCTATTGCTTTCCCAGGCG
The DNA here is from genome assembly GCA_949820135.1 of Sylvilagus floridanus. Taxonomy (NCBI): domain Eukaryota; kingdom Metazoa; phylum Chordata; class Mammalia; order Lagomorpha; family Leporidae; genus Sylvilagus; species Sylvilagus floridanus. The sequence continues at coordinate 68,511,313 of OX463224.1, read as the reverse complement.
GTTGCACAGAGCTGGATCAGAAGTGGAGCAGCTGGGTCTCAAACCAGCACCCATATGGGATGCTGTCGCCTCAGGGCAGGACGTTGTTAACCTGGTGCATCACAGTGCCAGCCCCCGATATAATTTCAATTCTTTTAAATTAAAGTTTATTCTATGGACTAACATATCATCTTTTCTGGAGATTGTTTTATGTATAATTGTGGAAAATGTGTTTTCTGACTTTGTTGGATAGATTATTAAATAAATGTACATTAAGACTAGTTGGATTATGGTGTTTTCCATGTCTTCAAGTCTTCTTTTGCTTTATTCTCCCAATTATTTTCTGCATTATTGAAATTAGGGCATTGAAATATCCAAGTATTGTTATTAAAGTGTCTGTTTCTCCATTAAATTCACTCAGTTTATCCTTTCTGTATTTTTGAATTCTTTTGTTTGGTCTGTATATGTTTAAAATATCTTTTTGTTGGTCCACTATAAAAAACATTAAATTGCTTTCTTTGATTCTAGGACTATTTTTTGTCTAAAGTATATTTTGTTTGCTTTTAATATAGCTGTTCTTTTTGGGTTACTTTTCACATATGTATAATTTTTTAAAGATTTATTTCTTTACTTGAAAGTCAGAGTTACACACAGAGAGAAGGAGAGGCTTAGAGAGAGGCCTTCTATCCACTGGTTCACTCCCCAGTGAGATGCGCTGATCCAAAGCCAGGAGCCAGGAGCTTCTTCTGGGTCTTCCACATGGGTACAGAGGCCCAAGGACTGGGGCCATCTTCCACTGCTTTCCCAGGCCATAGCAGAGAGCTGGATCAGAAGTGGAGCAGCCGGGACATGAACTGGCGCCCATATGAGATGCTGGCACTGCAGCGGTGGCTTTGCTCTCTACCACAGTGCCGGCCCCAGTATATGTATAATTTTTTTTACTAATCTCTTTTTTAATTGATTTCTTTGAAAGGTGGAGTTATAGAGAAAGGAGAGACACACACATAGAGAGAGAGAAAGCACAATGTTCCATACGCTCATTTCCTCCCCAAACGGCTGCAACAACCAGGCTTGTGCCAAGGTGAAGCCAGGAGCCAGGAGCTTTATTCATGGTCTCCTACGTGGGTACAGGGGCCCCAATACTTGGGACATCTTCTGCTATCTTCCCTGGTGGGTGCAACAGCAGGGAGCTGGTTCAGAAGTGGAGCAGCTGGGACTCAAACCAATGCTCATTTGGGATGTTGGCATTGTAGGTGTGGGCTTTGCACACTACATCACAACACTGGCCCCTAACTTTTTATTTTCAACTTATTTCTTTCTTTGAATCTAAAATGCTTCTCTTATAGATAATGTATGGTAGTTCCACATTTATTTAATTCACTTTGCCAATCTTTTTATTGTAATACTTAAAACATTTGCTATTAATGCAAATATGTCTATTATTTTGATAGGTTTTATTTCTACATGTTTTATGTTTCTTTGTTCCTATATTTCTCCATTATTAACTTATTCTGTTAGATATTTTCTAGTGTAACATTTGAATTCCCTTGTTGCTTTTTTAAAATTCTAATTTTAATTCATTTTCAGTGGTTATCCATGGGGTTACAAATAACAATTTCTTACAATCTAATTTGGATTAGTGAAAAAAATTAGAAGACTTGAAAAACTTTGTTCCTATATTGATCAACTCTCTCTACTCCTTTTGCTATTATCATACAAGTAACATTTTATATATCATATGCATATCAACATATAATTATTGCTATATGTATTTGTCTTTTCAAAAGACAAATACAAATTAAAATACATTTAAACAATCTTTTATATTTCCCTATGTAGTTAAATGGTAACCTTTAATTCCTTTTACATTTTTTTCATTAATATAAAGATCCAGGTACATTTTGAATTGATTTTTGTATAAGGTATAAAGTATGGTCTTTTTTCATACTTCTGTAGAGATCCAATTTTCCCAACACCATTGATTGAAGAGACTGTCTATTTTCCAGGAAGTGATTTTAGCTGCTTTCTCAAAGATTAGTTGGTTGTAGATGTGGAATTGATTTTTGGAGATTCTATTCTGTTCCATTGTTCTATGTGTTTATTTTTATGTTAGTACCACGCTGTTTAGATTACAACTGTCTTGTAATATTTCTTGAAATCAGGTATTGTGATGCCTCCAGCTTTGATTTTGTTGTTTAAGATCATGTTAGCTATTCAGGATCTCTTGTGTCTCAGTATGAATTTTAGCACTGTTTTTTCTAGAGCTGAGAAGAATGTCATTTGCATTTTGATTGGAATCACATTAAATCTGTAAGTTGGTTTTGAGGATATTAATTTTGATGATACTAATTCTTCCAATCCAAGAACATGGAAGATTTTTCCATTTTTTTGTGTCTTCTGTTTTTTTCTTTAATGTTTTGTAATTTTCATTATATAGATCTTTGACTTCCTTGGTTAAATTTATTCCAAGGTATTTAAATTTTTCATAGCTATTGTGAATGAGACTGATCTGACAAATTCTTTCTCAGCCATGACATTGTCTGTGTTTACAAAAGTTTTTTATTTTATGTGTTGATTTTATATCCTGCCACTTTTACCAAACTCTCTTAGAGTCTTAGCAAAGTCTTTTGGTTTCCCTATATATATAGCCATGTCAAATGCAAATAGGAATAATTTGAATTCTTCCTTTCACATTTGTATTCCTTTCATATTTTCTTGCCTAATGGCTCTGGCTAAATCTTCTAGAACTATATTAAATAATAATGGTGAAAGTGGGCATGTTTGTCTTGTTCCAGATCTTAGTGGAAATGCTTACACGTTTTCCCTATTCAATATGATGCTGGCTGTGAGTGTCTTGTATATATTGCCTTGATTGTGTTGAGTAATGTTTCTTCTATACCCAATTTGCTTGATTTTTTAGCATGAAAGGATATTATATTTTATCAAATGCATCTATTGAGATCATTATAAGATTTTTATTCTTCAGTTTGTTAATGTGATGTATCATATTTATTGATTTGTGTATGTTGAACCATTTCTGCATACCAGGGATAAATCTCACTTGGTGCGAGTTAATAAACTTTCTCATGTATTGTCGGATTTAATTAGGTATTTTTTGAGGATTTTTATATTTATGTTCATCAGTGATATTGGTCTATAGTTCTCTTTCTTTGTTGTATCTTTTACTGATACATCACAGGAATTTGGGAGGATTCCCTCCCTTTTAATTATTTTGAATAGCTTGAGAATAATTGTTATTAGTTCTTTATAATTCTGGTAGAATTCAGCAGTGAAGCCATCTGGTCCTGGGCTTTTCTTTGTTGGGAGGTTTCTTTATTACTAATCCAATCTTTATTACTAATTCAATTATTATTACTAATTCAATCTCTGTCTTGGTTATTGGTCTATTTAGATTTTTTATTTCTTCATGGCTCAATTTTGGTAGATTGCATGTGTCCAGGAATCTATCCATTTCTTCTAGATTTTCTGATTTGTTGGCATATGGCTCTTTGTAGTAATTCTTGATGATTCGTTTTATTTCTGTGGTATCTGTTGTTTGTTGTCCTATTCATATTAAGATAACAGATTTCATGCATTTCAGATACATTTCCAAGGAGATAACCACACTTCCCTCACTCCTCTGCTCTCTGCCCTCGTCCTCCTTCCTCCGTCTCCCCACTTTTTATCAGTTTTTCAAAGTCATAATTTTAATCCACTCTTTACTTATTTATGTGACATGAGTTTTGCTCCAGAAAAGAAGCCTGTTAAGTTATTTCTTGGTCTATGTAATGGAAATGTCTGATAGTCAAAAACCTAACTTGATTTGCCATAGAGGATTGTATTATCTTAGGTATTTCCAAATCTAGATCAAATCTATTTGCTGATACATGGTGTAAGGATCATTTATATAAGAGGGAATATCATGAGTTTCATTCCCTTATAAGACTGTATCAGACAAAGCATCTCATACATAGCAGAATTGTGGAGATTAATGACATTACAAAAGACTTGAAAGAAGTGTGAATGCTTATATTTATCACATTTTTATTTAACTCACCAGTTTGGCTTGCACAAGTCAGATTGGACTTGGAAAATTAAGTGTTAATTCAGATCACAGCTCATGAAAGTTGAACAAGTATCTATTAGAACAGATCAACACAATACCTAACACTTGGTATATGGTTATTGACTTAATTTCTTATTTTCCATTTCACTTTCAAGATTCTCCAAAAGCAGTTCTCTTTTATCCGGCAGGGCTAATATTATATACCTTCACAGTTTTTGTTTCAAGGCTAGCTGAATTATTTTGCTATTTCTCATATAGTCTTTTGATATCTCAACCATCTTGACTTTCAACATATAACTCTGATCTACTACATTGATGAAATCATGATTATAAACAGGAAGCATAGCAAGATATAGGCAAACATAGGATGGTGGGAGGCAAACTTGTCAAAATTCAGCCACCTACAATCTCAGTGCAGTTTCTGAAGTTAATGGTGTGGAGCATGTTGTTATTTCCCCTTCAAAATGAAAAGTAAATTTCTGAAGATCATATCACCTTGATCATAAAAATGTCACAATGCTTGAGTGGCCTGTTTGGATTTTGAAGGCAAAATCCACTATATTTAACTGTTCCACTTTGATCCATTCAGAGATTTATCCTTATGGTTGCCAATTTTGGAAAGGAACAAAAACAAGCAGAGGCTCTGCAGTAAGGCATTGCATATGCAATACACTTATAGTACTCATAGTGACTAGAAATTTAAACTGAATATCTGGCAATCATTAATGAGAGAATAACAGCACAGATTTCTCAAATTTTGGGGAAAGTTTATGCCTTTTTTTGCAGAATACAAATTTTAGAGAAACAGAATGACATTTTAGAGCCTATCTTTGCATTGTACAGAAAATCTTAAAACATCCTAAAAAATCTATTTGTTTGAGAGGAGGAAGAGGGAGAAAAGGGGAGAGGGGAGAACAGATGAGGGGAGAAGAGAGGAGGGGAGGGAGGGGAGAGGAGAGGAGAAGAGAGAACAAAGAGGAGGATAGTACTAAGCATGTATGTAATACTTCTCCATTTGAGGCATCTTCTTGGAAAGGAATCAGAAAAAATTCATGTATAAACATGCTTGTAATTTAAGCTTTCCAACTATAACAGTGATAGGCACATGTTTATATCTAAAGTGAAGGGTCTTTTTAGTTCTTTAAAGTTGCATTATTTCACTTTGTACTTCACCTCTGATACGACATGATGCTGTAGTTCTTGTGCTTGTCTTCTGAATAAATATTTGTTAACTTTTATTATGATTTCTGCAAACGAAGAAAATCAGACTGTAGCATACTTGATTCAAAGAACTAGAATCATGTATATTACACATCCAATTTCAGTACATCAGCATTTTTTGCATATACATGTAGTGTCCATTCTGAAGCACCACTAATTTTCTTTCATACGAATATTATGTTTTAAAATTTAACATTATGGGTGGAGCCAAGATGGCGGAATAGTGAGGACGCGCACTAGCAGTCCGCAAAAAGATAGTTTAATAAAAACAGAGTTACTGTAGCCTCAGGAAAAATCTCACGGAAAAAAATGCAGTGGAAATTCTTCCGGACCCAGTGAATGAGACGCAGAGGACCTAGGGGAAAGTAAGTTTGCGAACGGCAAATCGTGCCTTAGGGCACGGGAGCTGCCGGGAGGGACGGGAACCGGACGGAACACAGTCGCCATTAGAATCGAGCGCTTAAACGGGAACCGATACAGGGATCCCGAGACACTGGCGGGGGGAAGCAGACGCCACGGGGGAAACAGCACAATTGAGGCGAGCCCACACGGACTCTAGCCTCTTTCGTTGCCCACCCTGCTCACTCGAGCTAGACTGAACACAGTGGGACGGCGCACGCCCGCCGGCTGAACCGGAAGCCGGGCGGAACACAGTCGCCATTGGAACTGAGCGCTTGAACGGGGGCCGATACAGGGATCCCGAGACACTGGCGGGGGGAAGCAGACCCCCCACGGGGGAAACAGCACAATTGAGGCGAGCCTGCACGGACACTAGCCTCTCTCGTCACCCACCCTGCTAATTCGAGCTAGATTAAACGCAGTGGGACAAGGCGCGCCCGCCCGCCCGCCCGCCCATCACTGAGGCAGACGGAACCAAAAACCCGAGGCTGTAGAAACCTGAAGGGGATCCAAAAACTGGGAACACACCGCGCACACAAACTCCGTTACCTTGACAACCCAGAGAAAGAGTGTGGGGAAAAAAAAAAATGCCAAATAAAAACAGATTCCGAGGGAGCAAGATCAAGGAAGACGCTATGATGACCCCAAACGGAAAAGACACCCCAAGCCAGGATTATGAAGATAATGAGATAGAAGAAATGCAAGAAGCAGATCTCAAAGAATTGATAAGAACATTAAGAAGTTCTCAAAAACAAATTCTTGAACTACAGAAATCCTTAATGGATAAGATAGAAAATCTCTCTCGCGAGAATGAAGTACTACGGAGAAATCAAAACGAAATGAAACAACTAGTAGAACAAGAAGCTACGATAGTGACAAAAAATCTTAATGAATTGAAGAATTCAATAGATCAAGTGACAAGCAATCTTGAGGGCCTTAAAACCAGAATGGGTGAAGCAGAAGAGAGAATATCGGACCTAGAAGACAGAGAACAGGAGAGGAAACAGTCAAACCAAAGACAAGAAGAGGAAATTAGAAAACTAAAAGATATCGTCGGGAATTTACAGGATACTATTAAAAAACCCAACATTCGGGTTCTAGGTGTTCCTGAAGGTATGGAGAGGGAGAAAGGATTAGAAGGCCTTTTTAGGGAGATACTAGCAGAAAACTTTCCAGGCTTGGAGAAAGACAGAGAAATCCTAATCCAGGAAGCTCATAGAACCCCTAATAAACATGACCAAAAGAGATCCTCTGCACGACATATTGTAATTAAACTCACCACAGTGAAGCAAAAAGAAAAGATCCTAAAATGTGCAAGAGAGAAACGTCAGATTACTCTCAGAGGATCTCCAATTAGACTTACAGCTGACTTCTCAACAGAAACCCTACAAGCTAGAAGGGAATGGCGAGACATAGCCCAGGTACTTAGAGAGAAAAACTGCCAGCCCAGAATATTATACCCTGCAAAGCTCTCATTTGTGAATGAAGGCGAAATAAAGACCTTTCATAACAAACAAAAATTGAAAGAATTTGTTGCCACTCGTCCAGCCCTGCAAAAGATACTTAAAGACGTGTTACACACAGAAACACAGAAACACGACCATCAACATGAAAGAAGGTAAACGAAGGGAACCTCATGGCAAAAGATCACAGGGAATTCAAAGCATACATTAGAAAATATCTGGCAAATGGCAGGGCAAACTTACCACTTATCAATAGTCACATTGAACGTTAAAGGTCTAAACTGTCCTGTTAAAAGACAGAGATTGGCTGATTGGGTTAAGGAACAAAAACCATCTATTTGCTGCCTACAAGAAACACATCTTTCCAACGAAGATCCATACAGACTGAAAATAAAAGGATGGAACAAGATATACCACGCCAACAGAAATGAAAAAAGAGCGGGTGTAACCATCTTAATATCGGACTACATAAACTTTAACACAAAAACTGTTAAGAGAGACAAAGAGGGGCACTATATAATGATTAAGGGATCAATACTACAGGAAGATATAACAATTCTCAATGTATATGCACCTAATTACAGGCCACAGGTTTATTTAAAAAATTTGTTAAGAAACTTAAAGGGAGACTTAGACCCCAACACAATAGTACTGGGGGACTTCAATACTTCACTCACAGATATTGACAGATCGACAGGACAGAAGATCAACAAGGAGACAGTAGATTTAAACAACACTATAGCCCAAATGGATCTAACAGATATCTACAGAACTTTTCATCCTACACGTAAAGCATTCACATTCTTCTCAGCAGCACATGGAACCTACTCTAGGATTGATCACATATTAGGCCATAAAGCAAGTCTCAGCAAATTCAAAAGAATTAGAATCATACCATGCAACTTCTCAGACCATGAGGGAGTGAAGTTGGAAATTAGCAACTCAGGAATCTCTAGAGCATATGCAAACACATGGAGATTGAACAACATGCTCCTGAATGAACAATGGGTCACTGAAGAAATCAAAAGAGAAATCAAAAATTTTCTGGAAGTAAATGAGGATAACAGCACAACATACCAAAACTTATGGGATACAGCAAAAGCAGTGTTAAGAGGAAAGTTTATATCAATAGGTGCCTACATCAAGAAACTGGAAAGGCACCAAATAGATGAGCTTTCAATGCATCTCAAGGATCTAGAAAATTTGCAGCAAACTAGACCCAAATCTAGTAGAAAAAGAGAAATAATCAAAATCAGAGAAGAAATCAACAGGATTGAATCCAAAAAAACATTACAAAAAATCAGCCAAACGAGGAGCTGGTTTTTTGAAAAAATAAACAAGATTGACACCCCATTGGCCCAACTAACTAAAAAAAGAAGAGAAAAGACCCAAATCAGTAAAATCAGAGATGAAAAAGGAAATATAACAACAGACACCACAGAAATCAAAAGAATCATCAGAAATTACTACAAGGACTTGTATGCCAGCAAACAGGGAAACCTATCAGAAATGGATAGATTCCTGGACACATGCAACCTACCTAAATTGAACCAGGAAGACATAGAAAACCTAAACAGACCCATAAGTGAGTCAGAAATTGAATCAGTAATAAAGGCCCTCCCAACAAAGAAAAGCCCAGGACCAGATGGATTCACTGCTGAATTCTACCAGACATTTAAAGAAGAACTAACCCCAATTCTTCTCAAACTATTCAGAACAATCGAAAAAGAGGGAATTCTCCCAAATTCCTTCTATGAAGCCAGCATCACCTTAATTCCTAAGCCAGAAAAAGATGCAGCATTGAAAGAGAATTACAGACCAATATCCCTCATGAACATAGATGCAAAAATCCTCAACAAAATTCTGGCCAATAGACTGCAACAACACATCAGAAAGATCATCCACCCAGACCAAGTGGGATTCATCCCTGGTATGCAGGGATGGTTCAATATTCGCAAAACAATCAACGTGATACACCACATTAACAGACTGCAGAAGAAAAACCATATGATTATCTCACTAGACGCAGAGAAAGCATTCGATAAAATTCAACACCCTTTCATGATGAAAACCCTAAGCAAACTGGGTATAGAAGGCACATTCCTCAATACAATCAAAGCAATTTATGAAAAACCCACGGCCAATATCCTATTGAATGGGGAAAAGTTGGAAGCATTTCCACTGAGATCTGGTACCAGACAGGGATGCCCACTCTCACCACTGCTATTCAATATAGTGCTGGAAGTCTTAGCCAGAGCTATTAGGCAAGAAAAAGAAATTAAAGGGATACAAGTTGGGAAGGAAGAACTCAAACTATCCCTCTTTGCAGACGACATGATTCTTTATTTAGGGGACCCAAAGAACTCTACTAAGAGACTATTGGAACTCATAGAAGAGTTTGGCAAAGTAGCAGGATATAAAATCAATGCACAAAAATCAACAGCCTTTGTATACACAGACAATGCCACGGCTGAGGAAGAACTGCTAAGATCAATCCCATTCACAATAGCTACAAAAACAATCAAATACCTTGGAATAAATTTAACTAAGGACATTAAAGATCTCTACAATGAAAATTACAAAACCTTAAAGAAAGAAATAGAAGAGGATACCAAAAAATGGAGAAATCTCCCATGCTCATGGATTGGAAGAATCAATATCATCAAAATGTCCATTCTCCCAAAAGCAATTTACAGATTCAACGCAATACCAATCAAGATACCGAGGACATTCTTCTCAGATCTGGAAAAAATGATGCTGAAATTCATATGGAGACACAGGAGACCTCGAATAGCTAAAGCAATCTTGTACAACAAAAACAAAGCCGGAGGCATCACAATACCAGATTTCAGGACATACTACAGGGCAGTTGTTATCAAAACAGCATGGTACTGGTACAGAAACAGATGGATAGACCAATGGAACAGAATAGAAACTCCAGAAATCAATCCAAACACCTACAGCCAACTTATATTTGATCAACGATCCAAAACCAGTCCCTGGAGTAAGGTCAGTCTGTTTAATAAATGGTGCTGGGAAAACTGGATTTCCACGTGCAGAACCATGAAGCAAGACCCCTACCTTTCACCTTACACAAAAATCCATTCAACATGGATTAAAAATTTAAACCTACGACCCGACACCATCAAATTACTAGAGAGCATAGGAGAAACCCTGCAAGACATAGGTACTGGCAAAGACTTCTTGGAAAAGACCCCAGAAGCACAGGCACTGAAAACCAAAATTAACTACTGGGATTGCATCAAATTGAAAAGTTTCTGTACTGCAAAAGAAACAGTCAGGAAAGTGAATAGGAAACCGACAGAATGGGAAAATATATTTGCAAACTATGCAACAGATAAAGGGTTGATAACCAGAATCTACAAAGAAATTAAGAAACGCCACAACATCAAAACAAACAACCCACTTAAGAGATGGGCCAAGGACCTCAATAGACATTTTTCAAAAGAGGAAATCCAAATGGCCAACAGACACATGAAAAAATGTTCAAGATCACTAGCAATCAGGGAAATGCAAATCAAAACCACAATGAGGTTTCACCTCACCCCGGTGAGAATGGCTCACATTCAGAAATCCACCAACAATAGATGCTGGAGAGGATGTGGGGAAAAAGGGACACTAATCCACTGTTGGTGGGAATGCAAACTGGTGAAGCCACTATGGAAGTCAGTCTGGAGATTCCTCAGAAACCTGAATATAACCCTACCATTCAACCCAGCCATCCCACTCCTTGGAATTTACCCAAAGGAAATTAAATTGGCAAACAAAAAAGCCATCTGCACAGCAATGTTTATTGCGGCTCAATTCACAATAGCTAAGACTTGGAACCAACCCAAATGCCCATCAACAGTAGACTGGATTAGGAAATTATGGGACATGTACTCTACAGAATACTATACAGCAGTCAAAAACAATGAAATCCGGTCACTTGCAACAAAATGGAGGAATCTGGAAAACATCATGCTCAGTGAATTAAGTCAGTCCCAAAGAGACAAATATCATTTGTTTCCCTTGATTGGCGATGACTAACTGAGCACCAAAGGGGAAACCTGTAGAAGTGAAATGGACACTATGAGAAACAGTGACTCGATCAGCTCTTGTGCTGACTGTTGTTGTACAATGTAATACTTTATCCATGGTAGTATTTTTTTTTTCTTTATCCTAGTACTAGTGGTTGAACTCTGTAATTAACACACAATTATTCTTAGATGTTTAAATTTTAACTGAAAAGTGATCTCTGTGAAATATAAGAGTGGGAATAAGAGAGGGAGGAGATGTAAAACTTGGGACATGCTCAATCGGAATGGCCCCAAATGATGGAGTTAGAATTGTGCCAGGGGTTTCCAATACAATCCCATCAAGGTGGCATGTACCAAGGCCATCTCATTAGTCCAAGTGATCAATTTCAGCTCACAATTGATCACACTGATAGGTCTAAGAGTCAAAGGGATCACACAAACAAGACTAGTGTCTGCTAATACTAACTGATAGAATGAAAAAGGGAGAGAATGATCCAACATGAGAAGCAGGATACACAGCAGACTCATAGAATGGCAGATGTCCTAAATAGCACTCTGGCCTCAGAATCAGCCCTTAAGGCATTCGGATCTGGCTCAAGAGCCCATGAGAATATTTTAGGCATGGAAAGCTAAGACACTCTGGAAAAAACAGAAGACCTAAATGAAAGATCTCTGCGAGTGAGATCCCAGTGGAAAGAACGGGGCCATCAAAGAAGGAGGTACCTTTCTCTGAAGGGAGGAGAGAACTTCCACTTTGACTATGGCCCTGTGGGAATAAGATCGAAGTCGGCGAACCCTAAAGGCTTCCATAGCCTCGGCAACTCATGACCAGAGCCTAGGGAGATTACTGACGCCATAAACAAGAGTGTCAAATTGTTAAATCAACATCAGGAGTCACTGTGTACTTACGTCTCATGAGGGATCTGTCCTTAATGTGTTATCCAATGTGAAGTGATGCTATTACTAGTACTGAAACAGTATTTTTACACTTTGTGTTTCTGAGTGGGTGCAAACTGATGAAATCCTTTCATAGTATATATTGAATCGATCTTCTGTATATAAAGATAATTGCAAATGATTAAAAAATCTTGGTGTTAAACTGGAAATTGCATAGACAATTAATCAATTTTTAAAAAAAAATCATGTAGGATCTCTGTCCTTAATGTGCTGTACATTGTGAATTAATACTATAACTAGTACTCCAACAGTATTATCATTTTGTGTCTCTATGCGAGGGCAAACCGTTGAAATCTTTACGTAATATGTACTAAATTGATCTTCTGTGTATAAAGAGAATTGAAAATGAATCTTGATGTGAACAGAAGGGGAGAGGGAGCGGGAAAGGGGAGGGTGGGGGGAGGGAGGGAAGTTGTGTGTGTGGGGGGCCATTGTGGTCCATGAGCTGTTCTTTGGAAATTTATATTCTTTAAATAAAAGCTTTATATATATATATATATAAAAAAAAAGAAATTTTAAAGCTACCCAACCCTGTAGTACCTGGCATTTTTTGTGTTAGAAATTATTGGTGAAAATACAGTTTCTGTATGTTATTCCATAAATAAAAATGAAATAAAACTGTAAAAAAAAATTAACATTATGATTCAGATTTCCTTAAATATTTTTTATTAGAAAGGCAGAGTTACAGAGACAAAGGAAGAGAGGGAGACAAAGAGTTCTTCATTCCCCAAATGGCTGCAAAGGCCGGGGCTGGGCCAGGCTAAAGCCAGAAACCTGGAATTCTAACCATATAGAGGCAGGGGCCCAAGCACAAGGACCATTGGCTGCTGCTTTCCAAGGCACATTAGGAAGGGGGTGGTTCAGACACAGAGCAGATGGAATACCCATAAGGGATGCTGGTATTGCAAGCAGCAGCTTAACCCTATGTCCCACAATGTTGGTCTTGGAATGGACTTTTTGACTTGTATCACAACCAGCTTGCATGGACCTGGCTTACAGGGAGACCCAGAGCAAGGAAGAATCCCATGCTGCCTCATCATAGGCCGATGACTATGGATGAGGTATCTGGGTTTATCTTGGCTTCTAGGGTGGACTACCCTTTTTAGACACGTGTACAATTTTTTTCTTAACAACACAGTAACTGTAGAGTTGGGAAAACCTGGAATAGAGGTGCCCTCTAGTGCTGATCTAGCAATAACACACCAACAGCAAGATTGAGGCAAACCTCCACTTAGGACTTGTCTAATGCTAACATAGTGTACGTGTCCACAGGTTCAGGGAAAATAAGCAGATGGCTTAGAATTTCTAAAAGACAGGTAGAAATAAACCAGCAAGCAGAGACTGGAAAAGATCCTGAGTCTTAGTGCAGATGCCTTGGTAGGACATTGCATGGCACGAGGCATCAAGAAATTTTTGTGAATCATGAACTCTTCTAATGAGCAACATAAATGTCAGATAGCCACTGATATATTCAAATTTTCAGATGCTGAATTCAAAGTAGCTGTTTCAAGGAAACTCAGTGAGCTTCAGGAAAACAGAGGGAATCTTTCAATAATCCAGCAGACATTTAACAGAGACGTTGTAGAACAGAAGACATTGAGTTGAAAATTACACTAAGGGGAACAAACAATTTGACATCAGCCACCAATAGCAGAACAGATAAAACAGAAGAAAGAAATAATGTTCTTTAACACATGCTATTTCGAAGATACACAGAAGAGAATAAAAAATGGGCAGTAGTGAAGAAAGCTTATGGTATTTGGGGACAGTATTAAAAGAGTGAGTATCTGTTAGTTACTGGTGTTTAAGACAAAATTGAGAAGGCCAAAGTTTACAAAGAAATGCAAAGGGATAATAACTGAACATTTCCTGAACCTAAAGAAAGAGAAAGATACCTCTGCCCAGATCAGAGGTTGAGGCTGCCAGTGAGACTTAACCCAATCAAGTCTACCCCAAGAGATATTATAGCTCTCCAAAATAAAGATAAAGGGGATTATCAGAGTTTTAGGAGAAAATAAGCAAATTATACATAAGGTGCTGCTACTTGCTTGACTAAAGATTTTTTTGGCTGAAACATTACGGAACAGGAAAGAGTAAGATGAGACTTTCACAGTATTGGAGGGAAAAACTATCTATCAGGAATATTGTACACAAGAAATCCATTCTTTTTTTGAAAGAATTATTTTATTTATTTGAAAGACAGAGGAGTTACAGAGAGAAGTAGAGCCAGAGAGAGAGAGAGGTCTTCCATTCCGCTGTTTCACTCCCCAACTGACCACAATGGCCAGAGTTGAGCTGATCGGAAACCAGGAGCCAGTAGCTTCTTCCAGGTCTCCCATGCAGGTGCAGGGGCCCGAGGAGTTGGAACATCTTCCACTGCTTTCCCAGGCCATAGCAGAGAGCTGTATCAGAAGAAGAGCAGCTGGGACTCGAACCGGTGCCCAGATGGGACGCTGCAGACTGGGGCTTTAACCCACTTTGCCACAGTGTGGGCACCAAGAAATCCATTCTTTAGATACTAAGGAGAGATAAAGATATTCTAAAAATCAGAGACTGTTAGCAAAAGCTCTGCCCTACAAATTTTTCTTCAAACTGAAAGACCAAGATGCTAATGGGTAAAGAGAAAATATCAGAAGGTAGAAAACTCACTGTATAGAGTGTCTAAAAGTAAACTTACATATCTATAGACAGTTTTGAACCCTTTCATGAGGGTTCAAAAAACACAAATTGAAGAAATGGTTTTTGGAAAATTTTGGATGGCTATGTGCAGAGGAATAAAACTAGGCTCTATCTTTCAATACAATAATTAAGTCAAACTTGATTAAGGATTTAATTGTAGTACCGAAACTATGAAATTATTGGGAGAAAACAGAAGGGATGCTTCAGGACATTTGAAATGAACAAATATTTTATGCACAAATGCAGGAAACAAATGCAAAAATATAGTCAGTATTTGGCACAGACATTATGCAGCTGCTTGTGGTGGCTTCACCCTACAGCAAAGTGCCTGGGCTCACATTTCAGCTCTGCTCTTGATTCCAGCTTCTTGCTAATGCACACCCTGAGAGGCAGCAGGTTATGGCTCAAGTTGTTGGGTCCCAGACTGAATTCCCACTTTCTGTCTTTGAGTTGGTCCAGTTCTCGCTGTTGTGGGCCTTTGTGGAGTGAACGAACCAGATGATGGAAGATCTCTCTATGTCTATTTTCTCTTTCTCTGCCTTTCAAATAAACAATAAATAATGAAAATTCAAAAATAATTATATACAGATTGGATTTCATCAAACTAAAGACCTTCTGCAAAGCTTGAGAAACAATCAAAAGAGTGAAAAGGCAACCTCCTGAATGGGAGAAAATATTTGCAAGCTAATCTGACAACAGGTTAATAAACAGAATATATAAGGGACACAACCCAAAAGCATAGAAACAAACAATCCAGCTAAAAATTAGGCATTAGATGTGAATAAACATTTTTCAAAGGGAGTCATACAAATGGGCACCAGGTACATGAAAAAAGTGCACCTTCACTCATCATCAAGGAAGTGAAAATTAAAACCATCATTAGTTCTCACCTCACTGCAGTTAGAAATGCTATCATAAGAATGATTAAAATAAATCAAATCCTGCTGAAGATGTGGATAAAAGAGAATCACTATACATGGTGGAAATGTAAATTAGTACAGTCATTGTGGAGGGCAGCATGAAGGTTCCTCAAAAAATTAAAAATAGAACTGCCATATGACACAGCAATCCCAATTTCTGGATATATATCCGAAAGACATGAAATCAATCTGTTTATGAGACATCTGAACCCCATTTTTATTACAGCACTATTCATAATAGGCAAGAAATTACAATGTCTAAGTGTCTATAAATTCATGAATATGTAATGAAAATGTAAACTTATACAGAATATAATGAAATGCTGTAATATGTAGCAATATGAAGATTATTACATTAAATAAAATAAGCTCAGCAAAGAAAGGAAAATACCACATGATTTCACTCATGTGAAATATTTAAAAAAATCAAGATATCATACAAATGGGGAATAGAATGGTACTTATAAGATGCTGGAGAGCCCGGCGCCGTGGCTCACTTGGCTAATCCTCTGCATGAGGCACTGGCATCCCATATGGGCACTGGGTTCTAGTCCCGGTCGCTCCTTTTCCAGTCCAGCTCTCTGATGTGGCCTGGGAGGGCAGTGGAGGATGACCCAAGTGCTTGGGCCCCTGCACACACATAGGAGACCAGGAAGAAGTACCTGGCTCCTGGCTTCAGATCGGCACAGCGCCAGCCATGGCAGCCATTTGGGGGGTGAACCAGCAGAAAGAAGACTTCTCTCTCTCTCTCTCTCTCTCTCTCTCTCTCACTGTCTGTAACTCTACCTGTCAAATAAATAAATAAAAAAAAACTCAAAAAATATGCTGGAGGGACTTAGGGGAAGAGAGGTATGGGAAAAGGTGGATTAATGAGCAATAAGTTTTAGTTAGGCTGGAGAAAGAAGTTCCAGTATTTTGCTGCATGCTATGATGACTACAGGTAATAATAATAAAAGTGAATGATTTGAAAATCAATCAATATAATCTACAATGTTAACAGGCTAAAGAAGATGATATATCAATTGATGCAAAAAATGTATTTGACAAAAATCAATACCGACTCATGACACAAACTCTGAGAAAACTGGAACAGAAGATAACTTTCTCAATCTGATAATCCAAAAATAAGCTACACATAATGGGAAAATGACAGTCTGTTAAATAAAAATGGTGTTGGAAAAACTTGATATTCACATGCTGAATAATGAAGCTAGGGGCCAGAGTTGTTGTGCAGCAAGTCAAGCCACCTACAGTGCTGGCATTCCATATCAGAGTGCTGCTTCAAGTGTCTGTTGCTCCGCTTCAGATTTAACTCCTCACTAATGCACATGGGACGTGGCAGATTACGGCTCAAGTACACTGGATCTTGTAACCCAAATGGCAGAACAGAATGGAGTTCCAGGCTCCTGGCTTCAGCCTGGCCCAGCCCTGACTATTATGGCCATTTGGGGATTGAACTAGTGAATGAAAGACCTCTCTCTTTTTCCGTTTGCCCTTCTCTCTCTCTCTTTCTCTCTCTCTCTCTCTCACTCTCACTATCGCTCTAGCCTTTGCTCTGCCTTTCAAGTAAATAAAACAAATCTTTAAAAACAAAATAAGAGGGGCCAGCACCGTGGCTCACTTGACTAATCCTCTGCATGTGACGCTGACATCCCATATGGGCGCCAGGTTCCAGTCTTGGTAGCTCCTCTTCCAGTCCAGCTCTCTGCTGTGGCCTGGGAGGGCAGTGGAGGATTGCCCAAGTGCTTTGGCCCCTGCACCCGCTTGGGAGACCAGCAAGAAGCACCTGGCTCCTAGCTTCAGATCGGCACAGCATGGGCTGTAGCGGCCATTGGGGGGTGAACCAATGGAAGGAAGACCTCTCTCTCTCTGTCTCTCTCTCTCTCTCACTGTCTATAATTCTACCTGTCAAATAAAAAAAAGATAAATAAAAAAAAAGAATGAAGCCAGATCCTTATCTGACCACATTAAATATCAAATAAAATGAATTAAAACTTTAAATGTAAGACTCAAACTTTGAAACAACTAAAAGAAACTATAAGGGAAAACATGTTTTGAAGGGTACGAACCTGAAATCACAGGAAACAATAGAAAACACAAAAGTAGAACTACATCAAGCTTACATGTTTCTGCATAGAAAAGAAAACAAGCAACAGAGTGAAGAGACAACTTAGGTACTATGAGAAGAGATTCACAAATCATACATCTCATGAGAGTTAATACCCAAGGTATATAAGTAACTCAAATAAATTAATAGCAAGAAGACCATGAAATTTTTAAAAAATGGGCAAAGACTATGAATAGACTTCTCAACAGAAGACATTAAATGACCAATAAATACATTTAGAAGATACTCAACATTACTCATCATCAGGATAGAAAATAAAACCATGATGAGATATAGTCTCATGTATGCAAGGATGGCTATCATCAAAAGGACAAAGAGTATTGGCAAGGAAATGGAGAATGGAACTCTTTTTAAAAAGGTTTATTTATTTATTCATTTGGAAGGCAGAGTGACTGAGACATATCTTCCATCCACTGGTTCACTCTTCAAATGGCTGCAACAGCCAGGGCTACGCCAAGCTAAAACTAGGAGCCAGGAACTCCATTTAGGTCTACCATGTATATAGCAGAATTCCAAGTACTTGAGCCCTCATATATTGCTTTCCAGTTGCATTAGCAGGGAACTAGATCAGAAAAAGAATAGTGAGCATCCAACCAGTACTACAATGTGAGATGCAGACATCCCAAGCAGCTACCCAACCTGCTGCACCAGAGTGCTTGCCTGGAAAATGGAACTCTTGTACACTGTTGGTGGGAATGTAAACTTACATAGTCATTATGGGTAAAAGAATGGAGGGACCTCAAAAAACTAAGAAGAGAATTACCATCTGATACAGAAATTTCACTTCTGGGTATATAGCCAAAGGAAAGGAAAAAGATATATCAAAGAGATACCTGCATTTCCATGTTCATTGCAGCATTATTGACAATAGCCAAGCCATGGAATCCAAGTGTCCATGAACAGATGGATGGTTAAAGAAGCATGGTATATATACACTGTGAAATACCATGCAGCCTTAAATAAAGAAGGAAATCCTATTATTTGTGACAACGTGGATGAACCAGGAGGACATTTTGCTTGGTTAAACAAGTCAGGCACAAAGGAGACAAATGCATCATAATCTCACTTGTATGTGGAATCTAACAAAGTTGAACTTGTAGAATAATAATTATCAACAATGGGGGGAAGATAGATGAGAGGGCAATGCGTAGATGGTCAAAGAGTAAGAAGTTTCAATTAGATGGAGAAATGAGTTTTGGAAATTTATTGCACAGCAGAGTGATTATAGTAGTAATAGTGTATACTTGAAAATTAAGAGAGTAAGCTTTAAATGTTTTCACTACAAAAAGTATGTGATATGATGGGTATGTTAATTAGCTTGAATTAAGCATTCTACAATGTACACATATACTGAAATATCACATATACAATAAATATACACAAATTTTTATTTGACAATTAAAAGCAAGATTATTTTAAAACTATTGCCAACATTATACTTAATGGTGGAAAACTTAATGCCTTCCTGTTAGATAGTGAATAAATTAAGGGAGTTCATTTACCTTTTATCTCCAGTATAGTTGCTGGAAGATTTAGACAGTGAACTACCACAAGGAAATGAAACCAAAAGAATACAGATCAGAAACAAAGAAATAAAACTAACCCTATTATGGATAACATGGTTACATGGAGAATTCCAAGGAACCAGCAAGAAAATCTTAGAACTAAAAGTAACTTCTACAACATCACAAGATACAAGGTAAATAAACAATAAAATATGTTTCTCTATACTGGCAATTAACATATACATGCTAAAATTCATAATAATATCTTTTCAACAGCTCAGTATACAAAGAAGAAATACTTAGATGGTGCAAATCTAATACGACACTTACAAGATCTATAATTTAAAAACTACGTTGATAAAGGAAATAAAAGAAAATCTAAATGAATGGGGGTGCCAGCACTGTGGCTCATTTGGTTAGTTCTCCGCCTGTGGTGCTGGCATCCCATATGGGCGCCGGGTTCTAGTCCTGGCTTCTTTTCCAGTCCACTCTCTGCTGTGGCCCGGGAAGGCAGTGGAGGATGGCCCAAGTGCTTGGCCCCTGCACCTGCATGGGAGACCAGGAGGAAGCACCTGGCTCCTGGCTTTGGATTGGCACAGCACCGGCCCTGGCAGCCATTTGGGGAGTGAACCAGCGGAAGGAAGAGCTTTCTCTCTGTCTGTCTCTCTCTCACTTTCTAACTCTATCTGTCAAAAAAAAATCTAAATGAATGGAAAAATCTACTGTTCTGGTGGATTGGAATGCTTAATACAGTAATGATGTAGACTCTTCCAAAGTGATATGCAAATTTATACTAGTTCTTCTCAGAATCAGAGGATTTGCCAATAGATAAGATTGCTCTAAAATGTAGAAAGTAAGCTGGCTATAATTTAAAAGATTGAAGGAAATACAAAAAAGATCCATTTCACTAACAGTTCCTGTACAATGGAATTTTACTAAAAGGCAAGCTTATATTGGTGCCAAGAATGATATCTCACAACAAAGGGTATTCAAAGAAAACCTATTATGAAAAAAAAAAACACATGGATTTCAAAACATTTTTTCACCAAAAGAAACTTATCTTTAAATTCAATTTTCCATGAATCTTTTGAAAACCCTTCACATAGGTAGAAAGCTATTATTTATGGTGGTATAGCACATGAATCAATGAAATAGAATGGAGAACCCAAAGGTATACCCATAAGCATTTGCTCATTGATTTTTGTTTAAATGCAAATGCATTTAAGTGAAGGAAACAAAGCCTTTCCAAATGGAGCTGGTGCATTTGGGCACCTGTGGATTTGGGTTTGGTATATTTGTGGACAAAGCCTAATCCAAGTTTCATGCATTGTACTTGTACAAAAATTGATGCAGGCTGGGGACATGCTCAATCGGACTTGCCCCAAATGGTAGAGTTAGAAATGTGCCAAGGGATTCCAATACAATCCCATCAAGGTGGCATGTACCAAGGCCATCTCACTAGTCCAAGTGATCAATTTCTGTTCACAATTGATCATAGTGATAGAACTAAGAGTCAAAGGGATCACATAAACAAGACTAGTGTCTGCTAATACTAACTGATAGAATCAAAAAGGGAGAGAACGATCCAACATGGGAAGTGGGATACACAGCAGACTCATAGGATTCCAGATGCCCTAAATAGCACTCTGGCCTCAGAATCAGCCCTTAAGGCATTCGGATCTGGCTCAAGAGCTCATGAGAGTATTTTAGGCATGGAAAGCCAAGACACTCTGGGGAAAAAAAAAACAATAACAACACCACCACCACTAAATGAACGATCTCTGTGAGTGAGATGCCAGTAGAAAGAATAGGCCATCAAAGAAGAAGGTACCTTTTTCTGAAAGGAGAGAACTTCCACTTTGACTATGACCTTGTCTAAAAAAGATCAAATTCAGCAAACTCAAAACGCCTCCATAGCCTTGGCAACTCATGACTAGAGCCTAGGGAGATTACTGATGCCATAAACAAGAGTGTCATATTGTTAAGTCAACAACAGGAGTCACTGTGCACTTACTCCTCATGTAGGATCTCTGTCCTTACTGTGTTGTTCAATGTGAATTAATGCTATAACTAGTATTCAAATATTATTTTACACTTTATGTTCTGTGTGGGTGCAAACTGATGAAATCTTTACTTCATATATACTAAATTGATCTTCTGTATATAAAGATAATTGAAAATGAATCTTGATGTGAATGGAATGGGAGAGGGAGCGGGAGATGGGAGGGTTGCGGGTGGGAGGGAAGTTATGGGGGGGAAACAGCCATTGTAATCCATAAACTGTACTTTGGAAAATTATATTTACTAAATAAAAGTTTAAAAAAAGAAACCTAAAATACTCAGGAATAATCTAACAAAAATGTATAAAAGTTCTCAATGAAAACTATAAAACTTTATGAAAGAAATTAGACAAGGCATAAATAAATGGAGTTGTATGTCATGTGTAAAAAATAAAATGCAAAACTAAAGAACTTGAAGGGAAGAATAAGAGAACATCTTTGGGATTTAGGGCTACACAAAGAATTCTTAGAATTCATAAAAATTCCATAAATATGGAGCTGGTACATCAGACTTCAACAAAATTTAAAATGTTGGCTTTGTAAAGTGTTCTGTGAAGAAGAGAAAGAGCGAAGCTACAGACTAGAATATATTTATAAATCATACATTATTAGTATATAGAATATATTTTTTTAAAAAAACTTTCAAAACACCAGCTTTAGAAACAACAATTTAACTAGAAAATGGGCGAAAGATTGGAAGGCAATCTCCCTGAAGATATATACAGGTGGCAAATAAGCACACAGAATGGTCAATCTGATTAGCTTCTAGGGAAATTCAGATTGAACCAGAGCAAGGTATCACTTCAAACCAATAAAAATACCACTACATAAAAAAGTGACAACACTAAATGAAAGAAAGATGCAAGGAAATTATTATCCATACATTTCTGGTAATGATGTAAAATGGTACAGTCATTCTGGAACACAGTTTGGGAATTTCTTGAAAAACTAAACATCCAATTAACATGCAACTCAGTAATTACACTCTGATTTTCTCACAGAGAAATGAAAACTTACGTTCACATTAAAATCACGCACAAATCTTTATAGAAGCTTTTATTTTTAACAGCCACAAATGGGAACCAACCCATATGTTCTTCAACTGGTGCATATTTTTTTAAAGATTTTCATTTTTTTTTTATTTGAGAAGAAGAGTTACAGACACAGAAAAGGGGTGATAGAGAGAAAGGTCTTACATCTTCTGGTTCACTCCCCAAATGGCTGCAGTGGTCAGAGCTAGAAAGATCTGAAGCCAGGAGCCAAGAGCTTCCTTCAGGTCTCCTATGCTGGTGCAGGGGTCCAAGCACTTAGGCCATCTTCCGTTGCTTTCCCAGGCCATAGCAGAGAGCTGGATAGGAAGAGGAGCAGCTGGGACTAGAACTGACTCCCATTTGGGACGTCAGCACTGCAGGCAGAAGCTTATCCCACTAAGCCACAGTGCCAGTGCGTATTTTAACAGACTGACGTACATTAATAATATTAACTAATATTCATCAATAAAAGTGATAAACTGTTAATCTGTTGGTATGCCCAGAGACTGGGATAAATTTCTAGAGAAATATGCTGCATGAAAAAAAGAAGACAAAGAATTCCAAAATATTACTTAATATATACTTTTTAAAAATATATCATTCCAGAAATGGCAAATTCCAGAAATGAGAACAAATTTATGTTGCTAAGGGTAAAAGAAAAGATAGAGCAGGAGAGAAATGAGTCTGCCTATAAAATGGTAACATCAGAATCCTCTCTATCTGGATTAGGATGCAATTTCTGATAATGTGTTATCATTTGGTAACACATTACCACTATGGGAAACTAGGCAAAAAGGGGCACAGAACAGTTCTATATTATTTCTTGTGGCTCTATGACATATTTTTGTTTAACAATTTTCTTTTCTATAGGCTAGATCATATTATATGCAAAGAATTTTGCTGCATAGAAATCACTATCTATTTCATATTGTATTATAGGGAGAAAATAGCCAAAGCAGTGCATATTACTGGCTTTAAAGAATTTTTGTTACCTTATTTTTTTTTTAAAAAGATGTATTTATTTTATTTGAGAGGCATAGCTACAGTGAGAAGGAGAGACAGAGAGAAAGGTCTTCCATCTGCTGGTTCACTCCCCAAGTGGCTGCAACAGCTGCAGCTGAGCTGATCTGAAGCCAGGAGCCAGGAGCTTCTTCCAGTCTCCTATGCAGGTACAGGGTACCAAGGATTTGAGCCATCTTCTACTGATGCCTCTTGTGATGTGGCATTCAACATTGGAGTGTTGATCTGAGGCTGTTCTGCTTCCAACATAGATTCCTGAGCATGCACCTGGGAGAGCAGTGGAAGATGGCCCAAAATACTTGGGTGCCTGACTTTGGCCTGCTGCAGTCTAGGCTGTAGAGACGATTTGGGAAGTAAATGGGCAGATGAAAGATATCTCCCTCTCTCTCTCTCTCTCTCTCTCTCTCTGCACCTTTATAACTCTGTCACTCTGCTTTTCAAATAAAGAGATACATCTTTTTAAAAATTTATAGAAAGTTGGCACTCCGGTGTACTAGGCTAAGCCTCCACCTGCAGTGCTGGCATCCTATAAGGCTGCCAGTTCAAGTCCTGGCTGCTCCTTTTCTGATCTAGGTCCCTATTGATGGCCTGGGAAAGCAGTGGAAGAAGACCCAAGTGCCTGGGCCCTTGCACCCATGTGGGAGACTTGGAAGAAGCTCCTGGCTCCTAGCTTCAGATAGACCCAGCTCTGGCCAATGTGGCCATTTGGGGAGAGAACCAGTGGATGGAAGACATGTCTCTCTGTCTCTCCCTCTCTCTGCCTGTAACTATATCCCTTGAATACCTAAACAAATCTTTCAAAAAGTTACATAAGAACTTTAGACACCTTAACTTGTAATTCAATGCTTCCTCTATGACATCATGGCTTTAAGGAGTGTTACTCAAATGGCGTCAGTGGTTAAAAGAAGAAATTTTCTAGCAGTTTCAATCCATAGCAAATCTCACACATTCTATGCATCTTATAACATTTACACCTCTCAGTTACTCTGTGAGACTTTTAATCTCATTATACAGAATAGGAATCCAAGCTTTGCAGAGGTTAAGTAAATTGCCCACGATTACTTTCAAGATTGTCCTATACCAAAGACTGTGGCTTTCGTTTGCGAAGGAGTATGACATGATAGAAAGAACTGAAGATTGCCATGGAATGAGATGGCAAGGATTATAACCCTGAGGCTGTGGGGGAACTGTGATAGCCTCTCTTTCATGTAACTTTGCTGATAAACTTCTGTTTCCTAAGTTTCTGAAACATTCCCTTTCCCTATCCTCTGTCCTATCTTTTTTCCCCTCTAGTATCTCTTTTGGTCTCTTGGGCTTCTGTCATCCCAAAACATCATAAGAAGGTGCAAGATAAATGAGTCTTTCCTGGCGTGGCTTGGTTTTTGACCGTAGGTGGAGCCTCTGTAGGATCTTTCTTCGTCTGATGCTACATTTTCTTTTACATCTATTCCCTGAATACAAACAAGCTGGCCATCTAAGGAGGAGACCAATGCATCAATGGCTTGTGAATAAAGTGAGTGGATTCTGTTATCTGCTGATTTCTCCTCTAAGTGGCTGGTTCTGCTGTATCTTTAGCTCTGTCCAATGCATTCATCTTCCTATTCCTCTCTATGCCTAACAAAAGCACAAATACTAAACTATAGTCAACTTTTATTCTCAAATATGTCATTTTAAGTAATCCATTTAATGCTTTATTTCTGTTCATTTCCACCCAAATCCTTTGTACATTCTTCCTTCTCTGTCTATACTGCCTATTATCACACAGTCCTCCATTTTCCCAGCCTTCTTTGCTTACATGTAACCACTACAATACTTTGGCTAATTAGTAAATAAAATAGACCAGATAATAGGAATTGCTTCTAGAAGGAGAGACATCCTAGTAAACAATCTGTGTCTGCATAAATCTGGATAGTTTTGAAGGGAAAGTGAAGGTCTGAAATGTGGTGGATGTTTCTCACAGAGAGAAGTCTATGTGCAAAATCACAGAAAAAAAGAACATCATGACACATTTAAAAAATGGAAAGTTAGTAGGTAATGACTGAATTGTTGTAGAATAATTAAAAGGAAATACATTTCTATGATTTACTGGAGATTTTTTATATATTCTCCATAACTGGATGCTCTTATAATCAGACATTTTTACATAGCTATATGAGTATAGAAACTAGTGGAGGTTGGGGTGATAAAAGTTTAGCGTGGAGGAAGAAAGAATAGGTAAGAGGCTATTGAAATAGTTAAATCAAGAAATAACAAGGTCCCGGTATATGGGATTAGAGGGGAAGGTGGTAGAAAGAGTACAGCAGAAAGGGGACATATGAGTGAGATAATTGAAGAGGCAGTTTAGATAGGGCTTACATCAGCTGGGATTGCAATGCGTGCTGAGGAAGGAAGAGTATAGAATATCTAGGAAATTTCCCAATCTTTGGAGAAGATGACTACATAGAAGGTAATGTCCTTCATTGTGAAAGAGGAAAAACAGAATTACAAGATTATTTTGGAGACCTATTGTACTTGAGGAACTCATGTAACATCCAAGGAATGAGGTCAACTCAACGCTGTACCAGTAAGGACATGTGGATTCACTTCAGCTACATAGTTCTTCCTTTACCTACGTGATAGCAGTAATGATATGGCAAATAAAAGAATATGTAGGACTTCAGGGGCTTTAGTAGGAGTAATAATGTCAGGAAACTCAGCACAGCTATGGGAAATGAGGAAAGAGCAGAGATGACCCATGAGCCAGATTTGAAGGCTACATAGAACAGAATTATGTTCATGGATATTGCATGATAAACACATGATAAACATGTTGTGTGCAGTACCAGAAGGGTATCCAATAAAATGTAGAGTGTAGCAAAAGATACAATATTGGTAAAAGCAGTTTCAGAAGATGAAGTAACGGTAGGCCTTCTTCTATAGTTTGAACATAATTGCATAGACAATGGGACACTATGGATGAGTTTTAGGTAGAGGAGTCAAATGGTGAGATTTGAGCTTCCTCAGGAGACAGACTAGAGGCTGAAAGGTCAACTGGGAGTCCCTGCAGAGGAGGCTAATCATTGTTCAT
This sequence comes from Sylvilagus floridanus, assembly GCA_949820135.1. Classification (NCBI taxonomy): domain Eukaryota; kingdom Metazoa; phylum Chordata; class Mammalia; order Lagomorpha; family Leporidae; genus Sylvilagus; species Sylvilagus floridanus. The sequence goes on along the minus strand of OX463224.1, from coordinate 68,484,778 downwards.
GTGCAGAGAATGAAATGTGATGGTAGAAAAGCACGGAGGCCTGAGGCAGAAAGACCATAAAGCACAAAGACATACACATAAAATAGATATTGAGGAGAAAGAATCAAGGGTAGATAAGGTCATGAAAGACAGCTGTAGATCTGAGGTTCTTATTTATCAAGCTAGTGTATGTGGGGTGATATTCATGGCGAATTAAAGTTCATGGATGAGAAGCTGAGAATTTGTCCCCACTACCAGATTCTGAGCTCTCTGTGTCTCATTTTTTTTATTTCACAGATGAAGTTAGACAGTGAGACAGACAGAGAGAAAGGTCTTCCGTCCGTTGGTTCACTCTGCAAATGGCTGCTGCAGCTGGGTACTGCACCCATCTGAAGCCAGGAGCCAGGTGCTTCCTCCTGATCTCCCGTGCGGGTGCAGGGGCCGAAGCACTTGGGCCATTCTCCACTGCCCTCCTAGGCCACAGCAGAGAGCTGGACTGGAAGACAAGCAGCCGGGACTGGAACCGGGCACCCATATGGGATACCGGCGCCACTGGTGGAGGATTAACCAAGTGAGCCAAGGCGCCGGCCCCTCTGTGTCTTATTAATGTTTTATGTAACAAAACTTAACCTGTGGTCTGTAACACATTTCAGCCACCATACATTTTGAAACTAAATACAATTGTGATTTAGGGTGGTAACAGTGGGATGGATGGGATATGCAGGTCATGGGTATAGACATTTCATATTTGCATTACAGTAATGTAGCATGGGAGAGAGGCCAACCGCTCAAGTGCTGAGTCATACTCAAGTACTCACAGTAGAGCATGAAGAGAAGAGAAACTCAGAGAATGAAAGCTGGTTGGAGTTTGATTGGCGAGCACATTCTGCTTCTACTAAGGTTGGAAGAACAGGGTTAAAATTAAAAGTAAGGAATCTGCAAATACTCTACCTCTTTCTTTCAAATCCTTTCCTTGTATCCCCACTTGGTTTGAGTATTTCTTACAATATATGCTTTGCCTTTCCATAATCATTCAGTAATTCCAATTTGCACAAGTTCTGTGAAATTACGGAAGTTGAGTTATAATTCTAAACATTTGGTGTGGCTGCTTTAAAATGTCATTCAGTAGCCTTTCAGATAAACTCCACTAAAAAAGGATAATAGAAATTATCACACTATACCTCATAGTGTACATTTATATGTCAATGCTTGTTAATAAATGAAAAATAAAAACAAACAAAAATCTAAAAAAATAAGTTATCTTCTAGGAACAAAACAGCATTCATATATCCAACTGACAGCAGCCGTTCTTCCTCATCTCTGCACTGCCTCCCAACACTGTGACCATTCAGGGTCAAAGGGTAAAAATTACCCCTTCTTAACAACTTCCATGTTGATATGCCAACTTTTATTCCACATCAAAAACAGCAAAGGTTTAAAATGTTGAAGGATAAGTTTTAATCCTTGATATCAAAATAAACAAACTGCCTACTCCTGTAAATTATGTGTTATATTGGTCTTGGTGCTGCACTCCCATTTTAAGAGATCATAGCTTTCAGAAGTGATGAGATTATAATCTGCCATCTGGTATCCACTTCCTAATGTGGTTTCCAAGTGGGTCCCAGGCCCTCTTTCCAAGTACTGGTTAAGTAGGACTTGCATTGCAGAGTTGCTGTAATCTTGTTCTGCCTTGCTCTCATTTCTTTACAAGGGGGAACTGCCTCACCAGCGGGCCCCCAAGATTCCCTCACATGTTTTATATTTGGCGTATATCTTACAGTGCTTCCTTCATGTCAAAGATTTTGGAATCTGTGAGCTTCGGACTTTCTGCATCTCTTAATAATCTATGTGACACAGATCAAGTCATTTACTTTCTCTATACCTCAGTTTTTTTAGACATTAAGTGTGTCTATTGATTTTACTATCTCATAGGATTGTTCTGAAGAGCAAGTTAATTGATACTGAAAACATTTTACAATAGTGTTCATGATAATAATGCATAGTAAATATACTATTGCCTTATATATTATTGTTGTTTCTGTATTTTATAACATCATTTCCTCAAAACAGAATCATAATCCAAATTATAGACAAACTCTCACTTTAGGGTAGGCCAGACAGTCTTACTGTTTTTTTTTACATATTAAAATATATTAGTATTGTATTTTCACCATTAAAATTTATGACTTTATTCTTTCCTTCTTGTCTTTTAATGGGACAAAAAAGGGATGTGGTAACCAACCAGTGTCACGTTTGGTTGGTGTTTCTACACTAACCTCCCTTCCTGTCCTTAATCCAAAGTAATTTCTTTTTGTCCATATGTGTCTCAGGTGATTTCTGATTAAAGAAGATAGCAATGACCTCAGCCCATTGATTAATTATATCCACTACACACATTGTATCCTGTTACCAAGAGAAAGGCTAAGTTCTTGCTGGTGCCTCTTGGAGACTTCATTCTCATTTGAAGAGCAGTGGCAAGACTGACACCATGGAGCGGAGGAACCATAGTTGGAGAGTGCATGAGTTTGTGTTGCTGGGTTTCCCAGCTCCTGTGCCACTGAGGGCCCTGATGTTTGCCCTTTCTCTACTGGCCTATGTGCTGGTGCTGACTGAGAACATGCTTATCATTATGACCATCAGGAACCATTCGACCCTCCACAAACCCATGTATTTTTTTCTGGCTAATATGTCCTTCCTGGAGATCTGGTATGTCACTGTCACTATCCCAAAGATGCTTGCTGGTTTTGTTGGGCTCAAAGAAGATCATGGACAGCTAATCTCCTTTGAAGGCTGCATGACACAGCTTTACTTTTTCCTGGGCTTGGGCTGCACTGAGTGTGTTCTTCTTGCTGTTATGGCCTATGATCGCTATGTGGCCATCTGTCATCCTCTTCAGTATCCTGTCATTGTCAGTGACCGGCTATGTTTGCAGCTGGCAGCTGGTTCCTGGGCTGGGGGTTTTGGCATTTCAATGGTCAAAGTTTTTCTCATTTCTCGCCTCTCTTACTGTGGCCCCAACATCATCAATCATTTTTTCTGCGATGTGTCTCCATTGCTCAATCTCTCTTGCACTGACATGTCCACTGCAGAGCTTACAGACTTTGTCCTGGCCATTTTTATCCTGCTGGGACCACTCTCTGTCACTGGAGCCTCCTACGTCGCCATTGCTGGTGCTGTGTTGCGCATCCCTTCAGCTGCTGGACGCCACAAAGCCTTTTCCACCTGTGCCTCTCACCTTACTGTAGTGGTCATCTTCTATGCAGCAAGTATCTTCATCTATGCCCGGCCAAAGGCACTCTCAGCTTTTGACACCAACAAGCTGGTTTCTGTACTCTATGCTGTCATTGTTCCATTGCTCAACCCCATCATTTACTGCTTACGCAATCAAGAGGTCAAGAGAGCCTTGCGCCATACTTTGCACTTGTACCAAGGCCAGGATGCCAACCCCAGGAAAGCTGGTAGAGACAGGTAGAGAGTAGGCGAGAAGTCTAGTAAAATGCTGTTGAACTGGGGCTAAATGTCTCCTAGGAAGTCCAGTGGAATTCTTAGGGCCTAAAATAGAGGATAGAGTTTCAAGGACATCACCAAGCAACTGGGAATTCTCCCTTGTAACTAGGCAAGGAAGAGGAAGAAGGATGGTTTGCAAGCATAATCTGATTTCTTCAGGACAGCTCATGAAATACAGGTTAGAGACAGGTTCCATAATGTTTGCACTGTTGTAATTTACACAAACCCAGCTACATTGAAGGAAGCACAGACTTCATTATAGGAAGGTGACAGAAAATTTCTTGATAAGCTCTCTTCTAGTCACAGACCATGAACTGTATATTCAGGCCCAGATAGTGATCATTCTAATGTGTGTTATAAGGCAAGAAGATGAGTAACCAACAAGTTCTGTCTTGGCAATATATCATCTCCTGGACCACACGAAGTTATCTAGCTTCATTTCCTAGTTTACCAAGATCGATCTACATTGAATAAGTGGCTGAGTGCAGTTGCTTATTTAATAATATGTCTCCCTAATTAGATTATAAGCTTCCTGGAGACAGAATCACAGTTGCTTGTGCATCATTTTATGATCAATACCATTATAGTATCTAATACATGATAGTTATGAAAAATAAAATAAATAAATATAATTTAGGGCCATGTAGGCAAGTCATGTGATTCATGCCTGTAGATGGGATTGACAGGTGCAGCAAACAAATCTCTCATATTTCACTAGGATACAAGAAGCTGAAAATTGACTCAGCCTGGCAGGAAGGAAATTGGGAAATATACATTACAAACTCTAAAAATGTTGAGGTCATTCTGACTCAGAAAATATGTGTAGACATTTTAATTTTTAATGACAAAATCATAAATTTCCTTAACTTCCACAAATAAGGCATTGGTTAGAAGCCAGCATTGTGGTGCAGTAGGTTAAGTTACAGCTTGTGATACAGACATCCCGAATCAGAGTGCCAGTTTGAGTCTTTCCCTCTTTGCTTCCAATCCAGCTTCCTGTTAGTACACCTGGAATTAGCACAAGGAGGCCCAGTAGTTGAGTACAGACCCAAATAGCCCAGTACTTGAGCCCTTGCCATCTGTGCGGGGGACCAGAATGAAATTCCTGGATCCTGCCTTTGTTCTGGCCCAGACATGACTGTTGTGGCCATCTGGAGGAATAAACCAGCAGATGGAAGAGCTCTCTCTGTATCTCTCTGTCTCTGACTTTATATCTCTTTCTGTCCCTCTATCTTTCAAATAAAAAAATAAAAATTAACAAAACCCATTAGGTTATGTAAGTAATGACAAAAGAAACAGCATTGTTTGCAATTTGTGGCTAAGAATGCTTACCAATATATTGATTTAAATAAACTTTTCTTACCCAGCAAGATCTACAACTCTATTAGTATGGCTAGAGAAATGATTAGAAGTGATTTCAATATAAATTTTTGAAAATTTGGTTCCCCACTCTTGCCCAAGACCAGAATCCTGAAGGCAATGGAGTTTCTATCTCTGGATGAGGTATCCAACTTTGCTATTTGTCTTTATTGTTGGTTACTGCTAAACAAAGTTTGTGAAATGTTACTAGTAAGGATACCAGACATTAATTACTAGACTACACTTATTAATATTTTAATACTATACATATGTGTGTATATACATATACAGATGTGTGTGTATTTGTACCAAAATCATTAAATAACTTGATACGGATTTTATTATAATATTTTTTTTAATGACTGGATGTAAAGCACATGATAAGTCTACTTTCCAACTGTTTGCATAGAATAAGTTTCAGCAGTGGGATAGTGATATGGGCTGGGACTATCCTCTGTACATTGCTGTTAAAGCTAAAAGAACTTCCTTTACAGTCTAGCTCTAGATAACAGGAAGCAAAATCATGATGTTGAATTTCTTGATTTTCTCTATGTCTCAAGCTTTTTATATACAAAAAACCTCTACATCTGAATTTGAAATTTCAAACAAAAATTTCAGTATAGGAAAGTATTTGAAGAGTGTCCTGCACATATTCATCTTTCAAAAAACAACAATTGAGGTGTTTGACTCTATTGTGAACTATGGTGAGATTGCTATCTCGTTTGGTTTGGACTGAATTTGAATAGTTTTATGACCCTCACTCCTCATGAGAAATTTAAAATTTCACAGCCTGATCTTAATTTTCCTTTGGCTCTTTATTTAAATCCTTGCCAACAACATACATTGTATAGAAAAATGTTAGGTTGTGAATAAAATGCTTTAACAAGAAATTATTCATCTAGTATCTTTTGCCATTTGCTAAAATTTCCAGTTGATCAGAACCAAAAAAAAAAAAAAAACCTTTCTGAACAAAGAGTAATTGAAAAAATAAAAGTTATTTGGTAGATATTAAAACCCTATATCTCTTCACTAGAGCACTGTTAAAATTACAAATATAAGTAGCCTGATATATTTAGACTAGAGAAGACTAAAGAGACAGGACACCTATACAGTGTGTGGTAGAATGGATTGACTCTTGGAGCACAATTTTAATTTTAATGGAAATTGGTAAAATGTGAATAAAATAATAGAATCTTTGTAATTATTAGCAAAATCAATTTTGGTTGATTGACTTTCTTAAGTATACATGGTAATGAAAGATAATTATTTTAGAGACAACTGCATCTGGGTGAGGGGTATACGAGGACTCTAGTATCTTTGCAATTTTTCTGTAAATCAAATTATTTCAAAATAAGATTTTTATTAGCCTGTTACATACTTTACAAACAAGTAGAAGAAAGGAACTTCAATGTTCCAATCATAAAGTAAAACCAAAGGGAAATGTTGATTACCTTGATTTGAGCAGCATACATTGTACACAAGCAGTGGAATGTCACACACTTACTGTTAAAAAAAAAAACCTAATGATGTTATTGCATAGGTTAGTCATGGTAGTAAAATATTTGGAAATTAAAATATCTGTTGTAGCATGGTTACACGGTTGGTGATGTTAAGGCATTGATAGCAGACAGCAGAGTTAAGAGTCTTGCTTGTGGGGATTTGGAGGAAGCTGCTAGAATGATTGTAAAGCTCTATGAAGCCATGACTTGAGCCAAGCAAGCCCTCGTGGATGTAAAATTTCAAAAACCAATTAGATGTGAGAACGCAGTGGATGACTGAAGGGCTTACATCTGTTATAATTGCCAAGCATGCTGTGCTCTGTGCTATTGTTCCTTTTGTTTTTAGTCTGTGGAGATTGTAATTGTCACCTAGTCACACAAACTTTTAAGAATATTTGATCTGCACTTAACTCTATTCTAATGGACCCATTTGTACAAAGAATGCATATGAAGGTATCTAGTTTCTTCTGTTGTAACTGTATTTTTCTACTTCTAATAAAATGCCACTAGCAATATGCCTGTTTATTATTGTTGCATTCAAACTTCTACATTGATGAGTCCTATAAATAAAATCAATGATAAGCTTTGTTCTGGGGCCAGCGCTGTGGCATAGAGGGTAAAGCTGCCACCTGCAGTGCCGGCATGCCCTATGGGCACCTATTCGAGTCCCAGCTGCTCCACTTCCGATCCAGCTCTCTGCTATGGCCTGGGTAGAGCAGTAGAAGATGGCCCAAGTGCTTGGGTCTGCACCCACATGGGAGACTCAGAAGAAGCTCCTGGCTCCTGGCTTCAGATTGGCCAGCTCCTGCCATTGCGGCCAATTGGGGAGTGAACCAGCAGATGGAAGACTTCCCTCCCTCCCTCCCTCTCTCTCTCTCTCTCTACCTCTCCTTCTCTCTCTTGTAACTCTGACTTTCAAACAAATAAATAAATCTTTTAAAAAAAGATATATTTACCAAAGACTTGACAGCCACAATATCAATTTAAGTTAATAAAATTCTCCCCATATGAAAAAAATTAAAAACCAGATTCTTAGTTTTTCTATGCCAAATAATTTAACAGAGTTGTGATTGATTTCAGTAGCTTCCATAAGATAAAGGTTCACTGTCCATTCCTTTTTATTACAGTGATATGTACAGCCAGCACCATTCTTTTGCAAGAAACTGTCCTCAATCTTTACTTGGATTTTTAATCCTCAAGACATTCATGTGTTGATACTATTTTTATTTAGCTAGCTGATAAGATAGAGTTAAAACAAAGGAATATTGAACATGTATGCACTGCTTTGTACATTTAGAAATTCAGAGTATATCAGCTTTTTTGAAATCACCATTTGGTACTAGCAGGCATGAGTGGACAGTTCCATCTGTAATAGAGAAACGACCTACAGGGCAAACATTTTCATTTCCTCTTAGAATCATTGCTCAGGCTCCTTGATCTTTACATTCTTTAGTTTCACTTTGTGAGTAGCAGTGGTCTGTCGTCCCAGAATTAGTGTCTGCTCACCACAGTCCTCTTAGACAAAGCATATGAGTGGAGGAGAGGGAGGCAAGGGCTCAGCCCATTTATTTCCTGCCAAATTCCAATTAGTCGTGCACAGGTGTGCAGGTTCTCAAGGAATGCAGAAAGTTTCTGGTGTCTTCATTTCCAGGCCCTGCTTCAGCTTGCTCTAACTACCTTTGCGGATTTGCTGAGAAACAAGTACATCTTTGGGGCCTTCATTCTCATAAAACATTAAGCAGTTGATTTTAGATTCTATGGCTTCTTCCAGCACAATTAGTAGCAGGGTCTCTGAAAATTCACTCCACTGTGGACAACTAGTGGATAGAAGGTGTGTCGAACCCTCGCCAGCAAGGGTCCAACGGAGTCACGACACGACCGCTGTTGATCGGTTCTCAAGGAACTTTTATTTAGAGCGACAGTAGAAAGCAAAGAAGAAGAAGAAACAGCAGAAACAGCAAACAGCAAAAGCAGTAGAAAAAAAGCCCCGCAGCCCCTCTCCCAGTCCCTTATATATCCCCAGCCCCCTAGAGCAAGCAGTCCATAGCCATCAGTCCAATCACATTAAAGGGCACGTTTAACTTCAGCTGGAAAATGTATCTTGTTCCATCCTGTTGTTTGAGGAAGTCTTGTGGTCAGCACTTCCCTGACTTGTCTTGCTCAGCAGGATGAAGCAGGTAAAATGTTTGCAATGAGGAGGTTCCCACAGGTGGCCAGCCTGTAGTTCCCCACAGCTCCCCCTTTATTGTATTGTATGGCATGGAATCGTGCCTGTCTTAGGTTCCCAGCGACGTGCCACCTGCTTACCCGTCATCGAGTCACTGGGAAGCATGTCCCAAGCTCTGTCTTAGGTTGCTAGGCGCACTCGCCGGTGATTACCCGTCAATGACTACCGTTCCATCATGCTAAGCCATGCTTCCTGCTGAGGGTCGGAGCTTGTCATTGCAATCGTGTTAAGATATGCTTCCTGCTGAGGGTCGGAGCATACTGCGAGCATAGTCTGCCGAGCAATTAGGTTAGTGCGCTGCTGGGTCCTGATGATGTTTAAGATAATCTTACTGACCACAATAAAGCCAATGAGTAACAGCACAAACAGACCTCCAATGGCTACCCACTCTTTCACATTTGTCTTTGTACCTGAGATCCATCGTCCCATGATGGAAAAGGGAGACCAGATCTCCACCTGGGCTTTGGTTCTGTTTAGTACCCATATACCATGTCGCAACTCTTGTAACAATGTAGTAAAATTATTATTCCAAGAGGTATTAATCATCAATCCTAGCTTGCGAGACTTATCAGCAAGCTCGGAATACTGCTCTACAGGAAAGGGTGAAACACAAACTGCTAAAGATTGGATCAAACAAGGGGCACGCATGACAGACGCCAAGAGGTCTAGTTCTTCTTGCAGCACATCAACTCTTTGATTAACTACTAACAGACCAGTTTTAAGACTGTGATCTAATTGCTCCTGATATTGAAGTGCCTGTGCTGTTTGCCCTGCGACATTATTTAACTGTTGTATTGAGTTAACTTGAGTCACTGCCATGGTAATTGCAGATGCACTGGTAACTACTGCCGCTGTGATGGCCGTCACCATAGCTGCTGTAATCCCAAAATCCCTACGAGTGCGTAGAGCAACAGCAAAATCCTTGGGCCCGATTCTTACGGGAACAGGAATCCATGTAGGCACACGCATAACAATGCCTACGTTGCTGCCATTCCAGCACTGTGTAAGATATCCAGTGTGACAATCAGTGGCGTTCATCCTATTACAAACATACCAAACGAATGGTGGTTCAACACAGGTCTGAGCTGTAATATTAGGTGCGACGTGGCAATGTGTACTAACGTTTATCGCCCACGTACCATTGGACCAGGACCAATACCGTAAGAACAACAATGGGGAAAGATCAGTACAAGCTCCAGCTACATTACACATAACAATGGGATCCCACACATTGCCTGCGCTAGGAAGAGATTTCAAATTTAGCCAGCCTTGAAACCCTAACTCATGGGGTGTAAAAAATCCGGGTGCTAGCCAATGGTGGTTCTGGCCGCTCTGGCAGGTGGTAAAGTGTGGTGCAGAGGTGCTCACCCTCTCTCTGCATCCTGGTAACAAGCGAGTTAGAGGGGTCCTGGCAGCAGAGCCACAGTCATAGCAGCGTGTGGGGATGGATCCAGATGAATATGCCACGAAAGTGCCATTTGCAGCACGAGGAAACATCAACTCGGTTAAGGTCTGATTAGTTAAGGTAATACAAGGGGTAGTATTATTCAATCCACTACTAATTTCAAAGCAAAAGGATCCCGGAAGGGAAACAGAAAAATTTAACTTTCCTTCTTGCCTAGGGGGTTTCTCCAAAGCGGACACTCCAAATTTAGATACATCAATATTATCGGCAAAAAATATGGGAAACAATGAAGATGAATTGGTCAATGGCATGGGCCAGGGCAGGGCCCTAAGTAGGCCCCAATATGTACCCTCATCATAACAAGCAACACTAACAACAATCATTACAAGGCTTAACAATCTACACATGAGAAACATTTTGATATCTGACAAATACAGCTAAAGCGTAATTAATAATTATTCCTAAAATTCCTCCAATGCCAGCTAATAGCAAAAGTCCTTCACTCGTTTCCTCCTGTTGGCGAGTCTGTTATGCTCGTTGGATGTTGTCTGTCAGGGCTCTCCGCGAGAAGCCGGACTCTTCTTTCTGGCGTCCAGATGGGTTGTGAAGCTCCCTGTGGGAAGAAACAAACAGCGCCTCGCACCCTCCGCAATAAGGGAAACGGGCCTTTCCATTGGTTATCTTGCAGGTCTTTCCACATCATCCATTGAATTGGCTCCTTTTCAGCAGACTGAGAATGTATCTCTGCTGGGGTTTTGCCACATTTCTTTTTATTTAAAAAATTTATGGTGTATACTGCTAGGGCTAGAGCATCTTTGTTGGATACTGCATATTCTCCTATTCCCCCTTTTTGTTTATTAATTAAAGTTTTTAAATATAAATGGGTTCTTTCTACAATGGCCTGACCTTGGGGATTGTAAGGAATGCCAGTAGAATGTTCAATGCCAAATTCTTTCAAAAACGTGGCAAAGCAAGCCGAAGTATATGCCGGGCCGTGATTGGTTTTAATAATTTTAGGTATGCCCCAAGTAGCAAAAGATTGTAAACAGTGCTGGATGTGCCCTGCCTCTAACTGCTGCTGAACTATTTTTCTTACCGCAGCCAATTTCTCCTGTGTAAGGGGCCACTGGGGTATCCACACTGGCTTGTTATCTAACCAGGTTAGTGGTGGTGGTGATGGCTGCTGCGCAGTGGCCCCTACGAAAAACCTAAACCCTGCTTGCCTCTATGCCCTCGAGGCTCAATGGGGTCCCTTATGCCCTGCTCGTCTTTTCCTAGCCCTCTGCCTGCATATCCCATTTTTTTCATCATTTTCCACCCCGGGGATAACCCAGTCTCATGTTCACTAGTCAACTGGATTCGGAGTTGTGTCAAAACATCCCTTCCCCATAAGGTGATAGGAATAGAGCATACATAAGGTTGCACTTTACCAGTATTGCCCTCCTGATCTTGCCAGTCTAACACTTGCGCACTTCTGGACGGGGCGATGGCAGTGCCTAAGCCTACCAGGTTGTTATCCCCTTCTTGAAGTGGCCAAGAGGGAGGCCAGTCCTGCTCAGAGATGATACTAACGTCTGCGCCCGTATCCAACAGCCCCTTAATCGGTTTCCCTTTGATGTTAAGAGTCCATAATGGACGATCATCAAGAGTCATAGTAAGGGCTGCAAAATGTTCTCCCTGAGTTCCTCTGGCATATAGCACAGGGCTTATCACTAGTAATTGAGCAACCGGCTGCAACGGTAGTAACTGTATGATTCCTTTAGTGGACTGCAACATTACTTTAAATTTCTTACAAGGCATTTGAATAATTCCGGTTATGACTACCAGTCCCTTTAAAGAGTTTGCAGCCTTTCCTATGGTAATTCCCAAGCCTTTGATATGGTCCATAGCCTCCTGGGGTTCTACATCTATGGCTTGGACTCCCATTTGTGGTGTTAATACTGTATAGTCGGTGGCTCGCAGCTCTGTGCAGTATATGCCTGTTGTTCTCCCTGAAACTGTCCTGTTCTTCCCATGGCCTGTCCTCTCACCCATTGAGTTTTCGGGCCCCTGGGTGCGGGGGCCCGCCACTCGTTTTTTGGAGGCGGCTGCCCTGAGCTTTTCGGATGAAGGGGTAGCCCTAGTGGATTGCCGGCTTTATCTAGCTTGGAATAACATTCATTTGCCCAGTGATTGCCTTTACCACACCGAGGGCAGAGTCCTGGCTGGCGTCCTGGCTGCTTTTGGGCTGTACATTCTTTTTTAAGATGACCTTCCTTCCCACATTTAAAACACTTACGTCCCGACCCACCATTATGTAACATTTTTGCCATGGTGACTGCTGCATGCGCCCCTGAGGCCACCTCGTCCATGACATCCCTGCAGATTTTCAGAAAGGTAGGAATGCCTTTGTGCTGCCAGGGCCTTAGGGCCTCACGGCAGGTTTTGTTCGCTTGTTCATAAGCTAGCCTGCGTACTAGAGGCATGGCTTCCTCCATGGTCTCAAAGATATTTCCGGCAGCCTCCATCAATCTATTTACAAAATCGGCATAGGGCTCCGTTGGGCCTTGTGTAATTTTAGACAAACTGTGCCTAATTTCTCCCTTTTTAGGAACGATCTTCCAGGCCCTACGAGCCAATTCTCTTACTTGCATTAGGACTTCATTAGGGCATCGTGCTTGGGCGTTCTCATCACAAAAAACTCCTTCCCCATTTAGCATGTCCTCATTCCAGGCTGGCTGACCATTTTTTGCGTTTTCTGCTGCTTGAGTCTTAGCAAGCTCTCTATAGGCCGCAGCCCAAAGTAAGAAGTCCCCACCACCAAGCACAGCCTTTGCTAGGTTCCTCCAGTCATCAGGTATCAGTCCCTGGGTTCCTATATTGTCCAAAACTGCTTTGGTAAAATTAGCGTGCGGTCCGTAAAGCTGCACCGCCTGCTGCAGTTCCTTCAATAGCTTATGATCTAAGGGGGTCCATCCTCGGGTGCCTTGTGCATCTATTATCACTGGGAACACTTGGTCCACTCTATGGTAATCTTCCCACTTAGGGGGTGCACCGCGTGTTCTCACCACTCTGCCTCTGGTTCCTCCTACAGAAGTTTCCCTGTTCCCTGTCCCTTCCAGGGGGAATGGGTTCTCATTCGCATGGACCGTCTTAGTTAACGTGAGTGGTCGCCAATGCGATGGATCATTTAAGGTCACGTTTGCCATTTTACAGTGGCACAGACAGTCCCTCGGAAAGAGCGGGTCTTCTGAGTATGGGGGTGCGGAAGGGAGGGGTCTCTCTTGATCCACACTCATCTGCGCCCTATCCTTCCTGTCCCAGTCCTGGCTTCCACATTGGGATTCCCTCTGAGTTTCCTCCAATATCTCTGATCCCTCATCAAGGGATTCTGCTATCTCTTCTGGATAATTGTGAAGAGCCTGTTCAATCCACACCCTATAAGCCTCCGGCGATTTCCCCGCCATTCTTAACTCTTTGCCTACCCTTTTCCACTTTCGTTCTTTCAGTTCACCATCGTCCATGAACCAGGACGACATGCTAGCAACTGCTCTTGTGAATAACCAAATAACGGCCACTTTCACGGGCGTCCCCGTTGCTTTTAATAAGCGGCTTAGCAATACATTAGTCATCGACGGAATATTTCCCATTTACACTTTTCCTTTTATAATTCACCCGCGGTTACAATCCTAGGCCTTTTACTTTACCCGCCTAGATTCCCGTGTATGCATGCTTAAATTTTCTTACCTGCTTCCAGCGACCGGCCTGACGATCCGAGTCACGGCACCACTTGTCGAACCCTCGCCAGCAAGGGTCCAACGGAGTCACGACACGACCGCTGTTGATCGGTTCTCAAGGAACTTTTATTTAGAGCGACAGTAGAAAGCAAAGAAGAAGAAGAAACAGCAGAAACAGCAAACAGCAAAAGCAGTAGAAAAAAAGCCCCGCAGCCCCTCTCCCAGTCCCTTATATATCCCCAGCCCCCTAGAGCAAGCAGTCCATAGCCATCAGTCCAATCACATTAAAGGGCACGTTTAACTTCAGCTGGAAAATGTATCTTGTTCCATCCTGTTGTTTGAGGAAGTCTTGTGGTCAGCACTTCCCTGACTTGTCTTGCTCAGCAGGATGAAGCAGGTAAAATGTTTGCAATGAGGAGGTTCCCACAGGTGGCCAGCCTGTAGTTCCCCACAAGGTGTTGCTACTTTACCTTGTTCTTTTTGTTTTGTTTTGATTTTTGTTTGTTTTTTAGACTTTATTTGAGAGGTAAAGTTACGGACAGCGAGAGGGAGAGACAGAGAGAAAGGTCTTGCACCCACTGGTTCACTCTCAAAATGGCCACAACGGTCTGAGCTGAGCTGATCCGAAGCCAGGAGCCAGGAGTTTTTCCTGATCTCCCATGTGGGTGCAGGGACCCAAGTGCTTGGGCCATCCTCCACTGCTTTCCCAGGCCAAAGGGGCAGCCAGGACTCAAACAATCATGTATATGTATGTTGGCACTGGGGTTGGAGGCTTAGCCTTTAACGCCATAAAGGTGGTCCCATTTTACCCTGTTCTTGCCACAGGGTGCTCACTTACGAAGTGCTTTCTAAGTTGCCATTGGTATGAACAATAAGTCACCGTGGAGAACTCATTGTGATGTGACTGAGAAGGTATTGACAAGCTAAGTACTGTGATCTTATTTGGTAGGTGAATAAACTGATGAATGAAGATAAGTTTTTAAATCAGATGTCTAAAATATGGTGGAACTTGGGTTAGGAATCTGATCTTAAGGATGGTAAACCAAAATTATTTCCCATCATCGTACTTTTAAACTTGAGTGACAGAGAGTGTCTGTCTCTCATTGTGGCTCCCAGAACATTTTGCTTTGCCTTGATGTGGCACATGTGACATGTCAGTGCGTTAGAGCGTGCACTTCTTCCTTGACTTAGAACGTGATGTTTCCAAAGGTAAAGTACCATGACTGACACATTTTTATTCTGACTAATGTATAGTACAGTATCCTATATATAAGAAGACTTCAGTGAACGTGGAAAATGTTTTTAAAATTGTGTAAAAATGAATACTTTTGTTACTTTATTAATCCAATTATGTTTCTTTTTTTTAAAATAATTTGCATTATAGCATGGTGCATAAAGAAGTAAGAGAAAAGAACCACTCTGTGCGCACAGATGGAGTATCAAGGTCCAGGCATAAACAGGAAGTGATAAGCAGGTAGAAGGAGATTCAGCTTCCCCACTCAGGTCCCCTGGACATAGTCTTGGCAGTGCACACAGAGTTTCCCTAGAGTCAGCAGAGACAAAGTGAAAGGGAGGCTCCTGGGGAAAGGACACAGGGAATTTAGGTGAGTGCTGAGAACATTCTCCTGCCTCTGCTTCTGTCTTCTTGCTTTAGTGCTGTGGGACTGACCATGAAGTCTAAGCAAAGAGCAGCCATAGAGCTTCAGAGAATATAAAAATCTGCTGAGCAGTCTGTTTTCTTATGATCAGTGCAAATGCCTGAAGACATTTTTACTTCTGAGGCAAGACAAATGGACAATGGGGAGAGGTGAGGTACCAGGTGATCTTGCTTGATCTTTGAAGACATATCAAAGAAATTTAAGGAAGTACTTGGGGAAATGTTACCAGGTACCATTCCTGGACAGAAGAATGGGATTAGGGGGAAATGATCAGGGAAATTAAGGTTCGGTGCACAGTTCATTGTTACTCAAGTTTTTATGGTAATTTCGGCAAGTGTGAGATCCTTTGGATGTTGTTTAAGGGGGAGAGATATGTTCTTTATCCTAGAGGAAATCTATTGGTAAGTTTTCTCTCAAGAACAATCTAATCTAGGACTGAAAAAATTCTGTTGCACAGTAACATGATTTCTTTCCATGAATAACAGAGATCCCAAAGCTCAGGGGTCTCATTTCTGAGATCAAGAAAAATAAAGAAAATTATGTATCCCTCTATGTTCCAAAATGGAACCTGCTAAGATGCATTCATGACAAAGAAGGTGGAGGAGGAGTAACAAGATGTATACTAGAACACATGAAAACACTATATTAGAGAGAAGATGAGGACAAGGGTGGTTTGTGATGTTGAACTCTTCCAAGATGCTTTCTTGTTCTCTAGGAAATTCGATTTATATCAATCCCTAGAAGATAAGGAAAAGTGGATTGGGGATAATGAATGGCTGTGTATGATAACATGTAATTGAACACATGAGAGTTTGTATGATTAAGTGAGCATGAATGAATGGACTGTAAAATAATCCATTAATCTTACAAATGGCAATTGGGACCAAGTATTATGTTAGGGGCCTTCTGTGTAATATCACATCCAGTTTTCACAACAAATCAGTCAATTAGGTATTATTATTAACATTTCCATCATTACAGAGGAGAATACTGAAGTACACATAAGAGTTAATATTTTTAGGGTGACACCGCTAGATTTGCTCTGATTCTAAAATACATGCTCGTAAATTCTGTGCAAAGGTGACTGTGTGGAAATTTTGTGATTGATGACTAAAATGTAAAATGTTATACATGTTCTGTAAACGAGGATCCTCTACATTTGTTGCTCATTGCTGTGGGGGCCAGAGCATGGGAAAACTACTACTGTGATTTCAGAACCAGTTACTTTTCCCAAGAAAAATTGTCAAAGACATTGAGTAAGTAGGACAGGATCTATCTCAGGGATTGGAGTTAGAGGAGTGGTTGGAGGCTGTATATGGAGAGGAGAATGGATAGAGGGAACAGTCTTTTTGCAACCAGAAAGCAGTGTTGTTTTCTGGCTAGGAGTGCTGCTATGGAAATGGAAAGTGGTGCCAATAATAAGTATTCTATTACCTCATCCATTAGTATCTTTCTGTGAGCCATGGCCAGAAGACTTCCAGTCAAATGGAACATCAAGAAGAATGTAGGCTGGCATACCACCCTCTTGGTACAAAGTGAAAAGTGTTTGGTGGATAGAACGTGCAATTGTATGAGGGAAGGAACTTAACTCAGACTTTATGGATGAGAGTGTTATTTCCATATGTCCTTGTACTGTCACCCTCTCAGGCAGAGACAGAGAGCAGCTGATATTTAGAAAAATAGATCATATGAGACCAGGGCTAAGGTCTAATGTTCTCAGATGTGGATAGGTTGGTCATGAAAGTATGGGTTCAGAATTTGGTGCAGTGGCTTATGTTACTGCTGAGTATACCCACATCCCATATTGAAGTGTCTGGTTTGAATCCTGGTTACTCTGTTTCCAATCCTGCTTCTTGCTAATGTGCATCCTGGAAGGCAACAGATGCTGGCACAAGTACTTGAATCATTGACACTCACACGGGTGAACTGGATGGCGTTTTAACTCTCATGTTGGCCTGGCATAGCTCTGTCTATTGCAGACAATTGGAGAAACAATCAGTGGATGGAACACATTCAAAAAATTTAAAAATAAAAGGAAGTACATTGAGGATGTGAGCTCCAGATGTTTCAACTCTGTGTAGTTCGATAGATATGTGCATCCTGCCAAGGGAGACACAGAGATGTCTGTGTCAGCTTATAACCCATTCCCTTTGTATTCCAAAGCTGCAAAGGATCCATTACTTTACTTATCAATCCATATTTGATTAATATCTATGTTTGCTAGTCACTGCCATAGGCATTTCATTCACAGTTGTAAAGGAGAATACCTTGAGTTTTGACCATCTAAATAGTATTCCTTGTGCTAGACATACTCAACTAGATTTTGCTCCCCCCCACCCTAATCTCTCTCATCCTTATGGCTATGTATACACTTTCCACTTTTCCTTTACATTTTCCCCCAAAACTGAGTTTTGGATTATTGCAATATAGTAGAGGGAAATCTCCAGGCTTAAAGGATCTATGCATTGGGAATCAAAATGTGAATGAAGTACTTCATCAGGTTTTTGTAAATGTTTCCTAAATGGAATTATGACTCTTGAATGAGTGAATACAGTTTTGGGGAAAAGTGTCAAAGAAGAAGTGAAAAGTGTATCCGTGGCACATGGAATACTATTTACATGCGCAAAAGAGTTAAATGCATCTGGAGAAATAGCTAGGGATTAATAAATAAAGTGATTTTTACCTGTAATCATTAAAAGGTTTTCATTTTTATGTGCATTTAGTGCAGGAGTTATGAAGAAATTTTTTTACATAATCATCTTTAAATTTCCAATTATACTGAAGAAAGTGTGCTAATCAAAACACTACAGCTAAATGTTGGAAACACTAAGACTAAATTTTGAAATTTTTTCTTCCCCTATGCTATCCCCGTGTTTCATTTCAGGCAGGAATACATGTTTGTGTAGTGAGTTCCTAATGGAACAGAGAACTTGAGTCAATGCAAAAAAGAGAGAGTGCAGAGAGAGAAAGGAAGAAAGGAGAGAGAGAAAGAGAGAAGCTTGGATTTATGTTCATTCAGAAAGGAGCCATGAATGACACTGAAATCAATGAGTGAAGTTAGAAGTGGTAGAATATTTTATTTCTGGGAAATTGTCATAAAATTAATGGAAACAAGTTTCACATTTGGAGAAGAGTCCGTAATAACAGAAATTATTTTATTTTCAGGAAAGACTAAATTAACTTATTTTTGTCTCTCCTCTAATGCCACAGAAATCTTCGTTGTTCATGGTGTTGCTATAGAAGTCTTCAGTCTCTCAGAGCTGTCAATCATCCTGGGGATGAACATTACCGTGGTCAGTGAATTCATTCTGGTGGGATTTCCCACCGCCCCATGGCTGCAGACCTTACTGTTTTTTCTCTTCCTTTTGGTTTACCTGTTAGTGATATTAGAGAATCTTATCATCATGATCACTGTTTGGATCACTGGCTCCCTCCATAAGCCCATGTACTATTTCCTGAGTAGTTTGTCTTTCCTGGAGGTCTGGTATGTCTCCGTTACAGTCCCAAAGATGCTGGATGGATTCCTCCTGCAGAGACGGCACATCTCCTTCACAGGCTGCATGACCCAGCTCTACTTCTTCATCTCACTTGCCTGCACAGAGTGTGTGCTCTTGGCAGCCATGGCCTATGACCGCTATGTGGCCATCTGCCACCCTCTTCGATACCCAGTCATCATGACCACGGGTTACTGTGTACAGCTAGTAGCCTTCTCCTACACGACTGGCTTCATGATCACTGTCATCAAGGTCTATTTCATTTCCCATGTCAGCTTCTGTGGCTCCAATGTCATGAATCACTTTTTCTGTGATATTTCACCAATCCTCAAACTGGCATGCAAAGACATGTCCACAGCTGAGCTAGTGGACTTTGCTTTGGCAATTGTCATTCTCATCTTCCCTCTCACTACCACAGTCCTCTCCTATGTCTACATTGTCTCTACTATTCTGCATATACCCTCCACCCAGGGAAGGAGAAAAGCCTTTTCCACCTGTGCATCTCATCTCACTGTAGTCATAATTTACTATACAGCCATGATTTTCATGTATGCTCGGCCCAGAGCTATTGCATCCTTTAATTCCAACAAGCTAATATCAGCTGTGTATGCAGTCCTCACACCCATGCTGAACCCTTTCATCTATTGTCTAAGAAACCAGGAAGTCAAGAATGCTATCAAAAAGACCCTGGGAGGTGGCCCTTGCCTCTTGCTCAGCTGAGACCTGCTGCCTTAAGAAATAGACAGTGTCTCATGAAGGATGCCATTCCCATGATAATTATCACAATCCTATGTTCTATTATCCCTGCCCCTTAGACCTCGATTCCTAAGGAAATTACCACATGCAAAAATTAAGCATAAAATTTAAAGGAGGATGAGTAGCACACTTGATTGATAAATATAATATTAACCATAAACTATTTTATATAGTATACATACAAAGTGTTTAAAATAAAAATATAATAATAAATATTTAATACATTTCCAATTTATATTCTAATTTCAATTTCCACCATCTTTTTGATGTACCCTATTTGGTTTAACATCTGCTTTAGATTTGCAAGGTTTAAAGATACAACTCCTCAAATATATGCTCTCAAGTCTATGTATCAATTCCAACCAACTTTGAATAAACTCCGTGTTCTATGCCTTTCTTACAGTATGGTCTTGATTACTCTTTTTGTCTTTATTTTTTTATCTTGCTTATGGTGAATATGTATGTGAGAATATATTTTGTGATTAATAATATTTTTTCAAACTTGAATTAATAAAATAAAATAAAATCTTTTATTATTTGTTAATATTTCACACTGAACAGAGTCAGAAAGCATCTCCAAATCTTTTCTGGATAAGTACATTTTAAAAACAATAGGCCGGCGCCACGGATCACTAGGCTAATCCTCCGCTTGCAATGCTGGTACCCTGGGTTCTAGTTCCAGTTGGGGCTCCAGATTCCGTCCTGGTTGCTCCTCTTCCAGTCCAGCTCTCTGATGTGGCCCGGGAAGGCAGTGGAGGAAGGTCCAAGTGCTTGGGCCCTGCACCTGCATGGGAGACCAGGAGGAAGCACCTGGCTCATGGCTTCGGATCGGTGCAGCCATTTGAGGGGTGAACCAACGGAAGGGAGACCTTTCTCTCTGTTTCTCTCTCTCACTGTCTAACTCTGCCTGTCAAAAAAAAAAAAAGAAAGAAAGAAAAAGAAACAATAGTTATCCTGTAGTTGGAAAATTTGCCATTAAAAGCTTTCATAGTTAAGAAATGTAATGAAAACTGAGAAACTGACAAATCAAAGGAAACTGAGAAAGCACAATGAGTAAATAGAAAGAATGTGATATCTTGAATATGATCCTGGAGCAGAAAAAAATGAGAAAATGGAGAAAAATTATAAACTCTTGAATAAAAATGCTGAAAAATGAATTGTTTACTAGAAATGTACTATTTTTCAGTTTGTTGGTTTTGACAAGTTTACATGGTACTGTAAGATGATAGTTAAATAAAACAGAAACTGGTAAAGAGCATATGACAACCATCTCTAATGTCTTTGAAATTTTTCTACAAATCTAAAATTATTTTTAAAAAATAATAAAAAAGTGGGTATGGACATTTGGTGCAGTGGGTAAAGATCTTGCTTGGGACACTCACAGCCCATATCAGAATGCCTGGGTTCAAGTCCTGGTTCTGCTTCTAATTCCGGCTTCCTGCTACTACACACCCTAGGAGGCAGCAGGTGATGGCTCATGTACTTGGGTCTCTGCTCCCATGTGGAAACCTGGCATGAGCTCCAGGCTCCTGGCTTAAGTCCTGCTCAGCCCTGACTGTTGTAGACATTTTAAGAGTGAACCACAGGATAGAGGATCTGTCTCTACCATTCACATAAAATTTTAAAAAAATAAAGAAATGAATTATGGTTTTCATTATTGGTCTTTTTATGCCAAATAACTGAACAAAATTTTGCTGATTTCAATGCCTTCTATATTAATAAAGGTATTCTGTCCATTCATTTCTTTGTTACAGTGATGTGCATATAAACATCTATGCTTTTAGCTGAAAAACTCTTTGAATTTATACTTAGATTAGTTCTCATGAAATTCATGAATTCATGCTTTTGATTTAGTTAACTGAAAAGACAGAGTTAAAAGAATAATTGACACATAGTTACTGCCTCATACATTTAGCAACTCAGAATATATCAGCTCTTGAATGCAAAATAAGCTCATCTTTTAATTCCATTTTTCCTTTTTATTTTTATTGAAAGCAAAAATGGAGCTTTTAATATGATATAACATGAGATTCGTGACAAGGTCATAAAGTGAGGAAGGAAGGGTATATTTTTACTATGTAGGATATATAATGAAACAACATTTATAAATAGATATATATGACACCCACATATTTTTATTCTATATACATATTGATTTCTAAATATGAGAGCAAATGTGGATTTTTGTCTTTCTGTGTCTGGCTTATTTCACCCAGCATCCAGACTTCCAGTTCATTCATTTTGTTACAAATATCAGAATTTTTTATGGCTTAGTAATATTTGATCATGTATTTATGCTGTATTTTATTTTTTTAAGGTTTTTATTTAATGAACACAAATTTTATATGTACAGCTTTTAGGAATATAGTGGTTCTTCCCCCCATTCCCGCCCTCTCCCACCACTCCCATCCACCTCCTACTTCCTCTCCCATTCCATTTCTCATTAATATACATTTTTCATTGACTTTATATGTATATTGTTTTGTTTATAACATTGTTGGTTCACAGAGGGTAGAAATTATAACCAAGCTTTTTTTTAATTCTAGAGTATACAGCACAGTTCTCACTAAATAATGAAAGATCACTAAAAGTAGAAAGTATATTTTATATAAAAAATTAAAAGAATACATGACTCTATTATTGTAACACATTTAGATTTCTTAACCTGGTTTCTGAGTAATTGGATGTTACATTACCTTGTACATAGGAATAACTGAAAAACACCACACTATGCCAATAGGTATAGGTAAACATGATCCATGATGAAAAAGGGATTGACATAGGTGAATGAAGATGCAGCTTCCTAGGTCCCCTGAATGTACACGCAAGCCAAGGTAGTACACACCAAATTTCCCCAGAGCAGATGGAATGTAAGTTGTTCTCATGGGAAAAGATATGAGATAAATAGAGGTAAGGGCTGGATATATTACACTTTCCCTGCTCCCCTCTTCTTGCTTTAGAGTGGCAATTGCTACCATGCACACTGAGCAAGGGCCGCGCACAGTTCTCTCAAGAGTGTGAGAGTCTGAAAACCAGTTTCCTTTCCTATGATCAGTGTGAATGTCTGAAGAATTTTTTCTATTACTAGGCAAGGACAAGTGGACCATGGTGAGTGTTTAGAGATACTAAGATATGTTGGTCAATTCCTGAAGAAAGTTCCTAAGATGACAAAACAAGGAAGGCCTTGAGAAAATGTCTAGACTGATCATTTTGGACAGTAGAAGCATTTTGGGGAATAAAATCAGAGAGAAACTTGCAGTATATATTTACTTCAGATTTGGGAAGTTTGGACAGATCTGCATCTTTTGAGTGTTAGACAAAAGCACAAAGGATATGTTTTTTTGTTTGTTCAAGAGATATCTAGTAGTGTTGATGTTGACTGTTCAGAGAAAGCACACTAAGCATTGGTGTTGTCCGTTTAGAACCAGGACATCCATACTAGAGCGAGTCCTATACACTAGGATAGCATAGACAATCCAGAGCTCAATGTTTTTTGTTCTATAACAAGAAAAATATAATGTGATAGTTTTTTTTTAAATCTACATGCTTCAAATTAGAGCCTTCGGGGGAGGGGGCACATTTGGTGCAAAAGTAGAAGAAGTATGAGGGAAACATGATTGTGTTTGAATAGTGAAAATAATTCATCGAAGATTTAATTAGAAGAAGGCGTGACTGATTGTAGGATTTTATAGACAATTAAATTGTTTCTCCAGGAAAGTTGGATTGTTTTATTCTCTGAAGCATAACAGGAAAAATTAGTGAAAGAAAGCAAATTAATGACTTTGTATTTATGAGAATATGTGAGTGAAAGCATGTGAGCACATGTAATTGAATAAGCTTCTAGGAGCCTACTGTGACATAATAACAGTTAAAGCCTGTAGGGCAAAACTAGAGCTTGAGTCCTATGTTAAGCATCTTCAATATGCTATCACATTTAATTATCACAAAATAACCCAGTAAGGTAGGCATTGTTGTATTTTTTTTATCATTTTATAGGAGAAGGCATGAAAATAACATTAAATGTCAAGTGATCTGGTCAATGTGACCAAGCTACAGGGTGATGCAAGAAAGAAAGAATCCTGGCTCTGACTCTTAATTCCATCTCCTTGGATTCTTCTTAAAACTTCTATTAATTTAATTAGGAAAGATTTCATGAATTTAAAATTCTATGCTGAAGAAATGTTATAGAAAATTGCATGACTGATGTTGGAATTGTGGATTGTGACACATATTTTAAGAGTAGGAGATTCTATGTTGGTACTAATTCCTGCTGGGTTAGATTGTAGGTAAAACTAGATACTCTGCTCCCACACAATTTCTTTCCCACATTTAAAAGATTTGGTGAAAGACAGTGAGGAACTAAGCCAGGAATTCCTTACTAGTAAAACTTACTCAGAGATAGAAGTGTAGACGGGAGACTGAGTCAGAGTTACCCAGCAGAGTGCTGAGCTCTATCACGCTATCCTGCTAGAGATAAAGATAGTGGTGCCTATAATATATCCTTCAGCCACTCACCCTTCAATTCCTTGCCTAAGAACTATGGACAAAATGTCTCTGGTTCGAGGGGATATCAGAATAGACTGATCCGTCTAACACTTCCTCTATGCCAAATGCACAACGTGGTCAACAAGAGGTTGGCAGACAGTGAACATGGTTTAAAGATAGGGCCTGGTTCCAAGATTAAGTAGGACATTTAATAAAATTGATTCATGTAACAGTTGTGTCAGCTCAAAAAGTATTCTGGCTTTCAGTCTTACAAGATCAACCTGCCTTTGTACCTCATTCGTGTGCCTGCCTTTGAACCAGAACCTGATACATTTGCTGTTACTTGGAAACACTGGCCTGCCAAGTAAACTGAGACTGGGGCTCATGTACAATGTTCCCAGACACTGTGGATATGTTTATCATGAAGGTACCCGAGGTATGCAAGATATGAATATGTCGGAAATGTGCAGCTGAATAGACATATGCCTCCTTCCAACAAAGATCTAAAGATCTCTTTCTTCTTTTACTGACCTATTTCCTATAGATCTGAGAGCTACAAAGGATTTATCAATTAACTTTTGTTGTGTTTGCCAACCACCATCCTAGGCATCTGTTCACAAGCATGAAGGATAAAGTCTTGAGATTTGAAAAATTTCAGTGTGGGGGGGGGGGTGGGGGGGGACTCTCCATGCATGAAGT
Organism: Sylvilagus floridanus; assembly: GCA_949820135.1. Classification (NCBI taxonomy): domain Eukaryota; kingdom Metazoa; phylum Chordata; class Mammalia; order Lagomorpha; family Leporidae; genus Sylvilagus; species Sylvilagus floridanus. Next base: position 68,459,994 of record OX463224.1, on the reverse strand, counting down.
TGTCATGCACTGGGAAGTAAATGCTGAAGAGGCATGCAGAGGTTTTGTAGATACCTCCTAAATGGTTCTTGACTCTTAAATCAATGGATTAGGGAAAGAGTATAAAAGGAAGAGGCAAGAGTATGTACAAAGTCACAGGTGTGAAAGAGATTATAGTTTGCTTGCGGATCCAAAGCTAGTTGTGTATATCTAGAGCCTAGAATACTGTTTAGAGGGTTATAAAAGATGAGGGTGGAATATAAGTCCAGATGAAAATGTGAAATGCTTTCTGCATGTGAAAATTATAATGTTTGCATTTTAATGTGAAGTGAATGCAGAAGTCATGAGGAAATTTTCTAATAATTATTACCATACAATAATTTCTCAAGACTCTAATTTGAAGAAAATATGTTGGATCAAAGGACTACGGGCAGAGGACTACCCACATATTAAACTTTTGGAAATTTGCTAACTGTTATCATCTATATTTCCTTTAAGGAAGTCCAGTGACTTCTTCAGTTATCAAAGAACTGGAGAAAGATGGAAGAGAAACATGGCTCACTTTGCTGTAGCAAAAGAACCAAGAATTACCTGATTGTTGACATTAAAATCACTATCATCAGGTGAATAATATTTGGGGTGGAAATGCATTTTAATTCTAGGAGACTTCCACTTAAAAAAAAGAAGGGAATTTTTATAGAAATGTGTGTTTTACATTAGAAGAGTCCTTATTAGTATTAAAGGCAGAATTATGAGTCTCATTCACAAGGGATAATGCATTGCTGACATATTTTGGTCTCTTCTCTGATGCCACAGACATCTTCATTGCTCATGTTTTTGCCGTAGAAGAGTTCAGTACATACAAGAGTTTTTAGCCATCCTGGAGATGAACATCACTCTGGTCAGTGAGTTCTTCCTGGTGGGCTTTCCTAGTGCCCAATGGCTGCAGAACCTGCTCTTCTTCCTCTTCCTAGTGGTTTATCTATTAGTGATATTAGAGAATTTTATCATCATGATCACTGTTTGGATCACTGGCTCCCTCCATAAACCCATGTACTATTTCCTGAGCAGCATGTCTTTCCTGGAGATCTGGTATGTCTCCGTTACAGTCCCAAAGATGCTGGATGGATTCCTCCTGCAGAGACGGCACATCTCCTTCACAGGCTGCATGACCCAGCTCTATTTCTTCATCTCACTTGCCTGCACAGAGTGTGTGCTCTTGGCAGCCATGGCCTATGACCGCTATGTGGCCATCTGCCACCCTCTTCGATACCCAGTCATCATGACCACGGGTTACTGTGTACAGCTAGTAGCCTTCTCCTACACGACTGGCTTCATGGTCTCTGTCTTCAAGGTTTATTTCATTTCCCATGTCAGCTTCTGTGGCTCCAATGTCATGAATCACTTTTTCTGTGATATTTCACCAATCCTCAAACTGGCATGCAAAGACATGTCCACAGCTGAGCTAGTGGACTTTGCTTTGGCAATTGTCATTCTCATCTTCCCTCTCACTACCACAGTCCTCTCCTATGTCTACATTGTCTCTACTATTTTGCGTATACCCTCCACCCAGGGAAGAAAGAAGACTTTTTCCACCTGTGCATCTCATCTCACTGTAGTCATAATTTACTATACAGCCATGATTTTCATGTATGTCCGACCCAGAGCTATTGCATCCTTTAATTCCAACAAGCTAATATCAGCTGTGTATGCAGTCCTCACACCCATGCTGAACCCTTTCATCTATTGTCTAAGAAACCAGGAAGTCAAGAATGCTATCAAAAAGACCCTGGGGGGTGGCCAGTGCCTCCCATTTATCGGAGTGCCGCTGTAATGAGGGATAGACCGTGTCCCATGCAGGATGTTGTTCTCATGACATTAATCATAGTCCTGTTTGTTTTTTATAAGCATGGCTCCAAACTTGGGTTTCTAAAGATATTATAGCATGGAAAAAGTATTAAAAAACATTGAAAAAAACTAGAACAATATTATTTCTATAATCATTAGCTATTAATAATATTTTTAAAAATTGCAAAGATACTTATCATGAATATGGATCTATGGTTTACTTTTTATTTGTTGTGTCCTTTTCTGGTTTTGGGTCAAGGTAATGCTGAACTTCCAAAATGAATATTGAAGGGTTACTTTCTTTCAATCATTTGGGTTACTTTGAGAAGAAGTGCTGTTATTCATTTCTTAAAAGTTGGGTAGAGTTCAGCAGTCCAACCATCTGGTCCTGGGTTTCGTTTCGTTTTGCTTTGTTTTTGGTGAGATCTTTTATTCTTTGTTCAATTTCATTATGCATCGGCCTATTCAGGATTTTTACATCATATAGTTCAATATTGGCAAATTACATGTAGCCAGTGATTTATCTATTATTTCTAAGGTTTCTAATCTGTTAGTCTCTAAAGATAATAGTGCCTCATGATATCTTGTATTTCTGTAGTGTAGAGTGATATATTCTTTTTCAATTATGGTTTGATTTGAGTCCTTTTTTAAACTCTAGTTAAAGTTTTATAATTTGTTGTCATTTCAAAAAACACAGTTAATTGATCTTTTGTATTTGTTCTTAACTTGTATTGCATTTAATTATGCTCTGGTATTTCTTTCCTTCTATTAACTTTGTGTTTATTTTTTCTTATTTTTCTAGGTCCCTGGAATATATTATTATGTTGTTTATTTGAAATATATGGCTTTTAAATGTGGGCACTTGTTGTTATAAACTTCCTTCTTAGTGTTGCATTTGCTTTATCTTACAGGTTTTGATATTTTGTTTTTCCATTTTCATTAGTTTCAAGGGATTTTTAAGTTTCCTTTTTGATTTCCTAATTGACTCTAATTCAAAACCACATTGTTCAGTCTCCATGTATTTGTATAATTTCTAGTGCTTCTTTTGTCAATGATTTCTACAATTTTGGTCAGAAGACATACACAATATGATGTTTAGTTTTGAATTTGTTAAGATTTTTTTATGTCTTATTATAGAGCTCATCCCAGAGAATGTCCCACTTGCCAATGAAAAGAATGTGCAGTCTGCAGCTATTGGATAGAATACTTCAGAAAAGTCCGATAAATTCACATGGTTTATGGCATAGTTTACCTCTGATGTTTCTTTGTTAATTTTTTTGGTTAGTGTGAAAGTAGAGTAATGAAGACCCCCTCAATTACTGTTTTGTAGTTGGTATCTCTGTTTAAATCTTATTTTTGTTTTATAAAATTGGATGTTTCAACCCTAGATGCCCTTGTATGTGCAATTGTTATAACTTTTTGTTGAAGTAATCCCTTGATCATTATATGTGACTGTCTCTTTATAGCTTTTCATTTAAAATGTATTAAGTCTGATATAAACACAGCTAATTCTGATTACTTTTGGTTTCCATTTTCATGGAATATCTTTTTCCATTCTTTCTCATTGCAGATACTTATAATTATCTTGAATTAATTTAATAGCAAAACTTTTTGTTCTAACATTTAATTAATTAATGGTCAGTTACCTGATGGAAACACAGAGAGGTACACACCAAGGGTGAGTGTTTGACAGAGCAATTGAGACGCCACTTGGTACACCCACAGCCCACACCTGAGTAGGTGGGTTTGAGTTTCTAACTCTGCTCCTCCTTATAGCTTCATGCTGATAGTGTGCACCCTGGCAGGCAAGAGCTGATGGCTCAAGAAGTAATTGGGTTCTTGCCATCCTTTTGAGGCAGCTGTGTTTAGTTCTTGGCTCTTGGCTTCAGCCTGGCATAGCTCTGCCTGATGCAAGCATTTGGGGAGTAAACCAATGAATGAGAGGTTTCTAGCCTCTATCTCTTTTTCAAATCAGTGAAAGTTTTAATAAACAGAAATTATACAAGATTTCAAAGATTACGCACCCAGTTAATGTCAAAGTCACTATTAAAGGCCAAGGAGTATGGCTGTGGAGTTTACTGTATTAGATTTCCAAATATCTAAATTCTGTGGTAGTAGCTCTGTAGTCAAATAAAGTAATAAATATTGATATACGCATGGATAGGTGTGGCAATCCAGTGATGTGTGTGTGTGTGCCTGTGTGTGTTGATACCTGATAGTGGTCTCTTATGGGTGGTGGTGAGTCCACTGAGTTACTAGTGATTGTCATTTATATTAATAATAATATTGATCATTTTACAATCACCAGATTTAGTCTCGTGTAATAGCTCATTTCTTTTTTTTTTTTTTTTTGACAGGCAGAGTGGACAGTGAGAGAGAGAGACAGAGAGAAAGGTCTTCCTTTGCCGTTGGTTCACCCTCCAATGGCCGCCACGCTGATCCGATGGCAGGAGCCAGGTGCTTATCCTGGTCTCCCATGGGGTGCAGGGCCCAAGCACCTGGGCCATCCTCCACTGCACTCCCTGGCCACAGCAGAGAGCTGGCCTGAAAGAGGGGCAACCGGGACAGAATCCAGTGCCCTGACCGGGACTAGAACCCGGTGTGCCAGTGCTGCAAGGCGGAGGATTAGCCTAGTGAGCTGCGGCGCCAGCCTAGCTCATTTCTCATGACACATTTGAAATCAATAGTGTCATGAGAAATGACAGAATTGATACTCCTGCAACTTTTGCAGTTGATATGTGTGTGTCTCTTGAACTCTTTCCTTGGAGCTCCTTAATCCTTATGGGCTCCTATAACCATCATTAGCAAACTTATGTAATATCATTCAATTGGTATATATCTAAGCTAGAAGCCTCAACACACCATTATAGTACATCTGGTGTACAAACTAGGTGAAAAACAAATACACAATTTTCTAAGGAAATGGGAATGCTAGATATTGAGGCATCTCTGACTAAAGAAATAAATAGTATATGTGAGAAAGTTATACAAAATTTCAAAGATTAAATATATGAGAAATGACCAGAGAAAGCTACTTTTACCATCCATATCCTGAACATTTTAAGTAGAATTCCAAAGTTGGTGTCCTATTTTGATCCCTCAAAGTTACTTAACACAAGAGGACTAATCATCTTTTATATGGTTCTTATGATTATTAGTTCTTAAGAATTCTCTGGGTCCGGCGTTCCGGCTCACTTGGCTAATGCTCCAAATGCGGCGCTGGCACCCCAGGTTCTAGTCCTGGTTGGGGCTCCGGATTCTGTCCCAGTTGCTTCTCTTCCAGTCCAGCTTTCTGCTGTGGCCTGGGAGTGCAGTGGAGGATGGCCCAGGTCCTTGGACCCTGCACCAGCATGGGAGACCAGGAGGAAGTGCCTGGCTCCTGCCATCAGGTCAACGCGCTGGCTATGGCGGCCACTGGAGGGTGAACCAACGGCAAAGGAAGACCTTTCTCTCTGTCTCTCTCTCACTGTCCACTCTGCCTGTCAAAAAAAATTTCTCAGGGTGGGTGTTTGTTTCAATAGTTGGGATGCTGCTTGGGATACTACATTCTATGTTGGAGTGTCTAGCTTCAAATTCCAGCTCTACTTTTGATTACAGTTTCCTGCAACTGCACACCAGGGGATGCAGCAAGTGATGCCTCAAGCATTTGTACCGCTGCCATCCATGTGGGAGACCTGGACTGAGTTTCTGGCTTCAGCCTAGTCCAGCCCCAGGTGATGCAGACATTTGAAGAGTGAAACAGAGAAGGGAGGAACTTTCCCTTTGTCTCTCTGCCTTTTAAGTAAATTGAATCATAAATAATAGATAGATAAAATTTCAAAAGAATTATCAACTTAAATTTATAGGACCTACCCATTCTATTTGTTGTGATGATGATATATTATTCAAATAATCATGACCCTCAATACTATCTTATCCCTACCCCATCAGCAGCAACTTACCCTTGTCTTTTGCTTATCTTCAAAATAGAATACACATTCTAATGGTATTTGTCACCTAATGTTCTCAATAATTACAGAAAAATAATTGTTGTCATGCTTAACTTGTCACTGACTCATTATTTCTTGAACTCCTATTTGTCAATGTCAAAGTGAATGAGTATATGATGATGAATAAAATAGAACAAAAACATATTGTTTTTGAATACTTTAGATGTGCAGGGAAGATAAGGGCACAATGATATTACATTTTATAAATGTGATGAAACAAGTACACGGTACTATGAAAGCAAATGGTCAATATATGGTTGGATGCTCAAAGAAAATGTTCTGGCAGCAGTAGTGTTTAGGATAGCATTGAAGTGATCAGATGGACAGTTTTGAGTAGTAGCGGGGGTCAGGGATTGTGGGAAGAGGACAGCTAATGGCCAAGAGAGATACACTCAAAGATACACTCAAAGAAGTGAAAGATAATTAGTATATCTAGAGCATAAAATGACTTTAGCAAGTAGCCATGTGGTGACGATGTAGATTCACCTTTATCATTCAAGATATTGTAATTTGTAAATATTCTCTTACTATAAAATGTATGGATATGCAATGATATATGATTTCAGCAACTGTTAGTTCATCAGTTTATAGTACTTCTACCAGGTGAGTGGTAGTCACTGACTGAGTGAAGCAGGAACAATGGAAGTTGAATTTTCAGCCTCTGCTGCAGTACCTTCCCTTCCTCCCTCCCTCCCTCTCTTCCTCCCTCCTTCTCCTCCTCCCTCCCTACCTATCTTCCTCCCTCCCCCCCTCCCTCCTTACTTCCTGCCTTCCTGCATTCATTTTATTTGTAAGAAGGTGAGATGGGAGAGAGAGAGAGAAAGATTGACCAATGGAGATTTTCCATAGGGGGTTTACTAGGCCAGGCTAAAGCTAAAGCTAAGCCAGGCTAAAGCCAGAAGCCAGGAACTCAGTTCAGGTCTCCCATGTGAATGGGAGAGGGCCATCATCAGTGCCTTCCAAGATATACATTAGCAGGAACCTTGAATCAAAAGCATAGCTGGGAATTGAACCCAGGCACTGAGATATGGGATGTGGGCTTCCCAAACTGCATTTTAACATTTACGTCAAATGTCTTGCAGCACCGTTTTCATGTTCAATGACATTTATCAGTTTTTGTGTTTGACTTCTCTGTTATATTAAGTTCCTCTAGAGTAGGAGTTAACTATTCATTTTCATTATTAAAGATTTATTATTTATTTGAAAGGCAGAGTAAAATAGAGGGACATACAGAGAGAAAGGAAATCTCCATATTTTGGTTCACTCCCCAAAAGGCTGCAACCACAGGGACTGAGGCAGACCAAAGTCAGGAAGCAGGAACTTCATCAATGTCTTCTACTTGATTGGCAGAGGCCCACGTACTTGAGCCGTAATCTGCTGCTTTCCAGGTGCTTTGTCAGGGAACTGGATTGGAAGCAGAACAGCCAGATCTAGAACCAGCACTCTGATATGTGACTCTGGCATCCTATACAACACTGCTACAATGCCGACCCCCACTGTTAATCGTTGTGTTTACAATAACTGCCTCAGTGCTTGATGTCATATACACTTGGCTGCTGTTCTCTACACCCAGTTTTCTATTCTCTGCATCGCTTTATTCCTTTGCAAGCTGAATTGATCCAATGGACTGCATCACCCATCCACTGTTGGCCTGTGGTTTCCAATTTGATTATGCCAAGGGAAAGTAGTAGCAGGAGATGAAGGATGCAAAGAGAGGACAAAGGATTACTTTGCTGACTGTGTGTGACTCTGGGATCCTGGCTGATACAGCATTTGATAAATATTAGGCAAATTAAATAGTTAGCAATGGGGATGTCTGGAATAAATCACTTTATTTTTTAAGATTTATTTATTTATTTATTTGAAAGTCAGAATTACACAAAGAGAGAAGGAGAGGCAGGGAGAGAGGTCTTCCATCCACTGGTTCACTGCCCAAATGTCTGCAATGAGTGGAGCTGCGCCAATCCGAAGCCAGAAGCCAGGAACTTCTTCCAGGTCTCCCATGTGGGTGCAGGGGCCCAAGGACTTGGGCCATCCTCTAATGCTTTCCCAGGCCATAGCAGAGAGCTGGGTTGGAAGTAGAGCAGTTGGGACTTGAACAGGCACCCATATGGGATGCCGGCACTGCAGGTGGTGGCTTCACCCACTAAGTCACAGCTCCTGCCTCTGGAATAAATCACTTTAAAAACTCACATGTGTTGGGCCAGCATTGTGGCACAGTAGGTTAAGCTGCTCCTTGGCATCCCACATCAGAGGGCTGGTTTGAGACTTAGCTACTCTGCTTCTGATCCAGCTCCCTGCTAATGTGTCTGGAAGAGCAAAAGAAGATGACGCAAGTACTTGGGCCCCTGTCACTCATTGGGAGATCATGGTAGAGTTCATCGCTTCTGGCTTTGGCCCGGACTAGTCCAGGCCATGGTGGCCATTTGGGGAAAGAACAACTGGATAGATTCTCTCTCTCTCTCTCTCTCTGCCTTCCAGATAAGTAACATACATTTTTACAAAAATTCATGTGTTTAGATGTTGAAATCAATAGCACAATATAAGCAAGTTTCTTTTTCTGTTTAAGCATATGACAGAACTAACATAAGTCACAAAATACTCTCATTCTACATTTAATTTTTCAAGTTTTCCCCATAAATTATTTCTACTTTCCTTCCATTCACTTGATACCACCACCAGATGGAAGTGTTTCTCAGTTATCTGAACTAACACAGTGAGAAAATTTAAATTTGGGTGTTAAATATATGAGCACTGGGCAAGGCTTTTCTGCTACTTATTGTAAGACTCCTACTGCCATCAGGGAAGTACTTAGTTCCTGCAGAACTAGTTGAGTAAGTCTACTGCACAGAAAATAAACCTCTGCTTTTCCCCTTTAAGACTGCTTTTCCTTCTTACCAGAGTCAATCCAATGATTCAGTTTAACACTGTTGGTCAGATGTATTCAGTTGAAGAATATTTGCCTGATTTATGTCATAAATGAATACATATTAGCTAATGACATTTTAATATTTGGGGAAGAACTTCCCCCAATATATTTTCTTTTTTTTTAAAGATTTTATTTATTTATTTATTTATTTATTTGAGAGGCAGAGTTAGACAGTGGGAGGGAGAGACAGAGAGAAGTCTCCCATCTGCTGGTTCACTCCCTAAATGTCCACAATGGGTGGAGCTGCACTGTTCCAAAGACAGGAACAAGGAGCTTCTTCCGAGTCTCCCATGCAGGTGCAGGGACCCAAGCACTTGGGCCATCCTCCACTGCCCTCCTGGGCCACAGCAGGGAGCTGGACAGGAATAGGAGCCACCGGGACTAGAACCAGTGCCCATATGGGATGCAGGCATCACAGGCGGAGGATTAACCTAGAGTGCCACTGTGCAGACCCATTGTTCTGAAGGATATTTACATAATCCTATTGTGCTAGCTCAGAGTAGAAAGGAAAAGTAAAGCTTCTATTTGGAAATGATACGGTTGAATCCTGCCTCTGTCCCATTCTGTCTATTTGTCTTTAGCAAATCACCCATCTTTATTGCCCTTCTATTAACTTATTTATTGGTTTAGGTAGTTGCAACAGTGCAGGGTTATATTGACCATTAAAATAAATAACATATATATATATATAAAGCTTCTACTGTTTAGCAAAATATGAGGAAGCTTAATAAAAAGGTGGCTAACATTATATGAGTTAGTTTTATGGGGTATAAAATACTTCCAAATAATCCCTTTGACTTTTTAAAAATTTTTTTTTTTTTAATTTTTTGGACAGGCAGAGTGGACAGAGAGAGAGACAGAGAGAAAGGTCTTCCTTTTCTGTTGGTTCAACCTCCAATGGCCACCACGGCCGGCACGCTGTTGTGGGCACCATGATGATCTGAAGCCAGGAACCAGGTGCTTCTGCTGGTCTCCCATGCAGGTGTAGGGCCCAAGCACTTGGACCTTCCTCCACTGCCTTCCCGGGCCACAATAGAGAGCTGGACTGGAAGAGGAGCGACCAAAACCGAATTTGGCACCCCAACCGGGACTAGAACCTGGTGTGCCGGCACCGCAAGGCAGATGATTAGCCTATTGAGCTGCGGCACCGGTCTTGACTTTAAATCCTATATATAATTGGATTAATAAAGTAACAAAAGTACTCATTTTTACATAATTTAGAAAACATTTTCTGCTTTCACTGAAGTCTTCTTATATATAGGATACCGTACTATACATTAGAGCAAAAATGTGTCAGTCATGGTACTTTACCTATGGAAATGTCATGTTCTAAGTCAAGGAAGAAGTGCACACTCTAATGACACTGACATGTCTCATGTGCTACATCAAGTCAAAGCAAAATGCTTTGGGAGCTACGAGAGACAGACACTCTGTCATTCAAGACTTGGGTAACACAGTTTAAAATTACCATGATGGGCAATAATTTTGGTTTACCAGTCTGAAGATCAGATTCCTAACCCAGGTTCCACCACATTTTAGACATCTGATTTAAAAACTTATCTTCATTCACCAGTTTGTTCACCTGCCAAACTGGATCACAGTAGTTTGCTTGTCAATATCTTCTCAGTCACGTCAGATTAAAAAATGAGAGTGTGAGTATACAAGGATATTTCCAAAAGCTTATGGAAAATTGAATTAAAAAATTAGTCTGGTGCAAAACTCTAATATCCACAGATAGTTCTTTTCAAAATACACATTTTTGTCATGATGAAATCCCCACACTTCCACGTATATCAAATAATTTTGGACAAATGTCAACTTACCTTTTGAATACACTTTCCATGAGCTTTTTGAAATACCTTTATATGAAAGCCATTCTAAGACTTCTCTGTGACAACCATACAAGCATAAACCATTTGCCTGTGAAATTTTAAATTTCTCATGAGGAGTGAGGGTCATAAAACTATTCAAATTCAGTCCAAACCAAAGGAATAGCAATCTCACCATAGTTTACAATAGAGTCAAACCCCTCAATTGTTGTTTTTTGAAAGATAAATATACGCAGGACACTATGTCAAATACTTTCCTATACTGAAAGTTTTATTTCAAATTTTAAATGCAGTTGTAGAGGGTTTTTTTTTGTAAGTTGAAAAAATAATATATTTTCCTATAAAAAGCTTGCGACATAAAGAAAAGCACAATGAAGAAATTCATCGTGTTTTTTGTTTGTTTGTTTGTTTTTGAAAGGCAGAGTTAGACAGAGAGAGAGAGAGAGAGAGAGAGAGAGAGAGAGAGAGGTCTTCCTTCCGTTGGTTCGCCCCCCAAATGGCCACTACAGCAGGCCACTGTCTTCCCTGGCCATAGCAGAGATATGGACCGGAAGAGGAGCAACCGGGACAGAACTGGCACCCAAACCAGGACTAGAACCGAAGTGCTGGAGCCACAGGTAGATGATTAGCCTAGTGAGCTGAGGCGCAGGCCTCAACATGATGTTTTTACTTCCTGTTATCTAGAACTAGATTGTAAAGAAAGTTCATTTAGGTTTAATAGCAATGTACAGAGGATAGTCCCAGCCCACATCATTATCCCACTGCTGAAAATTATTCTATGGGAAAAGCTTGAAAGTAGACTTATGTGCTTTATATCCAGTCATTTTAAAAATTATTATAACAAAGTCCATGTCAGGTTATATAATGATTTTGGCACAAATACATGCAAATATGTATATGTATATACACACACATATATAGTATTAAAATTTTAATAAGTGTAGTAGCATGAAATGAAAAACACCAAGCAAACATGACAACGGTTGGTTAGCACATCCCTTTTTGTCCCATTAAAAGACAAGAAGGAAAGACAAAAGTCATAAATTTTAATGGTGAAAATACAATACTAATATATTTTAATATGTAAAAAAAAAAAACAGTAAGACTGTTTGGGCTACCCTAAAATGAGAGTTTGTCTATAATTTGGATTGCGATTCTGTTTTGAGGAAATGAGTTACACAATACAGAAATAACAATAATATATAAGGCAATAGTATATTTACTATGCATTATTATCATGAACACTATTGTAAAATGTTTTCAGTATCAATTAACTTGCTCTTCAGAACAATCCTATGAGACAGTAAAATCAATAGACACACTTAATGTCTAAAAAAACTGAGGTATAGAGAAAGTAAATGACTTGATCTGTGTCACATAGATTATTAAGAGATGCAGAAAGTCCGAAGCTCAGAGATTCCAAAATCTTTGACATGAAGGAAGCACTGTAAGATGTATGCCAAATATAAAACATGTGAGGGAATCTTGGGGGCCAGCTGGTGAGGCAGTGCCCCCTGTAAAGAAATGAGAGCAAGGCAGAACAAGATTACAGCAACTCTGCAATGCAAGTCCTACTTAACCCAGTACTTGGAAAGAGGGCCTGGGACCCACTTGGAAACCACATTAGGAAGTGGATACCAGATGGCAAATTATAATCTCATCACTTCTGAAAGCTATGATCTCTTAAAATGGGAGTGCAGCACCAAGACCAATATAACACATAATTTACAGGAGTAGGCAGTTTGTTTATTTTGATATCAAGGATTAAAACTTATCCTTCAACATTTTAAACCTTTGCTGTTTTTGATGTGGAATAAAAGTTGGCATATCAACATGGAAGTTGTTAAGAAGGGGTAATTTTTACCCTTTGATGCTGAATGGTCACAGTGTTGGGAGGCAGTGCAGAGATGAGGAAGAACGGCTGCTGTCAGCTGGATATATGGATGCTGTTTTGTTCCTAGAAGATAACTTACTTTTTTAGATTTTTGTTTGTTTTTATTTTTCATTTATTAACAAGTATTGACATATAAATGTACACTATGGGGTATAGTGTGATATTTTCTATTATTCTTTTTTAGTGGAGTTTATCTGAAAGGCTACTGAATGACATTTTAAAGCAGCCACACCAAATGTTTAGAATTATAACTCAACTTCCATAATTTCACAGGACTTGTGCAAATAGGAATTACTGAATGATTGTGGAAAGGCAAAGCATATATTGTAAGAAATACTCAAACAAAGTGGGAATACAAGGAAAGGATTAGAAAGAAAGAGGTAGAGTATTTGCAGATTCCTTACTTTTAATTTTAGCCCTGTTCTTCCAAGCTTAGTAGAAGCAGAATGTGCTCGCCAATCAAACTCCCACCAGCTCTCATTCTCTGAGCTTCTCTACACTTCATTTTCTACCATCAGCACTCGGTAATGACTCAGCACTTGAGCTGTTGGCCCCTATCCCATGCTACATTACTGAAATGCAAATATGACATGTCTATATCCCTGACTTGCATTTACCATCACTCCCATAATTACCACCCAAAACCACAATTGTATTTAGTTTCTTTTTTATATATATATATAAAGCTTTTATTTAAAGAATATAAATTTCCAAAGTACAGCTTATGGATTACAATGACTGCCCCCCCCCACAACTTCCCTCCCTCCCGCTACCCTCCCCTTTCCCGCTCCCTCTCCCCTTCTGTTCAAATCAAGATTCATTTTCAAATCTCTTTATACACAGAAGATCAATTTAGTACATATTACGTAAAGATTTCAACGGTTTGCCCTCACACAGAGACACAAAATGATAATACTGTTGGAGTACTAGTTATAGTATTAATTCACAATGTACAGCACATTAAGGACAGAGATCCTACATGATTTTTTTTTTAAAATTGATTAATTATCTATGCAATTTCCAGTTTAACACCAAGATTTTTTAATCATTTGCAATTATACTGTGTTACAGACCACAGGTTAAGTTGTGTTACATAAAAGATTAATAAGACACAGAGAGCTCAGAATCTGGTAGTGGGGACAAATCCTCAGCTTCTCATCCATAAACTTTAATTTGCCATGAATATCACCCCACATACACTAGCTTGATAAATAAGAACCTCAGATCTACAGCTGTCTTTCATGACCTTTTCTACCCTTGATTCTTTCTCCTCAATATCTGTTTCATGTGTCTGTCTTTGTGCATTTTAGTCTTTCTGCCTCAGGCCTCCGTGCTTTTCTACCATCACATTTCATTCTCTGCACATGAACAATGATTAGCCTCCTCTGCAGGGACTCCCAGTTGACCTTTCAGCCTCTAGTCTGTCTCCTGAGGAAGCTCAAATCTCACCATTTGACTCCTCTACCTAAAACTCATCCATAGTGTCCCATTGTCTATGCAATTATGTTCAAACTATAGAAGAAGACCTACCGTTACTTCATCTTCTGATACTGCTTTCACCAGTATCGTATCTTTGCTACAGTCTACATTTTATTGGATACCCTTCTGGTACTGCACACAACATGTTTATCACTTCATGACTTTACTCATGCTGCAATATCCATGAACATAACTCTGTTCTATGTAGCCTTCAAATCTGGCTCATGGGTCATCTTTGCTCTTTCCTCGTTTCCCATAGCTGTGCTGAGTTTCCTGTCATGAATACTCCTACTAAAGCCCCTGAAGTCCTACATATTCTTTTATTTGCCATATCATTACTGCTATCACGTAGGTAAAGGAAGAACTATGTAGCTGAAGTGAATCCACATGTCCTTATTGGTACAGCGTTGAGTTGACCTCATTCCTTGGATGTTACATGAGTTCCTCAAGTACAATAGGTCTCCAAAATAATCTTGTAATTCTGTTTTTCCTCTTTCACAATGAAGGACATTACCTTCTATGTAGTCATCTTCTCCAAAGATTGGGAAATTTCCTAGATATTCTATACTCTTCCTTCCTCAGCACACATTGCAATCCCAGCTGATGTAAGCCCTATCTAAACTGCCTCTTCAATTATCTCACTCGTATGTCCCCTTTCTGCTGTACTCTTTCTACCACCTTCCCCTCTAATCCCATATACCGGGACCTTGTTATTTCTTGATTTAACTATTTCAATAGCCTCTTACCTATTCTTTCTTCCTCCACGCTAGACTTTTTATCACCCCAACCTCCACTAGTTTCTATACTCATATAGCTATGTAAAAATGTCTGATTATAAGAGCATCCAGTTATGGAGAATATATAAAAAATCTCCAGTAAATCATAGAAATGTATTTCCTTTTAATTATTCTACAACAATTCAGTCATTACCTACTAACTCCATTTTTTAAATGTGTCATGATGTTCTTTTTCTGTGATTTTGCACATAGACTTCTCTCTGTGAGAAACATCCACCACATTTCAGACCTTCACTTTCCCTTCAAAACTATCCAGATTTATGCAGACACAGATTGTTTACTAGGATGTCTCTCCTTCTGAAAGCAATTCCTATTATCCAGTCTACTTTATGTACCAATTAGCCAAAGTATTGTAGTGGTTACATGTAAGCAAAGAGGGCTGGGAAAATGGAGGACGGTATAATAATAGACAGAATAGATAGAGAAGGAAGAATGTACAAAGGATTTGGGTGGAAGTGAACAGAAATAAAGCATTAAATAGATTACTAAAAATGAGAGTTGAGATCATACATTGACTATAGATCAGATAAAATATGAAGAAGTTCGATAAGTGTAACAAGATTGGATCTTTCCTATATAAACATATTATATTAGTATAGAATAAACTTGTCATATATTGAATAGATGCAATGGGAGAAGATTGGGTGAAGACAACTAACATACGAATAAGATAGATTAGGAATGGAAGATCCAAATGACTGTGGTGGAGGGTGGGGAGGGAAGGCAGAGTATCAACGAAAGGCCAGTTGGGGCCTTAGCTGTGGCGTAGTGGGTAAAGCCACTGCCTGCAGTGCCGGCATCCCATATGGGCACTGGTTCAATTCCTGGCTGCTTCACTTCCCATCCTGCTCTCTGCTATGGCCTGGGAAAGCAGTAGAAGATGGCCCAAGTCCTCGTTCCCCTGCACCCATACAGGAGACCTGGAAGAGGCTCATTGCTCTGGGCTTCGGATCAGCCATCTCTGGCCATTGTGGCCAACTGGGGAGTGAACCAAAGGATGGAAGACCTCGCTCTCTCTCTCTCTCTCTCTCTCTCTGTCTCTCCTTCTCTCTCTGTGAAACTCTTACTTTCAAATAAATAAATTAAATATTAAAAAAAAAAGACTTCCTTCGCTTTTGGAAAGCATTTGCACCTCTACATTAGATAAATTATTAATCATCTAGACATACAAATAAATATGCTTTTCTATTGAATTTTATAATTATTTCACCAAATTTTATTTTTAATAAAGGTTATTTATTGAATGAGTCAACTGATATTGATACGCAACATATAATATTCTGGGTTTTTTGTTTTAAAGATTTATTTATTTATTCAAAAGTCAAAATTACACAGAGAGAGGAGAGGCAGAGAGAGAGAGAGAGAGAGTGGTCTTGCAACCAGTGGTTCACTCCCCAGATGGCCGCAATGGCTGGAGCTGCACCAATCCAAAGCCAGGAGCCATGAGCTTTTTCCGGGTCTCCCACGTGGGTGCTGGGTCCCAAGGACTTGTGTCATTTTCTGTTGCTATCCCAGGCCACAGCAGAGAGCTGGATTGGAAGAAGAGTAGCCGGGACTAGAACCAGAGCCCATATGGGATGCCGGTGCTTCAGGCCAGGGCATTAACCCGTTGTGCTACAGCACCGGCCCCCTATAATATTCTGTTTTTCTAGAAATATATTCACAATAAGAATCTATTTGTTTTTACTTTAAATTTGATGAAGGTAATTTAAGAGTACTTCAATTTTTGTAAAATAGAATTTAAATCTTTTATTTTTGTGAGAAAGATTTGAAGATATAACATACAAGGGTTCTAAAAAGCTTCGTGAAAATGTATACTATGAATAAGGTATTCATACAGTTCCAATTTTTTCACCCAAATAAACATCTTTTAATTCGATTTTCATGAATTTTGTGAAGTATTATCCTATATTTACATGAATGCTGTGATGAGTGGAGAAAAGATGTGCTTCTCTTGAGAACATAATATGCATCGCTAACAGCATTAAAGAGTTCTTTTCTATACTTTGGTCTTCTTACTAGATTCCCTTACAAATAATATTGCCTTAAGGAAATAGTTCATGTGCGATAGCTATTTCCCCCTGAGAGTTGAAAGAAAATCAAAGCTTGTCACTAGGATTCAGAGCAGTCACCATGCTGATTTGTCACCAACTTGGTGGTGCTTTTCTTCCCCGTGTCTCCATCTGATAATCATCTAGCATTTTCTCTGTTGACCTACAGAGATCACTAGGGACATTTCTCTAACTTGTATATCATTATTGTTCTTGAGAAATTCTCCAGCATTCGTGAATCAGATCCCCAAGGATGTGCCTTTTAAGCAACAGTGATCTTTGCTGAGCAGTGGGCTCACTGCATTGGACCTGTCTGAAGCTAGTTGTCTGAGATGGTGGGAGAAGTCCTCATACAAAGCTAGTCCAAGTTATTGGCAGAGGAAAAGATAGAAAGCAAGATCAAAGACAAGAGCAAGACGGGGTTGAGAAGAGACCCACAGTGCTCAGATTCAGATAAAGGAAAAACACATACAAACAAAAAAATCTCTTGTCTCTTGGGCTCTTAGCATCCAGCAAACTCCTCCAATAGGCCCAGAAGTACCCTGTGAATTTTGGACTTAAGACTCTTTTCACATGTATGAATTGAGGTGATGTTGCATTTTTGAATCAATAGCAAAATAATATTTTTATTTCCCCATAAACCATCTGGACTACTGAATCTCCTAGTGAGGAGAATCATAAGGCCATGAAATTCTTCAGCTTCATAAAGAAGCAGTTTCTCAGGATTTAGGTTGGATTATTCCAAAGCCTCTCCTTTATCTCTTTATCCATTTTCCTTCTGCCACCTTTCTGCAACTCCTTTTAGGTGGACAGACAGACTTGTGGTGTGCTATAGTCCATGTGTTCTGGAACATCTCTCCACAGATCTGAAAACTGGAAAACCTGTTCCAAAATCTTCAAGCTAGAGTCAACCAAGATGATCTGTGCCCCTGGTCCCCACGGATAAAGAATCAGAATGCAGTGTGGTGAGACATCTGATTTTAAGTAAACATCACAAATAATGTACTTACTGAGTGACAAATGTGTGTTGGGAACAGTGCTAGATACTAAAAATAAAAAGACAAATAAAACTAAGATAAAATTGGTATTTACAAGGAATTCACAAATTCAATAGCAAGGCAGTCACAAAATGATATATTATCATGATATGATGCTATAAGGTCCAAAATATTATAAAATCAGAGATGATATTAAAAAGTATCTGGGAGCAATGGATAGGAGGTAGATGATAAGAGTGGGTGGTAAGTGGTAATTTGTTGGAAATACTAAAATCCAAATAAACATTTGCCTGGTGGCAAGAGTTAAAAAGAATTTCAGTTAGAGCACAGAGTATAACTGTATAGAACCCTGAAGGGGAATGTTACACTGAAGAGCTGAAAATTCTTTAATGCAGCTTGAAATTGGGTTGAGTATGTGACAAAGGCAGAAGGCTGGGATTTAGAGGAACGTGGGGGTCAAGTCATGGGGGACCCACTCCACAATGTAAAGAGATCAGCATTGCAGGAAACCGCTGAGGATTTAAACGGGAGCACATGCTCATATTTACATTTCATCAAATTTCTGTTTTGAGATAGGGATTCTATTCAGCATCTGGTAAGTTTTGTATTAAATGAACGTTAGATCTTTTTCCAGCCTCTGCATCAGTTTTGTTACCTTTCAGTTGCATGTTCACTATTTCTCTACTAAGACTTACACTTTTGGTTTCCTTTTAATTTTTGCACTGACACATAAAATTTGTACATATTTATAGGGTACCATGTGGTGTTTTGATACATGTGTACATTGTATGATATTGAAATCAGGGTAAACATGGCTTATGTCCTCAAACATTTACCATTTTATTCTGGTAAAAACATTCAAATTCTTTTCTGGCCTTTTAAGAAAAAAGTACAGTACATTATAATTCTCCATGGTCATCCTATTTCTCAATGTAGCATCTGAACAACTTACCTCTATCTAACCATTACTTCTTATCACCCTAATTAGGCAAACGCTTCTTATTTGCAATATACCTGTAATTTTCATCTACTTTCCCTTTTTTCTTGCAAAACCCCTATTTCTCCACCTATGCATCTCCCAAGTAATGCACATCAAATCTATGACTGACTCAGCGGGTGAGCTCCCTTCCCTGGTTGACCCTACACTCCTTGTAGTGAAGACTTTCAGACCTGGGAAAGGGTGAAACACCTCTGGCTAGAGAACAGATCAGAGATCAGTGGATAGTTAGGGGTGTGATCATTTAGATTCAGGTTTTAAATATATAGAGATTTTCAACTAGTGGTGAATGGAAAGTATCATAAATGTTAGGAGGCTTTAACCATTCTGTGAACTTAAGAGGTAATTTGCTAATTACAAATGACTTTATCAATTAGTTTTGGACTTAAAGACTCCATGTAAAGATTGAATCCAGAGTTGAGCAGTTTGGACATAAAAGACACAGACAACAGCAACTTTCTTTCATTGTAAGGGTCAAGATGTGGGAATCATGAGAATGCAGAAGATAACAAAGAGCAGCCTCTGGATGCATAACATTTCAGATGTGGCTTGAGAATGTGGCGAGGGTGGGGGGTAGGGGTGGGATGGTGGGGGGTGGGCGTGGGCAGAGAAAGAGAGCTGAGAAACAATATTTAAAGAAGGATTATCACATGGTAGAAAGCATATAGGCAGGGCTGGTGCTGTGGCTCACTTGGTTAATCCTCCACTTGCAGCGCTGGCATCCCCTATATGAGCCAGATTGCTCCTTTTCCAGTCCATCTCTCTGCTGTGGCCTGGGAAGGCAGTGGAGGATGGCCCAAGTGCTTGGGAGATCAGGAGGAATCACCTGGCTCCTGGCTTCGGATCGTCGCAGTGCTGGCCATAGCGGCCCTTTGAGGGGTGAACCAACAGAAGGAAGACCTTTCTTTCTGTTTCTCTCTCTTTCACTGTCAAACTCTGTCAAATTAAAAAAAAAAAAGAAAGAAAGTATAGGCTTTGGAGACTGATAATCGTAGATTATGATTCCATATCTGCCACATGTAAAATAATTTCTGTTTAATTATTTATTTATTTATTTGTTTGAAAGTTGATTCTAGAGGGAGGGAGGGAGAGAAAGAGAGAGAGAGAGAGAGAGAGACAGAGACAGAGACAGAGACAGGTATATATATACAGAGAGAGATCCTCTATCTGCTGGTTCACTCCCCCAAAGTGCCTGTAACAAGCAGGATTGCACCAGGCTGAAGCTAGGACTTCAGAACTCTATTTAGGTCTCCCACGTGGTGGCAAGAACCCGAGCCCTTGAACCATTACTTGCTTGCTGCCTACTAGAGTGCACATTAGAAGGAAGCTTAAATACAGAGCAAACTAAAAGTGGGGCACTCCAATATGAGATGCAGGCATTCCTAGAGGTGGCTTAAGTACTGCACAAAACTCCCACTCCTTCTACCACTTTTTATTTGTGTGAATTGTGCTAAACCATTTGCCCTCTTACCTATAATGAGGGAACAGTAATATCTACCCTACTAGGTTGTAGTGAGAGTTAAGTGATAACAATATCTGGAAAGTGTCTACTACAAATTCTGCCATATGATAGAAACCCAGTAAATGATGAGTGTTATTATTACAGGACAAAACATACAGGTGTGGACTTAGCAAAATCAGAGATGAGGCATGGTGTAGAAGGGTGGGTAGGAAAGCTGAATGAGTATTCAGCAGGGAAAACATGTCCAACAGTTTACCTGGCCCTCACTAAGTGTACCCAGAACAGTGGAGAGTAGGCAGAGATCCAGGTCCTGCTTGAAACAATACAGCTTATCAGTCTACTCACGGCTTAAAGGATATACTCTAAAGTTTTAATGATCTGTGATTACTTTAAAATTTACTGTACATATGAAAAGTGGTCATTTTTCTGTTCATTATTATTTATAGCCATTGTTTATATTCCCATTGAACTAGGGTTGTTTTGCTTTTTACTTGTTAAATTTCTTATTTGGTGAAGCATTAAGCCTTTTTACTATAATGTAAACTCAAAATATGTTATTTCAAAAACTAAAGAGAGAATTGAAGGGAGAGGGATGGAGAATGGGAGGGAGACAGGGGGCGGAAGGGTAGAAGGGAATATCATTATATTCTTAGAATTGTATCTGCAAACTATATTGAATTTGTCAAAAACTAAATTAAAAATAAAAATAAAATAAAGAAGAATAAAATACAAACCTTAAAAGTCAAAGGAGCTGAGACTACTATGAGAGAACATGCAAATGTAACTCATCTCATTTTCTAGCCGTGGCTCAATAATCTGTCAGATGTTCCTTGATTCAGTGTACTACTCTTAGGTAAGAAGTAAAGAAAGAATTAGTGGACATATGAGAAGGTGAACGTTAACCATTTGATAGTGGGAAATTGAATATACTCCCGTCTGATAGCTTCATTTGTCTTTGTAAGAGGTAAAATTGTCTGCTGAGAGTTGAGAGGGGGGAAGAGTGGAAGAATGATCAGGAAGTAATGAGTGAATTGAGTAAAAAGAAACTATAAGATAGTTGGTCGTTGTCTGAGGCCCAGCTGAGCTCTCTGACCACAAATTTATTTATCTCTTCTGTGATTTTTCTCCAATAGGACTCAGTTGAGATGCAGATGAAAGCCCTATTTCTTTACCTTCAAGGCTACTGCTGTGGCAATACTAAGTCATTTGTCCAATAGGCTGTCTGAGCACATCTTTCTTGTGACTGTGAAACATTGGAGTTTAATAGTTTATACCTCTCAAGACTTTTTTTATGAAAGTATAACTTTTTTGTTTTTATTCTTTAAAAAAATTTGAAATAACATATTTTTAATTTACATTATAATCAAGGGCTTAGTGCTCTATTAAAGAGCTCAATAAGTAAAATGTAAAAAGACAATCATTCAGTAGGAAAATAGACAGGGGCTGTATGTAAATAATAGTCAAATGAAAAGATGTTTATTTCACTTATGCACAGTAAATTTTAAAAGTCACATATCATTAAAACTATAGTAGCATAAAAAGCTTAACAATTTATTTGATAAAGATTATCATTTTTATCTTTATATTTCCAATGTCCAGTATGAGGACAGACCGAAAATACATATCCAATTGATCTTTACCATAACCACTAATATTGCTACAATTTTCTTGCATTCATAATTTGCTGAATTTGCTGGTGTTGTAAATGGCTTCTTTTCACTCATTAATGAAGTTTAGACATGTTGAAATTTGATTGACGTTTGCTTCAGATTATAAAAATTGTAGTAGAACTGAAGTCTTCTAGTTATTATTCTACTGGTATGTAGTCTTCTTCTTTTTCTTCTGTAATATTTACTTATTTATTTGAAAGGCAGAAAGAGAGAGGGATAGAGTGTGTGTGGGGAGAGAGAGAGAGAGAGAGAGAGGGAGAGAGAGAGAGCTTGATCTTCCATCTGTTGGTTCATTCAACAAATGATTGCAATGACCAGGCTTGGGCCAGGCTGAAGCCAGGAACCTGGAACTCCATCTGAGTCTCCCACGTGGGTGGCAGGGGCCCAAGTGCTTGGGCCACTTTATGCTCCTTTCCAAGGCACTTAAACATGAGCTGAATTGGAAGCAGAATTGATGGGTTTTGGATGGGTGTTCATATGGGATGCCTGTACACTACAACTCTGGTCCTTGGTATGTAGTTTTCTTAATGTCTTACTATGTCCTTTGAATATTAGTGCTCCATTTGTTCATGTTAGTCTCTTGTTATGTTACTCTTGTGCTTTCTATGATTCCTAATAAATCAGACATGACAGAGGATGCATTCACATCTAAACATTCCCTCACAAACTTGCTTTGTAATTGCTTGATTTAGATTATTTGCTTCCTTACTGCATTATACCTCTTGGATAAGAATGATCTCTCTAAGAGTGTTGTTAAAGTTAATTAAGAAACATTTCTTCTTAGAGGAGAAATAAGTCAAGTTTTATGTTTCATTATGGTGATTTTTTCAACAAATATAACCAACTAATTTATCAGCAACCCGGAGGTTTTAGCTCAAAAAGTAACTGTTATAGATGTGTGTATATATAATTATATTGCATATATATAATTGATATTACTTGTATTAAATATACATTTAAAATATCAAATGTGTTTATTCTAAAAGGGCGGACATTTATCCATTCAATTTTTAAATACATGGCCCTAAACATATGCAAGGGATTCAATTTTAAGTATTTATTTATCTTAGCGAGTATGGGGTGAAAGATCAATCCCATCTGCTGGTTTACTCCCCAGATTCCTATGTAGACTGAGCTGGGCAACGCTAAAGCAGGGAGCTAGGAATTCAATCCGGGTCTCTCACATGGGTGGCAGGAAACTAATTTCCCAGTGTCAGTATTGACAAGAGCTGGACCAGGAATCAGAGGAGGGTGTAGAGGCTGGAGTGTTTGTTACCTCTCCTTCCCTGCTTGACAGGACCATAATTTGGGCTGTGTCTCCACCCCTGTCTTGCTACAGCTGCCTTTAAGATCTATCTTTCCAGCCCTCACACGTAAGGGTGATGGCTGTCTCTGAGTGTTTCCCTATCATTGGTTGGTTTTCTTTAATTTTGAACAATTCTCTGTAAATAGTTTCTATATTAAATGTTCCTGATTTAAAAAACAAAGCAAAAAAAAAAACCGAAAAAAAAAAAACATAAAAAACAAAAAAATGACTGCAGCATGGCCCTCTCAGGGACTGTAAGACACCGTGTGCTAGGCTGGTGTAGACTGCTCTGTGGCACATCCTGCATGGGTGTGCAGAGCCGCTTGTGGGACCCTGATCCTGGGGTCCAGAGCTGCTGAGGGCTACACCCCACTGTGCTGCTTCCTGGAGATGGTCAGCCCCAGGCCTCCGCTGTGAGGCTGCTGTGAGCACAGGTTGCTCCTTAGCTGTGTGTGAGCTTGTAGGCCAACAGTGCCCTCAGTTCTCTCCTGTCTTGTCAGGCCTTCATCAACAAGTTTGTCCTTACCTTCTTTTTTGTTTTTTTCCCCACTTTTTTCATATATATATATATATATATATATATATATATACACACATATATATAAATTTGTAAATTCCAATTCAAAGATGACTACTGGGTGAAGGTCATGAGTTTGATTTGTGTGTGGAAGGCTGGGCTCTAGTTTTTAATTTCTAGAACATATATATTTTAATGCTGTTAAAAAAAAAAAAAGCTAGGACTCCAATGTGGAAAGAAGGCTTATCAACTGACAGGCTAAATGCTTGCTCCCAGACCAGGGATTATTAACCATTATTGCCAGAGTCTCCAAAAGATTTCTAATAATTCTGCCTTTATTTTCTCTAGGTTTTGAACTTCCTTGATTCCCCATCCTACCTCCTGAACTATCCTTGGCCTTTATTCCACCCACCATGGTCTCCCACCTTAAAGCTGTCTCTTAAATCTCAAATCTGCTGACAAGGGGAGGATTTGTTCCCAGTACTACCTGAAGACCTTTTTCTGATCCTGATCCAAGGGCCTGAGGCCTGAATCTGACTTAATGATCCTATTTTGTATCTGCGGCTGCCCTGTTTTCAGGTCCTGTCCTGATTGTTGACTTTCTGGAAAGAACCTTGGACCTCTTGATTCCTAAATCATACCTATGGCTAGGTGATGACAGTGGGATAAAGGTTAATACTGAAGTCCTTATAGCTTGAGGGCCACTTGCTGCTAATGTGGCTACCACCTTTGCATTTGTTGTCATTATCAATAAATTCTTTGTCCTTTAGTGTCCTAACTATGTGGAAGGAAAATATCACTGCTGTTAGTGAGTTCATCCTAGTGGGCTTCCCTACTGCCCCTTGGCTGCAGGTTCTGCTTTTCTTCCTCTTCCTCATCACCTATATATTTGTGCTCTTGGAGAATTCTGTTATCATCCTCACTGTGTGGGTAACCGGGTCCCTACACAAGCCAATGTACTATTTTCTGGGTACCATGTCCTTTCTGGAAGCCTGGTATATATCTGTCACTGTCCCCAAGATGCTTGCTGGATTCCTACTTCATCCCAATACGATCTCCTTCCTTGGGTGCATGACCCAGCTGTATTTCTTCATGTCACTTGCCTGTACTGAATGTGTGCTTTTGGCTGCCATGGCCTATGACCGGTATGTGGCCATATGTTGGCCTCTTCGCTATCCAGTCATGATGACCACAGGGTTTTGTGTTCAGCTAAACATCAGTTCCTGGGTGAGTG
This sequence comes from Sylvilagus floridanus, assembly GCA_949820135.1. Lineage (NCBI taxonomy): Eukaryota > Metazoa > Chordata > Mammalia > Lagomorpha > Leporidae > Sylvilagus > Sylvilagus floridanus. The sequence continues at coordinate 68,435,015 of OX463224.1, read as the reverse complement.
GCTTCACCATCTCCATGGCAAAAGTGTACTTCATCTCCCGAGTTGCCTTCTGTGGCAATAATATCTTGAACCATTTTTTCTGCGATGTTTCACCTATCCTCAAACTGGCCTGCATGGACTTATTTGTGGCTGAGATGGTAGACTTTGTGCTAGCCATTGTGATCCTAGTGTTTCCTCTCTCAGCCACTGTCCTTTCCTATGCCTTCATTGTCTCTACTATCCTGCACATACCCTCAACCACGGGGCAGCAGAAGGCATTCTCCACCTGTGCATCCCACCTTACAGTGGTGGTCATCTTCTATACAGCCGTCATTTTCATGTATGTCCGACCTCGGGCCATTGCTTCCTTTAATTCTAACAAATTGATCTCAGCCATATATGCAGTCTTTACTCCCATGCTTAACCCTATCATCTACTGCCTAAGGAACAAGGAGGTCAAGGATGCCATCAGGAAAACCATAGCAAGGGGCCAAGCCCTTTTCTTGAGAGATTCTCTTCACTGAAGAGACCCAGCTATTCTTGCTCATAGCTTGACTTAAGCTCAAGAAATATCTTCATTAACAGAGTCTGCAATTGTGAATATAGTGACTTGGTATAATGATTTTTGATGTGGAGCCAGAGACGAAAGAAAATGCCCTTTCCCCTGGCCTTAATTAAATATTCCATTTTATAAGGTAGTAGATGAAATAAAAAACTCACACATAGGTAAGTGAAAGAGTTCTAAATTCATATTTATGAATATTAAAAAAATCATTGACCTGGATTTTAGTTTTATTGGTAAAGTTTTCTGTTGTGACTTGTCTCTGTCTCGCCTATTTCAGCAGTGTGCACAGAGGTTCTGCTGTACACCATGCCAGGGGTATGCACTGCATTCATTGATTCCAAGGTGGTTAGGGTGCTGAATCTTTGTATAATCAATTGATCTTGATGATATTCATTTTATCTTTAAAAGTTTTTTATTTATTTGTTTGAAAGGCAAATTTACAGAGAGGCAGAGGCAGAGAGAGAGAGAGAGAGAGAGAAAGAGAAAGAGAAAGAGAGATAGGTCTGGTTCACTCCCCAGATGACCAAAACAGCCAAAACTGTGCCAATCTGAAGCCAGAAGCCAGAGCTTCCTCCAGGGCTCCCACATAGGTGCAGGGGCCAAGGATTTGGGCCATCTTCCACTGCTTTCCCAGGCCATAGCAGAGAGCTGGATTGGAAGTGGAGTGGCCAGGATGTGAACTGGCGCCCATATGGGATGCCAGCACTTATCTTTAAAATTTAACAAAATGAGAGATAAACTTATTTAAGGTTCTAACAGAAGCACTATCAAGTAGAAACATGTATTAATTGTCGTGAATGAGAGAAATCTTTGTATATACATGTATATATGTGTGTGTGTGAATATGTATATATATATTTGCATATAAAATTTCATGCTTTAATTCCTTTCCTTTGTTGGAATCTCTACATATAATTTTTGAATGAAATATGGAGGCCAGACCATAGGAGAACTAGTGGCTTTTCAATATAGCCCATTCCTTTTCAAGTAAAGCTGGCTCTGGCATTGACAAAAGGCCAAGAGTTTTTGCTTAGATTGTACTTGGCCTGAATATGAAGAATTTTCCTGGGTTCTCTAGAATAGCTGAATTCTCACTTGTGTTCCTTTTAATTTTTGAGAAGTAGATTTGAGACTCTGAGGAGCAGTATATGCTTTCATTTAGTCATTAAAAATTGTATAAAAGGGCTGGAGTCTGTCCAGCTTAGCAGGAATTTAGGATGAGGGAGTTGATATAATATGGTCTGTTGAGAATGGAAGAATAGCAGGTGTACTATTTCACTTTATCACTTTGGAACCTATATGTCATATTTTAATTGGGCCATTCATTTATATGCCATGTATTCTTTATTTCTACTTTATCATCACATGTCCTTCCTATTTTGTAAATTATATTATAATACCGGATGGAATTGTTTTATTGTTTGTTTTTGTTTTATTTTATATAGATTAAGATGCTTTACAAACTGTGGTAATTTCCAATTTATCTTAATATGTTAGATTCTCTTGGTTTTCATTACTTTTAGACTAAACACTGTGTGTTCCTAGTGATATGTATTTTTTCTTTTGTCAAAAAAAATTATGGTTCTTGGCCCTCACAGGGTACTAAAAATAGTATAAAATATTTTGTCTTGAGTTGTATAATTTTTTTACTTTAATCCTAGAATTTTTTATTCTTTTTGTCAAAAAAGAGTAATTTCTGCTATATATATTTCTGCTTCAAGACCATAATTAAGGATGCACATTTGGCAAGTGGTAAAGATGCTGGGAGGAAGGCCACCATCTCATATTAGAGTGCCTGAGTTCAAGTCCCAGCTCTTCTGATTCTACCTCCTGGCTACTGTATTCCCAAGGTGGCACCAGGTCATGGTTCAAGTAGTTGAATCTTTGCCACACATGTGGTAGACACAATTGAGTTGCTAGCTTCATTGTAGCCATACCCTGGTTGTTGTAAGCATTTGGGAAGTAAAACAAAAGATGGAGGATCTCTGTTTGCCTATCTGCTTTTCAATTAAAATGAATAAAATAATTATAAAAATTAAAACTTTTGTTAAGTAATTAATGGAAAATTATCCACATTTCACAAGATTATTTTTAAAGCATTTATTTAATGAATGCAAATTTCATAGGAACAACTTTAGGAATATAGTGACTCTTCCTCCCCATGTCCACCCTGTCACCCCCCCATCCCATCCCACTTCCTACTCCCTCTCCCATGCCATATTTCATTAAGATTCATTTTTAGTTAACTTATATACAGAAGACCAACTCTATACTAAGTAAAGATTTCAACAGTTTGCACCCACACAGACACGCAAGTGCCAAGTTTCTTCAATAGTTTGTGTTCTTGTGGTTTTGTATTGGTGTTTGAGCACTTCAAAAAACAAATACCTCTTCTAGTCTCTACGGACTGTTTTGAAAAGCAAAGATCACCAATATGTCTGGCTAGAGATTCTTGGAGCCTTTCAAATCTTTTACACAGATGTGTATGCTCCACATCTCCCTTTCTCCTGTGGGATGGGTCAAGCTGTAATCTCCCAGTATGGCAGAACCATGCCAGCTATAGAATATTCCCCCTCTCCTCTGATACAACACTGAAAGGATGCAATGTTGGTTATGTACTCCACTCCTCTTCCTCATTCTTGGAAGAGAAGTCTCAGGTTGTCTGCCTTCTCCCAAACACGTAGACCTGTGCAAATTTACTAAGTCACCAGCCTTTTTTTCCTAGGATATTGTACTAAAAGGCCAGTGATTCTAGATGTATGAGCTTCTCTCTCTCTCCCAAGCAGAAGTCATGAGCCAAGATGATCCCTCTTAATGTTGATCTTTGCTGGCTTGGAGAGAGGGGTTGACATAGCTAAGGTGAAATTGTTCTTCTTACCCATTTCAATGCAAATAATCTAGATTTTGTGACATCTGGGAACTGCAGCTTCCCAACTGGACTTGGGATTCCTCATGAAGATCTTTTTGGCCAGAAGTCATGATTAAATCAGTGTTTCTATGGAGGAACGAGAACTAGGACTTCCTAGTTCACCATCTTGCTGATGTCACTTCCCTGGTCACACAGTCCTAGTGATAATTTTAACTGCCTTTCCCCACTACCAATTCCATACTACCTTTACTCTCAGATAGTCATGATTCATTGTATGGTGGGGATGACACAAACTTTGATTTTTGAAGGAGCTAGACCACCACCAGATTCCTCTCTGTTTTTGTACGCAGTGGATTGATACTTAAATTCTTTTCACATAGTATATTGAAAGTGTAATCATAAGTGATAGTAATAAAGGGTGGATGTATTTGGGAAGGTGATTAGGTTGTGAAGGTAGAACTATCACAATTGAGATTAATGTTTTAATGGAAAAGATCCCAGAGAAGTCACTATCCCCTTCCACCATTTGCAGGTACAGCAGGAAGAGTCAATCTGTGAAGCAAAAAGTAAGTCTTCACCAGACACTAATCTTAATTTTGGAATTCTCAGCTACCATAACTGTTAGAAATAAATGTATGTTATTTATAAGCTATTCAGTCGATCACATCTGTTAGAAGTATGTAGGGACTGAGATAGAAAATTGGTTCTGAGAAATGAGTTTTAGTACTTTAACAAATATCTAATGATATAAATGAAAGTTTATAACTGAGTAATTGATGAGATTTATAAGAGTTTTGAGGTGTATGCTAGAAAAATTTATTTCAATGAAAGGATCTTTTTTTATATATATATATAACGCTTTTATTTAAAGAATATAAATTTCCACTCGGATCTCATTTGCAGAGATCTTTGATTTATGTCTTCTTCTTTTTTTTTTTTTTTCCTTTCCAGAGTGTCTTGGCTTTCCATGCTTAAAATACTCTCGTGGGCTCTTGAGCTAGCTCTGAATGCCTTAAGGGCTGATTCTGAGGCCAGAGTGCTGTTTAGGACATCTGCCATTCTATGAGTCTGCTGTGTCTCCCACTTCCTATGTTGGATTGTTCCCTCCCTTTTTTATTCTGTTAGTATTAGCAGACACTAGTCTTGTTTGTGTGATCCCTTTGACTCTAAGACCTATCAGTGTGATCAATTGTGAACTGAAATTGATCACTTGGACCATTGGGATGGCATTGGTACATGCCACCTTGATGGGGTTGTATTTGGATCCCCTGGCATGTTTCTAATTCCTTCATTTGGGGCACGTCCGATTGAGTTTCTCCCAAATTGTACATATCCTCCCTTTTCTTTTTCCCTCTATCCTAGTTAACTGGGATCACTTCTCAGTTAAAATTTAAACACCTAAGGATAATTGTGTGTTAGTTGCCGAGTTCAACCCATAGTACTAGAACAAAAACAATCAACAAAGGGAGACACTAAAATGGGTAAAGATTTACATTGTACATCAACAGTCCAGACAAGAGCTGATCAGGTCTTATTTTCTCATAGTGTTCATATCATTTCAACAGGTTTCCCCTTTGGTGCTCAGTTAATCATCGCCAATCAGGGAAAACAAATGATATTTGTCTCTTTGGGACTGGCTTAATTCACTCAGCATGATGTTTTCCAGATTCCTCCATCTGGTTGCAAATGACTGGATTTCATTGTTTTTGACTGCTGTATAGTATTCTGTAGAGTACATGTCCCATAATTTCCTAATCCAGTCTACTGTTGATGGGCATTTGGGTTGGTTCCAGGTCTTAGCTATTGTGAACTGAGCTGCAATAAACATTAGTGTGCAGATGGCTTTTTTGTCTGCCAATTTAATTTCCTTTGGGTAAATTTCAAGGAGTGGGATGGCTGGGTTGAATGGTAGGGTTATATGCAGGTTTCTGAGGAATCTCCAGACTGACTTCCATAGTGGTTTAACCAGTTTGCATTCCCACCAACAGTGGATTAGTGTCCCTTTTTCCCCACATCCTCTCCAGCATCTATTGTTGGTAGATTTCTGAATGTGAGCCATTCTCACCGCGGTGAAGTGAAACCTCATTGTGGTCTTGATTTGCATTTCCCTGATTGCCAGTGATCTTGAACATTTTTTCCTGTGTCTGTTGGCCATTTGGATTTCCTCTTTGGAAAAATGTCTATTGAGGTCCTTAGCCCATCTCTTAAGTGGGTTGTTTGTTTTAATGTTGTGTCGTTTCTTGATTTCGTTGTAGATTCTCTCGTTATGAGATCCGAGTGGAAGGAATGGGGCCACCAAAGAAGGAGGTGCCTTTCTCCGAAGGGAGGAGAAGACCTCCACTTTGACTATGACCCTGTCGGAATTAGATCAAAGTCGGCAAACCCTAAAGGCTTCCATAGCCTCGGCAACTCATGACTAGAGCCTAGGGAGATTACTGACGCCATAAACAAGAGTGTCAAATTGTTAAATCAACATCAGGAGTCACTGTGTACTTATGTCCCACATGGGATCTGTCCTTAATGTGTTGTCTAAAGTGAGGTAATGCTGTAAATAGTACTGAAACAGAATTTTTACACTTTGTGTTTCTGTGTGGGTCCAAACTGATGAAATTGTTACTTAATACATACTAAATCGATCTTCTGTATATAATCAAAAATGAAAAAAAAAACCCTCAGTGTTATATTAGAAATTGCATACAAAATTAATCAAATTAAAAAAATATCATGTAGGATCTCTGTCTTTAATTTGCTGTACAATGTGATTCAATGCTATAATGTGTACTCAAATAGTATATTTCACTTTGTGTTGCTATATGAGGGCAAATGGTCAAAATCTTTACTTAATACATACTAAACTGATCTCCTGTATACAAAGAGAATTGAAAAACGAATCTGGATGTGAATGAAAGGGGAGAGGGACCGGGTAAGGGGGGAGGGTTGCGAGGGGAGAGGGAAAGTGTGGGGGGGAAGCCATTATAATCCATAAGTTGTACCTTGGAAATTTATATTCTAAATAAAAGTTAAAAAAAAAAGAATATAAATTTCCAAAATACAGCTTATAGATTACAATGGCTTCCCCCCCATAACTTCCCCCCCAACCCGCAACCCTCCCCTTTCCCACTCCCTCTCCCCTTGCTTCACATCAAGATTCATTTTCAATTCTCTTTATTTACAGAAGATCAGTTTACTATATATTAAGTAAAGATTTCAACAGTTTGCCCTCACATAGCAACACAAAGTGAAAAATACTGTTGGAGTACTAGTTATAGTATTAATTCACAATGTATAGCACATGAAGGACAGAGATCCTACATGATTCAATGAAAGGATCTTAAATGGTGACTCTGATAAGGTCTCAGAAGGATAAACAGAGAGCTATAGAGAAAGATTCAGTCATCTGAGATTACCCCTGAAGTGTCCATGAACACGTGTTGACAGAATTATGGATGGGAAAGATCATTCTGAGGAGATCTGTTATGAAAAGGAAGAATATATTCTTGGAAATATAGAAGAAATGTCATTATTGTTATAAAGTAGCAAGTAATTTGGACAAATTGTGCTTGTGTTCTAGCAGTTTGTAGAAGATATAATTTATGAGCAATCAAATAGCATATGTAGCACACCAAAAATTAAATACTTAGATATAAATGTAACAAAATATGTGTAAGATTTACACGAAGGAATTTTGGAAAAGATCTCTGTTGCAAGAAATCTAGGAACAAAATAAATGGAGTGATAGTTCATTTTCCTAGATAGGAAAACTCAAAATTGTCAATGTATATGTTCTTCCAAGCTTGATTTATAGACTCAATGCAGTTTCAATTAAAATGTCAATTAAAACATTGACAAAGTGTTTTTAAAATTAAAATGTAATTTCAAAATAACTGAATAATTAACTCAAGGGAAGAGCAAAATTGGAGTATAGATGATACTCAACTTCAAGCATTACTATGAAATTACAGTATAATGGGTCCAGTGCTGTAATGTAGTAGGTTGCAACTCAGCCTGCAGTACTGGCATCCCATATGGGTGTCAGTTTGAACCTTGGCTACTCCGCTTCCAATCCAGCACCCTGCTAATGGCTTAGGGAAGCAATAGAAGATGGCCCAAATGCTTGGGCCCCTGCACCCACATGGGAGTTCAGAAGAAACTACTATCTTCTGGATTTGGATCGACCTACCTCCAGCTGTTGCTTACCATTTGAGGAGTGAACCAGTGAATGGAAGACATCTCTTTCTCTCTCCTTCTCTATCTGTAATTCTGCCTCTCAAATAAATAAATAAATAAATAAACCCTTTAAAAAGAAATTATAGTATAGTAATCAAGATATTGTAGCATTTTGTTAAACAATAGAAAGTCTATCAATGGTATAAAATTAAGAACTCAGAAATATACCCACTTAAAATATAATCAAATGGGGCCAGCACTGTGGCATAGCAAGCTAAGACTAGGACTGCAACATTGGCATCCCACATGGGCACCAGTTCAAGTACTGGATGCTGCACTTCTGATTCAGCTCCCTGCTAATGTTCCTGGGAAAGCAGTGGAAGATGGCCCAAGTGTTTGGGTCCCTGGCCTAAGCTCTTGATCCATGACCTTGGCCTGGCCCAGGCCCCAGGCCCTTGTTTCCACTTGTGGAGTGAGTCAGCAGATAGAAGATCTCTGTCTCTCTCTGTTGCTTTGTATTTCTCTCTTTCAAATAAATAAATAAATCTTGTAAATATATATATATATATATATATATATATATAATCAACTGGTCTTTGACAGAGGAGAATATCAATGCAATAGAGAAAAGATAGTTTCTTTTTAAAAGTCCTGTAAATACTGACAATCAACATACAAACAATACGGGCCAGTGTTGTAGCACTGCAAGTAAAGGTGCTTCTTGTCACACAGGCATCCCAAATATGCACCAGTTTGAGACTTGGCAGATCAACTTCCTGTCCAGCTCCCTGCTAAAGTGCCAGAGAAAGCAGCAGAAGATGGCCCAAGTGTTTGGGCTCCTTCACCCACGTGGGAGACCTGGATGAAGCTCCTGACTCTTGGTTTTGGCCTGGTCTAGCCTCAACTGTTTTAGCTGTTTGGGAAGGGAACCAGTGGATGGAAAATCCCTCTGTCTGTATCTCTTCCTCTTTCTGTGTAACTCTGACAAATAAATAAATGAATCTTTAAAATGCAAAAAAAGATTAACATAGGCATAAACCTTACAGCTTTCATGAAAACTAGCTCAAATCAATTATGAACATAATTATAAGTTGAAATACTGTCGCTCCTTCGGCCGCAAAAGGAACGACGCTGCTCGCAGTTAATCGGTCTTCAGTAGACTTTTACTTAGAGCGAGTGGGAAAGAGAGTGGGGGACCGGGAGAAGGGGGAGAGATGGCGTGCACATTCCTTAAGGGGGAAAGCTGGCGTGCGTGCTCCTTCTCCCGCGGTCTGCTTATATACAGAATTCAACCAATCACAGTCAATCAATCACAGTCCATGCACAGAGCTCTCCAATCCGACACTTGATCAGGACTGTGGAGTCCTGCAGTGAGCAGGGCATTAACGCCATCTTCTTGTTTACCACGATCCTCAGCTAGATGGAAAATTTAATCAGCTGCTACATCCGCATTACTGCTATAAGCCAAACCCAGCATGGGGGTTCCCATGGCAAGCCTATCCATGGGTCCCCACAAAATACTATAAAAATCCTGAAGATAATGAATGAAAAAAATCTAGGTTGCCTTGTATATGGAGAGGACTTCTTAGATTCAGCACCAAAGCCAAGGTCCATGAAGGGAAGACTTGGCAAGCTAGATTTCATTAAAGCTGCAAAAAGTACCCTCTGTGACAGACGCTTTTAGGAGATTGAGAAAGCATGCCCAAATTAAGGGAAAATATTTTTAGAAATATGTCTCAAAGACTGTTATCCAAAATATATTAGAAAGCATCATAAAACTCAACATTAAGAAAAGGTACAAGCTGATTTTAAAATGAATCACAGAACTAAAAGACACTTCACCAAAGAAGTTAAACAGATGGCTATTAGGGATATGAAAATATCCCCAATATCATACATCATTAGAGATTTACAAATTAAAACAATGAAGTATCACAACACACCTTCTGGAATGGCCAAAATCCAAAACATGGAAACACCAAAGGTTGGCGAGTATGTGAAATAATGGCGATCATCAATAATAGCTAGTGGAAATGCAAAACTGTGAAGTCAGTTTGGGAGATTTTTGTTGTCTTTCAAAACTAAATGGATTTCAGGCCAGCGCCACAGCTCACTAGGCTAATCCTCCACCTGCGGCGCTGGCACCCTGGGGTTCTAGTCCTGATTGGGGCACTGAAGTCTGTCCCAGTTGCTCCTCTTCCAGTCCAACTTTCTGCTGTGGCCCGGGAGTGCAGTGGAGGATGGCCCAAGTGCCTGGGCCCTGCTCCCGCAAGGGAGACCAGGAGGAAGCACCTGGCTCCTGGCTTCGGATCGGCGCAGCACGCCAGCCGCAGCAGCCCTTTGGGGAGTAAACCAACGGGAGGAAGACCTTTCTCTGTGTGTGTGTGTCTCTCTCTCACTGTCTAACTCTGCCTGTCAAAAAATAAATAAATAAATAAATAAAACTAAATGGATTTCAGAATTATTTAAAAGCTATACATGATAGAATTTGGTAACATCTTGCTGGATGTTAAGAGAGATAATTTAATGCTATTATGATGATTACATTTCTACGGTATAAACTATGAGAAGTTAGCAAGGATTTTCAAATTTAAATCTTTATTCAGAATGAGTCATTATTTCTTCTCTGTGTGATTTCTGTACCAGTACAAAGTTTCGCAAAGTTAATAGAAAATGCATATTCTGAAAAGAATATGCTTGAATTTCAAACAGACATGCTAAGATGATTGTTGCAATGTTACAAATGAGTTTTAAATTAATTTGTGAGCCCTGTGCTGGTTGGAGAAGGTCAAGCTCAGTGGTAAACTGAAAGTTACTGATTTTCTGTCCTACAACTGAGAAAGTGGCATTGCATTTTTCCTTCATGTGCTATTTATGGTTTATGCCTTGATCAAGACAAATAAGATTCTCCTGACTCTGGATATACAACAAAAGTCTTCAAGGGAAAACTTAGTGAATTTTTGTAAAATAAATAATCAGCTTTTTTCTAATAAACAATGTATAAACACACAAGTGACTCCGTTATACTAACCTTGATTTTATGCATTCTTTTAAATTTTAGGTCTCTGTTGACTATGATTATTCTACTTTCAAGACCGAAAAAAATACTTTTACTAATTTTCTTCTTCAGCCTCACAACACAAGCTTGCCTTACAGAAACTCACCTGTGGCAGACAGAGTAACATATAGAGAAGTGGTACAATGTGAAGCAGGAGTGATTGTCATGGGAGTAGACCAAGGTTAGAGTCCCAGAGTTTTTCAAGTCTGTTTGACATTTTTCTAGTCACTTAGTCTCCAACTTTCAAAATATTATTCTATAATATGTCCTTAACAGCAAGTCACTCTGTTTCTTCCTTTTATCCTTTATCTGGACAAATGCTACAAGCTTTTTCACAGTCTACCAAATTGGAATTCTCAGAGACTTTATTTTTGTTATCATTTTTATTCCTTCCATTTAAGAGTTTATCAGTTCTGTAAATTCCATAGAAATATATAAAATGATTGAAAAATTAAGTAATTAGAATTAAAATAACTTCAGATTCTACAAAAAGGGAAACAAAATGTTGTCTTTATAAATAGTAAATATATTCAAAAAATTTTATTTGGAAAGAAAAAGCAAAGGAATGAAGTAGAAGCAAGCTAAAATAATAATTAATTCTTCAATATATAAAGTACATGAGATCCTAGTGAAATATCGCATAACAGAATAAATAATAATTTGATTGGTGAACCAAAGAGGTACCCATTATCCTACCTCCCTCTCTACACACCCCCTCCAACCTTTTACCTTCTAATAGTTCATAGAACTGGGAAGTGACTACGATTCATAATAATTATTATCTACTGTACAAAGAACTTGAAAGGAAGAGTTGGAAAACTTTAAACAGAAAAATAAATGAAAAAACTAGTTGCCTGATTTGATCAGTTAATGTTACATACATGTGTTGAAACATTGTACTGTACCCCACAAAAATGAATAACTACTATGTTAATAAAATTTAAAATAATAACAATAATAAGACAGAGAAAAATGTCAAAATCAGAAAAAAACTAAATTAAATATGTACCAAATACCTATAATGTAAGATAAACATTTAAATTCAGTTGAAAACTAACAATATGACAAATGGAAGGACTTGTTGATAAAATGCATAAAGAACACAAAGTTTTGTACAGGAATTTACTGTTAGCATTTAAGAATAGTTGGTGGGCAAAATTTAATAGCAAATATTGAAAAGTATTAAAATAATTTCTATATACATAGAACCAAAATTTGATGAGAAAAGCACAACACTGAGGGATTTCAATATATCTTATCCTACAAATTATGGATCTTTTCTAACATCTTGAATATGAATGAAGTCATTGATTTTAGTTTCAGAAAATACAAACCTGTTATTTTTTACACTTGATCTTAACCAAAAGGCCGAGAAGCAATGAAACCAGTTATTTTTAATATCAGTTTACATTAAAAAATGCCATGTCATATTCAAATGAATAATAATTTTATACTCATTTTCCTAAATATGATTGAAGGTAAAAAATTCCATTTTTCCAATGATTTAAGTTTAAGGATGCAAAGATTCTTGGGTGCATTCACTTGATACTCTTGGCTCTCCTGCCAAGCAGAGACAGCAAGTGTCAGTGGTTTCTAGGGTCCTTCTGCAGCTCATAGCATACATTTATTTTCTTTCTTTAGAAAAAGTTTGGACATTACAGATAGCCAAGATTCCAATCCATCACTACAAATAATCATAGCATCCCAAGGTGTCTCATTATGCGACTAGGTAATCAAATGAGCTGCTCCCAAAGAGAACCCTAGAGAATGTCTTGTTTGCATCACCTCTCAGGACCTAACTCTTCTATGAATTCCTCATAGAAGAAGGGTCAGTTCAGCAGTGGTGCTTAAAAATGAGTATTTTCCTCAGCTGAGAATAGAGCAAAAGCTTAGAATGAATTCTACTGCAAATCCCAGTTAATGCCAACTGTCAAGAGATGATTGAGTCTGACCAAGACCCAGTATATAACTTCAAAAACACAGTGTAGTTCTCTGGATCTCACTCTACTGTCCTTAGCCTGAGGTTCCTACACCTATAGTTCTCCATCTCTAGAATGAGTTGGTCCAAGACCTCCAAGTGAGGAGACAGCTACAAAAGCAACAATGTCCTGAAGGAAACAAGACCCTCTGAAACTAAACACATCTATCCTAGGAGAAGGCCAGCTTCTTATTTTATAGCCTGCAGTCTGTTTGGGAGGTGGGGTTTTTGTTTTCCCCTTCTTTTCTAGAATTCTCATTCTTACAGATCTTTCTGCTGGGCTCTTCAGGAGAGGGGAACAGTTGAGGTGCTGAAATCACAGGAAATCAGGAGGATGCTTGTTGCTCACACAGGCTTCCCCTTCTCAGCTGCCAAGATCTGCCTTCCTCTAGCCATTCATTCCTTTCAGCACTGGCATTCTCTGCTGCTCTTACTTTTCTCACAGTCTCTTGCAAGCAAACGTTGGATTCACCAGGCACTGCCTCAGAAGCAAGACAGAGTTTCCTGCAGTTGGCCACCCATTTTCTGACACGTGGGAAGGAGTCAGGGAATGGTGAGTATTCATGCTGGTCCTCAGAGGCATTGATACGCTTTCTTTTTAGGCTAAGAATAAGAAAGAGAACAGGACTGTAAATAGTTTGATCTCATATCTGCTGGAGGAAGGGTAGCTGCCAATGATCCCCTCTTAGCTGCATTAGTAGCCCAGGTGATACAACCTTGTGTTTCTCCCTATTAATGGTTTTGCCTTTCAAAGGAGTTCACCTAGGGAAACACCCACAGCTCTGTCCCCCAAAGGCATGCTCTGATTTAGACAGGATGAGTAATGCCCAAGAATATTTGAGTGCATGTGTGTGACAGCACCCATGTATGAAGAAAAGTCCACTCATTCCTACATGATTTAAATCAAACGTTCACTAATTCAGTCAATGTGAGATCATTTCATGAAAATGTAGTGTATGCCAGGAAATGTATAATTGTGGAGTAAGTAAGATCATTAACGCCCCACGCACACACAAGTAAAACAAACAGAGATCCATAACATTCCAGCTCTTGATTGGTGCTCACACACTCTGGGAGGCAGCAGGTCATGGCTGGGGTGGCTGGGTTTCTGTCACTCTCATGGGAGACGTGGATTGATTTCCAAGCTTCTGCCCATTGCAGGCAGCAGTTAGGTACTCTGTGATTCTCTCTGCCTCTCAGTTACGTGTGTAATTAAAATCCAAAAGAGGCTTATAAACAAATATTTGTGTATGCTTATTGAATACTTTTGAAAACCATATTGTTATTTACATATACCCATCCACCAAATTGTACACATGGAAATACATATTTCATTTAATAATTAATAAAAATATACATAGTAAGATAGTGAAAAATTAACACTTTAAAAATTGTAGGAAAATGAGATTAGCAATAGCTTATTTTACAGTGTCCTTAAGAACTTTTACTTGTAACAATATTTTTTTCTAAAGTTTAATGATGATCCTTAATAAGGAACAGATTTGCATTGTAAATAGTACACACAAACACATTTATATTAAAACAAATATTTTCTGCACACTATGCCTATGCTGTTGTAAGATACAGTATTTTATTTCCTTATTAGATTTTAATAAACATCAATGTAACCCACTAATTCTATTTCATTACCCATGACCATGTTCTACTTCTGGTTTCAGAGGGTCAATATCAAAAGCACTGACTTACAAGAGAGATTTTTAGTTCATGATGTCACAGACATTATAGCTAATCATTTTGTGTTATCTGTTTACACTGTAGCTAAAGAGAGGACCTTGCTTATTTGATTTTACCAGTCCCTCAAAATATTCTCTGTCTCTTCCTTCATGGACTATAAAAGACAATGGATCCTCTTGCAAGTTCAGGCTGAACAGAATTCAAATTCAATGTGGACAAAAGGCCTTAATGTCTCCCTGTAGTCTTAACATCAAGTCACTCCTGATTGTTCATGAGCCAATGATCCAGCTACGACAATTTTGTTCATATTTCTCCTCTACTCCCAGATAAACATGGAGTCTTATTGTGAAAACAAACCCTGCAATAAGGATTTTTGTCATTGACTTTTTAAATCTCGAGACAGGAGGGCTGACTTTCTACTCTTACACTTCTTTCATTATTCATTCCAATGGGCAGCCCCAACTATTATTTTAATCCTTCTTAGGGATAACATGCTACATTGTTGAGTCCAAATATGTGTGCCTTCCCTTACATTCCTCAAAAACTTGTGAATTAGTTTGGACCCACTCATCCTATTCTTTTTATGGACATACAGTAGAGTCTAGATTTGTATAAGTATTCCATGCCTGGCTTCAGAGCACTGGATCGGTGCCTGATTTACTACTGATGCACACAGTAACTGATTGGACTATAAATCAAACGACAGAAGGAATTAGACCAAACACTGTTATGCCATATAAAACTTAAAAAATGCAAACAAATATCATGGCTTCACATTGTCTCCATGAAGGGCTCCCACATTGCATTGGGATGCTTAAGTCTGACCTGTGTTTTAAGCTGCATTGGCTCCATGACAATGAGGTCTGTTCTTGCCCTACTCTAATACCATCTTCACCACAATGGCTCTTTCTCTGTTGAAGTTAGTGAAGGACCAGGACTTTGAACTACAACATAATTGAAAACAGCATCTTAAAATTTTCTTTCTTTCTTGGAGGATGATATAGAACCCACTGGAAGTAAAATGATGAAGGTAAAGCTGAAATATGCTGTATTTGAGTAAAATAGGAAACAGCATACACACTGGGATTTCTAACAATAGGGGAATCCACATAACATATTTGCATTCTTTTTCTTTGGTTCCGACAAACAACATATAATTTTATATGAAGATATTTCTTGGCATTATCCACAAAATTGTTCAACAATCGTTCTTGGATGATAGGATTCTTCCAGCAAAGATTACCAAGAAGGCATCATTCTAGTTTGGGTGTATCTGCCAACCAACAGGCTTCAGAATAAATATAGGAATGGAAAAATTAGAAAAAAAATCAAGTGTGTTAAGTTTTTATAAGAATTCCTAAAAACACATACATCTAATCATCCAATGAGAACCTGGATTTCCAGATTCGGAGCTCCAACATACTCAACTTTTGATTGATCTATTTCTGTTCATCTGCAGACAGAAATAAACACTGATGGGAAAAGAGAACCAAACCTATCTGACTGAATTCATCTTGCTGGGCCTATCTTCAGATCATCGGACCCAGATTATACTGTTCGTGTTGTTTCTCATTGTCTACCTGCTGACCGTGTCTGGGAATCTGCTTATCATACTCCTAATTTATACTGACTCTCGACTTCAAACACCGATGTACTTCTTCCTTAAAAATCTGTCATTTACTGATCTCTGTTTCTCCACAACTATCGTTCCCCAGATGTTATTCCACTTTCTGGTCACGAGAAAGGTCATTTCCTTTACTGGGTGCTCCATTCAGATGTTTTCTTTCCTAATAATGGGATGTACAGAGAGTTCACTTCTCGCGGTGATGTCTTATGATCGCTATGTGGCTGTGTGCAAGCCCCTGCACTACACCACCATTATGACCCAGAGGGTTTGTGTTCTGCTGGTCATGGGGGCCTGGGCTAGTGGAGTGTTTGTGTCTTTGGTAGATACCACATTCACTTTATGTCTTCCCTATCAGGGACTTAATGTAATTAATCATTATTTTTGTGAGCCTCCTGCACTCTTGAAATTAGCTTCAGAAGAAACTTACAAGGCTGAAATGGTCATCTTTGCAATGGGTGTGATAATCATCCTAGGTCCTGTGTCTCTCATCCTTTTCTCCTACTGGAATATCATTTCCACTGTGATTCAAATACAGTCAGGAGAGGGGAGGCTCAAAGTCTTCTCTACCTGTGGTTCCCATTTCATTGTAGTTGTCTTCTTCTATGGGTCAACAATATTTACCTACATGCAGCCCAATTCGAAGAAAATGAATCAGGGGGACAAAGTGATCTCAGTGTTCTACTCAGTCATAACACCCATGCTGAACCCATTCATTTATAGCCTGAGGAATAAAGATGTGAAAGAGGCATGTAGGAAACTATTTAGAAGATAGCCTCTTGGCTGGCGCCGCGGCTCACCAGGCTAATCCTTCACCTTGCGGCTCCGGCACATTGGGTTCTAGTCCTGGTCAGGGCACCAGATTCTGTCCCGGTTACCCCTTTTCCAGGCCAGCTCTCTGCTATGGCCCAGGAGTGCAGTGGAGGATGGCCCAAGTGCTTGGGCCCTGCACCGCATTGGAGATCAGGAGAAGCACCTGGCTCTTGCCATCAGAGCAGCGTTGTTCACTGGCCGCAGTGGCCACTGGAGGGTGAACCAACGGCAAAGGAAGACCTTTCTCTCTTCTCTCTCTCTCACTATCCACTCTGCCTGTCAAAAAAAAGAAAAAGAGAGAGAGAGAGAGAGATAATTTTATTTGTATATAATCAAGAGAATGGCACCTTCTCATTAGGAAAAGCTGAGGGCTGGCACCACGTCTCACTAGGCTAATCCTTCACCTGTGGTGCCGGCACCCTGGGTTCTAGTCCCGGTTGGGGCGTCGGTTCTGTCCCGGTTGCTCCTCTTCCAGTCCAGCTATCTGCTGTGGCCTGGGAGTGCAGTGGAGGATGGCCCAAGTGCTTGGGTTCTGCACCCTCACTAAAGATCAAGAGGAAGCACTTGTCTCCTGGCTTCGGATTGGCACAGCGAGCCAATAGCATAAGCCGACCATAGCAGACATTTGGAGGGTGAACCAACGGAAGGTAGACCTTTCTCTCTGTCTCCCTCTCTCACTGTCTAAGTCTGCCTGTCAACAACAACAACAAAAAAGTAAAAGTTGAGAATGTGAAACAGCTTTTAGATGAGCATGATTTCATAAAGGGTCTCAAAATGGTCTCAGCATAGGGCATGGTGAAGAGAATTATCATGCATAAATGAACTTCCAAATGTGCAATAGGAAAGTTGTATCATATAATTGAAATTATCAATGAAAACCTGCTCATTAATCACCTTTCATACATAAAATTGTGTAACTGACTACCAATAGGAAACAGTTGGAATCAACAGAGTAAATGAAAAATCTCAATTATATACTAGACACCAGATCATCAATGACTGTGCATCAGACTTAGACCAATATATAGCACATAAGAAACAAGTTACTGAAGTTAGTATGTTTTGGAAACCTCTCATGTTTTTTAGAGTGAATGTTTTCTTCAGGTTTTAAAGATAATAAACTTTTTTTTAATTTATCCCGTAGATTATATCACAATTATTTATGTAATCAATAACACCATATAGTATTGACTTCAATAATACAACTTATGTGAGTTCTTTTATTCATTGAGTACATATTGCATTTATTGACTAAATATTGTTGAGTCTTTCCTAGGAATTTTATGCATATCATTGAAAGTTGGCCCAATTCCCTAAAATCTTAGATTTTAGATAATGGTGATAAAAATAAGCAAAGCATATACATGATTTTAGTAAGTGCTATGAGAAAACAAAAAGCAAGGAAAGTGAGTTGTAATTTTACCTGGTTGTTAGGAAAGGCCATCTCATAGTTAAAGGATGTGTTACATCCCAAAATAATGGAGAGTTGGGCTTTGACTAGACCTTAGAAAAGAAAGAACAAATCTAAGAGTAATCTGGTGGAGGAGATTCAGCAGAGAGATAAAGGTGTCTAATGGCTTGGATAGGAATGTGGTGTTTGAGATAAGGACAGAGAAGGAAGGGGTATTTGGAGGCCAATGAGTGACAAGAAGGTGGTATTGAATGATATCATAGAAAAAGGAAGAACCTAGATCAGTGGGTCATTTGTCTTATTGTTTTTCTACAAATTTTGTGGTTAGCATAACAGGAATCTTTTCTCTCATCATGTTAGAGGTCAAATGCCCACAATCAAGACATCTTCAGACCACACTCCCCTGAAAGGCTGTGGAAGAGAGAGCTTCCCTACTCTTCCAGCTTCTGGGAGCTTCTGGGGTTCCTTAGCTTGTGACAGAATCAATCTCTGCTGATGCCTTCTGAGGATGTATCCCTGTCTCTGTGTCTTTCTTTCTTCTTATAAAAACGCATGCCATAATATTTTGAGCCCATTGAGTCCAGAATGATCTCCTCATGAGATTTCTCTTCATTAAAACTGCAGGGGCATTTATTTCATTTTAGTCACATTCAGAGGTAACAGGTGGATTTATCATTTTAGGTGACACAATTCAACTCATTGGAGCCTTGGAGGTTCTTGAAGAAAGATGGATTTTATTTAAATTCAATGTAAAATCACCTTGATATTATGCTTTGAAAGGTCATGTTGAGTATTGTATGGAAAATAGATTGTAGTAGGATAAGCATGAACTTAAGAAAATAATCAGTAACTTGAGCCCTATGACAGAAGTCCCAGTAAGGATTTAAACTGTAGTGGAAGTAATGGGAGGTAGAACAGAGGAGGTAGACCAACAGCTGGGTAAACAGAACATAGAGATGAAAAAGGAGAAAGGAACAGAATATCCTTACTAAGTCTTTGACCTGAGCGACAACGTGGATGATTGGAAAGGCTCAAAAAGGGGAAGTTTGGTGGGGACGTCATGAATCCTCCTTTGAACTAGTTACATGACTCTGTGTTATGTGCAGTCTTGTCACACCATCCTTCTGTGTTTCACTGTTTAGAATAAAGCCTTCCTCTGGACAGCCAGGGCATGTTAGAGTGCACAATGAACCTCTTGTGTGTTTCTTACCCTATTAGATGACATGTGGAGCATTTTGAGTATAAATGCAGCTAGGGTTCTAATCCTTTGGTCATTCATAGATTGGAGGGCATCATCAGATGATGAAGAACATCATTGGCCCTTGCTACGCTAGGGTTCTGCATGTGCAGTTTCATCCAAGGTCAGGATGAAAATATTTTACTAATTGCATTTTTATTGGAAATATACACACTTTTAAAGGGACTAAAATAATGTGGTGACTTAAATATATCAAATGATGGTGTAGGTTATACACACAAATGCCACATTCATTCAAACAAGTGACTAGAGCATCCATGAATTTTTGTAAGTGTGGAGGTACTGAAACACCCCAGAGATACTGAGGAGGGACTGTTTATATCATCTAATTTTACCTTATCCTTTTAATTAAAATATCCACTTTTTTATCCAGACAAAATTTGGGGATTTCAGAGTTCCACATGGTCTTTGGAGAAATTTTAGTGCAGTACCTGGCTTCAGATGAGGGCCAGGCATTTCAGTTTTAGATTTTAATTTAAATTTACCCAAGGGTATCTGTTACTCTAGAAAAGAGTTAACAACATGAATTGCTCTGGGGAATGCCTTGATTATAACAACTCTTAGGATCTCAGGTTTATAGATTTCCTTCAGGAAAAACCTCCATGCTGGTTTCTAGGAGGGTGAATTTGGGTTTGTGTTTGCTAATGAAATGGTGCTCCTTAGGATGGGATCAAATAAGACTCAGACAGGATCATGTCCCACCCTCAGCAAACTTGGCAAACTATAGGGGAGGTTGCCTGGCTGGATAAGGATTAGCAGACTGCAGAATCCACACCCTTCTTCATCTGTTATCTATCCATCATGGCATGCACTGTCCTGTGCCAACCTCATGCCAATGCCTCAGTAGAGAGTTGGTAGGATGATCAGGGGTGAGGTATCGTATTAAGCAGTCTGATATCTTGAATAGCTCATCGGGAAGGAAGGCTTTGCCTTTCCCTGTTGGGCCCTCTCTCTTTTCCAGCTGGCTTCTAGGTCCTCCTCAGGAATCTTGTTCTGCACCTTCTCTAGGAAGTGTTAAATCTTTATCAAGAATACCAGGTGATTCTAAGGACTGTAGCCCTGCACTGCCTCTCCTGTGGCACTGGGAGCTACTCTACCAGATTCAACCTCTGCCCCTTGCTCTCTCAGTGCTCCCTCTTCAGGGCTTTCTTTTTGTCTATCTAATTTCACTTCGTGGTGCTATATGAGGGCAAATGGTCAAAATCTTTACTTAACACATACTGAACTGATCTCCTGTATACAAAGAGAATTGAAAAAGGAATCTGGATGTGAATGAAAGGGGAGAGGGAGCGGGTAAGGGGGGAGGGTTTTGAGGGGGAGAGGGAAAGTGGGGCGGGGGGAAGCCATTGCAATCCTTAAGTTGTACCTTGGAAATTTATATTCTAAATAAAAGTTTGAAAA
The DNA here is from genome assembly GCA_949820135.1 of Sylvilagus floridanus. Taxonomy (NCBI): domain Eukaryota; kingdom Metazoa; phylum Chordata; class Mammalia; order Lagomorpha; family Leporidae; genus Sylvilagus; species Sylvilagus floridanus. The sequence continues at coordinate 68,414,197 of OX463224.1, read as the reverse complement.
AAAAAAAAAGAAGTCAGGACCAGGATAGAACTCTGAGGCCCCCTGCTCAGAGTCATAGTCAAGAACTTCTTGTGGTAGACAGCCCTGGATGTCCACACAGGCTTTGTGTGAGGATGCTTATTAGCACTGTGCAGCCCTGACCTACTCTTGTGCTGTCATTCTGAGCTAATTCTACCTCACTGAGACATGGCTTGTGGTGAGTCCATAAATTTAGCATGATCATTCCTGGGAGTTTTAAGTCAAGATTTTCCTATCCTTAAAGCTGGTGTTTAAGGTCTCCTCATCCAAGGTAGACCCACCTTCTCATTCACTCTTCTTCTGGACGAGTGGCAGGGGAGAGAGCATCACAGGGTGGAGTGTCAGCAAGATTCTATTTATTCACTCATTCAACTAGCTTTTATGAATGCCCTACCATATGTCAAGTGGTAACTGAAATTCAGTGATAGCAAGACATGATATATGTTACACTACCTTGAAGCAGCACCAATTTCAGAAAAAACATGTAAATGTAATTAAAAGGTAATAACAACTGCTTGAAAAGAAGTGAAACTCTTTATCTGTACATTGTGAAGAATAACATCAACTCTACCTTGAAAAGTGAGTAAAGAACTTTACAAGTATTTGATTAACGCTATTTCTAGGTGATTAACGGATAGTTAAAGCTAAGGGCCATGACGTACATGTGAATTACTGTGAAATTTAGGGAGAATTGCAGAACTTTTTTTGACCCAGAATAAAAGGTGAAAACTTTTATTTTATTGAAAACAAATATATTTAAAATTTTGTCTGTGTATATTGTCAGAGGACAGACCATACAAAGAAATGCAAAGTAATTTTTTGAATGCCTTGAAAATGAGTGTAGGGGGATTGTTTGTATTTTGTCTAGTTTATCATTTACTTTTTTATTAGTTTATCATTTCACTTTAAAGAGATTGATTCATGTTAAGGATACCAATTCTTTTTCTGCTGTGTATGTATCAGTTATTTCTCTATTTCATTATTTAATTTTTATTTTGTACATGTTCATGTATTTAAGATATTTTGTCAAATGTATGCCCTTGTTTTTAACCTACTAAAATATGATTTTGCTTGTAACTTTTCATATTGTCTGCATGCTATTTTTATTCTTCCACATTTTAATTTTAAATATTTATTCATTTTTAAATGATTTTAATTTTTTCCTTAAAAATCTAGGCTGAACTGTAAAATCTTCAAACAATACACATAGGCAAAAAAAAAGTCTGTCAATCATTTGCATTGTTCCCACTAGAATCTTACTTCCTATAGTCATTACCACCAAATTATTTTCAATGGATGGACTAGCCATGTATACAGGCTATTCTACTGTGGTTCAATAATAGTTTTCCTCAAAATTCTTGCATATGGTTATCTTAATTTAAAAGAATTTAACTTTGGGGACAAATTATGTTCTAATTTCAAACATGAAAGATAATTTAAATTTCTCTTTCCGAGTTTCAATAATAAATGAGTTTAAAAAGTAGTTTTAAGTATGTTTTGTTATTAGATTCAACTTTAGGGAAATAGAAATAATTGATTGCAATACAGGGGAGTCTTATTTTTAGGTACTTGCAATTATATTTTAATATCATATCTGCTTTTATAAGTGTTCAAATCTTCCTTAAAGGAAACGTTTCAAAGAAAAAAAGCAAAATATAACTGGATTAAATCTACCAAGCTTTGCCTCTAATTCTTCTGGTTGCGTTTTGCTTTGAATTTGAGTTTCCATAGCAATACACATCCAATCCTACAGGTTTAACAAGAAAAGTATATGAACGATAAAAATTAGAGCAATCATTTTCCTCAATCAAACACAGCACCCATGTGCTGCTTTGCTTTGTTCTTAACCAGGGTTTTTATAATTTTTCAGTTGCTTCTAGATCATGTTTTCATCAGTGTAATGAGATGTTAAATAATATCATGAAATAGACTTGTTTACTGTCCTAAACTTTCAAATAACATATTTTAATTAATCTTTACATATACACTATTCTAGTTGTATTATTTTTGTTACCATTATATGTTTAAAGATAGCTAAGCACAGTGATTTGCTGTTCATCACACACCAAGCAAGGAAGCCAATATTGAAATCCTGCAGTACAGGTTCAGAGCTCCTGTCAGCAGTCCAGGATCAGTGAGCTCCCCCTGCAGGAGAGATGCCTACAAATAAGCAAATGTCACAGCTACAGACATATGTATACAAACATACTTCCACCCATGCTCCACTTAAAATATTAAAATGATATATCGTATATAAGTCTGATCAATTTTCACTTAATAACAGAGCATAATCATCCTGCTACATCATCAATCTTGAAAATATGTTATATCCGTTTAAATTCTGCACAGAAGAGAAAATATGATATCTGGTTTTTCATTAGATGTGCATTTGTTTATTTTATGTTTATTTTTCTATTTGCCTATTTTTAGTGGATTTAAATTCAGATACTTAAGTTATTTTCATAATTTTCTAATGATTGTGCATCTTTTTTCTTTGATTTTTAAGAGGTCTTGATATATCAAAAATAATGAAAAAATCTGTTAAGTGCTTTGCAAGTATTCATACATCTCCGGATTTTTCTTGTATTTTTAGTTTTGTTTGAGTTGGCATCCATTAAAATGGAAGTCTGATATTTTCAAGGTGTTACATTTGTTAGCATTTCCTTTCCAACTGTTTTGTCAGTTTTTGTACAAGTTTAGGAAAGCTTTTAAAGTTCATACTTTGGATTGATAAATGATATAAAAATAAACTGTCTACCTAATTTAACAAAGAGCTGAAATGTAAAACATCAACTTTACTATGTATCTTGGTAGTATATGCATGGTGTTATTGGATGCATATAAATTTTAAAATAGGTTACTATAATGAAGCAAATTAGCAAATCCAGCATCTTAAAAATTTATCCTTTTGGTGTGTATCAAGGGCAACCAAGATTTACCCATTTAGCATGAATCCCAAATGGAGTACAGTTTTGCTACCCATAGTCCTCAGTTTATACATTAGATTGCTAGACTCATCCATCCTATATATCCCTATTTGTATCTTCTGATCTACATCCTCCCATTTCTTCTCCAGCTTTCTGAAGATTTAATCATCTATACTTTTATGCCTTCTTCATATGAAAATAAAGAATTCGGACAAGGAATAGAATGACACACTGCTACAACTTCCTTTGCTGTAGCTCTCCATTTTTGATCAAAGAGTATCTATAGGAATAATTGGAAATATAATGTAAAAAATCAGCCTTCAGAAATGTTATCAGAGAGTTGTAGCAGGCTGGCGCTGCGGCTAACTAGGCTAATCCTCTGCCTGCAGCGCCGGCACCCCGGGGTTCTAGGCCTGTTGGAGCGCCTGTCTGTCCAGGTTGTTCCTCTTCCAGTCCAGGTCTCTGCTGTGGCCTGGGAGGGCAGTGGAGGATGGCCCAAGTGCTTGGGCCCTGCACCTGCGTGGGAGACCAGGAAGAAGCAGCTGGCTCCTGGCTTCAGATTAGCGCAGCGTGCTGGAGTTGTGGCCATTTGAGGGGTGAACCAATGGAAGGAAGACCTTTCTCTCTGTCTCTCTCTCTCACTAACTCTGCCTGTCAAAAAAAAAAAAAAAAAAGAGAGAGAGAGAGATAGAGTTTACGACATAAAACCTGTTAGAAAGAATTAGTCATCATTCACTTTCCAAGCCTAGTACAAAGGAAGTGCACAACAACAGCTCTATCAGCATCCACAGAGTGGAAACACTGGGTGGCCCATCCAAAACTCTGGAGTGTAGCATTCTCAACATGATTTCTCCCCTACTGGTGCTACTAAGACATTCCAGGAAGAGAAAATCAGAAATGGCTGTCAATTCAAAGAACTATGAGCAAAAAACAAAACAAAACAAAAATTAAAAAACAAATCTTTTAACAAATTGAAGCATAAAGAGGGAGAATAAGCCAATTCGGGGTACCTGTTACAAATATAATAACTAAGTTACTCAGATATTTTATGTAACTGATCAATGTGTTTCATTTATTGCTGTCAACCAATAGGCAGAAATAAACATCCATGGGAGAGGAGAACGAGTCCTCCGTGACCGAATTTGTCCTCCTGGGCCTTTCCCAGGATCCAGAGACACAGGTGCTGCTCTTCTTCCTCTTTCTGAGCATCTACCTGCTGACCGTGCTGGGAAACCTGCTGATCCTCACGCTCCTTCACATCGACTCCAGACTCCACACACCCATGTACTTTTTCCTGAGAAACCTGTCCTTTGCTGATCTCTGCTTTTCGACTACCACAGTGCCCCAGGTGCTGGCCCACCTCCTGGTAAAGAGGAAAACCATTTCCTTTGCTGGGTGCTCTACACAGATAATTGTTTTGCTTATGGTGGGGTGCACAGAGTGTGCACTGCTGGCAGTGATGTCCTATGACAGGTACGTGGCTGTCTGCAAGCCCCTGCACTACTCCAGCATCATGACACATTGGGTGTGTGTCCAGCTGGCTGTAGGGTCCTGGGTCAGTGGAGCCTTTGTGTCCCTGGTGGACACCACATTCACACTGCGTCTACCCTACAGGGGGAAGAATATCATTAACCATTTTTTCTGTGAACCTCCTGCCCTTCTGAAGCTGGCTTCAGCAGACACCTACAGCACAGAAATGGCCATCTTTGCCATGGGTGTGGTGATCCTCTTAGCTCCTGTCTCCCTCATCCTCATCTCTTACTGGAATATCATCTCCACCATAATCCAGATGCAGTCTGGGGAGGGGAGGCTCAAAGCTTTTTCCACCTGTGGTTCCCATCTCGTTGTTGTTGTTCTGTTCTATGGATCAGCAATATTTGCCTACATGAGGCCAAACTCCAAGGTAATGAATGAGAAGGATAAAATGATCTCTGTGTTCTACTCAACAGTGACACCCATGCTGAACCCCATCATTTACAGTTTGAGGAACAAAGATGTCAAGAGGGCCTTTTACAGAATAACTGCAAATTAGCAGGCTTTGAAGGTGGTAATCTCCACCTAACTGGATCTGTGGAGAGGAATGGTTGTTTTGTAAATTATTATTGTTTTTTTTTCCATCTCTCCACTTTTTGCTTCCTCTATTTTCTTATATTCTTCTCAGATCATTTCCTCTAATTGCCATTTAACAGCCAGGCACCTCAGTAGACACAGGAATGATACTAATTTAATTTAAAGGAAAAAGGATTAAGGAGATTGAAGGAAAGGTAGGTTGTAGAGAAGGAGGGAAGGGGTGAAAGTACAGGAGGAGAGGGGAAGGAAGGAACTGGGAAGGAAGGAAGAGGAAGCAGAGGAGGGAGACGAAAATGTGAAGGAACAGGTGGAGGGAGGGGATGAGGAAGGAAGGGAGGAAGTCAAAACAAGCCAACAACTTAAAATAAATATGGATTTTATTTTATGTCAAAAAGAGAAAAAGATTCAATAGACAACACAAAACTATCACAAATGTAAGAATCTGTTTTGGCAAAAAGAGGGATTTCCTTTATTCCTTTATTCTTGCTTGTGATTACCATGTAGCTTTTGAAAACTTGGATCCCTGGTACCTTTATGGAGGTTGTGATATATTAATAAAAATAAAATCTTCCATAGTGTTACATTTATTTTTAAAAGATTTATTTATTTCTTTGAAAGGCAGAGTTACAGGGAGTGATGGAGCAATAAGGAGTGGGGGAGGGAGAGAAAGAGAGAGAGAGAGAGAGAGAGAGAGAATCCTTCATCCTTTGGTTCATTTCCCCAAATGACCACAATGGCCAGGGCTGGGCTAGGCCAAAGTTAGGAGCCAGGAGCTTCATCCAGATCTCCCACGTTGCATGGCAGGGACCGAAGAACTGGGATGATCATCTGCCTGTTTCTAAGGCACATTAGCAGGGAGTTGGATCAGAAGTAGAGCAGCTGGGATTTGAACCTGTGCCCATAAGTGATGCCTATGTCTCAGGCACTGTGTCAACCTGCTGAACCACAATGCTGCCCCCATAGTGTTATGTTTCTAACATGGTCATCCAGTCTAAAATAGAAATTGCTTCAAATGAGGAAAGTACATTTAAGGATTTATATATTGGAATTTCTCTAAGCCTGTTTAAGTTAGGAAAACATAAATAAGGCTAAAAAGAAAAGACATCTAGATTAGAAATACATTGAGTTCAATAATAAAAACATGCCCAACTTGTTCTGAGGAGAGCTAAACATTAGGAGATTTATGGGATAGTGTGGAACAATTGAGGATAAATGTGATAAAAGAAGATTGAGGGCACAGTCTTAAACATTCGTTAGGCACTTAAACTTCATAATGTAGACCAATATTACATTACATGACATACAATGGTCCCTGTTGCTAATTAAAAATAATACTTGTATAAGTCTAAAATGACAGAGAAAAATAGTGGCTGAAAAAGGTACTCCTTTACTGTCTCCCAACAGAGATCCTATTTAGAACAGTTATTCCTGGGGGGCGGAGCCAAGATGGCGGAATAGTGAGGACGCGCACTAGCAGTCCGCAAAAAGATAGTTTAATAAAAACAGAGTTACTGTAGCCTCAGGAAAAATCTCACGGAAAAAAATGCAGTGGAAATTCTTCCGGACCCAGTGAATGAGACGCAGAGGACCTAGGGGAAAGTAAGTTTGCGAACGGCAAATCGTTCCTTAGGGCACGGGAGCTGCCGGGAGGGACGGGAACCGGACGGAACACAGTCGCCATTAGAATCGAGCGCTTAAACGGGAGCCCGATACAGGGATCCCGAGACACTGGCGGGGGGAAGCAGACGCCACGGGGGAAACAGCACAATTGAGGCGAGCCCACACGGACACTAGCCTCTTTCGTTGCCCACCCTGCTCACTCGAGCTAGACTGAACACAGTGGGACGGCCCGCACCCGCCGGCTGAACCGGAAGCCGGGCGGAACACAGTCGCCATTGGAACTGAGCGCTTGAACGGGGGCCGATACAGGGATCCCGAGACACTGGCGGGGGGAAGCAGACCCCCCACGGGGGAAACAGCACAATTGAGGCGAGCCTGCACGGACACTAGCCTCTCTCGTCACCCACCCTGCTAATTCGAGCTAGATTAAACGCAGTGGGACAAGGCGCGCCCGCCCGCCCGCCTATCACTGAGGCAGACGGAACCAAAAACCCGAGGCTGTAGAAACCTGAAGGGGATCCAAAAACTGGGAACACACCGCGCACACAAACTCCGTTACCTTGACAACCCAGAGAAAGAGTGTGGGGAAAAAAAAAAAATGCCAAATAAAAACAGATTCCGAGGGAGCAAGATCAAGGAAGACGCTATGATGACCCCAAACAGAAAAGACACCCCAAGCCAGGATTATGAAGATAATGAGATAGAAGAAATGCAAGAAGCAGATCTCAAAGAATTGATAAGAACATTAAGAAGTTCTCAAAAACAAATTCTTGAACTACAGAAATCCTTAATGGATAAGATAGAAAATCTCTCTCGCGAGAATGAAGTACTACGGAGAAATCAAAACGAAATGAAACAACTAGTAGAACAAGAAGCTACGAGAGTGACAAAAAATCTTAATGAATTGAAGAATTCAATAGATCAAGTGACAAGCAATCTTGAGGGCCTTAAAACCAGAATGGGTGAAGCAGAAGAGAGAATATCGGACCTAGAAGACAGAGAACAGGAGAGGAAACAGTCAAACCAAAGACAAGAAGAGGAAATTAGAAAACTAAAAGATATCGTCGGGAATTTACAGGATACTATTAAAAAACCCAACATTCGGGTTCTAGGTGTTCCTGAAGGTATGGAGAGGGAGAAAGGATTAGAAGGCCTTTTTAGGGAGATACTAGCAGAAAACTTTCCAGGCTTGGAGAAAGACAGAGAAATCCTAATCCAGGAAGCTCATAGAACCCCTAATAAACATGACCAAAAGAGATCCTCTGCACGACATATTGTAATTAAACTCACCACAGTGAAGCAAAAAGAAAAGATCCTAAAATGTGCAAGAGAGAAACGTCAGATTACTCTCAGAGGATCTCCAATTAGACTTACAGCTGACTTCTCAACAGAAACCCTACAAGCTAGAAGGGAATGGCGAGACATAGCCCAGGTACTTAGAGAGAAAAACTGCCAGCCCAGAATATTATACCCTGCAAAGCTCTCATTTGTGAATGAAGGCGAAATAAAGACCTTTCATAACAAACAAAAATTGAAAGAATTTGTTGCCACTCGTCCAGCCCTGCAAAAGATACTTAAAGACGTGTTACACACAGAAACACAGAAACACGACCATCAACATGAAAGAAGGTAAACGAAGGGAACCTCACGGCAAAAGATCACAGGGAATTCAAAGCATACATTAGAAAATATCTGGCAAATGGCAGGGCAAACTTACCACTTATCAATAGTCACATTGAACGTTAAAGGTCTAAACTGTCCTGTTAAAAGACAGAGATTGGCTGATTGGGTTAAGGAACAAAAACCATCTATTTGCTGCCTACAAGAAACACATCTTTCCAACGAAGATCCATACAGACTGAAAATAAAAGGATGGAACAAGATATACCATGCCAACAGAAATGAAAAAAGAGCGGGTGTAACCATCTTAATATCGGACTACATAAACTTTAACACAAAAACTGTTAAGAGAGACAAAGAGGGGCACTATATAATGATTAAGGGATCAATACTACAGGAAGATATAACAATTCTCAATGTATATGCACCTAATTACAGGCCACAGGTTTATTTAAAAAATTTGTTAAGAAACTTAAAGGGAGACTTAGACCCCAACACAATAGTACTGGGGGACTTCAATACTTCACTCACAGATATTGACAGATCGACAGGACAGAAGATCAACAAGGAGACAGTAGATTTAAACAACACTATAGCCCAAATGGATCTAACAGATATCTACAGAACTTTTCATCCTACACGTAAAGAATTCACATTCTTCTCAGCAGCACATGGAACCTACTCTAGGATTGATCACATATTAGGCCATAAAGCAAGTCTCAGCAAATTCAAAAGAATTAGAATCATACCATGCAACTTCTCAGACCATGAGGGAGTGAAGTTGGAAATTAGCAACTCAGGAATCTCTAGAGCATATGCAAACACATGGAGATTGAACAACATGCTCCTGAATGAACAATGGGTCACTGAAGAAATCAAAAGAGAAATCAAAAATTTTCTGGAAGTAAATGAGGATAACAGCACAACATACCAAAACTTATGGGATACAGCAAAAGCAGTGTTAAGAGGTAAGTTTATATCAATAGGTGCCTACATCAAGAAACTGGAAAGGCACCAAATAGATGAGCTTTCAATGCATCTCAAGTATCTAGAAAATTTGCAGCAAACTAGACCCAAATCTAGTAGAAAAAGAGAAATAATCAAAATCAGAGAAGAAATCAACAGGATTGAATCCAAAAAAACATTACAAAAAATCAGCCAAACGAGGAGCTGGTTTTTTGAAAAAATAAACAAGATTGACACCCCATTGGCCCAACTAACTAAAAAAAGAAGAGAAAAGACCCAAATCAGTAAAATCAGAGATGAAAAAGGAAATATAACAACAGACACCACAGAAATCAAAAGAATCATCAGAAATTACTACAAGGACTTGTATGCCAGCAAACAGGGAAACCTATCAGAAATGGATAGATTCCTGGACACATGCAACCTACCTAAATTGAACCAGGAAGACATAGAAAACCTAAACAGACCCATAAGTGAGTCAGAAATTGAATCAGTAATAAAGGCCCTCCCAACAAAGAAAAGCCCAGGACCAGATGGATTCACTGCTGAATTCTACCAGACATTTAAAGAAGAACTAACCCCAATTCTTCTCAAACTATTCAGAACAATCGAAAAAGAGGGAATTCTCCCAAATTCCTTCTATGAAGCCAGCATCACCTTAATTCCTAAGCCAGAAAAAGATGCAGCATTGAAAGAGAATTACAGACCAATATCCCTCATGAACATAGATGCAAAAATCCTCAACAAAATTCTGGCCAATAGACTGCAACAACACATCAGAAAGATCATCCACCCAGACCAAGTGGGATTCATCCCTGGTATGCAGGGATGGTTCAATATTCGCAAAACAATCAACGTGATACACCACATTAACAGGCTGCAGAAGAAAAACCATATGATTATCTCACTAGACGCAGAGAAAGCATTCGATAAAATTCAACACCCTTTCATGATGAAAACCCTAAGCAAACTGGGTATAGAAGGCACATTCCTCAATACAATCAAAGCAATTTATGAAAAACCCACGGCCAATATCCTATTGAATGGGGAAAAGTTGGAAGCATTTCCACTGAGATCTGGTACCAGACAGGGATGCCCACTCTCACCACTGCTATTCAATATAGTGCTGGAAGTCTTAGCCAGAGCTATTAGGCAAGAAAAAGAAATTAAAGGGATACAAGTTGGGAAGGAAGAACTCAAACTATCCCTCTTTGCAGACGACATGATTCTTTATTTAGGGGACCCAAAGAACTCTACTAAGAGACTATTGGAACTCATAGAAGAGTTTGGCAAAGTAGCAGGATATAAAATCAATGCACAAAAATCAACAGCCTTTGTATACACAGACAATGCCACGGCTGAGGAAGAACTGCTAAGATCAATCCCATTCACAATAGCTACAAAAACAATCAAATACCTTGGAATAAATTTAACTAAGGACATTAAAGATCTCTACAATGAAAATTACAAAACCTTAAAGAAAGAAATAGAAGAGGATACCAAAAAATGGAGAAATCTCCCATGCTCATGGATTGGAAGAATCAATTTCATCAAAATGTCCATTCTCCCAAAAGCAATTTACAGATTCAACGCAATACCAATCAAGATACCGAGGACATTCTTCTCAGATCTGGAAAAAATGATGCTGAAATTCATATGGAGACACAGGAGACCTCGAATAGCTAAAGCAATCTTGTACAACAAAAACAAAGCCGGAGGCATCACAATACCAGATTTCAGGACATACTACAGGGCAGTTGTTATCAAAACAGCATGGTACTGGTACAGAAACAGATGGATAGACCAATGGAACAGAATAGAAACTCCAGAAATCAATCCAAACACCTACAGCCAACTTATATTTGATCAACGATCCAAAACCAGTCCCTGGAGTAAGGTCAGTCTGTTTAATAAATGGTGCTGGGAAAACTGGATTTCCACATGCAGAACCATGAAGCAAGACCCCTACCTTTCACCTTACACAAAAATCCATTCAACATGGATTAAAAATTTAAACCTACGACCCGACACCATCAAATTACTAGAGAGCATAGGAGAAACCCTGCAAGACATAGGTACTGGCAAAGACTTCTTGGAAAAGACCCCAGAAGCACAGGCACTGAAAACCAAAATTAACTACTGGGATTGCATCAAATTGAAAAGTTTCTGTACTGCAAAAGAAACAGTCAGGAAAGTGAATAGGAAACCGACAGAATGGGAAAATATATTTGCAAACTATGCAACAGATAAAGGGTTGATAACCAGAATCTACAAAGAAATTAAGAAACGCCACAACATCAAAACAAACAACCCACTTAAGAGATGGGCCAAGGACCTCAATAGACATTTTTCAAAAGAGGAAATCCAAATGGCCAACAGACACATGAAAAAATGTTCAAGATCCCTAGCAATCAGGGAAATGCAAATCAAAACCACAATGAGTTTTCACCTCACCCCGGTGAGAATGGCTCACATTCAGAAATCCACCAACAATAGATGCTGGAGAGGATGTGGGGAAAAAGGGACACTAATCCACTGTTGGTGGGAATGCAAACTGGTGAAGCCACTATGGAAGTCAGTCTGGAGATTCCTCAGAAGCCTGAATATAACCCTACCATTCAACCCAGCCATCCCACTCCTTGGAATTTACCCAAAGGAAATTAAATTGGCAAACAAAAAAGCCGTCTGCACAGCAATGTTTATTGCGGCTCAATTCACAATAGCTAAGAGTTGGAACCAACCCAAATGCCCATCAACAGTAGACTGGATTAGGAAATTATGGGACATGTACTCTACAGAATACTATACAGCAGTCAAAAACAATGAAATCCGGTCACTTGCAACAAAATGGAGGAATCTGGAAAACATCATGCTCAGTGAATTAAGTCAGTCCCAAAGAGACAAATATCATTTGTTTCCCTTGATTGGCGATGACTAACTGAGCACCAAAGGGGAAACCTGTAGAAGTGAAATGGACACTATGAGAAACAGTGACTCGATCAGCTCTTGTGCTGACTGTTGTTGTACAATGTAATACTTTATCCATGGTAGTATTTTTTTTTTCTTTATCCTAGTACTAGTGGTTGAACTCTGTAATTAACACACAATTATTCTTAGATGTTTAAATTTTAACTGAAAAGTGATCTCTGTGAAATATAAGAGTGGGAATAAGAGAGGGAGGAGATGTAAAACTTGGGACATGCTCAATCGGAATGGCCCCAAATGATGGAGTTAGAATTGTGCCAGGGGTTTCCAATACAATCCCATCAAGGTGGCATGTACCAAGGCCATCTCATTAGTCCAAGTGATCAATTTCAGCTCACAATTGATCACACTGATAGGTCTAAGAGTCAAAGGGATCACACAAACAAGACTAGTGTCTGCTAATACTAACTGATAGAATGAAAAAGGGAGAGAATGATCCAACATGAGAAGCAGGATACACAGCAGACTCATAGAATGGCAGATGTCCTAAATAGCACTCTGGCCTCAGAATCAGCCCTTAAGGCATTCGGATCTGGCTCAAGAGCCCATTTTAGGCATGGAAAGCTAAGACACTCTGGAAAAAACAGAAGACCTAAATGAAAGATCTCTGCGAGTGAGATCCCAGTGGAAAGAACGGGGCCATCAAAGAAGGAGGTACCTTTCTCTGAAGAGAGGAGAGAACTTCCACTTTGACTATGGCCCTGTGGGAATAAGATCGAAGTCGGCTAACCCTAAAGGCTTCCATAGCCTCGGCAACTCATGACCAGAGCCTAGGGAGATTACTGACGCCATAAACAAGAGTGTCAAATTGTTAAATCAACATCAGGAGTCACTGTGTACTTACGTCTCATGAGGGATCTGTCCTTAATGTGTTATCCAATGTGAAGTGATGCTATTACTAGTACTGAAACAGTATTTTTACACTTTGTGTTTCTGAGTGGGTGCAAACTGATGAAATCCTTTCATAGTATATATTGAATCGATCTTCTTTATATAAAGATAATTGCAAATGATTAAAAAATCTTGGTGTTAAACTGGAAATTGCATAGACAATTAATCAATTTTTTTAAAAAAAAATCATGTAGGATCTCTGTCCTTAATGTGCTGTACATTGTGAATTAATACTATAACTAGTACTCCAACAGTATTATCATTTTGTGTCTCTATGCGAGGGCAAACCGTTGAAATCTTTACGTAATATGTACTAAATTGATCTTCTGTGTATAAAGAGAATTGAAAATGAATCTTGATGTGAACAGAAGGGGAGAGGGAGCGGGAAAGGGGAGGGTGGGGGGAGGGAGGGAAGTTGTGTGGGGGGGGAGCCATTGTGGTCCATGAGCTGTTCTTTGGAAATTTATATTCTTTAAATAAAAGCTTTATATATATATATATAAAAAAAAAAAAGAACAGTTATTCCTGCACTAATATACATTTACCTAAACTAAAGGAGCCAGTGGACAGGCATATATATAGTGCCTGGTATAATGAGAAGACAAGACAAATTGAGCAAAGAGGAAGGAAAGAGTTGCCTGTGTCATCCTCCTAACTCTAAGCAGCACCACATGGAGAGGGGGAGTGGTAGGGACCCAGTACTAGGCCCACCATGGTGAAACCCAGTGCCAGGAAGAGTCCCAAAGCAGCTGGGCAGACTTATGGAGTAGGTCAGTCCCCTGAGGCTCTGTGAAGTTACCTGTGGGGCTGCTCATCATTCCACAGCTGTGGCCCCATCCCGCTTCAAACTTCAGACACTGACAGGGACCCCAGCTTACAACTGGGAATGTTGTGCTACATCCATCTTTGTCCATAGGATGGCCACACACTCACATGACCTGAAGGAACTGGTGAGAGCCCATGCCTGCAGAGAGGTACCATTCACAGAGCTAATAATGAATCTTCCCCATGGAAGGGACTGGTGGTGTAATCTCACAACTCCTGTGGCCCAACCAATGAGAAACCCATAGACATCATTGGCTAGGTTTTACTGAATTTGTGTTTTGAAGAAATATGGGCACTTCATGTACATTGCTAAGATTCTTAGTGTAACATCTGTAAACATTGTTTTAAAAATAGAGCTACTCTCTAATGCATGTATCCCACTGCTCTGTCAACATGCCAGTGAAATGAAATCAATCTATTTAGAGACATTTGCATTCACAATTTTATTTTAGCACTATTCACACTAGCAAAGACACTGAATCAGCAAACTTGAACCAATAGATGAAAGAATAAAGAAAATATGGTATGGCTCAAAGGGTTAAGCCACTGTCTTAACACCAGCATCCCATACAGGTATTGATTCAAGTTCCAGCTACTTTGCTTCCAGTTCAGCTTCCTGCTAATGTAGAGGGAAGCAGAAGATGAACAAAATAGTTGGGTCTCTGTCACCACATGGAAGACCTGGATGTAGTTCCTTGCTGCTGGCATCCTCCTGACTCAATCTAGAGTGTCTTTGCCCTTGGAGAGTGAATTTGCAGATGGAAGATTCTCTCTCTCTCCTCTCTCTCTTTCTCTCTCTCTCTATCACCCCTCTCTTGTCATCAGTATGGCATTTACTGTTCACATTTATATAACCATTCTGGTATTCTGAGCCCTCACCAGAATCATTCATAACTCTCTGTTTAGAGCATTCTTGATTCTCTCTATTCTCCTCCCTAACATTTTTGCAACATTTTACAGCAACCCAATCCATAGGGCTCTTCCACATCTTCAGGTTTAGGTATAGCAATGATTCCACTCCTAAACACTGATTTTCTGTATTAGTCAACTTTTTATCACTGTAATGGAATACTTGAGGTAACCAACTTCACAAAGACAAAAGGTTTTTAGCTCACAGTTTTGGAGCTTTAAATCCAAGATTGGGTAGTCCAATTGGTTTGGCCTCTGTGAGGGTGGTAAATGCAGTGCAAGCATATTGGCGACAAACAGTCACATGGTCAGCCAGCAAGCAGAGAGTGAGGGGGGCCAACCTCCAACTTTTATTAAAAAAAAAAAAAACTCTGACAAGAGAACTCATTACAACAATATTCCCTCCATCAACTAAGGACCACTACCTTCTAAAACATCCACCAACACCCAATATTTCCAATCTGTGTTCCAAATCAAGTGTTTTAATTTGGAATGAGTTTGAAATTCCTATTAAATATGGCAAATAGGCAATTTTACATATAAATGTGTGGTCTATGTTTTTACTCAGATCTTTGGACTGAGTAAATATCATGAGCATGATATTTAAGTTTTATTAAAGATGATATTATGGAGAAAGATATTAGATGAAGTGGAAGTCTGATTAACTACCATGGTTTTAACCTCGGCATTTGAAGAGAGAGACACCCAAAAAGGTAGAGTTATGGAAGTGAGAAGGTAAATCAGGAGTAGTGTAGGGTCTGCAAGCCAAGAGAAGAAATATTTTCCAGAGGAAGCAGATGTCTAACTGTGTCAACATTGCTGAAGAGTTGAAGGAGGAGAATGTGGAAGTACCTTTGCATACTTTGTGTAATGTACAATCAGGGTAGCAAACCAATGATGACTTTGGCAAAGGAAAAAATCTATGGAAAGAGACCAGAGCTTGATTGTAAGAGGATTAAAATGTGACCAGAGGACCATCAGAGGAAAAAGTGGGCATAAATACTCCTTTCATGAAGAAAAACTAAAATATAAAAAGTGACAGTAACTGAAGGGGATTGGAACAACATAAATGATTTTTTATGATGGGAATTATCAAATATTTGTATTCCTATGGGTATGATCCAGGAAAGTGGAAGGAAGCTACTGTAGAAGAAAGTGATTCTGAGGATAAGAATATTGGAGATATCAGTGAGGGTTAGAACCAAGGTACCAATGGAGGTTGGTCATTGACAGTTGAAATGATGGAACATTTGGTATGTTTGCACATTTAGGCGAGGGGGAAATTTAAAAAGGGAAGACCAGGAGCTTTATGGATGAATTTTCTGTTCTAGTGAAATATGGCACAAGGATCAGCAGAAACTGAAGATATGAAAAGGTATTTAAAAAATAGAATGGAGACTAGCTTTGTGATGACCAGTAGTATACACTAGTATTGAAGGAAAAGCTGAGTATTATTAAAAATTTATAATTTACAAGTTAATTTATAAGTTCAATATTTTAATCAAATTACCAGTTGGCTTTAAGATGTGGATTATAAAATCAAATCTTTTCAGTAAGAAGAAAATATCACTAGGTATAAAAGTCTCATAAGAATTGCTATGCAGACAAATTTAGAGTGCTCTGATATTGTAGGCATGGTGCATAACCATTTGTCTTTATTATTAAGGTCAGAAACAAAGCAACTAAAACTGAGAAGCACATTAATATGTTAAGAAATAAATAATATAAAAATGTGAAATGAGACTCAAAATAGCAAATTGGAGGTGAAACCAAGTGCAGTTTAGAGATTTTTATAGTATTTTATTTCTTTTGTGATCTTTTCAAATAGTTTATGATCAATTTTACCATTTCAACATGCTATCAATTCAACTAGCATTTTTAATGAAAAGATTTTTTGTGAGCCTCATGGTAGCAAACAACAAAAATCTGTAAATGATATACTAAAAGGGCAAAAAATAAAATACTCTAAGCCAGAGATGAAAAGAGAGACACTGCAACAGACACTGCAGAAATACAAATGATATTAGCAGCTGTTATAAACAACTATATGACAACAGACTTTACTGCAAAGGTGAAATGGACAAAGCTCCGAACACATACATCTTACCAAGAGTGCATGAAGAAATGGGAAATCTGAGCAGATCAATAATAACTAACAAGATTGGATTAGTAATAAAAGAGTTGCCCACTAAAGAAACACCTGTAACCAATTGACTTCATTCATTTTGCCGAATATTTAAAGAAGAATCATACCAATTCCTCTCAAAACTATTCCGGAAATTGAAGAAGAGGGAGTTTTTCCTAAATCATTCTGTAAGGCTAGAATTACTCTGATATCAAAACCAGACAAGGACAGAAGAACAGCAAAAAAACAAAAAACCTACAGGACAATATCCCTGATGAATCTAATGAAAACATCCTCAACAAAATACTAGCAAACTTAATCCAAAATCACATTAAAAAGATTATTCAGCATGACCAAGTGTGATTTATCTCAGGAATGAAGAATGGTTGAACAAACCAATTATCATTCCATACCAATAGAATGAAAGAAAAAAAGCTATATGATCATCTAATATATATGGATAAAGGCATTTGATAAAATTCAATATCCTTCCCTGATAAAAATACTAAAAATTAAGTATGAATGGAAATGTACTTTAGCATAATAAAGGTCATATATAATAATCTTACAGCAACATCACATTCAATGGTGAAATATTGAAAGCTTTCCCTTTAAGCTGAGAAGCAAGTTATTGATGCCTGCTTGTCCAACTTCTATTCAGAATAGTTTTAGAACTCCTACCCAAAGCTACTAGGCATAAAATGGATATAAAATTCATCCACTTTGAATAAAATAGCCCAAGAATGAACTCATTTATATATGGTCAATTGATCTTTGAAAAGAGTGCCAAGAACACAAAACGGTGAAATACTTTAAAATAAATGGCCTTGGTAAAATTGGATATACTTATGTAAAAGAATCAAATGAGACCCTTCTCTTAACCATACACAAAAAGTAACTTGAAATGAATTAGGCTCAAATGTTGGACTTGAAACTGTAAAACGCTCGGGAGATAACATGGGGATATAAAGCTCTTCGATACTGGTCTTGGCAAGAATTTTTTTTATGTGACACCAGAAATACTACATGTCTGACAATTATAAGATGTAAAAGTACCTTGAAAATGCCGAGTGAGTTCCTATGTAGACAGGGAAGATGAAACTTCATGGTACAAAATTTGGAAATCATAATGGGACTAGGAACTATGGCAGTGTGGGAACTTTTCTGTATAATAAGAAAATGATTGCCCCATCCTTATCAAGGGCTCCGGGTGCAAAATTTGCTCTTTATAGGGAAGATTTCCAAAGAGGCAAAACTGTAGGGTTCCCAGCCAATTGTTTATGGAGCTCTGGAATCTCCATATAGCACAAAGAACGGCAGAAAGAGGTGACACTCAGGCCAGCACTCAGAAGGTTTAAGCTCCAGCCCGCAGTGCCAGCATCCCATATGGGCGCTGGTTTTAGACCCGGCTGCTCTACTTCCTGTCCAGCTCTCTGCCATGGTCAGGGAAAGTACAAGATGGCCCAGATCCTTGGGCCCTGCACTCATGTGGGTGATCCGGAGGAAGCTCCTGACTCCTGGCTTTGGATTGGCTCAGCTCTGGCCATTGTGGTCATTTGGAGAGTGAACTAGAGGATGGAAAACCTCTCTCTGTCTCTCTCTCTCTTTCTCTCTCTCTCTCTCTGCCTCTACCTCTCTCTGTAACTCTGCCTTTCAGATAAATAAAATAAATTTTTCCAAAAAAAAAAAATAAGAAAGAAAGAAAGAGGTGACACTCAGGCTCTCTCAGAACTAACTTTTCAAGAACTACTCAGCCACACTCCTCCTGATTTATTATCCCATGATTACGGTAAACATAAATGGAGGACTGTCAAATTAATTGAGTAAGTGTTGAAATGGTCTGTTATATAGAAATAAATAAGCCAAAAAGAAATCTTGAATTATGAACATGGGGAAGGGCTATTTTATGATAGTTACTGCACAATATGAAAGAAAGAAAAGGTCAGGAGTCCTTCATGACAACAATCCTTTTTTAAATTGTTTGCCTCTGAGTAAGCTTAGGTTGTGGTTACTACTGCTGTTGTTATTTGGTTATTTGTTTTTCCTGATATCATGGTTAGAATGAGATTCTTAACTTCATATTAGATAATCTTCAATTTCTATGATCCAATAATCAAGTGATATAATGGCAAGAACACTAGGAGCAGAGCACATGATATCCTTGAGAAAGGAAACACAGTTCTCTACTGTCTATGCCATAGCCCCACAATGCTGTACTGAGCTTCAGTTTTCTTCCTCCTTCTCCTACAATACTTAATTTCCAGAACTGTGCTAGAAAGTGGGTCATATGTCATATGCCCAATATGTAATATAAGCAGCAAAAATAGGATAAAAACGTATCACCAAGTACTAATCAGTGTTTATTAATGAAACCGCTGTCATCTATGGGGGGAAGTATCTTTCCTCCAGGAAGGTAGCAGTGTGCTCAGCAGCGTCCTCAACGAGTAAGTAACTAGACTTACGGCAGGTGACAAGGCAAAAAGGTCATGGCATTTTGAATGTTGAAGTGCTGGAAAGCAGAGGAAATGATCCACAAGAACCACAGAAAGAGAAAAATTACATGTAGAAAAAAAACAGAAACGTAGAGGAAATAGTAAAGAAAGAAAAAAGTCAATGAACTTAGCTATGAGAAAAGAGTATCTTCAGACTAGTCAGTGGAGAACACTCTGCCATATATGTCACATATATGAACAGAACAAAAAGTTAAATGCAGACCACGTTACTTGTTCTTCCATGGTGTAGACAGGTACCCCAGTATACTCTGTTGGGTAGGTTGGCCTCCAGTGTCAGCCCTTTTGGCTTCTGTCTTGGGTCTGTTAGAGTTTTAATTAATCTTCTGTTATAGAGTCATTAATCTTCAGATGACAGACTGAGACACATTTCAAAATATCTGCCCACAGAAAAGGATAACAAACGTCTAGCACAGATCAAATCGTGGGAATGAGAGAAATGGGCATTTCCCTTCAGATTGGTGACACTGCCCCTCCCTTGTGAGATTAATGTCCCTGACTCATCCATTTACTTCAAGAGTTATCTGTGGTGAATGGCATGATGTCAAGCAGATCTGTTGTGCCTCAGAACCACCAGTGTATTTGTTGAAATTGAAGATTTCTGTACCATACCTTCGAAATCCTGATTTCAGTGTGTTTATTAAAAATATATAAAAACAACCAAAATAAGAAGGCTTTAGTAGAAAAGACTATTGCAGTAGGAAGAATGTTTTGTCCTCAAAAATAGTTAGGATTTTATTAATTAATTAATTAATTTGAGAGCCAGTGTTACACAGAGAGAGAAGGAGAGGCAGAGAGAGACACAGAGAGGTATTCCATCTGCTAGTTCACTCCCCAGACGGCTGCAATGGACAGAGTTCTTCTAATCCAAAGCCAGCAGCCAGGAGCTTCTTCTGGGTCTTCAATGTGGGTGCAGGGGCCCGAAGACTTCCACAAGCATCTGCTTTCGCTGGCCATGGCAGAGGGCTGGATCGGAAATGGAGCATCAGGATCTCAAACCTACACCCATATGGGATGCCAGCACTGCTGACAGCGACTTAACCCGCTATGCCACAGTGCCTGCCCCTATCACTAGGGCTCAAAATCAAACAGGAAAGCTTTTCTTAGGATGAATGAGAAAGAAGCAAAGAAAAGCTGGATCTTTGGAGGAGGAGATTGATAAAGAACGGCAAAGGCTTGAAAAGGGCCTCACTGTGGTTAGCTGTTCCCCATAAAAAGTTGTTAACAAGAACATTGTCTATGTGTGTTTGTGTGTGTGTGTGTGTGTGTGAGTGTGATTTTCAGTTGAAAGCAAGCAATATTTTGGACCTCTAAGAGAGAGAAACCTGACTAGATTTTGATCAATTCAAAGCAGAGTATGGGAAATAGGCTATTATGAACATTTGAGCTGGTGGAGTGCTGTTGTTCCCATTTTTAAACTAGATGCTACAATGCTCTGAAGGTATGGTTCTCAGAACAGGCCAAATAAATTTCAGAGTAGTTAACATAGTACCAGTGAGAACTCGCCTTGTGTATAAGAGTGGTAGACCCACTGTCATTAGTCAGTGGTGGTAAACATACACCTAGAGAATCTCAGTAGTGTCAGAAATTCTAAAGTGTGCGAAGCTACCCACTACTGGGAAGTGGAATGCCAACCTCAATAGATACTATCTTGACCAGAGAAGGTCAGAAGACTGTACTGCTTAGCACAGACCAGAAATGTATCTGGCAATTTTCTCCATAGTCTGCATGCTGTGAATTTTGAAGATGTAATAATTTTCCCCATGATGAAGATGATACACACACAGGCTAGGGCAGCCAGCATTTTGTGTCCTAATGTGAACTGAAATATAACAGAAACAGATGATCAAAGCTAATCTGAAGTCTGCTCCAGGAAGCCAGTGCAGATGTGGGTTTTCAGGAACACCTAAGCAGAAAATGGACAAGATACACAGTCCACCATAGAATACATTCACTGAAATTTAAATACCTGCCCAATCTCAGAAATTAACAAAAGTCATGGAAATATGGAGCAGATATGTCGACAAGTAAAGAAGAGTATTTAGTTTAAAGGAGATAACATAAAGACAATAAAATAGTGCAGTAAAACAAAAGTCAGCAAATGTTTTCCATAAAATGACAGAGCTTAAGCATTTTATAGTACTCAGTGAGAAGTTTATCACAAAAGTGGACACCGAAAGTATCTAAGTAAACATGCATAACTGTATTATCTTAAAAATTTACAAAACTGGTGATGTGTTTGATTTTGTCTTTTGCCTCTAGTTTGTTAACCTCTGCTATAAGACTCTTATTTTGGTATAGTAATCAGTAGAAAAATAGATATGTTTAGGTTACAAAAGGCAAGACTAAGAATATTTTACATTTGAAAAAGCACTTATTATGCCCTTGATTATCAGCTAGGTCACCAATGATGGAATGTGAAAATGTACTTAATAATCTGAAATATCTTCTATTTTTTGGATCTTCCTTTTTCAGTAAGTGGTTCTAGGAGCAGGCTGGATTTTCCCACAAGGAAAAGGAGTGTTCTTCAAAAAGATCTCTGTTGTTCTCATATCACTTTGTTGATGGAGACAGATGATTCTTCCCACTTACTAAGATATAGCAAAATATTGTTCCAACAAGAACCTACTCTTCTTTGGTAATGTAACTATAATATTTTTCCTCATTATGAGATAATTCAACAGCAAACTTTATGCCTTAGGGTAGAATGAGTCAAGTCAGAGGAGCCAAAATAACTTGATATTTTTCTTGGCTCAGGGCTGTTTTCCAGGCTGAGCCATTGCAAAGACAATCACCGCTTAGGCAACTGAAATATCTCAAAAGACTAGTTGCTTAATAGAAAAAGAAATTCTTTTTTTTTCAACTTTTATTTAATAAATATAAATTTCCAAAGTACATCTTTTGAATTCTAGCAGCTTCTCCCCCCATAACCTCTCTCTCACCTGCAACCACCCCATCGCCCACTCCCTCTCCCATCCCATTCTACATCAAGATTCATTTTCAATTATCTTTATATACAAAAGATTAACTTAATATATACTAAGTAAAGATTTCAACAGTTTTCACCCACACAGATACACAAAGTATAAAGTACTGTTTGAGTAGTAGTTTTACCATTCATTCGCATAGTACAACAAATTAAGCACAGGGATCCAACTTGGGGAGTAGGTGCACAGTGACTCTTGTTGTTGATTCAACAATTGACACTCTTATTTATGATGTCAGTAATCAACGAGGCTCCTGTCATGAGCTGTCATGGCTATGGAAGCCTCTTGAGTTCACCAACTAAGAAATTCTTGAGATTCATACAAAGGTAGACTCTTGAATGGCCAAGATTGTTGTGAGTTGAAACTTATAGAAACAGGACAAGACAAAGTGCTTGTTACTTGATGCAAACAGGATGAAATGTTCTGGTATAGATCAGTGATAAAAAGAATGCAGTGGATTCCAGTGGTGAGTTTGAAAACCTAACAGTGCAAGGGGGTTTAAACATGTCTGTGATAACAACAATGAATTTTTCAGAAGTCTTGCAATTGTGCATAAACAAAATATTTCTGGTTGTCTGGTGATGAAATGATTGTGCATTCTGACTTTATGGTTGGTCTATTTCAGAGATTGTTCACAGTAGTTTTTGTTGTTGGCAGACCTGCAGAAAAGCAAATGCTAATATGGTCACCTATAGACATTGAAATCTGTACAGGTTGGGACATAACAACAGTGACCTGGTTTCTTGCTCTGACAAGGAAAATCAGGGATGCAACACCTAAGACATCCTTTTCTGTGCATACTCTGTGTTTCTGAGAGAGCATGAATTTTCACAGGAGAGAGATTAGCTTTATGTTCTTATTTAATAAAATACACCTGTCAATTTATACTTACATGCCCTTTTATATTTTTACAATATTTAGCTTCTCCCAGAGTGGATGGAAACCAGCTTAAGGGAGTTGAGCATGCACAAGATGAGGATAATAATAAATTCTTGATCATTGGAACTCAGGACAAGTCTGTATAACAGAAAATTGTGAGAATGTGGAAAGTGGGCCTTTGCTCCATACTGGTTATGTCACCACTCTCTTGGAAATGTAATATATCTGACTCACCCATTAGTTTCAAGAGTCCCTTCTGCTAAATGGTGTATTGCCTGTCTGCACATAAAAAATCTTTTTTGTGTCTCAGAACCACATGAGTATCACAGAATGATTGTCTGCATCCTCATATCATAGGCCTTTAGGAAAATATTTTTGCCTATGGGTAAAAGGATTTCCAGTTTCTTTAGAGGTGCATTTCCATGATTTTTTCAGCAAAACTACATAAAATTGACCATTAATCCATCCAGTCACTGTGTCTGAACACAAATGCAGTCAACCTAACAGAATATGTCTTCATAAAGACCTCTGGGGATATAAAAGGGAGTGTTGGATCATGAACACCTTGTCTTTTGGAGAACACTTTGCCTGTATCTTTTTGTCATTTGATTGTCTACCGATGTGAAGAAGCCTATATTATGTCTATCTAGCCCTTGCTCATTCTCTCTTCCTTGGCCTACTTTGGTCTCTAAAACAAGAGAAAGGGCAGGAGGAATGGGGACTCCATAAGGGACTCTCAGTTCTCGTATCTCAAATTAGATGGTGAACCCAGACTACTATTTTTTCTTTTCTTCGTTTGTCTCATTGTCTGTGTTTTGGCTACTCCAACGCTGGTGATGCCCAGACAAATAAGGTAAATCTTAGAGTTATGAAATCTCTATTAGTGAGAAAATAGTCTGCCAAAGAAGAGCAGGCCCACCCTTCTTAGTAAAATAAAGGTGAAAATGACCTCATAATTTCAGTAAAACTAAAACCAAACCAAATCAAATAAAAACAAACACAAAAGGGAAAGACCATGGAACTCAGAGTGGATATACCACAAGATTATCTCACTGGAGTTTTACCTAAACTAAATATTAAGAGAGAGTAAACCTAATGTAGTTTTTGTAAGAAGGATGAATTCTACACAATTTTAGGCATGAATTGATGAGAAGACAAACTTTGTTATTTCTACTATGTACTCCTGAGTGACAGTGGGTTTGCCCAAGGTGAAGAGTTACAGCTAACTACATAAATCCATTGTAATATTGCTTTGAAATTTTATATTTATTTTTCTACATACTTTTAGCTTCATAAGATGTTTTACTTATATGAGTTGTTTGAGTATCAAGGCATATAAAAGATGACAAAAATATTTAACGAGGTTCTAGGAAACAAGGCACAAAACTGCCCTATGTAACTAATCTCTGTAATCACTCTTGATTTCACTCCTTGTTAATTAGCCTCACTGTTAACAAATTATTGCTTATTCTCCAGAGATTAGTTGATATTTATAGGAAAAAATGGAAACAAATCCTGTTAAATGAATTACAAATCCCAGGAATCATTGAAAGACATTACCGGGTCCAGCACTCTGGTATAGCAGGTAAAGCCATCACCTGCAGTGCCAGGATCCAATATGGGCACTGGTTCGGGTCTCAGCTGCTCCACTTCTGATCCAGCTCTCTGCTATGGCCTGGGAAAGCAGTGGAAGATGGCCTGGGTGCTAGGGTCCCGTACCTGTGTTGGAGAACTGGAGGAAGCTCCAGACTCCTTGCTTTGGATCAGCTCGGCTCCAGCCATTATGGCCACTAGGCTGTGAACCAGCAATTCCTCCCTCAATATGTCCCAGGGGGTTGTTACCACTCTCAGACACTTCATCCACGCTTGAGTGACTATGTCATGATTTTTTGAAAAGTATGACACCAGTTTTTCAATTTTTTGCCCCCAAATTTAATGCTCCCAGTCCTAATCCTTGCTTCCTGTATGCAAAGAGGACACAGGGCCTCTTCAGGTCTGGTAATCCCAGTGCAGGTACCTTAATAGATTCCAGCCTTAGCAGTGAGAATATCCAAGATCATATCTAGTTAGACTCTCTTTCTTGAAATGACAGCCCTCTGTTGAGGTTGTAGCTCTGGCAGAGCCTTTTATGAGCTACCATCAGACAGTAATGAATGGGAACGCTTTCTCCATAACCTCTTGGCTTCACCTATTTTAGTTTATGTTTGGTACCAGTGACTCCACATTGATATGACAACTTTTGTATTCTCCTGTTGTAATCAACATCATTTTCTGAAAAACCTGCATTATCGGTCATCCTGTAGCTATATGCTTTTGCTCCTCATTGTCAGGATGGACCCATCCTGGTTGCTGATCTAATCTGGTTCTATATCAGGAGGGAGGTAATTGACAACCAGGAGTCAGTGTCAAAAACTCTTTTGGCCACTTGTGAGCAACAAAGAAATTTTAGGAGGAGATGTACTTGGGTTAAGTTTATCTGCAGTGTATTATCAAATATAACACTATTTGTAATGTGGTGATAATTATCATCTCACTGGGTCAGAAGTGAGTTAGGAGTTAAGAATTGTACTTCTGTAGAAATCTGACAGGCACCAGGCATAAAGTCCAAAAAGGAAAATATAAAACAAAGCCAACAAGAATTTAACAACTAAATATTGCATCTTTAAAACAATGGACAATCAACTAAAGGTGTATTACAGTTTTGAGACACAGACACAGTTTTGAGGTTGACCATTTTCAAAAGTGCATCAAAAAATTGATTTACTATGTAGTCATCTCAGAATGTAAAAGCTGTCAAAGTTAGGAAACATAACCATGGCAGACTTTAATTTTTTTAAAAAAAATTATGCTATCTAATCTTTAGATGTTTCAGGACCCAATAAGAACCAATAAATTTATTTAATCATTATAAACCTTTGATTCCTTGAAATCAGGCAAATTGTATGTATTCTTAGGAATGTCAATATTTCTAGCCAAATCCTGTAATGATGAGCACAGATTCCTTGGACATGTGCAAATAATCATATTTCTGTGAAAACAAAAATACTCAGTTACTGAAGTCTGTAGGTATTAAATAAGAAGAGCCAAATGGCTTTTTCTATGTTTACACAAATATACTTTATCAAGTGATATAAAACTTTAGACAACTCAAGAAAAAGTTTTATTTCTTTTTTTGAAACTTTTATTTAATGAATATAAATTTCCAAAGTACAGCTTATGGATTACAATGGCTCCCCCCCCCCCATAACTTCCCTCCCACCCGCAACCCTCCCCTTTCCCACTCCCTCTCCCCTTCCATTCACATCAAGATTCATTTTCAATTCTTTTTATATACAGAAGGTCAGTTTAGTATATATTAAGTAAAGATTTCAACAGTTTGCCCTCACATAGCAACACAAAGTGAAAAATACTGTTGGAGTACTAGTTATAGCATTAAATCACAATGTACAGCACATTAAGGACAGAGATCCTACATGATATATTTTTTTAAATTGATTAATTTTCTATGCAATTTCCAATTAAACACCAAGTTTTTTTTTCATTTTCAATTATCTTTATATACAGAAGATCGATTCAGTATATACTAAGTAAAGATTTCATCAGTTTGCACCCACACAGAAACACAAAGTGTAAAATACTGTTTCAGTACTAGTTATAGCATTACTTCACATTGGACAACACATTAACGACAGATCCCTCATGAGATGTAAGTACACAGTGACTCCTATTGTTGATTTAACAATTTGACACTCTTGTTTATGGCGTCAGTAATCTCTCTAGGCTCTAGTCATGAGTTGTGATGGCCCCGTTTTTTCCACTGGGATCTCACTCTCAGAGATCTTTCATTTAGGTCTTTTTTTTTTTTTTTTCAGAGTGTCTTGGCTTTCCATGCCTAAAATACTCTCATGGGCTCTTCAGCCATATCCGAATGCCTTAAGGGCTGATTCTGAGGCCAGAGTGTTATTTAGGACATCTGCCATTCTATGTGTCTGCTGTGTCTCCCACTTCCCATGTTGGATCATTCTCTCCCTTTTTGGTTCAATCAGTTAGTATTAGCAGACACTAGTCTTGTTTGTGTGATCCCTTTGACTCTTAGACCTATCAGTGTGATCAATTGTGAACTGAAGATGATCACTTGGACTAGTGAGATGGCATTAGTACATGCCACCTTGATGGGATTGGATTGGAATCCCCTGGCACGTTTCTAACTCCATCATTTGGGGCAAGTCCGATATAGCATGCCCCAAATTGTACATCTCCTGCCTCTCTTTTTCCTACTCTTATATTTAAGAGGGATCACTTTTCAGTTAAAATTTAAATAGCTAAGAATAATTATGTGTTAATTACAGAGTTCAACCACTAGTACTAGAACAAAAAAAATACTAAAATGGATAAAGATTTACATTGTACATCAACAGTCAGGACAAGAGCTGATCAAGTCACTGTTTCTCATAGTGTCCATTTCACTTCAACAGGTTTCCCCTTTGGTGCTCAGTTAGTTGTTGCCGATCAGGGAAAACAAATGATATTTGTCTATTTGGGACTGGCTTAATTCACTCAGCATGATGTTTTCCAGATTCCTCCATTTTGTTGCAAATGACCGCATTTCATTGTTTTTTTACTGCTGTATAGTATTCTGTAGAGTACATGTCCCATAATTTCTTTATCCAGTCTACTGTTGATTGGCATTTGGGTTGGTTCCAGGTCTTAGCTATTGTGAATTGAGCTGCAATAAACATTAATGTGCAGACAGCTTTTTTGTTTGCCAATTTAATTTCCTTTGGTGAAATTCCAAGGAGTGGGATGGCTGGGTTGAATGGTAGGGTTATATTCAGGTTTCTGAGGAATCTCCAGACTGACTTCCATAAGTATAGAACCAACAATGTTTTAAGTAAATTTTCATCACTTTGTGGAGTCTCATATAATTAACTCTTGTTTGATCTCTGTTAGCAGTTTTATGAATTGATCAGTTTCCTTTTTAGACTCCTAGAAAGTTTTATTTAGTTATTTATCTGAAATTTGCTAGAAACCTGCATCTAATTATAAATGTTAAAAGCTCTTTACGATTTAATTGTCAATCTTTTTAGAGAAAACTCAAAACTGTGAATGACTCACCATGGATAAAATTCTGATGATAACTCAGCAAGCATTGCAAATTTAGTTATTTCCACTGAATGCAGCATTTTAGAAACAGCAATAGCATTTCACAAACCTATCCTGCCCTTTCTGGCCTCTGGTTCTGTGATGGGAGGAGCAGTACCAAAGATTTTTGAAAGGCTCCCTGGGTCTTTATCCATTACAAAACCAATCATGATTGATATTGTTCCACCAGGATCAGCATGCTTTCATAAATTTTAAATATCTAATCGAGTTACACCAATAGCATACTTATATAAACAGAACTTAAGGCTTATCATCATTTCCAGATTTGGCAATGTTTGCCATGTAGTCCAACACATCTAATTAGCTGTTATCTCTACAAGACGAGAGGTGCACCCTCTGAAAATTTCCAGGAGCCTGTTTGGAAATCTCAAGAAAAAAAAAAAAAGTTAATTTAGAATTTTCATCTGAGGTAACTTATCTAAGATGACAATGATTTAAATTATTTGGTCACAAGATGACCTCAGATCATTGTGTAATAATAGTTATCTGTTTAATTGGGTGATTTAACCAGGATTACAGCTAGATTTAAACAGAAATATAAAGGGACCACTTAAATATCATTAAAGAAGTAAATATCTTTTAAAAATCTTAGATCTTTTAAGATTTATTATTCCTAACTCATCAAAACCTACTAAAGACAACAGGGAATATAAGAGATTATCTTGTCCAAATAAACAAGTTTTTTTTCTTGGTCAGTTACCAAAAAGTAAAGAAAACTTGCTGCCTTGGTTTGTTTCTTCTTGTGGGAAGCCATTTAGACAGCCTGGAATTTAAATAGTAGAATAATGGTGTGTCTAAGATAATGAGTATGTACCATATTATAAAATAGTATAAATAAGACAAACTTGAGGGCATTTTTTTACATGTCAACTATATCTAATACAACATTGGAAAATAAATATTTAATTAATATAGTCTTAAAGAAAGTGTTTAGACATTTGTTATAAAAGTCCTTTGTCTTTCTTAGCTTCTATTTTTCTTGATAAATTGGATTTCCAAGTGAGTTACCCTCTTGCCTCTGTAACAGTACATTTTTCCCTTTCTTTTTATTATTATGTTTTTATATGTTTCTTTACTTTAAACTATTTAAAATGGTTTATTCTTAAATGTTTAAACATACAGAAAAGCAGAGAATATAAACTGACAATTTTGTTCACACCCAGATTTTAATAACTAGAGATTTGAATGTTTATATAATTGCATTTATAATTTTATATGTATTTATTATTGTAATCCAGAAAAAGAAAAAAAGAAGTGGTGGGGGAGAAAAGGAGGTAGAGGGAGGGAACATCATTATATTCTTGGAATTGAATATATGAACTACATTAAATTTATTCCCTTTGTATTAATATCACATTAACATGAAAAAAGTAACAGATGGCATAAAATATGGAAGGATGACATTCAAAAGAGAAAGATGGGATGATGTATAACTTAACAGAAATGTTCATAGGGAAGGAAATGTATTGGTAAAGGCCCGGTTTTCCTGGACGTCCATTAAGCAGTGACCCAACAAGAAATAATGTAGCTGGAATATGCAGGTTTTTTTTTAAGTTTTATTTATTTATTTGGAAGACAGAGTTACAGATAGGCAGAGTCAGAGGCACAGAGAGAGACCTTCCAACCACTGCTTCACTCCCCAAATGGTAACGACGATGCCTGGAGCTGGGCTGATCTGAAGCCAGGAGCTAGGAGCTTCTTCCAGGTCTCCCGCCCAGGTACAGGGGCCCAAGGACTTGGACCATCCTCCGTTGTTTTCTCAGGCCAAAGCAGAGAGCTGAGAGCCTCTATGGGATGCTGGCACTGTATGGAGCAGCTTTACCTCCTGCACAAAGCACCAGCCCCAGACCTATGCAGTTTTAAGGGCAGACTATGCAAGGCTGAAATTCATAGGGCAGACTGTCTGGAGAGTATGTTGGAACTCTCCAGCCTGGGGTAAGTAAAGCTGCATCTACAGGTGGAATATCTTCTTCCACAAGGAAGCCTCAGTTGCACTCCAAGGACTTTTCAACTATTTGAATCAGGCTTCTTTATATCTAAAGTCAAATGATTTTAGACTTAGTCAAGTCAACAAAATTACTTCAGAGCAACAATTAGATTATTGTTTGAGTGAATAATTGGAGAATAAAAACTACCCATATAGAAAAATATATTTTTAAAATTTGTCTAAAAATTGGGGAGTGGCTTATGAGAGACAGAGGGAGAAAGAGAGAGGGAATCTTTCATCTCAAACAACCACAATGTCTGAACGCTGGACAAAGTCGAGTCCAAGCTCCAGGAACTCAATCCAAATTTCATACATTTGGGATGCCAGCACCTTAGGCTAGGGCTTTAAACCACCATGTGACAGCACCGGCACACCTGTTAATTTTTTTTTTTGGCAGGCAGAGTGGACAGTGAGAGAGAGAGACAGAGAGAAAGGTCTTCCTTTGCCATTGGTTCACCTCCAATGGCTGCCGCAGCCGCCACACTGCGGCCAGCGCACCGCGCTGATCCGATGGCAGGAGCCAGGTGCTTATCCTGGTCTCCCATGGGGTGCAGGGCCCAAGCACTTGGGCCATCCTCCACTGCACTCCCTGGCCACAGCAGAGAGCTGGCCTGGAAGAGGGGCAACCGGGACAGAATCCTGTGCCAAGACTGGGACTAGAATCCGGTGTGCCAACGGCACAAGGCGGAGGATTAGCCTATTGAGCTGCGGCGCCGGCCAATTTTTAATACCAGTTAACATTAAACAAAGGCCATGACATACTCAAATGAATCATAATTTTATATTCATTTTCCTTAAAATGACTGAAGGTACAAATTTACATTTTTCCAATGATTCAGGTTAAGGATGAAAAGAACCTTGGGTGCATGCACTTTATACTCTTTGCACTCTTACCAAGCAGAGATGAACAGATGTCAGTGGTTTCCGAGGCCCTTTTTTTTATTTGACAGATAGTTAGGCAATGAGAGAGAGAGAGACAGAGAGAGAGGTCTTCCTTCCGTTGGTTCAGCACCCAGTGGCCGCCATGGCTGGCGCCACGCCAATCCAAAGCCAGGAGCCAGGTGCTTCTTCCTGGTCTCCTATGCGGGTGAAGGTCCCAAGGACTTGGGTCATACTCCACTGCCTACCTGGGCCACAGCAGAGAGCTGGACTGGAACAAGAGCAACTAGGACTAGAATTCGGTGCCCATATGGGATGCCAGTGGCACAGCCTGAGGATTAACAAAGTGAGCCATGGCACCAGGCCCTGGGGTCGTTCTGAAGCTCATAGCATACATTTGTTTTCTTTCTTTAGAAAAAGTTTGGAAATTACAGATAGCCAAGATTCCAATCTATCACTACAAATAATCATAGTGTCCCAAGGTGTCTCATTATGCGGCTAGGTAATCAAATGAGCTGCTCCCAAAGAGAACCCTAGAGAATGTCTTGTTTGCCTCACCTCTCAGGACCTAACTCTTCTATGAATTCCTCATAGAAGAAGGGTCAGTTCAGCAGTGGTGCTTAAAAATGAGTGTTTTCCTCAGCTGAGAATAGAGCAAAAGCTTAGAATGAATTCTACTGCAAATCCCAGTTAATGCCAACTGTCAAGGGATGATTGAGACTGACCAAGACCCAGTATATAACTTCAAAAACACAGTGTAGTTCTCTGGATCTCACTCTACTGTCCTTAGCCTGAGGTTCCTACACCTATAGTTCTCCATCTCTAGAATGAGTTGGTCCCAGACCTCCAATTGAGGAGACAGCTACAAAAGCAACAATGTCCCGAAGGAAACAAGACCCTCTGAAACTAAACACATCTATCCTAGGAGAAGGCCAGCTTCTTATTTTATAGCCTGCAGTCTGTTTGGGAGGTGGGGTTTTTGTTTTCCCCTTCTTTTCTAGAATTCTCATTCTTACAAATCTTTCTGCTGGGCTCTTCAGGAGAGGGGAACAGTTGAGGTGCTGAAATCACAGAAAATCAGGAAGATGCCTGTTGCTCACACAGGCTTCCCCTTCTCAGCTACCAAGATCTGCCTTCCTCTAGCCATTCATTCCTTTCAGCACTGGCATTCTCTGCTGCTCTTACTTTTCTCACAGTCTCTTGCAAGCAAACGTTGGATTCACCGGGCACTGCCTCAGAAGCAAGACAGAGTTTCCTGCCGTTGGCCACCCATTTTCTGACACGTGGGAAGGAGTCAGGGAATGGTGAGTACTCATGCTGGCCAGCACCATGGTCCTCAGAGGCATTGATACCCTTTCTTTTTAGGCTAAGAATAAAAAAGAGAACAACTGTAAATAGTTTGATCTCATATCTGCTGGAGGAAGGGCAGCTGCCAATGATCCCCTCTTAGCTGCATTAGTAGCCCAGGTGATACAACCTTGTGTTTCTCCTTATTAATGGTTTTGCCTTTCAAAGGAGTTCACCTAGGGAACCACCCACAGCTCTGTCCCCCAAAGGCATGCTCTGATTTAGACAGAATGAGTAGTGCCCAAGAATATTTGAGTGCATGTGTGTGACAGCACCCATGTATGAAGAAAAGTCCACTCATTCCTACATGATTTAAATCAAACGTTCACTAATTCAGTCAATGTGAGATCATTTCATGAAAATGTAGTGTATGCCAGGAAATGTATGATTGTGGAGTAAGTAAGATCATTAACGCCCCACGCACACACAAGTAAAACAAACAGAGATCCATAACATTCCAGCTCTTGATTGGTGCCCACACACTCTGGGAGGCAGCAGGCAGCTGGGGTGGCTGGGTTTCTGTCACTCTCATGGGAGACCTGGATTGATTTCCAAGCTTCTGCCCATTGCAGGCAGCAGTTAGGTACTCTGTGACTCTGTCTCTCAGTTATGTATCTAACTGAAGTCAAAAAGAGGCTTTTAAACAAATATCGTGTATGCTTATTGAATACTTTTGAAAACCATATTGCTATTTACATATACCCATCCACCAAATTGTACACATGGAAATACATATTTCATTTAATAATTTAATAAAAATGTACATAGTAAGACAGTGAAAATTAATACTTTAAAAATTGCAGGAAAATGAGATTAGCAATAGCTTATTTTACAGTGTCCTTAAGAACTTTTACTTGTAACAATATTTTTTTCTAAAGTTTAATGATGATCCTGAATAAGGAACAGATTTACATTGTAAATAGTACACACAAACACATTTATATTAAAACAAATATTTTCTGCACACTATGCCTATGCTGTTGTAAGATACAGTATTTTATTTCCTTATTAGATTTTAATAAACATCAGTGTAACCCACTAATTCTATTTCATTACCCATGACCATGTTCTACTTCTGGTTTCAGAGGGTCAATTTTAAAAGCACTGACTTACAAGAGAGATTTTTAGTTCATGATGTCACAGACATTATCGCTAATCATTTTGTGTTATCTGTTTACACTGTAGCTAAAGAGAGGACCTTGCTTATTTGATTTTACCAGTCCCTCAAAATATTCTCTGTTTCTTCCTTCATGGCCTATCAAAGACAATGGATCCTCTTGCAAGTTCAGGCTGAACAGAATTCAAATCCAACGTGGATGAAAAGACTTACTGTCTTCCTGTGGTCTTAACATCAAGTCACTCCTGATTGTTCATGAGCCAATGATCCAGCTACGACAATTATGTTCATATTTTTCCTCTACTCCCAGATAGACATGGGTCTTATTGTGAAAACAAACCCTGCAATAAGGATTTTTGTCATTGACTTTTTAAATCTCGAAACAGGAGGGCTCACTTTCTATTCTTACACTTCTTTGTTTCTAATGGGCAGCCCCGACTATTATTTTAATCCTTCTTAGGGATAGCATGCTACATCGCTGAATCCAAACGATGTGTGCCTTCCCTTACATTTTTTTACAAAACTTGTGCATTGGTTTGGACCCACTCATCCTATTCTTTGCTGTGGCCATACAGTCGAGTGTAGATTTGGATACGTATTCTGTGCCTGGCCTCGGAGCACTGGATCAGTGCCTGATTTACTACCAATGCACCCACAAACTGAGTGAACTATAAATCAAATCCAACGACAGAAGGAATTAGACCAAACACTGTTATGCTATATGAAACCTTACAAACATGCAGACAGATGGCATGGGCTCACGTGGTCTCCATGAAGTTTTCCCACACTGCACTGGGCTGCTAGAATCTGGAGCTTTTTAAAACTACTTTGACCCCATGACAATGAAGTCCCTTCTTGCTCTACTCTTTTAACAGCATCTTCGCCATCAAAGCTATTCCTCTGATGAAGTTAAGGAAGGACCAGAGATTTGGATTATATCATGATTGAAAACAGCATCTTAAAATTTTCTTTCTTTCTTGGAAGGATGGTATAGACTCTGCTGGAAGCAAAAATTACGAAGTTAAAGCTGAAATATGTTGTATTTAAGTAAAATAGAAAACAGCATACATCTGGGATTTATAAGAATAGGGGAATCCACATAACACATTTGCATTCTTTTTCTTTGGTTCAAACAACATATAATTTTATATGAAGACATTTCTTGGCATTGTCCATAAAATTATTCACCAGTGATTCAGTGGATGATAAGACCCTTCTATCAAGAATTACCAAGAAAGCATAGTTCTAGTTTGGCTTTATCTGCCAATGCAATGGCTTCAGAAGAAATATAGGAATGGAAAAATTAGAAAAAAAAAATCAAGTGTGTTAAGTTTTTATAAGAATTCCTAAAAACACATACATCTAATCATCCAATGAGAACCTGGATTTCCAGATTCGGAGCTCCAACATACTCAACTTTTGATTGATCTATTTCTGTTCATCTGCAGACAGAAATAAACACTGATGGGAAAAGAGAACCAAACCTATCTGACTGAATTCATCTTGCTGGGCCTATCTTCAGATCATCGGACCCAGATTATACTGTTCGTGTTGTTTCTCATTGTCTACCTGCTGACCGTGTCTGGGAATCTGCTTATCATACTCCTAATTTATACTGACTCTCGACTTCAAACACCAATGTACTTCTTCCTTAAAAATCTGTCATTTACTGATCTCTGTTTCTCCACAACCATCATTCCCCAGATGTTATTCCACTTTCTGGTCACGAGAAAGGTCATTTCCTTTACTGGGTGCTCCATTCAGATGTTTTCTTTCCTAATAATGGGATGTACAGAGAGTTCACTTCTCGCGGTGATGTCTTATGATCGCTATGTGGCTGTGTGCAAGCCCCTGCACTACACCACCATTATGACCCAGAGGGTTTGTGTTCTGCTGGTCATGGGGGCCTGGGCTAGTGGAGTGTTTGTGTCTTTGGTAGATACCACATTCACTTTATGTCTTCCCTATCAGGGACTTAATGTAATTAATCATTATTTTTGTGAGCCTCCTGCACTCTTGAAATTAGCTTCAGAAGAAACTTACAAGGCTGAAATGGTCATCTTTGCAATGGGTATAATAATCCTCCTAGGTCCTGCGTCTCTCATCCTTTTCTCCTACTGGAATATCATTTCCACTGTGATTCAAATACAGTCAGGAGAGGGGAGGCTCAAAGTCTTCTCTACCTGTGGTTCCCATTTCATTGTAGTTGTCTTCTTCTATGGGTCAACGATATTTACCTACATGCAGCCCAATTCGAAGAAAATGAATCAGGGGGACAAGGTGATCTCAGTGTTCTACTCAGTCATAACATCCATGCTGAACCCATTCATTTATAGCCTGAGGAATAAAGATGTGAAAGAGGCATGTAGGAAACTATTTAGAAGATAGCCTCACAGAGAGAGGGATATTTTTATTTGAATATAATGTAGCAGACGGTACCCTCTCATGAGGAAAACCTGAGCCTGTGAAACAGCTTTTAGATGAGTATGATTTTTTAAAAAGGTCTCAACTTAGGGCATGGTGAAGAGAATTATCAAGCATAAATGAAATTTCAAATGAGCAATAGGAAAGTTGTATCATATAATTGAAAGTATCAATGAAAACCGGGCCATGAGTCACCTTGCATACATAAAAACTGTGTAGCTGACGACCAATAGGAAATCTCAATTGCCTGCTAGATCCCAGATCATCAATGACTGTGCATCAGCAGCTAGACCAATATATAGCATATAAGAAGCTAACAAATTACTGAAGTTAGTATGTTCTGTGAACGACTCATATTTTTTAGGGTAAATGTTTTTTTCAGGTTTTAAAGATAATATTTTTTCATTTCTCCTGCATATTATATAATGAATGAAACCATATAGTATTCACTTTAATAATACAAATTATGTGAGTTCATTGATTCATTGAGTACAGACTTACATATTGCATTTATTGACTAAATATTTGTTGAGCACTTTTCTAGGAATTGAATGCATAGCATTGAAAGTTGTTGCAATTCCCATACTTATATGACTTAGATTTTAGAAATGGTGATGAATATAAGCAAAACATGTACATGATGTTAGTAAGTGCTATGAGAATAAAAAAGCAAAATAAGTGAGCTGTAATTTCACCTGGTTGTCAGGAAAGGTCATCTCATAGTTAAAGGATGTCTTACATCCCAAAATAAATGACAGTCAGGCTTTGATTAATGGTAATAAAGAAAGAACAAATCAAGGAGTAATCTGAGGGAGAGGTTCAGGAAGAGAGATAAAGGTGTCTAATGGCTTGGATAGGAATGTGGTGTTTGAGATAAGGACAAAGAAGGAAGGGGTATTTGGAGGCCAATGAATGACAAGAAGGTGGAATTGAATGATATCACAGAAACAGGGAGAGCCTGGATCAGTAGGAGCTTGTTTGTTTGTTTGTTTGTTTGTGTTTTTCTACAAATTTTGTGGTTAGCATAACAGGAATCTTTTCTCTCATCATTTTGGAGGTCAAATGCCCACAATCAAGACATCTTCAGACCACACTCTCCTGAAAGGCTGTGGAAGAGAGAGCTTCCCTACTCTTCCAGCTTCTGGGAGCTTCTGGGGTTCCTTAGCTTGTGACAGAATCAATCTCTGCTGATGCCTTCTGAGGATGTATCCCTGTCTCTGTGTCTTTCTTTCTTCTTATAAAAACGCATGCCATAATATTTTGAGCCCATTGAGTCCAGAATGATCTCATCATGAGATTTCTCTTCATTACAACTGCAGAGGCATTTATTTCATTTTAGTCACATTCAGAGGTAACAGGTGGATATATATTTTAGATGACACAATTCAACTCATTGGAGACTTGGAGGTTCTTGAAGAAAGATGGATTTTATTTAAATTCAATGTAAAATTACCTTGATATTATGCTTTGAAAGGTCATGTTGAGTATTGTATAGAAAATAGATTGTAGTAGGGTAAGCATGAACTTAAGAAAATAATCAGTAACTTGAGCCCTATGACAGAAGTCCCAGTAAGGATTTAAACTGTAGTGGAAGTAATGGGTGGTAGAACAGAGGAGGTAGACCAACAGCTGGGTAAACAGGACAAAGAGATGAAAAAGGAGAAAGGAACAGAATATCCTTACTAAGTCTTTCACCTGAGTGACAATGTGAATGATTGGAAAGGCTCAAAAAGGGGAAGTTTGGTGGGGACGTCACGAATCCTCCTTTGAACTAGTTACATGACTCTGTGTTATGTGCAGTCTTGTCACACCATCCTTCTGTGTTTCACTGTTTAGAATAAAGCCTTCCTCTGGACAGCCAGGGCATGTTAGAGTGCACAATGAACCTCTTGTGTGTTTCTTACCCTATTAGATGACATGTGGAGCATTTTGAGTATAAACTCAGACTAAGGTTCTAATCCTT
Source organism: Sylvilagus floridanus (assembly GCA_949820135.1). Classification (NCBI taxonomy): domain Eukaryota; kingdom Metazoa; phylum Chordata; class Mammalia; order Lagomorpha; family Leporidae; genus Sylvilagus; species Sylvilagus floridanus. Next base: position 68,375,985 of record OX463224.1, on the reverse strand, counting down.
TGGTCATTCATAGATTGGAGGGCATCATCAGATGATGAAGAACAACATTGGCCCTTGGTACGCTAGGGTTCTGCATCTGCAGTTTCACCCAAGGTCAGGATGAAAATATTTTACTAATTGCATTTTTATTGGAAATATTCACACTTTTAAAGGGACTAAAAATAATGTGCTGACTTAAATATATCAAATGATGGTGTAGGTTATACACACAAATGCCACATTCATTCAAACAAGTGACTAGAGCATCCATTAGTTATTGCATCTGTAGCAGTGCTGCAACAAATACCCATAGAAACTGAGGAATGACTGTACTTATATCATCGCGTTTTATGTTACCATTGTTATTAAAAAATCTCCACATTAAAAATTAAGACAAAGGATTTGGGAATGTCAGAGTTCCACATGGTGTTTGGAGAAACTTTAGTGCAGTACCTGGCTTCAGATGAGGGCCAGGCATTTCAGTTTTAGATTTTAATTTAAATTTACCCAAGGGTATCTGTTACTCTAGAAAAGAGTTAACAACATGAATTGCTCTGGGGAATGCCTTGATTATAACAACTCTTAGGATCTCAGGTTTATAGATTTCCTTCAGGAAAAACCTCCATGCTGGTTTCTAGGAGGGTGAATTTGGGTTTGTGTTTGCTAATGAAATGGTGCTCCTTAGGATGGGATAAAATAAGACTCAGACAGGATCATGTCCCACCCTCAGCAAACTTGGCAAACTATAGGGGAGATTGCCTGGCTGGATAAAGATTAGCAGACTGCAGAATCCACACCCTTCTTCATTTGTTATCTATGCATCATGGCATGCACTGTCCTGTGCCAACCTCATGCCAATGCCTCAGTAGAGAGTTGGTAGGATGATCAGGGGTGAGGTATCGTATTAAGCAGTCTGATATCTTGAATAGCTCATCGGGAAGGAAGGCTTTGCCTTTCCCTGTTGGGCCCTCTCTCTTTTCCAGCTGGCTTCTAGGGAGAATAGGTCCTCCTCAGGAATCTTGTTCTGCACCTTCTCTAGGAAGGGTTAAATCTTTATCCAGAACACCAGGTGATTCTAAGGACTGTAGCCCTGCACTGCCTCTCCTGTGGCACTGGGAGCTACTCTACCAGATTCCCCTCTGCCCCTTGCTCTCTCAGTGCTCCCTCTTCAGGGCTTTCTTTTTGTCTATCTAAGCGATCAGGACCAGGATAGAACTCTGAGGCCCCCTGCTCAGAGTCATAGTCAAGAACTTCTTGTGGTAGACAGCCCTGGATGTCCACAGAAGCTGTGTGTGAGGATGCGCATTAACACTGTGCAGCCCTGACCTACTCTTGTGCTGTCATTCTGAGCTAATTCTACCTCACTGAGACATGGCTTGTGGTGAGTCCATAAATTTAGCATGATCATTCCTGGGAGTTTTAAGTCAAGATTTTCCTATCCTTAAAGCTGGTGTTTAAGGTCTCCTCCTCCAAGGTAGACCCACCTTCTCATTCACTCTTCTTCTGGAGGAGTGGCAGGGGAGAGAGCATCACAGGGTGGAGTGTCAGCAAGATTCTATTTATTCACTCATTTGACTAGCTTTTATTAATGCCCTACCATATGTCAAGTGGTAACTGAAATTCAGTGATAGCAAGACATGATATATGTTACACTTCCTTGAAGCAGCACCAATTTCAGAAAAAAAAGTAAATATGTAATTAAAAGGTAATAACAACTGCTTGAAAAGAAGTGAAACTCTTTATCTGTGCATTGTGAGGAATATCATCAACTCTACCTTGAAAAGTGAGTAAAGAACTTTACAAGTATTTGATTAATGCTGTTTCTAGGTGATTAACGGATAGTTAAAGCTAAGGGCCATGACATACATGTGAATTACTGTGAAATTTAGGGAGAATTGCAGAACATTTTTTGACCCAGAATAAAAACTGAAAACTTTTGTTTTATTTTGATAAAATATATTTAAAATTTACTGTTCATATTGTCAGAGACGGGCCACCAAAATAAATGTAGTAATTTTTTGAATGGCCTGAAAATGAGTGTAGGGGGATTGTTTGTATTTTGTCTAGTTTATCATTTACTTTTTTATTAGTTTATCATTTCACTTGAAAGATGTTGATCTTTTTTTGTTCTGCTTTTTAACTTTTGTTTAATAAATATAAATTTCCAAAGTACACTTTTTGGATTATAGGGGCTTTTCCCCCCATAACCACCTTCCCACCTGCAGCCATCACATCTCCCACTCCCTCTCTCATCCCATTCTTCATCAAAATTCATTTCCATTATCTTTATATGCAGAAGATCAATTTAGTATATACTAAGTAGAGATTTAAACAGTTTGCACCCACAAAGAAACACAAGTATAAAGTACTCTTTGAGTACTAGTTTTACCGTTAATTCACATAGTACAACACGTTAAGGACAGAGATCTTACATGGGGAGTAAATGCACAGTGACTCCTGTTGCTGATTTAACAATTGACACTCTTATTTATACCGTGAGGCTCTTGTCATGAGCTGCCAAGGCTATGGAAGCCTCTTGAGTTAGCCAACTCTGATCTTATTTAGACAAGGTCATAGTCAAAGTGGAAGTCCTCTCCTCCCTTCAGAGATAGGTACCTCCTTCTTTGATGGCATATTGATTCTTGTTAAGGATACTAATTCTTGTTCTGCTGTGTATGTATCAGTTATTTCTCCATTTTATTTTTCTAAAATTATTTTGTGCATGTATTTAAGATATTTTATTCAACTGTATCAGTCTTTTCTTTTGTAGAATATCTTTGTTGCTAGGCTCACAAAAATCTTCCATCAAATGAAATTGGTGAATAACCAACTTATTTATAAATATTTAAGCTTATTATATATACCCAAACACATCTTGAATCCCTCCAGAATGTATTCTCTATGATTAATGATGTGGACAAGGCTCATGTGTTCATCTACAAGCTAGCCGGTTGATTTAGCATGTGGACTTCATTTGCTTATTGGAAATGCACCTTTAGCATTTAACTGATCCTTGGGCAGTCTTTAATTCTGATATATGTTGTAAACCAGTGATTTGTCTTTTTGTTTTGCCTACTAAAACACGATTTTGCTTGTAATTCTTCATATTGTCTATATGCTGTTTTTATCCTTTCATGTTTTAATTTTAATAGTTATTTATTTTTAAATAATTTTAATTTTTTACTTAGAAAATTTAGTCTCAACTGTAAAATCATCAAGCAATACACACAGGCAAAAAAAAAAAATGTCTGTCAATCATTTGCCTTGTTCCCACTAGAATCCCACTTCCCGTAATCAGTACCACCAGATTATTTTCATTGGACCTATTAGCCATGTATACAGGCTATTTTGCTGTGGCTCAATAGTACTTTTCCTCAAAATTCTTGCATATGGCTACCTTAATAATAAAAAAATAACTTTGGGGACAAATTATGTTCTAATTTCAAACATAAAACATAATTTTAAATTACCTTTCAGACTTTCAATAATAAAGGAGTTTAAAAAGTAGTTTTAAGTATGATTTGTTAGTATATTCAACTTTGAAGAAATAAAAATAATTGGTTACAATACAGGGGAGTGGGGTTTTTTTTTTTGGTACTTGCAATTTTATTGTAATATCATCTCTGCTCTTATGTGTTCAAATCTTCTATAACGGAAACATTTTAAAGAAAAAAGCAGAAAATAACTGGATTAAATCTACCCAGCCATGCCTCTCATTCTTCTTGGTTGCATTTGGCTTTGCCTTTGAGTTTCCATAGCAATGCATTTCCAATCATACAGGTTTAACAACAAAAATATAAAAAAGGTAAAAAAATTAATGAGAACAATCATTTTCCTCAGTCAAACACAGCACCCATGTGCTGCTTTGCTTTGCTCATAACAAGGGTTTTCCTAATCTTGTAATTGCTTCTAGATTGTGTTTTCATCAGTGTACCGAGATGTTACATAATATGAAGTAGACTTGGTTACTGTCCTAAACTTTCAAAATAGCTTATATTTTAGTTAATCATTACATAAACACTATTCTAGATGCATAATTTTTGTTGTCATTATATGTATGAAGAAAGCTAGCACAATGATTTGCAGTTTATAACATACCAAGCAAGAGAGCCAATATTGAAATTCTGCAATACAGGTTCAGAGCTCCTGTCAGCAGTCCAGGATTAGTGGGCTCCCCCTGCAGGAGAGATGCCTGCAGATAAGCAAATGTCACATCTACAGATATATATACAAACACATTCCAATATGTGCTCCACTTAAAATATTAAAATGGTATATCACGTGTAAGTCTGATCACTTTCTTTTCGCTTAACAACATAGCATAATCATCTTGCTACATCACCAAACTTGAAAGTAAATTATATCCATTTAAATTATGCTCAGAAGGAAAAATATGATATCTGGCTATTCATTTGATGTGCCTTTGTTTATTTTATGTTTATTTTTCTATTTACCTCTTTTTAGTGTATTTAAATTCAGATCTTAAGTTATTTGCATAATTTTTAATGATTCTGCATGTTTTCACTGATTTTAAGAGGTCTTCGTAAATCAAAAATAATAAAAAATATTTAAGTGCTTTGCAAATACTCAGACATCTTGAGATTTTTCTTATATTTTTAATTTTGTATGTGGTGGCATCCAATAAACTGGAAATCTGATATCTTTAAGGTGTTATATTTGTTAGCATTTCCTTTCTGATTGTTTTTTCTGAGTTGTTTTTGTAAAGGTTAGGAAAGCTTTTACCATTCACGTATTTGCTAGATAGATAATATAAAGATAACTGTCCACCTAATTTCATAAACAGATGAAATGTAAAAAATCAACTTTACTGTGTATCTTCAGAAATGTTTTCAGAGTGTTTGTGGCATAAAACCTGTTACAAAGAAACAGTCATCATTCACTTTCCAAGCCTAGTACAAAGGAAGTACACAACAACAGCTCTATCAGCATCCACAGAGTGGAAACACTGGGTGGCCCATCCAAAACTCTGGAGTGTAGCATTCTCAACATGATTTCTCTCCTACTGGTGCTACTAAGACATTCCAGGAAGAGAAAATCAGAAATGGCTGTCAATTCAAAGAACTATGAGCAAAAAACAAAACAAAAATTAAAATTAACAAATTGAAGCATAAAGAGGGAGAATAAGCCAATTCGGGGTACCTGTTACAAATATAATAACTAAGTTACTCAGATATTTTATGTAACTGATCAATGTGTTTCATTTATTGCTGTCAACCAATAGGCAGAAATAAACATCCATGGGAGAGGAGAACGAGTCCTCCGTGACCGAATTTGTCCTCCTGGGCCTTTCCCAGGATCCAGAGACACAGGTGCTGCTCTTCTTCCTCTTTCTGAGCATCTACCTGCTGACCGTGCTGGGAAACCTGCTGATCCTCACGCTCCTTCACATCGACTCCAGACTCCACACACCTATGTACTTTTTCCTGAGAAACCTGTCCTTTGCTGATCTCTGCTTTTCGACTACCACAGTGCCCCAGGTGCTGGCCCACCTCCTGGTAAAGAGGAAAACCATTTCCTTTGCTGGGTGCTCCACACAGATAATTGTTTTGCTTCTGGCTGGATGCACAGAGTGTGCACTGCTGGCAGTGATGTCCTATGACAGGTATGTGGCTGTCTGCAAGCCCCTGCACTACTCCAGCATCATGACACACTGGGTGAGTGTCCAGCTGGCTGTAGGGTCCTGGGTCAGTGGAGCCTTTGTGTCCCTGGTGGACACCACGTTCACACTGCGTCTACCCTATAGAGGAAAGAATATCGTTAACCATTTTTTCTGTGAACCTCCTGCCCTTCTGAAGCTGGCTTCAGCAGACACCTACAGCACAGAAATGGCCATCTTTGCCATGGGTGTGGTGATCCTCTTAGCTCCTGTCTCCCTCATCCTCATCTCTTACTGGAATATCATCTCCACCATAATCCAGATGCAGTCTGGGGAGGGGAGGCTCAAAGCTTTTTCCACCTGTGGTTCCCATCTCGTTGTTGTTGTTCTGTTCTATGGATCAGCAATATTTGCCTACATGAGGCCAAACTCCAAGATAGTGAATGAAAGGGATAAAATGATCTCCGTGTTCTACTCAGCAGTGACACCCATGCTGAACCCCATTATTTACAGTTTGAGGAACAAAGATGTCAAGAGGGCCTTCTACAAAATAATTGCAAATTAGCAGGCTTTGAAGGTGGTAATCTCCATGATGACCTAACTGGATCTGTGGAGAGGAATGGTTGTCTTGTAAATTATTATTGTTTTTTTTTTTCCATCTCTCCAGTGTTTGCTTCCTCATATTTTCTTATAGTCTCCAGATCATTTCCTCTAATTGCCATTTAACAGCCAGGCACCTCAGTAGGCACAGGAAAGACACTAAAGGAAAAAGGATTAAGGAGATTGAGGGAAAGGTAGGTTGTAGGGAAGGAAGGAAGGGGTGAAAGTACAGGAGGAGAGGGGAAGGAAGGAACTGGGAAGGAAGAGGAAACAGAGGAGGGAGACGAAGATGTGAAGGAACAGGTGGAGGGAGGGGATGAGGAAGGAAGGGAGGAAGTCAAAACAAGCCAACAACTTAAAATAAATATGGATTTTATTTTATGTCAAAAAGAGAAAAAGATTCAATAGACAACACAAAACTATCACAAATGTAAGAATCTGTTTTGGCAAAAAAAGTAATTTTCTTTATTCTTGCTTGTGATTACCATGTTGCTTTTGAATGCCTGGATCCCTGGTATATTTATGGAGTTTGGAATATATCAATAAAAATAAACTCTTCATAGTGTTGTATTTGTTTTTTAAAAGATTTATTTATTTCTTTGAAAGACAGAGTTACAGAGAGAGATGGAGAGAGAGAGAATATCTATTATCCTCTGGTTCATTCCCCAAATGACTTGAATTGCCTAACTGGTCTTCGCAAAAGTTAGGAGCCAGGATCCAGATCTTCCATGTTGGATGGCAGGGACCAAAGAACTTGATTGATCATCTGCCTGTTTCTAAGGCTCATTTGCAGGGAGTTGGATCAGAAGTGGAGCAGCTAGGATTTGAACCTATGTCCATAGGTGATGCCAGTGTCTCAGGCACTGGGTCAACCTGCTGAACCACAGTGCTGGCCCCCATAGTGTTATGTTTCTAACATGGTCATCCAGTCTAAATTTAACAATTGCTGAAACTGAGGAGAGTACATTTAAGGAATTATTTATTGGAATTTTTCTAAGCCTGTGTATGTTAGGAAAACATAAATAAGGCTAAAAAGAAAAAGTGTCTAGATTAGAAGTCTATTGAATTCAATAATAATAACATGCCCAACTTGTTCTGAGGAGAGCTAAACATTATGAAGTTTATGGGGTAGTGAGGAGCAATTGAGGATAAATGTGATAAAAGAAGATTGAGGGCACAGTCTTAAACATTAGTTAGGCACTTAAACTTCATAATGAAGACAAATATTGCTTTACATGATATATAATGGTTCCTGCTTTCTTATTAAAAATAATACTTGTATAAGTTTAAAATGACAGAGAAAAGTAGTGGCTGAATAAGATATTCCTTTACTGTCTCCCCACAGAGATCCCATTTAGAACAGCTATTCCTGCACTAATATACATTTACCTAACCTGAGGGAACCAGTGGACAGACTGTAGTGCCTGGTATAATGAGAAGACAAGACAAATTGAGGAAAAATGAAGGAAAGAGTTGCCTGTGTCATCCTCCTAACTCTAAGCAGCACCACATGGAGAGAAGGAGTGGTAGGGACCCAGTACTAGGCCCACCATGGTGAAACCCAGTGCCAGGAAGAGTCCCAAAGCTCCTACCCCAAACCAGTACCTGCACACCAAGTCCCTGAAACACTGTCAGCCAGGAGGCCAAAGGACTGTTACCACCACCTCTCCCATTGCCTTCAACAGCACAGCAAGGAGGAACACGTTGCTCACTGGGAAGTAGGGGAGGAAAGAGAGCAAAGAACTAGATGTTACAGATCAAGGAGTTCCACAATGGCTTTATACAGAAGGAAAGTAGCATACAACGTCTGTGTCCCATCTCTTGAGATCAGCCCTGAGTTGAGTTACCAAACTGTTACATTGCCTTAGATAAAAATCCCAACCCATATGGCACTCTGCCTCATGAAGTCTCTGGCTGCATGGAGCGACCTTGAGACCCACCTGCCTGGATTCCATGAAGTAACTGCTCCCTACCTCAGCTTCGTGAGTTAGCTGTAAGGCCTCATCCACCCTCTTGTGGCCTCAAGAGAATCTGTGTATCAGACCCTGCCTCTCATTAAGAGTTCGCTGCCCTCCTGACTCTCTGCTGGCTTTGAAAGCAGCCTGATGGCCTGAGTCATCACCCTCTATCCAGCAAGCAGCTGGACCTCCATCCTTGAGTAGTTTGGCCCACAGAGTCAAAAATATGGCCCTGCCCATCCAGTCAAAACTGCAAGAAACAACTAAACACTTTTTCTGAGTACTTTGACCATTCTAGACTGCTGAGATTCTCCTCCCATTCTCTAGTGATCTCAAAAAGCCATTGAGAACATTATTCTAAGAAATTCAGCCAGTGAGACACCGATAAGTACACATTCAACCTTACATACCCACACTGATCCCCAACCAGCAGCTGGGCAGACTTACAGAGTAGGTCAGTTCCCTGAGGCTCTGTGAAGTTACCTGTGTGGCTGCTCATCATTCCGCAGCTGTGGCCCCATCCCGCTTCAAACTTCAGACACTGACAGGGACCCCAGCTTACAACTGGGAATGCTGTGCTACATCCATCTTTGTCCATAGGATGGCCACACACTCACATGACCTGAAGGAACTGGTGAGAGCCCATGCCTGCAGAGAGGCACACCATTCACAGAGCTACCAGTGAATCTTCCCCATGGAAGGGACTGGTGGTATAATCTCACAACTCCTGTGGCTCAACCAATGAGAAACCCATAGATATCATTGACTAGGTTTTACTGAATTTGTGATTTGAAGAAATATGTGCACTTAATGTATGTTGCTAAAATTATTAGTGCAAAGTCAAGTGCTGTTTTATAATTAGAGCTACTCAAAAAATGAAAATAGAGCTGCTCTCTGATGCATTAATCCTACTGCTCTTTCAACATGCCAGTGAAATGAAATCAATCTATTTAGAGACATCTGCATTCACAATTTTATTATGGCACTATTCCAATAGCTAGGATATTGAATCAAAAAACTTAAAAAGTAGATGAGTGAGTAATGAAAATGTGGTGGGGCTCAATGAATTAAGCCACTGTACTGACTGCTAATATGCCAGGGATGCAGGAGTGGATGAACATAGTACTTAGTTCTTTCTTACCCACATGGAAGACTTGGATGTAGTTCCTGGATCCTGGCTTCCACCTGCTCAGTCTTGATATATCATGGCTATTTGGGGAGTGAATTTGCAAGTGGAAGGACTCTCTCTCACTCTTTCACGTGCTCACTCTTCTCTCTCTCTCTTCATCAGTATGGCATTTACTGTTCACATTTATATAACCATTCTGGTATTCTGAGCCCTCACCAGAATCATTCATAACTCTCTGTTTAGAGCATTCTCGGTTTTCTCTATTCTCCTCTCTAACATTTTTGCAACATTTTACAGCAACCCAGTCCAAAGGGCTCTTTCACATCTTCGGGTTTAGGTAAAGCAATGATTCCACTCCTAAACACTGATTTTCTGTATTAGTCAACTTTTTATCACTGCAATGGAATACTTGAGGTAACCAACTTCACAAAGGCAAAAGGTTTTTAACTCACAGTTTTGGAGCTCGAAGTCCAAGATTGGTAGCCCCATTGGTTTGGCCTCTGTGAGGGTGGTAAATGCAGTGCAGGCATTTTGAGGACAATCACGTGTTCAGCCAGCAATCAGACAGTGAGGTGGGGCTAACCTCCAACTTTTTTCATTTTTTTTTTTTGACAGGCAGAGTTAGACAGTGAGAGAGAGAGACAGAGAGAAAGGTCTTCCTTTTCCATTGGTTCACCCCTAAATGGCCGCCAAGGTGGGGGTGCTGCGGCTGGCGTGCTGTGCTGATCCGAGGCCAGGAGCCAGGTGCTTCCTCCTGGTCTTCCATGTGGGTTCAGGGCTCAAGGACTTGAACCATCCTCTACTGCCTTCCCGGGTCACAGCAGAGAGCTAGACTGGAAGAGGAGCAACCGGAAATAGAACCTGGTACCCCTATGGGATGCTGATGTTGCAGGCGGAGGATTAACCAAGTGAGCCATAGCATCAGCACCAGTAGTTCAGCCTGTAAAAAAAATAGAATGGATACTAGCTTTGTGATGTATAGTAGTATACACTATTATGGAAGGAAAAGCTGAGTATTATTAAAAATTTATAATTTACAAATTAATTTGTAAGTTTAATAGTTGAATCAAATTACCAGTTGGCTTTAAGATGTAGATTATTGTATCAAATCTTTTCAGTAAGAACAAAGTATCAGTAGGTATAAAACTCTCATAAGAATTGCTATGCAAGCTGGCGCCGCAGCTCACTTGGCAAATCCTCCACCTGTGGCGCCAGCACCCTGGCTTCTAGCCCGGTCGGGGCGCTGGATTCTATCCCGGTTGCTCCTCTTCCAGTCCAGCTCTCTGCTGTGGCCCAGGAGTACAGTGGAGGATGGCCCAGGTCCTTGGGCCTTGCACCCACGTGGGAGATCAGGAGGAAGCACCTGGCTCCTGGCTTTGGATCAGTGCAGCACGCCAGCAGTAGCAGCCACTTGGGGGGTGAACCAACAGAAAAAGGAAGACCTTTCTCTCTCTGTCTCTCTCTCTCTCTCACTAACTCTGCCTGTCAAAAAAAAAAAAAAAAAAAAAAAGAATTGCTATGCAGAATGCAGACAAATTTAGAGTGCTCTGATATTGTAGGCATGGTACATAACCATATGTCTTTATTATTAATGTCAGAAACAAAGCAACTCAAACTGAGAAGCACATTAATATGTTAAGAAATGGATAATATAAAATGTGAAATGAGACTCAAAATAGCAAATTGGAGGTGAAACCAAGTGCAGTTTAGAGATTTTTATAGTATTTTATTTCTTTCTTTTTTTTTTTTTTTTTTGACAGGCAGAGTGGACAGTGAGAGAGAGAGACAGAGAGAAAGGTCTTCCTTTTTTTTTTGCTGTTGGTTCACCCTCCAATGGTCGCTGCGGCCGGCGCACCATGCTCATCTGATGGCAGGAGCCAGGTGCTAGGTGCTTTTTCCTGGTCTCCCATGGAGTGCAGGGCCCAAGCACCTGGGCCATCCTCCACTGCACTCCCGGGCCACAGCAGAGGGCTGGCCTGGAAGAGGGGCAACCGGGACAGAATCCGGTGTGCCCCGACTGGGACTAGAACCCCGTGTGCCAGTGCCGCAAGGCGGAGGATTAGCCTGTTGAGCCACAGCGCCGGCCTAGTATTTTATTTCTTTTGTGATCTTTTCAAATAATTTATGATCAATTTTATCATTTCAACATGCTATCAATTCAACTAGCATTTTTAATGAAAAGACTTTTTGTGAGCTTCATGGTAGCAAAGAACAAAAATCTGTAAATGATATAATAAAAGGGACAAAAAATAAAATACTCTAAGCCAGAGATGAAAAAGGAGACACTGCAACAGACACTACAGAAATGCAAATGATATTAGCAGCTGTTATAAACAACTATATGACAACAGACTTTACTACAAAGGTGAAATGGACAAAGCTTTGAATACACACATCATACCAAGAGTGCATGAAGAGATGGGAAATCTGAGCAGATCAATAACAACTAACAAGATTGAATTAGCATGAAAATTGCCCACTAAAGAAACACCTATGACCAACTGACTTCAGTAATTTTGTCAAATATTTAAAGAAGAATAGTACCAATTCTTCTCAAAACTATTCCAGAAATTGAAGAAGAGGGAGTTCTTCCTAAGTCATTCTGTAAGGCTAAAATTACTTTGATATCAAAACCAGACAAAGACAGAATAACAGCAAAAAAAAAAAAAAAAAAAAAAAAAAACAAAGAAAGAAAGAAAAAAAAAATCCCTACAGGCCAAGATCCCTGATGAATCTACATGAAAACATATAAAATACTAGCAAACTTCCAAAATCACATTAAAAAGATTATTCAGCATGACCAAGTATGAGTTATCTCAGGAATGCAGAACGGTTGAACAAACTCAAATTAACCATCAGTATATAATATTAGAATGAAAGATAAAAGCAATGTGATCATCTCAATATATGCAGAACTGCATTTTATAAAATTCTATATCCTTCCTTGATAAAAACACTCAAAAATTAAGTATAAATGGAAATGTACTTTAGCATAGTAAAGATCATATGTAATAATCCTACAGCAACATCACATTCAATAGTGAAATATTGAAGGCTTTCCCTTTAAAATGAGAAGTAAGTTATTCATGCCCACTGGTCCAACTTCTATTCAGAATAGTTTTAGAACTCCTACCCAAAGCTACTAGGCATAAGATAGATATAAAATTCATCCACTTGGAACAAAATAGCCCAAGAATGAACCCATTTATATATGGTCAATTGATCGTTGAAAAGAGTGCCAAGAACACAAAATGGTGAAATACTTTAAAATAAATGGCATTTAAAATTGGATATTCTCATGTAAAAGAATGAAATGAGACCCTTGTATTAACCATATACATAAATTAACTTGAAATAAATTAGACTCAAATGTTGGATATGAAACCATAAAACGCTAGAGAGAAAACATGGGGATATAAAGCTCCTTGATATTGGTCTTGGCAAGAATTTTTTTTGAAGTGACACCAGAAATACAGCAACAAATGCAAAAATAATCAAATGGCGCCTTAACCACCACATCACACCAGATGTTCACTTCTAAGTCTTACTTTTCAGAGGAATAGTACCATCCTATGATAGTAAATTGTGTGTGTTGGCTTCACTAGGCTGAGATAGCTGATAAAACATTAATTCTGGGTGTGTCCATGAGGTTTTTTTTTTTTTCTGGAAGAGATTTAAATTTGAGTCAGTAGACTGACGAATGAAGCTCCACCTTCAACAGTGTGGGCAACCATCTAATCCATAGAGATCTCAGGGATCTCTAGGTTGAGAGGTCAAGGAAATGTGAATCCTCTCCCTCTCTCTCTCCCTCTCCCTCTCCCTCTCCCTCTCCCTCTCCCTCTCCCTCTCCCTCTCCCTCTCCCTCTCCCTCTCCCTCTCTCTGTCTCTCTATCCATCTCCTCCTGCCCTTGGACATTGGAGTTTCAGATTTTCAGGCCTTCATGCTTTAAAACTGAAACACACCTTCCAGCAACATTTCTGAGATCTTTGGCCTCCAACTTCAAGTTATCCCATCAGCTCCCCTGGTTCACAGGCCTTCTGACATGGCCTGAATTATACCAATGGTTTTCCTGGTTCTTCAGCTTTCAAATGATATGTGGTACTTCTCAGCCTTCAGAACTATGTAAGTAAATTTCTATAATAACGCTCCTCTTATGATTCTATATGATTCGTTTTATTTGTTCTGGAGTGTCCTAATATACAATTCCTGGTGATGTTTTGGACCTATGTAAAGTCATTTTTGCTTGCTTATAATGATTTGAAATTAGGGGCACTACTGACTGACATCTAATGGCTAAAGGCCAGGGATACTAATTGTGTTCAATGCATGAGAAAGTTTTGTACATTTTTTTCAATTCATAATAACTTTGAATGCCTCACAGAACATTTAAGCATATAGGAAACTTGTTTATCATAATATGAATCTAGAACCTAACTCTGTCAAGTGTCTTACAGAACCTAAGGCAAAAGTTTATATGCAGACACGGTATTGGGATGTACAAACCCAGAGAAGCAGAAGCTTTGGGAAAAGAGTGAATACAGAGCAGAATGTTCAAAAAGTAATGTACAAAGAATTAGGTTTCATGAAGTTGGCCTGAGACTCACCAAGACTTTTTTATTGTTCTCAAAATATTTTGTGAGAGATGTCTTAATGAAGTCTTAATTTAACCCCAAAAGTCTATCTTCAGGAAGGATAGAACAACATGTGGGCTAGCTTCAATCAATCTCAAATCTGCATCATATGAGAATGCTAAACCTTGACGATTGTGTCTTACCTTTTACAGCAATAGTAAAACCTCAGGTTTGGGAATACTAGCACACAGAGGATGTGTGAAATTAGTGCTATTGTCTGTTACTGATGATACATATGAATGGGTTGGCTCCAAACAGACCAGCTGCTACTATTATCTTGACCATAAGTCAAGGTAAACTACCCAGATTTTCTGTGTTTCGTACATTTAATTTTATCTATACTCTGACATAATCATATATAAATATAAGATGATTTGTCAATTTTAATATGCATTGAATTTTCTAGGAATAAATTTTTTGGTATAAGTTGGAGAAAAGTTATTCCATGTTTTTTTCAGAACCATAACTAGAATTGTTAATCATTTTTAAAAATATAAAACCCTCAAAGAAAATCCACTTTTGAAATCTCAAATGCCTTTAAAACTTTATTGTTAAGGTTGTATTTATAGTTGTCCCATTCAGATTGATTTCATGCACAGATGAAGCCATGTGAATCTGTTATTATCTCTTGATAATGATATTTCATATTTACTTACTAAACAATATTTTATTTTGAAATTACCTTATTTATGTAATGTAATATATTATTTTATTAATTATGAAAATATTTATTATGTGAAAGAGGTATAGGTATGATCATGCTGCAGAAAACATAGATACAATTCTAAGAAGATAAACACACTTGCTCCAATTGGGGCAGTTTTTTCTCACAACAATATTTAGGGAATTCTAAATATGTAAAAGTGCCTTGAAAATGCCAAGTGAGTTCTTATGTAGACAGGGAAGATGAAACTTCATGATACAAAATTTGGCAAACTATAATGGGACTAGGAACTATGGTAGTGTGGGAACTTTTCTGTAGAATAAAAAATTGATTGCCTAGATTTTTTATCAAGGAATCTGGGTGCAAAATTTGCTCCCTATAGGGAAGATTTCCAAAGAGGCAAAACTGTAGGGTTCCCAGCCAATTGTTTATGGAGCTCTGGAATCTCCATACAGCACAAAGAATGGCAGAAAGAGGTGACACTCGGGCAGGGGCTCAGCGAGTTTAAACTCTAGCCCACAGTGCCAGCATCCCATATGGGTGCTGGTTTGAGTTCCAGCTGCTCCACTTCCTATCCAGCTCTCTGCTATGGCCTGGGAAAGCAGAAGATGACCCATTTCCACGTAGGAAACCCAGACAAAGCTCCTGACTCCTGGCTTCGGATCGGCTCAGCTCTGGCCATTGTGGTCATTTGGAGAGTGAACTAGAGGATGGAAGACCTCTCTCTGTCTCTCTCCTCTCTCTCTCTCTCTCTCTCTCTCTCTCTCTCTCTGCCTCTACCTCTCTCTGTAACTCTGCCTTTCAGATAAATAAAATATTTTTTTTCAAAAAATTAAAAAAGAAAGAAATAGGTGACACTCAGGCTCTCTCTGACCTAACTTTTCAAGAACTACTCAGTGACACCCCTCCTGATTTGTTATCCCATGATTATGGTAAACATAAATGGAGGATTGTCAAATTGAGTAAGTGTTGAAATGGTCTGTTATATAGAAATAAATAAGCCAAAGAGAAATCTTGAATTACGAACATAAAATAGCCCATGGGGGTGGGCTATTTTATGATAGTTACTGCACAATCTGATAAAAAGAAAAGGTCAGTTGGCGCCACAGCCTGATAGGCTAATCCTCCGCCTAGCGGCGCCAGCACACCGGGTTCTAGTCCCGGTTGGGGCACCAGAATCTGTCCCGGTTGCCCCTCTTCCAGGCCAGCTCTCTGCTGTGGCCAGGGAGTGCAGTGGAGGATGGCCCAAGTGCTTGGGCCCTGCACCCCAAGGGAGACCAGGAGAAGCACCTTGCTCCTGGCTTCAGATCAGCGCAGTGCGCCGGCAACAGCGTGCCAATCACAGCGGCCATTGGAGAGTGAACCAACGGCAAAGGAAGACCTTTCTCTCTGTCTCTCTTTCACTGTCCACTCTGCCTGTCAAAAAAAAAAAAAGAAAGAAAGAAAGAAAGAAAGAAAAGGTCAGCAGTCCATCATGTCAACAATCCTTTTCTAAATTGTTTGCCTCTGAG
The DNA here is from genome assembly GCA_949820135.1 of Sylvilagus floridanus. NCBI lineage: Eukaryota > Metazoa > Chordata > Mammalia > Lagomorpha > Leporidae > Sylvilagus > Sylvilagus floridanus. Next base: position 68,359,895 of record OX463224.1, on the reverse strand, counting down.
TAAGCTTTGTTGGCGGTTACTACTGCTGTTGTTATTTAGTTATTTGTTTTTCCTGAGATCATGGTTAGAATGAGATTCCTAACTTCATGATAAAATAATCTTCAATTTTTATGGACCAAAATTCAAGTGATATAATGGTGAGAACACTATGAGCAGAGCACATGATGTTCTTGAGAAAGGAAACACAGTTCTCTACTGTCTATCCCATAGCCCCACAATGCTATCCTGAGCTTCAGTTTTCTTCCTTCTTCTCATACAATGCTCAATTTCGAGAACTGTGCTAGAAGGGAAGTCATATTTCATATGCCTATTAGTAAATAATGAGCAAAGTAGAATAAAAACACATCACCAAGTACTAATCAGTGTTTATTAATGAAACCGCTGTCATCTATGGGGGGAAGTATCTTTCCTCCAGGAAGGTAGCAGTGTGCTCAGCAGCGTCCTCAACGAGTAAGTAACTAGACTTACGGCAGGTGACAAGGCAAAAAGGTCATGGCATTTTGAATGTTGAAGTGCTGGAAAGCAGAGGAAATGATCCACAAGAACCACAGAAAGAGAAAAATTACATGTAGAAAAAAACCAGAAACGTAGAGGAAATAGTAAAGAAAGAAAAAAGTCAATGAACTTAGCTATGAGAAAAGAGTATCTTCAGACTAGTCAGTGGAGAACACTCTGCCATATATGTCACATATATGAACAGAACAAAAGATACATGCAGACCACGTTGCTTGTTCTTCCATGGTGTAGATAGGTACCCCAGTATACTCTGTTGGGTAGGTTGGCCTCCAGAGTCAGACCTTTTGGCTTCTGTCCTAGGTCTGTTAGTTTCACTCATTAATCTTCAGATGACCGACTGAGACACATTTCAAAATATCTGCCCACAGAAAAGGAGAATAAGTGTCTAGCACAGAACAAATCATGGGAATGAGAGAAACGGGTGTTTCCCTTCAGACTGGTGACAAAGCCCCTCCCTTGTGAGATTTATGTTCCTGACTCATGAATTTACTTCAAGAGTTGTCTTGGTGAATGGCATCATATTAGGCAGATCTGTTTGACCTAGAACCACCAGTGTATTTGCTGAAAATGAAGATTTCTCTACTAGACATTATGGAGTCCTAGTTTCAGTGTGTTTAGGGTGTCAAATAAAAAAAAAGACACTAAAAAAAACTAACATAAGAAGTGGTTTAGTTAGAAAGACTATTGCAATAGGAAGAATGATTTTTCCTCAAAAATAATTAGGATTTTATTTCTTTATTTGTGAAGCCAGAATTACACAGAGAGAGAAGGAGAGGCAGAGAGAGAGAGGTCTTCCACCTGTTGGTTCACTCCCAAGTTGGCTGCAATGTTTGGAGCTGTGCTGATCCAAAGACAGGAGCCAGGAGCTTTTCCTGAGTATCCCACATAGGTGAGGGTCTAAGGAATTGGGTCATCTTCTGCTTTCACTGGCCATAGCAGAGAGCTGGATTGGAAGTGGAGCAGCTGGGTCTCAAACCAGCACCCGTATAGAATGCCAGCACTGCAGGTGGCAGCTTAACTCTCTATGCCACAGCACCTGCTGCAATCACTAAGATTTAAAAATCAAACAGAAAAAAAACTTTTCTTAGGACGAATCAGAAGGTAGCAGAGAAAAGAAAAATCTTTGGAGCAAGAGCTTGACTTACAAGGCCAAAGGGTCAGTGGGCTTTGGCTTGAAAAGGGCCTCACTGTGGTTAGCTGTTCCCCATAAAAAGTTGTTAACAAGAACATTGTCTGTGTGTGTGTGTGTGTGTGTGTGTGTGTGTGTGTGAGAGAGAGAGAGAGAGAGAGAGAGAGTCATTTTACTTCAGGAAAAAATACTTGTTTCTTTCTTAACCAAATCTTACCTGTTTTATCCCATAATTTTACTAACAAAATGTGTCTTAATTTCTCATGTATGGAGTAGTTCTTCTTTCCACCTTTCTATTTTTTATAGCTTTTTATTTTAAAGATTTATTTATTTATTTGCAAGTCAGAGTTACACAGAGAGAGGAGAGGCAGAGAGAGAGAGAGAGAGAGAGAGAGAGAGAGAGGTCCCATCTGCTGGTTCACTCCCCAATTGGCTGCTGGAGCTGTGCTGATTCGAAGCCCAGAGCCAGGAGCTTCCTCCAGGTCTCCCACATGGGTGTAGGGGCCCAAGGGCCTGGGTCATCTTCTACTACTTTCCCAGTATGGGAGACTACTACTTTCCCCTGCAAGGGAGACCAGGAGGAAGCACCTGGCTCCTGGCTTTGGATTGGTGCAGCACGCCAGCTGTAGTAGCCATTTGGAGAGTGAACCAACAGAAGGAAGACCTTTCTCTCTGGCTCTCTCTCTCACTAACTCCACCTGTCAAAAAAAATTATAGAATTCAATAAATTAAGATTAATGAAATTCTTATATAGAAATATTTATCTCTTATACTTACTGCACTTATAAGTATAATCAGAGACTGAGAGTAGACAAGCATGGTTGTTATTTTGTTATTTTCTTGTCAAAGGAAACTCTAAAAGTTAAGTTGTTATGCTTCTTTCATAGGAATCAATGAACACTGCTTATGTCTTCATCCCCGCATAATTTGTTCCAAGGCCAAATTTTACTTTTATGATTTTAAATATCTAACAAAGGTAACTATGACCTTTTCTATACAGAAAATTGAGGCACAAACATATGCTAAAAACTCTAAAGAAATCTTACCCTTCTTTTTCTTTTAATGCATCCAAAGCTGTTTATTTATCAAAGATTCATTTAAATCTTGTGACCCAAAATGCTTTTGGATTATTTCAATTCTTTCTGACTCATTATTCTATGTTTTTAAAATTTTCTCTGTATTGACTCACTTTGATATAATAGCATACAAGCTTACACATATGGAGTTTTCTCCCATTTTCCTTTCTTTCATTAAACATGTCTAGCTGGAAAGTAGTGACATAACCTAGAGATCCATTAAGTGGTTTCTCCTCATCCAACTCCATGGAGTACTGTGTCCAACTATTACAACAAAACATTATATTTTTATTCCTAAGGATTCATAATGAAATTTTTCCAATGTTGCAATATATACTCTAGGGAGTTTCAACAGCAAATCTCTGATTATTCATTGTTATTTACTGCTAGACCTGTCAACAAAGAGCCAACTTAAATAAGTTTGTCAAGTTAACAAATTTCTCAAGGCATTGATAGTTATTGTTCTGAAAGGAAAAGTACTTTTTAAAATCCAATGTGCCTTCATTGCTGAACCAAATTAATGCAAAAGATAGTGCCTCATTATCATCTTGCACAGAATTGTTATCAAAGACCAACAATGATTTCAAATATCAAGCCGAAATTGAGCCAATTTCTTCCACCCAGAAAATGCCTTAGGCCAATTACATCTGATCTACAGTCATCACTAGGGAATTGTCCCCAAAACTAGTAAGAGAAGCTGTAATACAACTCGAAATGGTTACTGTTGGCCAGGGGCTGGACAAAATGTCCATTCTGGTTGAGAGTCCCTTTGTAGTTGCTAACTTGTAGAATCCCCAAACCACTTGAGTCCACTTGCCTGATGCACAGTAAGCCAATCACTGACTGGAATGGTGGGAGAAATTAGTTTATTTTGCAGTGCATAGAGCAAAGAGTTGGGTAGCTATCATTCAACTTCTGCACTGCCTAAAGGATTAAGTGCACTGATTCTTACTAATGAAGGTTAGAGTTGAGCGAAGTGTGATCAGCTAATGTGCATGTCTCTGGCTGGTTCAGAATGTTCTTGGTTTTTCTTTGATTGGTCAGGAGGCCAGCATGTTCTTTTGTGATGGAAAAGTGGGATCCAGTCTGTCTGAGCTCTATAGGTAAATTTGGTATTACTTTGTTTGGTCAGGAGCTGGAGTTCCTTTGACACTCTCAGAACAGTGTCTAGCATTAATTGATAATTAAATTGTGAGTTTTTGTGATTTGGGGGCCTGTAAGACTTCCCTGACCCTTGTGTCACTCCTTAAATTTCCTGAGTCAATCTTTAGCAGGTAGCTTACTTTTAATCATCAAAGTGAAGACAGGGAGAGTGATTGGGGTCTGATAAATTCTACTCAAAGGTTTTAGGAGTAGGAGCTCAGTTTCACTTCCGTGCCTCCTACTACTTAATGCTCAACGATAGAAATAAGTTGCTCTTAGAGTATTTCCTTTTAAAAGCCTTCCATTGCCACGAACAGAAACCAGACACCTTATGAATATTATACCCTCTGGGGCCAGCTCTCTGTTGGAGCAGGCAAAGCTCCTGCTTGCAGTGCCTGCATCCCATATGGGCACTGGTTCAAGTCCCAGCTGCTCCACTTTCAATCCAGCTGTGGCCTGGGAAGGCAGTAGAAGATGGCCCAAGTCCTTGGGCCCCTGCACCCATGTGGGAGACCCAGAAGAAGCTCCTGGCTCCTGGGTTTGGATCCATGCAGCTCCTATGGCCAATTGGGGAGTGAACCAGAGGATGGAAGACTTCTCTCTCTGCCTCTCCTTCTCTCTCAGTGTAACTCTTTCAAATAAATAAATCTTTAAAAAAAGTTAAAAATTTGAAAAAATAAATATTATATCCCTATATTATTTTAGGTCCATTGCCATTAAATACCATAACAATTTGCATTTCAAAATAGTTAAAAGTATGTCTTTGTAATTATGATAAAACTGTGTAGCAGGGTTTTTCACTCTTCCACTCCATATGTTTTTGTCCTGAATTCCCTAGAAAGCAGACTGATCCACTCCTGGCTGTTGCAGCCATTTGGGGAGTGAACCAGCGGATGGAAGATTTCTCTCTCTCTTTCTCTGTGTGTGTGTTTCTGTCCCTCTCTGTCTCTGTAACTCTGCCTTTCAAATAAATAAATAAATCTTCTTTTAAAAAAGCCAAAAAAGTTTGAACTAATAAATTCTAGTAGTAAGTCCTTACATATGAATAATCATTTTAATTATAAATGTGTTTTATTTAATCAAAAGACATAGCCGGCGCCGTGGCTCAACAGGCTAATCCTCCGCCTTGCGGCGCTGGCACACCAGGTTCTAGTCCCGGTCAGGGCGCCAGATTCTGTCCCGGTTGCCTCTCTTCCAGGCCAGCTCTCTGCTGTGGCCAGGGAGTGCAGTGGAGGATGGCCCAGGTGCTTGGGCCCTGCACCCCATGGGAGACCAGGAGAAGCACCTAGCACCTGGCTCCTGCCATCGGATGAGCGTGGTGCGCCGGCCGCAGCGCGCCGACCGCGGCAGCCATTGGAGGGTGAACCAATGGCAAAGGAAGACCTTTCTCTCTGTCTCTCTCTCTCACTGTCCACTCTGCCTGTCAAAAAAAAAAAAAAAAAGACATAGATTGGGTGAATGATTAACAAACACACAAGACACGTGCTTTCTTCTATAGGTTTGAGAAGCTTTCTGTTAAAAGCTCTTTGAATAAAATTTCTACCTTTTTGGCATTCCCAAGTCCCTCTTAAATCCCATTATCCCAAATGATTGCTCTCCCATTGTTGCCTTATAGTTTCAATAAGCTTTTTTCAACTCCTTCATTCTTTTTCTCTCCACTGTATATTTTCTTTTCTTTCCTTTTTTTTTTTTTTTTTTGACAGGCAGAGGGGACTGTGAGAGAGAGAGACAGAGAGAAAGGTCTTCCTTTTTCCATTGGTTCACTTTCCAATGGCCGCTGCGGCCGGCATGCTGCTGCTGGCGCACCGCGATGATCTGAAGCCAGGAGCCAGGTGCTTCTCCTGGTCTCCCATGTGGGTGCAGGGCCCAAGGACCTGGGCCATCCTCCACTGCCTTCTAGGGCCACAGCAGAGAGCTGGACTGGAAGAGGAGCAACCGGGACTAGAATCTGGTGTGCTGGTGCCACAGGTGGAGGATTAGCCTATTGAGCTGCGGCGCCGGCCTCCACTGTGTATTTTCAAATAGTCTGCAAGCTAATTTTGTCTTTATTCTGTTTAAAATATTGAATTTTATGCCTGTACTATATTTTTAATTTAATTTTAATTGAGTTTCAGCCCCAAATATCTTTTTAAATATTTTATTTTCTTTAATAGCTAAGTTACTTTTCTCTGATACAGTATTGAATTATTTTTTGTGTTTCCTTGCCATTTGTTGATTTTCCTTAAAGCAGATATTTTAAATGAGCTGTCATAGAGTTCATACATATTGGATGCTATATAGTTTGCTTCTGGTGCCTTATATTCTATTAGTTTAAGTCATGATTCCTTGAATGCTGTTAATGTTTGTTGGTGAACTATGTTGTCTGTGCATTGATGGTTTAGGTATTTATTCCAGTCTTTAAAAAATCTGGCTTTATGTCTGTCCTTTTAGAACTTCTAATCAGGCTGCTTATTTTCTCTAAGTCTCTGGTCATTTCTACTATCTGAGAATTAAATGGTCCCTATATCTACATTGGTCACTGTAGAGGGTGCTACCTCACAGATTTTTCCCAAATCCACAGTTCTGTTTAGGATGATCAGTGTCTGAAAAAGGTGCTCTGTCATTTCAAACCTCAGTGTTGGGCCAGGGTGGGCCCACAATATGATTCTCCTTGTTCTGTGCTTCAACATGGAGGGACCAGCTCCAAGATCTCATGCAATGACTTGGCAAATACCTATTTCACCTCCCGAGATATGCATTAACTCTTTCAACCTGGGTTTGGATGGTAGATGAGCTGGGCAGGTCCATGGCCACAAATGTTTCAATATTTGATTGTACCCAGAGCCCACAGACTACTGAGATCTTCACAGAACAAGGACTAGACCAATGTTCATGTTGTTATAGCCTGCCTGTTGCTGCAGTGTACTCATATCCCGAGATTGATGCAGCCATCCACAGGTGATACAGGCTAGAATACAAGTCCATCTGATTGGTCAAGGTCTCCACTTGCCACCAGGTTCTGCTCAGAGGCTAAACACTCAGACGCTGATTTAGAAGCAGGAGCTGTTAAGATCTGCTTTGTAGGCCAGCGCCCCGGCTCAACAGGCTAATCTTCCGCCTTGCGGCCCCTACACACTGGGGTCTATTCCCGGTAGGGGCGCCGGATTCTTTCCCTGTTGGCCCTCTTCCAGGCCAGCTCTCTGCTGTGGCCAGGGAGTGCAGTGGAGTATGGCCCAAATGCTTGGGCCCTGCACCCCATGGGAGACCAGGAGAAGCACCTGGCTTCTGCCATCGGATCAGCGCGGTGCACCGACCACAGCGCGCCGGCTGTGGCGGCCATTGGAGGGTGAACCAACGGCAAAGGAAGACCTTTCTCTCTGTCTCTCTTTCTCACTGTCCACTCTGCCTGTCCAAAAAAAAAAAAAAAAAAAAAAAAAAAAAAAAAAAAAAAAGATCTCTTTGTATTGGGTTTCACTGGCTCAGCACTGAGTTGAATGAAAAGACCTACATTTACTTCCTTGTCCTATCCTCCAACAGATGGAGTCTTTACACTGAGCTGCCTACGGTTAGTGGAAGGATGATGGAAGTAGTCCTTTGTCTAACAAGCCTGATAATAAACTGTGCTGCACCCGAGTCTCCCAGTTTCAGACACTTACAGTCTCAGAGATGCTCCTCAAGCCTGTAGTACAGCTGGTGATGATGCAGACGGAAACATGAGTGCATTCCTCTGGGGCACAGGACTCTCCCTGGCTATAGGAAAGATCCAGAAGCTATGTCTGTGAGCACTGGCCTAAGCTAGGGGGCTGCTAGGTTCTGCCTGATGTTGAGTTCACCATGGTAGCCCTGGTATCAGATTCCAAGGCAATGTCTTGTGCTTAGGCCCCTTTCCTTTTGCCCTAGCAGATAGTTATACTTCTCATTGTGCTTCTCAAGGATAGAGAAGGGGTAGTAGTCCCATGGCTGACAAGCTGAAGTGGATCATAGGTATAGTCTATGGGCATTGGCCAAGGGACAAAAGCTACGAGCTCCTCTTGGTACAGGGCTTCACCATGGTAGGCCTATTTGTCAGCTCCACATTTAGTACCTGGATTTCATTGCCTTTCTTTCCCATAGGCAGGAGGCTTATTTTTCCATGTTACATTGCTTGGAGTTGAGACACAGGTGACGCAGGCAACTCTTCCTTTACCGTCTTGCTCAGTGTGCTTTTCTTATGATTGTGTTAAAACAAGATGTTGTATTCTCATATCTTGTTTCCTTAGCTCTAGCAAAAGTGATTCTGTTCAGATTCTATGGAAATATGATTAGAGGAGGGTCTTACTCCTAAATCTAAACAAAAAGATCTTGAGATCTTGAGCAAATATTGGCTCAGTGAAGAAATTAAATTATTATAACATATCTGGGGAGAAATTACAATGTAGAATTCTAAAATCTACAGGATGCAGCAAAAGAAGTGTTAAGAGAGAAGTTTACAGAAATAAATGCCTACAAAAGATAAAATACAACCCTTTTACAGTTTCAAAAATATGGGAGAGGAAAGAGCAACTTCCAGGTTCATTTTATGAGACCAGCACTACTCTGATCTCAAAGTCAAGAAATGACTACCAAAACAAAACAAAACTACAGGCCAGCACCTCTGGTGAGCAAGACAAAAAAATCCTCAGGAAAATAATATTAAATGAAATTCAACAGTTATTAAACATAATGAGAAACTATAAGTTAACTCTGAGATTTAAAGATAAATTAGTGTATATAAATCAACTAATGTGATATACCACATTAATCTAATAAAGAATAAAACCACAAGATCATTTCAATAGATGAATAAATGCATTTCCTGATATTTTGAAATATATTTTGAAGCAAAAGAGCGTGCTGCCTCAACTGTTTTTTTTTTTTTCCTTTCTCAAAATAATTTTGGCTAGTCTGAGTATTTTTGGTCCTGTAGGACTTTTAGAATATTTTTTCTATTTCTGTAAAGAAATGCCATGGTATTCTGATGGGGATAACATTGAATCTCTAAATCACTTTGTGTGATATGAACACTTTAACAATATTAAGTCTTAGAATTTGTGAACACGAGGCATCTCTATTTGTCTCTTTCATTGATTTTACTAGTGTTTTATAGTTTTCAACCTACAGATCTTTATCTCAAAAACATTTTGGTTAACTTTATCTCTAAACACTTTGCTATTTTGGTGCTACTTTAAATAGGATTATTTACTTAATTTCAGTTTTAGATATTTTGTTGTTTGAGTATAGAAACATACCTATTTTCTGTATGTTAATTTTGTATCTAGTAACATTTTTGAATTTGTTGTCTATTTTTTGATGTGGAGGCTAGAATTTTCCACATATAAATTATTTCTACTTCAAACAAAAGCTATTTTAATTTTGTCATGATATTGATGTCTTTTAAGTATTTTTCTTGCCTAATTGCTCTGTCTAGGATTTCCAGGACTATTTTGAATAGAAGTGGCAAGAGTGGGCCTTCTTATCTTGCTCCTGATCTTAATAGTAGAGGTGTTTTGCTTTTCCCCATTGAGTATGATGATAATATTTAGATCTGATAGTGATGTGAGATCACGGAACAAACCACCAACACAAAATTGGAAAAATAGAACAGAAAAAGAGAATCAATTTATCAGAATAGCAATCCACAATCAGAAATGTCTATGAAAACCAGTATCAAAGTAATATAATTTGAATTATAATTTGATCAGTTAATATTCTAGAAAGATCACCTCATATTTTTGTGTTTTAACTTCCATGAACCCTACATATCTACACAGTAAACACTGGAAAAAAAATTCATCAAGCTTCTGGAAAGGAGAGAGCAAAATTAATCACTTTGAAATATACCAAAGTACTCTGTTATCAACTACAGAATAGTTGAAACCAGAGTCTTACTTTTGGGGGTGGTGTTAGTATATAACTAGCCTGGGGCAAAGTAAATATTCAACTCCAGTCATCTCTAACCTTCTACATCCAACTCCTGCTTATTCCATACACATTGTCCCACCTGGACATGGGGAAAAAAGAGTGGGGAATATTTGTCAAGTTCATGGTATAGAGGCATAGTGATATTTAAGTCCTAAGATGTAATCATGGAAATACAAAATTCCTCCCCTCTGCCAAAAATCTTACCATTGTTAAAGGCCTGTTCACAGCAGTAGCAATTACCCAGTACCTCATGTTCAATTATTAAGAAAATATCATAGGGACTAGCATGGTGTAGCAGATAAAGTCACTGCCTGCAGTGCTGGCATCCCTAATGGGCTCTGGTTCGAGTCCCAGTTGCTTCACTTTCAACCCAGCTCTCTGTTATGGCCTAAGTCCTTGGGCCCCTACACTCACATGATAGTCTTGAAGAAGCTACTGATTCCTGGCTTTGGATCAGCGCAGCTCTGGCTGTAGCAGCCATCTGAAGAGTAAACCAGTGGATAGAAGACCTTTCTCTCTCTCTCCGCCTTTGCCTCTCTGAAATTCTGCCTTTCAAATAAATAAATAAATCTTAAAAAATATTATAATGAATAGCAAGAAGCTCAATTTGGAACACAATTTGAAGAAACACAACAAGTATCAGACACAAACTGGGAAGGAATTTCGAATCATTAAATTGTGAATTTTGAAACAACTCTGATAAAGATGCTAAAGAATGTAATGGATAAAGGAGACATCCATCAAATTAGATGTGTAATGTAATGGCAGCATAAGAGAGATCCAAAGAGAAATGCCAGAGGAAAAAAAAATACCATAATAAAAGTGAAGAATAGTGTTGCTAGGACTTGTTAATAGAATAGAGACTGATGAAGAAAGAATATCTGGGCTTGCGTCTTTATCAGTGGAAACTTTGAAAATTGGAATTCAAAGAGAACAAAGAGTTTAAACACAGAATAGAATATTGTGAGATCACTACAAAAGGTGTAACATGCACTTTTGAGAATTCCAGACAGAGAAAAGAGAAAGTAACAGAAGTATATGAAGCAAGAGTGACTGAGAATCCCCTTAAATTAATGGAAACTCAGAGAATACTAAGTAGGATGGATGCCAAAAAATTACAACTAGACACATCAGTTTCAAATGACAGAAAATCATGATAAAGAAAAAATTCTGAAAGAAGCCAGAGGTGGCGAGGTGTGGTGGGGCGTGGGTAAGTGAGAGGGAGAATGCCTTATCTGCAGAGGAACAAAGATAAGAATTACATATGACTTCTCAGAAACCATGCAAGCAAGAAGATAGTAAAGTAAAATATTTAGAATGTTGAAATTAAAAAAATCACCAAGCTAGAATTCTGTATTCTATGAATCTTTCATTAAAAACTGAAAAAGAAATATAAGCCTTCTTATTCAAACAAAAATAAATGTTAAAAGTTGTATAGAGAGATGGAAAAATCCATTTGTGATATAAATCAGTATCTTAAGAATTTTAGCAAATCAAATCTAAAAATATATCACAAAGAGTAATATAACACAACATTGTCTAGTGTATTAATCTTCTAAAGAAGAAAAATATATAATATTTTCATTGGTAGAGAAAAGGCATTTGACATTCTACCTTGTAAGAAGTGTTAAAAGTTCTCTCAAGAGAAGGAAAATGATATAGATCAGCACGTCAGATCTATAAAGAAAGGGGATTCATTGCAGACAAAATAAATGAAGGTAGCATGAAAATATATATTTTTCTTATCCTTTTAAGAAAGTGTTTTATCTATTTTTATTTATCCAAAAGAGAGATAGAGAGAAAGAAAGATCTTCCATCTGCTGGTTCATTCCACAAATGCCCACAACAGCCAGGTGTAGGCCAGGCTGCAGCAAGGAACACAAAATCTGTCTGGGTCTCCTATGCGTTTGACAGGGATCGAAATACGTGAACCATCATCAGTTACATCCCCAAATGCAGTAGCAGAAAGCTGGATTTGCCATGGAGGAGCCAGGACTCAAATCAGCACTCCTATATGGGATGCAGGCCTCCCTAATGGCAGCTTAACCTGCTGCACTACAATACTCATCCCAATTTTTCTTATTCTTAATTGATATCATAATACACACCACTGTTTCATTCAATTATGTATTCTTATATGTTATATGTGTGTGTATGTTTATATGTAAGTGGAATGAATAACAGCAATGAAACAGGGACATGAGGGATGAATTAGGATAATTTTGTTATTATAAGGTATAATAACATGTAAAATAAACTACTCATGAAGCAGTTTTGAGTTATTTGAAAATAGAAATGGATTAGGCTTAAGTGTATATCTCAAACACTAAGGCAACCACTAAAAATATTACCCAAAAATAAAGCAAAACCTGATATGCTAAGAAAGAAAAAAAAGTAAAATACTATAAAAAGGTATGAAAAAAATGGAAATAAAAAACATGAACAAATATGAGCAAAATACATAAAACAATAATAACTATTATACTTATTCATATAACTGAATCAAGACTCTCTGGATGTCAATGGTATACCATGGTAGATCAAAAATATTACTCAATTAAATTTTACCTATAAAACATTCATGAAATAGTCAAGTATACATTCTTTACAAGCACCAATATAACATTCATCAGTATAGGTCATATCCTAGGTCATATGGCAAATCTCAACACATAAAAAAATTGAAGTTATACAGAGAATAATAGCTGGGCATAATGGGAGTAAACAAATAATAATAATAACAGAAAGAAATCAGAAATATACCTAGCCAGTTAGAAATTAAACAACACACTTTAAAGTCATCCATAATTCATATAGGATAACTCAGAGTAAATGAAAAAAAAAAAAACTTAGGAGAATAAGAATGAAAATAGAACATACCAGGATTTGTGGGATACGGGAAACAACAATCCTGGGAAGAAAATTTGTGGCATTAAATGCATCTATAAGAAAAAATAATTTATATTAGGTAAATATGCTATTTTCATACCTCAAAGAAACTAGAAAAAAAGTCTAGAAAAATAAACCTAAGTCAATTAAATGGAAGACAATTATGAATATAAGAGCAGAAAACAGTAACATGGAAAAAAAACAGAAAAATAAGAAAATTTTATTATTTGGAAAAACATATTGTTGATAAACTTTTAACAACATTGACAGAGGAAAAAAAAGACTTAAGTCACTATTATTAAAATGATGTAGGACATCATAATAGATCCTGTAGCATTATTAAAGAAAAAAATTTACTATCATGAAATCAATAACTTGAAAGAAATAGATCAATTGTTCAAAAATCACAAACTATCAATATTTTAAAATGATGTAGTAGAAAATTTGAATACTACTATAACCATTAAATAACTGAATTTATAATATATATATATATAAATAGCAAGTCTCCAAGACCAGATAGTTTCACTGGGTAATTTTACCAAACAGTCAAAGAAAAATAAACAGCAATTTTACACATTGCTCTTCAGAAAATAGAAGATTAGGGAACACCTCTGCTCTCATTTCATGAGGCTGATATAGGGTACATCAAGAATTTTATGGAAAATGGAATAAAAAGTATAAGTTTATTTTCATGCAAATTTATTAAAATTCATGCATTATTTTTCATAGCACATTTTCTGGGTGTTGTGGAAAAATTCTGCACATTAAATTTATTCTGTACCAAAAGCTTTCAATTAAGCTTTTAATTCCATTTGTCCATTATCTTATTGAAATACCTTTCCAATAGCTTGAAAACAAAACCAGGTAAAGAAATATGTAAAGATTTTAAGCAATATAATTTCCATTAAATCTATGTTTACTAGCTCTAGTTTTGGTGTATGTTCTTATCGTACCCTCCTGCTTTTGTAATAGTAATAATAATTACTATTATTACATTTATAATCTTTATGAAATTTCTTTTGTTTAATACCATTTCTTCATTAGGTTAAACTTTAAAAAATACACAAAAAAGTCTTCTCTGAGATCTATTCTCATATGTTTATCTAAAAAACACCTGAAATGTTTCTCTATGCTCCAAACATTTGTATATTGGCAAGTTCTTTAGAAACCTTTATCTTTCAGCCATCAGTGGTGTCAGTTGGTGAATTTCTCCACTATCTCTATAGGCTCTTGGCAGAAGTGACTTCACTTCATGTTCTTATTTTATGTCATACTTTGTTGTTCTTATTTCTTTGGAATATAGTACAGCCATTTTTCAGCGTCAGCACTTAGCATATCAGATAAAGTTAGAATATTTTTGTTCCCAAAAGACTATAAAAACAGTCTGTGTTCCAGTCTTCATAGGAAATTTGGAGAGCTGCTCAAAATTGGAATCTGGGCAAGAAATCTGAAATAGTTTCCTACATATAGAAAATTCCAGGACTTACTCTTTGGTGAGTAACCTACTCATTCTTGTATTATAATCTTCTATGTCTACAATCTTTTTTTGCCTATAAAACATATTCACTGTAGATACCTTATAAAAGAAAGGTCGTGCAGTCTTTATTTCTCTATCACTTGCTTATTTCACTTAACATACTATCCACATTACCACACCAGACAGTGTTTCTTTTAAGGCTGAATAACATTCCAGTTTGTACATATGCCAATATACACATTTTTCTTTATTCATTCATCCACTGATGAGCATTTACATTGTATCTACAGCATGACTATAGAGAATGATTTCATTCAAATGTAGAATCTAAAATGGTCAAACTCTTATAAGCAGAGAATAAATTGGTGTTTGCTGAGGAGAGAGGGAAATAGGAAAACACTGTTCAATCATGAAAATTGAGTAAGTTCTAGAGATCTGTACATTGGTGGGAATATAATTTTTTGAAGATTCTATTTATATTTGAGAGGTAGAGTTATAGAGAAAGAAAGAGAGAGACATAGAGAAAAGTCTTCCATCCACTGGTTCACTCTCTAAATGGCTGCAACAGCTGGAGCTGGGCCAATCTGAAACCAGGAGCCAGAAGCTTCTTGTAGATCTCCCACATGGGTGCAAGGGCCCAAGCACTTGGGCCATCTTTCACACAGCTTTCTCAGGCTATTGGCAGAGAGCTGGATCAGAAGAGGGTCAGTTACGCTGGCGTAGCAGGCAGAGGCTCAGCCTACTACACCACAGCACTGGCCCCATGGAATATAATTACACTTAAAAGTTTATCATTAAAGTAGGTTTCATGTTAAGTGTTATTATGATAATAAAACACACAGACAAAAACACACACCATAGAATAAATGATTTCTTAAAGATTTTCCATTGGACATTGAATCCATTCATGGAATATAGATTGACTTTTCCTTTAGACCATGGCTCTTCTTAACATTCATCTGTTAGTTATCTGGCTGCCTCTTCTTACCTAATGATTATAAGCATGAAGCAGTAATTCGGAATGAAATTTTGACATTTCAGCAATAAGTCTTTGCTATCCTAATTGGCTTTTAATTCATTAATAGGTATTGAAAAATGGCTGCAAAGTATAAAATGGCACGTGAGCAACTGGCAAATTCTCTTCAAGAACTCGTAGATGAAGAATTGAAGAAATTTAAAAGTAAACTCACCTATGTCAAACTCAAAAAAAGGATTAATAATATTCCCAAGGGGAAAATTATAGATGCTGATAGTGAAGATCTTGCTGAAATCCTGGTCCAACACTATGGGTCAGATTATGCAGTGAAGGTTGTCCTGAGAGTCCTGAAGAAAATTGATAAGAGAAGCTTGGCTGAGATACTCCACCACGAAATCAAGGGTGAGTCAATGCCCCAGACTTTCAGATGCTCTTGCTACTGTCCCATCATATGGCCCCAAAATCCAACAGTAATTTAATCTACTCACCAAGATACTGTAGCTATTTTTAATATACCACCGAAGAGTCTTGATTAAATGCCTATGCATTGGCCTAAATTTTTGTCATTATCATGTATTTTAGATCATGATAAATCATCCCCAGGGTCATGTCTTTTTTTGATAATAATTTTATTATTTCTAGTTAATTATATTGTTTAATATGCTGTTAAAATTAATCAATAATCAAAAATTAAGGAGCATTTTCATTAGATCATATAGCACTTTCACAGAGATTTGTATACGTAAAAGTGGCATAGAACATAAAATCTGTGTGTGGCTTATTTGACCTCTACTACAGCAACAGAAATGGAAAATGTTCAAACCTCAAACTGGAATACCTGAAAACGTCCAAGCACTAGATAAATGAGTCAAAGGGCCATGGACAGATAAGGATAGTAAGAGGTAGAGTAACAAGCTAAGGCCATATTGGTTTTATTCTAACAAAATGAGGGGTAAACTATTTTAGTGCCTAGTTAGAGTAGTATTATTTAAGAGGGACTGTTAAATAATATTTTTCATAAATCTGAATTTTTAGAAAGAAGAAAATATAGCAAACAAGAAGATGATGAAACAGATGAAGATGATGAGGATGAAACTGATGAAGAATCGAGTGATGAAGAATCAAGTGATGATGATGACGACGAGGACGACGATGATGATGATGATGATGATGACTGAAAAGTAAAACCTTTCCACAAAAAAAGTCAGAGCATATTTTCTTTCATTGCTTTGTATGGGATGTGGAGACAAATGTAAAACTTATGATATTTGATTCAGTTATAATTTCTATGTTGCACTTATACTTTTTATTTCTCTAGTATTTCTGAACTGTCTAATCATATATAGTCAGAGTAAACTTATAAAGATGAGAGATTTTAAATTCATGATGTTCCTAGAAGTTAAAATTTTAGGTCATGTAAGAATTAATCAGGGCCGGCGCCGTGGCTCAACAGGCTAATCCTCCGCCTTGCGGCACCAGCACACCGGGTTCTAGTCCCGGTCAGGGCGCCGGATTCTGTCCTGGTGGCCCCTCTTCCAGGCCAGCTCTCTGCTGTGGTCCGGGAGTGCAGTGGAGGATGGCCCAAGTGCTTGGGCCCTGCACCCCATGGGAGACCAGGAAAAGCACCTGGCACCTGGCTCCTGCCATAGGATGAGCGCGGTGCACCGGCCGCAGTGTGCCATCCGCGGCAGCCATTGGAGGGTGAACCATCGGCAAAGGAAGACCTTTCTCTCTGTCTCTCTCTCTCACTGTCCACTCTGCCTGTCAAAAATAAAAAAAAAAAAAGAATTAATCAATCTTTTAGATAATAAAAGATTTGTCTTTCATGTGGTCGGCATTATGGCACAGTGGATTAAGCTGCTGCCTGTGATGTTGGTGGCCCATTTCAGAATGCTGGCTTGAAGTGGAGCAGCCAGGATTCAAACTGGCACTCATAAGGAATACCAGTGTTGCAGGTGGCAGCTTAGCCTACTGAGCCAAAAAACTGGCCCTCATACTAATTTCTTTATTGAACAATAACCTGACCACACACCTTTTTTTCCCTTTTAAACATGCTGTTCTATTCTTTA
Organism: Sylvilagus floridanus; assembly: GCA_949820135.1. Classification (NCBI taxonomy): domain Eukaryota; kingdom Metazoa; phylum Chordata; class Mammalia; order Lagomorpha; family Leporidae; genus Sylvilagus; species Sylvilagus floridanus. The sequence goes on along the minus strand of OX463224.1, from coordinate 68,342,698 downwards.
ACAAGGCTGAGAATTGTCCAAATGATTGTATTCAGCTTCCCAGAATAAATTATGTCTTTAAATAGTGTGGGTTTTTTGTAGAATCAATTAAGAGAAACCATGCAACACTCTACTCAAGATTTCTTCTGCCAAATACCACAATTCATCACTTTTAAGTTCATTCATCTATAGAGTTCTAGCACAGAAACAATTCAGCTCATTTCATAACAAAAATGACCTTTCTCCAATTTCCAATACATTGTCCCACATTTCTGAGAAGTCATCAGAGTAGTGTTTGCTAACCTTCAGTAATCTCTAGGAAGACTTGGGGAGCTGTTGGCCTCTACAAGCTGTGCACTTTTCATCAGATTCAGAATGCACATCACCCCTGTATTAGGAGAAAATTTGTCCTTGTCCCATTCCTCACCCTCAACAAAGTTTTAACTCTGGGTATTGAGGGTAAGGGATCCAAACTTCATTTTGCAGGAACACTACCAACAACCATCCCTCATTGTAGGGCCTGTGAGCCATTGATACAAATAACTGGAGACTCCTCCAGTCCTTCCATCCCTCTTCCCATGGTTCTCCGTTTCTCCCAGCAGAGTCTATGACATAAATGGGTTCCATCATTTTGTGCTTCCTTTGCCAAGTTTGCATATATTCCCTGACTCATCACAGCAATCTGTCATGGGGCTGTTTGTAGGATTCTTGTATTGTAAAGAATAGAGCTATGGGATACATGTTAGCCTAGTTGTTAAGATGCCACTTGGGATGCCTACATCCCATATCGAAGTGCCTGGGTTTGAGTCCTTGATCGGCCTCTGATTCTAGCTTACTTCAGAGAGCACACGCCCAGCTTGCCTAAGAACCACACACTTGGCTCCATCATTTAAAGATTCCATACTATGTCTACATATTGTCATTCTGGAAAGCAAGCTTTCAGCACACAAATCTAAGGGAACAAACCATATCTTGTACAAAAAGTTAGTATGTGAAACAACTTTGAGAAGAGCATGCTTCTACCAATGGCTATCAATGTGGGTCATGATGAAGAGAATTACCATGCACACATGACTTAGAAAATTACTTGCAGAATAAATGTGATAAACTCACATTGATGAAGTCATTTTATAATAGTACTATCCTAAAGTAGTCAAGAACCACAATACTAAACTAATTATTTGGGCCTACCCAATTCTGAGATTTATTAAATGGTGTAGTTGAAAATTCAGAATGTGAAAAATGTTTCATGATATGAGATTGTACAAAGAATATAATTTGCATCACAGAGGAGCTATGATCTGCAGAGGTCTGTAAATCCCATTGGAATAGACAATCAAACCTGTGCAGAGACACAAGAAAAATTTATGCTTCTGACTTTCCAAAAACTGAAAATGTCATGCCACCATCCCTTTGTAACCAGGAAGACTGCTGACTTCTTAGTTTAAAAAGATATTAATGGGGCCAGTGCTGTGGTATAGTGGGCAAAGCCACAGCCTGCAGTGTTGGCATCCCATATGGGCACTGGTTTGAGTCCTGGCTGCTCCACTTCCCATCCAGCTCTTTGCTACGGCCTGGGAAAGCAGTAGAAGTAGAAGTCCTTGGGCCCCTACACCCAAGTGAGAGACCCAGAGGAAGCTCCTGGCTCCTGGCTTTGGATCGGAGCAGCTCTGACCATTGTGGTCATCTGGGGAGTGAACCAGCCAGCGGATGGATGATCTCTTTCTCTCTGCCTCTCCTTCTCTCTCTATGTACCTCTGACTTTCAAATAAATAAATAAATCTTTTTTAAGAAGATATTAGTGTAAAATTTTAGAAAGTTTTAACTAATAGAGGTCTAGCAGTCTCTAACATTTCATATCTCACATTTCTATTTAAGTTACAAAAAGTAAAGCCACAAATCAGTTAAAGTGTGACTGTAGGGCTGGCATCTTTCAATGAACCACTTTGTAGTTGTCTGTGACCAGAAGTTTTTAGAAATTTCTATAGCAATTTGATAAGCATTATGTTTAATCTAAGAATTTTGAAAACGGAGTTTTACCTTGTATTTTTTTTGTTTTCATTTTCAATTCATTTTTTAGGAGCTCAAGTGTATAATTTATAAAAGCATTAGTCTACAATATTTGGGGGTTATATGAAAATAATTAAAAATGGCTCTTTACTACAAATTTTTTGAGAAGAGGTGTCATGATGTATTATAAGTCCCAGTGGCTTCTCTTAGACATACTGCTGGCATATGATCCTTTAAAGCATACATTTTGTTGCTTATACATGACAGCTATATCCAATTAATAATTCCCCAGACTAAATCACAGGCAATAAAAATAATAATAGGGGTGAATGTTTTGGTACAGTGGAGTAGGCCAGTGTTTGGACAGTTGCATCCAACAATGGAGTGTCAATTGGAGTCCTGGCAATCCAATCCAGCTTCCTACTAATGTGCCAGGAAGGTGGCAGATGATGGCCCATGTGCTTGGGTTCCTGCCACCTGCATTGAAGACTTGGGTGGAATTCCTGGTCCCCGATTTCCGTCTGGCCTAGCCCTGTCCCTTATGGACATTTGAGAGTTAGCCAGTGGATGGAAGATCTCTCCCTCTGTTCTGGTGCTCTGCTTTTTAGTTAAACAAAACTTTAAAACTTTAGTAGATAAGTGGGTTATATCAAATGGAAAAAAATTTACACAACAAAGGACAGAATGAAGAGACAACCCATAGATTGAGAGGAAATATTTGCAAATCATAATATGATAAGGAGCTAATATCCAAAATACATAATGAAGTGAAACAACCAAATACAATTTTTTTTCCTAAAACACTTATTTTATTGAAAATAAAATTGGAATGGCTATTACATATATATATATATATATATATATATATACACACACACACACACACAGATAAAAATAACAATTCTTTGCAAAGATGTGGAAAAATTAAGAACCCCAGCATACTATCAGCAGCAAATGGAACCATCATATGATCTAACAATATCATTTCTGGACATACATTCAAAGGATATGAAATTAGTGCTGTAAAAAGATATCAAAATTCCTATATTCATTGCAGCATTAGTCACAGTAACCAAGACATGCAGTGAGCCTGTTTCCAAAACTCAAATGAATACTATTCAGCCTTGCAAAAAAAAAAAAAAATGAATGAAATGAGAGAATCTTATGCTAAGTGAAATAAAACAGCAAGACAAAGAAAATGTTGCACAATGATATCACTTATATGTGTATCTAACATAATATATCTCATAGAAGCAGACAATAGAGTATAATTATCAGATGCTAGTGGCTGAGGGAGTGGGGAAATGTTTATGAAGGGATACAGAGCTGCAATTGGGCAGGAGGTATGAATGACACCTGTTTAAAGTTATGGATTGTTAATTAGCTTGATTCAGTCATATACATATATCATAATATATGTATATTATGATTGTATACATATATCATAATATCACTTTGCATCCCATCATTATATAAAAATAACGTAGAATAAACTTTGCATTAGTTTCCTACGGCTACAATAGAAAATCACTACAGAGGCTAGCACTGTGGTGTAGAAGGTTAAGCTGCTGCCTGAGTGTCGGCAATGCATGTGGGCACTGGTTCGAGTCCTGGCTGTTCCACTGCTCTATCCATCTCCCTGCTAGTGTTCCTAGGAAAGCAGCAGAAGATGGCCCAAATACTTGGACACTTGGATCCACGTAGGAGACCTGGAAGAAGATGTGGCTCCTGCCTTCAGCCTGGCCCAGCCCTGGCTGTTGCAAACACTGAACCAGCAGATGAAGATTCTCTCTCTCTCTCTCTCTCTCTCTCTCTCTCTCTCTCTCTCTCTCCTCCATCTCTCTCCCTTCTCTCTCTTCATCTCTGTCTTTCAAATAAATAAATAAAGAGGAAAATCACTACAAACTTTGCATTTTAAAATAACAAACATTTACTTTCTCATAATTTCAGAGACCCAAAGTCCAAATCAGGCTGTCAGCAGGCCAGGTCCTCTCCAGAGCCCCTAGCGAATGAGCCTTCTCTCCTGAAACATGGTGGGGGTGGCTCCAGCCTTTTTCCCTTTGCTCTTCTTTATCCTCCCTGCCTTTCACTCCTGTGCGAGGTGCCCTTCAATTTAACCCAAAGCTTATTGTGGTTGCAGCTTATGCCATGCCATGCTAAGCAGGGTCACGCTTGCCCTAAAACAAAGGGAGGAGATGTGGGCGATCCTAGCAGTTAGCCTGAGCTCAGGCAAATATCTTTACACACTCGCCTTCTGCCAATCATGTAAACTGCCCCTGGGTGTGGCCCAGGCCTCCCTGGAGAGCTGCCTTGAAGCAGATTGAAGAGACATATTGGCACCAGTATCAGTTCTTCCTTTAGTTAGTCTTCCCCTCAGTTAGTTATGCACCTCTCCCTGCCCTTTAAAAGCGTATGTGGCTGTGAATAAAGTCAGAGAAAGAGAAGAGAGAGAGAGAGAGAGAGAGAGAGAGAGAGAGAGAGAGAGAGAGAGAGAGAAATGAGCCTTCTCTGAGTCTTCCAGCTTCAGCGGCTACAGGTTTATCTTTGCTTTGGAGACATCACCCCAGCCTCTGCCTCTGCCTTACGTGTCTTCCCTCTGTCTCTGTGTCCTTCCGTCATGAAAAGGACACTTGTCATTGGATTTAGAGCCCAGGCTAACCCAAAATGGTCTCATCTCATATTTTCCTTAATTATATTTGCAAAAACATTTACTTCTAAATTGTACACATTCAGACCTTCAAAGAGGACATCTTTTTAGTATTAACAACTCAACCCATTAACAGCTTTGTAAGCCGTGAAAGAGTGATAGATTTTTAATATTATATATATATATATATATTAAATAGCAATCTATCCTATATTGTACTCAGAAAGGCCCCATTTAGTATTTTATGGAGAATGGATTGTAAGTGGATAAACATGGAAGTGAGAAAGTCAGTAAGATTTAGACTGATTACAGTGACTCAGAATGAATCAACAAAGGTTGTGGCAGTGGAGAGGCAGAGGAGATGATAATGCATGCAATGTGACAAAGCCAGGTAGGAAGAAATATCCTTGCTAAACCTTTGGCCTGAGCCATGCTACAGACAATAGGGAAGACTCAAATGGGAAAAGGAGGTGAGAAATCAAGAATTCTCTCTTAGACTTATGTACATGGCCTGTATTACGTGATGATTCAGTTCTTACCCCACCCTCGATAAAACCCTCATTTATTTTTTTTTCTTTTAAAACTATGTTTTTTTTAATAGCTTTTATTTAAAGAATATAAATTTCCAAAGTACAGCTTATGGATTACAATGGTTCCCCACCCAGAACTTCCCTCCCTCCCGCTACCCTCCCCTTTCCCGCTCCCTCTCCCCTTCCATTCACGTCAAGATTCATTTTCAATTCTCTTTATACACAGAAGATCAGTTTAGTACATATTATGTAAAGATTTCAACGGTTTTCCCTCACATAGAGACACAAAGTGAAAATACTCATTTAACAGTTGTGACATCCTGGGCTACACCTGGCACCTCTAGTGTTTTGATTTTTCTTGGCAGAAGACAGTTGTTTTTGTCTTGACTGTTCATAGATATACACAATGGTCTGGAAATCCCCTGGAGATTCTTGATTGGGAGGCATCGTCCAGAAGATCTGAATACACTGATGTTACCCGCCTTTTACATTGTCATTATTGAAAATTCTACTCTAAAATTTCTGAAAAAGTAATTGGAGAATCCGGGTTGGTTTGAGAAACATCAGTGTAGTAGCTGACCTCACAGGAGATTCAGGTATTTCAGATTGGGATTTTAATAAAAAATGCCCTAGGGATCTCTGCTTGTTCAGAAAGGTTAGAAAACTTGATTGCTCCTGGGAACGCCCTGTTTACAATAGCTTTTAGAACCTTAGGTTTGAAGAATTCCTTCAGGAAAATCCTCCAGGCTGGTTCCTTAGTGATTTTGAGCTGGATCTTTTCATAAACTGGTGCTCCTTGGGATGGGATAGAACAAAGTTCATAGTCAGATCATCTCCCAATCCCAGCATATTTGACAAACTACAGCGGAGGTTCCTAGTCAAATAACCAGGCTGCAGAGAGCACAGCTTTCTTCACCCATTACTTCTCTCTTACAGTTTCAGCGCTCACTGTCCAGTGCTTGTCTCATGCCAGCCCCCCAGGTGAGAGTGGATACGGTGCTGAGCGGAAGACATCCAATTTTAAGGATTCTGTAAACTTGATTCTGTTCATGAAGAAGAAGGGCTTTCCCTTTCTCTCTCCTATGCCTCTCTCGTAACCAGGTGGCTTTTAGAATGGATGCTCCTTATGAATCCCGTTCCGCATCTCCCCAAGAGAAGGTTGAGTCTTTGTCAAGGATGCCAGGGCTTCAGTAAGTGCTGTGACCTCACATGGCCTCTCCTTAGGCACTGGAGGCCAAGGTAGGAGATTCTGCTCTGCCCTTGCTGTCTCAGGGATCCCCCTTCAAAGCTCCCTTCTTTGTATTGAGCCACTTCACTTTGGGCACTGGGAGCAGGCTTGAGCAGGACAGAACTTGAGCCTTCAATCCGGGGAACACAGACAGGACCTTCTGTGCCAGGATGCTGCACGCACAGGCATTCAGCTTTCCTGTCTTAGAACCTTGTCACCCTGAACTCATTCTACTTCATTGAGACAAGGTTGACAGTGAGATTTTAAATTCTTTTTAACTTGATGATTCATTCTTGGAGTTCTAAATCAATATTTTCCCATTCTAAGGCCAGTGATGTAGGTCTCAGCAATAAACATAGCCCCTCCTTCTCACTCTCGCTTCTTTGAGGAAGTTTATGTGGTGGTGTGGGAGTGTCCGCATGAGTCCATTTATTCACTCCTTTAAGCAACTTTTATTCAGCTTCTACCATGTGTCACAGGATACTGAAATACAGATAGAGAGATAAGTGATATATGTTACCACACACTGAAGCAGCAACACAGTCCAAGAAGACAAACAGGTGAAGAGCTAACTAAAGGACAATGTAACACCTGTATTCAAGGCAGTATGTGCCAATATTTCTGTGGACATTGTAAAGATTAAGGTCAATTTTGGATTGTATAGTAAGTAAAGAACTTTATACAGAAGTAATATTAAAGTTGACTCTCAGTAATTATTAGTTGGTTAAACTTAAAGAGTCAGAATGTTCCTGTGAATGTCTACGATGTTTAGAGAGAATGGCAGTGTTTTTGGCAGAGAAGAAGTGAAAACTTATGCTGTCTTCTTTTGTCTGTGGTCTCACTCTCCACAGTTTCAGTCATCTGTGATCAAGGATGACGAGGGATGAGTACAGTCCAATAAGATTTAGAGAAAGAGAGAGAGAGAATATATACCTAATTTTATAAATATTCTGTTATTAGTAATTTTTGTTAATCTCTTACTGTGTCTAATTTGTGTTAAGTATTAGCATATATATACGTATATATGAGTATATATATATACATATATATAATAACAGAGTATATGTAGGGTTTGGAGTGATCCACAGTTTCAGGCATTCACTTTGGGTCTTGGATTGTGTCCCCTGTGGAAGAGAGATTATATAAAGAAATAAATACTATTCAACCTTAAATAAGGAGGAGATCCTTTCATTTTAAAATCCATGTATGAAATGAGATTATTGCATTAACTGAAATAAACCAGGCATAGAAAGGCAGATACTGAATGATCTCAATTATATGTGGAATCTAAAAATATTTGCAAATATTTTCCATATATATGTACATATATAATTTGTTCATAGTAGAATTCACTGCACAGAAATGTGAGATTTTTTATTTTTAAGGTCACTACTATTTTCTTTTTCTTTCTCTCTAATTTTTGGTAAGTGCTTATAAAACTTTTACCACTTGAAGACTGCATGGATATATAGCTACATGGATGATTCAAAGTAGATGGATGACAGATAAAAGACTGTAATTTCATAGAAAGATAAGTTTAAAAATTAAGCCATTAGTGATTTGTGGATTAATTATTGCATACATATATGTTGTTGTATGTATAATTGTACACATATATGAACACACACATAGGTACACAATTTTATAACATGAATAAGTATGCTTTGTTAAGTAATATTTTTAACCCATAAATCCTTTATTTAAGGGATACAAGCTTCATGATTTTCATAAATACAAATTTAGGAAATAGTGATTCTTCCCACCCTATCTTCCCTGCCACCACTCCCATCCTTCCTTGTCATCCTCTACTATTCCCACTCTGATTTTTCACTAATATCTATTTTCAATTAACTTTATTTTTTTAAAAGATTTATTGATTTATTTGGTAGTCAGAGTTACACAGAGAGAGGCAGAGAGAGAGAGAGAGGTATTCCATCCGATGATTCACTCCCCAATTGGCCACAATGGCCAGAGCTGCTCTGCTCCAAAGCCAGAAGCCAGGAGCTTCAAGTCCTTGGCTGAAAGCTGGGTCAGAAGTGAAGCATCCAGGTCTCTAATCGGTGTCCACGTGGGATGCCGGGGCTTCAGGCCAGGGAGTTACCCCACTGTGCCACGGGCGCTGGCCCCATATTTTCAATTAACTTTACACACATAAGATTAACCCTCTACTAGGTAAAGAGCTCAACAAATAGTATGAGAAAAAAAATCTGTTCCTTAACATTTGAGATACGGGTTGTTCACTGTTCAAAATCATCACAAGATGATACCTTCATCATATATTAAAGTTTCATTCATACTAGGCTCAATTTCCCTTCTTTTTTTTTTTTTTTTTTTTACAGGCAGAGTGGACAGTGAGAGAGAGAGACAGAGAGAAAGGTCTTCCTTTGCCGTTGGTTCACCCTCCAATGGCCGCCACGGTCGGCGCGCTGCGGCCGGCGCACCGCGCTTGTCCGATGGCAGGAGCCAGGAGCCAGGTGCTTTTCCTGGTCTCCCCATGGGGTGCAGGGCCCAAGCACCTGGGCCATCCTCCACTGCACTCCCGGGCCACAGCAGAGGGCTGGCCTGGAAGAGGGGCAACCGGGACAGAATCCGGTGCCCCGACCGGGACTAGAACCCGGTGTGCCGGCGCCGCAAGGCGGAGGATTAGCCTGTTGAGCCACGGCGCCGGCCCAATTTCCCTTCTAATATATATACTATATTAATAATATATATTAATAATATACACTATATTAATAAGAATAAATTATAACACATATTACATGTTATGGGATATGTTTCTTCTCAGTTTCCTTTTTAACTTTATTCCTAAAATGTTTAATGTATTTGTCATAATTATACTCATATGATGTGATGTCATATTTGATACAGTTACTGTGTATTGATCAAATCTGAGTAAATAGCATCTTTTACTGCAAATACTTACAATTCATTGTAGAGTGAAGATTCAAAATTCTCTGTTCTCACTATTTAAAAATATACAATAAACTATTGTTAGCTATAGTCACTCTACTGTGCTATAGAAATTAGAACTCTATTTTCCAATATAATTTTATTTTTGTATCAGTTAACCCCTCCCCCACATTCCATAGCTTCTAGTAAGCACTATTCTATTCTCAACTTTTTTGAGATCAACTTTGTAAGCTTCTACGGATGTGTAAGAACATGTGGTATTTCTCTGCATTTCTAGATTATCTCACTTAACATGATGTCTAACAGTTCCATTCACATTGTCTCCAATGACAGTAGTTCATGCCTTTTATGCCTGAACAATATTTCTTGTGTGTGTGTACATACACACCAAATTTTCTTTACTCATTTATCTATTGATAGATACCTGGTTTGATTGCATATTGTAGCCATTGTGAATAGTGCTATAATAAACATGGTCATTTTTCTTTTTATACCTCATTTTCACTGTAAAATTATTTACCTAGAAAAATTTAGAATAATCTTGCTAAATCCCTTTACCCAAAACCCCTTGAACTTGGTTGAGATTTCACTGAATTTATACATTAATTTAGGAAAATTAGTATATTTGTAACACTGCAGATACTACATTTCAGTTTTCCTCAAATACTTTGTGAATTCTTTTTAAGTACATACCTTGTTTAGTAATTGTTCCTCTTGTGAAGAAAATTTTCTGAAATAATTTTTTTTTATTTTGACATACAACACAAGAATATTCAATTATTCATCTTATATCAAACTACATTTCTGCAGTACCACATTACTTGCAGGGCTTGAATTGGCTCTTATTCCTAGTTTTTACATGTAGTCAAATTATCACCAAATAATGTCAGTTTTCTCATTATTTATTCCTGGAATTCTTTCTTTTATCATTTGGACAAGACATGTATAGTGTGGAAAAATAACTTTTTAAAGATGCCTGCTGTTGCATCTACTGATACTGCTGCCATTGATTTAGGATGATTAGCTCTAATCATCGCCATCATATGCAAGAAGTGGGTGTGAGGACTTGTGCAAGTGTCTCTAGAGTCAACATGTGTAAATGAAACTGGTTCTAGGGGTGATGAATTTCCTGGGATTTTGCTTATACAGGCAAGATTTTACTTTTTTGTTTGTTCTGAAGAATATCTTTGCTGGATATAGTGTTCTTGGCTAGCAGTACTTCTTTTTTTTAACATTCTGAATATACTGCCCCATTCTCTGTTGGCCTGCAATGTTAGAGAAGTCTATTGTCTAATGGAGAGTCCATTATATATGACCTGATGTTTTCCTCTTGCTACTTTTAGGATTCTCTTCATCTTCCAGTTTTGACAGATTGATTACAATGTGTCTTGGAGAGAATTGCTTTGATTTGAGTGTAATTGGGAATCGCTCAGCTTATTGGAGCTGGATGTCCATTTGTCTCCCAGGACTAAAGCAATTTTCAGCCATGTTTTATTAAATATATTCTCTGTGTGCCTCTCTCTCTCCCTCTCATGCCCTCCCTCCCTCTTCTCCAATACAGCAAATTTTTATATATTTAATGGTGTCCATAGGTCTTGCAGGCTTTTTTCACTTTCTTCCCTTTTCCCCTCTGTCTGGGTTAACTTGAAAGGCCTGGCCTCAGGCTCAGAAATTCTTTCTTCTACTTGATATAGTCTATTGTGATGATTCTCAATTATATCTTTTTATTTCATTCAGAGTTACAGAATACAAGATCCTGAGAGTTAAGAGGCTTACAAGAACTATTTGGGAATCATTTTGACTTTTTTTAAATTAGCTATTTACTAGGGAAAATGTTAGCTATCTTATACAGTATTAAAGAAGATTGAACTAAAAATGCAAAAAAAAGAAATGATTAATAGTATTGGCTGGCATCAGAAAAACACCCTATATATGAATGAATATTACTATTGCCAGCAGACTCAGTGCAACGAGAAATACAAGAGTGTAGAGCATAGATTGGGGGATATTTAAAGGAGGCTACTGATACAATCAAAGCTGTTAAGTCATTTTTGTCTATGTTTCTCTGCACCTCGACATCTTAAACACAAATGACAGAAGAATATGGGCAACAGTCTGGATCACAGCCATTTTTCTTCTCCTCAATTTTCCACACCTTGCCCAGAGTGTACCTGCAGGATTACATATAACTGCAATGAAAAAATATGTCATAAATGTTTTCAAATTGCTGTGGCGTAAACATATAACTGATTTAAAGCAAGATGACTTTTTTGCTCCCAAACCCACATAAAGGAAGAGTGCAGTGTAGCAGCATTGACATCTTCCAAGGACTGCAAGTCATGAAGTGGTTTGTCCAAAGCTTAGACATGTGGCATAAAGATGGTGATTTCGCCCACAGTGGTTTTAAAAAGAGAAACAAAATCATAAAAGTTTTTGATTGTCAGAACAACCAAGCACAAAAGAAAACAGTCTGCTGACTTGTGGCAGCTAGTAAGACACAGAAATCAATAGCCCACTTTAGATACTGATTAGGAAAATTTCTAAGTCATTCATAATTTTCTAAGTAACTGATTCGTGTGTTGATTTTCTCATTGCCCACGCATAAAAAGGAATAAACATCCATGGGAGAGGAGAACCAGTCCTCCGTGACCGAATTTGTCCTCCTGGGCCTTTCCCAGGATCCAGAGACACAAGTGCTGCTCTTCTTCCTCTTTCTGAGCATCTACCTGCTGACCGTGCTGGGAAACCTGCTGATCCTCACGCTCCTTCACATCGACTCCAGACTCCACACACCCATGTACTTTTTCCTGAGAAACCTGTCCTTTGCTGATCTCTGCTTTTCGACTACCACAGTGCCCCAGGTGCTGGCCCACCTCCTGGTAAAGAGGAAAACCATTTCCTTTGCTGGGTGCTCCACACAGATACTCGTTTTGCTTCTGGCTGGATGCACAGAGTGTGCACTGCTGGCAGTGATGTCCTATGACAGGTACGTGGCTGTCTGCAAGCCTCTGCACTACTCCAGCATCATGACACACTGGGTGTGTGTCCAGCTGGCTGTAGGGTCCTGGGTCAGTGGAGCCTTTGTGTCCCTGGTGGACACCACATTCACACTGCGTCTGCCCTACAGGGGGAAGAATATCATTAACCATTTTTTCTGTGAACTTCCTGCTGTCCTGAAGCTGGCTTCTGCAGACACCTACAGCACAGAAATGATCATCTTTTCCATGGGTGTGGTGATGCTCCTAGCTCCTGTCTCCCTCATCCTCATCTCTTACTGGAATATCATCTCCACTGTGATCCGGATACAGTCTGGGGAGGGAAGGCTCAAGGTTTTTTCTACCTCTGGGTCCCATCTCATTGTCGTTGGTCTCTTCTATGGCTCAGGGATATTTGCCTACATGAGGCCAAACTCCAAGGTAATGAATGAGAAAGATAAAATGATCTCTGTGTTCTACTCGGCGGTGACACCCATGCTGAACCCCATCATTTATAGTTTTAGGAACAAAGATGTTAAAGATGCTTTCAAGAAATTAATTGCAAAATAGCATTTTTGTATGTAGTGATCTCTGTTACAATCAGTTAAAGATGTAAAGAGAAGCGATTTTCTTGTAGGTTAGTTTCATTTATATCCCATTTCTTCTTTTTTTCTTCATTCTATTTTCCTGTTTCTTATATTTCATATACTCCTAGATCAGTTTGACAAATTTTCCATTCAACATATATATTATCATATCTCAAGTAAAATGAGTTCTAAAAACACAAAGTAAGATTATTGATAGGCACTGAAAAGATACGAATAAAATAATGAAAAGGAACATGGAAAATGAGACGAAAGAAAGAAGGGAGGAACCAAGAAAGAAAGAATGGAGGGATGGAGGAAGGTGAAGAACCAGTTGCTACTCTAATTTCCAACAGTGATAAAATTAAAAAACAAGGCATATAATTATGAGGATACATCAAATACTTTGTAGAAAACAGAGCTTAAAAATAAGTTTGTCTAGGTGAATGAAAGTATGAAATTCATTTATTGTTGTTTCAGATTACATTTCCTGTAAAGCTTTTGAAATGCTTTCATATATGCCAGAAGCAAACCAAGAACCATCTAAGTAAAATTAGCACATATGTGAATACATATGTTTTCACAAATAGATTGATTTCCTTTACCTGTGAATGCAAACTTTGTGTATCTCAAGTGTGTTTCTAGGAGCTTGAGACATAGATATAAAAAATATAGCTTTTGTACAAATATTTCTAACAATTTTTGAAATTGAGAAATTGCATCTATGGAATAATAAATGGTGGAATTTTTCTAATAATATGTGAGTAGTTAGGAGAATCATGAGGTGCAAACACGCAAAGTAATAAAAGGGGTCTAGTTTGAAAAGTGCCCAAATTCTCAATGTGAATTAATGCTCTAACTAGCACTCAAACAGTATTTTACATTTTATGTTCTGTGTGAGTGCAAACTGTTGAAATCTTTACATAATATATACTAAATTGATCTTCTGTATATAAAGATAATTGAAAATGAATCTTGATGTGAATGGAATGGGAGAGGGAGTGGGAGTTGGGAGAGTTACGAGTGGGAGGGAAGTTATGGGGGGGGGGAAGCCATTGTAATCCATAAGCTATACTTTGGAAATTTATATTTGCTAAATAAAAGTTTTTAAAAAGTGCCCAAATTCAACACTAAATAATTTGTCAAGCATATAATTCTGGAAAGACTAATGATTGGTGAGTTTTTGAAACAATGATGAAAAGCAGGATAAGAGTAAGAAAAAGATGTCAGGGAGGCCGGTGCTGTGGTGTAGTGGGCTAAGTCTCCACCTGCAGCCCCAAAAGCCCATATGGGCTTCAGTTCGTGTCCTGGCTGCTCCTCTTCCAATTCAGCTCTCTGCTAGAACCTAGGAAAGCAGTAGAAGATGGCCCAAGTGCTTGGGCCCCAGAACTCCGGTAGGAGACTAAGAAGAAGCTCCCAGCTCCTGGCTTTGGATTGGACTATTGTAAACCAGCAGATGGAAGACCTTTCTCTCTGTCCCTCTCTCTGTCTGTAACTCTACCACTAAAATAAATAATAAATAAAATATTTATTTAAAAAAGAAAAGGATGTCAGGGACACTGTTTTATGCCTTGAGAAGGTATTTGAACTTTGTAAAATAAATCATAGTTTTGCATTATATGATCAGCAATGGTTCATGGTTGCTTAAAAATCATATTCCTTGTCCTTTCTTTATTCTTCCCAAGATGGAGTGAAGCAGATGAACTCAGTAATGTTAATTTATAGTAAGTGCCTAGTGATTCTTAACAAATTAAAGACTGTAGGCTACTTTTTAAGCAATAGGATAACTTTGAACACAAAAAGTTTATGGTCATTTGCTGAATCCCGAGTCCTCTATTAGATTGTAAATTCCATGGCAGTAAACAATTTGATTGTTTTGTTCATCTGTTTATTACCATTGCAGTAAAGTGTGCCACCAGTGTTGCTGTAAAAATAACCTCTTGAGGAAATGCATAAAGCTAGAAATAAGAAAATAGATATAGTCTAGAAAAAATTCAATTGTTAAATAAATTAAATGGAGTTTGACGCACAAGAATGTGTGTGAAAAGTTTTAACCAGAAAACTAGATGGTTTTTATTAAAATGCATGTGTGTGAGCCTGAAGCAGACCAGAAGAGTGACAAAGACTGAGGATATATTATACACTGCATATTGTAAAAAGATTCCAGGACAAGTATACAGTGCAATCCTAGATTAGACTTGATGTTGCAGAAAGATAGCAAAGAGATGCCAAAACTCCATAGTTACCAACCTTTCAAGGTAGATGAAGAATGACCAATCAAGCCCAGAGCATCAGGAATCAGAGACTCAGAAGGAGAACCCAAATGAGGAGGGTTAGTGAAGATTTCTCAAATGCCTCAAAGACTTTTGTGTATTATTGCAGCCTATTAAATTTGTCAAATAGGTCATTACAGAACTTGGTGAAAACTATTGCAACAGAGTATGGAACTGCATAGTTACGGATTTTTGAAGCGATATAGAATGCATTCTGGAGAATGTATTTTCAGGCTGAGAACTAAACGATGAGGCAGATAATAAACGCAGAGGCAGGTAAAAAGGTAACAAGGGCAGGGAGGAATGCAGAGATTGCTTTCCTCACCCCTAATGTGATAAAAATCTTACACTCTCTGTGTAACTGTGACTTTCAAGTAAAACAAATAAATCTTTTTTAAAAAATGTGAACAAAAACTGGCAGAATTTCTGCTCTGGGGGTTTTAAGGGTGTCCTGCTGTTGGCTCCAGAAAGGAAAAGAGAACATGGTGTTTATTGGTAGGTTTTGTGGCTTAGAAGGAGCACCAGTAACATACACTCATGTTTCATTTACTGAAACTCATTCATGCAGCCCCACACAAATGCTGGATGAGGTGGGGAAACAAGGAGAACAAGAATATGGGGACAATCATTGTGGTGTAGTGGGTAAAGCCACCACCTGCAATGCCAGCATCACAAATGAGTGCTGATTCGTGACCTGGCTGTTCCACTTCCAATCCAGCTCCCTGCTAATGGCCTGAGAAAGGCAGCAGAAGATGGCCCAAGTGCTTGGGCCCCTGCCACCCATATGGGAGACCTGGAAGAAGCTCCTGGTTTCTCGCTTTGGCTTTGGCTTGGCCCAGCCGGCCATTGTGGCCATCTGGGGAATGAAACAAAGGAAGGAATCTCTCTCTGTCTCTCCCTCTTTTGCTGTGACTCTGACTTTCAAATAAATAAATAAATCTTAAAAAAAAAAAAAGAACAAGTAATGAGAATGGACAACCTGGAGCAGAACTTTGGATTTTAATTATTTGATCTTTAAAATATCTGGAATTTATTTAGGAAGAATTTATATTTCTTAGTTAGTATGGACAATTTGTCTTAATATCATGGCTAATCATTCCTTCTCCAGTAACTGTAAATGCTACCATATTGTATGCTAAGTTTTATCGTATGTGTCAGCCTAACTTGTCAATTACTGCGCTTGTTTCATTATGTTTTAATTACTGTAGCTTTAACTACTAGAACACAGCCCTTTAATTTTTTTTTAAAAAGGTTCTCAATAATTTAATAATTCATCTTCTTTCTGCTTTTCTGTTTGTAAAAATACACTTTTGAAAATGGCATGAGAATTTTGATGGTTATCACATTGACTTTATAACTTATTTTTATAGTTTATTTAGCAAAAAATAACATCTTAAAATACTAAATCTTTTTCACTAGGAACATAGCATATTTATTGCTTTAGCAAAGACATAAATAGGTGCATTTTTTTTGTTTGAATATGTGTGTGTGTGTGTATAGAAACACCTAATTTTCACATTGCCTTTTTATTTAAGATTTATTTATTTATT
Organism: Sylvilagus floridanus; assembly: GCA_949820135.1. Classification (NCBI taxonomy): domain Eukaryota; kingdom Metazoa; phylum Chordata; class Mammalia; order Lagomorpha; family Leporidae; genus Sylvilagus; species Sylvilagus floridanus. The sequence continues at coordinate 68,326,012 of OX463224.1, read as the reverse complement.
TGAAAGTCAGAGTTACACAGAGAGAGAAGGAGAGGCAGAAAGAGGGAGAGAGATCTTCTATCCACTGGTTTACTCCCCAATTGGACACAATGGCCAGACATGTGCTGATCCAAAGCCAGGAGCCAGGAGCTTCTTCCGGGTCTCCCACATGGTTGTAGGGGCCCAAGGACTCAGACCACCTTCCACTGCTTTCCCAGGCGATACCATAGAGCTGGATCAGAAGTGGAGCAGCCAGGACTCAAACTGGCACCCATATGGGATGCTGGCTTTTCACGCTACACCACAGCACCAGCCCCTCACATTGTTCTTGAAGAGGTTCTATTATAGGTCTTCCTGGATTTTATGGAGAAGAAACTGTGACACACATGTGGCATAGTCTATAGTTTTAAAATCCTAATAGTAATGAAAATAGGCAATTAGATAAATGAACCAGTGGTTTATGCAAGTGACCAGGTCTTTGGGCATCAAGCATATGGATGGTATTTAAACATACAAAACTGTGTGAAATTCAGACATTCTTCCTGAAATTACTCAGGAAGAAATATTTGAATTAGAATAAAGCAAAGTCCATATGCTACCTCAGGGAACTTCCAAAAACAGAAAGAGAAGGGGATCCAACAAGGTGAAGGCAGTTAAGAGAGAATCGAGGAAAATTGGGAGCGCGTGGGATCTTGAAACCAAAGAAAGGAAAGTTTTCATGGGGAAGTGAGTGGTCAGCTGAAGGTTTGAATGAGGAAGATGGAGAATTAGCCATGCCGTTCAGCACACCAACAGTAACTTTAACAAAGAACAGATCTATGGAAAGAGACCATAGCTTGATGGTGTGTGAGTTCAAATATCAATAGTGGATAAGCAGAGGAGACTGCCAGTGTAGACCTTTGTTCTCTGAAGAAAAGCTGAAAAAAAAAATGACAGTAACTTACGGGGTCTGGAATCATGAAAAATGTTTTTTTTTCCCCAGAAACCTTTTATTTAAGGAGTAAAACTTCAAGCATTTCATAAAAACAATTTTAGGAACATGCTGATGCAGTCCACAGGGATGGAAAAATGCCAAAAAAAAAATGTTGTTAACATTATTTAAAGAGTGACAAAGCTGTCTTTCTCGGGGCACCACTACGAGACAATTTGTAGGCCATACCAAGGATGTACTGAATATGGCCTCCTTCTCTGATAACCATCAGATTGTCTCTGGATCCCAAGATAAAACCATCAAATTGCAGAATATTCTGGGTATAGGCAAATACAATGTTCAGGATAAGAGCTATTCAGAGTGGGTGTCTTGTGTCCACTTCTCACCCAACAGCAGCAATCCTATCATTGTCTCCTGTGGCTGGGACAAGCTAGTCAAGGTATGGCAAGCTGAAGACTAACCCTGTTGGCCACACCGGCTATCTGAACCTTGTGACTGTGTCTCCAGATAGATCCCTCTGTGCTTCTGGAGGCAAGGGTGGGCAGCTGTGCTATGGGCTCTCAATGAAGCAAACACCTTTATACCTTATAGAGGAGACATCATCAATGCTCTGTGCTTTAGTCCCAACCGCTACTGGCTGTGCGCTGCCACAGGCCCTAGCATCAAGATCTGGAACTTAGAGGGCAAGATCATTGTAGATGAACTGAAGCAAGAAGTTATTAGCCCCAGCAGCAAGGCAGATCCCCCACAGTGTACCTCTTTGGGCTCGTCTGCTGATGACTCTGTTTGCTGGCTACACAGACAACTGGGTACAAGTGTGGCAGGGAACCATCAGCAGCCGCTGAAACGTGTTTGGCATGACTTTAAAAACAAACTGGCTTTCTGAAGAGGAAGGAAGGGAGGGAGGGAGGGAAGGAGGGAGGGAGGAAGAGAGAGAGAGAGAGAGAAAGAAAGAAAGAAAAAGAGATTCTGAGGAGCAAAATATTTGGGAGGTCAATGAAACTAGGACCCACGGAGCTAGAGCTAGTGGAGGTTGGCATTTGACAGACAGTTGTAATGCAGGAGACAACTAATGAACAGATGCAGGGGAGTGGGATATTTTAAAAAGGGAAGATGAAGAGATTATGGTTGAATGTTCTGTTCTAGTGACTGTGGGACAGCTGAGACTGAAAATGTGACATAGCCTCTTTAAGATGAGATTAGATTTGGAAAATATAATAACATATCATGTTCAGTAGGTAAGGCTGAGTATTGGAAAAATAACAAAACTACAATTAATCTGTAAATTGAACATGCTACAGTGAAATTACCAGTGGACTTTTAAAATGTGCATGAAATAATTACATGTTTTTAGGGAAAAAAAGAGGAGAAAGAAGCTAGGACTGAAGAGATAGGAAAATGTAGCTTAACAGAACATAATGGGTCATGCAGAGTATACAGCAAATTAAAGGAAAATGAAAAAGATATTTTAAAATATTGCTGTGTGAAAAAATTTAAAACCTCACCATTTTTCTAATTTCAAAATAAATTAGTTCAGTGTAAAGCAAAAATGAATAAGAAAAATCATAAAATACATAAAGTATAATCAGAGAGAATGGAAAATTTATAGACATCTTCAATTTTCTCTTTTATTCATTTATTTAATATTTGGATTTTAGGCACTATAAGACATCCCTATGCCAAGCACAAGTCGAAAAATGTCAAAACACCTGTTGAAATATCCAAAATGGCCAGAAAGTGGAAAAAGTGTGAATGTGAATGTGATGCCAATACATGCAAACTACAATAAGCTGGGGCACATGTACAATAAGTTGGGGCATGTATCTTTTGGTCTAAAATTTGTTTACAACTCAAGGATCCCTACCCCATTGGAATATGCTTAGACCACCAACTTCAAACTTTATTTTCCCCCATTCAAAATTTTATTTGATTTCATTGGTTCACTGTAGACTCCTTAGGTTTACTTTGGATTCAAGTCTCAAATTGGTGATACTCTCTAGACACATTTAACTAAATACTACATTGGAAAATAGACAATAATTTCTAAAGAAAATGACAAGTAAGTTTAAATAGTGTGAATTATACCCTATAAAATACTTCATGGAGAAAGACTTAAAAGGTATTTGAAAGCATAGTTACATTTCTACTGTATTCTGTTAAAAGATATACTTTTTACTATATGGTTTTACTGTGAGAAATTAATGTACAGCAGAGAGCTTCTTAGTTTGAGGAGGAATGAATTTTGGAAACATTACATGGGCCTTTCCTAAAGAGTGAAGTGTGCCAGCACCAGGTGTTTTCCCAAGACCCTTCTCAAGGCTCCCATAACTTCCTTATTCCGAAGGCTGTAGATGAGGGGGTTCAGGGCTGGGGTGACAATCGTGTAGAAAACAGAGATGATGTTGTCCTGTTTGGGGCTGTGGAAGGAACTGGGCAAAACATACATGAATGTGGCAGCTCCATAGAACATCCCCACCACTGCCAGGTGGGAAGAGCAGGTGACAAGCGCTTTCTTCTTCCCCTCATTTGTGGGCATGTGGAGCACAGTGAACAGGATGAGAGTATAGGAGGCAACTATGGCAGCAAGAGGGGGAATCAGAAAGGTCACACCCATCACATACACCAAGAGCTCATATCTGGAGCTATCTGCACAGGCCAACTTCAGCAAGGGTGGGATCTCACAGAGAAGATGCCTGATTTTCCTGGCTTTGCAGAAGGGATAGTGCATTGTGTATATGGTATATCCTAGGGCACTGAATAAAGCCAGAATCCATGATGTGGCTACCATGAGCCAGCAGACCCTTGGTCTCATGTAGACCATGTAGTTCAGAGGATGACAAATGGCCACGTACCTGTCATAGGCCATGAAGGCCAGTAGGAGGTCCTCTGCACCACCCAGTGTCAGTGCCAGGAACATCTGCAGAGCACAGCCTTCAAAGGAGATGATGTATTCTCTGCGCAGAAAATCCACAAGGGCCTTGGGTGTGACAACTGATGTGAACAGGAGGTCCATGAGAGAGAGCTGCCCAAGCAGCTGGTACATGGGCACGTGGAGCCGGGTATCCATGGTGATGACCAGGAGCAGCAAGCCATTGCTGATCAAGGCCAACATGTATAGGACTGTGATTGTGACACAGAGCAGTTCAGGAAATGCACAGTCATTCAGAATCCCCACCAAGATGAAGTCATGTCCGACAGTGGAGTTCCATAGCTCCATTCTGCGTGGTGTCTTCAGTTGCCTAGAATGGATGGATTCTCAATGAATATTTGCTAAGATAGACCCTGGTTTTGTGACATCAGAAGTCTCTTCAGATGTTACAAATATGAATCCCACTGACAGCTGTTTTTGCTTCTAGATTTCTGAATTTCTGCCTCTTATAAATGTATTTTGATGAGATGTCCATCTAAGAAAATGGGTATCACAGCAATAGCTCAACACTATGAGGTCACTATCTGAAAATATAAATATTGCTCAAATATTGCTTAGTACATTTAAATTAAACATTTTATATCTTCAGGATTACAGAATCTCTTAATATTGAGGGAATATTCTGTTACACATGCTGTTGATTATTTGTGTATCCACACAGTATAATTCTTGACTAATGACATAAATATTCAGTTAGCTCTCTGCATATGCCATTTATATATATATAGAGAGAGATAATGATAATGATAATGATACATATGTAACTGGGGGATCCAAAAATATGATAAGAGATGAGGACCTTCCCAGAAAGTTTGGGGCATTACTGTTTGGGAGAAATGATGTAAGGCAATGAAAGAGCATCTGTTGTATTCTGTAACCAGGCAACATAATCTTGTTTTGTCTAATGCCTTTGATATGCACTGTCCTTTTTGTAGCTCTGCACTGGATAGAAGAGCCACAGGGATAAGGAGAATGAGATTCACTTTTGGATAACTGCTGCTGGTGTGTAGTGCTTAGTACCAGGGAGAAGACAATAAATGGTAGGGCCTAAGATTGACAAGAGTTAATATACTAAATGATGAAATCAGAGACATAGAGTCAACAGTGAGCGTGCAGTTAACATTTGAGAATGAAGCACTCCACCCTGCAAAATATTTCCCCATACCATAGCAAATATACTTTAACATTTCATTGGTTTCTACTGGCCTCTTTTGAAATCATTAGTACTTTAACAGTTAAAGGATATGAGAGCACTCAGGAGGTAAATCATCAGTTTGCATTCGTCATTTGATTGGTGCAAAATGTATTACCAGAGGTCTATACAGGCCACAGATTCTGAGTTAGATATTGAGGTTTCCACCAGGAAACAAATAACCAGGCCTGGACTGTAGCACAGGAACTATCAGTCCAAACTGATTCTATTGTCATGTTCAGAAAACAAGTAGAAGAGGAATCAGGATGGGCTAAGCAGCCCAAAGTACTAGGGAATCTGGAAGACAGAAATGTTGAAGTTCTTGGGGTCAGTTTTGGCAAAGTCCTTACTTAAGCAATGAGAAGCCCAGCTTCCTGGCCACCCAGACTTTCCTTGAAGATTGGGGGTATCCCAGCAGAAATGTGGATGGAGGACGTGTCTATTCAGCAGTTTTCAGATGGTTTTAGGTTTTGCTGTTAAAAATCTGAGGAGTGCAATGGAGCTCAGCTGCCAGGGCCCTTCTATTCTTTCCAGTCATCTGAAAATCTTCTCTTGAGATGGCAGTGAATAGACATTGACAGTCAGTCCAGTCCTTGGGTAGTTTTCTGCAGAACAAGAAGATGGCTTTCCTGTTCTTGTACGTGTGAAGAATGAGAAACAGCTTTCATCATGTTGGCTAGGATAAAAGCCCCACTGCTCTAGAGCAGTTGTCAGAAAGAGCTGTTAGATCCACATACTCAGACTTTCCCTTATTTTTGTATATCTGGAGTGAATATGGAAGCTGCAGGATCTGGAGGAAGCAGATATAGGAAGAGGTGCCCAGAGGGGATTCTGCCTTGCCCCTCCTCACTGTCCCTGGAGCTAACAGTGAGCCAGGGCCTGGGGGGAAGCTTCCCTGTTTCTAATCCCATGACCAATTCCTTCTACTCTGTTCTATTCCTATCTTCAGAAAGACTTACCCTCTCAGCTGGAATGACCTCCTCTGAAAATGTTGGTCCAGGAAACAGAATGTTAATGAACCCTCTGGGATGTGTTTCCTGGCTCTAGATCCCTATACTCTTTCTTCTCTCACTAAATGAGCTCTGGGATCCTAGGGAAGCACTGATGCTCCATTTCTTTTTTTTTTTTTTTTTTTTAGATTTATTTATTTATTTAAAAGTCAGAGTTACATAGAGAGAGAAAGAGAGTCAAAGAGAGAGAGAAATCTTCCATCCACTGTTCACTTCTCAGATGGCCACAACAGTCATTGCTGCGCCAATACAGACAGGAGCCAGGTGCTTTCTCTGGGTCTCCCAAGTGGTTGCTGGGGCCCAAGGACTTGGGCCAACTTCTACTGCTTTCCCAGGCCATAGCAGAGAGCTGGATTGGAAGTGGAGCAGCCGGGACTCAAATCGGCACGCATATGGGATACCAGCACTGCAGGCACTGGTTTTACCCGCTATGCCACAGTGCTGGCCCCTGGACCATTTCTAAGTTACTAACTGAATAGACCAGCAAGCAAAGATCCCTTATGCAGCCAGCCCTGCGCCCCAGATCTTAAGTAGATCTGGCTTCTGTGGGATGCTACTTCCCTTCTTTGTGGCCTTCTTGGTCTGGACTATTTGTAGGTCCATGACTAGTCCCTGAAAGGACAGTGAATGTGAGATCTTCTGTTTAGTGGCCTGTGGCAGCTTGACTGTGACTGTGCATGTATGTTGGTGTTATGTTCTTTGTCACCAATGATGTTTGAAGAAAGCTCAATTTTCTTAGTATTGAGCAAGGAAATTAGAAGCAGACTCACATTTGTAATGTATCAGTATTCATGAAAATCATATAAATGTCCCCAGGGATAAAAACAGATTAAAAGGATAAAAGTGGGTTGTTAGTGGCAGCAGTAGGATATGGGAAAAGCAACTTAATAAGCACTGAGGAAATATAACTTTACATCTAGAAGTATGAAATAAAAACAAAACCAAACCAACTTACCCCCAAACACTCCCAAGAAAATGATTTCAGGGGCTAGTGCCATGGCACAGTGGGTTAATCCTTGGCATGCGGCACCGGCATCCCGTATGGACTCTAGTTCTAGTCCCGGCTGCTCTTCTTCCAATCCAGCTCTCTGCTGTGGCCTGGGAAAGCAGTAGAATACTTGGGCCCCTGCACCTACATAGGAGACCTGGAAGAACCACCTGGCTCCTGGCTTCAGATAGGCGCGGCTCTGGCCGTTGCGGCCATTTGGGGAGTGAACCAGCGGAAGGAAGACCTCTCTCTCTGTCTCTCCTTCCCACTGTCTGTAATTCTACCTTTCAAATAAATAAATAAAATCTTTTAAAAAATGATTTCATTAGAAGAAAAGTGATGCTAAGGGATAGGTATAATAACTGAGCAATAGTAAGCTCAAAAACTGATTCAAAAAGTGGAAAATTTCTTTCTATGAAATAATAAACACTTTTATATTTTTTTAAAAAAGACTAAAATCTGCATAAAAATGATACTGACAGTGGAATTTTTATGCATATTTAAAGGCTATACATGGAGTTTTCACATTTAATTGATAGTAATTCTCAGGGTCAAATAGTGTGGTTGTCCTAGAAAATTGACCCTCCATGAGCCTATTAAATAATGTGGCAAACGGCTGGCGCCGTGGCTCAATAAGCTAATCCTCTGCCTACGGCGCCGGCACACTGATTCTAGTCCCGGTCAGGGCGCCGGATTCTGGCCCGGTTGCCCGTCTTCCAGGCCAGCTCTCTGCTGTGGCCCAGGAGTGCAGTGGAGGATGGCCCAGGTGCTTGGGCCCTGCACCCGCATAGGAGACTAGGAGAAGCATCTGGCTCCTGCCTTTGGATCAGCGCGGTGCGCTAGCTGCAGCAGCCATTGGGGAGTGAACCAATGGCAAAGGAAGACCTTTCTCTCTGTCTCTCTCTCTCTCACTGTCCACTCTGCCTGTCCAAAAATTTAAAAAAAAAAATTTAAAAAAAATGAAAATCTCTGCTCTTGCTCTCTCACTCTACCTTTGAAATAGATGGAAATAAATAAAAAAGAAACATTAAATAATGTGGCAAACACGTATATGTGTTTCCCAGACCAGACCAGCTGTTAAGGAAGGACTTTCTTGGAGTACAGTCAGCAGATAGCATCCAGGTCTTGGGACCCGTCTCAGCTTCAGACAGTATGTCCCTGAAGCTTCACTCTTCTGGGGCAGTTAGTAACTCACGACCAAACTAGGTGTCATCATTCCAGAACTCCAAGCAACTGAGCCCACTTGCTACAAAGCATTAGATGCTAATTAAATGACAATGAAAGAAGATCTGATATTAAAAGATGAACTGCACCATTCACTACTCCCGACCCATGCTCCAGCTAGTACTAGCCCTAGTTAGGGGCACAAAGAGGGAGATGGGGAATGGCAGCACTTGTAGAACCCATGAGACCCACTGTACACTTTGGACAGCTGGCTGGACAGGGGCCCTTGTGTCTTAGTGCAGTTAATGACACTGTCGATTTAGTTAGCATCAGCTTCAGCTTCAGCAAGAACCATGTGGAGCAGATAAAGTCCCCAGACCTCAGTGTTCAGTGAGTTAGTGAAACTTGCAGAAATGGCAGGCCAGGGCCAGGAGACATACTCCGGGGATTCATTAAAGTCCCATTTCGTGGAACAACAGTTTCAGGGGAGGTCATGTCACTTGGGAGGATGAGACCATGAAGCCTCCCTCAGGGGCAGGAGCCTGGGCACTGGCAGGCTCACGGAGCAGCTCCTCCCATTCCACTTTCCTCAAATGCCTCCTGTGTTCTGCTTTCACCATAGCCCTCAGCAGGAGAGGAATAAATGAAAATCTGAGCACTTGGACTCAAGAATCCAGCCAGACCCACTCTACAGCTGTACAGACTTTCTCTAAGGAGATGAGAGACTTCCTGGAGATTTGGTTCCTGTTTCCCCGGGATCCTGTTCTATGTTCTTAACTGCCTGTCTGCATTCATCTTCATCTCCAGTGAGGACTTTCAATGCCAATGATTGGAGGTAGCTTTGAGCCCTGAACCCAGTCACAGAAATGCACACATCTACATCTGACCCTGCCAGGAGAACTGCCTCGTCTTTCTTTCCCCTTTACAAACTCTTCATCCCTTAAAGGAATCCCATGGCAAAGGCACCCATCCCAGCTGAGGTAAGGCTCTGTCTCTGTTTCAAGACAACATATGTACTTGAGAAGTCTTTCGCAAAAGTATCAAGACTTCACACTATTGTTTCTCAGATGTCTAGTTTCTTGTACCTTGTAGCTTTTTCACTCCAAGTTATACTCTAAGTTCCCTATATGTGTATCCGCTGTTGACAGTTGGGGTCACCTGCAATCATTCTGTACTACTTGCCAGAGCAGAGTTACTAGAATTCCTGATGCTGAACTCCTAGTAAAAGTCTCAGTACTTGGTTTTGCTATACCTGGATTTTCTTGGCCTCCATTACTACAATGTGGGTTCTCAAATCATTAATACTCAAAAGATAACTATATAATGTCAATTAAAGTTTCTTTTTCCTAAATGCTGGCTAGACACTAAGTCTAAAGCCACAGAAAAATCCAATTTAAACTCCATAATCTTTTTAAATATTGAGTTATGATGAGGAGAAAAAATTATATTCTTTATAATTTTTGTTCCATCTTAATTGATTGTGACCATTTCTGATGAAGTACAACAATGCTCCACTATTAATCTCAGCAGCTTCAGTTTTCCAGCAAGTTGCTCTTCATCTTAAGGTCCAGTGTGTTCTCTGACATGTCTCTTAAGATGGCCTTAGCATGAAAGAACCAATGAATGAAAAGGAGAGAAAACAAGTCTTCATCAGAGGGAGATGGCTAGTAGATAACATCTTGAGTACTGGTTGCATCACTTAACCCAAGTTTTGCTTTTACTCCTTTTTGAAAGCCAGTTCAAATTCATTCCTCTAGAGATCCGGAAGAATGCATCCAGTTAGTTGTCTTCCCTCATTAATTTATCTGACCATTAAACTTCTTATTCATCAAAAATAAAAACATTCCAAATCTAATATTTATTAGGAAAAGTACTAGGAATTGTCTTTGAACTTGTCTTTTTGTTATCAATAGGCAAAACCATCTTTTGTGAGGCAAAGGAAAGATTCCAGGTCCCAAAGGATGATGAGAAACCTTTAAGGAGAGTTTTTTGTCCAGATTTCATTGTTGCAGATGTAAAGGGAAAACGTTCTTGTACTCTATGCCAGTCTTCTGACTTTCACAAAGTCATATTTTCTCTCTTTATTATACAACATTGCCCTTTGTTGCACAGCCAGCTTCTATTCACTCTCTGTTCATAGCTTATGTACCACTGTGCAATCCTTTCTTGAAACTTATATGAACTCACATTTCTTTCTGGTATCAGTCATCACCATCAAATGGATGTAGGTATCTTGTGATGGATTTTTTACCTGGATACAATTATCTTAGTATCAAGTGTAGCACTTGATACATGGTAGAATCATTAGTCAATCTAAAATCATTCACTATAGAATGACTTTAGTCATTCAGTCATTCAGTATAAAATGAATAAATGAATGGAGAAGATTTATCATATACAACTTTTAATATCCTGCTTTTCTAATCCTACCACTTAAAGGTCCAGATTCCCAGTTGACCAAGGTGAAATCATAAATAGAATATAGGAGGAATAAGGGAGGTTGATAGCAGGGAAAGGTGAAGCGTTGGGCATAAATTCCCCTCTTCTGTTCCGAGGTGTCTCCTAAGTTTTCCATCCAGTTTTGAAGGAGCCATTCATAAAGAGCAGATTAATACAGGGCTGCCCCAAAAGCCCATCACTCCTCACCTCCTTCACCAGCACTATCACATGAGTTCAGGGTTTAGCTGGAGCAGCATTCTTCCTTCTGTTACTAAAAGCTGTGGGGTCAGAGAATCTCATTTTCATGCTCAAAGCATTCCTGTGACTCCCAGGTAATGATGGGGTATTGGACCATTCCTATATACAATGCTTCCTCTTTCATATCTCATTATTTTATCATATGCCATGGAGACTAAACACATGCAGTACCTCTATCATCTAATGTCTTTTTTCTTTCTCCTTTCAGAGTAAATATCTTATCATTACATGAAAATAAGCAAACATCTTTTGTAATGTTACTTCAGATCTATCTTCAAAATCTATAACACATCAACCTTTTAATTCATCCAAGAATTCCATTTTCCTCTAGCTGAGTAGCACTCATAAAGACTGTGAGGTTAATCAAAGATTACAAGAGATCAAGTGATCTAAGAGTCCAGACATTCCAACAAGAGCGAGAAGTAAAGGCAAATACCAGAGAACAAAAATCTTATAAATAAAATGTAAAAAATGAAGTAGAATCCAAGGTTGATTTTAAACAAAACACAGAAGCTTGATTTTAGCATGCTACCCAGTGTATTTGTTTATTATGAAGAATGAGAAAATTTGACCTATCTACAAATATCTTTCACTGTGCTTATTGTCCTGAATACTTATCTGAAGGGATTTAAAAACGAATAACTTTTAACAATGTGCCCAAAATACCTGTTCCTCATTTAGCTGATTATTTATTATAATTCAATAAAACCATTTAGAACTTCAGAAATTAGAGGTGAAACTTAGCTAAAGAAGAAAAATATATTACTTCAGGGAATTTCTATATAACACCTCACAGTGATGTTGGACAATCCAAAAGCTATGATAAACACTTTTGGGAAGGATTTCACAGGGAATTCATCCATCCTAGGAAACTGAATTCACCACGCAGAATGGAGCTATGGAACTCCACTGTCGGACATGACTTCATCTTGGTGGGGATTCTGAATGACTGTGCATTTCCTGAACTGCTCTGTGTCACAATCACAGTCCTATACATGTTGGCCTTGATCAGCAACGGCCTGCTGCTCCTGGTCATCACCATGGATACCCGGCTCCACGTGCCCATGTACCAGCTGCTTGGGCAGCTCTCTCTCATGGACCTCCTGTTCACATCAGTTGTCACACCCAAGGCCCTTGTGGATTTTCTGCGCAGAGAATACATCATCTCCTTTGAAGGCTGTGCCCTGCAGATGTTCCTGGCACTGACACTGGGTAGTGCAGAGGACCTCCTACTGGCCTTCATGGCCTATGACAGGTACGTGGCCATTTGTCATCCTCTGAACTACATGGTCTACATGAGACCAAGGGTCTGCTGGCTCATGGTAGCCACATCCTGGATCCTGGCGTACCTGAGTGCTCTAGGTCATACTGTCTACACCATGCACTTCCCTTTCTGCATGTCTTTGGAAATCAGGCATCTTCTCTGTGAGATCCCACCCTTGCTGAAGTTGGCCTGTGCAGATAGCTCCAGATATGAGCTCTTGGTTTATGTGACAGGTGTGACCTTCCTCTTGCTTCCCCTTACGGCCATAGTTGCCTCCTACACTCTCATCCTGTTCACTGTGCTCCACATGCCCACAAATGAGGGGAAGAAGAAAGCGCTTGTCACCTGCTCTTCCCACCTGGCAGTGGTGGGGATGTTCTATGGAGCTGCCACATTCATGTATGTTTTGCCCAGTTCCTTCCACAGCCCCAAACAGGACAACATCATCTCTGTTTTCTACACGATTGTCACCCCAGCCCTGAACCCCCTCATCTACAGCCTTCGGAATAAGGAAGTTATGGGGGCCTTGAGAAGGGTCTTGGGAAGATATATGTTGCTGGCACATTCAACCCCCTAGGTCCCAGGGTGTGTTTATGGCTTGCCTCTCACTATGGGTTCCTCTTCCAAAGAAAATTGTTACATATCCATTTTTAAATGTTAACCTAAATCTGTGAGGATTTGAACACTTTTAAAATTCTCTATATAACTGCTGTGTACAACAATGTTAAACTGAACACACTTGGCACTTATCATGCTGAACTTGGAATATTGAAGACCATATTCTAAAAGAGATTAAAAGAACCACGATGGATGTCATTGATTCATTCTGTGGTAGAGCATCCTCCTGATGCACTACTAAGTAGACATGGGAGAAAATTATTGTTACAGGCCAACATCATGTAGCAGTGAGAAGCAGAGTTTTTTGACTCAGTCAACTACAAAATCCTGTTAACATTATAGAAGGTCTGTTCTCTTCGTACTGGCTCAATCTGCTAATAGAGAAAACGATACAGAGACGTAATATTGAACTTATTGAGTAGATAACAGTTTGAGTGATTAGGGAGGAGGAATGATAGATGTGTACTGCATTTGTATTACAGATCTGGGAAGGGGTTCACAATGATTACATAAAGACAGACGCTATGTTGAGATGGTGAAACAGACCAGAGAAAGGAAGCCTGATTTTTCTCTTGAAAATATTCAAACATTTGGGACTATTTTCCAGTGTCTAAAATTAAAACTAAAGAAATGAATAAATTAAAATTATAAGCATCAAACTTAATATAGTAAATAGAGATACAATAACTGGGAAATAAACCCATGATGTATGTTATGTATGTGTATGTGTACAAATATACAAATGTGTTCAGATATATAAAATAATTGCAACAGATTCATGTTTTTGAGATGACTGTAAGTGTGAGTCTATGTCCATAGGCAAGGAACATAAGTAGTTTACTTTCTAGCTAAACTGTGTATGTTTTATTGTTAATCAGTGTGGGGAGATTTATGACAAAAACTAAGAACTTAAATTCATGCAGTAGAAGAACTCCAAAATACTTTGTCTTATGTAGCTATTATTTTATTAAAATTGGTGCTTTTTGAAAAAGTCAGAAACTATTTTTTTCAACACAGAAATCATCTTACATTGGTTAATGTCTATATAAAGTTAAGCCATAAAACAGAATCTAAACATACTCAGTACAATTAAGCTAAGTTCTTTAAAAAAAAAATGTGGAAATTTGAAAAAAGCTAAAATAACCTATACAGTTTTCCTTGCCTTTGTTTTACATATACATTTTATTGAATCTATATGTACATGAAATGGTTTTCAATATTTAAAATTAAGCTAATTGTGTGTCTGGCTTATGTAGTGCAACGGAAGGTTAAGCCACTGCTTGAGATGCATGCATTCCGTATAAAAGTACTGACTCGTGTCACAGTTACTTAAGTTCTGACCCAGATCTCTACTAATGTACCTAAGAAAGCAAAGAAGGATGGGCAACGTGCTCATGTTCCTACCACTTGTATAGAAAACCCCAGTGGAGTTCTTGGCTTCACCCTAGCCCAGACTTAGCAGTTGCAACCATTTTGGCAGAGAACCAGCAGATGAAAGATTCTCTCTCTGTCTCTTTCCCTCTCCCTCTGATGCTTTGCCCTTCAAATAAATGAATAAAAAATAGATAAATAAATAAATAAAACTTGTAAAAAAGTTAGTGTTTCTTTTTTTTTCTTTTTACCAAGGGATATATTAAAGTAGTGATGGAGAGGAATGGGCAAGTGCACCTGACTCAGCCATTCCACTCCTGAGAATTTGCCCAAAAGGAAGTCAAATCAGAATATAAGAGTTGTCTGTAATTCCATGTTTATTACAGTTCTACTTACAATAGCATAGATATGGAATCAACCTGGATGTACATCAACCTAGATGTACATCAGTTAGTGACTAGGTAACAAAATTTTGTATATTTACATGTTAGAATGAACTTCTAAAAATTTTTTGTATTTCTAAACATATTTGTATATCTTTTTATTACATATAAAAATAACTGTGTATTACAGTAAAACTTATGATGGCTAAGATATGGAATCAACCTAGATGTATATCAACTATGACTGGATAAAGAAATTTTGGAATACTACAAAGGCATAAAAAATGAATTCATATCTTTCAGAATAAAATGGATGCAATTGAAGACCATCAGGTTTAGTGAAATAAGAAGAAATAAAGAAGAAATAAAGAAATAAATATCATGTTTTCACTGATTTATGGTAACTAATATACATAGTAAAAATGTAATGTAAATGAGAGAAATTGACATTTTGAAATTTGATTATTGTTTGTAGCTCTTGTCTATACTGTTGAGGAGCAGTAGTTTTTTACTACTTGATGAGTTCTTTATTTAGTGGATGGTTAAGTCTGTGATTATAAAATAAGTTGAAAGTTTGTCATTCTAAAAATTAAAAAAGAAATAAGAAAGGAAAGAGAAGAAAGGGTAGAAAAGAGGGAGGGTAGTGTGGGGAGTTTCATTACATTCAAAATTGCATATACAAAATACATGAAATGCTTCCCCTTATATAAAAAAACTTTTATAAAATAAGTGAAACCAACACACACACACACACACACACACACACACACACACACAAAGATATAGACTGGCCGAATGGATTTTTTAAAAGAGCCACAAGAAATATGCTGCATACAAAAAAACACACTTCACCATAAAGATAGATACAGAGTGAGAGAATGGAAAAAGATATTCCATGCAAATGAAAATCCAAAGAGAAGAAGAATAGCTATACTCAGCAGACAAAATAGACTTTAAAAGAAAAATTGTTGAAATAGACAAAGAAGGTCACTTATATAAAAAAATTATTTTATAAAATAAGTGAAACCGCATACACACACACACACACACACACACACAAAGAAGATATAGACTGGCTGAATGAATTTTTTAAAAGAGCCACAAGAAATATGCTGCATACAAGAAACATACTTCACCATAAAGATACATACAGAGTAAGAAAATGGAAAATGATATTCCATGAAAATGAAAATCCAAAGAGAAGAAGAACAGCTATACTCAGCAGACAAAATAGACTTTAAGAGAAAAATTATTGAAAGAGACAAAGAAAGACACTATGTAATGATTAAGAGGTCAATTCAACAAAAAGATGTGACTATAGAAAATGTATATGCATCCAATGATAGGGCACCCAGTTTTGTTTTCTAAGTTTCTTTATTTCTTTTGTTAACTTTTATTTAATAAATTTAAATTTCCAAAGTGCAACTTTTGAATTATAAAGGCTTTTCCCCCCACAACCTCTGACCCACCTGCAACCATCCCATCTCCGACTCCCTCTCCCATCCTATTCATGTCTAGATTCATTTTCAATTATCTTTATACACAGAAGAAGATCAATTTAGTATATACTAAGTAAAGATTTCATCAGTTTGCACCCACACAGAAACACAAAGTATAAAGTACTATTTGAGTACTAGTTATACCATTAATTCACATAGTACAACACATTAAGGACAGAGATTCTACATGGAGAGTTAAGTGCACAGTGACTCCTGTTGTTGATTTAACAATTGACACTCTTCTTTATGACGTCAGTAATCACCCGAGGCTCTTGTCATGAGCTGCCAAGGCTATGGAAGCCTCTTGAGTTTGCCAACTCTGATCTTATTTAGACAGGGTCATAGTCAAAGTGGAAGTTCTCTCCTCCCTTCAGAGAAAGGTACCTCATTATTTGATGTCCCGTTCTTTCCGCAGGGATATAACACAGGAATCTTTCATTTAGGTCATTTTCTTTTGTTTTTTGCAACAGTGTCTTGGCTTTCCATGCCTGAAATACTCTCATGGGCTTTTTAGCCAAATCTGAATGCCTTAAGGGTTGATTCTGAGGTCAGAGTGTTATTTAGGACATCTGCCATTCTATGAGTCTGCTGAGTATCCTGCTTCTCATGTTGTTCTCTCCTTTTTAATTCTATCAGTTAGTATTAGCAGACACTAGTCTTGTTTATGTGATCCATTTGATTCTTAGTCATATCATCATGATGAATTGTGAACTGAAACTGATCACTTTGACTAGTGAGATGGCATTAGTACGTGCCACCCTGATGGGATTGAATTGGAATCCCCTGGCACATTTCTAACTCTACCATTAGGGGTAAGTCCAATTGAGCATGTCCCAAATTGTACATCTCCTCCATCTCTTATTCCCACTCTTATATTTAACGGGGATCACTTTTCAGTTAAATTTAAACATCCAAGAATAATTGTGTGTTAATTACAGAGTTCAACCAATGGTATTAAGTGAAACAAAAAAATACTAAAAGGAATAAAGTACCAAGTTGAACATCAACAGTCAGGACAAGGGCTGATCAAGTCACTGTTTCTCATAGTGTCCCTTTCAATTCAACAGGTTTCCTTTTTGGTGCTCAGTTAGTTGTCACTGATCAGGGAGAACATATGATATTTGTCCCTTTGGGACTGGCTTAATTTACTCAGCATGATGTTTTCCAGATTCCTCCACTTTGTTGCAAATGACCGCATTTCATTGTTTTTTTACTGCTGTATAGTATTCTATAGAGTACACATCCCATAATTTCTTTATCCAGTCTACTGTTGATGGGCATTTGGGTTGGTTCCAGGTCTTAGCTATTTTGAATTGAGCTGCAATAAACATTGAGGTGCAGACAGCTTTTGTGTTTGCCAATTTAATTTCCTTTGGGTGAATTCCAAGGAGTGGTATGGCTGGGCTGTATGGTAGGGTTATATTCAGGTTTCTGAGGAATCTCCAGACTGACTTCCATAGTAGCTTTACCAGTTTGTGTTCCCACCAACAGTGGGTTAGTGTCCCTTTTCCCCCACATCCTCACCAGCATCTGTTGTTGGTAGTTTCTGTTTGTGAGCCATTCTAACTGGGGTGAGGTGAAACCTCATTGTGGTTTTGATTTGCATTTCCCTGATTGTTAGTGATCCTGAACTTTTTTTTCATGTGTCTGTTGGCCATTTGGATTTCCTCTTTTGAAAAATGTCTATTGAGGTCCTTGGCCCATCTCTTATGTGGGTTGTTTGTTTTGATGTTGTGGAGTTTCTTGATCTCTTTGTAGATTCTGGTTACTAATCCTTAATCTGTTGCATAGTTTGCAAATATTTTTTCCATTCTGTTGGTTGCCTCTTCACTTTCCTGACTGTTTCTTTTGCATTACAGAAACTTCTCAATTTGATTCAATCCCAAATGTTAATTTTGGCTTTGACTGCCTGTGCTTCTGGGGTATTTTCCAAGAAGTCTTCGCCTGTGCCTATTTCTTGCAGGGTTTCTCCGATGCTCTCTAATAATTTGATGGTGTCGCTCATAGATTTAGATCTTTAATCCATGTTGAGTGGATTTTTGTGTAAGGTTTAAGGTAGGTGTCTTGCTTCATGCTTTTGCACATGGAAATCCAGTTTTCCCAGCACTATTTTTTGAATGGGCACCCAGTTTTATGTTAATGAATCTAAAGGAAGATATAAACTCCAATATAATTTTAATGGTAGATATTTGCACATCACTTTAATTACTGAACTGAATAACCAGACCAAAAAAATCAGAAAAGAAATAACAGAGCTAATCACTAATCTACATTGTAGACCAAATGTACCTCATGGATATCTACAGATCATTTCATACCGGAGCTGCAGAATACATAGTATTTCATAAGTGAATGAAAAAAATTTATAAGATATACCATATAATAGGCCATAAGTAGTCTCAACAAATTCAAAAAAAATAATTACACCATATATCTTTTCTGAGTACAATGGGTTGAAGCTGGAAATTAACAGCAAAAGAAATACTAGAAAATGTGGAAACACATGAAATCGGAACACCATGCTCCTGAATGAACAGTGTGTAATAGGAGAAATCAAATAGAAAGAAAAAAAATTCCCTGGGATGAATAAAAATGATAACACAACATATTAAAAATAATGAGATACAGAAAAAGCAGTGTTAAGAGGAAAATTGATAGCAGTAAGTGCATACATCAAAAAATTTGAAAAGTATCATATAATAATCTAACAATGGATCTCAAAGACAAAAGGAAACATGAACAAAACAAGCCCCAAATAAGTAGAAGGAAACAAAAAATAAAACTTCAAGAAGAATTTTTAATTGAAATAAACTATAGAAAACGTCAGTAAAATGAAGAGCTGCTAAAAAAAAAAAAACAAAATTGATAAACCTCTGGCCAAGCTAACCAAGAAAAAAGGGAGAGGACTTAAATTAATGAAGTTAGAGACGAAAAATGAGATGTTGTAACTGATACTTCAGAAATACAAAGAATATTGGGAATCATTGCAAACAACTATATACCCACAAATTGAAAAATATAGAATAAATGGATATATTTATGTATACATATAATTCACCAAAATGGAGGCATGAAGACAGAGAAAATATGAATAAACCAATAACCAAGGCTGCTTGAATCAATAATAAAGAGCCTCTCATCTAACAAAAGAAAGGCACAGATGCCGGCACTGTGGCAAAGTAGATAAAACTGCCACCTGCAGTGCAGGCATCCCATATGGGCACTAGTTAGTTCAAGTCCCAACTGTTCCACCCTTAATCCAGCTCTCTGTTATGGCCTGGGAAAGCAGTAGAGGATGGTCCAAGTTCTTGGCCCCTGCCTCCATGTGGGAGACCCAGAAGGGGCTCCTGGCTCCGGGCTCTGGATAAGCCCAGATCCAGTCATTGTGGCCATTTGTGGAGTGAACCACTGGGTGGAAGACTTTCTTTCTCTTACTCTGACTCTACAACTGTCTTTAAAATAAATAAGATGAATCTTTTCACTGCTGAATTCAACTAAACTTTCAAGAAAGTACTAATTATGCCAGTTCTTCTTAAACTATTAAAAATAACTAACTGAGAGGGAACCCTTCCAAACTCATTCTATGAGGCCAGGATTACCTTAGTTCCAAAATCAGAGAAAGATACAATAACAACAAAAGAGAACAATAGAGCAATATCCATAATGAACATGGATGCAAAAATGCTCAACAATATACTGGTAAATCAAATCCAATAACCTATCAAAAAGAACATCTATCATGAGCAAGTAGGATTTAT
This sequence comes from Sylvilagus floridanus, assembly GCA_949820135.1. Classification (NCBI taxonomy): domain Eukaryota; kingdom Metazoa; phylum Chordata; class Mammalia; order Lagomorpha; family Leporidae; genus Sylvilagus; species Sylvilagus floridanus. The sequence goes on along the minus strand of OX463224.1, from coordinate 68,306,229 downwards.
CCCAGGTATGCAGGAATGGTTCAGCACATGCAAATCAATAAACATCAAATCAATACAATGAAAGATAAAAAATAATATAATTATTTTATAAATGCAAAGAAAGAATTTGATAAAATATAACATCCTTTCTTCATTAAAAATATTAAAAATTGGTTACATATGAACGTACCACAACACAATAAAAGCAATACACGAGAAACCCACACTAGCATAATTTTGGATGGAGAATATTTGGAAGCATATCCACAAAGATCTGGAACCTTATGTACATTCTCACCACTATTATTCAATATAGTTCTAGGAGAGTTAGCCAGAACAATCAGACAAGAAAAAAAAATGGATACAAGTTGGAAAGAAAGAAGTGAAATTATGCTTGTCTGTAGATGACAAGGGGGAAACCAAACTAGTCCATTTAAGAAACTCTTATAACTCATAGGAGAATTCAGCAAAGTTGCAAGATATAAAATCAACACACAATAATCAAAAGCATTCTTTTTTATTTATTTTTTTTGACAGGCAGAGTGGACAGGGAGAGAGAGATACAGAGAGAAAGGTCTTCCTTTGCCGTTGGTTCACTCTCCAAATGGCCACCATGACCAGCGCATTGTGGCCGGTGTACCGCACTGATCCAAAGCCAGGAGCCAGGTGCTTCTCCTGGTCTCCTATGCGGGTGCAGGGTGCAAGCGCTTGGGCCATCCTCCACTGCACTCCTGGGCCACAACAAAGAGCTGGCCTGGAAGAGGGGCAACTGGGACAGAATCCAGCGCCCCAACCAGAACTAGAACCCGGTGTACCGGTGCCGCAGGGGAGGATTAGCCTATTGAGCTGTGGCGCTGGCCCAATAGCATTCTTATACACAAACAACATTCTGGCTAAGAAAGAACTGATAAGATCAGACCCATTCACAATACCTACAAAAAAATTAAATACCTTGGGACAAATTTAACCCAAGATGTGAAAGATCCCAACAATGAAATTTATACAACATTAATGAAAGAAATAGAGAAATATAACAAAAATGGGAAAAAAATTTTCCATGTTCATGGATTATAAGAATTAATACCATCAAAATAACTATGTTACTCTAAACAATTTAATGATTCAATGCAATCCCAATTGTATTGCAAGGAAATTCTTCACAGAACTGGAAAAATCAATTCTAAAACCTATATGTAAACACAAAAGACCCCAAATCCCAAATAGCTGAAACAATCTTAAACAATAAAAATCAAAGCCAGAGATACCACAATAGCAGATTTCAAGACATATTACAGGTCTATTAAAATCAAAACAACTTGATACTAGTACAAAAATAAATATGTATACCAATGGAACAGAATAAAAATGCTCAGAAAATAGCGCACACATATACAAACAATTAATCTTTAGCAAATGAGCTAAAATCTTCCCTGAAGAAAGGACAGTCTTCAACAAATGGTACTGGAGTAATTGGATTTCCATATGCAGAAGTTTGAAACAATACCATTACCTTATGCCCTAAACAAAAACCACTCACAATGGATTAAGAATCTAAATTTGAGACCTGAGACCATCAGATTACTAGAAGAAAATGGGGAAACCTGCAAGACATTGGCCTAGGCAAATACTTCTTGGATTAGATCCCAAAAGTACAGGCAATAAAAGCAAAAGTAAACAAATGGGATTGCATTAAGCTAAGAATCTTCTGAACAACATAGAAAATAATTAACAAAGTGAAGAGACAACAGAAAAAATGGGAGAAAATATTTGCAAACTATACCCTGGTAAAAGATTAATACTCAGAATATATAAGGAGCTCAAGAAAATCAACAAGGAATCAAACAGTCCAGTCAAGAAATGGGCAAAGGATATGAACAGGTATTTTTCAAATAATGAAATACAAATGGCCAAGAGACACGAGAAAATACTCAGGATCAGTAGCCATCAGTAAATGCATGTAAAAATCCCCAATAAGGCATCACGTCACTCCAGGTATAATAACTAATACCCAAAACTCAAAAGATAAACAAATGTGGTGAAGTTATGGATGAAAAATACCCTAGTACATTGTTGGTGTGTACCCAAACTGTACAACTGCTGTGGAAAACACTCTGCAAATTCCTCAGAAAACTAAAAATCATCTACCATATGACCAGCTATCTCAATCCTAGGAATATAGCAAAAGAAGTTGAAATCAGCCTATTAAAGAGATACCATCACTCCCCTGTTTAGCAGCTTATTTCATGATACAAAAAAATTAGATCAACCTAGATGTCTATCAAATGATCTAGATCAACAGATTGTGTATGTACACATGATAGGATATTACTCAGCAATGAAAATGAAATCCTGACATTTGCCACAAAATGAATGTGACTGGGGATAAAATATCACATCTTATCTTATTTGTAAAAATTAATATAGTGAGACTATAAATATTGTTTGGATGTCATACCATTGGGTATTATTTATAAACTGAGTATCATGAATTATAAATATTGCTTCACTTATGCTTATCATGTAAACAGCAATGTCCTCTCTTTCTCCATGTTGAAAATCCAACAAAAACAAAAGAAGAAAGAAATGCCTATGTTTATCACTTATACTGCAAATTAGTACTTGCCAATCTTTGTTTTAAATCTTTGTAAGAGTGTTAAGAATTACATACTACTCTGGGGCTGGCGCCGTGGTTCACTTGGTTAACCCTCCGCCTGTGGTGCCGGCATCCCATATAGGCACCAGATTCTAGTCTCAGCTACTCCTCTTCCAGTCCAGCTCTCTGCTGTGGCCCAGGAGGGCAGTGGAGGATGGCTCAAGTGCTTGGGTCCTGCACCTGCATGGGAGACCAGAAGGAAGCACCTGGCTCCTGGCTTCGGATCAGTGCAGCACCGGCCGTGGCGGCCATTTGGGGGATGAACCAATCGAAGGAAGACCTTTCACTCTGTCTCTCTCGCTATCTAACTCTATCTGTCAAATAAATTTTTAAAAAAAGAATTACATACTACTCTAGTTTTAATAAACTGTGACTACTTTAAAATTTATAATATATAAACATCTTTTCATTTGATTCCAGTTTATAGCTTTTGTCAATATTCCTGCTGAAGTATGTCCTTTTTGTTATTTTTTTTTGTTTAACTCTTTATGTAATGATGCATTAAGCCTTTCACTATAACATAAGTTAAAATATATCACAAAAATAATAAAAAATATTAAGTTGAAAAAATTAAAGGACGTTTTACACATTTCTTTTTTAAAAGTTTGACTTAGATTAAACACATTTCATGTATTTCATATATACAGATTTAGGAACATAGTGATTCTGTTGTACTTGTGTACTTGGTATTTTCTGTTTATAATCAGAAAAGGAAAACAAATTTTCTTTAAGTTGAAAGGAAAAACAATTCTAGCATCAGTTTTCAGCATTTTCTGGTGAAATCACTGATAAAAGAGCATGAAAAATGAGGAGAGTAAGGCAAAGAATTGGGAGAGGGATGAGGAAAGCTTGAATGAACGCAGTGTTGGATAGAGACAGGTGCTAGGTCATCATTCCAGAACTCCAAGCAGTTGAGCCCACTTGTTACAAAGAACCTCAGAACAAGCATATGTACACACATGAATGAGGGAGGAAAAAAGGAGAAAGAGCTGATAAACCATAGAAAGATGCATCCAGTCAGCATTAGATACTAATTAAATGACAATGAAAGAAGATCTGATATTAAAAGAAGTACTGCATCATTCACTACTCCCGACCCATGCTCCAGCTAGTACTAGCCCTAGTTAGGGGCACAAAGAGGGAGATGGGGAATGGCAGCACTTGTAGAACCCATGAGACCCACTGTACACTTTGGACAGCTGGCTGGACAGGGGCCCTTGTGTCTTAGTGCAGTTAATGACACTGTCGATTTAGTTAGCATCAGCTCCAGCTTCAGCAAGAACCATGTGGAGCAGATAAAGTCCCCAGACCTCAGTGTTCAGTGAGTTAGTGAAACTTGCAGAAATGGCAGGCCAGGGCCAGGAGACATACTCCGGGGATTCATTAAAGTCCCATTTCGTGGAACAACAGTTTCAGGGGAGGTCATGTCACTTGGGAGGATGAGACCATGAAGCCTCCCTCAGGGGCAGGAGCCTGGGCACTGGCAGGCTCATGGAGCAGCTCCTCCCATTCCACTTTCCTCAAATGCCTCCTGTGTTCTGCTTTCACCATAGCCCTCAGCAGGAGAGGAATCAATGAAAATCTGAGCACTTGGACTCAAGAATCCAGCCAGACCCACTCTACAGCTGTACAGACTTTCTCTAAGGAGATGAGAGACTTCCCGGAGATTTGGTTCCTGTTTCCCCGGGATCCTGTTCTATGTTCTTAGCTGCCTGTCTGCATTCATTTCTATGACTTTCAAGGCCAGGGACTGAAGGTGGTTTTGACCCTTGAACTGAGTCACAGCCATGCACACACCTGTATCTGACAGTGCAAGAAGAACCAGCCGCTCTTCTTTAACCTCTACAAACTCTTGATCCCCCAAAGGAATCCCAGGGCAGCGGTGCCCCATACCAGCTGAGGTAAGGACTCTATCTGTTTCGAGGCTGTATGTGGAACCCAGAAGTTGTATGATCAAGATCTCACTTTATTATGCTTCTCAGATGTCTAGTTACTTGGGCCTTATACCTTATTCCCTCCAAGCTGTACTCTGAGGCCTTGTATGTACACCCGCCTTGGACAGGTGGGGTCATCTGCAGTGACTCTGTGCTCCTGGCCTGAGCTGAGTTCCTAGAACTCCTGATGCTGACCTCCTGGCAAAAGTCTCAGTTCTTACATTTTGGTACACCTAGATTTTCCCAGCCTCCAATAGTCTGATGTGTGTCCCCAAATATAAAATCAGTCCAAGTGTCTCTCCTATTTACCTGTTGAACACTAAGTCCAAATCCACAGGAAGAACCAATTTGAAGCCCATAGATTTTTTTTTTAAATACTGAACATTGACAAGCAGAACAAATACCTTATATGCTTCCAAAATTTTAGTTTAATCTTTTCGGCTTTTCCCATTTCCCATGAAGTACAACAATGCTCCTTTATTAATCCCAGCCTCTTCAGTAATCCAGCAAGCTACTTTTCCTCTGTAGCCCCAGTGTGTATTCTTTGAGGTTTCCTTTAAGATACTCCTAGCATCGAGGAACCAGTGAATGGAAAAAAGGGGAAGCAAGAAGCTTGAATCAGAGGGAGATAGACAGTATCTAGATAGGATCCTGAGTACTGATTATATCACTTAACCCAAGCTCTGTTTTTCCTCTTCTTTGAAATTCTGTTCAAACTCACAGTGTAGACATCTGGAGGAATGCATCCCTAATTATTTTGCTCACTTGATTTTGCAATTCATTCACCTGTTTATTCAACAAAACAAAAGTTTCCAAGTCTAATATTTACTAGAAACTGTGCAAAGAATTGCTTTTGAACTAGTATTTTTGTTGTTATTGGTAAAAACTGGCTTCCAGTCAGTATTTGTAAGACTAAACCTACAGTTTTGTTTTTCTAAGGCAAAAGAAGGATTTCAGGCCCCAAAAGATCATACAAAATCATTTTAAATAAAGCATTTTCTATATGACTTTTTTTCCAGATTTCATTGCAACAAAGCTACAGGGAGAGCATTCTTGTACTCTGTGTCAGTCTCCTGACATTCACAATGCCATGTTCTCTCTCTGGTTGAGGCCAGTATTGTGGCATATCAGGTAAATCTGCCACTTGCAATGCTACATGGGTACCAATTTATGTCCTGGCTGCTTCACTTTCTATCTAGCTCCCTACTAATGTGTGTGGGGAAAGCTGTGGAAGATAGCCCAGATACTTGGGGCTCTGCTACCCAAGTGGGAGACCTGGAAGAAGCTCCTGGATCCTGGCTTCAGCCTGACTTGACCTCAGCCATTTCAGCCATCCAGGGAGTGGGCCAGAAGTTAGATTTCTCTCTCTTGAACTCTCTCTTGAACTTTCCCTCTCTCTCTGAAACTCTGCCTTCCAAATAAATGGGTTAATATTTAAAAAAAAAAAAAGAATTTGTCCTAAATTCTCCTCTTTTCTTACAGAGTACCTCCTAACTCTTCCACCCAGTTGTGAAAGACCACTTCAAAAGGAGCAAGTTAAGTGACTGCTGCCCCACAAACCCTACCCTATCTCTACTCCTCAGTCTCTTCCTCCCTTACTATCATAGGAATTCAGGACTTAAGCAGGACCAACATCTTTCCTCGTGTTACTAAGATTTGTGGGGTAGATAAATCTGCTTTTCACACTTGAAATGTTGCTGTGAATCTCAAGTAATGCTGAGTTATTGGACTTTTATTATATACAATATTTCCTCTTTTGTAGCTCATTTTTAACCATATCATAAAAACAAAACATCTGCAGTACCTCTATAAATTAGATCTATTTTCTTTTTTTCCTGCCCCCTACCTTAATCATTACATGAAAATAAGCAAAATCCTTTGGTACTGTTTCTACAGATTTATCTTCAAAATCTATGCCACATCAACATTTCAGTTCATCGCAGAATCCTTGTTTTCTCTAGCAGGATAGCATGGTACTCATTACGAATGTCAGGATGGTAAAAGAGCTCAAGAGATCATGTCATCTAAGAGCACAGAGATTCTTCTGTGAAGGAAGCTGTCAACAATAAAGTGGGAAGTAAAGGCAGACACCACATCTAGTGGAGAAGATAGCAAAAAGATTTCTATAACTGAAAATTCAAATGCTGTAATGGAATCCCAAGTTGATTTTGCATAAAACAGAGAACTAGATTCTAAAGCAATGCCAAGAGTATTTTCTATTAAGAAGAGAGAGAGAATTGGACCTACCTACAAAGATCTTTTTCTGGGATTTTTTTCTTTATGCTTAATTGAAAGACTTTAAAAATGTTTAATTATTAAAAACATGCTAAAATACTTGGTCCTAATTTAGCTATTTGTTATAATTCAATAAAACCATTTAGAGCTTCAGGAATTAGAGGTGAAACTAGCTAAAAGAAGGAAAAATGTATTATGCCATGGAATTCCTAGAGAACACATCACAGTGATATAGGACAATCCAAAGCCAATATAAGCAAACTTTGGAAAACTTTTGGTAATTACTGAATTCACCACGCAGAATGGAGCTATGGAACTCCACTGTCGGACATGACTTCATCTTGGTGGGGATTCTGAATGACTGTGCATTTCCTGAACTGCTCTGTGTCACAATCACAGTCCTATACATGTTGGCCTTGATCAGCAACGGCCTGCTGCTCCTGGTCATCACCGTGGATACCCGGCTCCACGTGCCCATGTACCAGCTGCTTGGGCAGCTCTCTCTCATGGACCTCCTGTTCACATCAGTTGTCACACCCAAGGCCCTTGTGGATTTTCTGCGCAGAGAATACATCATCTCCTTTGAAGGCTGTGCTCTGCAGATGTTCCTGGCACTGACACTGGGTGGTGCAGAGGACCTCCTACTGGCCTTCATGGCCTATGACAGGTACGTGGCCATTTGTCATCCTCTGAACTACATGGTCTACATGAGACCAAGGGTCTGCTGGCTCATGGTAGCCACATCATGGATCCTGGCGTACCTGAGTGCTCTAGGTCATACTGTCTACACCATGCACTTCCCTTTCTGCATGTCTTTGGAAATCAGGCATCTTCTCTGTGAGATCCCACCCTTGCTGAAGTTGGCCTGTGCAGATAGCTCCAGATATGAGCTCTTGGTTTATGTGACAGGTGTGACCTTCCTCTTGCTTCCCCTTACGGCCATAGTTGCCTCCTACACACTCATCCTGTTCACTGTGCTCCACATGCCCACAAATGAAAGGAGGAAGAAAGCGCTTGTCACCTGCTCTTCCCACCTGGCAGTGGTGGGGATGTTCTATGGAGCTGCCACATTCATGTATGTTTTGCCCAGTTCCTTCCACAGCCCCAAACAGGACAACATCATCTCTGTTTTCTACACGATTGTCACCCCAGCCCTGAACCCCCTCATCTACAGCCTTCGGAATAAGGAAGTTATGGGAGCCTTGAGAAGGGTCCTGGGAAGATATGTGTTGCTGGCACACTCAACTCCCTAGGTCCCAGGGTGTGTTTATGGCTTGCCTCTCACTATGGGTTCTTCCTCCAACGAAAATTGTTACATATCCATTTTTTAAATGTTAACCTATATCTGTGAGGATATGAACACTTTAAAATTCTCTGTATATCTTCTATGTACAATGATTTTAAGCTGAACATACTTGGCATGTATTGCCCTGAACTTGGAAGACTGTATTATAAAAGGGACTAAAAGAAAGAATCACAATGGGTGTCATTGATGCATTCTGTGGCAGAGCATCATCCTGACACATTACTATGTAGACATGATAGAAGATTAACTTCTCAAGCCAACACAATGTAGCAGTGAGAAACAGAGTTTTTTTGACTCAACTACACAATCCTATTAACATTAAGGAGGTCTATTCTCTGAATTGACTCAATCTGCTAATAGAGAAAACGATACAGAGACGTAATATTGAACTTATTGAGTAGATAACAGTTTGAGCAGTTAGTGGGGAAGAATGACAGATGTGTGACTGCATGTGTACTACATATCTGAGAAGTTCACATTAATTACTTAAATAGAGATAAATACCTTATGTTGAGACAGTGCAAAAGGGTAGAGAAAAGGAGCCTTTCATTTCAACTTTGAAACTTTCACAGAGATTGATAATTTTACCATGACTGAAGTTAGAATTAAATAAATGAATCAAATAAAATTCTAAGTTCAAGATTAAAGTGATAGGAGAGAGCGGCAAGATGGCAGAATAGGAAGGGAGCACACCGATAGTCTGGGGAGAGACAGTTTAATAAAAGTGGAGATACTGCAGGTTCAAGGAAGAGTAGGGGAAGAAACAGCAGAGAAAACCCTTCCGGAACTGGAGATTCACAGTGGACCTGCGTGGAGAGCGTGGGAGCCCGCAGTTTGGGACACCAGCAGCAGATTCAACTCACCAGCGCTGGAACGTGAGGTGAGCAGAATCTCAATAGCCCGAGATACCAGGAGGGAAGCGGAAAAGGGAGCCTAGAGCAAACAAGGCTTGAAACCCTGCAGGGAAAAGTTCACCAGGCTAACTAGAAGAGAGAGAGAGAGAGGGAAAAAAAAAAAAGTGACCCGTACGGACACGAGCTTCTCTCTCTCCGCTCACCTCTCAAAGGTGAGCAAGACAAAGAGCAGGCGCCATTTTGGAATACGTCATAAGCAGGGCAACCTCGGGTCGGCACCGGCCCCGAGCCTAGCAGAAAAACCTGACTCTGGGTGGGAGGGGTGAAATAATAGGAGATTAGAACCTAATGAATGTGTGGTGCTAATGAACTGAGACTGTGAAAAAAGAGACGGTGGGGGAGAGAACTCACGGAAATCACAAATTCATGTGAGTACTCTCCAGAGACTCTACAGTTCAGTAGCCTTGGCAGCCCAGTGGGAGACTACAGGAGAATCTCAGCCCACACAAAGGGCCGCAAAGATTCCTTCTCTGGTCATTGGGAAAGAGCTTCCGATCTCTGGCTCCCGTGCGTATATCATTCGCCTGCTAACCACCCCCAATTCCATTCAGCTGTGTGGAATTACTTCCCTTTTGGACCAAAAAAAAAAAAAAAAAAAAAACTAACAGAGATTTACCACGCCTAACCTGGGAGTGTCTCCTTTGACACACCCTCAACCCTGAGGAACCAAACAGAGCTCTCAGGCCACACCCATCTCAAGCCTCTAAGGCTCCATCAAAAGCAGACAATCCACTTAATCTAGAGTCATAGTATAAAAGAAAAAAACACCACAGTGAAGAAACCAATATGCCAAACAACAAACGCAAAAACCGAGGTAATAAGAACAAGGAAGACACTATGGCATCCCCAAATGAAAAAGACACCCCAATTCAAGATTACGAAGATGATGAGATAGAAGAGATGCAAGAAGCAGATCTCAAAAAATTGATAAGAACACTAAGAAGTACTCAAAAACAAATTCTTGAACTACAGAAATTCTTAATGGACAAGGTAGAAAATCTCTCTCATGAAAATGAAATATTAAGGAGAAATCAAGCTGAAATGAAACAACTAGTAGAACATGAAACTGTGATAGTAACGAGAAATCATAATGAAGTGAGGAATTCAATAGATCAAATGAAAAACACATTAGAGAGCCTTACAAACAGAATGGGTGAGGCAGAAGAGAGAATATCGGACTTAGAAGACAGAGCACAGGAAACTACACAGTCAAACCAAAGAAAAGAAGAGGAAATTAGAAATCTAAAAAATATTGTTGGGAATCTACAGGATACTATTAAAAAACCCAACATTCGAGTTCTAGGAGTTCCTGAAGGCATGGAGAGGGAGAAAGGATTAGAAGGCCTTTTTAGTGAGATAATAGCAGAAAATTTCCCAGTTTTGGAGAAGGACAGAGACATCCTAGTACAAGAAGTTCATAGAACCCCTAGTAAACATGACCAAAAGAGGTCCTCACCACGACACGTTGTAATTAAACTCACCACAGTGAAACAGAAAGAAAAGATCCTAAAATGTGCAAGAGAGAAACGTCAAATTACACTCAGAGGATCTCCAATTAGACTCACGGCAGACTTCTCATCAGAAACCCTACAAGCTAGAAGGGAATGGAGAGACATAGCCCAGGTACTTAGAGAGAAAAACTGCCAGCCCAGAATATTATATCCTGCCAAGCTCTCATTTGTGAATGAAGGTGAAATAAAGACCTTTCATAACAAACAAAAATTGAAAGAATTTGTTGCCACTCGTCCAGCCCTGCAAAAGATACTTAAAGATGTGTTACACACAGAAACACGGCCATCAACATGAAAGAAGATAAACGAAGGGAACCTCACAGCAAAAGATCAGAGGGAATTCAAAGCATACATTTGGATAAAGAAATTATGGGACATGTACTCTATAGAATACTATACAGCAGTCAAAAACAATGAAATCCGGTCATTTGCAAGAAGATGGAGGAATCTGGAAAACATCATTCTGCGTGAATTAAGCCAGTCCCAAAGGGACAAATATCATATGTTCTCCCTGATCGGTGACAACTAATTGAGCACCAAAGGGGAAACCTATTGAAGTGAAATGGACACTATGAGAAACAGTAACTTGATCAGCTCTTGTGCTGACTGTTGTTGTACAATGTAATACTTTATCCATTTTAGTAATTTTTTTATTCTAGTACTATTGGTTGAACTCTGTAATTAACAAACAATTATTCTTAGGTGTTTAAATTTTAACTGAAAAGAGTGGGAATAAGAGAGGGAGGAGATGTACAATTTGGGACATGCTCAATCGGAACTGCCCCAAATGATGGAGTTAGAAACAGCCCAGGGAATTCCAATACAATCCCATCAAGGTAGCATGTACCAAGGCCATCTCACTAGTCCAAGTGATCAATTTCAGTTCACAATTGATCACACTGATAGGTCTAAGAATCAAAGGGATCACACAAACAAGACTAGTGTCTGCTAATACTAACTGATAGAATCAAAAAGGGAGAGAATGATCCAACATAGGAAGCAAGATACACAGCAGACTCATAGAATGACAGATGTCCTAAATAGCACTCTGGCCTCAGTATCAGCCCTTAAAGCATTCAGATCTGGCTCAAGAGCCCATGAGAATATTCTAGGCATGGAAAGCCAAGACACTCTGGAAAAAAAAGAAGACCTAAATGAAAGATCTCTGTGAGTGAGATCCCAGTGGAATGAATGGGGCCATCAAAGAAGGAGGTACTTTTCTCTGAAGGGAGGAGAGAACCTCCACTTTGACTATGACCCTGTCGGAATAAGATTGAAGTTGGCGAACCCTAAAGGCTTCCATAGCCTTGGCAACTCATGACTAGAGCCTAGGGAGATTACTGAGGCCATAAACAAGAGTGTCAAATTGTTAAATCAACTTCAGGAGTCACTGTGTACTTACTCCTCATGTGGGATCTGTCCTTAATGTGTTGTTCAATGTGAAGTAATGCTATAACTAGCACTGAAACAGTATTTTACACTTTGTGTTTCTGTGTGGGTGCAAACTGATGAAATCTTTACTTAGTATATACTGAATCAATCTTCTGTATATAGATAATTAAAAATGAAAAAAAAAATCTTGGTGTTAAATTGGAAATTGCCTAGAAAATTAATCAATTTTTTAAAAAAATATATCATGTAGGATCTCTGTCCTTAATGTGCTATACATTGTGAATTAATACTATAACTAGTACTCCAACAGTATTTTTCACTTTGTGTTGCTATGTGAGGGCAAACTGTTGAAATCTTTACTTAATATATAGTAAACTGATCTTCTGTATATAAAGAGAATTGAAAATGAATCTTGATGTGAAGCAAGGGGAGAGGGAGTGGGAAAGGGGAGGGTTGCCGGGGAGGGGGGAAGTTATGGGGGGGGGAAGCCATTGTAATCTATAAGCTGTATTTTGGAAATTTATATTCTTTAAATAAAAGCGTTATAAAAAAAAGATTAAAGTGATAAGTACATATTCAACAGCTGTGACTTAAATCTGTTATATATGTTGTTTGTATTTTCTTTATAGATGTGACCTTACAGATATACTGATATATTTTGAAATATCAGAAAAATCACAACTAGTTCATAACTTGAGATAAAATTCTTTGTACATCTGAGTCCATGGGCAAGGAAGTATAAAACATAAAATTCACTTTCTAGTAAGCCTAGATTTTTTCTAACATTATTTTCCCATAATATGTGTGAAGAATTATAACAAAATCTGGGGACTTATATTCACTGAGTAGAGAAACTCTTAAATACCTTGTCTTATGTAGCTATTATTAGTGTTGAGATTAACACTTTGTGGAAAATCATAAATTATTTCTTGACTACAGAAATAATATTACATTAATTAATGCACAAGGTTAAATCATAAAGAAAATCTAAAGAAAATCTATAAAATTAAGCCAAGTTCATTAGAAAAACTGAGAAAACAGGAAGATTTTAAAATAAGCTAAAATCACCTGTATATTTTCCTGTTTTAAATTATACAAACATGCAAACATTTAATTGAGTTTATATGTAGATGATGATAATTAAAGTCCTGGTTTTTGTTATTTACATTTTAATGAATCTTGGTGCAGTCCTGTTTAGTGCTGCAGAGGGTTAAGGAACTGCTTGTGATGCTGGTATTCCATTGATTGTTCTGTTTTGAACCCTGGCTGCTCAACTTCCAATCCAGCTCCCTGGTAACATGCCTGGGAAAGCAGCAGAGGATGGCCCAAGTGCTTGGGTGCCTGCAACCCATACAGGAGACCTGGAGGGAGTCTCGGATTCCTGGTTTCAGCCTGTCCCAATATGAACTTGCTGTTACAGCATTTGGGGAGTAAACCAACTCTCTCTGTCTTTCCCTGTGTCTCTCCTTCTCTCTCTGATGGTCTGTCCATCAAATAAGTAAATAATATATTTTTTAAAAATTTATGAATCTTTTCCCATTCACCAAAGGAAATTTTTAAACTGTGATGGAGAGGGAGGGGGCTAGAACACATGAGCATGAATCAACCCCGCCTTTTATTATCTGTCCATCTTTTGACACTAAGTTGAGCTCTCTGTGTGCCAATTTGCCTAACTCAAAAGTGGTAATAGCTATAGGCTTGATCTCATGATATTTTTGCAGATTGAATAAAATAATAAATGTCAAAGTATTAGATCAAACCTGGTATTGAAAACACATTTGCCATTACATGGATAAATGCTAAAAGGCTTTCAAAAACTGAATAGTGTTTTTTTGCTTTAGTAAGACCTTGAGGTGGACTTGGAGACCTGGTCTCTGAGGCCAGATTGACACTGGGCCTAGTTATACTCCGAGGCTACTGGAATTGGCCTGGTAGTGGTGGGGGCCCTGAGACCAAGTGTTGCTAGGGAGTCCTAAAGCATAGGTGTGTGGCTTGTAGACTTACAATGAACATAACAGTTCAATGCAGATTCCTTGGATAGGGGTGGAGGCAGTGGCTGTCTTTGACTATTCTCTTTTAATGAGTGATTAAATGAGTCAGTCTTTTGCCATATGGTGGAGCCCATACCTTCAATGTGTGCCTACCGGGCAAGAAATGGATGTTCTTATTTTGGGGAGATGGAAAAAAAAGAGATTCTAAGAGGTTAAATGGGGATGATTTTTGCAACTCAGTTATAGACTGGGTGCATTCACCTAGGCACTGCCTCCCTCAATCAAAAATATCTCCTCCTGCCAAATACCCTATGTGATCTGGACCTGCATTTTTAATCCCAAGATCACCAATGACCTGTTTCCAAAATCCTGGAATGTATACTGTTCAATATTAGTGAATTTGGTTTAAACCCACTAAATTCCATTATTCTGCCTTCTTTGGGAATGAAAAAGATCCAGGCTTGGTTTGATATATGTATCCCCATTTTTTTTCTTCTGACCTTCTGGTTAGTCTAGTCTCAAATTACACTAGCATATACACTCCACAAAGGCAGGGACTAAGTCTGTTTAGTTCTGAATTATGACTCTAATTCATCTTTAGGAACTAATATTGTTAAGAAAAGCGAGGCAGATCGGTGCCTCCACACACTGGGCACCAAAATATTAGGAAGAGAACCAGGACAGAGAGGAGGCAGGGTACAAATCTACAGCCAGACTCAATGTATTCAGAGAAAATAAATCTGCTGAGATGGATGACCAACTGCCTGCATGCACAGACTGGACCAAGGGCCTCAACCCCAGGGGATGGGCCTGTTTATATCTTATGTGTACTAGAGGTGGAGGTGGGGGTAGGGAGCAGCAGATAGAGGTGAATTCCTCCATACTGGTCTTTCAAGTGGCTGCTGGGCCTCTATCTCTAAGCCTGGAGAACAATGCAGGGGTGGGATATAAAGACAATAGGGTGTGAGACCAAACTGAGATTCAGGAACAAGGAATAAATCTGGGCAATGAGCAAGAATGGCTGAGGCTTATGTCTTTGTTCCATCAATCCTGACTCTGAGTATAGATAAGGAGACAAGGTGCCGATTTCATTCTGGCTACTTCCTGCTGATACAAGAGGTAGATGAGGAGTGAAGATTTGAGTGAGGATCTATACTCAGGATAGGATTGACTGAAGAAGAAGAGCAGTTTTGTGTTGCTCCTGAGAGATGGCTTGAGATATAGCAGTTATTCATTCGTGCAGGAACCTTTCGAATAAGTTAATTATACATGGCAGAAATAGGAACATTATGATTACAAGGACAAAAGGAGATACTAGTGACATTGCACGTGGTGGAAAAGTGGCCAAAATGAGGCAGAGTTAACTTGTGAATACATCTCAGTAGTGCATCTTTTTATATATTCAATACCATCTCTTACAACACCTGATTTATTGATGTAAAAGCAACATTCTTCACCCAAAAAGAGGCAAAGTTCTCCTCTCTCAGTTGCGAGGAGATTAGTGCCAAAGTGGTTCTGGAGAATTACTGTTGCCAATGAATCCACCTGATCCTGGAGGTGAGACAGTCGCTGTGCTAGGCCATTTATTTATTTATTTATTTATTTTGAGACTGAGGGATAAACCTTCAATTTTATTTGCCTTGTCTTTTGAAATAGCTAGTCCAGTCATTCCTGTTTTGATTCCTATCAAGATACTCCTAGAGATTATCAAGGGATTGAGTCTGAAATCCCTCTTGACACAGTAGGTTAAAGGAATAGAAAATAGAGATTGATCTTGGGGACAAAGGAGTAAATAGGAAGGCAAGTGTACAAGTCCCTGTCCACTTGGTGGAGAGGCATTTATACTGCACAAAGAAAGACTGCCCCTGTTTCTGGTCCTATCCATGCAATCATATGGTAAGAGATAATCTTTATGCTTTCATGTGGCAGGGGAGTAAATGACGTTGCAACCACTATTTTTGGATGTGAGGAGTAGTGGTGGTAGTAAGGGTGAGCCTGGGAGAGTGACAACTAAGTCCACAGGTGTCATGGGGTAATGAACCCACATTATGGGAAGAAGAAAAGAAAGCACGCATGATGCACAAAGGGGCTTAACCAAGGTCATAGCAAAAATGTCTTGGATGGGTATAACAGATGAATCCTCCAGTGTTATTTCCCTATGCAATACTGGTGTTTCTTCCTCTAGCCATGCTGGCATTTCTTTCTGGAATTCCAGAAGAGATATATGTCCTGGAGTTCCGCCAGGGAGTTTCTAGTCCCTGTAATATAAACAAGTCCATGGTCCTTTTCCCAGAGCTTGGTGAGGGTAGGGAGGGCTTGACAGCACTCAGAGGAGGAGTGTGTGCAGATCCAACATGAAAAGACATTGGGATTATCTCCAAAAAACAGGCTAGAGGAAATGTTAATGAGAGGTATGTAAGAATTTTGGGAGGAAATGTGGGGGATTAGAGTCATGATAGGGGACCAGGTTAGAAAGGAAATAGCAGAAGAACTTGGATGTGAGATGGTAATATAGATTGAAAATACCAGTGGCTGAGAAAGTCTTGCAACCCACAAGAGGACTGGATTTGTAAGGGTTGATGAAGGGTAGCTTTTGGGTCTCAGTTATGGTAAGGACTGCCATGGCCAGGACCCTTAGGCATGGAGACCAGCTTTGATGAATCCCATCTAATTGTTTGAGAAATAGGCTACAGGTATAATGGAGTTTATAGCCTTTTGGGCCAGGAGACTGAGTGTTTGCCCCTTAGAATGGAATGGTTTAAGTGGGTTAGGAAGGCTCAGGGCAGGTGTTTGTAGAAGAGCTTTCTTTGGGGTTTGAAATGGCATCTCTAGGAAGGAAGTGCCTTGCAAGGGCTCATCTGGATCACCATTGGAGACTTCACAGAGAGATTTAGCAATAACAGAAAAGTTTGAAATCCAGATGTAAAAATATCCCACGAGTCCCAAGAAAGAGAGGAGGTCACACTCAGTATGTGGGAAAGAAAGTGAGTGTATTGCCTGTTTTTGGGCTGGAGGAATTGTGCAAGTGTCCTACATCACAAAAAATCCCAAGAAAGTGACAGAAGTGGAAATTAGCTGAGCCTTATTTTGAGATACCCTATATACCCTTTTTCAGCTAGAAAGTTCAAAAGACTAGTGGTACGCTGAAGACAGGTCTCTCAAGAGGTGCTACATTGTAGATCATCAACATATTGAAGAAGGGTGCTGGGAAAATGTAAATCGAAGCTAGATCTGCCTAGAGAGCTTGTCCAGAAAAGTGTTCACTGTTCCCAAAACCTTGGGGCAACACTGTCCAAGTGAGCTGTTGAGTAAGGTAAGTTTCAGGGTCGGACCAGGTTGGGAAGATGTGTCGGGAGAAACTGTGAAGAAGGCATCCTTCAGGTCCAGGCCAGAAAACAAAGAATTTGTAGGGTGTATGTGGTAAAGGAGAGTGTAACAGTTGGGCACCACAGGGTAAGTGGAATGGTCAGCAGCATTAATATGTTGGAAGTCCTGTACTAGGAAACAAGAGCCATCCAGTTTTTCTGACCAGAAGTATAGGTGTGTTATGGGGAAAGTGAGTGGGAATGAGTATGTTAGCTCAGAGAAGGCCATCTATAATAGGTTTTAGACCCCTATGGCTTCCTGGACTTAAAGGATATTGGAGAACAGCAATAATTTTGTAAGATCTTTTACTTTTTTTTTTTTAGACAGGCAGAGTTTAGGCAGTGAGAGAGAGAGACAGAGAGAAAGGTCTTCCTTCCACTGGTTCACTCCCCAAATGGCCGCTACAGTTGGTGCGCTGCGCTGATCCGAAGCCAGGAGCCAGGTGCTTCCTCTTGGTCTCTCATGTGGGTGCAGGGCCCAAGCACTTGGGCCATCCTCTACTGTCTTCCCGGGCCACAGCAGAGAGCTGGACTGGAAGAGGAGCGACCAGGCCAGAATCCGGCACCCTGACCAGGACCAGAACCCAGGGTGCCGGTGCTACAGACAGAGGATTAGCCTAGTGAGCCACGGCGCCAGCCAAATTTTGTAAGATCTTTTAGAGAGATGTGAACAGAGGTATTTGTGGGTGGCAATTACTGGGTGGGATGTATCCAACACTAGAGGATTAACCAAGGGAAGGGAGGGAGTATGGGGTAGAGAGGTGGGGAGAGGAAATTTCATAATATGAAGTATAAAAGTTTGTACTTTATCCCTGGTGGGAGTGGAGATAGATGCTCCCAGGAGATGGGGAAGGTCTCTGCCTAAAAGGAGGGTGGGCAGTTAGGAAGGATGAGAAAGGAATGCAAGAGAGTAATATCTCCAAAGTAGCATATTACTCCAAGGGAGGGGCGTTATTAGGCCTCTCTATTAGAACTTTCATGCCAATAACAGAGACTGAGGAAGGAAGGAGTGGACTGCAATATTGATTTAAAACAGATAAACTAGCCCCAGTGCATACCAAGAAAGAAACTCACTTGCCAGACCCTGTCCCTAATACCCTTGGTTCTCTGGACTCATTTGTGATGGGGGTTGTGGAACACAGGCCTCTTCATTCTGCTAAGTTTAATAGAGATGTCCTGTGCCAGAGGTGCTTGAGCAGAGGGCTATTCCAGAAAGAATGGTTTCCCACCCTAGGGCAGTCCATCTTCCAGTGAAACTCATTGTCCACACCTGGGACATGAGGTAGAAGGAAACCTAGGGTTAGGGCAGCTCCTAGCCCATTGTCCAGTAATGTCACACTTAATACAGGCTCCAGGAGGGCTAGAGCCTTGAGCTGAGGTGGACTTTGAGTTGGAGCAGCTCTTGGCCAAGGACGCAGCACTGCCACATCGACAACAGGGCCCCGAGGGGAGGCATTTGGCTTGTGATTGGGGTCTTGGTGGATTACAGAGGCAAGCATCTGAAACTTTAGTCTTCTATTTCCTCATCTCTATTGTTAAAAACACAAAAAGCTGCATCTATGAGGTCTCTCTCAGGGTATTGTGGACCATTTTGTAATTTTTTGGAGTTGTAGGAGATATCTGGAGCTAACTGGGGCATAAAGTAAGAATTTAAGAACAGATGTCCCTCTGGGAAATTGGGGCCAGTGTTAGTATACTGTGACGGGGGTGGGTTGAGGGGTCATCTGCAGGGTCAGGGTCACAGAAGGGATTAGATGAGGGAGGGAATGGTGGGGTGGAAAGCTTACAATGAGTTTTTTCTCCCTTGGGGAGAACTGGGTAAAGAGACTTGTGGCAAGAAGAGGATGAAGGGGTGGCAACTGCCCCTGCTGCCGGTGGGGTGGAAGAGGAGGGGCTAGAGAGAGAAGGATGGAGTGAGCAAAAAGCAGTGTTCCTGAGTCACTGGCTTCTCAGGTGGAGGGAAAGAAGCGAGGGGTGGGGAGGTAGAA
This sequence comes from Sylvilagus floridanus, assembly GCA_949820135.1. Lineage (NCBI taxonomy): Eukaryota > Metazoa > Chordata > Mammalia > Lagomorpha > Leporidae > Sylvilagus > Sylvilagus floridanus. The sequence goes on along the minus strand of OX463224.1, from coordinate 68,286,961 downwards.
AATTTAGGGGGAGGCTCCAGGCTTTCCTTCTCCATGAGAACTTGGAGTGAGGAAAATTGGCCTTGAAGGAAGAAAAAAGCCTGGACATAAGAGACCTCTGACTATTTGCCATTTTTCTATGTAAAACTATTATGGTCACAGAGAATTTGGAGATCAAATGTGCCGAATTCTGGCCATTTTGAGCCATTGTCTAATTCATATTGAAGCCAAATTTAAGTACGTAGGTTAATTAATTTCTCTTTCTTCCCTTTAGGCCCAGCTTGTGCCAGCTTTTTAAGAGGCAGGCCAAAGGGGAATCAGGTAAAATGAGAGAAATTTTGGAACCCGTGGATTAGGCAAAACACAGCTGAGGGAAGGGGGTCCTTTAACAGGGCATCCCCCAGGAAAGAATTACCCCAACCTGGAACCCAAGTTCTGAGTCCTCTAATAGGAGAGGATGAGAATCCCCACACTTAGACCAGCATCCCAGTTCTAAGCTGTGGCAGATGAGCATTTCCCTAAGCAAGGGGAACTGACTGAACACCCCAGCCCCTGTGAGGGGAGATGAACTGGCCTGACTGAACACCAAAGGGCCTAGAAGGTGGGATGAACCAGTCATGAGTGTCACACTAGCATGCTTGAGGCAACAGATGTCTCTCCTATCAACATGATGGGTCGAGAATCAGATCCAGTGTTGGATGCAGCGACAGGATCTGGCAAAGGGCTCTGGTTATATATTTGTTTGAGAAAATGAGAAAGTTCAAGTGGGAGTGAGAAAAATAACTAAGGCTGTTTTAAACTCCCATGGGAGGTTTTTGGAGGAGTGTCTCCCAGGCCTGTCCGAGCCACTCCAAGGAAGACAGCCAAGGGAATCCTGGAAGTTGCACCCTCCTCCCCCATCAAAGAGAAGCCAGGCCAGACATTTAAGTAGAAAGGGAGGTACTCTAGGATACTCTGTCGTGCTGTTGGAGTCCAGTTCTCACCTGGGTAAGTTCGAGCCTCACCAGAGTCTGGGGCTCTCACTCATCTACCAGGTTATTGCCATTTCCATGCATACACAGCCTCTCTTTTGAAAGGAAAAAGAAGACAGCATGGCACAGAGAGAAGGAGAGAGTTTGGAAAGTGAGAGAGTTCAGGAGGAGAAAGGGAACCACAGCTTTTACCCAAAAGCCAGATCCTTTGCTCCCCTAAACCCACTATATCCCATTATTCCTCCTTCTTTAGGCATGAAAAAGATCAAGGCTTGGGTTGATATATATTTTTTTCTTCTGATCATTTATTTTCTTCTGACCTTCTGCTTAATCTAGTCTCATATTATATTAACATATAAACTCCAGGAGGGCAGGTACTAGGTCTGTTTAGTTCTGAATTAATGACTCTAATTCTTGCTTGGGAACTGGTATATGGTTGGTACTTCAGAAGTGTTTTCTGAATCAGTTAAAAGTTTCTACCATAGCAACTCTCAAGTTCCATCTAAAGATCCATGAAGATACATTTTAAAGCTTGGGAGCAGGTGTTTGGCGGAGCAATGAAACCATTGGTTGAGACGCTTTCACCCCTACTGGAGTACCTGGGTTCCAGGGCCAGCTCTGCTCTGCTTTGCAGCTTCCTGCTAATGCAGCCCCTGGGAGGCAACACGTATGGCTCAAGTAGTTCCTGATACCCATGTGGGAGACCTGGATTAAGTTCCCAGTCCTGGCTTTCTCCAAATGCCCCTAGGCCATTGTAGGCATTGGGAGAGTGAAGTTTGACAAAACACTGTGGATGCCTCAAAACTGATATACACAGGCTTTCTTCCTTTTCTGTCTTTGATTTTTTTTTTAATTTTTGCTCCCACATATAAAGAATATGCAGTATTTGTCTTTCTTGGTCTGGTTCATTTCACTCCCCATGATATCTTCCAGTTCCAATCATTTTGCAGCAAATGATATTTTTTTTCCTTTTATGGTTGAAAAATATTAATGTATTAATATGTATATATATCACATTTTCTGTATCCATTCACTATGGTTGTTTTGATATTGTGGCTAATATGAACAGTCTGCTATATGCAAGGTAGTATAAATATATTTTTAACCACGTGTTCATGTCTTTTGGGTATATAGCTGATAGTGAGATTGTTGGATCATATGTTAATAATATTCACTCAATTTCTGTACTTGTCTGATTGGTAACAAACTGTTCTAATATGCACATCAGACTTCACACTACACATTGAATAGCACTAATCTAAAATGTGCTGGACTCCTTTCTTTCTCTAATCTGTACAAAACAAAACTAAGTTGAATGAACATTTTGTTTTTAATTCTTATTTCCACCTCTTTCCAATCTTTCCTGTTACATCAGCTTAATTCAAGCATATCACCTCTTAACTGATCTATTGGAAGAAAATTAAAATTAGTTTTCCCAATCAATCAGTCACAATGAGTGTGCTGCTAAAGAGAGTCCATTCATTTCCTGGTACCTTGAAGTTTTGCAGAGACTGATGGATTTTTTTCTGACCAATAAGATTCCAGCAAAATTAGCACATATCATTTCTAGTCAGGGTAATTAAGAGCAGCTTCAAGCTCTCCAAGTTCTCATATCCCCTTTGATAGTGACTGTGGAAACTGTTGATTAGATTTTAGAATCCAAATCATGAGATGGAAGATTTTGATATTTAAGTCAACATATGGAGAACAGCTGACTTGGAAAGCCATCTGAGAATTAAACTTTGTGGAAATAAAGCAATGAAATATCTTGGCAATCTGGTGTGTAGTGTGATTTAGTTTATCCTAACAGAATGTCATTCTCCATGTAGCCATCAAAATGGATTTTAAAAACATATTCCTGGGGCCGGCGCTGTAGCTCAGTAGATTAATCTTCCACTTGTGGTGCCGGCATCCCATATGGGCGCCAGTTCTAGTCCCAGCTGCTCCTCTTCCAATCCAACTCTCTGCTATGGCCTGGGAAAGCAGTAGAAGATGGCCCTAGTCCTTGGGCCCCTGCATGCATGTGGGAGACCTGAAGAATCTCTTGGTTCCTGGCTTCTGATCGGCGCCGCTCTGGCTGTCACGGCCATTTGGGGAGTGAACCAGCAGACAGAAGATCTTTCTGTCTTTTCTTCTCACTGTCTGTAATTCTACCTCTCAAATAAATAAATCTTTTTTTAAAAAAAGTAAAATAAATTAAAAACATATTCCTGATATTGCCAATATATGTTTATTATCTTTTAACATCCTGCTATTACATGTAGATGATGGACTAAAAAATATTTACATATCACATAAGCTAGGAGCAGCCTCCCTCTCTACTTTTGTTTTTTTTATCTTTATTTATCTATTTGAAAACAAAAGAGACAGAGAGACCAGACTGATAGAGATCTCCCCTATGCTGTTTCACTCACCAAATGCTCATAGCAGCTGAGTCTGGGCCATGCAAGGCTGGGAGCTGACAGCTCAGCCTAAGCCTCCCACGTGGGTAGCAGGTATCACTCGAGCTATCAGCTGCTCCCTCCTAGATTGTACAATAACAAAAAGACTGAAACAAAGGCATTGTGATATGTGATATGGGGTGTGGACATTCCAAGTAGTGTCTTAACTGCTACGTCAAATCTACACCCTGCCTCTCTATTTTCCTTTTATGGCCACTGCCCAGTGAAAATTCTTCTTCAACTATGCTAAAGGACTTGTTCTTTCATGCTGTCTCCCTTCCCATGCTATCTAATTTATGTTTTTTAATCAATTGTTTTTCTTTTCTTTTTTTAATATTTATTTGTTTTATTTGAAAGTAAGAGTTACAAAGAAAGAGAAGGAAAGACACACACACAGAGAGAGAGAGAGAGAGAGAGAGAGAGAACGCGAGAGAGAGAGCTTCCATTTGCTGGTACACTACCCACATGGCAGCAGCCAGGGCTGGGCCAGACAAAAGCCAGGAGCCAGGAGTTTCATCTGGATCCCCAACGTGGGTTCAGGGACCGAAGGACTTGGGCTATCTTTGGCTATTCTCCCAGGTGCACTAGCAGGGAGCTGAATTTTAAGTGGAGCAGCTGGAACTGGAACCAGTGCCCATATGGGATGCTGACCTCACATGTAGTGGCTTAACCCAGTGCTCCACAATGCCAGCCCCTATTAAATTCTTTTACGATGTCATAATTAACTTCCCAGTTACTATTAAAGCAAGGTTGGTCAATTCTTGGTTCTGCCAGTCACTGTAACTAACACAATTGTGGTAACCCTATTCACACTTGATTTTGCTTTCAATTTTCTTAGGACCTACCTACTATATGATCTCTCAAATTAAATCTTTTCCAGATCAGAGAGTTACAAATTATTAGGATGTACAAATAGCAGAATTTACAATACTAACAATAGAAATAACAGACCTCCCAAGTCTGTTAAAGCAATGGGCTCAATAAAAGTGTATGTTAATTGAGAAAATTACAGAAAATATTAAAGTACTAGACATTATCAATTACAATATTACAAATACTTTTCAAATTGTCTGTAATCTTTGCTCCAAAGGCAGACTATCTTTCAGCCAGCTTCCTCAGAGCCCCCTTCACGTCCTTGTTCCTCAGGCTGTAAATGATGGGGTTCAACATTGAAGTCATAACGGAATAGAACACAGAGATGACCTTATCCTTTTGACTCATCATCTTGGAATTAGGTCTCATGTAGGCAAATATTCCTGAGCCATAGTAGAGAACCACAGCTGTGAGGTGGGAACCACAGGTGGAGAAGACCTTGAGCCTCCCCTCCCCAGATTGCATCTGGATCACAGTGGAGATGATATTCCAGTAGGAGACTAGGATGAGGGAGACAGGAGCTAGGAGTATAATCACACCCATAGAAAACAGGGCCATCTCAGCGCTGTAGGTGTCTGCAGAAGCCAGCTGTAAGAGAGCAGGTGGTTCACAGAAGTAGTGGTTAATTACATTCTGTCCCTGGTAGGGAAGACACAATGTAAATGCACTGTCCACTGCACACACAGATGCCCCACTGATCCAGGATACTACAGCCAACTGGATACAAACCCTCTGGGTCATGATAGTGGAGTAGTGCAGGGGCTTGCAGACAGCCAGGTATCGGTCATAGGACATCACTGCCAGCAGTGCACACTCTGTACACCCTGCTAGGAGGAAGACGACTATCTGTGTTGAACACCCAACAAAGGAAATGCTTTTCTTTTTCACAAGGAAATGGATCAACATCTGGGGTACAATGCTGGTAGAGAAACAGAGGTCAGCAAAGGACAAGTTTTTAAGAAAAAAGTACATGGGTGTGTGAAGTCGAGAGTCAATTTGGATAAGGATTATTATCAGCAGATTTCCAAATACAGAAATAAGGTAAATGATCAGGAAAACACAGAACAACACGATCTGGATCTTTGGATCTTGTGAAAGCCCCAGTAAGATAAATTCAGCTACAGAAGTTTGGTTTCCTTCTCCCATTGATGCTTATTCTTGTTTACCTGTCATCAGAAAGAAAACAGTCACATTCTGTCTCTGGTTTCACAAACTTCATAAACAAGTAGAATATCAGCAAGTTCCCCTTGATGAATTATTGGCTTCCATCCGCTTCCCACTAGGTAATGGTTGAGCAGCCAGGATGAGAAACAGCACTCCCATATGGGATGCCAGCGTCTCAAGTGGTGGCTTAACCTGCTGCACCACAAAACCAGCCCCCAACAAAATCTAATAACCATCCTTTATGAATTTCAACAGCACACTATGTAATGCATATTTTTATGCATATGGCCCTTTACAGGGTAATAAATCATTGAACTATAGCTTTTTCTTCCAGCAATCCTAGGTCTGCATGGCCCTCATGAAGAATACATGATCTAGGATAATAAGTTGAATACTGTAGACATTACTGCTGTTTAGTTGATTCCTTCACTCGTACTGCTTTCTGGCCTGCTTCCTGAGTCCTCTGTGAAAAAAAAAAAAAAAAAAAAAAGCTACCAGTGCCCAATCTCTTCCCTTAGGGTTTTGCTTTCAGGGAGATACTAAAAGACAAAGGCTGTATGGCTAAGTATAGCCTTCAGTGATGTGGTCTCAGCCAAGCCTGGTGATGACAACTATCTTCCGAATGCTCATTAGAGTATCTGCCTCCCGCCCCCCGTGTAGCATTTCAGTACCGAGTTCTATGCAAAGAGACTTAAAGACAATCCAAAAGGGGGAAAGGAAATCAGTGTTGAAGAGGAGAAGCTCGTGCTTTACAAACCTGCAGAAACTCTTGGAGATGTGTGGGCCCCCTGGCAATGCCTGCTCTCACGTTGGTGGACTGAGCTGAGGTGAATGCAGAACAGCAGGGCACTGATGAGGGGCACTGAGGACTGAGAGAAGGATGGAGGTCTGCAGGCTGAAAACTCAAATCCCATTAGGCATCCCTGCATTCTTCTTCTTAGATACCCAGATCAATTCTCTATCCTAACCCTTCGCAAACTATTTGTCTTAAAGATTCAAACCTAAATTCTCCTAGGGCTTGAACAGTGGATTTTCCTAAGAGGAAGTTATTAAAAATAAAGTCCTGAGAGCTGATGTAGTCCTGAGAGCTGATGTAATCAACGAATTCCCAGGAGTTCTCACCTCACAACATACCCTGAATCTTCTATGTTATGCTTGTAAACAAATACTGAGATGTTCAACCTCTATTTAAGAGAGAAAAAATAAAATGGACACAGAAGCAAAAAATTTAATAAGTCCATTACTAATGTGTCAATTTTCCATACAATCAGATCAGACTCTTGCTCTTTTATTGTCTTTCTTAACATCATAAATAACATTAAATTCTCCTTTGTTTTTAAGGGAATTTAGATAATTATATTAGTACTGTTCCTGTTAGTATTGGTCATGCTATCCAAATATCTTTAAAAAGTATGCATAGATGAATGTTTTGTATTCATTTAATGGAACACCACTAAGCAGAAAAAAAGAATAAACTAATGATAAGTGCAATAAGATGCTTGGATCTTAAACACAGTGTGCTGAACAAAAGAACTATCACAAAAGAGTTCATAACTGTGATTACATTTCTATGAAATTATGAATCAGTAGGTACTTGGGGATCAGCAAAAGACATAAGGGAATTATCTCATGCAAGAGAAATATGTCCTAATTGTGCAGTTAGTTATAGAGGTTCATATATTTGTCAAAATTAATTTAACTGTAGGTTTTAAATTTTTATTTTATTTGAAATTTATTATACTTAAAATTTATTTTCAGAAATTCAATATTTGTACCAATTTTAAGAAAAAGGAAATTCAGAAATAAGATTGTAGGAATATCAACTCATTAGAAATTCATTCAATGAATCATTTATATCAAAGAAATTAAAGAAGAAAGATTGAAAACATGAGTATAGATTTCTATAACATGTCATTAATGTGTGGAATTTTATTAACAGAAAACATTTAATTCATTGTGGAACCTTTTAAAATATTAATTATGTGATATTAATCAACCTAAAATATTTGTGTAATCCAAAAAATCATATGTAATTTGATCTTAAAATATCAAAAACAAGATGTGAACGGAAGGGGAGAAGGAGTTGGAAAGGGGAGGGTTGCGGGTGGGAGGGAAGTTATGGGGGGGAAGCCATTGTAATCTATAAGCTGTATTTTGTAAATTTATATTCTTTAAATAAAAGCGTTATAAAAAAAATAAAGACTAAAGGTTTGAGACTAAAAACAAAAAAAAATATCAAAAACAAAAGTCTGAATATGATCATTTTTATTTAGATGATAGGTGGATGCTATTAAAACAGCTCAAAAAATTTTATAGTAAAATAAGGAATTTGAATCTTTCTCTTCGAAGGACAGATGGTTATACTGTTTTTTGGCATTCACCTTCTTATGTTACTACATGCGAAGCCCTATGACCTGCTCTGGATTCTGGGAGATTACCTTTAAGGAATACTGGGCACCTTTGTTAGCTAGCTTCCAAATGAATGTAGGCAATGAGAAGATCAGGTAGCACACAAGATAGCAAAAGTAGAGGTGGAGGAAGAGTTTTGTTTCCCTGTGTACTCCCTGCCTGGATCCTGTACACTGATAATGTCAGTGGTACTTGTGCAGCTACACCGCTTGCAGGATATTCTTTCTCCAGACAGCTACCTCTCTTGAATATACTGCACATCCTTTCATCTCTTCTCCCTTCAGCTTGCTTGTCTCTGAGTGTCTCAGTATTCTGTGGTAGTGTCCTCTCCTTTCAGCAGTCCTTTCATTAAAGTTTGAAGAAAAATATGTTTTATGTTGGATTGTTAACCGGTACAATAGTATTCTGATATGACTTAAAAGTGAAATAAATATTTTAAATAATCAGTAAAACAGACCAGTTTTGAAAATAAATATTTGTGCTTACATATGAGTTTTAGAGCTAAAACAATGTGTACTCTGCATAAAAATTCTTACACCTTCATACTAAAATTTTGAAAATAGAACTTTCCAAAGAATTAGCAAGTTGCCCAATGAAGACTATCAGTGGATTTCACACCACTTTGTTTAAAGCAATGCAAAATTTGAAAGTTAATCAAGTATCAGAATAAATTACAGAGTTGAAATTGTGCCTCCTTCTAAGATGTTGAAATATGGAAAGAATATACAGTCCATCATCATCACAATAAAAACTTATAAATTATAATGTTATAAGCCAGTCAGAGGGATGAGGTCATGCAAGAAACAAGTAGCCATATAGTGCATAAAAATTGAGAACTCCAAGAAGAGACCAATCAAGAGCAACAATGGCAGAATGTAAAAGTACAACAAATGTTAAAGGGGGTTCTTCAAGTAGAATGAACATGAAACCAAACAGAAATTCTTGTCTACACAAAGAAATGAGAGCATCAGAAAATTTTAAAACAAAGGTAAAGTTATAACTGACATTTTATTAGTACTAACACTAAAACATAATTGAATACCTAGAGAAAGACAGTTATAATATGTTTCTGTTTGTAGCCCATGAACAATAAAATTTTGACAAGAATATCACAGAAGATTATTAGAAATAATTCAAAACTATACAACACAAGTGATTTAATATTATTATATGTAAATAATAAGCCAATATGAGATGTAAAATAGAATCATAAAAATTTCTCAATCCAAATGAATGCAGGAAAGGAGGAAAGAGGAATGAAGAACAGATAAAACAAAAAACAATAAGCAAAATGATCTTTTTAATCTAATCACAGCAAATGTTTATTACATGTGAATGATCCAAGCAAAGTAAAATTCAAAAGTTGTCAGACTGGATGAAACACAATACGAAATTATATATAATGACCACAAAAATCCATTTTAAATATAAAGATATGTTAAAAGTAAAATGACAGGAAGAAAACATACACCACACAGACATCATTATAAAGGCTATATTAATATCAAGGTTTGGGATATCTAAATGGAATTTGGAACAAAGAATATTAACAAGCATGAAAAATGGTATTATACCAAGAGAAAAGGGGCAAATATTTGAGAAGCAATAAGAATCCTAAATGTGTATTCACCTAACAACACAGCATCATAATACATGAGCAAAAACTGATAGAACTCACAAGAGAAGCAAACAACACTACAGTGCAAGACTTTTCCACAGAGTTTAAAATAACTGACAAAATTATAAGATAGAAAATCAGTGAAACTGTAGAAGACTGAAAATCCCTATGAATATCTTCAGTTGATTGACTTTTATAGAGCATTCCTTTCAACAACAGAATATATATTATTTTCTAATACATATAAAATAGTCCCTTAAATAGACCATAATCTGGATCAAACAACAAGCCTCCAAGTTTAAAAGATTTAGAATAACACAAAGTCTAATCCTTATTTATTGTTGGGAGCCACTGTGCTGGTTTCCCTGTGTAGGCTTTTGTTAAATTCACCTTCAACTGTGTTCCTGTAAGGAGGATTCACTAGAGAATTCCATTTGTACAGTTCATTGATATGGTTAGCACTTCATAAACAAAGTTTTAGACAAGTCAGGGTCAGTCTTGGCTTGTGGAATTCCTGGGGGGAGAAAAGGTCACTATGCTCTAGGAGAATGATCAAAACAAGGGCACTCCACTGAAATTAACTATGTTATGACTGTGTTACAAAAAGCCTGATAAGTTGCTTGCGTGTGTGTTGTTGACTTCTGTATTGCCTTGAGTTGCAGCTGGTTATGTATAAAATATCACTGAAATGCTGGAATAAACGAGACCTTGATCAGAGTACTGTCTTGGTCTCCCTTCTCGTGTCTGGTTTGTCTCCCCATTCAGGTCTGCCCTCCTCATGTTCCAGTTGACTACCCTGCGGGCCGGGGCAATTTATAATGAAATTAAACTAGAAATCAGTATTAAAGAGATAACTGGAAAATCCTCAAATATTTGGAAAGTAAACAATGTAAATCTAAATAACCCACAGTATATAAAGAGGAGCAAAAAGTAAATCAAAAGGGACATAAAAAGTGTTAAATTGAAACAAAAATATGGAATTTTGTGAGATGCCACAAAAGCAGTATTTAGAGCTAAATTTAGAGCATCAAATTTCTGTAGGACTAGAACAGAGGTAAGATCTCAAATCAGTGATCTCAACTTGCAACTTAAAAAAAGATAGAAGAACAAATTAGGGGCCGGCACTGTAGCACAGCGGGAACAGCTGCTGCCTTCAGTGCTGGTATCTCATATGGGCACTGATTTGAATCCCAGCTGCTCCACTTTTGATCCAGCTCTCTGCTGGGGTCTAGAAAGCAGTAGAAGATGGCACAAGTCCTTGGGTCCCTGCAACCACATGGGAGATCTGGAAGAAGCTCCTGGCTCCTGACTTCAGATCCAGTCATCTCTGGCCATTGCAGCTATCTGGGGAGTGAACTGGTGGATGGAAGAGCTCGCTCTCTCTCTCTCTGCCTTTGCCTCTGCCTCTCTGTAGCTCTGCCTTTCAAATAAATAAATAAATCTTTAAAAACTTTTAAAAAGAGCAAATCAAATTCAAAGTAAGCATAAGAAAAGAAACAATAAATATTATATATAAACATCTAGATAGAAAATTCAAAATAAAAAGCATAGAAGTCATAAATTACCAGTGTCAGGAATGAGAGAGGTAATACCAATTCAGAGAATATAGCTATAAAGACTAATAAGGAAATATTACAAAAAACACTATGCCAATAAATTCAGCAATTAAGCTCATATGGACACATTTTTGAAAAACCCAAACTCTACCCCTCTCCCAAGAAAATATGAGTCTCAATATTCAACTTAAATAGTCTTGTATTCATGACAATTTATCCCAAAGGATTTGTGATGACTCTCAGGGTCACCTACAGGGCAAAATGACAACTATGACCAAGATGGGGCAGGGGTCGGGTGAAAGGGGAGAAAGTGTGTGTCAAGCTAGATTCTTACTCTTGGAAACATTATTAACTAACTTTTAGCTCTTTTTAGAATAATCCAGGAAAGACCTCTTAGGAAGCTATTGCAATGATAAAAGTTAAAAATGACGGGTGACATAAAACAGAGTAGAAGCTGTGGAAGCAGTAATTGCAATTCTCCCAAATTTCACGACCATTAATTTTTTAAAAAGATGTATTTATTTATTAGAAAGAGTTACACACAGAGAGAGGAGGGGCAGAGAGAGAGAGAGAGAAAGGTCTTCTATCCACTGGCTCACTCCCCAGGTGGCTGCAACAGAGTTTCTTCCAGGTCTCCCATGCAGGTGCAGGAGCCCAAGGACTTGGGCCATCTTCTACTGCTTTCCCAGGCCACAGCAGAGAGCTGGATCAGAAATGGAGCAGCCAGGTCTCTCACTGGCGCCCATATGGGATGCTGGCGCTTCAGGCCAGGGTGTTAACCTGCTGTGCCCACAGCACCAGCCCCCACAACCATGAATGTCTAAGTGTTTCTGTATGCCTGTGACTTGGAGGGTGGGGCAGCAAGAGAGAAAAACAACTGCACTTGGAGAGAGCAGCAGCAAGTTTGTCCTAGGTGAGAGAAGGATTTCACTTTAGGGAAGATGGGATACTGCATAGATAAGCAATGAAACATCAAGGGAAATTTGTTTTGATGCAGCCAGCACCAGAAGTGATTGCTTCCTCACAAATCTGGAATCACCCACTTGTTGCTTCTGTTCAATTTGTCTCCTCAAAAATCAGGCCTGGTTAAGTGGCTTATAGCACTGCAGAATGCATTTTCTTCTCCTTGCTGTTTTCTTCAATTTCAAAATAAAAGGAGGTAGAAAAGCAATACTATGGAGCTCTGCAGGACAGGAAGAAGAGGGCAAAGGTTCTTCTCTGATAACAAAATAATCTTCAGGAAAAAGAAATTTGCTCTGAAAAATGAGATTGTATTAAAAAGAAGAAAGACTTCAGAGCTTCATCTGAGGCCACAAACAATGCCACTTTATACGTTGGGTTTCCTGGAAACTTTAAGATCTCAGAACTGAGCCTTTCATGGACTATACAGGTGCAAAAAGTTATGAAGAGCTATGAAACGAAGCCATTAAAAACTGAGTCCACTCCTCCAAGCCCAAGCTCAGGCTGAGGAATATCAAGGTCCCAGGTTGCTACTTCTTTTGTGGGTGTGAGGTAGGAAGTGACTGTTTGTTTATGAGAAACAAAAAGCCCTCCTAGAATTCTTAAGGTGCCAAGAAGTTCAAAGTTTTCGTTATCAGAATGAGAAAGTATCACAGCCCTGGTACCCAGCAAGTTTTGGCAAGCTTAAAGAAGCTTTCCTTGGAAATCACCGATGCCACAGAGCAGCTGCAGCCTGCATAAATATGAACCAAGTTGAGTCAGCTCTAGCACACGCATATACATGAACACACACATACACAGCACACACATACACACAGAGTGCTGTAGTTGCTGAGAAATGGGTGGTAGAAGTATAATGGGGATTGAGAGAGAGGTCTGTGCAGGGAAACCTGCAGACACCCAAAATATTCATCAGAACTCTGTCTTCTTTTGTCCTTGTTCATTTATAAGAAATCTCTACTTTCGTATCTCACATAAAGAAACTCAATGCAGGCGAAAGAAACTCCAGATGTACGAGAGAATGTCCTGTATACCTTCTCAGGATGAGCAATGGTTGGTGATACAGGAAAGGGCAATACACCATCCGACATGATAGTGAGCACTGCCTGGATCATTAGTCTGTTCACTTAGAGAGATCTTTATCAAACCAGCAAGACTGGTGCTCTACACTCAAAGCACTAAATCTCAAAGTTGTGACCATTGAAATTTATGGAATGTTCAAGTCAACCAGCTTGCTAAAAAGAACCACTCTCCATCTGCTGTTTCCAATACTGTGAAACATAACAGCTTAAATTCACAGTTGATAAAAACCCTCAAAACTCACCTGTGTGTCAGCTATGAGATTGTTGTTACTCGCTATAGAGTTAACTGGTCCTAGTACAATAGTTGTGGCTCTTCTCAGTTTTTTTAAAAAAATGTAAGGACACTAATCACAGAATTGTAAGCTTTTCCCATTTTTCTCTGACTTTTAAAGGAAGTAGTGATTCAGAATTTTAGGTCAGAAACCAGTCTGCCTAATGTGAATCACAGCCCTGCCGGGTCCTAGCCTTTTGCATTCATACAATTTTCTTTTTTTTTTTATTTTTTTTATTTTTTTTTTTTTATATAAAGCTTTTATTTAAAGAATATAAATTTCTAAAGAACAGCTTATGGATTACAATGGCTCCCCCCCCACAACTTCTCTCCCTCCCCCTACCCTCCCCTTTCCCGCTCCCTCTCCCCTTCTGTTCACATCAAGATTCATTTTCAATTCTCTTTATACACAGAAGATCAATTTAGTACATATTACGTAAAGATTTCAATGGTTTGCCCTCGCATAGAGACACAAAATGATAATACTGTTGGAGTACTAGTTATAGTATTAATTCACAATGTACAGCACATTAAGGACAGAGATCCTACATGATTTTTTAAAAAAAAAATGATTAATTGTCTATGCAATTTCCAGTTTAACACCAAGATTTTTTAATCATTTGCAATTATCTTTATATAAAGAAGATCGATTCAATATATACTATGTAAAGATTTCATCAGTTTGCACCCACTCAGAAACACAAAGTGTAAAAATACTGTTTCAGTACTAGTAATAGCTACAATTTTCTTAAACTTCCTACAACCTGGTTTCCTCATTTCCAAAGTGATGCTATTAATAGTTTCCACATTGTTGAACTATTGCAATAAAAGGAATTATCTACACAAAGTCCTTAGAACAGACATTAACACATCAAAATTGTTAGTAAATGATAGTCTATGTTATATTATTGCAATTATCATTATCATACATTGAAGGGGATTTGCTGTCTACTAAGAAAATGGGATATGCCCTTACTTCATGTACTCTTAACACAATTCTGAACCTACTTGAGGTATCCAGGCCCTAGAATGCCACTTCACATTATCAGTGCCTTCCAGTGTTCACATCATTCCACACTGTATTAAGATTGGAACAGCTTGAACAATAGCATATAGTGTGAAGGTTATATGACTTCTGAGGCTAGATTGTACATGACCTTGCAGCTTTCACCGTGGCATATTTAAAAATCTTCTGTCTGGATCTCTGAGATGCCATGAAAAAATTCCAACTGTCCTGAAGTTGTCAGGCTAGGAAGTAGCCCAGGCTAGCCTATGTTGCGAAACCTCATGGAGGGAAGAGTGATGCCCAGTTAGCTCCTTCTGTTACAACCCTTATTTCTCCATGGCTATTCATTTTACAGCTTTTATATGGCATTAACCTTACACAGATTACAGATTAATGAACCAAATAAATGACTGGCTTTAGGCTTGGTTTGTTATGCAGCAATAAATAGCTGAAGCATCACTTTCCTCTCTTTTCTCCACCACCACTCCTGCCTCACCTTTCAATTCTTCTTATAGTCAATCTGGTTATGAAGGAAAAAAATCATTTAGTTTGCCTTAAATGGGCCTTAGAGGAAGCACAACATGTACAAAAGTAAGCAAATAAAATATACACAAATATAACTGGGTATTAGGTGTCTGGAACAAGGCCTTTAATCCCCATCTCAGCCATAAAGCACATTCTGTCCCATTCAACAATTGGCTGAACAATTCTAAAATTGTGTCTTAAGTTCCTGGTACCTCTATGTTAAAAAACTAAGGACTGTGACCAACATGCCAGTGATCAAATAAGGATGCAAGGTAGACATTAGCTTGTTTTTGTGTGGCTTACTAAATTGATGCACTAATGGGTGGTCATGAGTACTTCCCTGAAACTACTTAAAGATTTCAGAAGCAGAAAACAGTTAAGATCTGCTCTTTCATGATGCACATGTGTTTTCCCCTAATGTACTTTGATATCCTCTCTCAAAAATTTTCCTCCTTCTTTGTTGACTCAGTTTCTTCATTTCTGCAGCAAAAGTTGTGCTTGCAGACCATGGTGATCTCTGTAGGATTCTGTTATGTTCCAGGCTGGTTTCATTCTCCCTCTGTCTAGCAGTCTAGCCTTTCCCTTAACTCCCTCATTTGGAAGATGGTATCTCAGTTATGCTAGTTGTTCTATACTTGCCCCTCCAGATACATCCTCAGCCTGTATCTTTTCTTCTTTACACTATGGGAAGCTGACTTCTTTGGTCTGTATCAACCAAACAACTCAGAAAACTGGAAGGAAAGCAAAAAATAATGATGTAAAACACAAACCAAAGAACTGCAAGACAGATCTGGATTGCAGGAAAATTAGGGGTGATAGGTGAACAATATATGAGTATGGTAACATCAAACATAGAGAGAACTGGAGTAGGCAGGTCATGGCAGATTGGGTGTTAAGAACTTCACTTTGGAGATAGTAGGAAATAACCGAAGGGTTTCAAGCAAGGGGAATTTTCGAGTTATAACTGCTCCCTGAGAAACAAATGTGGAGCTGTTCTGGATGATAAGATACACAGTTTGATTATAGGAATGAGTGGTTCTACTCAAGAGTGCATGAGTCAAAATTTCTTAATTTTTTTTACATAGCACATAAACTCTGAATTCAAGCCTTAAGCTAGACGAACTCCAAAAACAATTTATCTCTTCTAGATGTATGCCAATGTCCCCAGATTTTACACAAAGCCAATGCATCAACGGGAACTATGCCTTGATCATTGGTCCCACAGATTTATGAAGAGATATTATCACTGTGATTATTTCGTAAAATGTTTACAAGATGGACGAAATATTTTTCAGGGTTATTTTTGATCCATATGACCAGAGTATCACACAAGATTTTCTCTTTAACAGGGTACTTAGTTCCTCTTTTGTGAGACCGCCACACATTTTTTACCTCCCTTTGTCTTCTCTCTGGGTAAATCTTTCTTGGTCTTGGAAAAATATTTCATAGGTCTTCATGACATTTCTATCTAGGGAAACTGTATCCTAAATCTGTATTAAAATATCAATTTTCTGCTCTATTTCATGCTCTCCCTGACACCACTATCACAGATGTAACACAGAAAAGAAATAGATTGGGAGGAAATACCAGAGAAAATAAGTTAATATCTCAAATTTTATTGAATCACATGCTCAGAGTAAAACTGGCCAGGATCTTTCCGATTAATGCTAATGCATTTGGAGGAGATCTGCCCATAGAACCCAGTGCTGCTGAGAACTGAACTCTGACTAGATGGGAGCAAAAATGTTCCAAAACACAGCAGAAGCAGAGGCCCTTTGGAGACCTGGGCAGCAGCTGAGTCTCTTGGTCTCCAGGGAGACAGAGCACTGATTAGACCTGTGGAGCTCTCTGCTTGGCAGGAGAAGGTAGGGAAGGCTCTAAGAATAGGGCCTTGTCACAGCAGGTCATGGAGGTAGTGTATCACCTAGCAAGTGTGTTATTACTCCTAACTAACCCAAAACCTAAGTTTTTATATGTGTAGTGAGCAACTTAGTTAGTTACTACATGGTCACAGTTCAAGATTGTTGAGCAAGGTCTGTTTCTACTCTCAATGACACCGAAATATCATCACTGATTTTCTTTTTAAGTCCTCAGGTAAACAAGGGGAATGATTTTAAGTGCTCAAAGTTAGGATGACGTCATTCTTGTCCTGAAATCTGTGTTATTTTTAAATTTTTTATTATATTTATTAATATAAAGATAACAGATTTTGTATCCCTGTTATTAATGAGGCCAACTTCAGAAATCTCTCTCCTTTAAAGATTTGCATGTGTTGTAACACAGCAGGTAGGGCTCCTGCCTGCGATGGTGCCATCCCATATGGGCATCAGTTTGAGATCTGGCTGCTCTACTTTCCATCCAGCTCCCTGCTAGTGGCCTGGGAAGGCAGTAGAAGATGAGTCAAGTGCTTGGGCCCCTGCACCCTCAAGGGGAATCTAGAAGAAGCTCCTGACTCCTGGCTTCAGCCTGGCCCAGCCCCAACCATTGTGAACATTTGGGGAGTGAACCAGTAGATAGATCTCTTTCTCTCTCTCCTTCTCTGTCTATAATTCTGCCTTTCAAATAAATTAATACATTTTTTTAAAAAAAGAAAGCACATTATTTCAACACACTCCATTAGTAAGGAACTCCTTTAGTAGGGTTCCCTACTATATATAAAATAATGGGTGACCTTTGTTAAGTACGTAATAAGGATCAAACACTATTTTAAGATATTTACTTGATTATTTTATCCGATTTTTGAAGGAACCCAAGCTGCAGAAGATGAATAGGCATGAGCTGGAAGTGCCTGTGGAACTGGTATCACCACAGCCCTCATTATTCAGTCACATCTTTTAATCAACAAACAGGTTCTTTCAGTTTACAAACTGGCTACAGAAAGAAAGGCAGATTTCTGTTTGATAGAACAGCCTCCACTCCCTGGTCTGAGTGACCTGGAGGAAGACCCAGGAGTCTTACTGGTGAGTATCCCCTTCCCTCGGGGGTCCACAGCGAAGTTAGCTTTCCCCATTCCCAAAGAGGGAGAGAAAAAATGTTCCTGAAAAAGTTCTGGGGCCTGATATCCTGTCTCTCTTCTATTGTTCAAGAAAGTATCCTTGTTCCCTGTCTCTGATTGCATTCTCTGAGTCAGACTCCTCTCTCTCTCTTGCTCCTTCTGTTCATATGAATATCAGTCTATCACTGTCTCTGCCTTACTCATTTCACTCTCTGCCCTTCTGTCTCTGTCTTCTTTGTCTTACAGTTGAGTAATGTCCTGCTTTAAGTACATTATTTAGGATTCTTTGCTCAAATTTAGGAACCTTGGAATAGTGACTTCATCAAGGACTCCAAGCCTGAACTATCCCTGATCACACGAATGCGTGCATAGGACACACAAACACCCGAATGCAACTGCATTTTGGGGGCAACATGGATCATAGAAAAGGTCTCTGGATAGGCTCAGAGATGGGATCAGACTCCTGGTTCAGCCATGAATATGTGACTTGGGCTAATCCAGTTCTCAGATTTCTTAAGGGGGGTGGGCTAGACAATATCCTTGGAGTAATTTTCACCAAAGTCAGAATCTCCTAAAGACTAAGCCAGAATTCATCTGTCTACCTTGCTAGAGCCTGGGCCCCTTTTTTAGCTATCATTGTTACTGAAATGAGGCAAACGTTCATGTTCTCATTGTGTTCCACTGTGCCTTTTACCTACATCTCAGTCCCATAATGCAGGTGTGAGTCAGGCTCTGCACCAATGTCCTGCACATGTACTGAGGACATGAGAAAGGGTCTTCATCTGTCTTTGAATCCTCAGCACACAGTACTTTGCTTATGCAGGACTTTTACAAATAACTTTCTATGTTCTTTTAAATTAATGAATTGATGAATAAATAACAATAATTTGCATCCTTGTTGTTCCTATACCTTTCTATGGAATAATTGCATACAAGCTTAATCGCATTTTGTGTATAGATGTTTGCCATTTTTCATAAATCCATCAGGTGTTAATTAACACCCCTGTTGCTGTAAAAGTTCAGGGAATTATCTGCTTGAGCTTGAGCTTACCAGTCATAAGTCAAACCTGTCCTTGAGCCAGTTTCACAGGGAACCAGTGAAAGAGGCATCATACACCTGTTAACTTACCAAGGACCTAAAGTCTCTCTTCCTTCACTCTCATGATATTTGACCTAAGTTACTACCTTACCACCTGCTGTTTGCAAGAAAAAAATTTTTAAACAGTCATCTCTGTTCTGGTCTGTTTAGTGGCTAACCCAGGTGTGTCTCATCATTCCTTAATGATTCTTTAATCACAGAGAAGCGCAGAACTGTTTTGACTGATTGCTATCTGCCCCAGCACCATAAAGTATATTTAGTAAATGCTTGTTTTAGAAGTGAATAGTATAAAAGTGAAATAAAATAAATTGAAAATTAGACTATTCCCCATTGGCAGAATCCACCAGTGTTCTCTGGAGCCTGAGAAGTGAAGGTGGTGGTTGGGCTTCTAGGGATCAGAGAAGAATCCATTCATCACGGTATGAAAACATTGTGTTTTGATATTTAACAACTGGAAGGATCATCCCACAGCCCACTGAATATCAGTTCTTCACATAAAGAGAATTTAGTTTAGCAATTTCCTCTCTTAACACATTTTCTGGGAGAGACCCTATTTATTTTTATGGGTTTGTGTGGTATCTTTATGTTGATGATTGCCTAATTTAAATCTTTAGCCCAAATATCCTCTTGGAACTCAGGACTATATATCTAGTTTAGTATGTTTCTCTACTACAATGTTTATGTTGTAGCTAAGATTGTAGAACCAAATTGTCATAGAATCATGGACAATTATACATCTGATTCATCATGTATAAAATATGAATATAAGAATATTTTATAGGGTTGTCATAAATTGAAATAATGCATGTGAGGCACTTAGAGGACAACACAAAATGTACATATTTACCATTATTTTATCAAACTCAATGTTTCAGAACTGAATGATTCATCTTCCTCTACCCTAAACTTGCCCTACTCTCTGAAGTCCTCCAACTCAGTATATCATTCAATCAGGTATAAATTTGGGAATCACCTTCAAGGCCTCCTACAATTACACTTACAGCAAAAATTAAAGTGCTCCACTTCTAGGCCCTTAAATAGTTTTGATTGTATTGCCTTTTTCTTTAATCTCTCCGAACACAATTTCTATTTTTGAGCCTCATCATCTCCTATTACAGCTAAACATTAGTCTTCTTTAATGATATTCTGCCAATGGAGTGGACAAAAATTACTCAAAAATACATAATACAGAAAGAAAAATTATGTTTACAGAGAGATTCTCTGAATCTCAAGGACCAGAAGCTCCCCAAGAAACAGGCATTAGGGATCTCAAATTTGTCTCATTCCCCACCTCCTCTTCCTGGAGACTTCTTTACTTCTTTTCTGAATGTTGGAGTATTACTCACCAGCCAAAGCTTGCTTTCTTGTCCATCCATAATTTCTTCTCAAACAGTCCCATACCTTCAAATACTAATGATCATGATCAATATCTCCAAACTAGAACCATCCCTTAAAAGCTATGTCCTTTTTAAGCCTCATTTCCATCTCCACTTACCTGCCTATTAGGTGCTACAAATTAATTATCAATTCCAATCTGATATCTAATAAACTTTCATCATCTCTACATGTCTCACCGTCATCAAACTCTTTGCTTGGGTCAAAATCATAGAAATTATTTTTTTTTCACGCACTGCATAATAAATTACCAAATGTCTCAGCAACATAAAACATTTACGTTTTATTTTTCAGTTTCCATGGGTCAGCAGTCTAGGGAATGGATTATGTGGATCCTCTGCTCAAGATTGTGAAGAACACAATTTAAGTGTCAGCTATACTGCCACTCTGATTTGGAGCTTCAGATCTTCTTCCAAGCTTATTTAGATTCCTAGAAGAATTCAGCTTTTACAGCTATATGACTGAGGTCTCCATTTTCTATCTGATTAAGTAAAATCATTCAGTAAAGACCCTCTTTTTCCAAGGAAGATTACAAAATCACAAAAGTGATGTCTGATCATATATATAGGTTGTGTTCACACTAAGGGGAAAAGATTGTGTAAGGTATGTAGTCTAAGAGGTAAGAATGTTGGGGGCAGGGTGGTGCATTTTAGAATAGTGCCAACTATATTATCTTGAGTTTGCATTTTACTTCATATCCCATAACCAAACCACCAATAATTCTGGTTAGCCATATCTATAAGATAAATTCTGAACATGGCCATTGCTCATTATTTTCCTTGCTAAAAGCATGGTTCAAGCCACCATTTTCTTTAGACCACTCCAACTACCTTGTAATTATAACCACTGCCTCTCCATGAGTAACCTCTATTCTCCATCTTCATGTAAGAGACAGAGACATCTCCCAAAGATCAACCAAACACATTGTTCTTGTGTATAAGTGTCTCAATTTTTCCCACTACACATAGAAAATTGCTTCCCACTACACATAGAAAAGAACTCAATATCCTTATCCTGACCTAAAATGATGCTGTATGAATCACAATTTTATGATTTTCATCTCCTCTCCCATTTTTCAATTATTCTTCAGCCAAATTGGTCCCAAAACACAAAATTGGATTCTGTTCCAGGCATTTTCATTGGCTCTTCCTTATTCTTGGGTTTTTTCCCAGTTCTTCACATATGAGCCTTTTCTTTCATATTAATCTTAACTATCACATTCTCAGAGTAGTCTTTTTCAACAGTGTGTCCCCTTCACCCTATGGTAATATTTCCTCACATCACCCTACTCCATTATCTTAATAAGGGAGATAAACATATTAATATTTCTATTGTCTATTGCCTTTCTCATACTCTCTCCAACATCCTATCATGCCCTAAAATGAAAGTGCTTTGTGGAAAGATTTTGTTTCTTATACATTAATCATTGAATCCAGCACAGGTACCACTGTCTGGTGCACAATGAGTGCTAAACAATTTCTTGATGTACTTTAGAAATTGAAAGCAATAAATAAGTAAATAAATAAATGAACAAAGGATTTTTTCTTTCTTTGAGGAATATGGGGGTAGGCAAAAGTTAAAGGTATCTTGATGATTACAACTATTAAACAACAACATTGAATATTTAACCATGATGAGCAATATGTTATCCATTGGTGAATTGGAGAGATGACAGTTTCTGGAATTGGAAACACTGTGTTTGGACTGTAATTCTTTCAGTTAAAAACTGTGTTACTTTGGAAATACTATATAGCTTTTGGGTTTCTAATCTAAAAAATAAGACAATGCTTATTTATTTTTGTTAAAAAATAAGTAAAAATTATGTAATCCACCTGTCATAGTACTTGTGATATAATTGATACCTCTTATATTATTTACCTTTTTAATTAACAGTGTTTGCTACCTGGGAGAGGAAATAATTTAAGTACACAGAAAATTGTAACAGGACAAAGTAGAAGTGTCACAGGACTTATGGAATTTGAAAGCTAGATAACATCACATCAATTAGTATTAGGCACTTTCAACAGATCTCAGAAAAGAAGTAATATTTTATTATTACCTCAAAATAGAGTTTTTTAAAAATATGGATTCCATGCTTATTTTTTTCACATGTACAATTTTATTTATTTTTATTATTTCTCATAATAGTATAATATATTTGGTAATTTTTAGAGATTTATTTTATTTATTTTTAGAAAGCCTTTATTTGATAAATATAAATTTCATACGTACAGCTTTTGAATTATAGGGATTCTTCATCCCATACCCCTCCTCCCACCTCTGCTCCCGTCTAATGGGGAATTTGAGATACACTGGTGAAGACAGTGGTCTTACTGATATAAAAGATGGTGGTTGATAATTACAGCATTAGTTTCAGATATTTGCTCCTCTAGAAAAGTTACCTTCCAGCATACAAAATGTAGAGGTGAATGGGAATAATAAGCATAGAAAAAGATTGATAATCCTATGGATCCAATGAAATTAGAAAACTGTTTTTCTCTGTTTTGTTTGCCACATTTTTTCATATGCAGATGAAATCTAAAATATTCCCATACCTCCTCAATACACACAAATGTCTGCTAAACGTTCATTCACTGCCCATAATTCAGTTACTCTTTTTCTATCTACTGAAAAACAATGTCTACCTTTCTCTTTCCTTTTTACAGCATAAGACAAACATCCATAAGGCCCCATCCCATTCAGTTCCTGCAAATAGACATGATCTAATGGGGGAGTCTTGGAAATGCTGGGATTGGAGCCAGACTGAGGTGAATGGCTCTGAACCGTGAGGAGCACATCTCTTTGAGGCTCACAGGTTTTTCTTTTTAATTTTTTTAGCAAGAGAGTCTCTGGTCTCACCTCCACCTCACTTTCTCCACTTCTCTTTAACCTTTTGCTTCATACACAATTCCTATCACTGAGATTATACATAACCATCTTTCTATTTCCAATCAGTAATTGCAGGCCCATCAGTTTCTCAGGGTAGAGCTGCACATCATGGGAACCACACTGAAGGCATGCCTCCTTAGCATTCTTGAGGATCTTATAGAGGAGGAATTGGTAAAGTTCAAGTTCCAGCTGACAAACATTGATCTTGCTGAGGGATATAGCCATGTGCCAAGGGGCACTCTGCAGCAGGCAAACGCAGTGAAACTTGCTGACCTACTGATCCAGTACTATGGGGAAGAATACTCCAACACTGTGACACAGCAAGTCCTGAAGGCCATAAACCAACGCAGCTTGGCGGAGAAGCTCTGTCGGTCAATGGAAAAAGGTAAGTCTGGATCTATTCCATTCCATTCATTGCCATACATGACTCAAGACTTTCCGTGAAATTCCATAGGCATAGGCAACAACTTTTTGGTTAAGGCACCAAAGACACTGGCAATAAAGTAAAAACAGACAAATGGAATTATATCAAACTAAGAAATTTCTGCAAAATACAGTCCTTATCTCTACTGTTGAGGGACAGTGTTTTTTTCTTCTTACAATTTGTTGAACTCTTTACTTAGTATAAGCTTCATCTTATGAGTATATAATAAACTGAAAGTAGATAGCCTTGGCAACTCATAACAAGAGCCTTGGGTGATTACTGACGCCATAAACAGCAGTATCAATTGTTAAATCAACCACAGGAGTCACTGTGGTTAGCCATATCTATAAGATTCTGGTTAGCCATATCTATAAGATAAATTCTGAACATGGCCATTGCTCATTATTTTCCTTGCTAAAAGCATGGTTCAAGCCACCATTTTCTTTAGACCACTCCAACTACCTTGTAATTATAACCACTGCCTCTCCATGGTAACCTCTATTCTCCATCTTCATGTAAGAGACAGAGACATCTCCCAAAGATCAACCAAACACATTGTTCTTGTGTATAAGTGTCTCAATTTCTTCCCACTACACATAGAAAATTGCTTCCCACTACACATAGAAAAGAACTCAATATCCTTATCCTGACCTAAAATGATGCTTTCTCCCCATGTAGGACCTCTGTCCTTAATGTGTTGTACTATGTGAATTAACGGTATAACTAGTACTCAAATGACCAGATTTCATTGTTTTTGACTGCTGTATAGTAATCTATAGAGTACATATCCTATAATTTCCTAATCCAGTCTACTGTTGATGGGCATTTGGGTTGGTTCTAGGTCTTAGCTATTTTGAATTGAGCTGCAATAAACATTGAGGTGCAGACAGCTTTTGTGTTTGCCAATTTAATTTCCTTTGGGTAAATTCCAAGAGTGGGATGGCTGGGTTGTATGGTAGGGTTATATTCAGGTTTCTGAGCAATCTCCAAACTGACTTCCATAGTGGCTTTACCAGTTTTCATTCCCACCAACAGTGGGTTAGTGTCCCTTTTCCCCCTAATCCTCAACAGCAACTATTGTTGGTAGATCTTTATACATAAGCCATTCTAATTGGGGTGAGGTGAAACCTCATTGTGGTTTTGATTTGCATTTCCCTGATTGCTAGTGATCCTCAACATTTTTTCATGTGCCTGATGGCCATTTGGATTTCCTCTTTTGAAAAAAGTCTATTGAGGTCTTTGACCATCTCTTAAGTGGGTTGTTTATTTCGTTGCTGTGGAGTTTATTGATCTCTTTGTACATTCTGGTTATTAATCCTTTGTTGGTTGCATAGCTTGCAAATATTTTTTCCCATTCTATTGGTTGCCTCTTCACTTTCCTGACTGTTTCTTTTGCAGTACAGAAACTTCTCAATTTGATGCAATCCCAATAGTTAATTTTGGCTTTGACTGCCTGTGCTTCTGGGGCCTTTTCCAAGAAGTGTTTGCCAGTGCCAATATCTTGCAGGGTTTCTCTGATGTTCTCTAATAACTTCATGGTGTCGGGTCATAGACTTAGATCTTAATCCATGTTGAGTGGATTTTTGTGTAAGGTGAAAGGTGGGGGTATTGCTTCATGCTTCGGCATGTGGAAATCCAGTTTTCCCAGCACCATTTATTGAATAGACTGTCGTTGCTCCAAGAATTGGTTTTAGATCCTTGATCAAATATAAGTTGGCTGTAGATGTTTGGGTGGATTTCTGGTGTTTCTATTCTGTTCCATTGGTCTATCCATCTGTTTCTGTACCAGCACCATGCTGGTTTGATTATAACTGTCCTGAGGTACGTCCTGAAATCTGGTATTGTGATGCCTCTGGCTTTGTTTTTATCGTACAAGATTGCTTTAGCTGTTCGAGGTCTCCTGTGCCTCCATATGAATTTCAGTATCATTTTTTCCAGATCTGAGAAGAATGTCTTTGATATTTTGATTGGTATCACATTGAATCTATAAATTGCTTTTGGGAGAAAGGACATTTTGATAATATTGATTCTTCCAATCCATGAGCACGGAAGATTTTTCCATTTATTGGTATCCTCTTCTATTTCTTCCTTTAAGATTTTGTAATTCTCATTGTAGAGATCTTTGACATCCTTGGTTAAGGTTGTTCTAGGGTATTTAATTGTTTTTGTATCTATTTTGAATGGGATTAATCTTAGCAGACTTCTTATCAGAAACCCTACAGGCTAAAAGGGAATGGTGAGATATAGCCCAAGTACTAAGAGAAAAAAACTGACATCCCAGAATATTATATCCTGCAAAGCTCTCATTTGTGAATGAAGGTGAAATAAAGACCTAACTTTATACTTTGTGTTTCTGTGTGGGTGCAAACTGTTGAAATCTTTGCTTAGTATTTACTAAATTGATCTTCTGTATATAAAGATAATTGAAAATGAATATTTTATGTTAATGGTACGGGAGAGGGAGTGGAAGATGGGATGGTTGCAGGTGCGAGGCAGATTATGGAGGGGTAAAGTTGCTATAATCCAAAAGTTGTACTTTGGAAATTTATATTTATTAAACAAAAGTTAAAAAAATTAATGAGCATATGAAAAAAAAGAAAGTATTTTTTATTGTTTTAGTGTCTATGTTGATCATATTGGTGTGTAGTTTTCTTTTTTTTGTTTTGTCCTTATCTATTTTTGGAGTCAAGGTAATCCTGGGCTCCAAATAATCAATTGGAGGAGTTCTTCTATTTTGAATTTTTTATCTTTTTTAACTTTTATTCAGTAAATATAAATTTCCAAAGTGCAGTTTATGGATTACAATGGCTCCCCCCCTATAACTTCCTCCCACTCCCACCCCTCCCATCTCCCGCTCCATCTCTCATTCCATTCACATCAAGATTCATTTTCAATTATCTTTATGTACAGAAAATCGATTTAGTATGTATTAAGTAAAGATTTCATCAGTTTGCACCCACACAGAAGCACAAAGTGTAAAATACTGTTTCAGTACTAGTTATAGCATTACTTCACATTGAACAACACATTAAGGACAGATCCCACATGAGGAGTAAGTACACAGTGACTCCTGTTGTTGACTTAACAATTTGACACTCTTGTTTATGGCGTCAGTAATCTCCCTAGGCTCTAGTCATGAGTTGCCAAGGCTATGGAAGCCTTTAGGGTTCACAAACTTCGATCTTATTCTGACAGGGTCATAGTCAAAGTGGAAGTTCTCTCCTCCCTTCAGAGAAAGGTACCTCCTTCTTTGATGGTCCCATTCTTTCCACTGGGATCTCACTCACAGGGATCTTTCATTTAGGTCTTCTTCTTTTTGTTTTGCCAGAGTGTCTTGGCTTCCCATGCCTAAAATACTCTCATGGGCTCTTCAGCCAGATCCGAATGCCTTAAGGGCTGATTCTGAGGCCAGAGTGCTGTTTAGGACATCTGCCATTCTGAGTCTACTGTGTATCCCGCTTCCCATATTGGATTGTTCTCTCCCTTTTTGATTCTATCAGTTAGTATTAGCAGACACTAGTCTTGTGTGTGTGACCTTTGACTCTTAGACCTATCAGTGTGATCAACTGTGGACAGAAATTGATCACTTGGATTAGTGAGATGGCATTGGTACATGCCACCTTGATGGGATTGGATTGGAATCCCTGGCATGTTTCTAACTCCACCATTTGGGGCAAGTCCGATTGAGCATGTCCCAAATTGTACATCTCCTCCCTCTCTTTTTCCCACTCTTATATATAACAGGGATCACTTTTCAGTTAAATTTAAACACCTAAGAATAATTGTGTTAATTACAGAGTTCAACCAATAGTACTAGAGCAAAAAAAAACACTAAAAGGGATAAAGTATTAAATTTTACATCAACAGTCAGGACAAGGGCTGATCAAGTCACTGTTTCTCATAGTGTCCATTTCACTTCAACAGGTTTCCCCTTTGGTGCTCAGGTAGTTGTCGCCGATCAGGGAGATCATATGATATTTGTCCCTTTGGGACTGGCTTAATTCACTCAGCATAATGTTTTCCAGATTCCTCCATTTTGTGCAAATGACCGGATTTCATTGAATATAACCCTACCATACAACCCAGACATCCCACTCCTTGGAATTTACCCAAAGGAAATTAAATTGGCAAACAAAAAAGCTGTCTGCACATTAATGTTTATTTCAGCTCAATTCACAATAGCTAAGACCTGCAACCAACCCAAATGCCCATCAACAGTAGACTGGATAAAGAAATTATGGGACATGTACTCTAGAATACTATACAGCAGTCAAAAACAATGAAATCTGGTCATTTGCAACAAAATGGAGGAATCTGGAAAACATCATGCTGAGTGAAATAAGTCAGTCCTAAAGAGACAAATATCATATGTTCTCCCTGATCGGCAACAACTAAGTACTTTCTGTCATTTTATCATATTAGATTTATCTATTGGTCATTTTATTGTGATCTTCTTTGTCTCCTTTTACAGTTTTTTTTTCCTCAAAATCTGATATAAATATAGCCATTGCTGTTTGGTTTTGGTTTCCAATTGAATGAAGATCTTTTCCCATACTGATTTTCAGTCTGTATGTGTCTTTACTGATGAAGTGAGTTTATTGTATACAGCATATTGTTGAGTCTTGTTTTTCAATTCATTCAGTCAATCTGTAATTTTAATTGTGGTATTTAGTCTATTTATATTCAAATCTGTAATTAATAAGTAAGGATATAACTCTCATTTTTATAACAACTCTTTTTATTTTGTTTTTTCTTTTTATAATTTCACATGTTTTCTTAATGGTGGTTATATTTGTTTCTTTATTGGTAAGGCTTCTTTAAGCAACTTTAGTAAAGCTTGTTTGGTAGTGACAGATCTTGTTTTGGAATATATTTCATCTTCATTTATGAATGATAGCTTTTCTGAGCAAAGTGTTCTGGGTTAGTTTTTTTTCAGAACTTGGCATATACCGTTCAATTTTTCCTGAACTCTAAAGTTTTCATTTAAAATATGCTTTTATTCTAATGCAATATCCCTTAAATATGACCTGGCAGCTGCTTCTGCAGATTGAAAATTCTTTTTGTGTTCTAATTTTCAGAGTTTTATCATAATGAGTTGAGGTAAATATATTTTCTGGTCAATGTATTTCTTTGCTTCCTTTCTTCTTCTCTTTCCTACTTTCTTCCCACCCTCCTTTATCTCTCTCTTTTTCTCTCTCTCTCTTTCTTCCCATAAGACCAGGATATTTCAAAAGTGTAGTCTTCAAGTTTGGGTTTTTTCTTCTTCTAGATAAAGTCTGTTGTTGAAGCTTTCAAACATATATTTTTATTTAGCTATTTAGTTTTTCATTTCTAAAATTTCTGGTTGTTTTTCAGTACTTGTCTGCTAAATTCCCCTGGGATTTTGATAGATCACATTGAACCTGTAGAAAATTTTGTGTAGTAACATGTAGTAACAATTTTATAAATAACATGGATGTTTCCAACCCACAAGTCAGATTATTTCCATTTATTTGTGTCTACTTTAGTTTCTTTCATCTTTGTTTTACAGATTTCAGAGGTAGATCTCTTTTTAAGTGTACTTTTCATCAAAAAAAAAATCACAAAACAACACAGAAAATTTTTTGACAGGAGGAATATATTTAGCACCTTGGTGGTATATTGGTATCAGTTATATGCATATGTTTAAACTCATCAACATGCATATAATAAATGTGTGCAATTTTTGTAGATCAGTTATTCCACAATAAAGCCAAAAAAGGGGGAAAATAATCTTCAGCTTTAAATATAATGTAAAAATTCAGATTTTATATAGGACTAACTGGAATTTTTTTTCACGTAAGTATTAGCAGAGAAGCTGTGAGACCTGCCTGAATAGTCATTCAAAGGCAGAGGAGTTTTTAATTTCAAATAACACATTGAAAGGAATTATGGTAATATAATCAAATGTACCTTATTAAAATATATGACTTCAAGTATTCACTATAAGTATCTTGAAAATAATCAAACATATAACAGAAATTATATGTCTAAGCAATGCACTAGTTACAATTATTTGATTCTTTTTCTTTTTGCTTCATTCTCATACCCCAAATCTCTCATTCCATGAGATTATCACTCTTATTCCTAATCATTTTCATAGTATCACATATTTATACTCATACCTGTTCTTGGGTCCTATGTAGGTAACAAACACTAATCTTAAATTTATTGTTGCAAACCGGTTAGTGCCAAACTAGTGATTGGTTGTAGGTAGGAGAAAGCCCTTTTCATGTTTTATAAATTGTGAGATTAATGGATATACTTTGCTTCCAAAGTTGGATCTTCCACTGGAAAGTCAGCCAAAAAGACAAACAAGAGAAAACAAGAGACTGAAGCAGGACCTGATGAAGATAAAATTAAACAAAAATTACCAAAGGTTTGTAATCAGCTCCAACTCAAGTATTTTTACCCTGGAATGGAGTAGATGACCAGGCCCTACGAATGCTCAGATTCTCCACGATCTATTTCCCACACCCTATAGTGTGCCATAGTCATTCCACCTACATGGAGAACAAGGTTGCAGAGACTTAACTGTTCATTTCTGTGTGACCATGAGCACACTTCTTGATTTTTATGTGCCATTCTCTATTTTTATGCCCCATTCTCCTCCAATATGGAAGTAATAATAATAATGAAGAGGACCATTATGAAAATTAAGGATTACCCAAAAAATCAATTTATTTTCCTCACCAGTCACATTTTTTGTCTGTGGTAATATGTAGTAGATTACTTTATGTTCTCTTAAGTTTTCTTAACATACCAAATTTTACACATCTTTACCTTTGCATTTCTATTCTTGCTGTCAGGTACGCCCCCTGCCACCCACTCCTCTGCCTGAGAAAATCTTATTTATTCTATGATATAATATGAATAAAACATTTAACAAAGTACCTATCTTGTAGTAGATTCCTTTCCATTACATTTTAAATTCTCTTTTCTTCCCATCAACTTTTAGTAATCATCTGCTATATTAATTAAGTCTTTCCTCACCTTCTAAGATTTTTACTATGGAGTAATAACAGCTATTATCATTGTTTCTGTTCCTTTCTAGAAACTAAGAAATCTCTTTAATACAAAGAAAAATATTGATGAATCTACTTCTTATCCTAGAGATCTTCAACCAAGCAGTGATAAAGAAGTGACAATTAAAAATCAATACTTTCATCAATTGCTCAAGCGGCTTAATCTGGAGGATTATTATCCCAAGAAGATGAACAAAGTTGATTCCTTTTTGATAAATAAGACCTCCTTCCTTAGCATCCAACCAAGAGATGAGAAGGAGCTACCATATCACTTTCTGGAGAAGCTTTTGGTATTAGATTGTCATTTGAGGTACCTAGTTTACAGAAGTAATATAGATACAATTTCTAATGTGTCCCAGACACTGAAAACCACAGAATCAGAAAGTAAGCTCTCAACATTTGAAGACTTTTTCATTATCAAGGAAGCATACTCAACCACAATACAAACTTGCATTCATCCAATGGACATACAAATGGTAATTTTTCACTGTGCAGATGACTTTACAAGACAATATATTTTAACCAAACTTTCAATTTGTCAATTTGCTCTCCCACTTTTGGTGCCTAATCCCTTTAATTCCCAAATTGAATTCCCTCTTTGGTCTCTCAAGCAAGTCAGGAAAAGCTGGAAAGAAGTGGAAAAAATAGGTTGGGAGAAAAAAATTAGGAGCTATGATAACCAACTGATCTGTTGGCAACCTATGCACATTGTGTCTTTCATAAGAATTGGAAAATTTGTCTCTACATCCAAATCACAGATTCTAAATTCACTCCTGAGTAAGGGCAAACATGACAATTTTTTCCACCATCATTTTAGGGAAGGCAACAAAAGCTGTCTACTGATGGAAGGTATAGTAGAAATATGTTGGTTCTGTCCTGGTGGGAGAGCTCAGGACAGATTTGAAAACTGTATTGCCTTCACCAATCTCCATGGAAATGCTGAAACACATGAGAAGCAAGTTAAGTTCTTGCATGAGGTCTCCTCAGTCACTGTGATCCTCCTGTCAACGTCTGATGTTGAAAAAATGAGTAATTCAATCCTGCATGAATTTTGGAATTCACCCAAACCTCTTGTTTGTTTGTTTGAAAATGTGGAAAATATTATGGATGAGAATTCTGCTCACAAAGTGAGAATTGGTATCAAGAATTTAAATAAGGTAGAATTAGCTGAAAAAATGACAGCAACATTAACACGGCTGCTGAAGAAGTCTAGTTCTCCTTGCAGTTTGAGTAACTGTGCCAACATTGCTAGGAAGTATAAATTTATCATTGATGAGGAACAAAGAGACTGCCAAGAAGCAGGAAGAAAAGCAGACTTTATTGTTGATCTTTTGAAAAAAGTGAAATTATCTCAGATAAAACAAAAGTTACTACCCCTTCAGGGACAATTATGGCATGATTGGGGTAAGAAGGACAAAGAATTCTATCAACTCAGAGAAAAGGGTTATAGGAGCATTGACCAATACAAGAATGAGATTGAGAAAGAAAAGCAAAAGATACGCTGTGAACAATATCACAACGTTATTAACCTTAATGACCTCATGAGGTCTTTGATTGAAAATCTTCAGTCACACCCGGAGACCCATACAGAGCTCTACTTTCTGCAGGGACTGAGCATGTTAATTGACCAACTAACAATGAAGGACTTAGAAAAACTCCACCAAAGATACCGTTTTTTGTTGACTCAGGTGCAGGCAGAAAAGCATAAGCAATCAAAAATCGACTCGTCCAGACACTGGGAAGCTGAGCTAGAAGAGGTTTCCAAAGAGATTAGTGACTCCACTCTAGGAATCGAACATCTCCTGAGAGAGGTGGGCCAGGTCTATGAAGCTCTGGAAGAAGCTTCCTCCCAGACAAATGCATTGTTTCTCTCCCTTCCCCAAATGGCTGCTGACCTGATGATATCTGGGGCTCCCATTGAGCTGATGGATGGAGATGCTTCTTATGTGCCCTTGAAGTGGGTGTCAGCTGTTTTAGACAAGGTTTCTGAGAAACTTGGAGACAAACGCGTGTTTGTTCTTTCTGTCCTTGGCCTGCAGAACTCAGGGAAGTCAACTCTATTGAATGCGATGTTTGGGCTACAGTTCAGTCTCAGTGCTGGCAAGTGTACTCGAGGGGCCTACATGCAGCTCCTGAAGGTGGAGGAGACGCTCAGGGAACAGTTGGGATTTGATTTTGTGCTTGTTGTGGACTCAGAAGGACTTCAGGCGGCTCCAGAGTTCATTAACAAAGCACAGAATGAGGAAAATGAGTTGGCAACTTTTGTCATTGGACTTGGAAACTTAATTCTAATCAATATTTTTGAGAAGAATCTATCAAAAATACAAGATATTCTGCAGATAGTTGTCCACGCCTTTCTCAGGATGAAACAACTGAATATCTCCCCAAGATGCTTGTTTGTTCATCAAAACATAGAAGAAATTATAGATACAAATCAAAGTATGGAAAGGCGAAGGTGGCTGCAGGAAAGATTGGATAAAATGGCACTTGATGCGGCCAGATATGAACAGTGCTCAGATGTATGCCAGTTCAGTGATGTCATTAAGTTTGATGTCAAGACCCATATCCATTACTTAGCTCACCTCTGGGAAGGTTATCCTCCAATGGCCCCTCCCAACCCCTGCTACAGCCAAAATGTTCAGCAGCTGAAAAGCAGGATTCTTAAGCATGCCAAAGAAGAATGCAGGGGAAGTATTTTGAAGATCTCAGAACTTAAAGTCCGGATACGGGATTTATGGAAAGCCTTACTGAATGAGAACTTTATCTTTAGGTTCAGGAACACCCAGGAAGTCTTAGCTATGCATAAATTGGAGAACATCTATGGCAGGTGGTCCTGGGAGCTGAGAAGTTATGTGCTGGACCTGCAGAATCAACTGATCAAGCAGATACAGGATGAGGAAGTTGTAGAGTTCCAGAGAAGCTCAGTTGAGAATCTAGTTGTGGAAAAGCATGAAACTATTAGGCAAGAAATTGAAAAGTATTTTAGAGAAGACAAGGATAGAGATATACTGGCTCAGTGGAAAGGGAAAATTGAAGATGGCTGGAAGAATCTTAAAGAGGAACTTATAGTAGAGACCATGAGAAAATGTGAGGCTATAATAAGTGGAAAGAAAATGCAAGCCCTTTTAAATGAGCAAAAAATAAAATTTGAACGTAAATTATTGGAAAAAATCAGAGTGATTGCTAAGTTCCCCAACAGCAAAGAGTTTCATGATAATGAACTGAGAGATATGTTCAACAAGGTGTGGTCAGAGAACAGCTCCATTCTACTGCCTCCCACAGTTCCATTGGCTAAAGATCCTGATATTGAAATTGAGCTAGAGAACATTCTCCTAGAGCATTTTAAACAGCATCCCAATATTGTCAACAAAATAAGGTATCGTGATACAAGGAAAACATTTTCTATCAATTATTCTAAACATGTCATCACTTCTCAAAAGTTCCAAGTATATGGACCACTTATGAAAGAGTCTGACAAGGATATCATAAATAAAACAACAGCTCAAATTATGGAAATGGTTAAAGAAATCATACACAAAAGAGAACAACAGAATGAGGGATACAGTGCTAGTTACTTCCATGAAATTCTATGGGTGATTCATACTGAGACAGAGGCTGCATCTCAAAGAGGCACATTCATGTTAACAACCAGATACAAACTGGAACTTGCCCTAGAGTTATTCCAAGAGGCAGCAAACCATTTTAAAAAGATGCACATTGCATTTAAGAAGGCAAACAACCCTGTTTTAAATCTTGAAACTAAAAAAGAGGAATTTTTTACTAATTTTAAATTGTCCTACAAAAACTGCCAAAACATTGGTTGATCTCTTCAGTGCAAAGAATGTCTGCTATGTTATGAATTAAACTAAACATTGAGAAAGCTTATCAATTCCTCACCTACTTTTTCTATTCTCTTTCATTCCTTTGTGTGATGAACATTTTTTGTTACCCATACAACCTCAACCAATGGGGGTGCATTTGGCAAAGCAGTTAAGATGCTGCTTGGGAATCGTGGATCCCATATTGAAGTAACTGAGTTCAAGTTCCAGCTCTACTTCCAAGTACAGTTTCCTGCTAATACACACCCTGGGAAGAAGCAATTGATTGCTACTTGGGTCTCTGCCACCTGGCGGGGTATGTGTGTATGCGAGTGTGTGTGTGTGTGTGTGTGTGTGTCTACCCTTTTCAATAAATAAATTTAGAAAGAAAAAACCATTCAGTTAAACACTATCATTTGTATCTACTCTGGGAGTTTTAGAATCAGTACATGATTCTGTAAGTAACCGCCAAACTACCGTCTGTCAAAGTTCAAATGAAATATTTGTAGAAGTAATACAAGACATGTAATTCACTATTTTGATTAACTAACATATAAAGTAATAGAAATATATACACCAAACAAAAATAAAAAGGAAAGTTTAAGAACCAATAATGTATTGAGTTCCATTCCTTCTTACCTTCTTTTTCTTTGGGACATTCCTTCATTCATTTGTGTAATTCTCAGCTGAGTACCTGCTATGATCCAGGGATTTCCATAAGTGTTGGGGATATAGGGCCTCTAGTTGTATGCAAAATAGCAAAAAAATATTCTTATAGTTCCCTTAGATCACTTATAAAGTTCATATGTACTACTGCCATCTAGTGGTCATATGCTTTTTGCTTGCTCAGCCCCAAGTCCTTCAAACTCCCTGCTCTGGAATACTTACTTTATTCAAGCATAGCTGGAGAGGAAGAAATGTTATTGCCTACACAAATAATAAGATTGGAGTGATTAAATGGAGATATGAAGGCACAGAAGGAGTAAGGCTTAGTTTAACTTATCTTGGGAGATCTTTCAGAAAATGCCTTTAAATTGATGGAGATGAAACCTGAGCCAAATCTAGAAGAATGAAAACTACCAAGTAGAGAAAATGAAAATTGCGGCAGAGGGAAGAGCTTGCACCCCTTATGGAAGTAAAATTCACTGGTAAGTTTAAATCACAAATTGTACGTGGGACCAAGCAGGAAATTGACTTAGACAATTAGGCAGGTGTTGTGTTATACAGATTTAATTCACTTTTACAAGGATATTTAATTTTATTTTATCTTGGCTGGTTTTTTTGAAGAATAATAATTGTCTTGGATAATTTCTTTTTGACTCTTCAGGGTTACCCTCACCCCTCTACACTCTGTCTTGTGTACCATAAAGGTAATCCTAATGCCTTGAATCCAGCAGCCTACTCTGCCTTCTGATAACAAGTTGAGTTTGGCCATTGGGAGGTGCTTCCAGGATACTGGGAGTTGGGGGGAGGAATGGAAATCATGGTTTTCATTCCTCTAGATCCTCATCAGTGAGCTCAGGTCAGTAGTGCCCCTTTCCTGCAAACAGAGATATTTCCGAATTTCTTTTCTTCCTTTTCTAGCTCTTGGAGTTTCACCAGACGTTTAACCCTATCTTTATAAGGAACCCCTTTACTACATTTGATTAATAGACCCTATTTAATACACCATATTTTTGCGTGTAGTCTAAGTACATTCATTTTTATAGCTGTGTAATATCCTGTATATTTAAGCCGTGTTGCAGATCATTATTGTCAACTCTATCCCAAATCCTTTTAAAATGGATTTTGCATATGGGAGAGTGAGGAGCTATTTCTTTGGCACCAGATGCTGATGAATAGAGGGGCACATTTCTTTTTACTCAGAATATTCAGCTAGCTGAAAATTTTTACTGAAATGTGAGTAATAGGAGACACTCACAATCTACTTGAAAAAGACAGGAACACATATTTCCAGAACCTGAAAATGCATATTAAATGAAGGCTGATACAATGTTGACAATGCAAGCAACATTGGGGTGGTTGTATGATAATACTGAAGCTTTTCCGAAAGTAACACTTTTGTCCACAAATCATAATCAATGCTGCTATAAAAGGGATCCTAGTGCTTGTGCTCCTAAAGTGACTTTATTGTTGGGAGATATAAGGTGATACAAAGGGAGCTATTTTCCCTCTCCTTCAGCCCAAAACATGAACCTGAACTTGTTAAAAGCTTAGCATTTTTCCATAGAAAGAAAACAATAAATGTTAATGAGGCAAAAATACTTCAGAATAATTGAACTAAATGAATTAAAAAATGAGATGAAAACCAAGATAGATTAACTACTATAATTTTAAAACACTCTAATACAAGAACTCAATTTATTCTCTCCTCAAGGAATGTTGAAAATATGATGATTATATAAAGATGAATTGCAATTCACTCAAAATAAAACAAATTAAACTGGTACAAGATAAATGAGATTATAAACCAGGGAGATGGAAAGGCCAGGATCTCTTGGCATAAGTCCCAGCAGAAATCTAGAAATCTGAGCTAGTAGATATAAACTGGCATAGGTATGATAAATTCTTCACTGGGATTACAGAACACCAATATACAACATGCTATCTCATCAATGAAAAGATAAAGGGAAAAATGATTAAATGCAGGAGATGTTATGGTAGCAACAATGAAAGGCTTGCTGATGAACATATGGATCAAAGTAAAAATGTACATAAAGCAAAATGTATGGATTGGCCTTGCTCCTTACAGAATAAATGGCTCTTTTTTACATAAACTACTTGGGAAATAAATGTTATGCAAGATGATAACCTTTAAAATCACCTAAGCTGAGCCAAGTAGTTAATTTAAAACAATATTGGACGCCAAAATATCAAGTAATTTGACTCAAAAATATGTTAGATACATGGGCATAAGTCTCTGAAATTTTCTTATTTAGTAATTTAGTATGGTCTAACTGTGTCAAAAAATGACCTCATGAAAGATCTCTGTGAGTGAGATCCCAGTAGAAAGAAGGGGCCAGCTAAGAAGGAAGTACCTTTCTCTGAAGGGAGGAGAGAATTTCCATTTTGATTATGGCCCTGTCTAAATAATGTCAGAGTTTGTGAACTCAAGAGGCTTCCATAGACTTGGCAGCTCATGACAAGAGTCTTGGGTGATTACTGACATCATAAATAAGAGTGTCAATTGTTAAATCAACAACAGGAGTCACTATGCATTTGCTCCTTTTGTAGGACCTTTGTCCTTAATGTGTTGTACTATGAGAATTAACAGTAAAACTAGTACTCAAACAGTACTTTATGTTTCTGTGTGGGTGCAAACTGTTGAAATCTTTACTTAGTATAGAGTTGATCGTCTGTATATAAAGATAATTAAAAATGAATCTTAATGAAGAATGGGATGGGAAAGGGAGTAGGAGGTAGGATAGTTTGGGGGTAGGAGGGTGGGTATGGGTGAAAGAACCACTATATTCCAGTAGTTATACTTATGAAATTTATATTTATTAAATAAAAGCTTTATATTAAAATTAGTATGGTCTATATCTTTCTATATACATCCTAGAAAATGAATAAGGATCAACCTTAGTTCATAACGGTATAAATAATGTTAAGGGAGATAGGTATTTGGTGAGGAATTTGGCTACTAATTTCTTTTCTATTTCTGTTTCAAAAAGAAAAGAAAGCCAATTTTCATTCATGTG
Organism: Sylvilagus floridanus; assembly: GCA_949820135.1. Lineage (NCBI taxonomy): Eukaryota > Metazoa > Chordata > Mammalia > Lagomorpha > Leporidae > Sylvilagus > Sylvilagus floridanus. The sequence continues at coordinate 68,248,742 of OX463224.1, read as the reverse complement.
GAATGGACTGCAGTAGACACTTACTGTATTCCCACAAGATTATTTTAATTTTTCTGTTTAACTTTTCTGTTTAATGGCAGAACGTGATGAGAATTGACTTAGACCAGATTCAATTAAAAGTATTTTTATTCATTATGTTGATAATGTTATGTCAGTATCTCAATCTGAAGGCAAAATTTTCACTGAATTACAAATCATATGACCACCAGAGAATGACTGATTAACCCAAATAAGATAGCCAATGGTATGATGATGAAATTCTCAAGGATTACAGGATGACTAATGATATCTTTCAGAGAACCAAAAATGTTGTTTTGTCTTTGTTAGCTCCAGTTTAAAACAAGAGTCACAAAACTGATCACGTTTGGTTTCTGAAGAAATCATATTGAAACTTCACTAGCTGTTATTCACAAAGTTAGCAGGGAACAAACAATTTAAATGGGGACTTGAGTTACAGTAGGCTTTCTTACAGTTTCAAGTACAAAACCCAATGGAATCTTTTATGACAGGGCAAGTTCCTTGGTCTAATATTATTGAAAGTTTTGGCTAGGTACCATCATGGTAATTATATCCTTTGGCAAGAGCCGTTGGCTACCACACAATGGCAATTACTAAAATTTTGAATTAAAAACTTTGTGTCTACACTATGCATTTCCCCAGATGGAAGGCCTGATTAGTCTTTTATTGAGCTTTATACTAAAACTTCTTCAATTATGAAAGAAGATAAAATATTTTGGGACCTAACATATGCACATCCTAGGGTATGATTGATCATCATGCTAGTAGAGGAAAGTTGTGTCATTAAATGTTAATGCATATTTAAGAACACACAATAGTGGAGACCAGTGGTGACATGCAGTGCATACACAAGGAGGTGGCTTTTATACCTTTAGTCCCTGCATTATATCTCCGAGAGGACTACCTAAGCCCCAACAGAAAAGATTGCTTTCTATGATCAGTTTCTAGATAAAAAATTTAAACAAAAGGCATCATTTAGGGATGAGAGCTCAATAGTAGACCAGAAGACATCCAGCCTTGAAAGTGACTTCACTGCAATTGGTTTAAGCTTTGAGAGAGAAGAGAAAGCTAAACTCAATGAAGAGAACTAACAAAAATGTTCCTATGGCATCAGAATAATATAATAGCAATAATTTGTTATTAAGAGTGATGGTGGTATGAATTTTTGTCAGTTCTTTTACATTAGCCAGCAAAATGACAATATAATCCAGAAAACAAACATCAAGTGATTGAAAGATAAATGAAGCTCTTTGTTATGGGAAAATTATGAATTTTGAGAAGAAAAATTAAAATGAAGGCCATCAAAGTTAATTATCAAACCCTTTTGTGAAATGTGATGTACCCCTTGACTTGATGTCATTGAAAGGGCACTTTATTTCTGCAGTATTTTTAGCAATAATCCATAACCCCAGTCTAAACCCCAGAGAAATCCAATCAGAGAAATTTAAAAAAATACTTTGCCAGTACTCTTTGAAAAAGTTAAGGCCAAAAAAATCAAAGACAGAAAAACTGTCACAAACCAAAGGAAATATACATGCTAACTAAATATAATATGGCTCTACAAGAGAAAAAGGGGAAATTGGAAAAAGTGAGGAAACTTGAAAAATTCATATAAAGTCTAAAGTAGTTTAGTGCTAACATAATTATGTGAGATGTTGACATTAAAGTTGTGGTAAGTGACATGGAAGATAAAATTAAGAAATTCAGTCAACAGCTCAAAGTAGAAGGAAAATATAACTGGTTGATCACTGGGGAAATCTTTTTAAAAATATTCCTTCCTTCCTTCCTTTCTTCTTTCCTTCCTTCCTTCCTTCCTTCCTTCCTTCCTTCCTCCCTCCCTCCCTCCCTCCCTCCCTCCCTCCCTCCCTCCCTCCCTCCCTCCCTCCCTTCCTTCCTTCCTTCCTTCCTTCCTTCCTTCCTTCCTTCCTTCCTTCCTTCCTTCCCTTCCAGAAATCCAAAAATCCCTCAGGTAGTGATAAGCCACAGCTTACCTTGTCCACGGAAATATTCTTACTGGATATAAATTAGACACAAAAGGAAAATGATGCAAAAGCAAGCGAGGTGATTAGCTCTTGTATAGATACTAGAAAAAGCTAATAAAATTTTTTAGAAAAAATATCAGGAATTTGAACATATATGTTGTAACTTACCAAGTAGAATAGTTACTGGTTTTTTTTTTCCTTTATTGAGATTTATTTCAGAGGGTAACAAACCAATGTTTGTTGAGTGCCATAATTAATCTAGTCTATTCTTTCTTGGATACATTTTATACCTGGCAGTTCTCTACCTGGCTCTGGCACATTCCCCATCAGAACCTTTTAGGGATGCCAAGAAGCCAAATGAAGCCAATTGTATATTTTATCATTGTTATTCTCTTATCCTTTTGAAAGCTTCCTAAATCCTATGAGTTGAATTGATGGTGAGCTTCATGTTTGCCAGCCTTCTTAAATTTATTGCTAGAACATGGGCTCTAAAAACTCTGATTCTAAATCCTGTGCTCTAATGTGCTAGTTCTGGATTAGAAAGTAAGAAGAGTGCTGATAAAAGCACTGTGATAAGGAATCTGACTCCTTTTTTTTTTATTGTTTGACGACCTCCAATTTTAAGCTTCACCCTTTTTTCCCCAAATACCCGACATCTGGGCAAGCCAATGAGAAAGCCTACGGGCTTCCTCCTTTAGCAACTACATGATATGCAAATCACACAAGTCCCTGCTTCTTATAAGAACTCTGACGGACCTCTGTACCACCCTTAACCATGGTAAGCATCCAAGTTAGTGCCTATCCCTACTTTCTCAGACTATTTCAGATTTGCTTGAGAGGCCTGCCCTGCTATACAGACAGATCTCAATTATGTAAGTCATGGATATTGTCATGTATAAAGAACTTAAAAAAGTTTATGGAGGTGCAGATGTTATGGTACAGTAGGTTAAGCAACCACTTGGAAAACCTGCATCCCGTAGTGGGTGCCAGCTCCTCTGCTTCTTTTCCAGCTTCCAGCCAAGATGCCCAGGAGGCAGAAGAAAATGGCCCAAGTGCTTGAGCTCCTGTCACCTACATGACATATTAGGTGGAGGAGTTTCTGCTCCTGGCTTTGGCCTGGCTCAGTCCCAGCTATTGTGGGCATTTGGGGAGTGAATCTGTGGATGGAAGATCTCCCTATGTGCAGGTGCACATGCATGCGCAAGTGTGTGTGTGCCCTCTCTCTCTTTCCTTCTCTCTCTCTCTCCTTCCTTCTGTTTCCCACTTTCTCCTTCTTTCTCTAAAAGTGCGTTAAAATAAATAAATTTTTAAAGTTTTTTGTTGGGGCTGGCGCTGTGGCACAAGGGTTAAAACCCTGGCCTGAAGCACCAGCATCCCATATGGGTGCTGGTTCTAGTCCCAGCTGCTCCTCTTCTAATCTAGCTCTCTGCTGTGGCCAGGGATAGCAGTAGAAGATGGCCCAAGTCCTTGGGCCCCTGCACTTGTGTGGGAGACCTGGAAGAGGGTCCTGCTTCCTGGCTTCAGATCGGCGCAGCTCTGGCCATTACGGTCATCTGGGGAGTGAACCATCGGATGGAAGACCTCTCTCTCTCTCTGCCTCTCCTCTCTCTGTGTAACTTTGACTTTCAAATAAATAAATAAATCTTTTTTTAAAAGTTTGTTGTGTTTATTTGGTGCAAAATAATTTTTGAAAGGCATGCCTAGATCCTTCAGAATACATATTTTCACAAACCTTTTGAAGCCCTCTCATGTGTATAAATTTCAAAGTATTTTGCATCAAAATAAGCCTATGCTTTAATAATTTTTCCTTCAAAAAAATTTTGAAGCATCCTCAGTTGTGTCCCACTGTCTTTTTTGATACATGTTATGGCTTCTCCTTCGAAGGTTCATATACTAGAGGCTTGGTCCACAGTGTACTAGGACTAAGAGCTGGTAAAGCCTTTGGTAGGTGAGGCCTAATGAGAAGTGATTAGGTCATTGAAGGTGCTATCCTCAGGATATACTAATGCCAGTCCCATAAAGATTGGGTTTTGTGGAACTGGATTTATTAGCATAAGAGAAAGTTGTTATAAAAATAAATTTTAAAAATGGTCAGCTTTTTCAGCTTGCTCTTTTGCTTCCTCTCTCCCCCTATGTGACACCTTTTGTGCACATACCATTCACTGTTCATGCGCATGTCCCTGTCATGTTAGGCCACCTACAGGTTATGCAGTCCCAGGAGGCCCTCAGCACAGCTGACCCCAGAGCTTTTCTTCAGACTTCGTGTTTGTGAGCCAAAATAAACTTATTTTTCTGATAAGGTACCCAGTCTCAGATATTTTGTTACAGCGACACAAGACAAAATAGGACAATATACAAAACAAATTGTGGGTGGAGATCACTCTGCCTCTGCAGGAAGCCATATCTGCTATGTGAGAAAATTCCATGTATTCTGCTCCATGGGACTCAAGCCATTTACCTCTGTCAAAACTGCCTTCTCCATAATTTCAGGAAAAAAAATTACAGAACTTTGTGCTAATTTGTTCAAGAAACTTTTGTACACAAAATATTACATGAGAAATATTAACATCACAGAGAGGGACTAGAATTTCCTGAGTCAAATCCAGGCTGCATGGTCAGGACATTGAACTCTATGAGTCAACTCTATACTTCACTTATAAAACATCACTAGTCAGGAGTGATATTTGTAGTGTTTAAGGATGGAAAGGTAGAAGCACTGACTAGTCTGAGTGAGGGTTGATTCCCTGGAGTGCCTGGAATTAATCCTTTGATTGATGCTGAATTGTGGTGAAGTATGTTGCAGTCAAAATGGTTAGGACAGAAAAAATTGCCCTTCAAGGAGCAGCTGTTTACCATCTGGGATGAAAATATTTACAAATATTCAGGACTATCAGAACTAATGTGCCCTAGTTTGGATGATGATAAGGAGGGCGAAGAGGAAGATGGCAATGACAATCATTTAATAGATTACTTCAAGGGGTTGTTGTGGAAATAATGCCAAATACAAAGTATCTCACAGAACATGACAAGAAATGAGATGCTGCTTTAGATATAACATAACTTACCTAAATAAATCTCTGGAATGTAAAATGCTTTAAAAAAAAAAAAAAAAGTCCGTCCTGACCTAGCTACTTTTGTCAATGGTTGATTGCATAACTAATGCTTATAGTCAGGTAAAGTCCATCATATCCAAATATTCCTGTTTCACAACTTAAGGATACACAACAGATTTAAGAGATATTGATATTTTTCACATCAAGAGATAGAGCTTGAGTCCTCTCTGTTGGCACAAATCAGATTTTTGTTTGATACAACAATAAACACAGCACTAAAGAAGTGACATCATGTAACCCAAAACTAGTTCACATAAATACCATGCAGTTTCCACCTTGAAAATTAGAGATAATCACTCTTTTACTCTCTAACCAGTCTATAAAAAGTGTGCTAACAATGGTGTTACCTTTCTGAAGTTAACATGGAGAGACCACATAAAGAGAGGAAAAATGAGAAATAGAAAAAGTCTGGGGGCTGGCGCCATGGTGCACTAGGCTAATCCTCCGCCTGCGGCACCAACATCCCATATGGGCACTGGTTCTGGTCCTGGTTACTCCTCTTCCAGTCCAGCTTTCCCAGTCCAGCTCTCTGTTGTGGCCCAGGAAGGCAGTGGAGGAAGGTCCAAGTGCTTGAGTCCCTGCACCTACTTGGGATACCAGGAGGAAGCATCTGGCTCCTGGCTTCGGATTGGTGTGGTTCCGGCCGTTGCGGCCATTTGGGGAGTTAACCAACAGAAGGAAGACCTTTCTCTCTGTCTCACTCTCTCACTGTCTGTAACTCTACCTGTCAAATAAATAAATAAAATCTTTAAAAAATAAAAAAGAACAAAGTCTATATCACATATAATTAAAATTAATAATCTGTAGCCATGCAAATATTACTTGTACATTTACAGATTCAAACACATTGCCAAATGTATCAAGTACATTGAAGTGCATGACTAGTAAGAGAATGGAAATAACAGTGGAGATGGAAATAAATGGGAATGAATAAATAGGAGCATATGGAGAAACTAGAACTCTTGGACATTACTAGTGGGAGTATAAAATGATGCAGACATTGTGGAAAACAGTAATTTTTGCAAAAACTTAAATATAAAATTACTACACCACCCAAAAATTTGACTCCTAAGTATGTAACCAAGGGAACTGAAAATATATGTTCACTCACAACTTATATACAAATATATATAGTAGCATTAATAACAAATTCCAAAAGTGGAAACAACCTAGATATCCATTAACTGATGAATGGATATACAAATGAGATGATTCATATCATTGAATGTTATTCAGCCATAAATAAGGAATAAAGTATTGATACACACTGCAACATGATTGAATCATGAAAATATGCTAAGTGAAAAGCAATATGTTAAAGGCCATTTACTGGTATGACTGCATTTATATGAAATGTTCAGAATAAACATACCCATAGAAACGGAAGGTATAATAGTGTTCTCCAGAGGTTTGGAGATGGTGTACCTGAAGATTGGCTGTGTAATGGGTATGGGATTTTCAAAAATCAAATAAATTGGAAAGATAAAAATAAAGAGAGAGGGGGGTAAGGACAGAGAAAGAAATAAAAAGAACCAAAAAAATCAAAGAATGAAAGGAGAAAAGAAGGAAGGAAGGAAGGAAGGAAGGAAGGAAGGAAGGATAAATTTTTTCCCTTCTTTAGATTGCCTTTTCATTCTCCTGGTAATGTCTTTTGATGCACAGCATTATCAATATACCAAACTTATTTTAATTGCATTGTACAGTTTAAAATAGTTGGAATTGTATATTTTGTTATGTGAATTCATTTTGACAGAAAAAATAAATAATAGTCTTGAAGAAAATAATCCTAAGTAGAAAATTTATTACTAAAGAAATAGTTTTTATATAGTAATATATATTTTTGAAAATATTTGCTTATTTATTTGAAAGGCAAAATTACAGAGAGGGTTGGGGAAGAGATCCTCCATCTGCTGGTTCACTCCCCAGATGACCATAACAGCAGGAGCTGGACCAATCCAAAGCCAGGAACCAAGAGCGAAAGCCTCTTCTGGATCTCCCACGTGGGTGCAGGGGCCCAAGCACTTGAGCCATCCCCTGCTGCTTTTCCAGACCCATCAGCAGGGAGCTGGATTGGAAATAGACCAGTTGCAACTAGAACCAGTGTCCAAACGGGATGCTGGTGCAGCAACAGCAGCTTTACCCACTATGCCACAGTGCTGGCCCCTATGTAGTAATATATTAACACATTAATTTTAAGTAGTGGGTGAATATACTCCACATAAAGGAAAAAAACTAATTTATGGAACAAGCAAAACAGCTAACAAAAGAAGATCATTTATTCTACTTGAATTTTATTGTCTGCTTGATTTTTTTATATTCCTGCATGTTGACTTCAAAGTTTTAATTAAATGAAACAAATACATATAGAATGTATGACATTCAAAATGGTTAGCATTCATGTGTATTGGAATTTCATTGAGAAAATAAAGGTAATATTTCCTGGTGAAAACATCTATGAAGATAGTACCCCAAAACCATTGGCAGTTTACAAATGGACAGCTCATTTTCAGAAGGGATGAGGTGATGATGAACATGTAATCTGTCTCTAGTGACAGACCAATTATATCAATTTTTAAAGAAAAAGTTTATTTGTCCCTGCCCTAATTGAAGAGGTCAGAGTATCAAAAGAATAAATTATAGCCAATACCAGGGACACCTCAATTTGTTCAGCTTCCACAATTGTTACTGAAAACTTAAAGGGGAGCAGAGTTCCTTCTCATTGGATGCTAATGCTGCTGTCTCCAGATGTGCTGTGGTCAGGAGAAGAGGTTTCTAGGGAAATTTGAACCAAGAAGAATCAAGATCCTCAAGCCTCTCTTTCAAAAATTCTAACAAAAAAGGAACCCCGGCTTTCACAGTGTCATCCTAAAGACAAAACACAATTAAAACAATGAATGACAAGGGAAGGAAGTGGCCTTGCCTTAGTAAAATGGACCAGTTAAGAACAAATGTCATGGGAAGGATGTTTGGAGATTTTGAAAGCACTTGCTTGTTGACTTTCTGAAAGAACAAGCATTCTTATTGGGAGAGCATTTTAAGAAACCTAGCCAAAGCTTTGCAGAAAGATAACTGGAAAGCTTCATCGAAGAGTTGTTCTCCACTACAATGCCCCTGCTCATTTCTCTAATCAAACATTAGCCATTTTGTGAGGAAAATCATTGGGTATTCAACATAGTCCTTATTTGGTTCCTTCTGACTTTCATTTGATTCTTAATCTTAAAAAGTCACAAAAAGTCATCTATTTTATTCTGTTAATAATGCAAAAATTACTATATTCACATCTTTAAATTGACCCTCATTTCTACAGTAAGGCACTAAATGTCTGATATTTTTGCTTACAAAAGGACTTTGAAGTTTTTCAAGTTTATGTTGAGGAATACAGTTTATATTTTATTGTTATCTTTTAATTCCTTTCCCCAGGAACTGTGTGAAGCGCCATCATATGACATTTAAATTGGCCATGGCCATGCTACTTGCTACACAAAAGAGCTTATCAACTTAGTTCCTCTTTTCCTCTTCAGTCTCCTTTCCCAGTTTTCTAGTGTCCTTGAGTTTGGAAATTTGAACTTGTATCCAAAGTCCTGTTGCTCATATTTGATTATCCTATCATTCTTCTAAAGAATGATTTCCAAGCAAGAATATTTCCCACAAACAACTCATATGACAAAACTTTACTGAAAGTTCGTTAAGTGTGAGGTAGTTTGATAAATACAGGTCATCCAAAAACGAAAAGACCAACCTTGTACTTCACAGAAAGAGCACAGAAAGTAGAGAAATTGGCATGTAGGAAAGTTATTATTCTGGCAAATATTATCAATGAAGAAAAACTACTGAGACTAACATTTATACCACCTCTTTCCAGATCCAGGATGGTGAAATATGGCTGACCTCACCACAGGTAGCTTTTCATTTTTGCCAGCAATTCCACTTCACATTTTAATGCCATATATCACATTTAATTATGTTGTTCACATTATTTCCACCAGTTTGTGTACATTTTTTGGAAGTTCAGCTATGAATAAAATTCTAGATCCTGGAAAATTCTCTTTCTTTTTCACAAGAAATTCACTGAATTGAGGGAGTGATATAGCTGTCCCTACAAGTTTCTAGTCACTGGACTCAAAAATCCAATTGCTTCTCCAACTGTTAAGACCTTGTTAGCCAGTATTGTCTGGAAGGGGTTGATCTGGGGAAATTCCAGGGATGGAACAAATGTAACTATCTGCTCATGTAACCCAGCACCTCCCCCTGCCAAGCTCCTGAGCTACTAAAGCCCACCAGGCCACCATGAAAGTTTTCTAAAGAGAATAGTCTCATTGACCAAGCAAAGACAGATAAGGCTCATTACTGACCAACCAGGAATATAGACAGGAGACGACCGGGCATCTCTCACCCCAACTTCTATCCATAAAAACCTACAACCCTAATCCCACAGTGAGCCCAGGAATTAAGCAACAGCTGTTTGGCTCCTTGTTCTTCACTTTCCAAATAAATACCTACACTATTCTACAACCCTATGTCAGTGACTGGCTTTCTATGCATCAAGTAAACAGACCCAGGTTTGAGGGTTCTATAGCAATACCTTCAACTAGTTTTTTCTCCTGTTAATATAGGCATAACTACATTTCAGTACCATAACAATAATATTAATGATTCTAATTACTTTCATTTCTTCTTTTTGTCATTCTATTTTCATTGTTTAATTTTAATTAATTTTAACAGATTCAATATGATTTGTACATACAAGTCTAAGAATATAATTATATTCCCTTCCTACCTCCCTTCCACCCTTCTTCTTTCTACCTTTCTTCTTTTTTATTTAGCATTTGAAATAACATTTTAAAATTTAAATTATAGTAAAAAGGCTTAAAATCAAAAAGATCTTAGTTTAATGGAATTTAGACAATGGCTATAAACAATAATTGAATGTATTAATGATCATTTCACCCATATACATTTTTTAGTCATTCAAAATGTCTTTTGGTGAAATACAACCAGTGACAATGTAACATCTTAATATTTCCTATGTGATTATGAGATAATAATTAAGTTCATTTAGAATTTAAGCCATTTCCTCTCATTTTTATTAATATGACTTCTGCTATTGTTGCTGTGGCTGCTGCTGCCACTACTGGCTCTATTAGTATCTAACAAGCAAACACACTCCATGTGCCAGGATTATGCACTATTTATGCGACCCTCACATCTCTATGAGTTGGCACCATTTTGTAACTTGAGAAAATGAAGCAGAGACAGGGTAAGTAACTGTCCCAGGTCACAAGGGTAGTAAATGGTGGTGGCCCTGTGTATAATTCAGCACTCTCACTTCCACATTTGTGCTTTTAACAGCAAGCTGGCATTTCCTAACATGAAAGACTTGGTAAAACCTGCCATTTTACTTCTTCCTCTTGATTACATCTGGCTTTGCTTCCCTCTCCTGTATTTATTTTTGCAAGGGTAATGTCTCTAGTGAAGTGCTAGTGTGGGAATCTCCATCACAGAGTTGGTTCTGATGAGCCTAAGCAATGTTAGTAGTTGTCACAGCAGTGTCAGGGATAGCACCAAGCTTTCCATTATGACCTTGTTCATTTCGGCAGAAGAGCATTTCCATGTAAGGTTGAAGGGCTTCTTCAAAATCTCCTGAAAGCTTGGAATGAACAGGATTGCAATTTTGAGGGGAGAGAAAAAAAAGATATACTGTGTGTTTCACGTATCCTTCTCCATAGTTCATAGGAAAAGCATCTCAAACTTAAGTAGGTCAACTGGTATGGTGACATCATTCCCTTAAATTTTTCTCATATATCCGGATTTTCAGGAATAGCGATATCTTTCAAACTTTCTCAGTGCATTTTCCACATTAATTTATGTAATTCACATTTTAGTTTGTATTTTAATTTCTAGGACACATAGACATTGTGTATATTTTGGGGACAATAGGTGTTGCTTTGATATAGGCATACATTGGGAAATAAGAAAATCAGGCTATTTAACATATCCTGCAAGTCCCTTCCTTAACTTTGTATGGAAAACATACAACTTCCACTCTTTCAGCATTTTTGAAATATTGACATACTATTATTGCAACTAACATATCATCTCACAAACATTTCTTTGTTGTGAGAACTTCAAAATCCACTTTGCAGTTTTGAATTTAATTTGAATATAGTATGTTAATATTTCTAAGTATAGTCAGTTTGCTGTGCAATTCATCACCAGAACTTATTCCTCTTGTCTGACACTTTATTCACTTTGACCAACATTCCCCTTCCTTCGCCTGCTTTGCTCCAAGCATCTGGTAACTACTATTCTATCTACTCCTTTGAGTTCAAATTTTTTAATTTGAATAATTATCATCTCGATATAATTTGATATCCAAGAACCTGATGTGCTCCTAGCCCCCTCCCTACAGGCTTTGCACTTCCCACATCATAGTAGGTGGCTTTCAGGCAGATAGCAGACTTGAGTGCATCCTTAAAATCCCTTCTGTGGCTGAAGAGGATGATGTCCCAAATGGGCACAAGTTGAAGTCCCTGGTCAATGACATGCCAACTTTGATTTCTGGCAATCAAGTCAGCTTTCCACTAAGCCAGATCACCTAATTCTTGTGGGCCACCTGTGTGGGCCACAGACAATTGGATTTGGTTTGGAGATTTTATGAAGTTTTGCTGTGACAGTCTTTTTGAAGGAGTGATGGACACACTCTCACTTGCAACAGCATTCAAAGCCAGACCGTGGGAAATGTGCCCTGTGTAAATATCCAGGGCCTGGAGAGAGAATTGTTTCTCTTCCAGTTGCCCAGGAAACCTTCTGGAACAACCTTCCACCAGAATATCCCTCCCAGGTGCAGAGGGCCTTGGTTAGCATGACAGCCAAATCTGTGGAAGAATTTTTTAGTCCTGTGCAACAGCATGGGGAATTCGTCTGGGCCTATGCTCTGATCCAATAGGTCTTCAATGCACATCAGTTCCTGTAGAGCAGCAGTTGATAAGGAGCTTATCCATGGAAAAGTAACAGGAGACTAGGGGGATAGAGCTGGATTTAGTTGTGCATGAATAAGAGTGCACAGAACATGATTATTGGATGTTCTTTGATTTTGAATGTTTGCTGTAATCCATGCCAGGTTCTAGACTAAATCTCCAGACTCCACGCTTGAATGAGGTGGTTAAATTAAAGCCCAACTTCTTTATACTCTGGACGAACATGGACTCTGCTTGAGAAGAGGTGAATTCAGTTGTTTCTATCTTTTTGCCCTGCTCAGGGCCAAAGAGTGAGAATTCCCTGGGGATGCTGAGTAGCTCTTCTCCTCTCTAGAAGGTCACTTTGGTGGCTGGTTTTGTAAATTCCCTGCAGGGCCAGCTCTCCTGATGCCCATCTCACCAGATCTCCATCTGAGAGGATTCCCTGTGGGATAGTGTCCCCTCTGTGAGCTTGAGTTGTCTCTGCATGTTTTCTTGTACTTGCTGAAGGAGGTTTCCATCGGATGGCCTGTACTCTTCAGGCGTCTCCATTGCTTGCCTCTGCTCTGCTTCCATTCTTCTCACTGATTCTTCCTTTCCCTGCTTTCATTTTGACATCAGGTCCCTCAGCTCCTGCAGGTCCTGTTCTTTCTGCTTCTACTGGTTGTTTATCAGCTCCACAGGAGACTGCTGTGACTCTGAAAGACCTGTGACAGTTCCAGCAGTTTCTCCAGGGCCCTTTTCTCCCATGGATGTTGTGCCTGGGATTTCAGCTTCTGGAGGTCCTCTTCATCAAGGTGTTGCAAGGCCTGGGCACAGGTCACACCTAAGTGTTCCTGCAGCTTTGGCAATCAGTCCCAATTTTCTTAGGATTTCTTGGAGATCTTTCTTTCACCTATGAGCAGAGGTTCCGCAAGGGTGTATTCTGCTGTGGCCATGGCTGTGTGAAAAACAGAAATTCAGTTAGTCTGACTGCATCCTGACCTTAGCAAATGTTAGCCACATAACCAAAAAGGTGATTGTATTGATATTAATCTCTAAGCTTTTTATCCCCTTCCTTAAGTGTTTCTGCACATGTTGTGCATAATGTTACTGGTGACATTTATTAACCTGGCTTGCTTTTTTTCATTGTCAGTGGGAGTTACAACATAACAGACTGATTTTGTCACCAGTCATTACACACAATCAATTGAAGGAAAACACTTAGCTGAGGGATGGATTTTGAAAAAATACATGAGATGGAAATTTTGATGTATATCCATTTTATTTACTTTTTAAAGATATATGCATTTATTTATTTGTGTGTGTGTATAGGAAGAGAGAGAGGGGCGGGGAGAGAGAGAGTCACATAAATGATTGCAACAGCAAGGGTTGGGCCAGGCTGAAGCCAGAGCCAGAAACTCCATATAAGTTACATACATATGTGGCAAGGACCTAGGCACTTGAGCCAGCATCCTCTAATTTTTCAGGTGCATTGTAAGAGAGTTGGACAGGAAGCACAGTAGCCAGGACAGAGATGTAGCATGCTGATACTCCAAGTAGTGGCTTAACCCTACTGTGCCAAAGCACTAGCCTCCTCATGTTTATTTTTAAAACAATAGTGATGCCAACAATTGATTGTCTTTCCCCTGTTACTTTCTGTGAATCTCATGATGACTTTTTCCATTTTTATTTCTCTGTACCTTTTCCTTAGGTCAATTAATTATTGCCATGTGTCTTCCTCTTTTATGTATCTCACTGAACCCACTAGCATAATTCTAACACAGTTGGTGTCCTACTAATCTATCTTCTTCCTAACATGAATTTAGTATACTTTGCCATTTCAATTTATCTTCTTAAAATTCTCTTTGCTCTCACATCTTGTTTACCTTCTATTATCTTTCCTTTATATTTTACCTTTCTCATATCTCTATTAGATTGCTACAGTTGTCACTCTGTCTGACAGGATTTGAATATTTGTAACCTGTAAAACTCATATTGAAACATATCTGTCATTATCCTGGTGGAAAGAGGAGATGCTGCTGAGATGGTTTAGGACAAGCTGACAAGGCCATGAGGGTGGTCAGCATCCCATACGGATGTCAGTTTGGGTCCCAGATGCTCCTTTTTCAATCCATCTCTCTGCTATAGCCTTGGAAAGCAGTAGAAGATGGCCCAAGTACATGGGCCCCTGCATGAATGTGAGAAACCCAGAAGAGTCTCCTGACTCCTGGATTTGGATTGGTTCAGCTCTAGCCATTGTGGACATTTGAAGAGTGAACCAGTGGATGGAAGACCTTTCTCTCTGTCTCTCTGCCTTTTTGTCTATAACTCTATCTCTCAAATAAATAAATAATCTTTTTTCAAAAAGAATAGGAAAGAACAGTCCCTTCAGCAAATCGTGATTGGAAAATTGGATCTCTATACGGGAAAGTATGAAACAAGACCCCTGCCTTACACTCTATACAAAAATGAACTCACAACACAACAGGGAGCTAAACCTAAGACCTGAAGCCATCAGATTACTAGAGAAAAACATAGGGGAAATACTGCAAGCCATTGGCATAAGCAAGGACTTCTAGTAAGACCCAAGAGGCATGAGCAATAAAAGCAAAAATAAAAAATGGGATTACATTAATATAAGAATCTTTTGCACGGCAAAAGAAACACTCAACAAAGTAAGGTATATACTGACAGAATGGGAGAAAATATTTACAAACTATACATCTAATAAAAATAATATACAGAATATATAAGCATATCAGGAAACTTTTCAATGAACAAATTTCATTTATTTCATATATACAGATTTAAAGCCACAGTGATACTTCCCACCCTACCCTCTTTCCCACCCACACTACCACACTCCCTCCTCCTACCTTTCTTATTCTTTCTATTAATTTTTTACAATCATATACCTTCAGTTTTTTTGGAATCAGAAGCTTAACCCTCCACTAAGTAAAAAATTCAACAAATAGTAAGAATAAAAGGAAACAAAAAACACTGTTTTTTAACAGTAGAGACAAAGGATATAAACATAATCTATTCTCAAAACGTTAATTTAGCTCATATACATTACATTTTTCTGTACTCACTTACCACAGATAAGGGAAAACATATGATATTTGACTTTTGGGGACTGGCTTATCTCATTAAGTATAGTGGTTTCCAGTTTCAGGGCCTTAACCTGGAAAATATTTTGGCAGCATGATAGAGTTAAAAATATGCACAGCCCATGAGTCAGCAATTGTACTCCAGGATATACAGAATATAAAAATGTGTACTTTTAGTGTCAGAAAAATACATACAAGTAAAACACCTGGTTGTATTCTGCAAATGTTGGATAAAAAATTCAGTGGGTATCAGACCATTTGGTCCATAGTGTCAATTATCTGTGTTGTTTTTTTTGTTGATTTTCTGTCTCATCTGTCCATCGCTGAAAGGGGGTGTTGAAGTCCCCCATTACTATTTTATTGGAGTCTATGTCTTTTTGAAAGATTCAGTCATTTACATGAGAGGGAGAGTTGCAGGCAGAAAGAGGGAGAGAAAGAGAGAAAAGTCTTCCATTTGCTAGTTCACTTCCCAAATGACTGCAACAGCCAGAGCTGAGCTGATCCAAAGCCAGGAGTCAGGAGCTTCATCTGGATCTCACATACAGGTGCAGGGGACCAAGTTCTTGGGCCTTCATCCACTGATTTCCCAGGCTACAAGCAGAGATCTGAATTGTAAGAGGATCAGCCAGGACATGGACAGTGCCCATATGGGATACTGTACCACAGGCAAAGGTTCAGCATACTATGCTACAGCACCAGGCCCTGTAATCATTGTCTCCCTTCATATCAGTTAACATTTCTTTTAGGTAGCCAGGCACCCTGTAATTTGGTGCATATGCATTTATTATAGTCACATCTTCCTGTTGAGTTGAGTCCTTAGTCATTGCACCATACCCTTCTTTGTCTCTTTTAACAGTTTTTGTGTTAAAGTTCATTTTGTCTGGTATTAGGATGGCTGCAACTGTACTTCTCCATTAGCATGGAATATCTTTTTTTATCCTTTCACTTTCAGTCTGCAGGTGTCTTTGTTGGTGAGGTGTGTACCTTGTAGGTTGCAAATAGTTAAGTCTTGTTTTTAATCCATTTAAGCAATCTGTACCTATTAACTGGAGAGTTGAGGCCATTTACATTTAAGGTGACTACGGTTAAGTAACGACCTGGCACTGCCATTTTTCCTTAAATATTCCTATTTCTTGCTTTGGATTTCCTTTGTACTTCTAATGGAAGGTTGTTTGCTGCCGTCACATCCTTTCATGATCACGGCTATCTTTCTGTGCTTCTGTGTGTAGCACATCTTTAAGCATCTTTTGTAAGGCTGGATGAATGCTGACAAATTCTTTCAATTTCTGTTCTATTTAAGCTCTTTATTCCACCTTCCTTCATAAATGAGAACTTTTCAGGGTATAGTATTCTGAATTGAAAGTTCATTTCTTATAATACTTGGACTATGTCCTACCAGTTTCTCCTAGCCTGTAGGGTTTCTGACGAGAAGTGAGCTGTGAGTCTCATTGGAGATACTCTGAAAGCAATCTGGCTTTTCTCATGCACATTTTAGAATCTTTATGTTTTACTATGGAAAATTTGACTACAAAGTGTCATGGTGAAGATCTTTTCTGGTCATGTCTATCAGGAGTTCTATGTACTTCCTGAATTTAGACATCCCTTTCTTTCTCCAAATTGGGGAACTTTTCTGTAATTATTGCAGTAAATAGGCCTTCTAATCCATTCTCTCTTTTCATGCTTTCAGGAACTCCTTAGATCCATATGTGGGGTCATTTGACAGTATCCTATAAATCCCCAACATTGTTTTTAATTTTTCGAATTTCTTCTTCTTTTTTTTAATAACGCTTTTATTTAAAGAATATAATTTTCCGGCGCTCAGCCCTCTGCCTGTCTGCTGAGTCGCCCGCCTGACCTGGTCAGGTGTACTCTCTCTCCACTGCCCCCCCCTCCCCCGCACTCTCTCTCAGGTCCTGTCTGGAGAGGTGCCCATCCGTTTTTACGGATGTCCCTTCCCTAATAAACTTTGCTATTTTACCTCCCACTCTTCTCTGTCTCACGCCTGAATTCTTTCTTGCGCGAAGACAAGAACCCTGCAAATTTCTCCGGTAACATTTTTGGCGAGCCAGCCAGGAGTTTGAGAAGACATCGGAGATGGGAAACCAGCTCTCCTTACCACCACGTGACTCACCGCTAGGATGCATTCTCAGGAATTGGTCTCGGTTCGACCCAAGGGTCTTAAAGAAGAAACTGCTAGTTTCTCTGTGTAACAACGTGTGGCCACAATACAAACTAAATGATCAGAGAGTGTGGCCAGGGAATGGGACTTTAGATTCTAATACCATTTCTTGTTTATACTTATACTGCCGTGACCATGGTAAATGGACAGAAATCCCTTATGTGCAGGTCTTCATGGCACTCAGGAAAGATCCTAAGCTCTGTCAAAGTTGCAGGCTGGACTCAGCAATGCTAACTTCATTCGAGTTATTATCAGGAGTCCATTGTAAAGCTAAGCCAAAGGAGCCACCATCTAGCGCTCCCCTAGATGCCCCAGGGCCACCACGCCCTCAGCCCCCTGTGGAGCCAAACGCCCCACCCTACCCAGAGGTTCGCCAAGAGCCCGAGCCCCAGGCCGAGGCCGAGGCCCAGCCGGAGCCCTAGCCCCAGGCCGAGCACCAGCGGGAGCCCGAGCACAGGTGAGAGCTCGGGTGCTGGGGCAGAGGGTGCAGGAATGTTTCCCTTGCAGGAAGTGATGGGACCCAATGGCCCCACCAAGATACGGGTCCCCTTTAAAATGCAGGATTTAAATGAGATGAAAGCAGAAATGGGAAGCTTCACCGAGGATCCCAACAGGTGGCTAGAGGGATGGTATAAGATGACCGGCATGTTTAAGCTTACTTGGAAGGATATAGTATTTCTTCTAACACTACCCTACTCATGGGGAAAAGCAAATGGTGTCACAGCATGCCAATGATCACGCAAACGCCTTGCATAGGCAGGATGAGGAACACCCAATCGCGGAAGTAGCAATCCCAATTAAGGAACCTTTATGGAACTATAATACCCCTGAGGGAAGAAAAAGTAGGGACTACATGCTGGCTTGTCTTTTGGCAGGTCTAAGGGCAGCCAGTAGGGCAAGACCTAAGAACTTTAATAAACTATCAATGATAGAACAGGGACCACAGGAAAATCCAGCTGCCTTTCTAGAAAGGCTCAAAGAGGGTCTTGATAAGTACACTGATTTAGATCCTGACTCTGCTGTAGGAAATGCCATATTAGGGGATAGGTTCCTAACTCAAGCCGCCCCTGATATTAGAAGAAAGCTCCAGAAATTAGGGATGGGACCAAGCACCCCCTTGGCTGACATTATCAAGGCTGCTTCTGCTGTTTATTTTAACAGAGACCAGGAGAACGAGGGGCAAGCTAGCAGCAGGAGTGATGTAAGGATAGGCAACAGGCTGGTCAATGGCTGTTCTGCACGGTGATCTGCCGTCAAGGAGACCCAGCAAGGCCAGTGCACCCCAAATGGCACCTGTTGCTGATATAAGGAGCCAGGGCATTGGGCAAGCAGCTGTCGTGACAGCAGCTGCCTTCTGTCAGCTCTGCCAAGAGCAAGGCCACTGGACACGGAACTGCCCTGGGTGTCGAAGGACTCCTGGTTCAGAACTCCAGACCCTGTGGCCCCGAGCTAAAAAGCCTTTGACTCTGCCCAGCTTCCAGCTCCAGCCACTGCTATTGAGGGGATGGCCTAGGGTCAGTAAAACGCAAGTTGCCTATTTCTATCAGCCTCCTATTCAGCTCTCCTCCTAGTCCAGCCATGTAATGCAAGTCAACAGGGTGCCTCCCTTAAAGGAGATTTGCATCTCTTGCAATTCTCTTCAAGCACCCCATGGATAGGTCTGGGCCTCACACACCCAGCCAGGCCTTAAAAGTCTATCCAGTAGTATTAAGCTTAAAAAGCCCTCCCTGCCAGTTCCTAAAAACGGGGCTTTCAGTAACAGCTAATTCAGATAGTCCTGCACCTATTTGGACAGGTCCTCACTGAGGACTTAAAGGGCCTATCTCTTGAGGGGGGTGCACAATAATCCATAATTTAGATGGTTAAATGTAAATGAGTCTGTCTCCTTTCCCAACCTGAGACTCTAGTCTGGTACATTGGCTTAACTTCCTAGCAAAACTAGCTACTAGGTATCCAGAGAAAAACAAAGCATTACTAGTCCATTAGAGTGTTAATTATTTAACCCTTATCCTCACCCCTGGGGAGAGTAAACCTGCCCCTGAGAGGATATGGGCCATGCAGCAAATTCCTACTTCTGCAAACTTCAGGCAGTCCCAGTTTTCTCTATCAGGTTCCTAGATACAGGAAAACAGCACAGTTCCTAAACCAGGCTCTCGACAGGCAGCCAAAGCAGAGCCCCCTCCTTTGGGGGAAAGAGCAAACCACAGCCTTTGCTCAGCTCAAGGATGCTATGACTAAAGCCCCTGTACTAGGACTGCCAAACCCAGAGAAACCCTACCAGCTGTATGTCACTGGGAGGCAGGGAGTCACCTTACGAGGGTTAACTCAGGATCTGGGACCTGCTAAGCAACTTGTGGGCTACTTCTCTAAAACCTTAGACATGGTTGCACAAGGATGGCCTCACTGCCTAAGGGTGATAGCAGCAGCTGCCTTGCTGACAGAGGAGGTATCAAGAATTACATTAGAGCAAAATATTGCCCTTTATACCTCACATCAAATAAATTCTCCATTAGAGCAAAAGAGCTCTCACTGCCTCACAGATAGTAGAATACTAATGTATCAGGTCCTCCTTCTAGAAACCCCTCCGGTTTTGGCATCACTCTACTCTAAACCCAGCTACTTTAATGCCAATTCCAGGGGAAAGTGGCCCCCTCCACTCCTGTACTGAGACTATAGCCTTGATCTATGCCAGCAGAAGGGACCTAAGAGACAGCCCCCTGACTAACACAGATGAGGTTTGGTTCAGACAGAAGCAGTTTTGTTAGGCAAGACCTGCTTCTCAGAGCATGCAACAGTTAAGGCATGACACGTTATTGAAGCGTGCTCTGCCCCCAGGAACTTTTGCTCAGTTAACAGAACTGATCACTTAACCAGAGCTCTAGAACTAGGTAAGGACAAGAGAAAATAACTCCCAGGGGTCTATACAGCAAAAGGGAATCTACCCCGGGGAAGACTGGCAAATAGATTAGGTACCTGCTTGTACTTATACACGCCTTTACTGGATGGGTAGAAGCCTTCCCAACCAGGACTGAAAGCTCAGGAAGTGACCAAAACTTTCCTAAAGGAAGTTATTCCACGCTTTTGTCTCCCAGAATCTTTACAAAATGACAATGGGCCTTCTTCCATCTCCCAGACTATACAAGGGATTTGTGAGGCCCTAGGAATAACTCTGCACCTTCACTCTGCATGGAGACCTCAGTCTTCTGGGAAGAGCCAACCAGGCTCTATGGAAAACATCACAAGTATAGGAATGTGTGCTTGGTAAGAAAGGTTAAAAAGGAAAGAGTGTTCTTGGTAAGAAAGGTTAAGAAGGAAAGTTTTTAATAAGGAAGGGACATGGTTTGTAAGAATAACTTCATCCTGATGGCTAGTTTACTCTAGACTGGAATGAAAATGATGGAATGTTTAAAGTAAGTTAAAGAGGGTGTGTGAAAGTCACAAAAGGTTATGAAAGAAAATACTGGACATGCTAACTGCTGCTCCGAGAGGTATCTGTGCCATGTTCCAGGAAGAATATTGTCTCTGGGTCAATCAGACTGGACAGGTACAAACCCAAATTCGTACTTTCCTGGACAAGGCCAAACACCTCCAGGACCAGGCCAAGCAAGGCTGGGATTTCTGGCCAGACATCTGGTCATGGAAATCTTGGCTATTTCCTCTCCTTGGCCCAATAACTTCTGTAATCTTGCTGCTTCTCTTTGGACCGTGTGTTTTTAATGCCCTTGTTCATTTTGTCTCTAACAGACTAAAAGCTGTCGAACTCCAAATGGTCGTCAGACAAGGCTACCAGCCCATTGCATTGGATGACCTGAGCAGCCCTCTGGACCGAGCAGCACAGTCTTTCCAAGGCCACTGTTGCACACCATAAGACAGATAGCAAGAGGAAATACCCAAATCCCCCTCAACGCCCACATGCCAGCTTTGAAGAAGTTACAGAAAACGGAACTTCGTCAATAATCCCAAAGAAGAATTTTGGGTATTACCTCTTGAGGGGGGAATGTTAGGTAGGAAGTTAGTTATGAGCTTATGTGTGTGTAACATAAAGGCCTAAGGAAAAGACATCTATGTCCAGCGTATGCATCTGCACCTCAGAGTCATCCCGGCAGCCCGGCAACATTCCAGGGGCAGTCAGGCCTCCGCATCCTACCCTGCCCCCTTCTACCTGATAACTTGCCTGGTGGGGGTCCCTGCCCCTTCTCCCAGGTACAGCCCAGTATCTGCATTTCAAACACCCTGCTCGATCCCCACTCTCCAGGAGGTCTTGCTCACCCTTCCTCCAAACCCAGGATGGCGCCAGCTAGCCTTCCTCCTGTCTGATACCTTCAGGGAAAAACTCAGATAGGAGTTTTTCTATTTACATCCAAAAAGCCCTTTGTTCCAAGAGGAGCAGAGGTGGGAAGCAAGACCCATCTCCTTAAAAACCCCTGGCCTCAACCAGACCTCCCGCTCAGCAAACTGCCTGTCTGCTGAGTCGCCCGCCTGACCTGGTCAGGTGTACTCTCTCTCCACTGCCCCCCCCCGCACTCTCTCTCAGGTCCTGTCTGGAGAGGTGCCCATCCGTTTTTACGGATGTCCCTTCCCTAATAAACTTTGCTATTTTACCTCCCAAAAAAAAAAAAAAAAGAATATAATTTTCCAAAATACAGCTTATAGATTACAATGGCTTCCCCCCATAACTTCCCTCCCACCCGCAACCCTCCCCTTTCCCACTCCCTCTCCCCTTCCATTCACATCAAGATTCATTTTCAATTCTCCTTATATACAGAAGGTCAGTTTAGTACATATTACATAAAGATTTCAACACTTTGCCCTCACATAGCAACACAAAGTGAAAAATACTGTTGGAGTACCAGTTATAGTATTAATTCACAATGTATAGCATGTTAAGGACAGAGATCCTACATGATATATATATTTTTAAATTGATTAATTTTCTATGCAATTTCCAATTTAACACCAAGATTTTTTAATCATTTGCAATTATCTTTATATACAGAAGATCAATTCAGTATATACTATGTAAAGATTTCATCAGTTTGCACCCACACAGAAACACCAAGTGTAAAAATACTGTTTCAGTACTAGTAATAGCATTATTTCACATTGGATAACACATTAAGGACAGATCCCTCATGAGACGTAAGTACACAGTGACTCCTGATGTTGATTTAACAATTTGACACTCTTGTTTATGGCGTCAGTAATCTCTCTAGGCTCTAGTCATGAGTTGCCGAGGCTATGGAAGTCTTTAGGGTTCGCCGACTTCGATCTTATTCCGAAAGGGTCATAGACAAAGTGGAAGTTCTCTCGTCCCTTCAGAGAAAGGTACCTCCTTCTTTGATGGCCCCATTTGTTCCACTGGGATCTCACTCACAGAGATCTTTCATTTAGGTCTTCTTCTTCTTTTTTTTTTCCAGAGTGTCTTAGCTTTCCATGCCTAAAATATTCTCATGGGCTCTTGAGCCAGATCCGAATATCTTAAGGGCTGATTCTGAGGCCAGAGTGCTATTTAGGACATCTGCCATTCTATGAGTCTGCTGTGTATCTCGCTTCCCATGTTGGATCATTCTCTCCCTTTTTGATTCTATCAGTTAGTATTAGCAGACACTAGTCTTGTTTGTGTGATCCCTTTGACTCTTAGACCTATCAGTGTGATAAATTGTGAGCTGAAATTGATCACTTGGACTAGTGAGAAGGCCTTGGTACATGCCACCTTGATGGGATTGTAATGGAATCCCCTGGCATAATTCTAGCTCCATCATTTGGGGCAGTTCCGATTGAGCATGTCCCAAATTGTACATCTCCTCCCTCTCTTATTCCCACTCTTATATTTAACAGGGATCACTTTTCAGTTAAATTTAAAAGCCTAAGAATAATTGTGTGTTAATTACAGTGTTCAACCACTAGTACTAGGATAAAAAAAAGATACTACAATGGATAAAGTATTACATTGTACAACAACAGTCAGCACAAGAGCTGATCGAGTCACTGTTTCTCATAGTGTCCATTTCACTTCAACAGGTTTCCACTTTGGTGCTCAGTTAGTCATCGCCAATCAAGGGAAACAAATGATATTTGTCTCTTTGGGACTGGCTTAATTCACTCAGCATGATGTTTTCCAGATTCCCCCATTTTGTTGCAAATGACCGGATTTCATTGTTTTTGACTGCTGTATAGTATTCTGTAGAGTACATGTCCCATAATTTCCTAATCCAGTCTACTGTTGATGGGCATTTGGGTTGGTTCCAAGTCTTAGCTATTGTGAATTGAGCTGCAATAAACATTACTGTGCAGACGGCTTTTTTGTTTGCCCATTTAATTTCCTTTGGGTAAATTCCAAGGAGTGGGATGGCTGGGTTGAATGGTAGGGTTATATTCAGGTTTCTGAGGAATCTCCAGACTGACTTCCATAGTGGCTTCACCAGTTTGCATTCCCACCAACAGTGGATTAGTGTCCCTTTTTCCCCACATCCTCTCCAGCATCTATTGTTGGTGGATTTCTGAATGTGAGCCATTCTAACTGGGGTGAGGTGAAACCTCATTGTGGTTTTGATTTGCATTTCCCTGATTGCTAGTGATCTTGAACATTTTTTCATGTGTCTGTTGGCCATTTGGATTTCCTCTTTTGAAAAATGTCTATTGAGGTCCTTGGCCCATCTCTTAAGTGGGTTGTTTGTTTTGATGTTGTGGAGTTTCATAATTTCTTTGTAGATTCTGGTTATCAACCCTTTATCTGTTGCATAGTTGGCAAATATATTTTCCCATTCTGTCAGTTTCCTATTCACTTTCCTGACTGTTTCTTTTGCAGTACAGAAACTTTTCAATTTGATGCAATCCCAGTAGTTAATTTTGGCTTTGACTGCCTGTGCTTCTGGGGTCTTTTCCAAGAAGTCTTTGCCAGTACCTATGTCTTGCAGGGTTTCTCCTATGCTCTCTAATAATTTGATGGTGTCGGGTCATAGGTTTAAATTTTTAATCCATGTTGAATGAATTTTTGTGTAAGGTGAAAGGTAGGGGTCTTGCTTCATGATTTTGCATGTGGAAATCCAGTTTTCCCAGCACCATTTATTAAACAGACTGTCCTTACTCCAGGGATTGGTTTTGGATCGTTGATCAAATATAAGTTGGCTGTAGATGTTTGGATTGATTTCTGGAGTTTCTATTCTGTTCCATTGGTCTATCCATCTGTTTCTGTACCAGTACCCTGCTGTTTTGATTACAACTGCCCTGTAGTATGTCCTGAAATCTGGTATTGTGATGCCTCCGGCTTTGTTTTTGTTGTACAAGATTGCTTTAGCTATTCGAGGTCTCCTGTGTCTCCATATGAATTTCAGCATCATTTTTTCCAGATCTGAGAAGAATGTCCTCGGTATCTTAATTGGTATTGCATTGAATCTGTAAATTGCTTTTGGCAGAATGGACATTTTGATGATATTGATTCTTCCAATCCATGAGCATGGAAGATTTCTCCATTTTTTGGTATCCTCTTCTATTTCTTTCTTTAAGATTATGTAATTTTCATTGTAGAGATCTTTAATGTCCTTGGTTAAGTTTATTCCAAGGTATTTGATTGTTTTTGTAGCTATTGTGAATGGGATTGATCTTAGCAGTTCTTCCTCAGCCGTGGCATTGCCTGTGTATACAAAGGCTGTTTATTTTTGTGTACTGATTTTATATCCTGCTACTTTGCCAAACTCTTCTATGAGTTCCAATAGTCTCTTAGTAGAGTTCTTTGGGTCCCCTAATAAAGAATTATGTCGTCTGCAAAGAGGGATAGTTTGAGTTCTTCCTTCCCAATTTGTATCCCTTTAATTTCTTTTTCTTGCCTAATATCTCTGGCTAAGACTTCCAGCACTATGTTGAATAACAGTGGTGAGAGTGGGCATCCCTGTCTGGTACCAGATCTCAGTGGAAATGCTTCCAACTTTACCCCATTCAATAGGATATTGGCCATGGGTTTTTCATAAATTGCTTTGATTGTATTGAGGAATGTGCCTTTTATACCCAGTTTGCTTAGGGTTTTCATCATGAAAGGGTGTTGAATTTTATCGAATGCTTTCTCTGCATCTAGTGCGATAATCATATGGTTTTTCTTCTGTAGTCTGTTAATGTGGTGTATCAGGTTGATTGTTTTGTGAATATTGAACCATCCCTGCATACCAGGGATGAATCCCACTTGGTCTGGGTGGATGATCTTTCTGATGTGTTTTGCAGTCTATTGGCCAGAATTTTATTGAGGATTTTTGCATCTATGTTCATGAGGGATATTGGTCTGTAATTCTATTTTAATGCTGCATCTTTTTCTGGCTTAGGAATTAAGGTGATGCTGGCTTCATAGAAAGAATTTGGGAGGATTCCCTCTTTTTCAATTGTTCTGAATAGTTTGAGAAGAATTGGAGTTAGTTCTTCTTTAAATGTCTGGTAGAATTCAGCAGTGAATCCATCTGGTCCTGGGCTTTTCTTGGTTGGGAGGGCCTTTATTACTGATTCAATTTCTGACTCACTTATGGGTCTGTTTAGGTTTTCTATGTCTTCCTGGTTCAATTTAGGTAAGTTGCATGTGTCCAGGAATCTATCCATTTCTGATAGGTTTCCCTGTTTGCTGGCATACAAGTCCTTGTAGTAATTTCTGATGATTCTTTTGATTTCTGTGGTGTCTGTTGTTACATTTCCTTTTTCATCTCTGATTTTACTGATTTGGGTCTTTTCTCTTCTTTTTTTAGTTAGTTGGGCCAATGGGCTGTCAATTTTGTTTATTTTTTCAAAAAACCAGCTCCTCATTTGGCTGATTTTTTGTAATTTTTTTTTGGATTCAATCCTGTTGATTTCTTCTCTGATTTTGATTATTTCTCTTTTTCTACTAGATTTGGGTCTAGTTTGCTGCAGATTTTCTAGATCCTTGAGATGCATTGAAAGCTCATCTATTTGGTGCCTTTCCAGTTTCTTGATGTAGGCACCTATTGATAAAATCTTTCCTCTTAACACTGCTTTTGCTGTATCCCATAAGTTTTGGTATGTTGTGCTGTTATCCTCATTTACTTCCAGGAAATTTTTGATTTCTCTTTTGATTTCTTCTGTGACCCATTGTTAATTCAGGAGCATGTTGTTCAATCTCCATGTGTTTGCATATGCTCTAGGGATTCCTGAGTTGCTAATTTCCAACTTGATTCCCTTATGGTCTAAGAAGCTGCATCGTATGATTCTAATTCTTTTGAATTTGCTGAGACTTGCTTTATGGCCTAATATGTGATCAATCCTAGAGTAGGTTCCATGTACTGCTGAGAAGAATGTAAATGCTTTCTGTGTAGGATGAAAAGTTCTGTAGATTTCTGTTAGATCCTTTTGGGCTATAGTGTTGTTTAAATCTACTGTCTCCTTGTTGATCTTGTGTCCTGTTGATCTGTCAATATCTGTGAGTGGAGTATTGAAGTCCCCCAGTACTATTGTGTTGGGGTCTAAGTCTCCCTTTAAGTTTCTTAACAAATTTTTTAAATAAACTGATGGCCTGTAATTAGGTGCATATACATTGATAATTGTTATATCTTCCTGTAGTATTGATCCCTTAATCATTATATAGTGCCCCTCTTTGTCTCTCTTAACAGCTTTTGTGTTAAAGTTTATGTAGTCCGATATTAAGATGGCTACACCCGCTCTTTTTTCATTTCTGTTGGCATGGTATATCTTGTTCCATCCTTTTATTTTCAGTCTGTATGGATCTTCGTTGGAAAGATGTGTTTCTTGTAAGCAGCAAATAGATGGTTTTTGTTCCTTAACCCAATCAGCCAATCTCTGTCTTTTAACAGGACAGTTTAGACCTTTAACGTTCAATGTGACTATTGATAAGTGGTAAGTTTGCCCTGCCATTTGCCAAAGATATTTTCTAATGTATGCTTTGAATTCCCTTTGATCTTTTGCCGTGAGGTTCCCTTCGTTTACCTTCTTTCATGTTGATGGCCGTGTTTCTGTGTTTCTGTGTGTAACACATCTTTAAGTATCTTTTGCAGGGCTGGACGAGTGGCAACAAATTCTTTCAATTTTTCTTTGTTATGAAAGGTCTTTATTTCACCTTCATTCACAAATGAGAGCTTGGCAGGATATAATATTCTGGGCTGGCGGTTTTTCTCTCTAAGTACCTGGGCTATGTCTCGCCATTCCCTTCTAGCTTGTAGGGTTTCTGATGAGAAGTCTGCCGTGAGTCTAATTGGAGATCCTCTGAGTGTAATTTGACGTTTCTCTCTTGCACATTTTAGGATCTTTTCTTTCTGTTTCACCGTGGTGAGTTTAATTACAATGTGTCGTGGTTAGGATCTCTTTTGGTCATGTTTATTAGGGGTTCTATGAGTTTCCTGTACTAGGATGTCTCTGTCCTTCTCCAAAACTGGGAAATTTTCTGCTATTATCTCACTAAAAAGGCCTTCTAATCCTTTCTCCCTCTCCATGCCTTCAGGAACTCCTAGAACTCGAATGTTGGGTTTTTTAATAGTATCCTGTAGATTCACAACCATATTTTTTAGATTGCCTATTTCCTCTTCTTGTCTTTGGTTTGACTGTATAGTTTCCTGTGCTCTGTCTTCTAAGTCCGATATTCTCTCTTCTGCCTCACCCATTCTGTTTGTAAGGCTCTCTAATGTGTTTTTCATTTGATCTATTGAATTCTTCACTTCATTATGATTTCTCATCACTATCACAGTTTCATGTTCTACTAGTTGTTTCATTTCAGCTTGATTTCTCCTTAATATTTTATTTTCACGAGAGAGATTTTCTACCTTGTCCATTAAGGATTTCTGTAGTTCAAGAATTTGTTTTTGAGTACTTCTTAGTGTTCTTATCAATTTTTTGAGATCTGCTTCTTGCATTTCTTCTATCTCATCATCTTCGTAATCTTGAATTGGGGTGTCTTTTTCATTTGGGGATGCCATAGTGTCTTCCTTGTTCTTATTACCTCGGTTTTTGCGTTTGTTGTTTGGCATATTGGTTTCTTCACTGTGGTGTTTTTTTCTTGTTATACTATGACTCTAGATTAAGTGGACTGTCTGCTTTTGATGGAGCCTTAGAGACTTGAGATGGGTGTGGCCTGAGAGCTCTGTTTGGTTCCTCAGGGTTGAGGGTGTGT
This sequence comes from Sylvilagus floridanus, assembly GCA_949820135.1. Lineage (NCBI taxonomy): Eukaryota > Metazoa > Chordata > Mammalia > Lagomorpha > Leporidae > Sylvilagus > Sylvilagus floridanus. The sequence continues at coordinate 68,220,289 of OX463224.1, read as the reverse complement.
CAAAGGAGACACTCCCAGGTTAGGCGTGGTAAATCTCTCTGTTACTTTTTTTTTTTTTTTTTTTGGTTCAAAAGGGAAGTAATTCCACACAGCTGAATGGAATTGGGGGTGGTTAGCAGGCGAATGATATACCCACAGGAGCCAGAGATCGGAAGCTCTTTCCCAAGGACCAGAGAAGGAATCTTTGCGGCCCTTAGTGTGGGCTCAGATTCTCCTGTAGTCTCCCACTGGGCTGCCAAGGCTACTGAACTGTAGCGTCTCTGGAGAGTACTCACATGAATTTGTGATTTCCGTGAGTTCTCTCCCCCACCGTCTCTTTTTTCACAGTCTCAGTTCATTAGCACCACACATTCATTAGGTTCTAATCTCCTGTTATTTCACCCCTCCCACCCAGAGTCAGGTTTTTCTGCTAGGCTCGGGGCCGGTGCCGACCCGAGGTCGCCCTGCTTATGACATATTCCAAAATGGCGCCTGGTCTTTGTCTTGCTCACCTTTGAGAGGTGAGCGGAGAGAGAGAAGCTCGTGTCCGTATGGGTCACTTTTTTTTTTCCCTCTCTCTCTCTCTCTCTCTCTCTTCTAGTTAGCCTGGCGAACTTTTCCCCGCAGGGTTTCAAGCCTTGTTTGCTCTAGGCTCCCTTTTCCGCTTCCCTTCTGGTATCTCGGGCTATTGAGTTTCAGCTCACCTCGCATTCCAGCGCTGGTGTGTTGAATTTGCTGCTGGTGTCCCAAACTGCGGGCTCCCACGCTCTCCACACAGGTCCACTGTGAATCACCAGTTCCGGAAGGGTTTTCTCTGCTATTTCTTCCCCTACTCTTCCTTGAACCTGCAGTATCTCCACTTTTATTAAACTATCTCTCCCCAGACTGTCGGTGTGCTCCCTTCCTATTCCGCCATCTTGCCGCTTCTCCCCGAATTTCTTTTTTATTTTGATCTGACCATACAATTTCCAAAGATTTGTCTTGTAGCTCAGCTATTCTTTCTTCTGCCTCACTGAGTTTGCTGTTAAGGCTTCCCACCACATTTTTTATATGATCTATAGAATTCTTCACTTCTAATACTTCATTTTGACTTCTCTCTAAAATCTGAATTTCACGGAAAAAATTTTCATTCGTATTTTGTATGGTTTTAATTTGTAGAGTTGTTTCTGAATGATTCTGAATAACCCTATGATTAATCTTTTGAATTCCATTTCAGGCATTTCACCAATCTCTTCATCTTCATATGCTAATAATGAAATGTTGTTGCCTTACCCTGAGGGGTGCGGAGGTGTCATGTTGTTTTTTATTTTTAAATTTTTTTGACAAGCATAGTGGACAGTGAGAGAGAGAGACAGAGAGAAAGGTCTTCCTTTGCCATTGGTTCACCCTCTAATGGCCACTGCGCTGCGGCTGGCGCACTGCACTGATCCGATGGCAGGAGCCAGGTGCTTCTTCTGGTCTCCCATAGGGTACAGGGCCCAAGCACTTGGGCCATCCTCCACTGCCCTCCTTTGCCACAGCAGAGAGCTGGCCTGGAAGAGGGACAACCGGGACAGAATCCGGCACTCCGACTGGGACTAGAACTTGGTGTGCTGGCGCTGCAAGGCAGAGGATTAGCCTAGTGACTCCAGCGCCAGCCAGTCTTCTTTATTCTTGTTTTTGAATATCTGTGATTATTTTTTGGCATTTGTGGAGATCCTTTTTGTTGTTTTTCTCTGATGGCTTTTATCTTTGGACTATGCCTTTGTGGCTTAGTGCACTGTCTGCTCTTTCAGTGAATATCCAGAGGCATGTGCTGGGTGTGGCCAGGGAAATCTGGTAAGTGCTCCAGGGTGGAGTGAGCTTTCGGGGTGTCACCAAGTTGGGCATGGTATATCTCTTCCTTTTTACCAGAAAGAACTCTGTTGGCATAGTTATACCTTCCCCTCCTCTTTTCCAAGGTGAACAATGTGTGGGCATCAGCCCACAGTGGGTGCAATAGTCATCTGCATCGCCATCAGAAATGCATAAAGGATCTATGTACTCCTCAGTGTGGGCAGAGATACCATTGCAATGACCAACCCCAGGCAATCAGCGAGCTCATGTGATTGCCCACCCGCTACATCCTGTGCCCTCTTGGGCACAGTGTTCACACAATCTCAGCACACAAAATTCTCACTGTCATGGGGAGCCAAGGATCCACACTGGCTGGGCTGTCTGGTCCATGGAGAGGCAGAGATGCTCCGAGAGCCAGCTTCCTGTGCGTGCTCTGCCTGGGCAGTTTTAACCTTAAAGCCTGAAATACCTTAGGAGACTGAAGGCACCTCACAGTCCTATGTGAGTGTCGTGACCCCTGTCAATGCTCCCAGCCAGACCCCGGCATCTCTTCTTGGCTGGTTTCTGGATGTGTGGACACAAGCTGGTGCAGCGGCTATGTATGTCCAAAATGGCAACCTCCCTCTCAGCTGGTTGTCCCTTACCATTGTCATGGGAATGGGGAGAGAGAAACAGGTGCTTTTTGTTCCCACTCTAGGTTGGCAAGTACCCTGTTCCCCCAGGGCTCCAGGACAGACTCATGCTGGACTCTCCCCCAGCTATATTGCCAGAAGCACACCCTGCTGCAGCCTATTCTCACCTCACTGTCCTAAACTGGCGTTCAGGCTCTCGGCTGCTGGGGTCCTATGTTGTGTCCATGCTCATGCTGCTTGTCTGCACCTCACACACAGATCCATGCCATTCCTTTTCCTTCCATAGAATTTCCACTGCAGGCTGGCACTGCGGTTCACTAGGCTAATCCTCCTCTGTAGGATTAGCCCAAGTGCTTGGTCCCTGCAGCTGCATGGGAGACCCAGGAGAAGCACCTGGCTCCTGACTTCGGCTCAGCACAGCGCACTGGCCATAGCAGCCACTTGGTTGGTGAACCAATGGAAAAAGGAAGACCTTTCTCTCTGTCTTTCTCTTTCTCTCTTCTCTGTCTAACTCTGCCTCTCAATAAATTTAAAAAAAGAATTTCCACTGCAGTCTTCTCCATAACTCTTCCCTGAAAATGTTATTTTTTTTAAAGAATACATATGCTGCCTGAAGTAGAGGGTATGGAAGCCTTCAAACACATATACATCCTCATGACCCATGGGCTCTTCTACTTTTCACTGCTCACTGACTTCTGCATGTTGGACCACAACCAGTGGATCGCCAACTGAGGACTGGCGCTCACTTCCCGCTGGCCTGTGAAGAAGCCCCACCATTCAAGAAAATGCACACGTCAATAAAGTGGAAAGTATCTTACAAAAGATGATAGTGTTTACTAGAAATTTATGCAAATCCCAAACTGTAAGGCCTATGTTAATCAATGTGTCATAATCTTTTGGTTTTTTTCGTGAAGTTTTGAATGAATTTTGTAACCTGTCATAACGCTTTCCAGGATCATATATTTCCCAGGCAGTGCAGTATTTCTGAGCAGTGTAGCTGTTTTTGAGGCAGTTAGACACCTTGGAGGCATTCTTAAAAATCACTTCTGTGGCTAAAGAGGATGATGTCCCAAATGGGCACTAATTGAAATCCCTGGTCAATGACACACCAGGGTTGATTACTGGAAACCAGGCCAGCTTTCCACTGGACCCAGTCAGCTTCTGGAGGGCCACCTGTGTGTGCCACAGACAATTGAACCTTGGTTTGGAAATTTTATAAAGTTTAATTCTAAGACTTTTTTTTTGAATGGGAGTCGGATACATTCATACCTGCAGTACCCCTCACTCCAGAGCCACTGTAGTTGCCCGTTATGTAAATATCTAGGGCCTCTGCTGATTGCCTTTTCACTTCCACCAGTTGCCCATGTTGGAAACCCTCTGAAACAGCCTTCCACCAGAAGATTCCTCTCAGGCATAGAGGACTTTGATTAACATGAGATCCAAACCTTTGAAAACATTTCTCAATATTATTTCTCAGTGTGAGAGATCTTAGTGTGCCTGGCGTCTGATCTGAGAGGTCTTCAATGCATTTCAATTCCTATAGAACAGCCTTGGATAACTGGAGCTGATCCATGGAAAAGTGGAAGGAGACCAGGGGCACATAGCTGAACTTGGTTGAACAGAATTAAGAGTGCTCAAAACGCAATTTGCAGAAGTTACTCAACTCTGAATGTTTTCTGTGATCCATTCCAACTTCTAAACTAAGTTCCCAGCCTCCACCCTCAACTGAGGTATTTAAACTAAAGCCCAGCTTCTCTATACTCTGGGAGAACATAGACTCTGCTTGAGAAGGGTGAATTCCTTTGTTTCCATCCTTGTGCCTACTAAGGGCCAAAGAGTTACGGCCATCTGAGGAGTAAAATAGTGGATGGAAGACCTCTCTCTCTCTCCTACCTCTGCCTCTCTGTAACTTTGCCTTTCAAATAAATAAATAAATCTTTTTTTTAAAAAAAAGTGTCCCTGTTTCCTAGTAAAATTTGAGAGGAAGGTCACAATAGTAACTGACTTTGGTTACTTTCATTTATTTTTTTTAATATTTATTTATTTGAAAGTCAGAGATAAAGTTACACAGAGAAAGGAAAGGCAGAGAGAGAGAGAGAGAGTTGTCTGCAATGGATGGCCGGAGCTGCATCTATCGGAACCCAAGAGCCAGGAGATTCCTCCAGGTCTCCCATTTGGGTGCAGGGGACCAAGTATGTGTGCCATCTTCTACTGCATTCCCAGGCCACAGAAGAGAGCTGGATAGGAAGTGGAGCAGCCAGGACTTGAACTGATGCCCACGTGGGATGCTGGCACTGCAGGCGGAGGCTTTACACACTATGCCACAGCGCCAGCACTGGTTACTTTTATTGTCAATGATGCAATATGCACATTCTAGTTTAACTTCAAAATAGAAGACTAAAAATAGTGTACAACTTTCAAAATAATAAAGAAAACTGAACTAATGAAAATACTTGATTGTGCTGCTACAATAAAATACCTGAGACTATGCGTTGTAATAATAATAGAAACTTTTTTAAAAGAATTATTTTATTTATTTGAAAGATAGAGTTACAGAGAGAGGTAGAGACACAGAGAGAGCAGTCTTCCATTCCACTGGTTCACTCTCCAACTGACCACAACGGCCAGAGCTGAGCTGATCCAAAACCAGGAGCCAGGAGTTTCTTCTGGATCTCTTACATGGGTGCAGGAGCCCAAGGAGTTGGGCCATCTTCTACTGCCTTCCCAGTCCACAGCAGAGAGCTGGATCAGAAGTGGAGCAGCCTTAACTTGAACCAGCACTCATTTGGGATTCCAGCACAACAGGCAGAGGCTTAGCCCACTATGTCACAGTGTCAGCCCCATGAAAACACTTTTTTAAAAAATATTTTAAACCTGAATATAACCCTACCATACAACCCAGCGATCCCACTCCTTGGAATTTACCCAAAGGAAATTAAATTGGCCAACAAAAAAAGGCGTCTGCACCTTAATGTTTATTGCAGCTCAATTCACAATAGCTAAGACCTGGAACCAACACAAATGCCCATCAACAGTAGACTGGATTAGGAAATTATGGGACACGTACTCTATAGAATACTATACAGCAGTCAAAAACAATGAAATCCGGCCATTTGCAACAAGATGGAGGAATCTGGAAAACATCATGCTGAGTGAATTAAGCCAGTCCCAAAGGGACAAATATCATATGTTCTCCCTGATCAGTGACAACTAATTGAGCACCAAAGGGGAAACCTGTGGAAGTGAAATGGACAATGTGAGAAACAATGACTTGATCAGCCCTTGTCCTGACTGTTGATGTACAATTTAATACTTTATCCATTTTAGTATTTTTCTTTGTTCTAGTACTATTGGTTGAACACTGTAATTAACACACAACTATTCTTAGGTGTTTAAATTTTAACTGAAAATTGACCCTTGTTAAATATAAGCGTGGGAAAAAGAGGGAGGAGATGTACAATTTGGGACATGCTCAATCGGACTTGCCCCAAATGATGGAGTTAGAAATGTGCCAGGGGATTCCAATTCAATCCCATCAAGGTGGCATGTACCAATGCCATCTCACTAGTCCAAGTGATCAATTTCTGTTCACAATTGATCACACTGATAGGTCTAAGAGTCAAAGGGATCACACAAACGAGACTAGTGTCTGCTAATACTAACTGATAGAATGAAAAAGGGAGAGAATGATCCAACATGGGAAGTGGGAGACACAGCAGACTCATAGAATGGCAGATGTCCTAAACAGCACTCTGGCCTCAGAATCAGCCCTTAAGGCATTTGGATCTGGCTCAAGAGCCCATGAGAGTATTTTATGCATGGAAAGCCAAGACACTCTGGAAAAAAAAAAGAAGAAGAACACCTAAATGAAAGATCTTTGCAAGTAAGACCCTGGGGGAAAGAACGGGGCCATCAGAGAAGGAGGTACCTTTCTCTGAAGGGAGGCGAGAACTTCCACTTTGACTATGGCCAGTCAGAATAAGATCGAAGTTTGTGAACCCTAAAGGCTTCCATAGCCTTGGCAACTCATGACTAGAGCCTAGAGAGATTACTGACGCCATAAACAAGAGTGTCAAATTGTTAAATCAACAACAGGAGTCACTGTGTACTTTGAGGGATCTGTCCTTAATCTGTTGTCCAATGTGAAGTAATGCTATAGCTAGTACTGAAACAGTATTTTTACACCTTGTGTTTCTGTGTGGGTGCAAACTGATGAAATCTTTACTTAGTATGTACTGAATCAATCTTCTGTATATAAAGATAATTGAAAATGAAAAAAAAAACTTGGTGTTAAATTTAAATTGCATTGAAAATTAATCAATTTAAAAAAATATCATGTAGGATTTCTGTCCTTAATGTGCTGTACATTGTGATTTAATGCTATAACTAGTACTCCAACAGTATTTTTCACTTTGTGTTGCTATGTGAGGGCAAACTGTTGAAATCTTTACTTAATATATACTAAACTGATCTTCTGTATGTAAAGAGAATTGAAAATGAATCTCGATGTGAATGGAAGAGGAGAGGGAGTGGGAAAGGGGAGGGTGGTGGGTGGGAACGAATTTGTGGGGGGAGGGAAGCCATTGTAATCCATAAACTGTACTTTGAAATTTATATTCATTAAATAAAAGTTAAAAAAATGCTTCATGAGTGCTGGCACTGTGGCGTAACAGGTTAAGACACTGCCAGCATCCCATATTGACACCAGATTGACAACCCTTGGGCCATTTGGATCTGGCTAAAAGGCCCATGAGAGCCTCACAGGCATGGAAAGCCAAGACACGGTGGCAAAAACAATCTAAATGAATGATCCTGGTGAACAAGACTCCAGCAGAAGGAACAAGCCATCAAGGAGGGAGGCACCTTTCTCTGAAGGGAGGAAGGAACCTCCACTGTAATACGGCCTTGAGTAAACAAGTTCAGAGTCGGTGAACTCAAGGGGCTTCCATAGCCTAGACAGCTCATAGCAAGAGTCTCGGGTGTTTGCTGACGTCATAAAAAAAGAGTGCCAATTGTTAAATCAACAACGGGAGTCACTGGGTACATGCTCCCCTCATAGGATCTCTGTCCTTAATGTGTTTTACTATGAAACTTAAAATAAAAAACACTACTAGTTGAACAATACCCTATACCACGTGCGGTTGTATGAGTGCAGCCTGATGAAAGCCTTGCTTAGTATATACTAAGATGATCTTCAGTATATGAAGGTAATTGAAAATGAAACTCGATGAAGGGTGGGATGGGAGAGGGAGTGGGAGAGGGGAGGGCCACGGGAGGGAGGGAGGTGGGGGGGGCACAACAATACAAAAGTTGCAAAACAAGAAAAAAAGAGAACTTAATACTTTACCCTTTTAGTATTTTTTATGTTCTACTTAAAACTATTGGTTGAACTCTGTAATTAATACACAGTTATTGTTAGGTGTTTAATTAATGCTATAACTAGTACTCAACTAGTATTTTACACTTTGTGTTTCCGTGTGGGTGCAAATGAAATCTTTACTAAACATATTCTAAATTGATCTTCTGTGGGAGAGCAGCAAGATGGCGGAATAGGAAGGGAGCACACCGATAGTCTGGGGAGAGACAGTTTAATAAAAGTGGAGATACTGCAGGTTCAAGGAAGAGTAGGGGAAGAAACAGCAGAGGAAACCCTTCCGGAACTGGTGATTCACAGTGGACCTGCGTGGAGAGCGTGGGAGCCCGCAGTTTGGGACACCAGCAGCAGATTCAACACACCAGCGCTGGAACACAAGGTTAGCCGATCCTGAATAGCCCAAGATACCAGCAGGGAAGTGGAAAGAGGAGACTAGAGCAAACAAGGCTTGAAACCCTGCGGGGAAAAGTTCGCCAGGCTAACTAGCAGAGAGAGAGAGAGAGAGGGAAAAAAAAAAAAGTGACCCATACGGACACGAGCTTCTCTCTCTCCGCTCACCTCTCAAAGGTGAGCAAGACAAAGACCAGGCGCCATTTTGGAATACGTCATAAGCAGGGCGACCTCGGGTCGGCACCGGCCCCGAGCCTAGCAGAAAAACCTGACTCTGGGTGGGAGGGGTGAAATAACAGGAGATTAGAACCTAATGAATGTGTGGTGCTAATGAACTGAGACTGTGAAAAAAGAGACTGTGGGGGAGAGAACTCACGGAAATCACGAATTCATGTGAGTACTCTCCAGAGACGCTACAGTTCAGTAGCCTTGGCAGCCCAGTGGGAGACTACAGGAGAATCTGAGCCCACACTAAGGGCCACAAAGATTCCCTCTCTGGTCCTTGGGAAAGAGCTTCCGATCTCTGGCTCCTGTGGGTATATCATTCGCCTGCTAACCACCCCCAATTCCATTCAGCTGTGTGGAATTACGTCCCTTTTGAACCAAAAAAAAAAAAAAAGTAACAGAGAGATTTACCACGCCTAACCTGGGAGTGTCTCCTTTGACACACCCTCAACCCTGAGGAACCAAACAGAGCTCTCAGGCCACACCCATCTCAAGTCTCTAAGGCCCCATCAAAAGCAGACAGTCCACTTAATCTAGAGTCATAGTATAACAAGAAAAAAACACCACAGTGAAGAACCCAATATGCCAAACAATAAACGCAAAAACCGAGGTAATAAGAACAAGGAAGACACTATGGCATCCCCAAATGAAAAAGACACCCCAATTCAAGATTACGAAGATGATGAGATAGAAGAAATGCAAGAAGCAGATCTCAAAAAATTGATAAGAACACTAAGAAGTACTCAAAAACAAATTCTTGAACTACAGAAATCCTTAATGGACAAGGTAGAAAATCTCTCTCGTGAAAATGAAATATTAAGGAGGAATCAAGCTGAAATGAAACAACTAGTAGAACATGAAACTGTGATAGTGACGAGAAATCATAATGAAGTGAAGAATTCAATAGATCAAATGAAAAACACATTAGAGAGCCTTAGAAACAGAATGGGTGAGGCAGAAGAGAGAATATCGGACTTAGAAGACAGAGCACAGGAAACTATACAGTCAAACCAAAGACAAGAAGAGGAAATAGGCAATCTAAAAAATATGGTTGTGAATCTACAGGATACTATTAAAAAACCCAACATTCGAGTTCTAGGAGTTCCTGAAGGCATGGAGAGGGAGAAAGGATTAGAAGGCCTTTTTAGTGAGATAATAGCAGAAAATTTCCCAGTTTTGGAGAAGGACAGAGACATCCTAGTACAGGAAACTCATAGAACCCCTAGTAAACATGACCAAAAGAGATCCTCATCACGACACATTGTAATTAAACTCACCACGGTGAAACAGAAAGAAAAGATCCTAAAATGTGCAAGAGAGAAACGCCAGATTACTCTCAGAGGATCTCCAATTAGACTCACAGCAGACTTCTCATCAGAAACCCTACAAGCTAGAAGGGAATGGCGAGACATAGCCCAGGTACTAAGAGAGAAAAACTGCCAGCCCAGAATATTATATCCTGCCAAGCTCTCATTTGTGAATGAAGGTAAAATAAAGACCTTTCATTGCAAACAGAAATTGAAAGAATTTGCTGCCACTTGTCCAGCCCTGCAAAAGATGCTTAAAGATGTGTTACATACAGAAACACAGAAACACGGCCATCAACATGAAAGAAGGTAAACGAAGGGAACCTCACAGCAAAAGATCACAGGGACTTCAAAGCATACATTTGGATAAAGAAATTATGGGACATGTACTCTATAGAATACTATACAGCAGTCAAAAACAATGAAATCCGGCCATTTGCAACAAGATGGAGGAATCTGGAAAACATCATGCTGAGTGAATTAAGCCAGTCCCAAAGGGACAAATATCATATGTTCTCCCTGATCGGTGACAACTAATTGAGCACCAAAGTGGAAACCTGTTGAAGTGAAATGGACACTATGAGAAACAGTAACTTGATCAGCTCTTGTCCTGACTGTTGTTGCACAATGTAATACTTTATCCATTTTAGTATTTTTTTTATTCTAGTACTATTGGTTGAACTCTGTAATTAACACACAATTATTCTTAGGTGTTTAAATTTTAACTGAAAAGTGATCCCTGTGAAATGTAAGAGTAGGAATAAGAGAGGGAGGAGATGTACAATTTGGGACATGCTCAATCGGAACTGCCCCAAATGATGGAGTTAGAAACGTGCCAGGGGATTCCAATACAATCCCATCAAGGTAGCATGTACCAAGGCCATCTCACTGGTCCAAGTGATCAATTTCAGCTCACAATTGATCACACTGATAGGTCTAAGAGTCAAAGGGATGACACAAACAAGACTAGTGTCTGCTAATACTAACTGATAGACTCAAAAAGGGAGAGAATGATCCAACATGGGAAGCGAGATACACAGCAGACTCATAGAATGCTCATAGAATGGCAGATGTCCTAAATAGCACTCTGGCCTCAGAATCGGCCCTTAAGGCATTCAGATCTGGCTCAAGAGCCCATGAGAATATTTTATGCATGGAAAGCCAAGACACTCTGGAAAAAAAAAAAAGAAGACCTAAATGAAAGATCTCTGCGAGTGAGATCCCAGTGGAACGAATGGGGCCATCAAAGAAGGAGGTTCCTTTCTCTGAAGGGAGGAGAGAACCTCCACTTTGACTATGACCCTGTCGGAATAAGATTGAAGTCAGCGAACCCTAAAGGCTTCCATAGCCTTGGCAACTCATGACTAGATCCTAGGGAGATTACTGACGCCATAAACAAGAGTGTCAAATTGTTAAATCAACAACAGGAGTCACTGTGTACTTACATCTCATGTGGGATCTGTCCTTAATGTGTTGTCCAATGTGAAATAATGCTATAACTAGTACTGAAACAGTATTTTGACACTTTGTGTTTCTGTGTGGGTGCAAACTGATGAAATCTTTACTTAGTATATACTGAATCGATCTTCTGTATATAAAGATAATTGAAAATGAAAAAAAAACTTGGTGTTAAATTGGAAATTGCATAGAAAATTAATCAATTTTTTAAAAAAAATCATGTAGGATTTCTGTCCTTAATGTGCTGTACATTGTGATAATGCTATAACTAGTACCCTAACACTATTTTTCACTTTGTGTTGCTATGTGAGGGCAAACTGTTGAAATCTTTACTTAATATATACTAAACTGATCTTCTGTATATAAAGAGAATTGAAAATGAATCTCGATGTGAATGGAAGGGGAGAGGAAGTGGGAAAGGGGAAGGTTGCGGGTGGGAGGGAAGTTATGGGGGGGGGAAGCCATTGTAATCCATAAGCTGTACTTTGAAATTTATATTCATTAAATAAAAGTTTAAAAATAAATAAAATAAATAAATAAATAAATAAATTGCTCTTCTGTATATAAAGATGATTGAAAATTAATCTTGATGTGAATGGAAGAGAAGAGGGGGTGCGAGAGGGGAGTGTTGTGGGTGGGAGGGAAGGTATGGGGGGGAGCTATTGTAATCCATAAGCTGTACTTTGGAAATATATGTTAATTAAATAAAAATTAAAAAAAAGGACACCAGACTGAGTCCTGGCTCCTCCACTTCCAATTAAGATCTCTGCTAAGGCACCTGGGAAAACAGCAGAAGATGGCCTAAGTCCTTGTACCCCTGCACCCATATGGAAGACCCAGATGAAGCTCCTGGCTCCTGGCTTCAGCCTGGCCCAGACCCAGCCATTGCAGTCACTTAAGTGTGAATCAGCAGATGGAAGATCTCTCTATCTCTCCCTCTCTGTCTCTCCCTCTCACTATGTGTAACTCTGCCTTTAAAATAAATAAATATTTAAAAAATGCTTCATGAGACACTCTCATTCTGTTTCAGGGTTCCTGTGCTCAAGGCTTAATTCTGCTGTTGATATCAGTTTTCTGCTAAGGTAGATCCTGGGATTCAGCAGTTCATGGCTCAAATATGTGGGTCCCAGCCACAGATGTGGGAGATCAATACTAGATACCCTGCTACTAACATTGTCCTGGCCCAACCAGGGATTTTTGGGTATTTTGTAAGTGAACCAGTAGATGGAAGATATGTGTCTGTCCGTTCTATGTTTAGTTATATATCTCTCACATCTATGTCTTTAAAATAATTAATATGTGAATTTTTAAATAAAAATAAATGGAAGTCCTCCGGAGCTTTTGCTTTCCCTTTGTCAACGCTGCCACTCTGCTCACCAGAAGTCTTGAGATGGAAACCTGCATTCCCTATGTGGAACTCTGGTCCCTGCTTCCAAAGGAAGCAGAAAAAAATTTATTCTCAGGGCAGATATTGTGGCACAAGGGATTAAGCTGCAACCTACAGCACTGGCATCCCATATGGTGCCAGTTCAAGTCCTGGCTACTCTACTTTCTATCCAGTTCCCTGCTAAGGGGCTTGGGAAAGCAGTGGAGGACAGCCCAAGTCTTTGGTCCCCTGCACCCTAGAGGGCGATCTGGAAAAAGCTTCTGGCTCCTGGCCATTTGGGGAGTGAACCAGTTTATGTAAGTGTCTCTCTCTCTCTCTCCATCTCTCTCTCTCTCTGTCTCTCTCTATCTCTCTCTGCCTTTCAAATAAATAAAATAAATGTTTTTTTTGTTTTTTTTTTTTGTTTTTTTTTTTTTTTTACAGGCAGAGTGGACAGTGAGAGAGAGAGACAGAGAGAAAGGTCTTCCTTTGCCGTTGGTTCACCCTCCAATGGCTGCCGCGGCTGGCGTGCTGCGGCCGGCGCACCGCGCTCATCCGATGGCAGGAGCCAGGTGCTAGGTGCTTTTTCCTGGTCTCCCATGGGGTGCAGGGCCCAAGCACTTGGGCCATCCTCCACTGCACTCCTGGGCCATAGCAGAGGGCTGGCCTGGAAGAGGGGCAACCGGGACAGAATCCGGCGCCCCGACCGGGACTAGAACCTGGTGTGCCGGCGCCGCAAGGCGGAGGATTAGCCTGTTGAGCCACGGCGCCGGCCAAAATAAATGTTTAAAAAAAGCTTATTATCAAACAATTGTGTTTGGATCTGTATGAATTCTATATAAGGAAAGTTCCTTTGTTTTGCCTATTGCAATGCTTTCTCAGGAAAGAAACATGGATATGTGAGGGCATCTCTTGAAAACAATGAATGGCAAAAGAATAAGCTACTGTTGATTGGAAAAAGAGGATCACATAAACCACAGACGTATGAAATCGTGTAAGGAAGGACTGGATAGAGAGATTCTGTGGGGAAGTAGACATTGAAGGCTCCCTGTGTATTGGAATTTAAAAGGTCACATGCATTTTCATAGCAGGATATACTCTCTGAAAATATCTTAAAAGACCTTAGGGTTTCGCCTCTATCTGAAAAAAAAAGTAAAAGCAGAAAGTAAAATCAAGGTAGAATTGTATAAGGTTCGCTACTCATTGAAAGAATGCCCAGACACTGAGGCGACACAATTCTGGAAGAGATCAGGTATTTTTATTGATGTTCTTGTCTAACAACAACAATAAAATCTCTGTTAACACATGAGATAAGCATAAGCTAATAGAGATTTCAGAGACCAACAGGACAAATATATTCCAGAGAAATTAAGACAAAAACCAGATTAACAAATGCTGAGGAAGTTATTACTAGCAGACATACTCTACAGTAAATGCTAAAGAGATTCTTTCAACAAGATAGAAAGACAAAACACAATGACTCAAAGACATAAAAAAAGAAGTACATAAGCAATGGTTAACATTTAGACAAATACAAAAATCAATTTTTTTCTTGTTGTGACTTCTTTTCACTTACAATATGAAGACAAATACATAAAAATTTAATTGTAAATATACACTAGTGGGCACACAATATGTAAAGATATAATTTGTGACAACTCCAACATAAATGGGAGGATGGAGCAGTGTATGACCAGAGATTTTGTATGCTTATGGAAGATTATGTGCATCAATTAAATATAGATAATTGTAAGTTTAGAGGATAATCACAAACCTCAGGGAATCTGTACTAATATTACTAAAAAAAAAAAACAGAAAAGCAAGTTAGAAAGGATTCGACATGGTCCACTGAAAACATGAATACAAAAGAAGACAGTAATCAAGAAACTTAAGGCTGGCTCCAAGATGGTGGAATAAGGAGGGAGCTCACTGATAGTCCAGGAAAAGATAGTTTAATTAAAGTGGAGATACTATAGTATCAGGGAAGAGTTAGGGAAAACACTGCAGAGGAAAATCTTCTGGAATTAGAGGGACATGGTGGACCTATGTGGAGGGCACAGGAGCCCACTGCTCAGGAGCCCAGCTGCCAAGAGAGTCTCTGCTCCAGCGCTGGAAAGAGAGGTGAGGCAAAACCGCAGTAGCCCGAGACACTGGCAGAAAAGCAGCAGGAAGAGCCTAGAGGGAATGAGGCTTGAAAGCCCGTGGGTGAAAGTACCCCAGCCTAACTAGAGGAGAGAAAAAAATAAAAGGGAAGGTACAGACATGATTCTCTCTCTCCACACACCTTACAAAGGTGAGTGAGAAATAGAACAGGCACCATTTTGGACATATGGAACAGCTTGGGCTGCACCTGCCAGGCCAAGCAGAAAAACCTGACTCTGGTGGGGAGAAATAATAGGAGACTAAGACCTAGTGAATGTGTGGAGCTTATGAAATGGGACTGTGGGAAAAAAAAAAAAAGAAAAACTGAGGGTGTGTGGGAGAACTCATAGTGTGGCTGAGACCTGAGTAGTCTCAATGGGAGTCACTACAAATTCGGGTGGCCTTGGATACCTGGTAAGAAACATTGCAGGGGAACCTGAGCTTACACTGAGGACTGCACAGATCCTTTGTGTGGTCCTTGGGACAGAGCAGACAAATATTATACCCTCTAGGGCTAGCAATCAGGCACTGATTGCCATGGAGGAGAAGAGCTCAGCTGAGCAGAATTACTTCCCTTCTGAATAAAGAGAGAGAGAGAACCTGGGTGTGTCACCTTTGACACACAGTTAACCCTGAAGAACAAACAGAGCTCTCTGGCCACACCCACCACAAGCCTCTAGAGACTCACCAAAAGCAGACAGTCCACTTAATCTAGAGTCATAGTATAATGAGAAAAGCCACCACAGCGAGAAAAAAAAAAGGAGAAAACAAAGAATATCTCCACAATGCCAAACAACAAACACAGAAACCAAGGAAACAAAAATAAGGAAGACATTATGATGCTCCCAAATTCAAATGACACTCCAATAAAAGATTTTGAAGATGAGGAGATAGGAGAAATGCAAGATACACAATTCAAAATATTTATAAGAACATTTAGAAATTATCAAAAACAAATGCATGAACTACAGAAATTCATACAGGTCAGAACAGAAAATCTCAATGAAAATCAAATGTTAAGGAGGAATCAAAATGAAATGAGGGCCGGCGCCATGGCTCACTAGGCTAATCCTCCACATTGCGGCGCCGGCAAACCGGGTTCTAGTCCCAGTTGGGGCACCGGATTCTGTCCCAGTTGCCCATCTTCCAGGCCAGCACTCTGCTGTGGCCAGGGAGTGCAGTGGAGGATGACCCAAAGTGCTTGGGCCCTGCACTCCATGGGAGACCAGGAGAAGCACCTGGCTCCTGCCATCGAATCAAAACGGTGCGCCAGACGCAGCACACGGTATGGCCAGCCACTGGAGGGTGAACCAACAGCAAAGGAAGACCTTTCTCTCTGTCTCTCTCTCACTGTCCACTTTGCCTGTTAAAAAAAAATGAAATGAGGAATTTAGTAGAAAATGAAATTGAGACATTGAAGAGTAATCAAAATGAAATGAAGAATTCAATAAAACAAATGAAAAACACATTAGAGAGCCTTAAAAACAGAATGGGTGCAGCAAAAGAGAGAATATTGGGCTTAGAAGAAAGAGGACAGGAAAATATACAGTCAAACCAAAGAAAAGAATAAGAAATTAGAAATCTAAAAAACATTGTTGGGAATCTACAGGATACTATTTAAAAACCAAACATGCAAGTTGCAGGAGTTTCTGAAAGCATGGAGAGAGAGAAAGGATTAGAAGGCCTTTTTAGCGAGATACTAGCAGAAAACTTCCCGAGTTTGGAGAAATAAAGAGACATTCAAATACAAGAAACATACAGAACTCCCAAAAAACTTGACCAAAACAGTTCCTCACCATGACACACGGTAATCAAACTCAACACAGAAAAAATAAAGATTCTCAAATGTGCAAGAGACAAACCTCAGATTATTTTCAGAGAATCTCCAATTAGACTCACCGCAGATTCTCATCAGACACAATTGCCCAAATGGATCTCACAGATATCTACAAACTTTTCATCCTACACTTAAAGACTTTACATTCTTATAAGCAGTACATGGAACCTTCTCTAGGATTGACCACATACTAGGCCATAAAGCAAGTCTCAGCAAATTCAAAAAAAATGAAATCATGCCATGCAGCTTCTCAGACCACAGTTGAATGAAGCTGGAAATCAACAGCTCAGGAATCCCTAGAGCATATGCAAACACATGGAGACTGAACAACTTGCTCCTCAATGAACACTGGGTCATTGAAGAAATCAAAAGACATACCAAAAACTTTCTGGAAGTAAAGGAAAACAACACAACATATCAAAACTTATGGGATACAGAAAAATAAATGTTAACAGGAAAGTATATAGAAATTGGTGCCTACATACAAATTGGAAAGGAAAGAAATAAATGAGCTTCCAATGCATGTCAAAGATCTAGAGAAACTGCAACAAACCAGACCCAAAACTAGTAGAAGAGAAATAATTAAATTCAGAGAAGAAATCAACAGGTTTGATACAAAAAAATTACAAAAGATCAGTCAAACAAAGAGCTGGTTTTTTTGAAAAAATAAAGAAAACTTACACACCATTGTCACAACTAACTAAAAAAGAAAAGACCCAAATCAACAAAATTGGAGATGAAAAAGGGAATGTAACACAGACACCACAGAAACAAAAAGAATCATCAGAAATTACTACAAACAGTTGTATGCCAGAAAACAGGGAAATCTATCAGAAATGGATAGATTCCTGGATACATACAACCTACCTAAATTGAACCAGGAAGACACAGAAAACCTAAATAGACCCATAACTGAGACAGAAATTAAAACAGTAATAAAGGCCCTCCCAACAAAGAAAAGCCCAGGACCAGATGGATTCACTGCAGAATTCTACCAGACATTTAAAGAAGAACTAACTCCATTTCTTCTCAAACTATTCAGAACAATCGAAAAAGAGGGAATCCTCACAAATTCTTTCTATGAAGTCAGCATCACCTTAATTCCTAAACTGGAAAAAGATGCAGAATTGAAAGAGAATTACAGACCAATTTCCCTGATTAATTTAGATGCAAAAATCTACAATAAAATTCTCGCCAATAGAATGCAAAAACACATCAGAAAGATCATCCACCCAGACCAAGTGGGATTCATCTCTGGTATGCAGGGATGGTTCAAGGTTCACAAATCAATCAATGTGATACACCACATTAACAAACTGCAGAAGAAAAACCATATGATTATCTCAATAGATGCAGAAGAAGCATTCAATAAAATTCAACACCCTTTCATGATGAAAACTCTAAGCAAATTGGGTATAGAAGGAACATTCCTCAACATAATCAAAGCAATTTATGAAAAACCCACGGCCAGCATCCTATTGAATGTGGAAAACTTGGAAGCATTTCCACTGAGATCTGGTACCAGACAGGGATGCCCACTCTCACCACTGCTATTCAATATAGTTCTGGAAGTCTTAGCCCTAGCTATTAGGCAAGAAAAAGAAATCAAAGGGATACAAATTGGGAAGGAAGAAGTCAAACTATCCCTCTTTGCAGATGATATGATTCTTTATTTAGGGGATGCAAAGAACTCTACTAAGAGACCATTGGAACTCATAGAAGAGTTTGGCAAAGTAGCAGGATATAAAATCAGTACACAAAAATCAACAGCCTTTGTATACACAGGCAATGCCACGGCTGAGAAAGAACTGCTAGGATCAATCCCATTCATATTAGCTACAAAAAAAAATCAAATACCTTGGAATCAACTTAACCAAGGATGTTAAAGATCTCTACGATGAGAATTACAAAATATTAAAGAAAGAAATAGAAGAGGATACCAAAAAATGGAGAAATCTTCCATGCTCATGGATTGGAAGAATCAATATCATCAAATGTCCATTCTCTCAAAAGAAATTTATAGATGCAATGCCATACCAATACAAATACCAAAGACATTCTTGTCAGATCTAAAAAAAATGGTGCTGAAATTCATATGTAGATGCAGGATAACTTCAATAGCTAGAGCAATCTTGTACAACAAAAACAAAGCCAGAGGCATCACAATACCAAATTTCAGGACATACTACAGGGCAGTTGTAATCAAAACAGCATGAAACTAGTACAGAAACAGATGGATAGACCAATGGAACAGAATAGAAATTCCAGAAATCTTCCCAAACATCTACAGCCAACTTATAGTTGATCAAGGATCTAAAACAAATTCCTGGTGCAAGGACAGTCTATTCAATAAATGGTGCTGGGAAAACTTATTTTCATGTGCCGAATCATGAAGCAAGACCCCTACCTTACACCTTACACAAAAATCCACTCAACATGGATTAAAAATCTAAATCTATGACTGGACACCATCAAATTATTAGAGAACATTGGAGAAACCCTGCAAGATATTGGCACCGGCAAAGACTTCTTGGAAAAGAAACCCAGAGGCACAGGCAGTCAAAGCCAAAATTAACAGTTGGGATTACATCAACTGGAGAAGTTTCTGTACTGCAAAAGAAACACTCAGGAAAATGTAGAGGCCACCAACAGAATGGGAAAAAATATTTGCAGACTAAGCAACAGATAAAGGATTAATGACCAGAATCTACAAAGAGATCAAGAAACTCCACAGCAACAAAACAAACAACCCACTTAAGAAATGGGCCAAGGACCTCAATAACATTTTTCAAAAGAGGAAATCCAAATGGCCAACAGGCACATGAAAAAAAAGTTCAGGATCACTAGCAATCAGGGAAATGCAAATCAAAACCACAATGAGGTTTCACCTCACCCCGATGAGAATGGCTCACAAACAGAAATCTACCAACAACAAATGCTGGTGAGGATGTGGGGAAAAAGGGACACTAACCCACTGTTGGTGGGAATGCAAACTGGTAAAGCCACTATGGAAGTCAGTCTGGAGATTCCTCAGAAATCTGAATATAACCCTACCATACAACCCAGCCATCCCACTCCTTGGAATTTACCCAAAGGAAATTAAATTGGCAAACAAAACGGCTGTCTGCACCTTAATGTTTATTGCAGCTCAATCCATAATAGCTAAGAATTGAAATAAAACTAAATTCCCATCTACAGTAGACTGGATAAAGAAATTATGGGATATGTACTCCATAGTATACTATACACCAGTAAAAAAAAAATAAAATCAGTCATTTGCAACAAAATGGAGGAATCTGGATAACATCATGCTGAGTGAAATAAGCCAGTCCCAAAGGGACAAATATCATATGTGCTCCCTGATCAGTGACAACTGACCGGGCACCAAACAGGAAACCTGTTAAAGTGACATGGACACTATGAGAAACAATGACTTGATCAGCCCTTGTCCTGACTGTCGAGAAACAACTTACTGCTTTATTCCTTTTAGCATTTTTCGTTCTACTTAACATTATTTGTTGAACACTTTAATTAACACACAATTATTCTTAGGTGTTTAAATTTAACTGAAAAGTGATCCCTGTTAAATATAAGAGTGGGAGTAAGAGAGGGAGGAGATGTACAGTTCAGCACATGCTCAATTGGACTTGCCCCTAATGGTAGCATTAGACACATGCTAGGGAATTTCAATTCAATCCCATCAAGGTGGCATGTACCAATGCCATCTCACTAGTCCAAGTGATCAATTTCTGTTCATAATTGATCATAATGATAGGATTAGGAGTCAAAGGGATCACATAAAAAAGACTAGTGTCTGCTAATACTAACTGATAGAACCAAAAAGTGAGAGAACGATCCAACATGGGAAGTGGGAGACACAGCAGACTCATAGAATGGCAGATGTCCTAAATAGCACTCTGGCCTCAGAAACAGCCCTTAAGGCATTCAGATCTGGCTGAAGAGCACATGAGAGTATTTTAGGCATGGAAAGCCAAGACACTCTGGAAAAAAAAAGAAGACCTAAATGAAAGATCTCTGCGAGTGAGATCCCAGTGGAAAGAACGGTGCCATCAAAGAAGGAGGTACCTTTCTCTGAAGGGAGGAGAGAACTTCCACTTTGACTATGACCTTGTCTATATAAGATCGGAGTTTCGAACTCAAGAGGCTTCCATAGCCTTGGCAGCTCATGACAAGAGCTTAGGGTGATTACTGACATCATAAACAAGAGTGTCAATTGTTAAATCAACAACAGGAGTCACTGTGCACTTACTCCTCATGTAGGATTTCTGTCCTTAATGTGTTGTACTGTGTGAATTAACGGTATAACTAGTATTCAAACAGTACTTTATTTTTTGTGTTTCTGTGTGGGGGAAAATTGTTAAAATCTTTGCTTAGTATATATTAAATTGATCTTATGTATATAAAGATAATTGAAAATGAATCTTGATAAAGAATGGGGTGGGAGAGATAGTGGGAGATGGGATGGTTGCAGTTGGGAGGGAGGTTATGAGAGAAAAACGATTATAATCCAAAAGTTGTTCTTTGGAAATTTATATTTATTAAATAAATGTTAAAATAAAGAAAACTATTATGATGGAAAATATTGAGGAAGACAACAGCAAAAGAAAGAATGAATGAATGAATCGATGTCATTCAAATTTCCATACTACTTAATGAGATTTAGAGACTTAATAAAATTTCTTATCAAAACAATACCAATGATTTTTTTGAGAAATAGAAAGATTGCTAAGTTTGCATAAGACCACAAAAGATGCAGAATAACTAAAGCAGTTCTAAGGGAAAACGACAAAGCAGGAAAAATTAAAGTTCCTAATTTGGCAAGCCAGTGTGGTGCTATAGTGGATTAGGCTGCCACCTGAGACACCAGCATCACAACATCCCCTTTGGACATTGGTTCATGTCCCAGCTGCTCCATTTCCATTCCTACTCCCTGCAAAGGTATCTGAGAAAGGAGTGCAAGATGGTCCAAGTACCTGAACCTCAGCCACTAATACACTAATGTGGGAGATAAGATTGGAGTTCCACATTCCTGACTTTGACCTGGCCAAGCCCTGGCTATTGCAGCACTCCAGGGGATGAAAAGTGGATGTAAGGCCTCTCTCTCTCTCTCTCTCTCTCTCTCTCTCTCTCTCAACTCTGCCTTAATAAATCAATTTTAAAAAGAACTATGTGATTATAAAATATATTCCAAGGCATAGTAATTAAATCAGCTTGGTTTGGGCAAGAAACTCTTTCTGGATCTCCCATATGTGTGGCAGGGATCGAGTTACCAGGACCATAATCTGTTGCATTCCCAGGAACATAAACAGAAAGCCAAGACTTGAACCAGCACTCCAATAAAGATGTGAGAATACCAAGCAGCTGTTTAATCCACTGCATCAGAACCCTACCCCAAAATCATAGATTTTGTAGTCAATGATTCCCCTCAAGGATTCAGGTAGAGACACTCTATCAGAGAAGGATGAGAACATTTGTGTTCAGCAAAAGCACTCAGTGGAACATCAGTTTTAGATCTCCTCTTTGCCCATGTTGAGAGTTTGTGTATGATGCTGAACGAAACTGAATGAGACACTTAGCTTTCCCTTGATTTCCCAATAGAGAAAGCTTAATTTAAAAAATGGCTACTACTGCAGTTTCTCTTAAACTGCCACCAAATAGATCAAGAACATTTCTCAGGGGGGAAACATATTGTTTATAGGAGCAGCTAGCTGTTGATTTCCAAGAATCCTGAACAGTGGATGGCAAATATGGCTATTCTAAAATTTTCTAATATTCTTGTCCCTTTTAGTTAATCTCCAAGTTACTGTGACTTGTATTACCAGTGTAACTGCAAAAATGGTTATCTCTTTAAATCAGGCTGTCTTATAGTTAACATAATTGCCATGGAACATTGGACACACTGTGACCAATTATATCCAAACAATGTAAAATTGTCTTGCCTGAACTTTGAGCTTTTGGATTTTGATCAGGCCAGTTCCTGGAGACCTCAGTGTATTTCAGATTAAAGTAAATTTTTTACTAGGACTCAACACAAGACACAATCAGGCTTCCTTTGAATCAGCTGACTTTTTTTAAAGGAGGGGCAAAAAGACAAGATAAAAGTGAACGGAGTTCTTCATTTCCTGCCTCTCTGAGGATATATACAGTCCCAATTCACACAGAGAGAACCAAACGCCAAGTGCCGGGCTGGAGCTGTGAATCAGCAACCTACCACCCTCTGGGAAGGAGCTCACTCCACCAGATCTCTCTGTGGCCTCAAGGAGACAGGTAGGTGAAGAATAAAGTGGGAAATAGGGTAGATAAAAACAGCGCTTGCAAAGACTAAAATGAAACAGAAGTTGATGGAAATAGCCATAGGGAACAATCAGAGATACAGAGAAATTAAAACATGCAAAGAATCATGTTAAAATCATGATTAAAAAAAAAGAATGAAATCCTGTCTTTCTCAACAAAATGAGTGCATCTGGAAACCATTATAGTTCGTGAGGTAAGCCAGTTCCAAAAGGATAAATATCATATGTTTTACCTAATCTGTGGTAACTAACAGAGTACAGAAAATATAATATATATGAGCAAAATTGACATTCTGAGATTTTTTAAAATATTTTTATTTATTTATTTGAGAGGTAGAGTCACAGAGAGAAAAGTCTCCCATTCACTGCTTCATTCCCCAAGTGGCAACAATAGCCACAACAAAGCCGATCTGAAGCCAGGAGCCAGGAGCTTCCTTCTAGTCTCTTACTGGGTACAGTCCATAAGCAGAGCGGGGATCAGAAGAGGAGCAGCTGGGACATGAACCAGTACCCTTATGGGATGCCGGTGCCACAGGCAGAGGCTTAGACTACTATGCCACAGCACCAGCCCTGACATTTTGAGATCTGATTATTGTTTACAGCCCTGTCTCTACTATTGAGGAACAGTGTTTTTATTTCTTCTTACCATTCTTTGAATTCTTTACTTAGTGGAGTGGTAAGTTTATGATTATAAAATAAACTGAAAGTATGTCATTGTAAAAATTAAGAGAAAGAATGAGAAAGCAAAGAGGAGGGATCAGGACTGTAGGCGGGAGGGAGGCCAGGTTGGGAAGTATCACTGAGCTCCTCAATCTGTATATATGACATGCATAACATTTGTTCACCTTATATAGATTATAAAAATTGAAAAAAATAAAGAATATCTACCAAAATAAGAAAGACATGCAAGGAACACAAATATGAATGCTCCAAAAAACAATTTTCAATTCCAATTTCTAGCTTAGTCATACCCTGCGAGGCATCCACGATGGCTCAAGTAGTTGGGGCCAGCATTATTGTGGGATGCCTGGATTAAGTTCCTGGTACATTGTGGCTTTCTCCTGGCCCAGTTTCATCTGTTTCAGGCATGTGGGGGAATTAATCATCGATTCATATTTCTCTCTCTCTCTCTCTCTCTCTCTCTCTCACTCTCTCTCTCTCTCTCTTTATCTTTTTCTAAATAACTAAACGAATACCAGAAGAAACTTTTCCCAAATAGATAAATCTAGAAATTTATCATGAGATTTTAATTGAATAAGATACTCTACATAGATGACCCAACATACACTAAGAGAAGCTTCAGATCTGAAAGAATGAGAATATATAGGCTAGGGGTAAAATCTAAGAGGCAAACTAAAATTTGATGGAAACTAGAGAAAGCAAGAAGAGCTTAAAGCACCATTATGAAATTATTTTCCTTTTTTTTTTTTTTTTTTGACAGGCAGAGTGGACAGTGAGAGAGAGAGACAGACAGAAAGGTCTTCCTTTTGCCGTTGATTCACCCTCCAATGGCCGCCGCGGTCGGCGCGCTGCGGCCGGCGCACATCGCTCGTCCGATGGCAGGATCCAGGTGCTAGGTGCTTTTCCTGGTCTCCCCATGGGGTGCAGGGCCCAAGCACCTGGGCCATCCTCCACTGCACTCCTGGGCCACAGCAGAGGGCTGGCCTGGAAGAGGGGCAACCGGGACTTTGTGTATTTACAAATTCGCAGTCTGCCTTCCTTATTCGAATGCAAGTTCTCCAACTGCAAGGATCGCGTCTGTGAACATTTCCCAGCACATTGACAGTCCTCAAGAAGTG
Source organism: Sylvilagus floridanus (assembly GCA_949820135.1). Taxonomy (NCBI): domain Eukaryota; kingdom Metazoa; phylum Chordata; class Mammalia; order Lagomorpha; family Leporidae; genus Sylvilagus; species Sylvilagus floridanus. Next base: position 68,195,651 of record OX463224.1, on the reverse strand, counting down.
TGTGAAATGAATTCTAGTAGTTTTAGCATATTTTTGCTAAATCTCTAGTACATATTTTGTGTGATCAAATTTAGCGATAGACACATTATCATGATGGGTAGATGACAGGACAGCCAACAAAGGATGAGTGGGATGAAAATGTAGGAGAGACATCCAGGCTTAGTAATTTGAATGTATTGTGCCTATGAGAACATTTTTAGAAAAATGTGAAAGCATAATGAAGCAAGTTAGAAACTGGGAGGGTGCATTCATAAATTCATTTCAACAGGAAACATTTATTGACCCAGGTGTGTAGATTTAAAGTACTTTTATGAGAAACCTGGAAATTGTGTAAATATAAAGAAAACCAAAAATTATAAAGTAAGGAGGATCCAGTCTGTGCAGAAATAGAACATGAGCATATGTTTTATATAAGATGAAGGAAAGTAAGATGCTCAAAATCTTCAAGATATAGATAACAAGACTAAAGGGAAGGTGAACAAGATTAAGAGAACAGAGTCAGTACTGTAAAATGGTTAGGGACATTTCTTCCTTGGGGATGTAAGAGAGAAAGGGAGGGAAGGGAGGAGAGAGAGAGAGAGAGAGAGAAATCCCCTCTATCACCCGTTAGTTCTTATGTGAGCCTTTAGGCTACATCTAAGATTTAAATTAACATAAGGCTTATCAATAATAGAAAAGTATACACATCGTAATAAATTTGCATGTATGTGAGCATCTTCCCGAGAGAGTGAAATCCAAAGAGATGACCAAGGCAAGATACTTTAAAACTTTGAGACACAGAAAAATACAATTGTGAAGGAATGGTTCTCTGAACTAGGAGAGCAAATTCTAGGGATTTCAATAAAAGACATGAGAAAAGGCTATACAAGCCAGTGGAGGGGCCTGCGCTGTGGCACAGTGGGTTAAAGCCCCAGCCTGCAACACCAGCATCCCATTTGGGCACCATATATATAGTCCCAGCTGCTCCTCTTCCGATCAGCTCTCTGCTATGGCCTCAGAAAACAGTAGAAGATGGCCCAACCCTTTGGACCTTTTTCTGTACAGAATTTCAAGCTGAGTCCCTGCCACCCCAGTGAAATGATGCAAATGCTACGCTAACAAGACAAGAGTTAATGAGGAATACTGACCAACTACTGCAAGTCAGCAAAACTTTCCAGGAAGTCCACTCAGAGATTCTGTTCCCCCATTACCACAAAGCTATCTGCAGTCCAAAGTCAGCACTAAAGATGCCCCAAGGACCCAAGACTCCTAAGATTTATCAGTGAATGATAAATGTATTCTCATGCCAGTAGTACACTGTTCTGATTTTTGTGACTTTGCAGTGAATTTTGAAATCTAGAAGTGTGACTTACCAATTATGCTTTTAATGTTCAATATTACTTTGGCTAATTTGGGTCCCCTGTATTTCCATATAAATTTTAAGAGCAGGTTTTCAACTCCTGAAAAAAAATGGCTACGGCATTTTAGTAGAAAATACATGGGAAAAATACATCCTTTTGGAGAGTACTAACATCTAAACAATACTAAGTTTTCTAATCCATGAACATAGGATGTTTTCCCCTTACATAGGGGTTCTTAATTTCTCCAGCAATATTTTCTAGTTTTTCAAGTATGTGTCCTGCAGTTACTTGACAATGTTTATACTTAAGAATTTTAGTTTTTAGTATGCTGTTGTAAATTAAATTGTTTATTTCTTTTTGGATTATTCACTGCTAGAGTGTAGAAATACAACTGATTTTGTGTGAACTTAAATCATAAAAGTTTGCTGAATTTGTTAATGTGTTTGTGTGTGTATTCTTCAGGATTTTCTCTATATAAAATTGTATTACCTGCAAATAGGGACAGTGCCATTCCCTCCTTTCTAATTTGAATGTTTTTCCCCTCTTCTCTTGCTTAATTGCTCTGGTCAGAACTAATGCTACAATGCTAAATAGAAATGATAAAAATGTGTGTCCTTGTCTTATTCCTGATTTAAGAAGGAAGGTTTTCAAATTTTCATCATTGAGTATAATTTTAGCTATGAGATATTTTGCATATAACTTTTATTATATCAAGAAATTAACCTATATTTCTAATGTTCTTATCATGAAAGTGTGTCTCATTTTGTCAGGTTTTTCCTGCATGAATTGAAACTATGTGAGCTTTTATTCTCTATTTCATTAATGTTGTGTATTATATTCATTGACTTTCATATGTTGAACCATATATTAATTCCTGGGAGAAATCCCACTTGGTCTTAATGAATAATGGACCTCTAAAAATTCAAAGAAAATACATATTATGAAAAAAAAAGTGTACAGACTATAAAACCTTTTGCACCAAAATAAGCTGAACTTTTAATTCCATATGTCCATATGAATTTTTAAGTAATCTCATATTTTGTTCACTTTTTCACATCTATATTTGTGAAGGATATTTCTCTGTGTTTTTCCTTTCTTGCAATATCTTTGGCTTTGGTATAAAAACAATGCTGTCCAAAAGAATGACTTAAGAACTGTTTCCTCCTCTTCCATTTTTTGGAATGGTTTACCAAAGATTGGTGTTAGTTCCTCTTTAAATTATTGGCAGAATTCACAAGTGAAGCCATCTGGTCCTAGGTTTCTCTTTGTTGGGAAGCTTTTAATTATTGGTTTAATCTCTTTGTTATAGATATTTGAGTTTTTCATTTCTTCTTCAGTCAGTTTTTCTTTCAGTTTTAAAAATATCTTTATTTTGAAATCCATGCATAGTTTTTTTCACAATATACACTTTCCATTAACTTTACTTAGGTATACAAATCATCTTTTAAACATCAATTGTCAATATGTGGATGACATTCCTGTATACAAAGATAATCCAATATAATACAAACACAAATACAAACTAATAAGAGAGTTAAGCAAGATTACTGGATATAAGATCAATATATAAGAAGCAAAATTGACACTCCTAGAATCAATGACTGGAATAGTCCTTGACCTGACTGTTGAGGGACAATATTGTTGTTACGTTTTTATTTCGTATATCCTTTTTGTTTTGTTTTTCACTCTTTTTTTCTTTTTCTTTTCTCTTATTCGCACCATATGCTGAACTCCTCATATAACATAGAGTTAACCATATGCATTTAACTCAATTGAAAAAAAATCCCAGTTAAAAGTAAGAGGGGGAGTAAGAGATGAAGGAGGCAGTCTATAATTGTGAAGCAGTATAGTTCTGCATACCATCCTACATACTTACTTCTAAGGGTACAGCCCAAAAATCTGTCATGGGACTCCAAAGCCATAAAATCGGTGGTTTAAATGCCTGTCAAAATGATCATCTTAAATGTCAAAGTCAACATACAGATGGTTTAAGTGTAAAAATGATCATATAAATAACATCAAGTGCCTGATACTAATAATAGAATTTAAAAGGAAGAAAAGTCCAATTCGTGAAGCAGTCCACACAGCACTCCTAGAATGACATTTGCTGTACATAACACTCTGACCTCAGAATCAAAGTCAAACTAAAAATGAACCATAATGAAGAAGGAGATGGGAGAGGGAGAGGGAGGTGGGATGGGAGTTGGTGGGGAGTGGGTATGGGGGAAAGAACCAGTGTATCCCTAAAGTTGTAACTATGAAAAAATACATTCATTAAATAAAAATTAAATCAGGAAAAAAAGATCAATATACATAATCAAGGGGATTGCTATGAAGAGAATTGCTGTGTAACAGCAAGAAACAACTTTTTTATTGTTTTTTTAAAACTTTTATTTAATGAATAAAAATTTCCGAAGTACAGCTTATGGATTACAATGGCTTTTCCCCCCCATAACTTCCCTCCCACCTGCAACCCTCCCCTCTCCTGCTCCTTCTCCCCTTCCATTCACATCAAATTTCATTTTCAATCATTTTTATATACATAAGACCAATTCAGCATATATTAAGTAAAGATTTCAACAGTTTGCACCAACACAGATACACAAAGTGTAAAATATTGTTTGAGCACTAGTCATAGCATTAATTCACAATGTACAACATATTAAGGACAGAAATCCTACATGAGGAGTAAGTGCACAGTGACTCCTGTTGTTGATTTAACAATTTGACATTCTTTTTATGGCGTCAGTAATCTCCCTAGGCTCTTGTCATGAGTTGCTAAGGCTATGGAAGCCTTTTGAGTTCGAAACTCCGATCTTATATAGACAAGGTCATAGTCAAAGTGGAAGTTCTCTCCTCCCTTCAGAGAAAGGTACCTCCTTCTTTGATGGCCCGTTCTTTCCACTGGGATCTCATTAGCAGAAATCTTTCATAGAGGTCTTTTTTTTTCCAGAATGTCTTGGCTTTCCATGACTAAAATACTCTCATGTGCTCTTCAGCCAGGTCCAAATGCCTTAAGGGCTGATTCTGAGGCCAGAGTGCTGTTTAGGACATCTACCATTCTCTGAGTCTGCTGTGTATCCCACTTCCCATGTTGGATCATTCCCTTTTTGATTCTGTCAGTTAGTATTTGCAGACACTAGTCTTGTTTATGTGATCCCTTTGGCTCTTAATCCTATCATTATGATCAATTGTGAACAGAAATTGATCACTTGAACTAGTGAGATGGCATTGGTACATGTCACCTTGATGGGATTGAATTGGAATCCCCTGGCACGTTTCTAACTCTACCAATTGGGGCAAGTCCGATTGAGCATGTGCTGAACTGTACATCTCATCCCTCTCATATTCCCACTCTTATATTTAACAGAGATCACTTTTCAGTTAAATTTCAACACTTAAGAATAATTGTGTATTAATTGCAGAGTTCAACCAATAATATTAAGTAGAACAAACAGCAAACAACTTTAAAGGACAAAATACATACTGGAAAATGAATATTCATAAGGAAAATAAGAGCCTGCGCCGTGGCTCACTTGGCTAATCCTCCGTCTGAGGCACCGGCACATCGGGTTCCAGTACCGGTCGGGGTGCCGGATTCTGTTCCGGTTGCTCCTCTTCCAGTCCAGCTTCAACTGTGGCCTGAGAGTGCAGTGGAGGATGGCCCAAGTCCTTGGGCCCTGCACCCGCGTGGGAGACCAGGAGAAGCACCTGGCTCCTGGCTTCGGATGGGCTCAGTGTACCAGCCACAGTGGCCATTGGGGGGGGTGAATCAATGAAAAAGGAAGACCTTTCTCGCTGTCTCTCTCTCTCTCTCTCTCTCTCACTGTCCACTCTGTCAAAAGAGAGAGAGAGAAAGAGAGAGAGAGAGAGAGAGAGAGAGAGAGAGAGAGAGAGAGAGAAATAAGACAAGGAGGGATTAAGCTATGTAATTTCTCAAATTTATTTTTTAAAAAATTATAGTAATGTATGATTTCTATCTGTTTGACTAAGATTTAAAACAAAATTTGGGGGGAGGGGGGCGGCGCTGTGGTGCAGCAGGTTAACACCTTGGTCTGAAGCGCCAGCATCCCATATGAGTGCTGGTTCGAGATCCAGCTGCTCCACTTCCAATCCAGCTCTCTACTATTACCTGGGAAACCAGTAGAAGATGGCCCAAGTCTTTGGGTCTCTGCACCCATGTGGGAGGCCGGGGAGAGGCTCCTGGCTGCTGGCTTTGAATCAGCACAGCTCCGGCCATTGTGGCCAATTTGGGAGTGAACCATCAGATGAAATACCTCTCTCTCTCTCTCTCTCTCTCTATCTATCTCTCTCTCCTATCTCCATGAAACTCTGACTTTCAAATAAATAAATCTTTAAAAAAAATTGGGGGGCAGGAGCTGTGGCATAGTGGGTAAAGCCACTGCCTGCACTGCCAGCATTCCATATGGGCGCCAGTTCATGTTCCAGCAGCTCTACTTCAGAAGGAGCTCTCTGCTGTGGCCTGGGAGAGCAGTAGAAGATGGCCCAAATCCTTGGGCCCCTGCACCCATGTGGAAGACTTGGAGGAAACTCCTGGCACCTGTCTTCAGATAGGTGCAGCTCCGGACATTGCAGCCAGTTAGGGAGTGGGCCAGCAGATGGAAGATGCCCCACTCTCTCTGCCCCTCCTCTCTCTGTGTAATTCAGACTTTCAAATAAATAAATAAATCTTTTAAAAAATGACAAAATACTGTATTTCTGGCAAAAAAAGATTTACATAGGCTTTTCTTTCTTTCTTTATTCCTTTTTATAAAAGTTGCTTATACAAGAGACAATTATTAATGTTATCTAGTATCTACAGGTTTAACATAGCAAACAAGATGAGTTACCATGTGGGCAGAAAGCATCATTCTACATTTACAACTCATTTGTTTCTGCTAACACGTTGTAAAGTAATACCGTATATATCAAGGATCATCTCAAAAGTTTCACGCTAATTCTTTCTTTGCCCCTATACCCAATCCTTTGGGACCCCAATCAGACAGACAATATCAAGAGCTACATCTAGTAATTAACCTGCATTTGCCCTGTCCTTCCTGTTTTATACAGTGACACTTGTAGAATTCCTATGGTACACCCACACAACAATAAAGTACTGTAAAATTTCAAATACAGACTATTAAAAAAATCAATGCTTCTTATTTTCCAATTAACAACATGTTTTTGACCACATCTTAAATGTATTTTGCACTATGATTTTGTTTCCAGGTGCTCATGAAGCACAACTGAATAAATTTATAGATTAATATATAGATTAATGTACAAACATGCAAAAATAGCATGCTTTAACTTTTGAGAAAACCCCTTTAAAATGCCAGCATTATGTGGCCTGGGAGTGCAGTGGAGGATGGCCCACATCCTTGGGCCCTGCACCCCATGGGAGACCAGGAGAAGCACCTGGCTCCTGCCATCGGATCAGCGTGGTGCGCCTGCCGCAGCACGCCGGCTGTGGCAGCCACTGGAGGGTGAACCAATGGCAAAGGAAGACCTTTCTGTCTCTCTCTCTCTCTCTCTCTCACTGTCCACTCTGCCTGTCAAAAAAAAAAATGCCAGCATTATACAAAATTACACTAAAATGTTTAATTGCAAATTCACTTTGAGCTGGAGGCAGAATAAAGCAAGACTGCCCCCTACTGACTAGAGACATGGTTCATGATATTTAAAATGGCTACAAATAATACATAAGGCATTACTGTACATCACAGACTTGATTGAAGAGCTTTTTCAAACATTAACCACTAATATTCAATGATCACAGAATTCAGCATCAACTATTAAAATTTTACCTAGGAACAAGCAGAAAGAGATGGTCTTTTTCAACAGAATTTATTGTTTTAAAACAGGTGATTATTCTTCTATGTTCTTCATCTTGTTTCTCTTGCTCCTTCAGAGAGAATTCGTAAATATAGGAAGGCCTTCTCCAGAAAACACCTTGATAAACACCTTTGGTCCTGGGGAGACCTGAGAAAGTTTCTGGCATCTTCCAAACTCCCTTGTCATTAATATTGTGATGCCTCCAGCTTGATTTTTCCCCCCCTCAGGATCATTTTGGATATTTTAGGTCTTTTGTGATTCCATAAGTGTTTTATAGTTGATTTTTCTAACTCATTAGAGACTGTCCATTGGTATATTGATAGGAATTCCACTGAATCTATAGATTGTCTTCAGAAATATGGACATTTTAATTATATTAATTCTTCCAACCCATGAAAAAGGAATATCATTCTATTTTTTGTGTGTACTTGATGATTTCTTCCCTCAGTGTTTTATGAATTGCATTGCAGAGATCTTCCACTTCTTTGGTTAAACTTAATACTAAATACTTTGTTTCTGTGGATACCATAAAGGAGACTTATTTCTTGATTTCTCTTTTGGCAAGATCATTACTGGTATATAAAAAAGCTACTGTGGTTTTTTTTTTTTTGTATGTTGATTTTAGCGAATTGGTCTATCAGTTCTAATGGGATTTTGGTGCATGTTTATGTTTTTCCATTTATATTATGTCATCTGTAAACATGGATATTTTGACTTTCTGCTTTCCAATTTTAATCCTATTAATTATTTCTCCTCATTGATTGGTAATACTTTCAATATTATTTTGAGTAAGAATCATGAAAGTGGACATCCTTGTACCAGATCTGAGGATCTGCCGTCCATTTTTATCCATTCTGTGTGGTATTTGAGGTATATTCATTCTGTACCTAATCTGTGGAGGGTTTTTCATGAGGAGATGTCAAATCCCTTCAAATGCTTTCTCCACATCTAGTGAAATGATCAAATGTTTGTTCTTCATTCTAATAATGTGATTTATGACACTTATTGATGTACAAATGTTGAACCATCTTGCATCTCTGGGATAAATCTCGCTTGATCATGATGCATGATCTTTTTGCTGGCTAGCATTTTGTTGAAAAGTTTTGTGTCTATGTTCACCAAAGATGTTTTTCTACATTTTTATTTTGTTTATTGTGTGGGAAGAAATAACAGGAGGTTAGGACCTAGCAAAAGTGTTAAGCTAACAAACTGAGACTGTGAAAATCTGAGATTGGATGAGAGAACTCACCGAGTACACAAACTCGGTAACCTTGGAAACCCAGTGAGAGACTGTAGAGAAATTTGAGACCACACTGAGGGCTGCATAAACCCTTTGTGTGGTCCTTGGGGTAGAGCAGACAAATACCCACAGGGCCAGATTTCATACATTGACTACCCTCAATTTCACTCAGCTGTGCGGAATTACTTCCCTTCTGAGTCAAAAGAGAGAGAGAGAGAGAGAGAGAGAGAGGAAGCGAGAGAGAGAACAACCTGGGTGAGTCATCTTTAACACACCCTTAACCCTGAAGAGTCAAAGAGAGCTCTCTGACCACACACATCACAGTCTCTAAGGATCTATCAAAAGCAGACAGTCCACTTAATCTAGAGTCATAGTATAATGAGAAGAAAAACACCACAGTGAAGAAACCAAAGTATATCTCCACAATACCAAACAACAAACACAGTACGGAGGTAACAAGAACATGGAAGACACTATGATGCCCCAAATGAAAAAGACACCCCAATTCAAGATTATGAAGATGACGAGACAGTAGAAATGCAAGATATGGATTTCAAAAAAATTATGATAAGAATATTAAGGAGTCCTCAAAAAAATTCTTGAACTACAGAAATCCGTACTGGAAGGATAGAAAATCTCTCTCACGAAAATGAAATATTGAGGAGGAATCAAAATGAAATGCAGAAACTAGTAGAACATGAAATTGAGATAGTGATGAGAAATCATAATGAAATGAAGAATTCAATAGATGAAATGACAAACATATTAGAGAGTCTAAAAAACAGAATGGGTGAAGCAAAAGAGAGAATATTGGACTTAGAAGACAGAGCACAGGAAACTATACAGTCAAACCAAAGAAAAGAATAAGAAATTAGAAATCTAAAAAATATTGTTGGGAATCTACACGATAATATTAAAAAATGTAATATTCGGGTTCTAGGACTTCCTGAAGGCATGGAGAGAGAAAAAGAATTAGAAGGCCTTTTTAGTGAGATACTAGCAGAAAACGTCCCAGGTTTGGAGAAGGACAGAGACATCCTAGTACAGGAAGCTCATAGAACCCCTAGTAAACATGACCAAAAGAGATCCTCACCACAACATGTTGTAATTAAACTCACCACAGTGAAACAGAAAGAAAAGATCCTAAAATGTGCAAGAGAGAAATGTCGGATTACTCTCAGAGGATCTCCAATTAGAATCACAGCTGACTTCTCATCAGAAACCCTACAGGCTAGGAGGGAATGGCGAGATATAGCCCAGGTATGAAGAGAGAAAAATTGACAGCCCAGAATATTGTATCCTGCAAAGCTCTCATTTGTGAATGAAAGTGAAATAAAGACCTTTCATAGCAAACAGAAATTGAAAGATTTGTTGCCACTCGTCCAGCCCTGCAAAAGATGCTTAAAGATGTGCTACACATTTAAACACAGAAACACGGCCATCAATATGAAAGAAGGTAAAGGAAGAAAACCTACCAGTAAAAGATCATTGGAAGCTCAAAGCATATACAAGAAAATAACTTTGGGGAAATGGCAGGGCAAAGTCACTACTTATCAATAGTCACATTGAACTCTGGACTGAACTCTCCAGTTAGAAGGTACAGACTGGCTGAATGGATTAAGGAGCAAAACCCATCCATTTGCTGCCTAAAATAACACATCTTTCCAACAAAGATGCATGCAGACTGAAAGTGAAAGGTTGGAAAAAGATATTCCGTGCCAACAGAAACCAAAAAAAGCAGGTGTAGCCATATTAATATCAGACAAAATAGACTTTAACAAAAAAACTGTTAAGAGAGACAAAGAGGGACACTATATAATGATTAAGGGATCAATTCAACAAGAAGATGAAACTATTATAAATGTATATGCACCTAATTACAGGGCACCAGTTTATTTAAAATATATGTTAAGGGACTTAAAGGGAGACTTAGATTCCTATGCAGTAGTACTGGGAGACTTCAATACTCCACTATCAGAAACAGACAGATCATCCAGACAGAAGATCAACAAGGAAACAGCAGATTTAAAGGACATTATAGCCCAAATGGACCTAACAGACATCTACAGAACTTTCAATCCTACATTTAAAGATTTTACATTCTTCTCAGCAGTGTATGGAACCTTCTCTAGGATTGACCACATACTAGGCCATAAAGCAAGTCTCAACAAATTTAAAAGAATTAGAATGAAACCATGCAGCTACTCAGACCACAGTGGAATGAAGGTGGAAATTAGCAACTCAGGAATCCCTAGAGAGTATGCAAACACATGGAGACTGAACAACATGCTCCTAAATGAATACTCGGTCATAGAAGAAATCAAAAGAGAAATAAAAAATTTTCTGGAAGTAAATAAGGATAAAAACACAACATATCAAAACTTATGGGACATGGCAAAAGCAGTGTTGAGAGGAAAATTGATAGCAATAGGTGCCTACATCAAGAAATTGCAAAGATACCAAATAAATGAGCTTTCAACGCATTTCAAAGATCTAGAAAAACTGCAGCAAACCAGACCCAAAGCTAGTAGGTGAAGAGAAATAATTAAAATGAGAGAAGAAATCAACAGCATTGAATCCAAAAAAAATCAGCCAAACAAAGAGCTGGTTTTTTGAAAAAAATAAAGAAAACTGACACACAATTGGTTCAACTAACTAAAAAAGAAAAGACCCAAATCAACAAAATCGGAGATGGAAAAGGAAATGTAACAACAGACACAACAGAAACAAAAAGAATCATCAGAAATTACTACAAGGACTTGTATGCCAGCAAACAGGGAAATCTATCAGAAATGGATAGATTCCTGGACACATGCAATCTACCTAACTTGAACCATGAAGACACAGAAAACCTAAACAGACCCATAACTGAGACAGAAATTGAAACAGTAATAAAGGCCCTCCCAACAAAGAAAAGCCCAGGACCAGATGGATTCACTGCAGAATTCTACCAGACATTTAAAGAAGAACTATGGAAAAGGGGGAATCCTCACAAATTCTTTTATGAAGCCATCATCACCTTAATTCCTAAACTGGAAAAAGATGCAGAATTGAAAGAGAATTACAGACCAATTTCCCTGATTAATTTAGATGCAAAAATCTACAATAAAATTCTCACCAATAGATTGCAAAAACACATCAAAAACATCATCCACCCAGACCAAGTGGGATTCATCTCTGGTATGCAGGGATGGTTCAAGGTTCACAAATCAATCAATGTGATACACCACATTAACAAACTGCAGAAGAAAAACCATATGATTATCTCAATAGATGCAGAAGAAGCATTCAATAAAATTCAACACCCTTTCATGATGAAAACTCTAAGCAAATTGGATATAGAAGGAACATTCCTCAACATAATCAAAGCAATTTATGAAAAACCCTCGGCCAGCATCCTATTGAATGTGGAAAACTTGGAAGCATTTCCACTGAGATCTGGTACCAGACAGGGATGCCCACTCTCACCACTGCTATTCAATATAGTTCTGGAAGTCTTAGCCCTAGCTATTAGGCAAGAAAAAGAAATCAAAGGGATACAAATTGGGAAGGAAGAAGTCAAACTATCCCTCTTTGCAGATGATATGATTCTTTATTTAGGGGATGCAAAGAACTCTACTAAGAGACCATTGGAACTCATAGAAGAGTTTGGCAAAGTAGCAGGATATAAAATCAGTACACAAAAATCAACAGCCTTTGTATACACAGGCAATGCCACAGGTGAGGAAGAACTGCTAAGATCAATCCCATTCACATTAGCTACAAAAAAAATCAAATACCTTGGAATCAACTTAACCAAGGATGTTAAAGATCTCTACGATGAGAATTACAAAATATTAAAGAAAGAAATAGAAGAGGATAACAAAAAATGGAAAAATCTTCCATGCTCATGGATTGGAAGAATCAATATCATTAAATGTCCATTCTCCCAAAAGCAATTTATACATTAAATGCAATGCCAATCAAAATACCAAAGACATTCTTGTCAGATCTAAAAAAAAATGATACTGAAATTCAAATGGAGACACAGGATACCTTGAATAGCTAGAGCAATCTTGTACAACAAAAACAAAGCCAGAGGCATCACATTACCAAATTTCAGGACTACTACAGGGCAGTTATAACCCAAAAAGCATGGTACTGGTACAGAAACAGATGGATAGACCAATGGAACAGAATAGAAACTCCAGAAATCTTCCCAAACATCTACAGCCAACTTATAGTTGATCAAGGATCCAAAACCCATCCTTGAGCAATAACAGTCTATTCAATAAATGGTGCTGGGAATACTTGCATGAAGCAAGACCCCTACCTTACACCTTACACAAAAATCCACTCAACATGGATTAAAAATCTAAATCTATGACTGGACACCATCAAATTATTAGAGAACATTGGAGAAACCCTGCAAGATATTGGCACCGGCAAAGACTTCTTGGAAAAGAAACCCAGAGGCACAGGCAGTCAAAGCCAAAATTAACAGTTGGGATTACATCAACTGGAGAAGTTTCTGTACTGCAAAAGAAACACTCAGGAAAATGTAGAGGCCACCAACAGAATGGGAAAAAATATTTGCAGACTAAGCAACAGATAAAGGATTAATGACCAGAATCTACAAAGAGATCAAGAAACTCCACAGCAACAAAACAAACAACCCACTTAAGAAATGGGCCAAGGACCTCAATAACATTTTTCAAAAGAGGAAATCCAAATGGCCAACAGGCACATGAAAAAAAAGTTCAGGATCACTAGCAATCAGGGAAATGCAAATCAAAACCACAATGAGGTTTCACCTCACCCCGATGAGAATGGCTCACAAACAGAAATCTACCAACAACAAATGCTGGTGAGGATGTGAGGAAAAAGGGACACTAACCCACTGTTGGTGGGAATGCAAACTGGTAAAGCCACTATGGAAGTCAGTCTGGAGATTCCTCAGAAATCTGAATATAACCCTACCATTCAACCCAGCCATCTCACTCCTTGGAATTTACCCAAAGGAAATTAAATTGGCAAACAAAAAGGCTGTCTGCACCTTAATGTTTATTGCAGCTCAATTCAAAATAGCTAAGACCTAGAACCAACACAAATGCCCATCAACAATAGTCTGGATAAAGAAATTATGGGACATGTACTCTATAGAATACTATACAGCAGTCAAAAACAATGAAATCCTGTCATTTGCAACAAAATGGAGGAATCTGGAAAACATTATGCTGAGTGAAATAAGCCAGTCCCAAAATGACAAATATCATATGTTCTCCCTGATCAGTGAAAACTAACCGATCACCAAAAAGGAAACCTGTTAAAGTGAAATGGACACTATGAAAAATGGTGACTTGATTAGCCCTTTCTGACTGTTGATGAACAACTTAATACGTGAACCCTCTTAGTATTTTTTTTGTTTGTTCTACTTAACCCTATTGGTTGAATTCTATAATTAATACACAGTTATTCTTAAGTGTTTAAACTTAACTGAAAAGTGACCCCTGTTAAATATAAGAGTGGGAATAAGAGAGGGAAGAGATGTACAATTTGGGACATGCTCAAGCTGACTTGCCCCAAATGGTGGAGTTAGAAACATAGCAATCCCATCAAAGTGGCATGTTCCAATGCCATCTCACTAGTCCAAGTGATCAATTGCTGTTCACAATTGATCATAATGATAGGACTAAGAATCAAAGAGATCATATAATCAAGACTAGTGTCTGAAAATACTAGCTGATAGATTAAAAAATGGAGAGAACCATCCATCATGGGTAGCGAGATACAAGGCAGACTCTTAGAATGGCAGATGTCCTAAGTAGCACTCCAGCCTCAGAATCAGCCCTTAAGGCATTCGGATGCAGCTGAAAAGCCCATGAGAATATTTCAGGCATGGAAAGCCAAGACACTCTGGGAAAAAAAATGACCTAAGTGAAAGATCTCCACGAGTGAGTTCCCAGTGGAAAGAACAGGTCATCAGAGAAGGAGGTACTTTTCTCAGAAGGGAGGAGAGAACTTCCACTCTGACTATGACTTTGTTTAAATATGATCAGAGTCGGTGAACTCACAAGGCTTCCATAGCCTTGACAACTCATGACAAGAGCCTAGGGTGATTACTGATGCCATAAACAAGAGTGTCAATTTGTTAAGTCAACAACAGGAGTCACTGTGCACTTACTCCTCATGTAGGATCTCTGTCCTTAATGTGCTGTACATGGTGATTTAATGCTATAACTAGTACTCAAACAGTATTTTTTCACCTTGTGTTTCTATGTGTGTGCAAACTGTTGAAATCTTCACCTAATATATGCTAAACTGATCTTCTGTATATAAAGAGAATTGAAAATGAATCTTGATGTGAATGGAAGGGGAGAGGGAGTGAGAAAGGGAGGGTTGAGGGTGGGAGAGAAGTTATGGGGGGGAAGCCATTGTAATCTATAAGCTGTAGTTTGGAAATTTATATCCATTAAATAAAAGTTTAAAACATATATATATATATATATATATATATATATATATATATATATATATATATAAATACATACATACATACTGACAGAGTTTGTGGTTTCAAAAGGCTTCCATAAATTGCTTTAGCTATTTGAGATCACCTATGTTTCTGTACAAATTTCAGCATCATTTGTTCTAGATCTGGGAAGAATGTCTTTGCTTTTTTTATTGCTATCACATTGAATCTGTAGATTGCCTTATGAGGAAAGCACATTTGATGAAACTGATTCTTCCAATCCATGAACATGGAAGAATTTTTCCATTTTTTGGTGTCTTCTATTTTTTTCTTGAATGTTTTGTAATTTCATTGTAGAGATCTTTCACATTCTTGGTTAAACTTATTCCAAGGTATTTGACTTTTCAGCTATTATGAATAGGTTTGATCTTAGAAGTTCTTTTTCAGCTGTGGCATTGTGTGTGTATACAAAGGATATTGATTTTTGTATTGATTTTATATTCTGTTAATATACCAAACTCTTCTGTCCATTCCAATATTCTCCCTTTTTTAAAGATTTATTTATTTATTTGAAAGTTAGAGTTACACAGAGGAGAAGGAGAGGCAGAGAGAGAGGTCTTCCATCTGTTGGTTCACTCCCCATATGCCATGACAGCTGGAGCTGAGCCCATCCAAAGCCAGAGCCAGGAGCTTCTTCCAGGTCTCCCACATGGGTGCAGGGACCCAAGGACAATTTTCCCAGGCCACAGCAGAGAACCTGATGGAAGATAATCTTTTGGTGGA
This sequence comes from Sylvilagus floridanus, assembly GCA_949820135.1. Taxonomy (NCBI): domain Eukaryota; kingdom Metazoa; phylum Chordata; class Mammalia; order Lagomorpha; family Leporidae; genus Sylvilagus; species Sylvilagus floridanus. The sequence goes on along the minus strand of OX463224.1, from coordinate 68,180,002 downwards.
ATCTTTTGCATTCCCCAAATATATAGAATCATGTCATCTGCAAATAGGGATAGTTTGACTTCCTCTTTCCCCATTTGTATCCCTTTGATTTCTTTTCTTTCTTTTTTGTCTAATGCCTCTGGCTAATACTTCCAGGAATATATTGAGTAGCAGTGATGAGAATGGGCATCCTTGTCTGGTTCTGGATCTCACTGGGAATGCTCCAACTTTTCCCCCATTCAATAGAACACGGCCATGGGTTTGTTATAAATTGCCTTGATTTTGTTAAGGAAAGTTCCTTCTATTCCCAGTTTGCTTAGAATTTTCATCAATTTTTATCAGTTGCTTTCTCTGCCTCTATTGAGATAATCATATGGGTTTTGTTTTTCAGTTTATTAATGTGATGTATCACATTAATTGATTTGCGAATGTTGAACCATCCTTGCATACCAGGGATAAATCTCACTTGGTTCAGGTGAATGATCTTTCAGATGTGGTGTTAGATTTGATTGGCCAGAATTATGTTGAGGATGTTGCATCTATGTTCATCAGGGAAACTGGCATGTCATTTTCTTTCTCAGTTACATCTTTTTCAGGTTTAGGAATTAAGGTGATGCTGGCTTTGTAGAAAGAATTTGGGAAGATTCCTTCCCTTTCAATTGCTTTGAATAACTTTGAGAAGAAGTGGAGTTAGTTCTGCTTTTAATGTTTGGTATATTTAACAGTAAACCATCTGGTCTTGGGCTTTTCTTTGTTGGGAGGGTCTTTATTATTGATTCAATTTCCATCTTGGCCATGGGTCTGTTTGGGTTTTCTATGTCTTCATGGCTCAATTTATGTAAGTTACATGTGTCCAGGAACCTATCCATGTCTTCTAGGTTTCCCAGTTTGTTTGCATATAACTCTTTGTAGTAATTTCTAATGACTCTTTTTATTTCTGTGCTGTCTGTTGTTACATTTCCTTTCTCAGCTCTGATTTTATTGATTTGGGTGTTCTTTCTCCTTTTTTTGGTTAGTTGGGCCAATGGTGCTTCAATTTTGTTTCTTTTTTCAAAAACTAGCTCTTCATTTTGCTAAGCTTTTGCATTTTTGTGTTTTAATTTTGTTGATTTCTTCTCTAATTTTAATTATTTTTCTCCTACTAGTTTTGGGTATCCCATAAGTTTTGATATGTTGTGTTGTTATCCTCATTTGCTTCCAGGAAGTTTTTGATTTCTCTTTTGATTTCTTCTATGACCCACCGTTCACTCAGAAGCATGTTATTCAGTCTCCATGTGTTTGCATATGCTCTAGAGATTCCTGAGTGGTTGGTTTCCAGTTTCATTGCATTGTGGTCTGAGAAGATGCATGGTATGATTTTGATTTTTTTCAAATCACTGAGAGATGTTTTATTGCCTAGAATGTGGTCAATCCTTGAGAATGTTCCATGCACAGGTGAGAAGAATGTGCATTCTGTAACTGTAGGATGAAAAGTTCTGTAAATATCTGTTAGGTCCATTTATTCAATAGTGTTGATTAACTCTGCTGTTTCTCTGTGTGGTTGGTCTGCCCATTGTTGAAAGTGGGATACTGAAATCTCCCATTATTGTTGTATTTGAGTCTTCATGTCCCTTTAGATCCCTTAACATTTCTTTTAAGTAGCCAGGTGCCCTGTAATTACATGCATGTACCTTTTTAATAGTCACCTCTTTCTGTTGGATTGATCCCTTAATCATTGCTTAGTGTACTTCTCTATCTCTTTTTTGTGTTAAAGCCTATTTTGTCTGATATTAGGATGGCTACACCAGCTCCCTTTTGGTTTCTGTTAGCATGGAATATCTTTTTCCATCCTTTCACTTTCAGTCTGCATGTGTTTTTGTTGGAAAGATGTGTTTCTTCTAGGCAGAAAATAGGTGGTTTTTGTTTTTCAATCCATTCAGCCAGTCTATGTCTTTTAACTGGAGCATTGAGGCCATTTACATTCAAAGTAACTATTGATAATTAACAACTTTGCCTTGCCATTGTTCCATAGCTACTTCTATTTTTTACTTTGGATCTCCTCTGTACTTTTACTAGGAGATTTTCTTCCTTTATCTTCTTTTGTAGTGATGACCTTTTTGGTTCTGTGTTTCTGTGTGCAGCACATCCTTAAGCATCTTTTGCAAGGCTAGATGGGTGGTGACAAATTCTTTCAATTTTTGTTCATTATGGAAGGTCTTTATTTCATCTTCATTCATAAATTAGTGCTTTTCAGGGTATAGCATTCTGGATTGACAGTTTTATTCTCTTAACACTTGGAATATATCTCACCAATCTCTCTTAGCTTGTAGGATTTCTGTTAAGAAGTCCACTGTGCACTCTGGCCTCAGAATCAGCCCTTAAGGCATTCAAATCTGGCTAAAAAGTCCATGAGAGTTTCTCAAACATGGAAAGCCAAGAAACTGTGGCCAAAAAAATGACTTAAATGAAAGATCTCCGTGAATGAGATCCCAGCAGAAACAATGGGCCATCAATGAAGGAGGTACCTTTCTCTAAAGGGAAGAGAGAACTTCCAATTTGATTATGGATTTGTCTAAATAAGGCTGGAGTTTGTAAACTCAAGAGGCTTCCATCGCCTTGGCAGCTCATGACAAGAGCCTAGGGTGATTACTGACATCATAAATAAGAGTGTCAATTGTTTAGTCAACAACATGAGTCACTGTGCAGTTACTCCCCTTGTAGGACCTCTGTCCTTAATGTGTTGCACTATGCAAATTAATGCTAAAACAATACTTCAAGCAGTACTTTATACTTTGTGTGTCTGTGTGGGTGCAATCTGTTGAAATCTTTACTTGGTATATACTAAGTTGATCTTCTCTATATAAAGATAATTAAAAACTAATCTTGATGAAGAATAGGATGTTAGAGAGAGTAGGAGATGGGATGGTTTGCCAGTAGGAGGGTGGATATGGGAGGAAAAACCACTATAATCCAAAAGTTGTTCTTTCAAAATTTATATTTATTAAATAAAGTTTAAAAAGAAGCCTGCTGTGAGTCTAATTGGGATACTCTGAAAGTAATCTGGCATTTCTCTCATGCACATTTTAGAACCTTTATGTTTTACTGTGGAGAATTTGACTACAATCTTTTCTGGTCATGTCTATTAGGAGTTCTATGTGCTTCCTGTACTTGGATGCCTCTTTCTTTATACAAATTGGGGAAATTTTCTATTATTATTTCACTAAAAAGGCCTTCTAATCCTTTCTCTTTCCTTGCCTTCAGGAATGCCTAGAACCCAAATATTAGGTATTTGGGTAATATCCGGTAGATTCCCAACAGTGTTTTTTAATTTCTTCTTCTTGTGTTTGGTCTGACTGTATAATTTCCTGTGCTTTGTCTTCTAAATTTGATATTCTTTCTTCTGCTTCATCGATTCTGTTATTAAGGCTCTCCATTGTATTTTTATTTGTTCTATTAAATTCTTCATTCCCAAGATTTTCATTTTGATGTCTGTTTAAGATCTCAATTATGTAGGAGAAATATTCTTTCATGTCCTATATGGATTTCATGAGTTTGTGCATTTGCTTCCAATTACTTCTAAGTAATCTTAAGATCAATTTTTTGAATTATATTTCTGGCATTTCTTCAATCTCATTATCCTCGGAATCTAGTATTGAGTTGTTGTGTTCTTTTGGGGTGTCTTGTTGTCTTCCATGTTCTTGTTTCTTGGACTTGTGCATTTGTTTTTGATATTTGTGGGGATACTTGTTGGTTTCTTCTTTGATTTTTCACTGTGGAAGCTTTTGTTTTTGGACTATGTCTGATTGGATCAGTGGATTGCCTGCGTTCAGAGAATAACTAGATGCATGTAGTAAGAGTGGCCAGGGAGCTCTGTTCAGTGCTCCAGTGTGAAAGGCATTCTGAGGTGACTCACTCACGTTTGGCAAATCTTTTTTTATCATAGGGGATGTTTCTTCTTGTGTGTTGATGTAGACTCAGATGAGTCCCTCTCCCTGAAGGAGACCAGGGCTTGGGCACCAGCCTCATTGAGTATATTATTTGTCTGCTGTGCCACAAGGACCACACAAAGGATGTGTGCAGTCCTCAGTATAAGCTCAGATTCCCCAGCAATGTCTCACACCAGGTAACTAGGAAGCCCTGATCACGTGGCGCTTCCCACACTGACTACCCAATGTTCCAGTCACACCCTGAGTCTTCCTATGGAGCCTGTACTTTCACAGCCCCAGCACAAAAGCCTCCCACAGTCACAAGCACACAGCATCCTGTCTATTCTCTCCACCAGACTCAAGAGTCTCCACTTGGCTGGTTGCTGGGTGCAGACACAAGATGGTATAGCTGTCACATATGTCCAATATGGAGCCTACTCTCTGTCAGCTTGTTACAGGATGACTTTGGAGGATGATCAGGGAGAGAGAAAATGTGTCCCCCTCCTCTTTGTTTTTTCTCTTCTAGTTTTGTGGGTACACTATCCAACACAGGGCTCCAAGCTAGATTCTCTCTAGGCTTTTCCTGCAGCTTTCTTGCCTGTGGCTTACGCTGCTGAAGTCTGGTCTCACCTTGTTCTCCAACACTGGTGGGGTCCTAAGTTGTGCACATCACAGGCCTCCACCTAGGTCCACTGTGTTCCTTCAATTAGTGTAGAGTTTCCTCTCCTGTTTTCTCCCTAACTCTTCCCTGAGACTGCATTTTTTTCCAATTCTTTAAGCTATCTTCTAGACTCAAGCAGCAAGTTCCATCCCTACTCTGCCATTTTCAGTATAACTTTTTAAAATTCCCACATTCTCCTTTTAAAAATAAATAACAGGCTTTCAATTTCATATTTTCCAACTTACTAGTTCAATACTCTCTGTAGAATTAATTCTGTGCAATCACTCTGGCAACTTAAAAATCATTCCATGTTAACATAGAGAATGATGGTTTGCATATACAAAAAGGTTAACAAAACATATGTTGGAACACTTAAAAGTGAGAGGACAAAGTCCTGTAGACTTTTGAAACTAATATACACACTTTACTGGAGATGTGACTGACACAACCTAAGGTCAGGAAATAGTCAAGTTAACCTTGTTTCTTGTTCACACAGTCATGGCAACAGGAGGACACAACCCCGATGGACCTGCATGGAGAGATAAAAAGAGGCAAGATCTCCAAGAGATGCTGAGAGAAGCCGGACTGGCTGTGGAGTACTGGTTGCCAAAGCTGCAGGAACACTTAGGTGTGACCTGTGCCCAGGCCTTGCAACACCTTGATGAAGAGGACCTCCAGCAGCTGAAATCCCAGGCACAACATCCATGGGAGAAAAGGGCCCTGGAGAAACTGCTGGAACTGCCACAGTCAGGTCTTTCAGAGTCAAAGCAGTCTCCTGTGGAGCTGATAAACCAAAAGCAGATGCAGGCACAACAGGCCCTGCAGGGACTCAGAGACTTGCTGTCAGAAGGTCGGCAGAGACAGGAAGAGGCAGTCAGGAGAAAGGAAGCAGAGCTGAGGCAAGCAATGGAGATCCCTGAGGAGTACTGGCCACCACCTGAAAAGCTCCTTCAGGAAGTCATGGAAAACATGCAGAGACAACTCAAGGTCACAGAGGGGACACTGTCCCACAGGCAAAACCTCCCAGATAGGGATCTGGTGAGACGGGCATCTGGAGGGTTGGCCCTGCAGGGAATTTTCAAAACCAGCCAACAATGGGACCTGATGGAGAAGAGAGAGGAGCTACTCTGTGTGCCCAAGGAATTCTCACTCCTTGGACCTGAGCAGAGTACACGGATAGAAACAAAGGAATTCACCTCTTCTCAAGCAGAGTCCATGTTCACTCAGAGCATAGAGAAGCTGGGCTTTAGTTTAACTACCTCAATTAAGGGTGGAGGCTGGGGACTTAGTCTAGAAACTGATATACATCACAGTACAAGTTTAGAATCCAAAGAAATCCAACAGTCACAATGTGAGCACACTTATTTCTGTTCCACCAAGTTCAGCTACATCCCTCTGGCTTCTTGCTACTTTTCCATGGATCATCTCCATTTATCCAAGGCAGCTCTACGTGAGTTGAAATGCATTGAAGACCTGCTGGGTCAGAACCCAGGCCCAGACAGATCTTCCAAGCTGAGGCACAAGATTGAAACCTTTTTCCACAGATTTGGTTCTCATGCTAACCAAGGTCCTCTGCACCTGGGAGGAATCTTCTGGTGGAAGGCCATTTCAGAAGGGTTCCAGAAGCAACAACTGGCAGATGTTAAACAGCTGTCAGCACAGGCTCTGGATACTTACATGAGAGGAAGTTACAGTGGCTCTGTAGTGAACATTGCTGCAGGTGGAGATGTGTCATGCTCTCATTCAAAAACAGACTCTCACAGAAAAATTTTCCAAAACCTCAAAACCAAAGTTCAACTATCTATGGCCCAGACGGGTGGCCCACCAGAAGCAGATGGTCTTTTCCAGTGGAAAGCTGGCCTTGTTGCCAGCAATCAAACCTGGTGTGTCATTGACCGGGGACTTCAACTAGTGCCAATTTGGGACATTATCCTCATTAGACATGGAAGTGATTTTAAGGATGCTCTTCATGTGGCTAACTGCCTGAAAGACACCTACACTGCTATGTTGAGCCTCAATGTCAAGATGCAGGGTGGAGAGGAATTACTGAATGCTGAGAAAGAGGCTAGGGATTTTCTGGAGGACGTGAAGTCCTGGGAAGTATCTGATCCTGAAGAGCAACTCAAAAAATTAGTAAATGTCATGCAAATGTCGAGTGAAAAATCGAATTGTTATGACATGTGGATTAAAATATATCTCACAGATGTGCATCTACAAAATTTTATAGTAAATATTGTCAACTTTTGCAAGAAATCTTCTATTTATAATACAAATTTCATTAAGTCTCAATTTCGCAGTCTTCTAGATCCTCACGTCTATAAAGTAACAAACTTTCCACAAGTTCACTCCATCATAGACTGGATCTTCAAGTCAGAGACAGATCCAGAGCAAATCTGTATCTCTCAATTTTCTGAATTGATTAACATATTTAGAGAAAACTACAACAAACTCCTGGAAATGAAGGTGAAATCTGAATCCCCAGACAACATGGAGGAAGCTCAAAAAAAAGCAACTTACGAAATCACCTCGGCTCTCAGCTGCTTCTTAAACTACCTCGGAGAAGCAGGACAGACAGACACACAGCTCTTGATAATCTCCATTGCCATTGGTGCAGGATATCATGTGCTGAGCAATACTTTTCAGTATTTACTGGGATGTGATGAGTTAAAGTTCCTCCTGAATGAAATGCAAACAGCTGAAAGTAAATATCAAGAACTCAAACTTATCTGCAACTTTAGGGCCCACGCATTCCTGGTGCTCACCGGTCTGACAGCCACAGCTGGAGTCACAGCTATTTCTCCAGAAGAAAAAAACCAACGCCTGGCATTAGTGAAACAACACCTAGGACAATCATTGTCTGAAGAGGTGGCACATGTCCTCACCAAAGTTGAAGAAGATCATGACTGGGAACGCCTAGAGGAAAACCTGAGATTGCTCATTGATGGGGATTATGAAGCCACAAAGCCAACTTTGCAAATGGATGATGTGAGAAAACAATTGGAAAATGTCTTTCATGAGAAGAAACAACCCCATGAACCACATGAAAATAAAAATACAAAAAGGGAGGTGATAGAAAATGGACCCTTCCTAGACCTTCTTCAGCGGCTAGGCTTAGAGCATTACTACCCAAAAAGAATGAGCAGAGCTAACTTCCATCAGATCTACAACACTTCTGTGTACAACACCCAGCCCAGCTCTGAACAGGACCTTCCCTTTTATTTCCTGCAGAAGCTGCTGATGCTGGATTACAGCCTGAGACACCTGGTCTTCAAAGACGATAGAGACACAGATCACCAGGTCTTCAAAGATGATAGAGACACAGAACACCAGGTTGACTCAGGAGCTTCCAATCAAGAAAATGAGGATTGTGATCCATATGAAGACTTTTTTGAAGATGGTCCTAGTTCCACTAAACCTTCAGCCACAAAGCCATACCAGCCCACTAAGACTCATATTCACCAAATGGATATTCAGATGGCAATTTTTCACTGCGCAGATGATTTTGCCAGACAATATATTTTAACCAAGCTTTCCATTTGTCAATTTGCCCTCCCCCTTCTGGTGCCAAATCCATGCACTTCTCAAATTGAATTCTCCCTCTGGTCTCTCAGGCAAATCAGGAGAAGTTGGCAGCAAGTCAGCAAATCACCAGATGGGAAGAAGAACAATTACAAGAATCAGCAGATGTGTTGTGTCTCTACCTCCATTGTGTCCTTCATTAGAGTTGGAAATGGCTTATCTGCTTCCAAATCTCAAGTCATGAACTGCATTCTAAGTAAACATAAACATGATGTGTTTTTTCACCGCCACTGTACAGGAAGTACAAAAGACTGTCTCTTGATGGAAGGTGTAGTGGAAATCTGCTGGTTTTGTCCTGGGGTGGGGAATGAGAATAGATTTGACAACTGTGTGACCTTCACCAATCTTCATGGAGATGCAAAGGAACACCCACAGCAGCTCACCTTCCTACAGGAAATCTCTTCTCTCATTGTGGTCCTCATGTCTGTTTCTGATGACAATGAGGAAAACCGGAAGATTGTCCGTGATCTATACAAATCATCAAGGCCCTTGATCTTCTTGCTTGATGACAAAGAAAAAATCATGGCCAAAAACTCTGGTCAAAAAGTGAATATTGGCATCAGAAACAGAAATGAGGCAGAATTGACAGAGGAGATCACAACAGCTATCCGACGTTTGTTACAACCCGTTACCACTGCTCTCAGCTTAGAGGACTGTTCCCAAGTTGCTCGCAAGCAAGGATTCCTTATTGATGAAGACCAGAGAGACTGCAAGGAAGCCAAAGAAAAGGCACAGATGACACTGGCACACGTGTCAGCAATGGAGTTATCTCAGATTAAGGAAAATGTACTGCCCCTTCAAGGACATCTGTGGCAACTTTGGTGTAAGAAGGACAAAGAACTCTACCATCTGAGAGAAAAGGGGAATCGGAGCATTGAACAACACAAGAGTGACATTGAAACCGAGAAGCAACAAATAAGGCAAGATCAATTGAAAAGGGCATTTCCTTTCAATGCTTTCATGAAATCTGTCCTTGACATTCTCCAAGAACATACAGGAACTCGGACCAAACTCTTCTTCTTACAGTGGCTGGGTATGTTTTTGGAAACCTTAACTGCAGGACACTTAGAAAAGCTGTTTGAGAAACAAAGATCACTGTGGTTTCAGCCACAAACAGAAAAAAAGATGTCAAACAGTAACTCTCCAAATCACTTACAAAATGAAATAGAAATCCTTTCCAAAGAGATTAGTAATTGTACATTGGGAATTGATCAAATACTCAGAGAGGTTGGCCAGATATATGAAGCTCTGGAAGAATCTTCTAATACAAGAGATGCTCTCTTTCTCCACCTTCCACAAATTGCTGCAGATCTGATGATATATGGTGTTCCCATTGAACTGATGGATGGGGATGCTTCCTATGTGCCTCTAAAGTGGGTGGCAGCTGTTTTTGACATGCTTGCTGAGAAACTTGGAAACAAAAGGGTGTTTGTTCTCTCCATCCTTGGCCTGCAGAGCTCAGGGAAGTCCACTCTGCTGAATGCACTTTTTGGGCTGCAGTTCACTGTCAGTGCAGGCAGGTGTACACGGGGAGCCTACATGCAGCTCCTGAAGGTGGAGGAGAAAATCACAGGGGAACTTGGCTTTGACTTTGTGCTTGTTGTGGACACTGAAGGCCTCCGGGCACCAGAGTTCGGCAATAAATCCCAGATCCGAGACAATGAGTTGGCAACCTTTGTCATTGGACTAGGAAACCTGACTCTGATCAATATTTTTGGAGAGAATCCATCAGAGATGCAGGATATCCTACAAATAGTTGTTCAGGCCTTTCTAAGGATGAAACAGGTGAAAATCTCACCACGTTGCCTGTTTGTACATCAGAATGTGGAGGAAGTTACAGCTGAAGATCAAATGATGGAGGGACGAAGGCGAATGCAGCAGAGACTAGATGAAATGGCAAAATTAGCAGCAGAACAAGAACAGTGTTCAGACATAAACCGCTTCAGTGATGTCATTAAGTTTGATGTCAACACTCACGTGTACTATTTTGCTCACCTCTGGGATGGCAATCCCCCAATGGCCCCTCCTAATCCTCACTACAGCCACAATGTCCAGGAACTAAAAAGTGCAATTCTTATGACTGCCAAAGAGGAACCCAAGAGAAACATCATGAATATATCAGATGTAAAATCCCGTATTCAAGATTTGTGGAGAGCTCTGGTGAATGAGAACTTTATTTTCAGTTTTAGGAACACCAGGGAGGTCGTGGCCATGAGCAAACTGGAAACTATGTTTAACCAGTGGGCCTGGCAACTGAGGAGTCATGTGCTGGACTTGCAGAACCAACTCAGAAAACAGATCGAGAATGGAAAAATCCAGACACTCACAACAAGCACAGTAGAGGCTCCGATTACAGAAAAATATGAAGCCATCAAGCAAGAATTTGAAAAGTTTTTTTGTGAAGATCCAGAGAGTGAAATACTGGTTCAATGGAAAGTAAATTTTGAACATAAGCTCATTGTGCTTAAAGAGACACTTATTTCAGACAGCAGAAGCAAAGCCAAAGAACTTATCCATTTAAAAGAACATCAAGAAAGCCTAAAAGAGAAAATGATAAATTATGAAAGAGAACTACTGGAAAAGAGCAGGAAATTGGCTTTAGATATAAAGGATAAAGAGTTAAGTGAGAGAGAGTTACAGGAGAAATTCAATCAACTATGGAGAAAATGGATCTATGATGTGCCCTCCCACAACAGTCAAGTCAAAGAACCTCCCATTGATGAGGACTTTAAAAGTATACTTTGGGCACGTTTTTCAAAAGAGACTAATATAGAGAAAGCACTGATGGACAATTCTAGAAAGAAGTTTCAAATCAATTATGATGAACATGTCAAAATGAGTAAAAGATACTACTTTTTCCCAAAGCATTTAGAGGCCCATGATAAAGAGTCAATAAAAATGACTCACAAAAACATATTTAAGAAATTTAATGAAATTATTAACAAATATAGGAGGGAACATAGTGATTATGATACAAGTTATTTCCATGAAATACTGAAACTAATAGATGATGAAGTGAAAAAGGGAACTACAGAGAACAGATACACATTTACAAAAAAATATATTATTGAATTAACTTTGTGCTTATTCAAAAGAGCATCAGAGGAATTTAAGGAACTACACAAGGCATTTAAGAGAGCCAATGATCCTGAGTACTATCTGAAAAGTAAGAAAGATAACTTCTTCATGAGTTTTAAAATCTCCTGCCAAGGAGCAACTTCCATCACAACATTTGTTGATTTTCTGTGGAACAAGCTAACTCCCAGTGTTGGCAGCTCCACACTGGAAAATATGAGCCTTAAAATTGCTGGAGACATGAGAAATAATTGCCCTGAATTCAATGGAAACAGAGCTAACTTAGAGAAACACATTCTCATCTCTCTGGCAGAGGAAGAAAACTTTGAAAAGTATTGGCAATACCTTCATGATCCAGAATCATTTTTTAGTAGTTACATTGAAACTAAAATCATAAAATACTGTTCAGGAACAGGGAGAAAAAAACTAAATACTCTTTTAAAAATAAGTTTAGAAGATATCAAGAGTGCCCTCCTTTGTTCTATTCGTGAATCCACAGCTGAAGCTAAAGACAAAAGCAGCACTGCATCTGAGTGGCTGGATCTGTTCTGTGGTCTCCTGGAGAGCAGACTGATCTTTCCACGAAGTGACTTGATAAGCATTGAACACCAGGAGATTAAAGACATGGAATTTCTCAAGGAAGCCATGAGTGTAGCTCTGGATCCTGCAATGAAGAAAATAGAAGAAGAATTTTTGAGGATGCCTGGAGAAGGACTGGTTCCTCCAGTTGAGGAAATACTCTCTGAACACCTCTGTGGCTGCTGGAAGCAATGTCCCTGCTGTGGAGCAATCTGTACAAACACAATTCCTGCACATGAGGGAGACCACAGGGTCACCTTCCACCGTCCTCAGGCACTCAAGGGAATTACATGGGATGAAACAGACAACTTTGTCATTGATATCTGTACTAGTTTGGTGGCAAGTGATTGCTTTTTGGTTCTCGGTGATGGCCAGAAAGTCCCGTACAAGACCTATAGACAAGCAGGAGGGGAATATGCCACATGGAACATCACTCCAGATTCATCCACCCAGCCCTATTGGAAATGGTTTGTCTCTCACTTCAGATCAAATCTAGAAGAGAAATATGGGAAAAAATTTACAGATAAAGGTAAAATCCCTGATGCCTGGGCCAAAATCACAAAGCAGGATGTGCTTGATGACTTGAAAAAAGTATGACACTTAGCATCAACAAAACAGCCCTGGGTCAGGGTGCCGGTGCTGCGGCATTGCCTGTAAAGCCACTGTCTACAGTGCTGGCATCCCGTTTGGGTGCCAATTCCAGTCTTGGCTACTCCACCTCTGATCCAGCTCTCTGCTTGGCCTGGGAAGGCAGTAGAAGGTGGCCCAAGTCCTTCGGCCCCAGTACCCACGTGGGTAATTATCACCATCTTCTTCCCTACTATTTTGATAGTTCCTTGTTTGCACGCATGTCCTGGTGTCACGTACAAGTTTGAGAAAGATTGTCTCCTGAAACAAATGTATGGCAAAGTGTCATAAAGTGTCATTTTAAGAAGTCCACAAAGTCAAGTGTGATAAGTGCATTAATAATTACAAAAAAGCATTAAATAAAATTATAAAAAGCATACAGTTTTTGAAAATATCTAAATAATGAATCTTACTTGGGTTATAATATTTCAATGAGACAATTTTTTAAAAGATTTATTTTATTCACTTGAAAGAGTTACAGAAAGAGGCAGAGACAGAGAGAGAGGTCTTCCATGTGCTGGTCCACTCCCCAAATGGCCACAATGGCCAGACCTGCACCAATCTGAAGCCAGGAGCCAGGAGCCTCCTCCAGGTCTCCCATGTGAGCACAGGGGCTCATGGACTTGGGCCATCTTCCACTGATATCTCAGGCCATAGCAGAGAGCTGGATCTGAAGAGGAGTAGCTGGGTCAAGAACCAGTGCCCACAAGGAATGCTGGCTCTTCAAGCCAGGGTTCCAACCTGCTGAGCCACAGCACCAGACCCATCAAAGAGATAATTTTTTATTTTACATATAATGATGTAAGAAAATCCTTCTTTTCATATCAGGCACACTTATGGGTCTTCATACCATTTGAACCACAAAGTCATAATCAGAATAAAAATTAATACCGGCGCCGTGGCTCAACAGGCTAATCCTCCGCCTTGCGGCGCCGGCACACCGGGTTCTAGTCCCGGTCGGGGCACCGGATTCTGTCCCGGTTGCCCCTCTTCCAGGCCAGCCCTCTGCTGTGGCCCGGGAGTGCAGTGGAGGATGGCCCAGGTGCTTGGGCCCTGCACCCCATGGGGAGACCAGGAAAAGCACCTGGCTCCTGGCTCCTGCCATCGGACGAGCGCGGTGCGCCGGCCGCAGCGCGCCGTCTGCGGCGGCCATTGGAGGGTGAACCAACGGCAAAGGAAGACCTTTCTCTCTGTCTCTCTCTCTCTCGCTGTCCACTCTGCCTGTAAAAAAAAAAAAAAAAAAAAAAAAAAAAAAAAAAAAAATTAATACCAAAATTAATACCAAAAATTAATACCAAAAATAAATAAATAAATAAATCACCAGTCTGAAAATCTGTAGTTCATGCTAGTTACTCAAAGGTGACAAGCTGGAAGAATCCTGATGAAATAACTAAACTTCTTCATGTGTAACACAGGACATACATTGGTTTCCATTTACATACACAATCTCCATCCCTCCACAGCCAGTGAAAACAACCCAGGGAACAGCAGCCTACTGAGCTGGATCATCAGAGCTGGGGGATATCAATAATAACTCTCTCACCTATGTCCTCTCAATGAGTTAAGCCGCTCTGTGTTTCAGAGTCACGGAACTGAAAAACTTTGGAGGAAACAAGTGATCTTGAACAGTATGATTTTCCTTCTGTTCACTGGAAAAATAGTTTTGGTGACTGTTAGGACTCCCCATCAGGTAAAATTGAAACAGTGATGGAGGTAGAACCCTTGGACAAGATGGTGCCTGTCTCTCCCATCACTGCATCCTTAGAAATTGCTCAATATTCAATTAACACTTGCTGAATGCTTTTCATGTGTGTATAATGAATCTGTACAAGCTTTTAACTAAGTATCCTCTGTCATAGGTTACCTTTTAATTTTAAGTCAAAAGAACAGTGTACAAATAAAAAAGAATATTTGAATACAAGCATTGACTCAGTGTGATTTTTAAATTAGATTTAGAAGCTATTTTCTAAAGATATCCCAAAACATGGAAAGAGATAAATTGCAATAGGAAGGCAATGACTATACCGAGTGTGGTTTTCTGTGATAACAATAGAGAAAATAGTATTGCTGTCAAGGTGAGTGCAGAATTGGAGGAGACAATGATGTCATTTGCTTGGGTATCACTGAGAGAGAGACCTCAGCAACAGCATGTATTAGGGGATCTGGAGTCAGTAGGAATCAGTTCTTCAACAAGGGGAAACACTGAGTCCTGGTGTAGATAACAAAATTTAAAGTGGGCTGAGCTATAGCCAGTAGAGTTGGGTTCCCATGACCAGTAGAATGAGTCTGTGAGTCATTGAAGTTCGGAACATAGAAACACATGAATTGGCAATTACCATATCAGTAGATTTAGGGAGGTTCCAGTCAGTTAAGGCAGAGATCCCAGGTACAGTGAGGGAGTCACGAGGTCTATAGGTATTTTGGCTAGGAGGGAAACATCAAATCCATCAATAAAGTGTAAGTTACTTATCCATAGAATCTCAAAATTTGTACTTATAGAGCTAGAGAATTAGGGCCGGTGCTGTAAGGAAGCAGGTTAAGCCTCCACCTGCAGCATCGGCATCCCATATGCACACAAGATCAAGTCCTGGCTACTCCACTTCTGATCCAGCTCCCTGATAATCCACCTAAGAAAGAAGCCAATGATGGCCCAGGTGCTTGGGCCCCTGCACCCACGTGGAAGACCCTGAAGAAGCTCTCCAGGCTAGTGGCTTTGACCTAGACCAGTTCTGGCTATTGCAGCCATTTGGGGAGTGAACCAGCTGATGGAAGATGCCCCACCCAACACTGCCTTTTAAATAAATTTTAGAATAAATAAATTTTAGAAAATTCTCTTTTAAAAAAGAAGAATTTCTAGTGAACTATTTCACAAGATAACTACAGTTAATAATAGTATATCTGTATTTCAAAAATGCTGAAATAATAGATTTTAAACATTCTCACCACACAGAAATTATAGATAAATTACCTGAATATGTTAATTTGCTTATTTCACAATGTATACATATATCAAAGCATTACAGAGTATCCAAAAACACATAAACAATGATTGTCATAAAAATAAAATTGTAAAATAGAATAAAAAGCTGAATTAATTAAACAAAGATAGAAAATACATTGTGAAGTCTGAAAGCTGTCTATTTCTCAAAGACAGAGAATATCAGTATAAGAAAGTCTACAGAATAGAGTAGCTCTAGAGATTCACCTTCTTAAATTTTAAGATGCTTTTCCTTTGCTTTGTGGAGAAAGACATTTGAAACAAACAATTTGTCTTTCTCCTTCCTTCAAAACTGTAATTCTTGGGCCCATATTATGGCATAAAAAGGTAAAGCCTCCACCTGTAATGCTGACATCCCACACCAATAAAGGTTTGTGTCCCGTTTGTTCCACTTCCAATCCATCATCCTGCTAATGGCCTGGAAAGCACAGCAGATGACCCAATTACTTGGGCCTCTGCCATCCATGTGGGAGACCAGATGAAGCTCCTGGCTCATGGATTCAGCCTGGCCATTGCAGTCATCTGGGGAGTGAACCAGCAGATGGAAGATCTGTCTCTGCCTGCCCCCCCCCGCCCCTCCCTCCAACTCTGCCTTTCCAATTAATAAATAAATCTTTTTTTTAATTTTAATTCTCTTCATTCCAATCCTTCAGGAGAATCTGAGCAATCCCTCAAAACCTACATGAAAATGCTGTGATGTAGGAGTGGACAAGGAAGTGAAAAAAAGTATAGTGTTATCACTGATAATGCTGTGACAACCACTGGTACTGCTGTCTTGGTAGTAACAGTACCTGTGAGACGTCAGGTGTAGAATATCTGATCTCAGAGGCCTGACTCTAAAATAGTATACTTCTCATGATATTCCTGGGAAGATTAAATGGTCTACTGTATTTAAATGTTTAGGGTACTAAGTACTCTATAACTTTAAGTTATTACATTATACTGCCTCTCAGAAGTTCCATATTCCTTGATCTTGAATAATATTTCATTAGAACCATCTTTATGGGTTGAGATAGCCTCATTTGAGGTTCATTTACAGGAATATTCAACATGGTGTTGAATTCAATATTCAAATTGTGTTCTTGAGAACACAATTTGTTTTCAATAAAGGGGACTATATCTTAATACTTATGAATACATTTCAGAATGCCCAAGTCCTTTGGCACATTAACAATGTTTATAAATAAACACTAATCAGCCAATCAAAGGCTTACCAAAGTAGCTATTATAATTCACAGTGTGAAACATATAATAAGTCTTAGGTTCCTCGGAATCAACCCTGTGACAGAAATCCCCCTACAAGTGGTTTAACAGAATTGTGATCCCAGTGAAAATGAATAAGAGAGGAAACAAGAAGGGGAAGGGACTCATGATAAAGAATTAAATTAGTTTGAAAGGTAGAATTAGGGAGAGAAAGAGACAGGGAGAGAGACAGAGAGAGGTCTTCCATCTGCTGGTTCACTCCCCAAATGGCCACAGCAACCAGAGCTGGGCCAATCTGAAAACAGGATCCAGGAGTTTATTCCAGATCTCTTACATGGGTGCAGGGACCTAAGGATTTGGGCCATCTTCCACTGCTTTCCCATGCCATAGCAGAGAGTTGGATAAGAAGAGGAATAGCCAGAACTCAAACCAACACCCATATGGGATGCTGGCACTGCAGATGACAGCTTTTACACCACAGTGCCGGCCTCCACACACTTCTCAGAAAGATCTCAGTAGATGTTTCTCCTGGGTATTTTTAATACTTTTTAGGGCCAGTTTATTCCCAAAACACAGCTCTTCCATCAAATATATACACAAACTAGTGGGAGAATATGACCAGAAGACAGAATAAAATACGAGAAAAGGCATTGAAAGACAGGTGGAAATGTTGGCAAGATGCAGAGATGACTAGAGGAAGGTCAGGGATACCTTTTAAGATATGGGTCTAGAAAGAAGCAATATAAAAAAGTTAGTCTCAGCAACTTTTTTTGAATTGATAGTATTTACAACAGCAATTTGTTTAAATGACTATCTCCCAGGGAGATCCAAAATGGCTGAATATGAGAAAGATGATGATCTTGTCTGAGGGAGAACCTCATGGCCCCACTCACTCTCAGTCTGGCCTGAAGAGCTGGCAGGGAGCCGGGGGCCTACTATCCATGTGAAGGAAGGGCACATCCATTTTCTCCCCTCCCCTCAGCAAGGTGCCCAGCAACCAGTGGGAAAGAAGCACCATCTTTTCAGGATAAGGCAAGTGAAGGCTCCTGCAGCCTGCAAGCCATTGGTGGATTTTGTCTGAGGAAGAAGTCTATAGTAAGGGGAGGGAACATTGCTCCTCTGACCCTCACCAAACCAACCTCCACTGGGCAGTCAGCTGGTTCCACGAACAGGGCAGCTCTCTGTGCACAGGGAGAATTTTGGGGCAGGGAGTGGATCCCCTGTACGCTGTGATTGTAGGAGCCCTGCACCCTGTGACTGTGAGAGCTCTTTTCCCTGTGATTTTAGGAACCCCTGTGACTGTGCAATAGGCTATGAAACTGAGAAGGGTATGGGGGTGTGGAAGGTCTTTGGGCAATCACTGAGTCCAATTCACTGCAGAGAATTCCAGGTTCACAGTAAAAAGCACATAGATCCTTTGTGTGTTTTATGTGCCTGAGGGGTGGGATGTGCAGGCACTATGAGCTCACACTGGGAAGTTGGTTCATCTTGATAGACAGGTGGTGGGGTTCTGAACAAATCAGTCAGCATTATCAAACTCTCCCCATAGCTGATGATAGAAGATAACTGCCATGTCTAACTTGGGGATCACCCTTAACTACTGCCCACCCTTGAGCTCTGGTCAGAGCTCCCTGGCCCTATCTAGCACACACTTCTGGATATCTGCTGAAGGAGCAGGAATTCCACTAAGCCATGGAGAGATAATTCACACAAAAAATCCTTCAGGGGAGATATCAACAAGTGTTTACCCAGATGCATAAATACAAATGTAGAAATAGAAGAAACAGGAAAAAAGAAAACAATATGATGTCCTAAAAAGAATACAAAAATATTTCAGTATTAGACTGTGAAGATAAGGAGATGGAGGAAATGCTGAAAAGGAATTCAAAAGAATTATAAGATAACTTGGGAGCCAGCGTTGTGACTCAGTCTACGGTGCCGGCATCCCTTATGGGCATCGGTTCACGTCCTAGCTGCTCCACTTCTGATCCAGCTTTCCACTATGGCCTGGGAATGAAGTGGAAGATGGCCCAAGGGTTTGGGCCCCTGCACCCTAGTGGGAGACCCAGAAGAAGCTCCAGGCTCCTGGATTCAGATCAGCCTAGCTCCTACCTTTGCATCATTTGGGGAGTAAACCAGTGGCTGGAAGACCTCTCTCTTTCTCTCTCTCTCTCTCTCTCTCTCTGCCCCTCTGTAACTTTTTCTTTCAGATAAACAAATCTTTAAAAAATCATAAGGTTTCTCAAAACAGAGAGGATAATATGTAAGTTTTTAAAAATTTGCACGTGATATTGATGACAAATCTGCCAAACAATAAGGATATTAAAGAAAAATCAAACTGAAATATTAGAAATGAAAAATTCAATATGTCAAATAAAAATACAGTGAAAAGTCTTAACAACACATTCAATGAGACAGAAGAAAGTGTATCCAATCTACAAGATAAATCTTTGAAAAGCCACAGTCAAATTTAAAAAAAAAGAAGATAAAATTAGATAAACCAAAACAATATTAGAAGTCTATGGGATATCATCGAACAACCAAATATAAGTTTTAGGAGTTCCTGAAGATATGGAAAACATAATTGCTTAGTAGATTATTTCAGTGAAATAATATCAGAAAAATTCCCGAATTTGGCTAAAGATATGGACACCCAAGAACAGGAAACACATATAATCCCAAATAGACATGATCAGAAAAGATCTTTACCATGTCCCATGATAGTCAAATTTTCAAAAATAAAATATAAAGAAAAGATCCTAAAATGTCAAAAGAGAAATTCCAGATTACCTTCAAAGGATCTCCA
The DNA here is from genome assembly GCA_949820135.1 of Sylvilagus floridanus. Taxonomy (NCBI): domain Eukaryota; kingdom Metazoa; phylum Chordata; class Mammalia; order Lagomorpha; family Leporidae; genus Sylvilagus; species Sylvilagus floridanus. Next base: position 68,160,590 of record OX463224.1, on the reverse strand, counting down.
ATTAGACTGACAGCTGGTTTCTCATCAGAAACCCTATAGGCTAGAAGAGAATGTAGATATAGTCAAAGTCCTAAAAGAAAAAAGTTGTCAACCCAGAATACTGTACCCAGTAAAGCTCTCACTTATAAATGAAGGTGAAATAAAGACCTTCCAAAACAAAGAAAAATTGAAAGAATGTGTCACCACCTGGCAAGCCTTACAAATGATATTGAAAGATGTATACCTCAGAAACAGAAAGATAGTGGGCATCATGAGAGAATTTAAGGGCAGAAAATCTCCTAGTAATATAAAAGACATTCAACACAAACAACAGGGATATTTACAGAAAATTGCAGGACACAGTCATTACTTAAAAATAATAACCTTGAGTCTAAATAGCCTAAAATCCCCAATTAAAAGACATAGAATGTCTGAACACATTAAAAAAACAAGATCCAAATATATGCTGCCTACAAGAAACACATCTCACCAACAAAAATACACACTAATATATGGAATACAATAAAATGTATATGAGTGAAGTTGACATCTTGAGATTTGATAATTGTTTATGGCTTTTGTCTATACTTCTGAAGAACAGGAGTGTTTCTACTTACAACTAGTTGAATTCTGTATTTAGTGGAAGATCGAGCTTGTGATTCTAAAGTAAATTGAAAGTATGTTATAGCAACAATTAAAAGAAAAATAAGAAAGGAATGATGAGGGAGGGTACAAGTGAGAGAAGAAGGGTATGTGGAAACTATCATTGTGTTCTTTTTTAAACAATAAAGAATTTCATTTAGAAACTGCTTAAAGTAGAAAAAAATCCTGCCACGAAAGACCAGGTGGAAAATGAGTTCCCAATAAAATGGAATTTTAGGACAACAAACGTTTAAAAGGCCACACAAGAGAAATGGCACCACTGCTGATTGAATAATGGCTAGTTACTTGAATTTTTTTCTTTGGCCATTGTTAATCAATGAATCTGGGTTTTCCTCTGAATTCCACTCGGAGCATGTAATAAATAGCAAAAGTATAAGATAACTGCTTTCTACACATGTTTTAGGACAAGCCACCACCAGAAACAAATCAATACAGACATGTCAGGGGCTGAACAGTCTCAGGAGAGGGTAATACATTGTGCAGAATTCTGCCAGACAAAGGGAATGAATAGACTGTGGGCAAGGCAAATGAGGAAGAGTTAAGGAATGAAATATTTTAAAAATTAATAATTAACTCAGACATGGCACTGCATTTTCTGCAAAAAGAAAACTAACGTTTAGTAACATCCACTGGCAAAGTATTCAGTTAACAGTGGAGAGCCATGAACAGCAGGTCCCAAAAACACCCTAGTCAGCCTTGAAGATTCCAGGGAAATGATGGTCTTCACTGCTCCCTCTCTTTGCCTGAGGTCTAGAAAAATCTCAGCACAATCACCCACTTGCTATCCTTCCAACTCAAGGAGTAAACTTTAGGGAGCCCCCAGTAGACAGGGAGAGCAGAGAAGAGGATGTATTTAATGTAAACCTAGAAAAGGGTAATATGGGACACAGCCCCCATTCAAATCCCAGAGATAAAGGCAAATCCCCAAGAGTATTCTCTTGCTTAAAAAAACACATGGAAATTTAAGGAAAAATCAAGAGAAATGCTCAATGAAAATCGAGCTCTCCAACTTAACCATCTCAGAGCTGAAACACCCCCTATTCATCCAGGCCATAATGCCTCTTGTTTTTCAGCAGGAATGCAATTAGTCAGACACCAAACCACTTTTCAAACTCCCCTTGGGCCAAGGCCTAGGACAGAGAAGATTCTAGGAGCCCTGGAAGGCCTGTGACAGCAGGTTCACAAGGTCCCAAGTCTGGCCCTTCTTTCCCAGATACAATATCAAAAACAGAAAATCCCCTGTCATGTTACATTTTATATTTTTTTTAATATTGAAACATATGTCAAATACTCTTAAATCATTTATTTATTAATTTGTTCATTGCCAAGATTTCACATTAGGTTAAAATTCAATTCAGTCTTTATATTTCTCTATTGAGGTTTCCACCACAGTGTATTACATAAAAACACCTTATACAGCAATCAGTGTGACCAGCACTCACATGGTGAGGGCCCCACATTCAACATCTTTGGTCCCCAGGTGAACCAACCAGATGTTAATGTTGCTCTGCTATAGAGTAAAAGCTCCTAGCTCAAACTTCCTGGAAAAGGAGTAAAACATTTGGAAAGTGCATTTTTTTATTTTTTAAATTTATTTTTTTTATTTATTTTTATTTATTATTCCCCCTAAAGAAACCTTTTATTTAAAGTATACAGATATGTATAGGAAGAATGTCCTGGGAGAGCGGCAAGATCATGGAATAGGAAGGGAGCACACTGATAGTCTGGGGAGAGACAGTTTAATAAAAGTGGAGATACTGCAGGTTCAAGGAAGAGTAGGGGAAGAAACAGCAGAGGAAACCCTTCCGGAACTGGTGATTCACAGTGGACCTGCGTGGAGAGCGTGGGAGCCCGCAGTTTGGGACACTAGCAGCAGATTCAACACACCAGCACTGGAACGCGAGGTGAGCCGAACCTCAATAGCCCAAGATACCAGCAGGGAAGCGGAAAGAGGAGACTAGAGCGAACAAGCCTTGAAACCCTGTGGGGAAAAGTTCACCAGGCTAACTAGAAGAGAGAGAGGGCGAGAGGGAAAAAAAAAAGTGACCCATACAGACACGAGTTTCTCTCTCTCCGCTCACCTCTCAAAGGTGAGCAAGAGAAAGAGCAGGCGCCATTTTGGAATACAACATAAGCAGGGCGACCTCGGGTCGGCACCGGCCCCGAGCCTAGCAGAAAAACCTGACTCTGGGTGGGAGGGGTGAAATAACAGGAGATTAGAACCTGATGAATGTGTGGTGCTAATGAACTGAGACTGTGAAAAAAGAGACGGTGGGGGAGAGAACTCACGGAAATCACGAATTCATGTGAGTACTCTCCAGTGACGCTACAGCTCAGTAGCCTTGGCAGCCCAGTGGGAGACTACAGGAGAATCTGAGCCCACACTAAGGGCCGCAAAGATTCCCTCTCTGGTCCTGGGGAAAGAGCTTCCGATCTCTGGCTCCTGCGGGTATATCATTCGCCTGCTAACCACCCCCAATTCCATTCAGCTGTGTGGAATTACTTCCCTTTTGAACCAAAAAAAAAAAAAAAGTAACGGAGAAGAGATTTACCACGCCTAACCTGGGAGTGTCTCCTTTGACACACCCTCAACCCTGAGGAACCAAACAGAGCTATCAGGCCACACCCATCTCAAGCCTCTAAGGCTCCATCAAAAGCAGACAGTCCACTTAATCTAGAGTCATAGTATAACAAGAAAAAACACCATAGTGAAGAAACCAATATGCCAAACAACAAACGCAAAAACCGAGGTAATAAGAACAAGGCAGACACTATGGCGTCCCCAAATGAAAAAGACACCCCAATTCAAGATTACGAAGATGATGAGATAGAAGAAATGCAAGAAGAAGATCTCAAAAAATTGATAAGAACATTAAGAAGTTCTCAAGAACAAATTCTTGAACTACAGAAATCCTTAATGGACAAGGTAGAAAATCTCTCTCGTGAAAATGAAATATTAAGGAGGAATCAAGCTGAAATGAAACAAATAGTAGAACATGAAACTGTGATAGTGATGAGAAATCATAATGAAGTGAAGAATTCAATAGATCAAATGAAAAACACATTAGAGAGCCTTACAAACAGAATGGGTGAGGCAGAAGAGAGAATATCGGACTTAGAAGACAGAGCACAGGAAAATAAACAGTCAAACCAAAGACAAGAAGAGGAAATTAGAAATCTAAAAAATATTGTTGGGAATCTACAGGATACTATTAAAAAACCCAACATTCGAGTTCTAGGAGTTCCTGAAGGCATGGAGAGGGAGAAAGGATTAGAAGGCCTTTATAGTGAGATAATAGCAGAAAATTTCCCAGGTTTGGAGAAGGACAGAGACATCCTAGTACAGGAAGCTCATAGAACCCCTAGTAAACATGACCAAAAGAGATCCTCACCACGACACACTGTAATTAAACTCACCACAGTGAAACAGAAAGAAAAGATCCTAAAATGTGCAAGAGAGAAACATCAGATTAATCTCAGAGGATCTCCAATTAGACTCACAGCAGACTTCTCATCAGAAACCCTACAAGCTAGAAGGGAATGGCGAGACATAGCCCAGGTACTAAGAGAGAAAAACTGCCAGCCCAGAATATTATATCCTGCAAAGCTCTCATTTGTGAATGAAGGTGAAATAAAGACCTTTCATTGCAAACAGAAATTGAAAGAATTTGTTGCCACTCATCCAGCCCTGCAAAAGATGCTTAAAGATGTGCTACACATGGAAACACAGAAACACGGCCATCAACACGAAAGAAGGTAAACGAAGGGAACCTCACAGCAAAAGATCACAGGGAATTCAAAGCATACATTTGGATAAAGAAATTATGGGACATGTACTCTATAGAATACTATACAGCAGTCAAAAACAATGAAATCCGGTCATTTGCAACAAGATGGAGGAATCTGGAAAACATCATTCTGAGTGAATTAAGCCAGTCCCAAAGGGACAAATATCATATGTTCTCCCTGATTGGTGACAACTAATTGAGCACCAAAAGTGAAACCTATTGAAGTGAAATGGACACTATGAGAAACAGTAACTTGATCAGCTCTTGTGCTGATTGTTGTTGTACAATGTAATACCTTATCCATTTTAGTATTTTTTATTCTAGTATTATTGGTTGAACTCTGTAATTAACAAACAATTATTCTTAGGTGTTTAAATTTTCACTGAAAAGTGATCCCTGTGAAATATAAGAGTGGGGATAAGAGAGGGAGGAGATGTACAATTTGGGACATGCTCAATCAGTCGTGCCCCAAATGATGGAGTTAGAAACGTGCCAGGGAATTCCAATACAATCCCATCAAGGTGGCATGTACCAAGGCCATCTCACTAGTCCAAGTGATCAATTTCAGTTCACAATTGATCACACTGATAGGTCTAAGAGTCAAAGGGATGACACAAACAAGACTAGTGTCTGCTAATGCTAACTGATAGAATCAAAAAGGGAGAGAATGATCCAACATGGGAAGCGAGATACACAGCAGACTCATAGAGTGGCAGATGTCCTAAATAGCACTCTGGCCTCAGAATCGGCCCTTAAGGCATTCAGATCTGGCTCAAGAGCCCATGAGAATATTCTAGGCATGGAAAGCCAAGACACTCTGGAAAAAGAAGAAGACCTAAATGAAAGATCTCTGTGAGTGAGATCCCAGTGGAAAGAACGGGGCCATCAAAGAAGGAGGTACCTTTCTCTGAAGGGAGGAGAGAACCTCCACTTTGACTATGACCCTGTTGGAATAAGATTGAAGTTGGCGAACCCTAAAGGCTTCCATAGCCTCGGCAACTCATGACTAGAGCCTAGAGTGATTACTGATGCCATAAACAAGAGTGTCAAATTGTTAAATCAACTTCAGGAGTCACTGTGTACTTAAGTCTCATGAGGGATCTGTCCTTAATGTGTTGTCCAATGTGAAGTAATGCTATAACTAGCACTGAAACAGTATTTTACACTTTGTGTTTCTGTGTGGGTGCAAACTGATGAAATCTTTACTTAGTATATACTGAATCAATCTTCTGTATATAGATAATTAAAAATGAAAAAAATCTTGGTGCTAAATTGGAAATTGCATAGAAAATTAATCAATTTAAAAAATATATCATGTAGGATCTCTGTCCTTAATGTGCTATACATTTTGAATTAATACTATAACTAGTACTCCAACAGTATTTTTCACTTTGTGTTGCTATGTGAGGGCAAACTGTTGAAATCTTTACTTAATATATAGTAAACTGATTTTCTGTATATAAAGAGAATTGAAAATGAATATTGATGTGAAGCTAGGGGAGAGGGAGTGGGAAAGGGGAGGGTTGCGGATGGGAGGGAAGTTATGGGGGGGGAAGCCATTGTAATCTATAAGCTGTATTTTGGAAATTTATATTCTTTAAATAAAAGCGTTATAAAAAAAAAAAAAGAAGAATGTCCTAGGTATTTTGATTAGTGTTGCACTGAATCTGTAAGTTGCTTTTGGAAGTATGGACATTTTGATTATACCAATTCTTCCAAATCATGAACGTGGAAGATTTTTTCATTTTTTTGTATCTTCTTCTATTTCATTTGCTAATGTTTTGTAATTCTTATCATAGAGATCTTTGACATCCTTGGTTAAATTTATTCAAAGGCATTTGAGTTTCTTTGTGGTTGTTGTGAATGAGATTGATCTTAGAAGTTATTTCTCAGCCGTGGCATTGTCTGTGTATACAAAGGCTGTTGATTTCTGTGTATTATTTTATATCCTGCTACTTTACCATTCTCTTCTATGGGTTACAGTAGTCTCTTTGTGGACTCTTTTGGATCCCCTAATTATAGAAACATGTGAACTGCAGATAGGGTAGTTTGACTTACTCCTTCCACATTTGTATCCCTTTGATTTCTTTTTCTTGCCTAATGGTTCTGGCTAATACTTCCAGTATTACACTGAATAGCAATGGTGAGAGTGGGAATCCTTGATTGGTTCCAGATCTCAATGGGAATACTTCCAATTTTCCTCATTCAATGGACACAGGCCAAGGGTATGTCATAAATTGCCTTGATGGTGTTGAAGAAAGTTCCTTCTATACCCACTTTGCTTAGTTTTCATCATGAAAGGGTGTTGTATTTTATCAAATGCTTTCTCTGCATCGATTGAGATAATCATATATTTTTGTTCTTCAGTTTGTTATGTGATGTATCACATTGATTAATTTACAACAGTTGAACCATCCCAGCATACTAGGGATAAATCCCATTTGGTCCAAGTGAATGATCTTTCTGATGTGGTGTTGGATTTGCTTGGCCAGAATTTTGCAGAGGATTTTTCCATCTATATTCATCAGGAAAATTGGTCTCAAAACCACTTTTTTTTTTAGGTTTGGGAGTTAAGGTGGCTTCATAGAAAGAATTTAGGAGGATTTTCTCCCTTTCAATTGTTTTTAATACCTTGAAAAGAACTGTAGTTATTTCTTCTTTAAATGCCTGGTAGAATTCAGCAGTGAAGCCATCCGGTCTTGGGCTTTTCTTTGTTGGGAGGATTTTTACTAATGATTCAATTTCCATCTTTGCATTAGGTCTGTTTAGGTTTTCTAAGTCTTCATGGCTCAGTTTAGGTAGGCTGTACTTGTCCAGGAATCTATCCATTTCTTCCAGGTTTCCCAGTTTGTTGGTATACAGCTCTTTGTAGTAATTTCTCATGACTTTTTATTTCTGTGGTGTCTGTTGTTGCATTTTCCTTTTCATCTCTAATTTTATTGATTTTGGAGTTCTCTCTCCTTTTTTGGTTAGTTGGGCCAATGGTGTGTCAATTTTGTTTATTTTTTCAAAAAAACTAGCTCTTTATTTTGCTGATCTTTTGTATTGTGTTTTTGGTTTCAATTTTGTTGATTTCTTTTCTAATTTTAATTATTTCCTCTTTTCCACTAGTTTTGGGTTTGGTTTGCTGTTGTTTTTCTAGATCCTTGAGATACATTCACAGCTCATTTATTTGGTGCTTTTCCAATTTCTAAATGTAGGCACCAATTGCTATAAATTTCCTCTTAACACTGCTTTTGCTGTATTCCATAAGCATTGATATGTTGTGTTGTTATCCTCATTTGCTTCCAGAAAGTTTTTGATTTCTCTTCTGATTTCTTCTATGACCCACTGTTCATTAAGGAGTATGTTGTTCAGTCTCCATGTGTTTGCAAATGTACTAGAGATTCCCGAGTTACTGATTTCCAGCTTCATTGCATTGTGGTCTGAGAAGATGCATGGTATGATTTTGATTTTTTGAATTGTCTGAGACTTGCCTTATGGCTAGCATGTGGTCAATCCTAGAGAAAGTTCCATGCACAGGTGAGAAGAATGTGTATTCTGTAACTGTAGGGTAGAAAGTTCTGTACATATCTGTTAGGCCCATTTAGTCTATGTTGTTGATTAACTCTGTTGTTTCCTTGCTGATTTTCTGTCTGGTTGATCTGTTGTGGAAAGTGGAGGATCAAAGTCTCCCATTACTATTGTATCTGAGTCAATGTCTTCCTTTAGATCCCTTACATTTCTTTTAAAAGGCCAGATGCCCTGTAATTAGGTGCACATACATTTATAATAGTTACATCTTCCTATTGAATTGATCTCTTAATCTTTATATAGTGTACTTCTTTGTCTCTTTTAAAAGTTTTTGTGTTAAAGTCTATTTTTTCCTGATATTAAGATGACTACACCAGCTCTTTTTTTTGTTTCTGTTAGCATGGAATATCTTTTTCCATCTTTTCACTTTCAGTCTGAGTGCATCTTTGTTGATGAGATGTGTTTCTTGTAGGCAGCAAATAGATGGGTTTTGTTTTTTAATCCATTCATCTGTGTCTTTTAACTGGAGAGGTGAGGCCATTTCCATTCAAAGTAACTACTGATAAGTAATGACTTTGCCCTGCCATTTTCCGTAAATATTTCACATTTTTTACTTTGGATTTCCTTTCTACTTTTACTTGAGATTTTCTTCCATTACCTTCTTTCATTGTGATGGGCATGTTTCTGTGTTTTTATGTGCAGGACATCCTTAAGCATTTCTGCAAGGCTCGATGGGTGGTGACAAATTCTTTCAATTTCTGTGTGTTATGGAAGGTTTTATTTCACTTTCATTAATAAATGAGAGCTTTGAAGGATACAGTATTCTGGACTGATAGTGTTTTTTTTTCTCTTAAGACGGGTATAATCTCACCATTTTCTGACTAAAAAGGTCTTCTAATCCTTCAGAAACTCCTAAAACTCATATATTGGGTCGTTTGAATCCTGTAAATTCCCACCAATGTTTTTTTCATTTTCTAACTTCCTATTCTTGTTTTTTGTCTGATTATATAATTTCCTGCGATTTGTCTTCTAAATTGGACATTCTTTTTCTGCTTTACTGATTCTGTTGTTAAGCCCTTTCACTGCATTTTTTATTTGTTCTATTGGATTCTTCATTTCCAAGATTTCATTTTGCTTTCTATTTTTTTTTTAAAGATTTATTTGAAAGTCAGAGTTATACAGAGAATGGAGGCAGAGAGAGAGAGAGGTCTTCCAAAAGATAGTTCACTCCCCAGATGGCTACAAGGGCCAGAGCTGCACCAATGCAAAGCCAGGAGCCAGGAACTTCCTCTCGGTCTCCCACATGGGTGCAGGGGCCCAAGGACTTGGGCCATCTTCTAATGCTTTCCCAGGCCATAACAGAGAGCTGGATTGGAAATGGAGCAATGGGACTAGAACCAGTATCCATATGGGATGCCAGTGCACCAGGACAGAGCATTAACCCACTGTGATACAGTATTGGCCCATTTTGCTTTCTCTTTAAGATCTTAATTTCATGGGAGAAATTTTTTTTCATGTCACCTATGGATTTCATTAGTTTGTGCATTTGCTTCTGATTACTTCTAAGTAATCCTGTAATCAATATTTTAAATTCCATTTCTGGCATTTATTCAAACTCTTCATCTTCACAAACTAGTATTGAAGTGTTCTATTCTTTTTGGGGGCATCATGTTGTGTTCCTTATTGTTTCTTGAATTGGTACGTTTATTTTTTGGCGTTGGTGGTGGTACTCATTGGTTTCTTCACTTTTTGTCTGTGGTAGCTTTCATAGAATATCAAAGGGTTGTGGTGGGTGTGGCCAGGGAGCTCTCTTCAGTGCTCCAGGGTGAAGGGAGTGTTAAGGTGACATCCAGGTTAGGTGTGGTAAATCTCCTTTTTTTTTTTTTTAATCGGAGGGGAAGTTTTTCTGCTCTGTTGGTGAAGACAGCTCATTTCCTCTCCTCAAAGGAAACCATTGCCTGTGTACCAACACCTGTGGGTAAAATATTCATCTGCACTTCCACAAAGACCACAAAAAGGATCTGTGCAGCCCTCAGTGTAAGATGATTCCCCAGCACTGTCCCTCACGAGGAAACACTGAGCATGTGCAACCTTCCACAGTGACTGCCCAAAGTCCCAACCACAACGTGAGCCTTCCCACACAGCCTCAGTGTTTTCAAAGCCCCTCAGTGTCAGTGTTTTCACAGTCCTGGTACACAAGCCTCCCACAGCCTCCCATCAGTGCTCCTGACCAGACTCAGGAGTTTCCACTCAGCTGGTTGCTGGGTGGGGCCATGTGCTGGTGCAGCTGTTATGTATGTCTCTATTAGCTTGTTACAGGATGCCATTGCAGGGTGATCAGGGAGAGAGAAGCATGCCCCTCCTCTTTTTTTCTCCTAAGGTTTGGCAAGTACATGATCCCCCACAGGGCTCCAAGCCGGATTCCCTCCAGGCGTTTTCTGTAGCTTTATCACCAGTGGCTTTGGCAGCTACAGTCTGGTCTCACCACTTTCCAAAGCTGGTGCGGAGACTCTCAGCTGCTGGGGCCCTGACTTGTGCATATCCAAATCCTCACATAGGTCTGCTGTGTCCCTCTAATTTGTCTGGAGTTTCCTCTGCTGTTTTCTCCCTAACTCTTCCTGTGACTGCACCTGCACCCTCTCCACTTTTTTAAACTATTTTCCTAGACTAGAGCGGTAACTTCTGTCCCTACTCCACCATATTCCCAGGAGCTAAAGTGTACTTTTAAGATGAGATACCTTTTGCTTATGAAAAGAAACCAGTGAGTCTTCTAAGGATAATAAAGGGAGTATTTGATAGTCAAGCACACAATTTGGAGTGAAGAATTCGGATGTTGTTCTGCTGGTCCAGGTTGTTAATACTCTTCTTGTTCTTCCTGTGGGCCCCTTTCATCAGGTATCACAAAGCCTTCATCTGTAGTATGCAGAATGTCTACAGTCCTCTGTAAAATGGGGCCATTTTCCTCTTGTTCTCCTGGCAAATCAATTCAATGTTCCTTAGCTTTCCAATGTAGAAATCTCTCTCTTTCTCCAAGTCTTCAATGTTTTAGTACACTGACCTGCTGCATCAATTAGGCTGATTCATTACCCTCATTGCCCACACTGACATTCTTCTGCACCACCCCTGGACCACCCCTTAGGAGTTGCAGTAGTTGGATGCCAAAATGGACCTCTTTGGTGCTATACCACTAGAGCTGAGAGATTTTTTTTAGTTTATTCTGAGCTGTAGCAACAAGGGAGGGAGCCACAGCAGTTTCTTGATCTTGTCTGGCAGCTATAGGATCATAGTCTTTTCCATCATAGTTTGTATCAAAATTGTCCTGAAACTTTCTTTTTGCTAATTTACCCACAGGAATTATTCTGTCAACACACATTCTCTTAAAACCTACTTATACTATTTGGAAGTTATGGGTGTATTTGTGTTCTAGTTTAGCTTGGAATTTCGTTTTCTTCAAAGCAATGGAGCTAGGGAACAACATGTCCATAAACTGACAATATGCAGCCCCTGATCACTACTGCTCAATCTTCATCAGATTCAACTGCAGAGACTCATTGATCCAGGACAGCACGTCATGTCAACTGAGGTTATCACTGGTGGCTGATGTCGAGTATATGTTCACTGCCATCTTCAGCTCTCAGTGGAACCACATCCACTGCCTGCACCTGGCAAAGTCTCCATCTCCATCTCATTTAAAACCCTAATTAGGTTTTAAAAACTGTTTATGAAATAAATGAAATTTGTTCCATTTATGTAAGTAAAAATATTCTATTTTTAAAAATTAAATAAATAAATGTCTATTTTCCTTCTTAACTGCATGCAATCCAAGGCTAGGTTTTAAATATATATATTATCATATATAATATATATAATATATCCTTAATTTTTCACAGGTATTTACACCTACTAACCCTTCTGTAAGTAAGACGGAAGAGGTTATATGGAAAACTCACCAGAAAGCATTCTTCAAAACAGAGAGAAGAAGAATATGAAAGCAAAATTGCTATAGATACAAGTTCAAATTCCCTACAACTTCTCAAACTTACAGACAGACAGGAAACAGGAAAAAAGAAAACAGAAACAGAAAGGGAAAAAGAAAAAAGAAAGTAGATACACTTTTTTAATGCTAATCAATGTAGACAATGACAAATTCATTAATCATATATCTACTGTGATTCTAACACAGGGTATCATCATTTAATGGATGTTCAATAAAGATTTAATCAAAACTTTATCAAAGAGAATTATTTTCACTGACCATTATGTATCTCCTGGTAGAAATGTCCTAATGAGAGAAACAGAAAGGAAAGAAGCAGGAGAAAGGAAGGAAGTTGTAGCAAGAACAGAATATATCAGCCATCTCTGCATTCTAGGGCTGAAAGTCCAGAAACAAACAAGTATGGGACAAGGTGGTGATAAGAAAAAGGAGATGAAATTACTTTAGAGGAAGTGAAAATTTTTCCTGGGCCTGGCGCTGTGGCATAGTGGGTAAAGCTGCAGCATCCCACATTGGCACGGTTCAAGTCTCAGCTGTTCCACTTCTGATCAAGCTCCTTGCTAATGTGCCTAGGAGAGCACTGGAAGATGATCCAAGGGCTTGGGAATGGAAGTATTCTCTCTCTCTCTCTCTGTCCCTCTCTTTTATAAATAAATAAATCTTTTTTAAAAAAAAATTAGTTTCCAGAAGCGCACCCTTCATCTATTGCCTTTAAAGAAAGCATGGCTATAATATTTCCCTTATCCTCCCTCTTCTATATAACTAGTCTGAGAAGCCACAGAAAAGACCAGGGAGGGGAGACGTGGAAGAGATAACCTAAGGAAAGGCAACCTGGACACTGAACTCTAAGACTTAGATGGTTCCCATTGGTAAATTCTATCCCAAACTTATAATTGTCCAATATTCCCACAAATTTCACAGCACAAAACTAAATTTCTTTCAGGCAATAGTAACCCATGGTCAATCCCACCCATGGGAAGACGCTAACTAGACATAAATTGGATAGAAAATGGAAATACCTATAATTTGCCTATAATGCAAATTCAAGTGATGTTGACTTGGCTCTGCTTCAAATGTCAGGAAAAGAGTGGGAGTGCATAGTCCAGCAAAAATTTCAAGCATTTGAACCTAGATGATGGATCTTATTGAACAGCAGTAATTACTTTTTACTCCATCAGGAAGTTGCCTCTAAAATGGCTGAGTCCAGTGGTTACCAAATAACCTGGCTCCTGGTTTCAGATTGGCTGAGCTCCACCCTTTGTGGTCATCTGGGGAGTGAACCAGCAGATGAAGGACCTCTCTCTCTCTCCTCTCTCTCTCTCTCTCTTTCTGCCTCTGCTTCTCTGTAACTCTGCCTTTGAAATAAATAAGTACATATTTAAGAAAAACTAAAATAATCTTTTTGGGGGCTGGCACTGTGGTAAACCCAGTTAAAGCGTGCCATGCAGGCCTCCCATTTGGATTATAGTTTGAGCCATGGCTACTCTACTTCCTATCCAGCTCTCTGCTAATGCACCTGGGAAAGCAGCGGAGGATGGTCCAAGTCTTTGGGCCCCTGCACCCACATTGGAGACCCAGAAGAAGCTCTTGGCTCCTGACTTCAGATTAGCTCAGCTCTAGCTGTTGCAGCCATTTAGGGAGTGAAACAGCAGATGGAAGACCTCTCTCTCTCGCTCTCTCTCTCTCTCCCCCCCCTCTCTCTTTATGTATCTTTACCAACCTGTATGGAAATATTTCCACATTTTCATAAGCAACAGAGCTGCATCAGGTGTCATCAGCTTGGTTGATAAGAATGATGATGATGATAACAATAATAATGATGATAGCACTTATTTCAGGTAATTGGTATGGAAAATACATTTATGAAAATTAATGCCAATCCAGAGTAAGTGGTTAAGGAATATGAGGAGCTAATGCACACCCTGGTAGCAGATGATGGCTCAAGTATTTGACCTGCCATATATGTAGGAAACCTGAATTGAGTTGCAGTGTCCTGGACACAAAAAAAGGAAAAATCTCCCATGTTCATGGATTGGAAGACTCAGTATCATCAAAATGTCCACACTACCAAAGCAATCTATAGATTCAAAGTATTACCAATAAAAATATCAAAGATATTCTTCTCAGATATAGAAAAAAAAGTTGTTAAATTCATATGGAAACATAGGATACCATGAATAGCCAAAGCAATCTTATATAACAAAAACAAAGCCAGAGGCATCACAATACCTGATTTTAAGACATACTACAGAGCAGTTATAATCAAAGCAGCTTGGTGCTGGTATAAAAACAGATGGATAGACCAATGGAACAGAATAGAAAGGCCAGAATTTAATCCATGCATCTACAACCAATTTATCTGTGACAAAGGAGCTAAAATCAATCCCTGGAGCAAGGACAGTCTTTTCAACAAATAGTGCTGGATAAATTGCATCTTCACATGCAGAATTATGAAGCAAGACCCTTGCCTTACACAAAAATCCACTCAAAATGGATTAAAGACCTGAATCTATGACCTGATTGCAAGCAATCAAAGCCAAAGTTGACAAATGGAATTGTATCAAATTTAGAAGCTTCTGCAAGACAAAAGAAACACTCAGCAAAGTGAAGAGGCAACCAACAGAATGGAAGAAATTATTTGCATGATCTGCCATCAAAGAAACCCAACATGCCAGTCCACTGAAGTGGCTTTCAATATGGAAAGCCAGGGCTACAGCAGAAGACAGCTTATGAAGAGCCCTGGCAGCTCTGCCAGTCAAGAATTGGACCACTGGATATGAAACTGCCCTGGAGTCAAAGGATGCCTAGGTCAGAGCCACAGATCTTCCTGGCTCTCAGCTGAAAAGCCCTTCACTCAGCCCAACTTCCAAAGTAACCAGTGCTGCTGAGGGGACGGCCAAGTAGGGTCAGCAACATTGCAGGCAGAAATGTAAATTTCCTGTTAGAGATGCCACCTGCATTAACGTGGCCAGCTCTCCTCCCAGGCCAGCTAGGTAATGGAAGTCAACAGGGTGCTATCCCCAAGAGGTTCACACCTTCCTTACGATGTATCCCATATGAAGAGATAGATAGGTCTGGGCCTCGTAACAGACAAGGCCTTAAAGCCCACCAGATTATTATCAGGCCCCTTCTGTCAGTTTCTATTTGCCACTCAATCAAAGAACTTATTCTTGGCTTAGACAGCACCTTTCTTAGGTCCTCTAAGAATGATTCTGTCCTTTGTTCTAGACCCTGTCTAGCCCACTTGGGGCCTCATTACTTTGTAATCATAGCCTCCATTCTAACATCAGTGGCTCTACTCCTGACCTGTATGTATTGATGGTCCTCTCCCCCACTTAATGTTGTATGATTGTTCAGGATTTTCTCCACAGACAAACCCCTCTATCTGCAAAAGACAAGTAGTCCTTTTTTCCAGTCTTGTTTGGGATTAGTTTTAAACCACATCCATCAGACAGTCTCCACAAGGGTCCAGAAACCCCCCTCATTTTCTCTCCTCTATGAAATCCTCTCATTACTTGATTAATGCCACTCTTAGAATCATTGGTTGCTATTTTTACCCTGTCTTTTCAATGCTGCTATAAGGATATACTAAGCTCCCTACCCAGGAGACAACAGCTTGAGACATCGCCCCATGACAGCAGAGAGTACCTCATCACTCCATATCAACAGGAAGTAGCTCTAAAGACAGATCTTCATCGCTCTGCCCTTCCTGGACTTTTGGGGATAATGTAATCCCATACAACTATTGCTTTATAAAAAACAAAAGGGGGGAATGATAGTAAAATTGTGCAGTCTTATCTGTGGCACAATCTACACCCTGGATGCCATCTTAGGCTCTGGCCTCTGCCGTCATGGATGGAAGCCAAGTGATCCCATGTCCCAACCACCGGTGCCAGCTCCACCCCCATCCTAATGACATTTGCTGCTCCTAAATCCCTGCCTGCCCCCTGGCAGTTTTAAGAATACCAGTTCCTTGGTAAAGCCATTATGGAAGTCAGTCTGGAGATTCCTCAGAAACCTGAATATAACCCTACCATTCAACCCAGCCATCCCACTCCTTGGAATTTACCCAAAGGAAATTAAATTGCCAAACAAAAAAGCAGTCTGCACCTTAATGTTTAATGCAGCTTAATTCACAATAGCTAAGATATGGAATCGACCTAAATGCCTATCAACAGTGGACTGGATAAAGAAATTATGGGATATGTACTCTATAGAATACTATACAGTAGTAAAAACAATGAAATCCTGTCATTTGCAACAAAATGGAGGAATCTGGAAAACATTATGCTGAGTGAGATAATCCAGTCCCAAAGGGACAAATATCATATGTTCTCCCTGATCAGTGACAACTAACTGAGCACCAAAAAGAAAACCTGTTAAAGTGAAATGGACACTATGAGAAACGGTGACTTTATCAGCCCTTGCCCTGACTGTTGATGAACTTAATACGTTATCCCTCTTAGTATTTTTGTTGTTTGTTCTACTTAATACTTTTGGTTGAATTCTGTAATTAATACACAGTTATTCTTAAGTGTTTAAACTTAACTGAAAAGTGATCCCTGTTAAAAATAAGAGTGGGAATAAGAGAGGGAAGAGATGTACAATTTGGGACATGCTCAATCGGACTTGCCCCAAAGGGTAGACTTAGAAACATACCAGGGGATTCCAATTCAATCCCATCAAGGTGGCATGTGCCAAGGCCATCTCACTAGTCCAAGTGATCAATTGCTGTTCACAATTGATCATAATGATAGGACTAAGAGTCAAAGGGATCACATAAACAAGACTAGTGTCTGCTAATACTAACTGATAGAATAAAAAAGAGAGAGAACAATCCAACATGGGAAGCGAGATACACAGCAGACTCATAGAATGGCAGAAGTCCTAAACAGCACTCTGGCCTCAGAATCAGCCCTTAAGGCATGCGGATCCAGCTAAAAAGCCCATGAGAGTATTTCAGGCATGGAAAGCCAAGACACTCTGGCAAAAAAATGACCTAAATGAAAGATCTCTGTGAGTGAGATTCCAGTGGAAAGAACAGGTCATCAGAGAAGGAGGTACCTTTCTCTGAAGGGAGGAAAGAACTTCTACTTTGACTATAACGTTGTCTAAATATGATCAGAGTCGGTGTACTCAAAAGGCTTCCATAGCCTTGGCAGCTTATATCAAGAGCCTTGGGTGATTACTGATGCCATAAACAAGATTGTCAATTTGTAAAGTCAACAACAGGAGTCACTGTACACTTACTCCTCATGTAGGATCTCAGTCCTTAATGTGCTGTACATGGTGATTTAATGCTATAACTAGTACTAAAACAGTACTTTACACTTTGTATTTCTATGTGGGTGCAAACTGTTGATATCTTTACTTAATATATACTAAACTGATCTCTGTATATAAAGAGAATTGAAAATGAATCTTGATGTGAATGGAAGGGGAGAGGGAGAGGGAAAGGGGAGGGTTGTGGGTGGGAGGGAAGTTATGGGGGCAAAGCCATTGTAATCCATAAGCTGTACTTTGGAAATTTATATTCATTAAATAAAAGTTAAAAAAAATACCACTTCCTTGATCTTCATTTTCAAAGACCTAGGGTTGAACAGATTAAGGGTTCTATGATATCTATTGCATTTAAAGAGGGTTTAAAGATCCCCCCCTCTGGCCATGAATGAAATAATTTTGGGAGCCAATCAGGATATCAGACAGGTTTTGCATAATCTGAGTATGTGGTGTGAACAAAGTAAGGCACTAACCTATGACAAGGCCAAGGCTGATTCTCATAGGGTCAAAAAGACATCAAGCTGTGCCCATTTGATGTAGCCCGGAAAGTGTTTGCTGCTGGAGAGGAGACTGCTCACATGTCACTTATGGGCAAGTCAGATCTCTTTTTCCATGATTATTCCATTGCACCCCTCTTTGTGCAGGAGAATTACATACACGTGAAGCCTGTAGCTGCATGGGGTGACATGAAAAAGCACTTGATGCTTTTAAGCAGAGCAGCAGATAGCATATGTGATGGTGACTTGGTGGACAGTCAGATCCGGAGTAAGCAGAACTGGAGCCTTCTGCCCAAACAGGCTATTTATGCCAGTGTTCTTCCTGGAAAATTGATGAGGGGGTACATGACTCAGTTTCCCAACTTTCCGAGCTGGTTGGGGAAACATTCATCTACGGGCAAACATGATCATATTGTTCAGGACCTGGCCGTGCATATGAGTCTCAGAACTTACTCCAGCAAAAGGACCGTAAACATGGATTATCTGTCCCACATACGGTATGCACTCATACAGCCCTTGACCTCACAAGGAGTAGAAGGCGTACAGGATGTTGTTGCACTTATGGACACGTATTATTTGATGAAAGAAGACTATGAGAATATCATGGAGATCAGCAGCTGGGGCAGCAAGCCCAGTCCCTTTTCCAAGTTGGATCCCAAGGTGAAAGCAGCCTTCACGAGAGCGTACAACAAGGAAGCCCACCTTGCCCTGTACGCACTGTAGGCAGGCAGGACAGCCCACCACAGCGTGGGCCCGGCCCTGGAATCCGAGTACAGCGAGGACTTGCAGGAAGATGATTCTCAGACTGACGAGAAGGACCAAGACGCCGTAGAAATGGATGCTATGATCAAGAAAAAGACAAAATCTGCAAAGTCTGCAAAACCAGAAAAAGATAAAGAATCCAGAAAAGGATCCAGAAAAGGAAAAGGAAAAAATTCAAAGAAATGAAACTGTTTTTCACTACCGACAGCCACTTTTTACTCCCTCTCCTGACCAGTCTAGCTGCTCTAGAAAAAGTGTTTATTTTCAGAAAAAGCGTTTATTTTCCAGAGGAACCATGCTGTAGAGCATAATGGGATGGCGTGGTGGTCCTGTTCTCCAGAAAGGGCTGTGCAGCCAGGAAATACCCAGTAGGCTCACATACACCTCTTATAGAGGTCGACAGGACTGCCTGGGTCCTCACTGTCCCCTGTCAATCTTACCAGATGCTTGTGCTTCAGAATGACTGGAACTAGAAACTATGCATGGACTTTGCGGTCAGATTTTAGCTAACAGTAGTAAGCTTGGGAGCGGTGGTATTGAAGCATCTTTTGTAGGCTTAAGAATTTTATCATAACAGCCTTTTATAGGACCAATGCTGATTTTTTAAAAAATGTAATTCCTATTATGTGAGGAAATTTTGTAAATAAATCATCATCATCCAACACAGTTCACCACCTACAACTGGGTATTCTTTGTACATTGTCAATTACCTTACAAGGTGTTAAGTTAGGAATAAAATTGCTCCACATGATCCATGTTCAAATTCTTAAGATTGTAATCTTGTACAGCAAAGTATTATGGTATATTACTTTCCTTGTGAATTTGCAAATGATTGGATAAAAAAATCTTACTATATTCCTTACTTTACTAACCAGTTGTTTGAAACATAACTTGGGCGGCTGAAGGCAGAACTCTGCATTCCCATCTCTGTGCTGTGAGAAGGGCTCATGGAGAGAGAGGCTCTAGGCTGCTCTGGGAGGGCAGCCTGACTGCTAGACTGGCACCCTCTGCAGTCTGCACCCGTCCGGGTTACACCACGGGGCCCAGACTGGGTCGCACTCCTGGGCTTGCTCTGGCGGCGGATAAAGAGAACACTGGCTTTTGTTGACTTTGTCCCTGGGAGATCCAGTTCTGTTCTGTGATGGCTTCCACAAACACTGTTGGAACTGTAGAGTGTCCAGGTAATGGTATCTGTTGAGTGACCTGAGGCTGTGGAGCAGGCCTGGAGCAGGCCTGGAGCTGCGGGTCTGGCTGTTTTTGAATCTTGTCAGTGAATGCTCAGAGGTATGTGCACCTCTGTGAGGTATACACCAAAAGAAAACTAAAAATAAGGGTCATCTTCCCTGCCTTTATGGGACTGTCTGCCTTGTTTGGGAGATGAGACATGAAGTTCTTGAGAAATTTAAAGTGTATTTTCCAGTGTGAAAAATGCCTTTTATGGAGATTAATTCATTATTGAAATAAAACATCGCCTTAAGCTTTTGCTTAAAAAAAAAAAAATACCAGTTCCTCTCTTTTTCTCTCACTTGCTCCCTCTTTCTCAATCTCTCTATCTGTCTCTCTCAATCTCTCTCTGTGTCTCTTTATCTCTCTCGCTCTTGCTCTCTCTCTTATGCTCTCCTCTCTTTACCTTCTTTGCCCCTTCTCTCCAGTCTGTCAGGTTTCCCCCAATTAACCCTTTCTCTCTATCAAAAAAAAAAGAATTTGCAAAAATTTGATAAAGGATTAATAACTAGAATATATAAAGAGATCAATAAACTCAACAACAACAAAACAAACAACCCAATAAAGAAATGGGTGAATGACTTAAACATGCATTTTTGAAAAGAGGAAATCCAAATGGCCAGCAGACACAGGAAAAACTGCTCAGGCTCACTAGCCCTCAGGGAAATGCAAACCAAAACCACAATGAGGTTTCACCTCACCTCCACTGGAATGGATTTCATACAGAAATCAAACAGCAATCAACAAACAACAAATTCTGGCAAGGATGTCGGGGGAAATGTACCCTAATCCACTGTTGGTGGGAATATAAACTGGTACAGCCATTGTAGAAGATAGTGTGGAGATACCTCAGAAATCTGAATATAGACCTACCATATGACCCAGCCATCCCACTCCTGGCATGAGAAATGAAATCGGCATATGAAAGAGTTATCTGTACCCTCCATGTTTATTGCAGCTCAAGTCACAAAAGCTAAGATATAGAATCAACAACTGAAGATATGCCCAACAACTGAAGAAGGATAAAGAAATTATGGGATATATACACTATGTAATACTACACAGTGGTAAAAAAAAAATGAAATCCAGTCATTTGCAACAAAATGGATGAAACTGGAAAACATCATATTTAGCAAAATAAGCCAGTCCCAAAGAACAAACACCATAAGTTCTCCCTGATCTGTGATAATTAATAGAGCACCTAAAAGGTAATCTGCAGAATTAAAATTAACACTTCAAGATGCAATGACTTTGAACAGCCTTTGTCTTGACTGTTGAGGAACATTTTTTTCCTTTCATACAATGTGTTAAATTCTTTATTTAGTATAGAGTTATTCATGTGTATCAAGTTAGTTGAAAATAGATCTTAGTAACAAATAAGAATGGGAATAGTTAAGGGAGGAAGAAGAGGGGTAGAAGTATGGGTGGGAGGATCCATACGATGGGAAGAATCATTATATTCATTAAGTTGTATATATGACATGTATGAAGTTTGTATTCCTTAAAAAAAATATTTCTGTCATAAAAATACATGAAATTTGTTCACCTTGCATAAATTTTTAATATATAAAAAATAAGTTATATAGTAAAGGAAATCATACCAAAAAAGAAAATAAACATAAAAATAAAAATTCTTTCTCCTCATATCAAAATGATTCTCACCTTTAGCTCAACAACTTTACAGGGGCTTCCACCCAGGCATTTCAGTAAGTGGATGGAAATTTCTCACATCTATTTTGCATATGAACATCTCCAATTTTAAAAGAAAGCCTATTCAGTACCTTTCTGTGAAGGAAGGAGAGAACTTCCACTTTGAATATGGCCTTGTCTAAATAAGATTGGAGTTGGTGAACTCAAGAGGCATCCATAGCCTTGGCAGCTCATGACAAGAGACTTGGGTGATCACTGACCTCATCAATAAGAGTGTCAGTTGTTAAATCAACAACGGGAGTCACTGTGCACCTGCTCCCCAAGTAGGACGTCTGTCCTTAATGTGTTGAACTATGCAAATTAATGGTAAAACTACTACCCAAACAATACTCTATACTTTGTGTGTTTTTGTGGGTGCAGTCTATTGAAATCTTTACTTAGTATATACTGAGATGATCTTCTGTATATAAAGATAATTGAAAATGAATTGTAATGAAGAATGTGAGGGGAGAGGGAGTGGGAGATGGGATGGTTGTCAGCGAGAGGGAGGTTATGGGGGGAAAAGCCACTATACTTTAAAAGTTGTACTTTGGAAATCTATATTTAATAAATGAAAGTTGAAAAAAAGAAAAGAAGTCTATTGACCTCAGCTGTCAAAATAAGATGGAAATTCTAACATAAGTCTATCACAAGTTGAGCTCCTTGAAGGTGCAGCCACAGAGAGAACAGGAGAAGACATGGAGGTGACAGCTTGGGATGCCTGCTTATATAATGTGTGCACATAATTTTCTTAGCACATGTGAAGTCAAAGATTTTAACGTCACCCAAAGGAGTACATTTATTTTTAAGATTACATACCTTGAAACCATCCTTGGGATGAAATGAAATAATTTAAGATGATATGCCTCTCTCATGAAATATTTTTGTTTAACAAAATGAGTAATAATTTAAGCTGGGCTTGTATCTGACAATAAAGGTTATTCATTGTATTTCTCACTCAAAAAAAAAAAATCCCTGTACACTGGATCCTTTAGAACTCTGGTAGATGCAAAAACAAATACTACTAAACTGATAGAACAGAAATCTCAAAATTAAATCTACAAAATAAAAAAAAAAAACTCAGATGATAAGTGTGAACTGGAAAGCATAACTCCAGCCTCCATATACCAATGAACATCATAAACAATGAAAAATACTACACACATGCTGCTTAAACAAAACATTCTAAAATAAACTGTGACCCAAACAAGCTTAAGATAAATAAAAAATGTAAAGGAATAACATTGGCCAGCACCGTGCCTCAACAGGCTAATCCTCTGCCTTGCGGCGCCGGCACACCGGGTTCTAGTCCTCGTTGAGGCGCCGGATTCTGTCCCGGTTGCCCCTCTTCCAGGCCAGCTCTCTGCTGTGGTCAGGGAGTGCAGTGGAGGATGGCCCAAGTGCTTGGGCCCTGCACCCGCATGGGAGACCAGGAGAAGCACCTGGCTCCTAACTTCGGATCAACGAGATGTGCCGGCCATGGCAGCCATTGGAGGGTGAACCAACAGCAAAGGAAGACCTTTCTCTCTGTCTCTCTGTCTCTCTCTCTCTCTCTCTCACTGTCCACTCTGCCTGTCAAAAAAAAAGGAATAAAATCATCAATAATAAAGAAACAAAAAAGATGGAAACAAAAGTACTTAAAAAAAAAAAAAAACAAATAAAGATGAAAAACATATGGTGCAGTGGATTAAACTGCTGCTGGTTGTGCCAGCATCCCATATGGGTGCTGGTTCTAGTCCTGGCTACTCCACTTCCAAACCAGCTCCCTACTTATATGCCTGGGAAAAGATGTCCCAAGTCCTTAATTACTTGCACTCACTTGGGAGATCCAGAAAAACTCCAGGCTCCTGGCTTCAGTCTGACCAAACCCTGGCTGATGCAGCCATTTGGGGAGTCAACTAACAGATGGCAAATTTCTCTCTTTCTCACACTCTCTGGTCTCCCTCTCTCACTGTAACTCTGCCTTTCAAATAAATAAATAAACAAATAATAAAAATGCAAAACAATCAATGAGTCATTACAATGGGGTGATAGTATGAAGACTAGCATAAGTGAAAAGATAATTTCTGAGAATTTTCTAAAATTAAAGAAAATTGTATGCTTTAAAAAATAATGAAGGCAAATCAGAAAAATAACTAAAATCTAGAAAAATTTTTCCACTAGTGGTAGTAGTGATCAATGTATTCCTTATATTATTTACTGTAGGTCAGGAATTGGTCTAAGTTCTGTATATATTAGACAAATACAACACTGGTAGCAACTTATACAGTAAAGCTCTTTATCTTTTCTTTTTTTAAACGTTTACTTAATAAATATAAATTTCCAAAGTACAACTTTTGAATTATAGCAGCTTTTCCCCCATAACTTCCTTCCCCCCCGCAACCATCCCATCTCCCACTCCTTCTCCCCTCCTATTCTTCATTACACTTCATTTTCAATTATCTTTATATACAGAAGGTCAACTTAGTATACACTAAGTAAAGATTTCAACAGTTTGCATGAACACAGAAACACAAAGTGCAAAGTACTATTTGAGTACTAGTTATACCATTAATTCACATAGTACAACACATTAAGAACAGAGATCCTACATGGGGAGCAGGTACACAGTGACTCCCATTGTTGATTTAACAACAGACACTCTTATTGTTGATGTCAGTAATCACCCAAGGCTCTTGTTATAAGCTGCCAAGGCTATTTAGGCTCTTGAGTTCACACAACACCAATCTTATTTAGACAAGGCCATATTCAATGTGGAAGTTCTCTCCTCCCTTCAGAGAAAGGTACCTCTTTCTTTTATGGCCCGTTCTTTCCTCTGGGATCTCACTCAGAGATCTTTCATTTAGGTCATTTTTTTTGCCAGAGTGTCTTGGCTTTCCATGCCTGAAATACTCTCATGGGCTTTTTAGCCAAATCTGAATGCCTTAAGGGCTGATTCTGAAGCCAGAGAGCTGTTTAAGACATCTGTCATTCAAGAGTCTGCTGTGTATCCTGCTTCCCATGTTGGATTGTTCTCTTTTTTATTCTATCAGTTAGTATTAGCAGACACTAGTCTTGTTTATGTGATCTCTTTGACTCTTAGTCCTATCATTATTGTGGGGAACCACAGGCCGGCCACCTCATTGCACTGCCTCATCCTGTGGAGCAGAACAAGGTCAAGGAAGTGCTGAACAAAAGACTTGCAAACGACCTGATGGGATGAGATACACCTTGACCTGAGGCTATGCATGCCTTTTGAGCTGATTGATGGACTACTCGCCCTAGCCCTAGGGGACCGGGAATGGATAAAAGACCAGGATAGGGGCGGGAAAGTTGAGCAGTCTCTTCAGTCTTTCTCCTTCTTTCTCTCGGCTGCATCTCTTCTCTTTCTCTTCTCTTTCTTCTCTCCTTTCCTTCTTCTATCACTAAAAATAAAAGTTCCTCGAGAACCGATCAACAACAGTCGTGTCGTGACTCCGTGGGTTGGACCTTTGCTGGCGAGGGTTCGACAATTATGATCAATTATGAACTGAAACTGATCACTTTGACAAGTGAGATGGCATTAGTACATGTCACCTTGATGAGATTGAATTGGAATCCCCTGGCACGTTTCTAACTCTACAATTAAAGATAAGTCTGATTGAGCATGTTCTGAACTATACATCTGCTCCTTCTCTTATTCCCACTCTTCTATTTAACAGGGATCATGTTTCAGTTAAATTTAAACACCTATGAATAATTGTGTGTTAATTAAAGAGTTCAACCAATGATATTAATTAGAACAAAAAAATACTAAAAGGAATAACATAGTAAGTTGCTCCTCGACAGTCAGGACAAGGGCTGATGAAGTCATTGTTTCTCATAGTGCCCATTTCACTTCAACAGGTTTCCTTTTTGGTGCTCAGTCAGTTGTCACCAACCAGGGAAAACATATGATATTTGTCCATTTGGGACTGGCTTATTTCACTCAGCATAATGTTTTCCAGATTCCTCCGGATTTCATTGTTTTTACTGCTGTATAGTATTCTATAGAGTACATATCCCATAATTTCTTTATCCAGTCTTCTGTTAATGGGCATTTAGGGTGATTCCATGTCTTAGCTATTGTGAATTGAGCTGCAATAAACATTGAGGTGAAGACAGCACTTTTATTTGTCAATTTAATTTCCTTTGGGTAAATTCCAAGGAGTGGGATGTCTGGGTTGTATGGTAGAGTTATATTACAGTAAAGCTCTTATTATTTCCATCTATAGATGAAAAAATTGAGATACAGAAATTTTAGTAACAATCCAAAAATCAAAGAGTATGGTTGCCTGAAGATAAATTACCACATTTGTTGAAGACAGAGAACAAATATAAATGCAAAAAGAAAGCATTTTCTACAAAGTAATGAAAATTGGGCTGGAGGTATAGTGGGATTCATGAGCAGAGATGAGACACCAAGGCCAGGAAGCAGTCTTTTACTATACTGGCATAAGGCTCAGTTGGATTCATATCCAAAAAGACTGAGCCCAGAACAGAGGGGTATTTCCATATATGTGTTTTTAGCTTCTTTGCTTCTATATATGGTTACAAACATACATTTGATTGGGTATTCTAATGTTACATGGCAACTATAGGAACTGATACACTACTGCACATGGATTACTGATATGTTTCACTAGTTTTTCTTAATACATCTAATATTTCTTCCACACAGATGCTGAGCAATATGCTGTCTGGCAAGGGTTAACACCATTACTCTGTGCTAACAAGCAGAAGCTGGAACAGATAGAAATGTAACATTCACAGGCAAGCAGATAACGACCACATTCTATTCTCAGTATAAGATTTTTTTTTCTTCTTCTGTTTTTATTTCAGGAAGGTCTCCACAGAAAGGAAGATTTCTTGTCGGAAAAATAAAAGGCAGAATGCATAACACTGGCTTTAAAGTACTGAGATAAGAGACTTGTGAGTCTAGCATTCTACATCCTATTCTGTCTGAAAAAGAAAGGAAAACATTTTCAAAAGCTGAGAGAGCACAGCCATTACAGAAAGAACCACTAAGGCTATGTCCAAGTAAGAAGCAGTGTTGAAAAGACATTGCTAATTAATTGGTTAAGTGTACAGACTCACATGTGGTTAAAAATAACAATGATTAATATTGAGTGGGAAATTAAAAATGAGATGGAGGTGAAATAAAATGACAGATGGGAGATGTAGATTGCAGGTAAATTTTTCTACAGTATGGCATTGTTGCTGGAACAGCACAAGGAGTCTGTCACCAGTTGAGCTCTGTAAGGCAAATTCAGAGACACAAGCCTTTGAAAAGGGAAGTGATTTATTATTTGCCAGACTAGGAAATGAGGCAGGGCTCTTGCTCCACATTGACTCTCCCTCTGCCTCAGGGAAAGGGCTTATATGAATACAGAAGCAGAAGTTGGAGAGATTTTACAGCTGAGTTTTAGTATATATTTGGTACGTCTCTTCTCCTGGCTGAATATGTGAAATATCTGTGGTGGCCTTGAAATTCGGAATATCAAAGGAAGTATGTGTCAATAACATATCCTTCCGTTGCAGACTTGTGCCGGGATGCTGGCACTGCAGCAGTGGCTTTATCCGCTACGACACAGCGCTGGCACCAATATCCCTTCTAAGATAAATCTCACAACTTGGAGAAACTAAGGAAACAAAGACTTAAGCATATCAAATCCTGATCCTTGACTGAAACCATGTAACCAAGTGCCCTGTTGAAATAGCTTTTTGATGTGATTCTTAACTCTGCTGAAGTGTTGATAAATACACAGCAAGAGCAGTTGAGAAAAGCACAAACTCATCCATGCTCAGCCACAATGTATTCTACAGCGTTTCTCAGCCTACCTTGGACAATGAGTCTGAGCTGCCAAGGCAGGCATATATGATCTCATTTTATTATTATTTCTAGAGTTAGAGAAAGATATGTGATCACATGACCATGTTCTGCAACACTCCACCAAGGCGACATAGTTCACCCAAAAGTTACCCAGGTCCAGTAGCGAAACTCCCCTGGCATAACAGGTTCCTTCGGTCAAGAAAAGAGTTTTAAAGGGTTAGTAGAGTGTTGGCCTCTGCTAGCCATGTGAATTCAAAAGGGAGGACTTAAATATCCCAATAAGCAAGTTCCTCCTGAATGTCAACTGTCACACATTCATAGGACCACAGAGCTCCTTCACATCCTCCATAATCAGACATCCTAAAAGGGGACACAGGACTCCAAACAAGTTATGACTTTTAAGGTGGTGTCATAATGGAGATATGGTATCAGACCAGGGGTCTGTTTTGAGAAACCTCCATAGGTCAGAGGCTACTTCTTGTCTGTGGAGGTTGAAAGAAGGCAGCCATGTATATAAAGAAGTGCTTAAAAAGGAGGTCTTGCAAGAGGCATGCAAAAGGAAGGTGGGGCCTTGGTCATCTGAAGGTCCAACACCAAAGAAAGCCCTAGAAGTGGGAAAGGTTTTACTCTGTCCTTGAAAACTTCATCTTCCATGACCCACAAGAGGTAGAACTATTGAAGCTGCTATATTTCCTTATGCAATCTTCTGCTTCTGTTGAAAAAAAGTCTCCAAAGAAGCATTACCCAGCTGGAATGAAACTGTTGCATTAACTGACAGGAAGCAGCTGAATCTGTTATGGTATGGTTTGACAAACCTCACGACAAAGAAAAGAGTGGGAAAAAAAGCAATGAGCAGAAGATGCAGCATATATATTGAGTACTCCAACCCAGTAGATTGCTTCCAGGAGCTTTCTGTCATAAGCCACGGTACAATTTAGTATGGGGGGCCAGTGTTGTGACATAATGGGCTAAGCAGCCCCTTCAATGCCAGCATCCCATATGGGTACCAGTTCAGTCCCAGTTGCTCCACTTCCAATCCAGCTCCTTGCTGGTGACCCTGGGAAAGCAGCAGAAGATGGCCCAGGTTCTTGGGCTCTGACACCCATTTGGGAGATCCAAATGAAGCTCCTGGCTCCTGGCTTCAGCCTGGCCTAGCCCTGGTCATTGTTTCCATTTGGGGAATAAACCAGTGGATGGAAAAGCTCTGACACGGCCGGAACTACGCCAATCCAAAGCCAGGAGCCAGGAGCCAAGTGCTTCCCCTGAGTCTCCCACGTGAGTGCAGGTGCCCAACCACTTGGGCCATCCTCCACTGCCCTCCCGGGCCACAGCAGAGAGCTGGACTGGAAGAGAAGCAGCAGGGACTAGAACCCGGTGCCCACATGGGATGTCAGAGCCTCAGGTGGAGGATTAGCCAAGTGAGCCACGGCACCGGCCCCAATAATAATTTGCAAATGGTTTCCATGATCCCAGGCAGCTTGTTCAAGGGAAAACTTGTCTAAAAGCTGCTTTGCTTCTCAGTGAAAGCAAAAGCAAGACTTAGTTAGCCAGTACAGTGTTACTATTCTTTGAATGCTTACATATTTAAATTGAAAACAACCTAAACATGTGTGCATCGTTTTAAATGGCTAATGTCTCTATAATATTATTTCTTATCTGGATAAAAGTTAAACTCAGAAAACTGAAAGTTTCTGGATGCCTGCAAGAACTCATACAAAAATGTAGTATTAAATCTATGCCATTCACTAGAGCAACAAAATAATGAAGACCTTTGAGTAGGAATGTTAAAGACATGGAAGATCTTTACCAAAGAAAATTATTCAACTTCATTGAAACACATAAAGAAACACATAAATAATAGTCAGAAAAACCATATTCATATTTCAGGGACAAAAAAGAGTATAATTTCCCCAAAATTAATTTTAAACTTAATGCAATTATGTCCAAAAACCTAACAAGGTTTCCATTGAACTTTAAGATCTATTGTAAAATAAATATGAATCTCTCTAAAGAGACAGAACAGCTACCACCTACATAACCACATTACTTAGAAAAAGAAAAATAAGAAGGAGGTAATTGCACAACAAGGTAACAAATCCTTTAAAAATCAATACTAGTGGGGTCAGTGTTGTGGCATAGCAATAAAGCAATAAAGCAGAGGCCTGCAATGCTGGCATCCTATATGGTCATTGGTTTGTGTCCTGGCTGCTCAAGTTCCAATCTAGCTCCCTGCTAATAGCCTAAGAAAAGCAGTGGAATATGGCCCAAGTGGTTGGGCCCCTACCCGACATGTGGGAGACCGGGATGAAGCACCCAGCTCCTGACTGCCACCATCTGGGAAGTGAGTCAGAGGATGGAACATCTCTCTCATTGTCTCTCCTTCTTACTCTGTAACTTTCACTTTTTTTTTTTAAAGACAGAGTTACAGAGAGAGGTAGAGACAGAGAGAGAGGTCTTCCATCCACTGGTTCACTCTCCAGATGGCTGCAACGGCCGGAGCTGTGCTGATCCGAAGCCAGGAGCCAGGAGATTCCTCCAGGTCTCCCACTCGGGTGCAGGGGACAAGGACTTGGGACTTCTTTTACTGCTATCCTAAGCCATAGCAGAGAGCTAGATCGGAAGAGGAGCAGCCAGGACTAGAACCAGTGCCCATATGGGATGCCAGTTCCCCAGGCCAGGGCTTTAACCCACTGCACCACAGCACCGTTCCCCCATAATTCTCACTTTCAATTAATAAATCTTTTTTAAAAATTCATGCTATATAAGAACCCAATTAGAAAGAGAGAAGACACATCCAACAAAAATAATTCTAGCTCAAGTTTACTTATGATTCAATAACAAAACCCTAGATACACAGAATAAAGGTAACTAAATAAATATCGAATTTTTATAAAATATATAGCAAATAGATAAATTGTGCATATGATATATTTTCCATAATTTGACTCAATTGGAAATTCAAATTGCATGTGTTAATTCACTTCAGTGTTTATATAACACAAGGATAAAAAAGGCTTTGATTATGTTGGGCCTCTACAACATAACTTTTAATTTAACTTTGACATTTGTTAAAATGCACTAATTAAGAAAAATTCATACTGGATCTCAAAAAATTATAGTTTTAACGTGGGATCCCATTAAACTTGTGATAAAACGAGGAAATAAGAGAACCTAAAATGAAAGCTTACAATGTACTTTTCTCTGAAGGGAGGAGAGAATCCACTTTGCTTATGGCCTTGTCTAAATACCGACAGAGTTTGTAGTCACAAAAGGCTTCCACAGCCTTGGCAGCTCATGTCAAAAGCCTCGGGTAATCACTGATGTCTTAAACAAGAGTGTTAATTGTTAAACTAGCAACAGAAGTCACACTGCACTTACTCCCCATGTAAGACCTCTGTCCTTTATGAGTTGTACTATGAGAATTAACTGCAAAACTTGTCTTCAAACAGTACATTTTATGTTGGAGGGGGGTGCAAACTGTTGAATCCTTTAGTTAGTATGAGTTGGTCTTTTTTATTTAAAGTTAATTAAAAATGAACCTTAATGAAGAATGGGATGGGAGAGGGAGTAGGAGATGGGATAGGTGTTGTAACTGTGAAATTTGCATTCTTAAAGAAAAGCTTTAAAAATAAAATTTAAAAAAAGAAAGCTTAGAATGCACATTCATTAAGAACTTAAATGTTCGTGTTAGAAAACATTTTTGCCAATTGAGATGAGACTGGGAAACAAAACTGAAAGCCTGTTTTTAGTATTAGAGGTTGACACGAATGACAGGATGTGGCCGTGGGGAGGAATGAAGTGCTTTACTTCCTTCACTGATGTGTACAGCATTGCTGAGACTTACCGGGCACAGGCAATGTTTCTACAATCAGAGAGAAAAATCCCGATTTCCCTTTTTTTTTGAAGATTTATTTATTTTCTTTGAAAGGCAGAGTTACAGAGAATAGAGGCAGAGAGAGAGAGAGAGAGAGAGAGAGAGAGAGAGAGAGGTCTTCCATCTGCTGGGTCACTCCCTAAATGCCCACAACAGCCAGAGCTGGGCCAGGCTGAAGCCAGGAGCCAGGAATTTCTTCCAGGTCTTCCATGTGAATGCAGGGGCTCAAGAACTTGAGCCATCTTCTGATGCTTTCCTAGGCCTCAGCATGGAGCTGGATCAGAAGTGGAGCACTGGGGACTTGAACCAGCACCCATATGGGATGCTGGCGCTGCAGGCAGAAGTTTAACCTACTATGCCACAGTGCCACCTAACCAGTTTTTTTTCCTTCTTTGAGGCAATATCTTAAACCAATTATTACTTTGAGAATGAGCTGCGAAGCTCTTGGAGGTGTCTTAGCATGAGGGGTGTCATCCTACAACCATCTTACAAGGATCACTCTGGTTATTATGTGGAGAATAGACTGTGAGATCGGTGGAAGTAGAGTAGAACGGCAAGGAGAAATCAGTTCGAAGACCTCTGCAATAACCCAGGAAAGAGACTGATAACTCGGATTAGGGTGGTGGTCAGTCCTGTACAAGGTACTGTAGCAGGATTCGTGCAGAGACAAGACACTAAGGCCTTTTAACAGGAAGTAGCCTTTTATTATTTATGCTGGTATAAGGCCCAGGTGGAATTTTTTATCCAAAAGCCTGAGCCCCAAAAAAAGAGTGGTATTTCTTATATATGGTTTTAGTGTTTTTGTCTTCCTTATATGGTTACATGCACACATTTGATTGAATATTGTAATGTTACATGGTGGACACAATGCTGTGCATGCATACATAGTCACTGATAATAAGCTGTCCAGCAAGAGATAACACCACTGCTTTGTACTAGCAAGCAGAACCTGAAATGGTTACATATAAGCAGATAATAACCTCAGTTGAAGCATTCATAGGCAAACATATAATAACCACATTCCATTTCCAGGGTAAGTTTTTTTTTTCTGTCTGACTTTGGGGAGGCCTCTACCACAACTTAAATCATGTTAGTTAGAAACAAGTTTAATTAGAAGACAAAGGCCTTTGCCACAGTACAAGTGGTCTCAACTGATACAGAAACATACACCATTTTGACCATAATGCCAACAGAATTTGCTTGAATTGGATAGGTAAACAAGTGACCAGGTTCATCAGTTTGAGAGTTCAGAAATATTCCTACAAAATGGTATCCTAAGTTACATCAACTCCAAGTATTACTTGACTGAACTAATAACAATCTTAAATCAGCTCACTCCTCTAGTTTGATCCCAAATCCAGGGATACTTTTGTCAGTTAGTAATCTCTTCTATTGCTCTCAACATTCACTAGTACGAAATGGGCCTAAGGCACAGTAGTTAAGATGCTGGCTGGGACATCTGTATCCCACATTCCTGTGTCTGGATTAAAGTCCCAGGTCTTCCCAATTCCAACTTCATGCAATGCACACTCTGGGAGGCAGCAAGTGATGCCTCAACTAGTTGGGTCCCTGTCATCCATGTGGCAGACTTAGATTGAGTTCTTGGCTCCTGGCTTAAGCTTGATCCAGTCACAGCTGTTGCAAGCATTTAACTGAGTCAACAGATGGAGATATCTCTCTCCTCCCCCTCTATCTGTGTGTTGCACATATCTGTCATTCAAATAATTTTTGAAAAAAAATTGTTAACACTCTTTTTAAAAATGTATTCACTTCGGGGCCAGTGCTGTGGCATAGTGAGTTAAAGCCCGAGCCTGCAGTGCCAGCATCCCGTATGGCCACCAGTTTGAGTCCTGGCTGCTCCACTTCCAATCCAGCTCTTTGCGATGGCCTGGGAAAGCAGTAGAAGATGGCCCAAGTCCTTGGGCCCCTGCACCCGCGTGGGAGACCCGGAAGAGGCTCCTGGCTCCTGGCTTTGAATTAGCTCAGCTCTGGCCATTGTGGTCTTTTGGGCAGTGAACCAGCAGAAGGAAGACCTCTCTCCCTCTCTCTCTCTCTCTCACTCTCTCTCTGGCTATACCTCTCTGTAATTCTGTCTTTCAAATAAATAAAATAATATTAAAAAAAAAAAAGAAAACACTTGAGAGGGGGCAGCACTGTAGCATAGTAGGCCATGCCTCAGCCTACGGTACCAGCATCCCATATGGATGCCAGTTCATGTCCCACTGCTCCTATTCCTATCCAGTTCTCTGCTAATGACCTGCGAAAGCAATAGAGGATGGCTCAAGTGCTTGGGCCCATGCACCTATGTGGGAAACCTTGAGGAAGCTCCTGGCTCCTGGCTTCAGATCAGCTGGGTTCTGGCTGTTGTGGCCACTTGTGAAGTGAACCAGTGGATGGAAGACCTTTCACTCTGTCTCTACCCTCTCACTCTCTGTAACTTTACCTCTCAAATAAATAAATAAATTTTTTTAAAAAAAAGAAAAGAAACATTTGTGGGAATTGAGATGAGACTGGGAAATGAAACTGAAAATGGGGAGTTGCCATAAATAACACGATGTGGCTGTATGGAGGATTTTTTAAAAAGATTTATTTATTTAGAGAGCAGCAAGATGGCGGAATAGGAAGGGAGCACACCGATAGTCTGGGGAGAGACAGTTTAATAAAAGTGGAGACACTGCAGGTTCAAGGAAGAGTAGGGGAAGAAACAGCAGAGGAAACCCTTCCGGAACTGGTGATTCATAGTGGACCTGCGTGGAGAGCGTGGGAGCCCGCAGTTTGGGACACCAGCAGCAGATTCAACACACCAGCACTGGAACGCGAGGTGAGCAGAATCTCAATAGCCCGAATTACCAGAAGGGAAGCGGAAAGAGGAGACTAGAGCGAACAAGGCTTGAAACCCTGCGGGGAAAAGTTCGCCAGGCTAACTAGAAGAGAGAGAGAGAGGGGAAAAAAAAAAGTGACCCATACGGACAGGAGTTTCTCTCTCTCCGCTCACCTCTCAAAGGTGAGCAAGACAAAGAGCAGGCGCCATTTTGGAATACAACATAAGCAGGGCGATCTCGGGTCGGCACCGGCCCCGAGCCTAGCAGAAAAACCTGACTCTGGGTGGGAGGGGTGAAATAACAAGAGATTACAACCTAATGAATGTGTGGTGCTAATGAACTGAGACTGTGAAAAAAGAGATGGTGGGGGAGAGAACTCACGGAAATCACGAATTCATGTGAGTACTCTCCAGAGACGCTACAGTTCAGTAGCCTTGGCAGCCCAGTGGGAGACTACAGGAGAATCTGAGCCCACACTAAGGGCCGCAAAGATTCCCTCTCTGGTCCTTGGGAAAGAGCTTCCGATCTCTGGCTCCTGTGGGTATATCATTCGCCTGCTAACCACCCCCAATTCCATTCAGCTGTGTGGAATTACTTCCCTTTTGAACCAAAAAAAAAAAAAAAGTAACAGAGAGAGATTTACCACGCCTAACCTGGGAGTGTCTCCTTTGACACACCCTCAACCCTGAGGAACCAAACAGAGCTATCAGGCCACACCCATCTCAAGTCTCTAAGGCCCCATCAAAAGCAGACAGTCCACTTAATCTAGAGTCATAGTATAACAAGAAAAAAACACCACAGTAAAGAAACCAATATGCCAAACAACAAACGCAAAAACCGAGGTAATAAGAACAAGGAAGACACTATGGCGTCCCCAAATGAAAAAGACACCCCAATTCAAGATTACGAAGATGATGAGATAGAAGAAATGCAAGAAGCAGATCTCAAAAAATTGATAAGAACACTAAGAAGTACTCAAAAACAAATTCTTGAACTACAGAAATCCTTAATGGACAAGGTAGAAAATCTCTCTCGTGAAAATGAAATATTAAGGAGAAATCAAGCTGAAATGAAACAACTAGCAGAACATGAAACTGTGATAGTGACAAGAAATCATAATGAAGTGAAGAATTCAATAGATCAAATGAAAAACACATTAGAGAGCTTACAAACAGAATGGGTGAAGCAGAAGAGAGACTATCAGACTTAGAAGAGAGAGCACAGGAAAATATACAGTCAAACCAAAGACAAGAAGAGGAAATTAGAAATCTAAAAAATATTGTTGGGAATCTACAGGATACTATTAAAAAACCCAACATTCGAGTTCTAGGAGTTCCTGAAGGCATGGAGAGGGAGAAAAGATTAGAAGGCCTTTTTAGTGAGATAATAGCAGAAAATTTCCCAGGTTTGGAGAAGGACAGAGACATCCTAGTACAGGAAGCTCATAGAACCCCTAGGAAACATGACCAAAAGAGATCCTCATCACGACACATTGTAATTAAACTCACCACAGTGAAACAGAAAGAAAAGATCCTAAAATGTGCAAGAGAGAAACATCAGATTAATCTCAGAGGATCTCCAATTAGACGCACAGCAGACTTCTCAACAGAAACCCTACAAGCTAGAAGGGAATGGCGAGACATAGCCCAGGTACTAAGAGAGAAAAACTGCCAGCCCAGAATATTATATCCTGCAAAGCTCTCATTTATGCATGAAGGTAAAATAAAGACCTTTCATTGCAAACAGGAATTGAAAGAATTTGTTGCCACTCGTCCAGCCCTGCAAAAGATGCTTAAAGATGTGCTACACATGGAAACACAGAAACACGGCCATCAACATGAAAGAAGGTAAACGAAGGGAACCTCACAGCAAAAGATCACAGGGAATTCAAAGCATACATTTGGATAAAGAAATTATGGGACATGTACTCTATAGAATACTATACAGCAGTCAAAAACAATGAAATCTGGTCATTTGCAACAAGATGGAGGAATCTGGAAAACATCATGCTGAGTGAATTAAGCCAGTCCCAAAGGGACAAATATCATATGTTCTCCCTGATCGGTGACAACTAATTGACAACCAAAGGGGAAACCTGTTGAAGTGAAATGGACACTATGAGAAACAGTAACTTGATCAGCTCTTGTGC
Source organism: Sylvilagus floridanus (assembly GCA_949820135.1). NCBI lineage: Eukaryota > Metazoa > Chordata > Mammalia > Lagomorpha > Leporidae > Sylvilagus > Sylvilagus floridanus. Next base: position 68,124,526 of record OX463224.1, on the reverse strand, counting down.
TGACTGTTGTTGTACAATGTAATACTTTATCCATCTTAGTATTTTTTTTATTCTAGTACTATTGGTTGAACTCTGTAATTAACAAACAAATATTCTTAGGTGTTGAAATTTTAACTGAAAAGTGATCCCTGTGAAATATAAGAGTGGGAATAAGAGAGGGAAGAGATGTACAATTTGGGACATGCTCAATCAGTCGTGCCCCAAATGATGGAGTTAGAAATGTGCCAGGGAATTCCAATACAATCCCATCAAGGTGGCATGTACCAAGGCCATCTCACTAGTCCAAGTGATCAATTTCAGTTCACAATTGATCACACTGATGGGTCTAAGAGTCAAAGGGATCACACAAACAAGACTAGTGTCTGCTAATGCTAACTGATAGAATCAAAAAGGGAGAGAATGATCCAACATGGGAAGCGAGATACACAGCAGACTCATAGAATGGCAGATGTCCTAAATAGCACTCTGGCCTCAGAATCAGCCCTTAAGGCATTCGGATCTGGCTCAAAAGCCCATGAGAATATTCTAGGCATGGAAAGCCAAGACCTCTGGAAAAAAAAAAAAGAAGACCTAAATGAAAGATCTCTGCGAGTGAGATCCCAGTGGAAAGAACGGGGCCATCAAAGAAGGAGGTACCTTTCTCTGAAGGGAGGAGAGAATGTCCACTTTGACTATGACCCTGTCAGAATAAGATCGAAGTCGGCGAACCCTAAAGGCTTCCATAGCCTCGGCAACTCATGACTAGACCCTGGGGAGATTACTGACGCCATAAACAAGAGTGTCAAATTGTTAAATCAACTTCAGGAGTCACTGTGTACTTACGTCTCATGTGGGATCTGTCCTTAATGTGTTGTCCAATGTGAAGCAATGCTATAACTAGCACTGAAACAGTATTTTACAATTTATGTTTCTGTGTGGGTGTGAACTGATGAAATCTTTACTTAGTATATACTGAATCAATCTTCTGTATATAGATAATTAAAAATGAAAAAAAATCTTGGTGTTAAATTGGAAATTGCATAGAAAATTAATTTAAAAAAATATATCATGTAGGATCTCTGTCCTTAATGTGCTATACATTGTGAATTAATACTATAACTAGTACTCCAACAGTATTTTTCACTTTGTGTCACTATGTGAGGGCAAACTGTTGAAATCTTTACTTAATATATACTAAACTGATCTTCTGTATATAAAGAGAATTGAAAATGAATCTTGATGTGAATGCAAGGGGAGAGGGAGTGGGAAAGGGGAGGGTTGTGTGTAGGAGGGAAATTATGGGGGGGGAAGCCATTGTAATCTATAAGCTGTATTTTGGAAATTTATATTCTTTAAATAAAAGTGTTATAAAAAAAAGATTTATTTATTTATTTGAAAGTCAGAGTTATACAGAGAGAGGAGAGGCAGAGAGAGGTCTTCCGTCCGATGGGTCACTCCCCAATTGGCCGCAACGGTTGGAGCCGCACTGATCTGGAGCCAGGAGCTTCTTCCGGGTCTCCCACGTGGGTGCAAGGGCCCAAGGAATTTGGGCCATCTTCTACTGCTTTCCCAGGCCATAGCAGAGAGCTGGATCAGAAGAGAAGCAGCCGGGACTAGAAACGGCTCCCGTTTCAGGCCAGGGAGTTAGCTCTTTCCATAACCTGTACAGCATTACTGAGGTCTTATCATGTACAGGCAGTATGTTGACACTGAAGAATCTCAAGTGAGTCAGACCTGAACTCCATCATCTGTGGACAGCTAGCATAGCAATAGATAAGGCATAGTCACTAACACAAGAGTGCATAAAATTCCTCAAAGAAATGCAAGTCAAAGGGATTTTCTTGATCAAGTTACACTTAAAGCAGGGGCATTCAGCAGAACTCCTTTGGCTTTTAAAGGCCTGATTACATTGTTTATCCCATTCAAAAGATCAGTTTCCTTTTCTTTTCAACGTGTCCTTTTCTTTTCACGTGTCATACAGAAAACTGGGTATCCAAACCCAGCAGGCACCAGCCACTCCCCATAACTATTTTGTGGTCTTGGGTGGAAATAAGTTACAAATAAACAACTTGCCCTCTTGGGACAGGCCTTGTTGTCCTTGAAAATATATATATATATATTTTTGGTGACAGGCAGAGTGGACAGTGAGAGAGAGAGACAGAGAGAAAGGTCTTCCTTTGCCTTTGGTTCACCCTCCAATGGCTGCTGCGGATGGCGCGCTGCGGCCGGCGCACCGTGCTCATCCGATGGCAGGAGCCAGGTACTAGGTGCTTTTCCCTGGTCTCCCATGGGGTGCAGGGCCCAAGCACTTGGGCCATCCTCCACTGCACTCCCTGGCCACAGCAGAGGGCTGGCCTGGAAGAAGGGCAACCGGGACAGAATCCGGCGCCCCGACCGGGACTAGAACCTGGTGTGCCGGCGCCGCAAGGCGGAGGATTAGCCTGTTGAGCCACGGCGCCGGCCTGTCCTTGAAAATATTATAAAGCCTAGATATTTCATAGTTTCTTTAGAAACTTTTAACTCTGTCCCAGGTAATTCAAGGTCTTATATTAGAAGCTTTCATTGGGGGGCTAGTGGTAAGAATATCACCCACATATTGAAAGGCTGTTCACTTGTTAAATTGTGACCCCGCCACAAATTCCTTGAGGTGGCTCTTAGGACTTTAAGATGTGCCCCCAGCTACACAAGTCAGAGGGGTGAATGCACGTGCACAGTTATCCACCCTCTTTCCCCATCAGGAGTCTGATTAAGGGGAAACATCTCCAGGCTTACAGCTAGTCTCATTAGCTGCTCAGTAATACCCATTTTCATCTGACTTAAATCAGAATATAATGTTGCAAGACAAGCATTCACAGAACATCTATAGAACAAGCTCTGATGAATACGCTGTTTCACACTCTCTGCTCTTGGTGCTGGGCACGCCCCCTCCCCACCTTGCCTGAATCCTACACTTCTCAGTTAAGGATTCTGGGCTCAAACTTATCTCCAACTGATGTTAAAACACTGGGTCACTAGAAAATATCAGCGATTCCACTGCCAGGGAAGAGTATGAATAGAGAAGTCCTATTTGTAAGACACTGTACCACTGCCCTACTTCCTCTGTTTCTCGTGTCAACTCTGAAATAGCTACTAATTTTTTTAACGATTTATTTTATTTGAAAGACAGAGTTACAGAGAGAGATAGAGACAGAGAGAAAAGAATTCCATTTGCTGGTTCACTCCCTAGATAGCCTCAATGGCCGGAGCTGTGCCGATCTGAAGCCAGGAGCCAGGAGCTTCTTCCTGGTCTTCCATGTGTGTACAGGGGCCCAAGGAGTTGGGCCATCTTCTACTGGTTGCCCAGGCCATAGCAGAGAGCTGGATTAGAAGAGGAGCAGCCAGGATGCCATATGGGATGCCGGCACTTCAGGCCAGATCTTTAACCCGCTGTGCCACAGCACTGGCCCCTGAAATAGCTATTAATATTCCTACATGTACTTAAGAAAACCAATGCAGACAGAAATGTGAATTTCTTTATTCATTCCTTATTGAAGGTAATTCTCATGGATCAGCCAGTTGAGACAGCTGGTGTGATCCTAAAGTAGAAAACAGAAGAAGGCAATCACAGATAAGGTACAAACATGGGGCGGGGGAGTGTTGTGGCACAGTGCGCTATGCTGCCACCTAAATTCCAGAATCTCACATGAGTGCAGCTTCAAGCCCCAGCTGCTCCAATTCGAATACAGTTCACTTGGGATCCTACCACCCATGTGGGAAAAAATGTGTAAAAAAATGTTTTACAGCTTTTTGGAAAATACTTTGAAAGTTTAATATAGCTAAAAATATGCATAGCCTTTTAACCTGCATCTCTGCTTCTAGGTATACAGAGTATAGAAATGTGTACTTTTTGTGCCAAACAATACGCACAAGCATGATTGCCAGGTGAAATACAGAAATTCCAAGTTAAATTTGTTGAACCAAATGTCATTCAGTTTTTCAGTTACCAGGGGAAAAGTTTTCAGCAAATTATACATCATTGTTTTTATATATTTTTCAAGATTTATTCATTTGAAAGTCAGAGTCACAGACATAGAGAGAGAGATATCTTTATCTGCTAGTTCAGTCCCCAAATGGCTGCAACAGCAGAGGCTGGGCCAGACTGAAGCCAGGACCCTGGAACTCCATCTGAGTCTCCCATGTGAATGGCAGGGACCCAAGCTATTGGGCCACATTCTGTTGTTTTCCTATGTGCATTAGCAGGGAACTGGATCAGAAGTGGATCAGGACTCAAACTGAAGCCCATAATATGTCATTATTTTCATTCCTCTGGACAGAGTGACACTTCAAATGTGACTTTTTTTATTTTGTTTTCAAGGTGTACTCTGTATCTTTACTGAATAAGCACAGTGGAATATGTCATAATGTTGTATATATTCAATAGGGGTTTTTCTTAAATACAGTTTGAATTAAAGGAGTAGTGAATTTAATAAATTTGAGGAATGGATCAACTTGCAAGTTGGCTTTTGGTAAACTAATTTTATGTCCATTTTCCAACAGCCCTTGATAATGATCTGAGAATACAGTCCCCCCCTATTTGTGATATTCTGATGAAAGGAAAATTGGGTGTTTATTTCATAGACATCTTCAAAGTGAACCAAAAACTGCCTCTAATTCCCTGTACTCGGCAAAAAATAAAAAATAAAAATAAAAAATAAATAAAAGAGGCCTTCAGAGGCCCACTCATCACTTACTATCTTATCCTGCCACCTGTTCATTCTCAACAGGAGTTAATACCAGCCTTTCTCTTTCCAATAACCTTACTGGCATGGTCAAACCATATCTTGGAAAAAGAGAACGCACACTCTTCTCTCTGTTCACTTAAACCTTTACATCTTGTGATTGTTTTACTACTTAATTGTTATATTGCCTTGTGATGTTTTATTTATTATTATCTTTTTCTCTTCATTATAAGTAACCCAAAGACAAGGGTCATGTTTTGTAATTCTTTTTATCTGTCCAAGTGAGATGGTATGTGGCAAGCCCAAATCCCCACCTGCTGGAACCAAGCAGCAAAACCACAGTCGTGCAAAGTCAATAACAGAAAACGGAAACCGGTATTATTGAACTTAACATTCCATAAATATTAACTGCTATTTAACTTCCAGCTTCATTATATCTTCATTGTAATTCATTAACAAGGAAAATATCACTCCCCCTTATTTCATAAAAGTTTTCAACTCCCATATCAACTTGAAGAAGGAACCATGTAAACACAGAAAATGGGTAGATCTCTGCTTACTGGAAATTGCTACTCCTTTCCCAGAAATAAGATAAATATGCTACCCATATACTAACATAAGTTTATCAAACCTCATATAGGAAGAACTAAAACAATCTAAGGTGCTGCTCTGTCTATGGAGTAGGTTGCCCTTCGCTAATTCCTCCAATAAAATTCTCTTGTTTCCACTTTGAAATCACTACAGATTACAGTCTCACCAAAGCCAAGAATCCATATGGAGCTTTGGTGACCCACACAGGATCACCAGCCATTCAGTATCACTGGCTCCTGTGTGATGTACAGTAGCCAGTGATCAGAATATTTAAAGAAATCAGTGAATAAATATTTATTTGGAGAAAGGGCTTTTCTTAATGCCTTATAGCTGTGACAGTAGGCATATTATCATTTTTTGTCCATTTGTGAGAATCCGTGATATAATGGCTGATTATATAGGAAAGTATGCATGTGCTATGAATAAGTGAGTTCAAAGAGGCATTGTAGTCTTTTTTTTTTTTTTGCTAGAGTACAATACCACAGGGTGAATAATTTCTTTAAAGCTTTATTTCAATTATTTGAAAGGCAGAATCACAAGGGTGGGGCAGGAAGGAGAGAGACAAAAAGAGAGAGAGAAAGAGCTTCCAACTGCTGATTCACTCCCCAAATGGCCACAAATACTGGGACTGGGCTAGAATGAAGCCAGGAGCCAGGAGCTTCTTCTGGGTCTCCTATGTGGGTGCAGGGGACAAGCACTTGAGCCATCTTCTGCTGCTTTCTCAAGCATGTTAACAAGGAGCTGGATCAGTCAGAAAACCTCTCATAATAACCTAATCACCTCTTAAAATCCATGACTCCCAATACCTCCACCACGACAATCAAATTTCAGCATAAGGAACAGGCATTTGACATAGCAATGAAGAAATTACTGGTAATGCCCACATCCCATATTGGAGTGCCTGATTTTGAGATTCAGCTCTGCTGCTGATCACAACTTTCTGCTAATGGACCCTGTGTGTGTGTGTGTGTGTGTGTGTGCCTACAAAATGGATAAAATGAATAAATAAGCTTTAATCAAAGTAATATAATATAATCCAATGTTGGTAAAATAAATGATTGAACATGGGTAATACAATCCAATTTTGGACTGGGTAAAGAAAATATGGGATATGTACTCTATGGAATATTACACAGTGGTTAAAAAAAAAGAAATCCAGTCATTTGCAACAAAATGGAGGAATCTGGAAATATTATGCTGAGTGAAATAATCCAGTCCCAAAGGGACAAATATCACATGTTCTCTCTGATCTGTGACAACTAACTGAGCACCTAAAAGGAAACCTGTAGAAGGGAGAAAGACTCTATGAGAAGCAATGACTTGATCAGCCCTTGTCCTTACTGTCGATGAACAGCTTATTATTTATTTATTATTTATTATTTACTCTTTTTAGTATTTTCTTTTTCTACTTAATACCCTTGGTTGAACTCTTTACTTGACACAGAATTATTCTTAGGTGTTTAAATCCAATTCAAAATTGAGCCCTGTTAAAAATAATAGTGGGAATAAGAGAGGGAGTAGATGTACAATTCGGCACATGTTCCCTTGGAATTACCCCTTAAGGGTAAAGCTAAAAACTTGCCATGGGACTCCAAATCCCATTAAGTTGGCAGGTATCAATGCCATCTTACTAGCTACAGTGATCAGTTTAAGTCCATAACTGATCATCATCAAGATAAGATTAAGTGACAAAGCGATAACATAAATAAGATCAAGTGTCTGCTAATAATAATAGATACAATTAAAAAGGGGAGAATGATCCAACATAGGAAGTGAGCCACACAGCAGACTCATAGAATGGCAGATGTCCTAAACAGCACTCTGGCCTCAGATTCAGCCTTTAAGGCATTTGGATCTGGCTAAAAAGCCCATGAGAGTATTTCAGGCAAGGAAAGCCAAGACATTCAGCCAAAAAAAGAAAAATGTCCTAAATGAAAGATCTCTTTGAGTGAGATGCCGGTGGAAAGAGGGGGCCATCAAAGAAGGAGGTATCTTTCTCTAAAGGGAGGAGAGAACTTCCACTTTAACTGTGACCTTGTCTAAATAATGTTGGAGTTTGTGGACTCAAGAGGCTTCCATGGCCTTGGCAGCTCATGACAAGAGCCTCAGGTGATTACTGACGTCATAAATAAGAGTGTCAATTGTTAAATCAACAACAGGATTAGTGTCCTTTTTTCCCCACATCCTTGCCAGCATCTGTTGGTTGAATTCTGCATGTAAGCCATTCTAACTGGGGTGAAGTGAAACCTCATTGTGGTTTTGATTTACATTTCCCTGATTGCTAGTGATCCTGAACATTTTTTCATGTGTCTGTTGGCCATCTGGATTTCCTCTTTTGAGAAACGTCTATTGAGGTTCTTGGCCCATTTCTTAAGTGGATTGTTTAGTTGTTGTGGAGTTTACTTATTTAATTTTTTGACTGGCAGAGTGGACAGAGAGAGAGAGAGACAGAGAGAAATGTATTCCTTTTTCCATTGGTTCACCCCCCAATGGCCACTGTGGCTGGCAGGCTGCGGCCGGCACACTGCGCTGATCCGAAGGGAGGAGCCAGGTGCTTCTCTTGGTCTCCCATGTGGGTGTACGGCCCAAGGACTTGGGTCATCCTCCACTGCACTCCCAGGCCACAGAGAGCTGGCCTGGAAGAGGAGCAACCGGGACAGAATCTGGCATCCCGACCAGGACTACAACCCGGTGTGCTGGCGCTGCAGGCGAAGGATTAGCCTATTGAGCCGCAGTGCCGGCCAGTTGTTGTGGAATTCTCTTCTATTTCTTTCTTTAAAATTTTTTAATTTTCATCGTAGAGATGTTTAACGTCCTTGGTTGATTCCAAAGTATTTGATTGTTTTTGTGGCTATTGTGAATGGGATTGATATCAGCAGTTCTTTCTCAGCTGTGGCATTGTCTGTGTATACAAAGGCTGTTGATTTTTGTGCATTGATTTTATATCCTGCTACTTTGCCAAATGCTTCTATGAGTTCCAATAGTCTCTTAGTAGAGTTCTTTTGATCCCCTAAATAAAGAATCATATCATCTTCAAAGAGGAATAGTTTAACTTCTTCCTTCCCAATTTGTATCTCTTTAATTTCTTTTTCTTGCCTTATGGCTCTGGCTAAAACTTCCAGAACTATATTGAATAGCAGTGGTGAGAGTGGGCATCCCTGTCTGGGACCAGATCTCAGTGGAAATGCTTCCAACTTTTCTCCATTCAATAGGATGCTCGCCATGGGTTTTTCATAAATTGCTTTGATTGCATTGAGGAATATTCCTTCTATACCCAATTTGCTTAGAGTTTTCATCATGAAAGGGTGTTGTTGAATTTTATCCAATGCTTCCTCTGCAGCTATTGAGATAATCATATGGTTTTTCTTCTGCAGTTTGTTAATGTGGTGTATCACATTGATTGATTTATGAACGTTGAACCATCCCTGAATATTGGGGAGAAATCCCACTTGGTCTGGGTGGATGATCTTTCTGATGTGTTGTTGCATTCTATTGGCAAGAATTTTATTGTGGATATTTGAATCTGTGTTCACCAGGGAAATTGGCCTGTAATTCCCTTTCAATGCTGCATCTTTTTCAGATTTAGGAATTAAGGTGATGCTGGCTTCATAGAGAGAATTTGGGAGGATTCCCTCTTTTTCGATTGTTCTGAATAGTTTGAGAAGAATTGGAATTAGTTATTTAAATGTCTGGTAGAATTCAGCAGTGAATCCATCTGGTCCTAGGCTTTTCTTTGTTGGGAGGGCCTTTATTACTGTTTCATATTTCGTATCAGTTATGGGTCTGTTTAGGTTTTCTATGTCTTCATGGTTCAATTTAGGTAGGTTGTATGTATGCAGGAATCTATCCATTTCTGATAGATTTCCCTGTTTGCTGGCATACGACTCTTTGTAGTAATTTATGATGACTCTTTATTTTGTGGTGTCTGTGTTATATTCCCTTTTTCATCTCTGATTTTCTCTTTTTAGTTAGTTGGGCCAATGGGGTGTTAATTTTGTTTATTTTTTCAAAAAACCAGCTCTTTGCTTGGCTGATCTTTTGCAATGTTTTTGGGATTCAATTCTGTTGATTTCTCTATAATTTTAATTATTTCTCCTCTCCTACTAGTTTTGGGTCTGGTTTGCTGTAGTTTTTCTAGATGTCAAAGAATACATCTTTCACATTTTAGAGATCATAAATAATTGGTCTATTTATATTATAAGTACTGTCAAGATGTACAACTAGACTAAACTTTAAGTTAAACTATAACAATATGGAGATATTGTTGATGTTAGTGCCCAAAAAATTCTATAACATGAATGCCTCTTTGCGTCATTAATTATAATAAAATTAGAACCATGGTTGTTATTTAGAACCTTTCGTTATCCTCAGTTGAATATTCTTCTCTAAAAACATACACAATAAGATTTGTAGAAGGACTCTAACAAGTGTTCTTGGATGCAGGCTTTTGACAGCATAAGGTCAATGGACTGCACAGTATTTGGGATAAAAGAAATAGAGACTTTAGTGGGGACTGCTGTGTCTTTTGTTTAGGATGTTGTTGGCTTTCATTTAACTGTCCCATCTAGGTTCTATCTGTTGCTAATTGTTCTCTTACTTTATTTCTGAGGTTTGGGACTTGTCAGGAACATTTTGGATTTTTGAGTGTAGTACCTCAGGAGTAATTTAAGTTTTCAACTATATCTTGTTACAATAAAAATCTGTTCTCCTCATGGTGGGACATGCATGAAAACACTGGCATGTTTATGATGGGCTGACATTTGTTTCTGGGCTTCATACAAGCAATCAGTCAGGTATATTTTGGTTGATTGTATTCAGCATAGGAATATCACACCTGCCTTTCAAATAAAATTGTTGGTTGTTTGGGGCTTGCTTACTTTGATAGCTTCCTAGAAATAGGATCACCAGGACCCAGGGAGAGCACAGCAAGTCAAATATGAATAGCTGTAATTTGCAGGTTTGCCTTGATGTGCTCTAGTTGGCTTTGTCAAAACTTGTTCTTGAGCTCAGTGCCCAGTACCTGACAGAGTTTAAGTACACTGCAGGATCACACTGGCCTGACTAACAAGATGCTCTGGCTAAGACCCACTTCTCCTAAGACCTTTTTGTTGCTTAAATGTGTCTTAGAGGGTAGTTGACATTGACTCCTGATCATCAACTACTTCTCTCCTTATGTGGAATCAGATAAACAACCAGATCAAGCCTGACCTGGAAACAAGAGACAAATGAGAACTAGCCACAGGATGAGACACCAACAATGTGCTCAAAATAATTTTGTTCATGGAGTGAACAAGACCACAATGGGGTCAATAATGTCAACTCTAAACAAAGTAAACAGAGCCGAGAGGTTGAGGACAAGAGGGTCTTAAGTACAGGCACATAAAGTAATATTTTTGTTAAAAATACTTCTCTGCTAACAAGAGACCAGAAGACTACCTAAATAAGATAGTCATGGACTTAACTAAGCTCTCTTAAAGCTAACAAAATAAACTAAAATGATACAAAGTTAATTCTGAGGATTTCTGTATTGGTCAAAACCCCCCTAAATCACTCTCCCTCACTATTAAAACCTTGGGGAAAGCCCCACACAGTGATCTCATCTGCCCACACCACAATAAATGTATCCAGCCTAGACTCTTGGATTCATCTATGTGACGAAAGACACCATCAACAATGACTCCTACAAAGCCACCAAAGGACACAAACCAGGGGTCAATGGATAATGGTTGCATTACCTATCTGTCAATATCCACATGGGTGGTCCAGCCACTGTTTATTAACCTCTTGATGAAAACCAGGATCACCAAAATAGTAGATACTCCTTGTATTATCCTCTTCCTAATAGGCTCCTGAGTCTGGGTCCTCCCATTTCTAGCTTCTGTAATTCTTTATAAACTAAACCTGGGATAAATAATCTTATCTGTATAACTTTATTCTTACTCATGCTTGGCTCATACACATTTACTCTTATAGTAAGACTTGGTTCTTCTCCCCTACAGGCCATTAAGTTCCAGCTGAGCCACAGATACAGCCTCAGCTAACAACCTCATTCTACTAGGAGCCCTTGGACTAACCCTCCATAGGGGCAAACTCGACTGCCAACCCACTCCTGTGCCAACTCTCAGCAAGAAGTAGGTACAGCCATCACTGTTCCATGTCCCAGATGAAGTCAGTTACTTCAGTTGAAGGAAGAATAAGAGAGAAAACAGAAGAGGTCACAGTGAAGCATTCAGATAGGGTACTGGCCCCCATTCTCAGAAACAGAAACTGAGTATGAAAAAGGTTGTGTGAGGCTCTTTCTTGGAAAACCCACTGGGTACCCACAGGAACTTGCCTGTCAGTAGACAGATGCTAGAAAAGGTGCAAGCAGAGCTCAAAATCCTCTGGTTGCAAAAGTACTTGGCTCATTGCCCAAAACTCTGATAATCCTTTCTAAAAAACAAGTTGGCAGAGTCAGCATTGTGAGGCAGTAGGCTAAGCCTCTGGCTGCAGTACCAGCAACCCATATGGATGCCAATCCTAGTCCTGGCAGCTCTTCTTCCAAACCAACTCTCTGCTGATGACCTGGGAAAGCAGTGGAAGATGGCCCAACTGCTTGGATCCCTGCACCCACATGGGAGACCCAGAAGAAGCTGCTGGCTCCTGGCTTTGGAACAGCTCAGCTCTGACCTCTGGGGCCATTTGGGGAGGGAACCAGTGGATGGAAGACCTTTTTCTCTGTGTCTTCCTTTCTGTATCTATAACTCTACCTCGCAGATCAATTTTAAAAAGAAAAAAAAACCAATTTGACTGAGGCTGTTGCTGTGGCATAGTGGGTAAAGCCATCTCCTATAATTTCAGCATCTCAGCTGTTCCACTCTCCATCTAGCTCTCTGTTAATGCACCTGGGAAAGCAACGGGAAATGCTACAAATCCTTGGAACCCTGCACCTGTGTGGGAGACCCTGAAGAAGCTCCTGGCTCTTGGCTTCAGATGGCTCCCCATGCACTTGGCCTATTCAGCTCTGGCCATTGTGGCCATTTGGGGACAGAACCAGCAGATGCAAGATTTCCTTTTCTCTTTCTCTGCCTCTTTGTAACTCTGCCTTTCAAACAAATAAATAAATAAATCTTAAAAAAATTGGCTGACAACAGCTAATTAACCTGATGATTGGCTTTTTCTTGCTGATATTTTACTTTCAGGACTGACATCTTAGCTAGCCAATCAAAACAAGTCCACATTTATCAAGATAAAACTGTGTCCTGAATCAAGGCAGATGACCTCCTCCTTCAGGAGCTCCTCCAGATGCCAAGAGTTTCTCTTCTGCCCTCTCCATATTAATAACCTGGCTTTTGCTATATTCGCTCTCCCTGTCCACATCTTCTTCATAGGTATGGAACAAGAACCTAGTCAGACCTGGTCAAGAATTAACACCAGAATTTCTGCATCACTAAGAGGTTCAAGATGAATTTGTGGAGCAACATAGTTTCTACAAGAGTAGGTTGTTATATAGGAAGGCCACCCCCCGCACTTGGTCTATTCTACCCATTATAGTTTCTCTTTCTGTTTTCCTGCCGTGTTGTGACTCAGCCAAGGGGGCCACCAGGGTCAAAAGATGGGACCATTTGATCTTGGACACTGATCATTCCAAACTGTGAGATAAACCATTTTTTAAAATAAGTATTCAATTTCTGAATCAATTATGCTGTTATAGCAACAGAAAGTAGAGTAATATATACATACTAATCAAACTATCATAGATAAGACAAAGAAAAATTCTGATGGGCAGCAAGAGATAAAAAATATATCACATCACATATAATGTGTTCCCATAAAATACCAGCAGAATTCTCAGCTACCCTGCAGGCTAGGAGGGAGCAGGATGGTATATTCAAACTGCTAAAGGAAAACTAACCAAAGCAAAAAAATTTTAGCTCAAATAGAGTTCCCAAATCCCAGCTTTGGCCTGTCCCAGCCTTGACTGTTCAGGCATTTGGGGAGTGAACTAGCAAATAGAAGGTCATCTATCTATCCTATTCTATTCTACATATTTTATCTATCTCTATCATACTCAATCTTCTTTCAAATAAAATCAATAAAATAAAAAAATTAGTTTTTAGAAGCTTGAAATAGAGTGTAATCATAAAAAGATTTTCTGTGTAAGCCTCATGGTAACCAAAAAGCAAAAAATTATTTACAACATACCATTACCAAAAATCCTCACAGCCCAAAGGAAGACAGTAAGAGAAGAATATACAAAGTGTCTTCAAAAAACAAAGTCATTTCAAGTCCCAGCTGCTCTAAACAAACTATGCTAATGTGCTGGGAAAGCAGCAGAGGATGGCTCACATGTTTGGGTCCCTTCAACCACCGTGGGAGACACAGAGGAAGATCCTAGCTTCAGCCTGACTCAGCCTTGGCTGTTCCAGCCATTTGGGGAATGAGCCAGCAATTAGAAGATCTCTCTCTCTCTCTCTATCTCTCTCTCTCTCTCACACTCTCGCTCTCGCTCTCTCTCTCTCTTTCACAACTCTGCCTTTCAAATAAATCAATTTAAAAAAGAACTATGTGATTATAAAATATATTCCAAGGCATAGTAATTAAATCAGCTTGGTTTGGGCAAGAAACTCTTTCTGGTTCTCCCATATGTGTGGCAGGGATCGAGTTACCAGGACCATAATCTGTTGCATTCCCAGGGATATAAACAGAAAGCCAAGACTTGAACCAGCACTCCAATAAAGATGTGAGCATACCAAGCAGCTGTTTAATCCACTGCATCAGAACCCCACCCCAAAATCATAGATTTTGTAGTCAATGAGATCTCTCAAGAATTCAAGTAGAATGCACTCTATCAGAGAAGGATGAGAACATTTGTGTTCAGCAAAAGCACTCAGTGGAACATCAGTTTTAGATCTCCTCTTTGCCCATGTTGAGAGTTTGTGTATGATGCTGAACGAAACTGAATGAGACACTTATCTTTCCCTTGATTTCCAAATAGAGAAAGCTTAATTTAAAAAATAGCTACTACTGCAGTTTCTCTTAAACTGCCACCAAATAGATCAAGAACATTTCTCAGGGGGGAAACATATTGTTTATAGGAGCAGCTAGCTGTTGATTTCCAAGAATCTTGAATAGTGGATGGCAAATATGGCTATTCTAAGATTTTCTAATATTCTTGTCCCTTTTAGTTAATCTCCAAGTTACTGTGACTTGTATTACCAGTGTAACTGCAAAAATGGTTATCTCTTTAAATCAGGCTGTCTTATAGTTAACATAATTGCCATGGAACATCGGACACACTGTAACCAATTATATCCAAACAATGTAAAATTGTCTTGCCTGAACTTTGAGCTTTTGGATTTTGATCAGGCCAGTTCCAGGAGACCTCAGTGTATTTCAGATTAAAGTAATTTTTTACTAGGACTCAACACAAGACACAATCAGGCTTCCTTTGAATCAGCTGACTTTTTTTAAAAGGGGGGACAAAAAGAAAATGAAAGTGAAACGGAGTTCTTCATTTCCTGCCTCTCTGAGGATATATACAGTCCAATTCACACAGAGAGAACCAAACGCCAAGTGCCGGGCTGGAGCTGTGAATCAGCAACCTACCACCCTCTGAGAAGGAGCTCACTCCACCAGATCTCTCTGTGGCCTCAAGGAGACAGGTAGGTGAAGAATAAAGTGAGAAATAGGGTAGATAAAAATAGCACATGCAAAGACTAAAATGAAACAGAAGTTGATGGAAATAGCCATAGGGAACAATCAGAGATACAGAGAAATTAAGACATGCAAAGAATCATGTTAAAATCATGATTTAAAAAAAAAGAATGAAATCCTGTCTTTCTCAACAAAATGAGTGCATCTGGAAACCATTATAGTTCGTGAGATAAGCCAGTTCCAAAAGGATAAATATCATATGTTTTACCTAATCTGTGGTAACTAACAGAGTACAGAAAATATAATATATATGAGCAAAATTGACATTCTGAGATTTTTTTAAATATTTTTATTTATTTATTTGAGAGGTAGAGTCACAGAGAGAAAAGTCTCCCATTCACTGCTTCATTCCCCAAATGGCAACAATAGCCACAACAAAGCAGATCTGAAGCCAGGAGCCAGGAGCTTCCTTCTGGTCTCTTACTGGGTACAGTCCATAAGCAGAGCGGGGATCAGAAGAGGAGCAGCTGGGACATGAACCAGTACCCTTATGGGATGCCGGTGCCACAGGCAGAGGCTTAGACTACTATGCCACAGCACCAGCCCTGACATTTTGAGATCTGATTATTGTTTACAGCCCTGTCTCTACTATTGAGGAACAGTGTTTTTATTTCTTCTTACCATTCTTTGAATTCTTTACTTAGTGGAGTGGTAAGTTTATGATTATAAAATAAACTGAAAGTATGTCATTGTAAAAATTAAGAGAAAGAATAAGAAAGCAAAGAGGAGGGAGACGGGACTGTAGGCGGGAGGGAGGCCAGGTTGGGAAGTATCACTGTGCTCCTCAATCTGTATATATGACATGCATAACATTTGTTCACCTTATATAGATTATAAAAATTGAAAAAATAAAGAAAGAACATCTACCAAAAAAAAAGACATGCAAGGAACACAAATATGAATGCTCCAAAAACAATTCTCAATTCCAGTTTCTAGCTAAGTCATACCCTGCGAGGCAACCAATGATGGCTCAAGTAGTTGGGGCCAGCATTCATGTGGGATGCCTGGATTAAGTTCCTGGCTACTTTGTGGCTTTCTCCTGGCCCAGTTTCATCTGTTTCAGGCATGTGGGGGAATTAATCATCGATTCATATTTCTCTCTCTCTCTCTCTCTCACATTCTCTTTTTCTAAATAACTAAACAAATACCGAAACTTTTCCCAAATAGCTAAATCTAGAAATTCAGCATGAGATTTTAATTGAATAAGATACTCTACACAGACGACCCAGCATGCTCTAAGAGAAGCTTCAGATCTGAAAGAATGAGAATATATAGGCTAGGGGTAAAATCTAAGAGGCAAACTAAAATTTGATGGAAACTAGAGAAAGCAAGAAGAGCTTAAAGCACCATTATGAAATTATTTTCCTTATTTGTGTATTTACAAATTCGCAGTCTGCCTTCCTTATTCGAATGCAAGTTCTCCAACTGCAAGGATCTCGTCTGTGAACATTTCCCAGCACATTGAAAGTCCTCAAGTGTGTGAAATGAATTCTAGTAGTTTTAGCATATTTTTGCTAAATCTCTAGTACATATTTTGTGTGATCAAATTTAGTGATAGACACATTATCAAGATGGGTAGATAACAGGAGAGCCAACAAAGGATGAGTGGGATGAAAATGTAGGAGAGACATCCAGGCTTAGTAATTTGAATGTATTGTGCCTATGAGAACATTTTTAGAAAAATGTGAAAGCATAATGAAGCAAGTTAGAAATGGGGAGGGTGCATTCATAAATTCATTTCAACAGGAAACATTTATTGACCCAGGTGTGTAGATTTAAAGTACTTTTATGAGAAACCTGGAAATTGTGTAAATATAAAGAAAACCAAAAATTATAAAGTAAGACGGATCCAGTCTGTGCAGAAATAGAACACGAGCATATGTTTTATATAAGATGAAGGAAAGTAAGATGCTCAAAATCTTCAAGATATAGATAACAAGACTAAAGGGAAGGTGAACAAGATTAAGAGAATAGAGTCACTACTGTAAAACGGTTAGGGACATTTCTTCCTTGGGGATGTAAGAGAGAAAGAGAGGGAAAGGAGGAGAGAGAGAGAGAGAGAGAGAGAGAGAAATCCCCTCTATCACCTGTTAGTTCTTATGTGAGCCTTTAGGCTACATCTAAGATTTAAATTAACATAAGGCTTATCAATAATAGAAAAGTATACACATCGTAATAAATTTGCATGTATGTGAGCATCTTCCCGAGAGAGTGAAATCCAAAGAGATGACCAAGGCAAGATACTTTAAAACTCTGAGACACAGAACAATACAATTGTGAAGGAATGGTTCTCTGAACTAGGGTAGCAAATTCTAGGGATTTCAATAAAAGACATGAGAAAAGGCTATAAAAGCCAGCGGAGGGGCCTGCGCTGTGGCACAGTGGGTTAAAGCCCCAGCCTGCAACACCAGCATCCCATTTGGGCACCATATATATAGTCCCAGCTGCTCCTCTTCCGATCCAGCTCTCTGCTATGGCCTCAGAAAACAGTAGAAGATGGTCCAACCCTTTGGGCCTTTTTCTGTACAGAATTTCAAGCTGAGTCCCTGCCACCCCAATGAAATGATGTAAATGCTACGCTGACAGACAAGAGTTAATGAGGAATACTGACCAACTACTGCAAGTCAGCAAAACTTTCCAGGAAGTCCACTCAGAGATTCTCTTCCCCCATTACCACAAAGCTATCTGCAGTCCAGAGTCAGCACTAAAGATGCCCCAAGGACCCAAGACTCCTAAGATTTATCATTGAATGATAAATGTATTCTCAGGCCAGTAGTACACTGTTCTGATTTTTGTGACTTTGCAGTGAATTTTGAAATCTAGAAGTGTGACTTACCAGTTATGCTTTTAATGTTCAATATTACTTTGGCTAATTTGGGTCCCCTGTATTTCCATATAAATTTTAAGAGCAGGTTTTCAACTCCTGAAAAAAATGGCCATGGCATTTTAGTAGAAATTACATGGGAAAAATATATCCTTTTGGAGAGTACTAACATCTAAACAATACTAAGTTTTCTAATCCATGAACATAGGATGTTTTCCCCTTACATAGGGGTTGTTAATTTCTCCAGCAATATTTTCTAGTTTTTCAAGTATGTGTCCTGCAGTTACTTGACAATGTTTATACTTAAGAATTTTAGTCTTTAGTATGCTGTTGTAAATTAAATTATTTCTTTTTGGATTATTCACTGCTAGAGTGTAGAAATACAACTGATTTTGTGTGAACTTAAATCATAAAAGTTTGCTGAATTTGCTAATGCGTTTGTGTGTGTATTCTTCAGGATTTTCTCTATATAAAATTGTATTACCTGCAAATAGGGACAGTGTCATTCCCTCCTTTCTAATTTGAATGTTTTTCCCCTCTTCTCTTGCTTAATTGCTCTGGTCAGAACTAATGCTACAATGCTAAATAGAAATGATAAAAATGTGTGCCCTTGTCTTATTCCTGATTTAAGAAGGAAGGTTTTTAAATTTTCATCATTGAGTATAATTTTAGCTATGAGATTTTTTGCATATAACTTTTATTATATCAAGAAAGTAACCTATATTTCTAATGTTCTTATCATGAAAGTGTGCTGCATTTTGTCACGTTTTTCCTGCATGAATTGAAACTATGTGAATTTTTTTCTCTATTTCATTAATGTTGTGTATTATATTCGTTGACTTTCATATGTTGAACCATATATTAATTCCTGGGAGAAATCCCACTTGGTCTTAATGAATAATGGACCTGTAAAAATTCAAAGAAAATATATATTATGAAAAAAGTGTACAGACTACAAAACTTTTTGCACCAAAATAAGCTGAACTTTTAATTCCATATGTCCATATGAATTTTTAAGTAACCTCATATTTTGTTCACTTTTTCACATTTTATTTATGAAGGATATTGCAATTACTTTGGCTTTGGTATAAAAACAATGCTGTCCAAAAGAATGACTTAAGAACTGTTTCCTCCTCTTCCATTTTTTGGAATGGTTTACCAAAGATTGGTGTTAGTTCCTCTTTAAATTATTGGCAGAATTCACAAGTGAAGCCATCTGGTCCTAGGTTTCTCTTTGTTGGGAAGCTTTTAATTATTGGTTTAATCTCTTTGTTATAGATATTTGAGTTTTTCTTTTCTTCTTCAGTCAGTTTTTCTTTCAATTTAAAAAATATATTTATTTTGAAATCCATGCATAGTTTTTTTCACAATATACACTTTCCATTAACTTTTCTTAGGAATACAAATCATATTTTAAGTATCAATTGTCAATATGTGGATGACATTCCTGTATACAAAGATAATCCAATATAATACAAACACAAATACAAACTAATAAGAGAATCAAGCAAGATTACTGGATATAAGATCAATATATAAGAAACAAAATTGACACTCCTAGAATCAATGACTGGAATAGTCCTTGACCTGACTGTTGAGGGACAATATTGATGTTACTTTTTTATTTCATATATCCTTTTTGTTTTGTTTTGTTTTTCACTCTTTTTTTCTTTTTCTTTTCTCTTATTCATACCATATGCTGAACTCCTCATATAACATAGAGTTAACCATATGCATTTAACTCAATTGAAAAAAAATCCCAGTTAAAAGTAAGAGGGGGAGTAAGAGATGAAGGAGGCGGTCTGTAATTGTGAAGCAGTATAGTTCTGCATACCATCCTACATACTTACTTCTAAGGGTACAGCCCAAAAATCTGTCATGGGACTCCAAAGCCATAAAAATTGGTGGTTTAAATGCCTGTCAAAATGATCATCTTAAATGTCAAAGTCAACATACAGATGGTTTAAGTGTAAAAATGATTATATAAATAACATCAAGTGCCTGATACTAATAATAGAATTTAAAAGGAAGAAAAGTCCAATTCGTGAAGCAGTCCACACAGCACTCCTAGAATGACATTTGCTGTAAATAACACTCTGACCTCAGAATCAAAGTCAAACTAAAAATGAACCATAATGAAGAAGGAGATGGGAGAGGGAGAGGGAGGTGGGATGGGAGTTGGTGGGGAGTGGGTATGGGGGAAAGAACCAGTGTATCCCTAAAGTTGTAACTATGAAAAAATACATTCATTAAATAAAAATTAAATCAGGAAAAAAAGATCAATATACATAATCAAGGGGATTGCTATGAAGAGAATTGCTGTGTAACAGCAAGAAACAACTTTTTTATTTTTTTTAAACTTTTATTTAATGAATATAAATTTCCGAAGTACAGCTTATGGATTACAATGGATCCCCCCCCCCATAACTTCCCTCCCACCTGCAACCCTCCCCTTTCCTGTTCCCTCTCCCCTTCCATTCACATCAAGTTTCATTTTCAATCATTTTTATATACATAAGACCAATTCAGCATATATTAAGTAAAGATTTCAACAGTTTACACCCACACAGATACACAAAGTGTAAAATATTGTTTGAGTACTAGTCATAGCATTAATTCACAATGTACAACACATTAAGGACAGAGATCCTACATGAGAAGTAAGTGCACAGTGACTCCTGTTGTTGACTTAACAAATTGACACTCTTGTTTATGGCGTCAGTAATCTCCCTAGGCTCTTGTCATGAGTTGCTAAGGCTATGGAGGCCTTTTGAGTTCACCAACTCTGATTTTATTTAGAGAAGGTCATAGTCAAAGTGGAAGTTCTCTCCTCCCTTCAGAGAAAGGTACCTCCTTCTTTGATAGCCCATTCTTTCCACTGGGATCTCATTTGCAGAAATCTTTCATATAGGTCTTTTTTTTTTTCCAGAATGTCTTGACTTTCCATGCCTAAAATACTCTCATGTGCTCTTCAGCCAGGTCCGAATGCCTTAAGGGCTGATTCTGAGGCCAGAGTGCTGTTTAGGACATTTGCCATTCTATGAGTCTGCTGTGTATCTCACTTCCCATGTTGGATCAGTCTCTCCCTTTTTGATTCTATCAGTTAGTATTTGCAGACACTAGTCTTGTTTATGTGATCCCTTTGACTCTTAATCCTATCATTATGATCAATTGTGAACAGAAATTGATCACTTAGACTAGAGAGATGGCATTGGTACATGTCACCTTGATGGGATTGAATTGGAATCCCCTGGCACATTTCTAACTCTACCAATTGGGGCAAGTCCAATTGCACAGGTCCCAAATTGTACATCTCCTCCCTCTCATATTCCCATTCTTATATTTAACAGAGATCACTTTTCAGTTAAATTTCAACACTTAAGAATAATTGTGTATTAATTGCAGAGTTCAACCAATAATATTAAGTAGAACAAACAGCAAACAACTTTAAAGGACAAAATACATACTGGAAAATGAATATTCATAAGAAAAATAAGAGCCGGCGCCGTGGCTCACTTGGCTAATCCTCCGACTGAGGCACCGGCACACTGGGTTCCAGTACCGGTCAGGGTGCCGGATTCTGTCCCAGTTGCTCCTCTTCCAGTCCAGCTTCAGCTGTGGCCCAAGAGTGCAGTGGAGGATAGCCCAAGTCCTTGGGCCCTGCACCCGCATGGGAGACCAGGAGAAGCACCTGGCTCCTGGCTTCTGACCGGCTCAGTGCACCAGCCACGGCGGCCATTGGGGGGGGGGGTGAATCAATGAAAAAGGAAGACCTTTCTCTCTGTCTCTCTCTCTCTCTCTCTCTCTCTCACTGTCCACTCTGTCAAGACAGAGAGAGAGAGAGAGAGAGAGAGAGAGAGAAATAGAGAGAGAAATAAGACAAGGAAGGATTAAGCTATGTAATTTTTCAAATTCATTTTTTAAAAAATA
Source organism: Sylvilagus floridanus (assembly GCA_949820135.1). Taxonomy (NCBI): domain Eukaryota; kingdom Metazoa; phylum Chordata; class Mammalia; order Lagomorpha; family Leporidae; genus Sylvilagus; species Sylvilagus floridanus. The sequence goes on along the minus strand of OX463224.1, from coordinate 68,102,788 downwards.
TAGTATGATTTCTATCTGTTTGACTAAGATTTAAAACAAAACTGGGTGGGGGGGCGGCGCTGTGTTGCAGCAGGTTAACATCTTGGTCTGAAGCGCCGGCATCCCATATGAGCGCTGGTTCGAGATCCAGCTGCTCCACTTCCAATCCAGCTCTCTACTATTGCCTGGGAAACCAGTAGAAGATGGCCCAAGTCCTTGGGTCCCTGCACCCACGTGGGAAGCCTGGGAGAGGCTCCTGGCTGCTGGCTTTGAATCAGCACAGCTCTGGCCATTGTGGCCAATTTGGAAGTGAACCATCAGATGAAAGACCTCTCTCTCTGTCTCTCTCTCTCTCTCTCTCTCTCTCTCTCTCTCTCCTATCTCCATGAAACTCTGACTTTCAAATAAATAAATCTTTAAAAAAAATTGGGGGGTTGGCGCTGTGGCATAGTGGGTAAAGCCACTGCCTGCACTGCCAGCATTCCATATGGGCGCCAGTTCATGTTCCAGCAGCTCTACTTCAGAAGGAGCTCTCTGCTGTGGCCTGGGAGAGCAGTAGAAGATGGCCCAAATCCTTGGGCCCCTGCACCCATGTGGAAGACTTGGAGGAAACTCCTGGCACCTGTCTTCAGATAGGTGCAGCTCCAGACATTGCAGCCAGTTAGGGAGAGGGCCAGCAGATGGAAGATCCCCCACTCTCTCTGCCCCTCCTCTCTCTGTGTAATTCAGACTTTCAAATAAATAAATAAATCTTTTAAAAAATGACAAAATACTGTATTTCTGGCAAAAAAGATTTACATAGGCTTTTCTTTCTCTCTTTATTCCTTTTTATAAAAGTTGCTTATACAAGAGACATTTATTAATGTTATCTAGTATCTACATGTTTAACATAGCAAACAAGATGAGTTACCATGTGGGCAGAAAGCATCATTCTACATTTACAACTCATTTGTTTCTGCTAACACATTGTAAAGTAATACCAAATATATCAAGGATCATCTCAAAAGTTTCACGCTAATTCTTTCTTTGCCCCTATACCCAATCCTTTGGGACCCCAATCAGACAGACAATATCAAAAGCTACATCTAGTAATTAACCTGCATTTGCCCTGTCCTTCTTGTTTTATACAGTGACACTTGTAGAATTCCTATGGTACACCCACACAACAATAAAGTACTGTAAAATTTCAAATACAGACTATTAAAAAATCAATGCTTCTTATTTTCCAATTAACAACATGTTTTTGACCACATCTTAAATGTATTTTGCACTATGATTTTGTTTCCAGATGCTCATGAGGCACAACTGAATAAATTTATAGATTAATTTATGGATTAATGTACAAAAATGCAAAAATAGCATGCTTTAACTTTTGAGAAAACCCCTTTAAAATGCCAGCATTATGTGGCCTGGGAGTGCAGTGGAGGATGGCCCACGTCCTTGGGCCCTGCACCCCATGGGAAACCAGGAGAAGCACCTGGCTCCTGCCATCAGATCAGCGCGGTGCGCCGGCCGTAGCACGCCGTGAACCAATGGTAAAGGAAGACCTTTCTCTCTCTCTCTCTCTCTCTCTCTCTCTCTCACTGTCCACTCTGCCTGTCAAAAAAAAAAATGCCAGCATTATACATATATTACACTAAAATGTTTAATTGCAAATTCACTTTGAGCTGGAGGCAGAATAAAGCAAGACTGCCCCCTACTGACTAGAGACATGGTTCATGATATTTAAAATGGCTACAAATAATACATAAGGCATTACTGTACATCACAGACTTGATTGAAGAGCTTTTTCAAACATTAACCACTAATATTCAATGATCACAGAATTCAGCATCAACTATTAAAATTTTACCTAGGAACAAGCAGAAAGAGATGGTCTTTTTCAACAGAATTTATTGTTTTAAAACAGGTGATTATTCTTCTATGTTCTGCATCTTGATTCACTTCCTGCAGGTGTTCTCTTGCTCCTTCAGAGAGAATTCGTATATAGGAAGGCCTTCTCCAGAAAACACCTTTGATAAACACAGAGAACTTTGGTCCTGGGGAGACTTGAGAAAGTTTCTGGCATCTTCCAAACTCCCTTGTCATTAATATTGTGATGCCTCCAGCTTGATTTTTCCCCCCCTCAGGATCATTTTGGGTATTCTAGGTTTTTGTGATTCCATAAGTGTTTTATAGTTGATTTTTCTAACATTAGAGACTGTCCATTGGTATATTGATAGAAATTCCACTGATTCTATAGATTGTCTTCAGAAATATGGACATTTTAATTATATTAATTCTTCCAACCCATGAAAAAGGAATATCATTCTATTTTTTGTGTGTACTTGATGATTTCTTCCCTCAGTGTTTTATGAATTGCATTGCAGAGATCTTCCACTTCTTTGGTTAAACTTAATACTAAATACTTTGTTTCTGTGGATACCATAAAGGAGACTTATTTCTTGATTTCTCTTTTGGCAAGATCATTACTGGTATATAAAAAAGCTACTGTGTTTTTTTTTTTTGGTATGTTGATTTTAGCGAATTGGTCTATCAGTTCTAATGGGATTTTGGTGCATGTTTATGTTTTTCCATTTATATTATGTCATCTGTAAACATGGATATTTTGACTTTCTGCTTTCCAATTTTAATCCTATTAATTATTTCTCCTCATTGATTGTTCTTGCTAATACTTTCAATATTATATTGAGTAAGAATGGTGAAAGTGGACATCCTTGTACCAGATCTGAGGGGAACTGCTTTCAGTTTTTATCCATTCTGTATGGTATTTGAGTTATATTCATTCTATACCTAATCTGTGGAGGGTTTTTCATGAGGAGATGTCAAATCCCATCAAATGCTTTCTCCACATCTAGTGAAATGATCAAATGTTTGTTCTTCATTCTAATAATGTGATTTATGACACTTATTGATTTACAAATGTTGAACCATCTTGCATCTCTGGGATAAATCTCACTTGATCATGATGCATGATCTTTTTGCTGGCTAGCATTTTGTTGAAAAGTTTTGTGTCTATGTTCACCAAAGATGTTTGTCTGCATTTTTATTTTGTTTATTGTGTCTTCGTTTGGTTTTGGCATCCAGTGATGCTGGCCTAAGAAAAAGAGGTTAGCAGAGTTGTATCCTGTTCAATATCTTGGAATTCTTTGAAAAGTATTGACATTAGTTCATCTTTAAATGTTCCAATAAAATTGATAGCAAAGCCATCAGGTTCTGGAATTTTGTTGACCTAGACTTTCATTGAAGGGAGACATACAATTACTGCTTCAGTCTCATTGCTTGTTATAGGTCTGTTCACATTTACTACTATATTCTTTTTTTCCCTTTTTTTAACTTTTATTTAATAAATATAAATTTCCAAAGTACCACTTTTGGGTTATATACTATATATTATATTATACTATATTATAATTATATGTTATATAAAATATGTAATTATATACTATATATTATATTATGTGATATTATAGTTTCCCCCCATAACCTCCCTCCCACCCACAACCATCCCATCTCCCATTCCCTCTCTATCATCCCATCTTCATTAAGATTCATTTTTAATTATCTTTATATACAAAAGATCAACTTAGTATATACTAAGTAAAAATTTCAACAGTTTGCACCAACACAGAAACACAAAGTATAAAGTACTGTTTGAATACTAGTTATATTGTTAATTCACATAGTACAACACATTAAGAACAGAGATTCCCACATGGGGAGTAAGTGCACAGTGACTCCTGTTGTTGAATTAACAGTTGACACTCTTGTTTATGACATCAGTAATCACCCGAGGCTCTTGTCATGAGCTGCCAAGGCTATGGAAGCCTCTTGAGTTCGCCAACTCCGATCTTATTTAGACAAGGCAATTGTCCAAATGGAAGTTCTCTCCTCCCTTATATTCTTGATTTCAAGAATATGTGTCCAGGAATTTATACATTTCTTTTTGAGGTTTTCCTATTTTTAGCAAATAACTGTTCATAGTAGTTTTTATTAATCCTTTCTATGTTAATGGTATTGGCTATAATATCCCCTTTATATTTCTAATTTTATTTTGAATTTTTTTCTTTTTTTCTTTGTTAGTTTACCTAAAATTTGTCTGTTTTGTTTAACTTCTGAAAAAAACAGTTTTTGTTTCACTGATTTTTTTTTAACTTTTATTTAGAATATAAATTTCCAAGGCACAACCTGTGGATTACAATGGCTTCCCCAGCCATACCTTCCCTCCCCCCCTCTACCCTCCCCCCTTACCCACTCCCTCTCCCCTTTCATTCACATCCAGATTCATTTTCAATTCTCTTTGTATACAGGAGCTCAGTTTAGTATGTGTTAAGTAAAGATTTTAAACCATTTGCCCTCACATATCATCACAGAGTGAAATATACTCTTTGAGTACTAGTTATAGCATTAAATCACATTGTACAGCACATTAAGGACAGATCCTACATGATATTTTTTAATTGATTGATTTTTTATGCAACTTCCAATTTTTTTAATCATTTTCAATTATCTTTATATACAGAAGATCGATTCAATATATACTAAGTAAAGATTTTGTCAGTTTGCACCCGCACAGAGACACAAGGTGCAAAAATACTGTTTCAGTACTAGTTATTGCATTACCTCATATTGGACAACACATTAAGGACAGATCCCACATGGGCCGTAAGTACACAGTGACTACTGTTGTTGATTTAACAATTTGACACTCTTGTTTATGGCGTCAGTAATCTCCCTAGGCTCTAGTCATGAGTTGCTGAGGCTATGGAAGCCTTTAGGGTTCACCGACTTCGATATTGTTCCGACAGGGTCATATTCAAAGTGGAGGTTCTCTCCTCCCTTCGGAGAGAGGTACCTCCTTCTTTGGTGGCCCTGTTCCTTCCACTGGGCTCTCACTCGTGGAGATCTTACATTTATGTCTTCTTCTTCTTATTTTTTTCCAGAGTGTCTTGGCTTTCCATGCCTAAAATACTCTCATGGGCTCTTGAGCCAGATCCGAATGCCTTAAGGGCTGATTCTGAGACCAGAGTGATTTATTAGAATATCTGCCATTCTATGAGTCTGCTGTGTATCCTACTCCCCATGTTGGATCAGTCTCTCCCATTTTTAGTTCTATCTGTTAGTATTAGCAGTCACTAGTCTTGTTTGTGTGAACCCTTTGACTCTTAGACCTATCAGTGTGATCAATTGTGAACTTAAATTGATCACTTGGGCCAGTGAGATGGCTTGGTACATGCCACCTTGCTGGGATTGTATTGGGGTCCCCTAGCACATTTCTAACTCCATCATTTGGGGCAAGTCCGATTGAGCTTGCCCAACTTGTACATATCCTCCCTTTCTTTTTCCCTCTCTCATAATTAACAGGGATTACTTTTCAGTTGAAATTTAAACACCTAGGAATAATTGTGTGTTAATGGCAAAGTTCAACCACTAGTACTAGAACAAAAACAAACAACGTCAAGAAATACTAAAATGGGAAAAGAGTTACATTGTATATCAACCGTCTAGACAAGATTTGATCCAGTCATAGCTTCTCTAAGAGTTCATTTCACTTCAACAGGTTTCCCCTTTGGTACTAGTCAGTCATCGCCAATCAGGGAAAACAAATGATATTTGTCTCTTTGGGACTGGCTTAATTCACTCAGCATGATGTTTTCCAGATTCCTCCATTTTGTTGCAAATGACCGGATTTCATTGTTTTTGACTGCTGTATAGTATTCTATAGAGTACATGTCCCATAATTTCCTATTCCAGGCTACTGTTGATGGGCATTTGTGTTGGTTCCAGGTCTCAGCTATGGTGAATTGAGCTGCAATAAACATTAAGGTGCAGACAGCCTTTTTGTTTGTCAATTTGACTTCCTTTGGGTAAATTCCAAGGAGTGGGATGGCTGGGTTGTATGGTAGGGTTATATTCAGGTTTCTGAGGAATCTCCACACTGACTTCCACAGTGGTTTAACCAGCTTGCATTCCCACCAACAGTGGGTTAGTGTCCCTTTATCCCCACACCCTCTCCAGCATCTATTGTTGGTAGATTTCTGAATGTGAGCCATTCTAACTGGGGTGAGGTGAAACCTCATTGTGGTTTTGATTTGCATTTCCCTGATTGCTAGTGATCTTGAATATTTTTTCATGTGTCTGTTGGCCATTTGGATTTCCTCTTTGGAAAAATGTCTATTGAGGTCCTTGGCCCATCTCTTAAGTGGGTTGTTTGTTTTGATGTTGTGGCATTTCTTGATTTCTTTGTAGATTCTGGTCATTAATCCTTTGTTGGTTGCATAGTTTGCAAATATTTTTTCCCATTCTGTTGGTGGCCTCTACATTTTCCTGAGTGTTTCTTTTGCAGTACAGAAACTTCTCAGTTTGATGTGATCCCAGTAGTTAATTTTGGCTTTGAGTACCTGTGCTTCTGGGGTCTTTTCCAAGAAGTCTTTGCCAGTACCTATATCTTTCAGGGTTTTTCCAATGCTCTCTAATAATTTGATGGTGTCGTGTCGTAGGTTTAAGTTTTTAATCCATGTTGAATGGATTTTTGTGTAGGGTGAAAGGTGTGGATCTTGCTTCATGATTCTGCACGTGGAAATCCAGTTTTCCCAGCACCATTTATTAAATAGACTGTCTTAACTCCAGGGATTAGTTTTGGATTCTTGATCGAATATAAGTTGGCTGTAGATGTCTGGATTGATTTCTGGTGTTTCTATTCTGTTCCATTGGTCTATCCATCTGTATCTGTACCAGTACCATGCTTATTTGATAACTAATACCCTGTAATATATCCTAAAATCTGTTATTGTGATGCCTCCGGCTTTGGTTTTGTTGTACAAGATTGCTTTAGCTATTCGAGGTCTCCTGTGCTTCCATATGAATTTCAGCATCATTTTTTCCAGATCTGAAAAGAATGTCTTTGGGATTTTGATTGGTATTGCATTGAATCTATAAATTGCTTTTGGCAGAATGGACATTTTGATGATATTGATTCTTCCAATCCATGAGCATGGAAGATTTTTCCATTTTTTGGTATCCTCTTCTATTTCTTTCTTTAAGGTTTTGTAATTCTCATCGTAGAGATCTTTAACGTCCTTGGTTAAGTTTATTCCAAGGTATTTGATTGTTTTTGTAGCTATTGAGAATGGGATTGATCTTAGAAGTTCTTCCTCCGCCGTTGACATTGCTTGTATATACAAAGGCTGTTGATTTTTGTGCATTGATTTTATATCCTGCTACTTTGCCAAATGCTTCTATGAGTTCCAATAGTCTCTTAGTAGAGTTCTTTGGATCCCCTAAATAAAGAATCATATCATTTGCAAAGAGGGATGGTTTGAGTTCTTCCTTCCCATTTTGTATCCCTTTAATTTCTTTTTCTTGCCTAACAGCTCTGGATAAGACTTCCAGAACTATATTGAATAGCAGTGGTGAGAGTGGGCATCCTTGTCTGGTACCTGATCTCAGTGGAAATGCTTCCAGCTTTTCCCCATTCAATAGGATGTTGGCCGTGGGTTTTTCAATAATTGCTTTGATTATATTGAGGAATGTGCCTTCTATACCCAGTTTGCTTAGGGTTTTCATCATGAATGGGTGTTGTATTTTGTCAAATGCCTTCTCCACGTCAATTGAGATAATCATATGGTTCTTCTTCTGCAGCCTGTTAATGTGGTGTATCACGTTGATTGTTTTGCGAACATGGAACCATCCCTGCATACCAGGGATAAATCCCACTTGGTCTGGGTAGATGATCTTTCTGATGTGTTGTTGCATTCTATTGGCCAGAATTTTATTGAGGATTTTTGCATCTATGTTCATCAAGGATATTGGTCTGTAATTTTCTTTCAATGCTGCAACTTTTTCTGGCTTAGGAATTAAAGTGATGCTGGCTTCATAGAAAGAATTTTGGAGGATTCCCTCTTTTTCGATTGTTCTGAATAGTTTGAGAAGGATTGGAGTTAGTTCTTCTTTAAATGTCTGGTAGAATTCAGCAGTGAATCCATCTGGTCCTGGGCTTTTCTTGGTTGGGAGGGCCTTTATTACTGTTTCAATTTCTGTCTCTGTTATGGGTGTATTTAGGTTTTCTATTTCTTCCTGGTCCAATTTAGGTAGGTTGTATGTGTCCAGGAATCTGTCCATTTCTGATAGATTTCCCTGTTTGCTGGCATACAAGTCCTTGTAGTAATTTCTGATGATTCTTTTGATTTCTGTGGTGTCTGTTGTTATGTTTCCTTTTCCATCTCTGATTTTGTTGATTTGGGGTTTTTCCCTTCTTTTTTTTTGTTAGTTGAGCCAATGGGGTGTCAATCTTGTTTATTTTTTCAAAAAACCAGCTCTTTGTTTGGCTGATTTTTTGTAATGTTTTTTTGGATTCAATCCTGTTGATTTCTTCTCTGATTTTAATTATTTCTCTTCTCCTACTAGCTTTGGGTCTGGTTTGCTGTTGATTTTCTAGATCCTTGAGATGAGCTGAAAGCTCATCTATTTGGTGTCTTTCTAATTTCTTTATGTAGGCACCTATTGATATAAACTTTCCTCTTAATACTGCTTTTGCAGTATCCCATTGCTTTTGGTATGATGTGCTGTTATCCTCATTTACTTCCAGGAAATTTTTGATTTCTCTCTTGATTTCTTCTATGACCCATTGTTCATTCAGGAGCATGTTGTTCAGTCTCCATGTGTTTGCACATGCTCTAGGGATTCCTGAGTTGCTAATTTCCACCTTCATTCCTTTATGGTCTGAGAAGTTGCATCATATGATTCTAATTCTTTTGAATTTGCTGAGATTTGCTTTATGGCCTAGTATGTGGTCTATCCTAGAGAAGGTTCCATGTACTGCTGAGAAGAATGTAAATTGTTTCTCTGTAGGATGAAAAGTTCTGTAGATATCTGTTAGGTCCATTTGGGCTATAGTCTCATTTAAATTTTCTGTCTCCTTGTTGATCCTCTTTCTTGGTGATCTATCTCTGAGAGTGGGGTATTGAATTCCCCCAGTACTATTGTATTGGGGTCTAAGTCTCCTTTTAAGTCCCTTAACAAGTCTTTTAAATAAACCAGTGCCCTGTAATTAGGTGCATATACAATGATAATTGTTATATCTTCTTATTGGATGGCTCCCTTAATCATTATACAGTGTCCCTCTTTGTCTCTTCTAATAGTTTTTGTGGTAAAATTTATATTATCCGATAATAAGATGGCTATGCCTGCTTTTTTTCGTTTCTGCTGGCATGGTATACTTTTTCCAGCCTTTCACTTTCAATCTGTATGGATCTTTGTTAGAAAGATGTGTTTCTTGTAAGCAGCAAATAGATGGGTTTTGTTCTATAATCCAGTCTTCCAATTGGTTTCTTTTGACTGGGCAATTCAAACCGTTCATGTTCAATGTGACTATTGATAAGTAGTAACTTTGCCCTGCCATTTGCCAAAGATAGTTTCTTATATATGCTTTGAGTTTCATATGATCTTTTGCTGTGAGGTTTCCTTCCTTTAGCTTCTTTCAAGTTCACGACCGTGTTTCTGTGTGTAGCACATCTTTAAGCATCTTTTGTAGGGCTGGACGCGTGGCAACAAATTCTCTCAGTTTCTGTTTGCTATGAAAGGTCCTTATTTCACCTTCATTCACAAATGAGAGCTTTGCAGGATATAGTATTCTGGGCTGACAGTTTTTCTCTCTTCGTACCTGGGCTATGCCTCGCCATTCCCTCCTAGCTTGCAGAGTTTCTGATGAGAAGTCAGCTGTGAGTCTAATTGGAGATCCTCTGAGAGTAATCTGATGTTTCTCTCTTGCACATGTTAGGATCTTTTCTTTCTGTTTCACTGTGGTGAGTTTAATTACAACGTGCCGTGGTGAGGATCTCTTTTGGTCACGTTTATCAGGGGTTCTATGAGCTTCCTGTACTAGGATGTCTCTGTCTTTCTCCAAACCTGGGACATTTTCTGCTAGTATCTCACTAAAAAGTCCTTCTAATCCTTTCTCCCTCTCCATGCCTTCAGGAAGTCCTAGAACCCAAATATTGGGTTTTTTAATAGTATCCTGTAAATTTTCGATGATATTTTTTAGATGTTAAATTTCCTCTTCTTGTCTTTGGTTTGACAGTTTCCTCTCCTGTTCTCTGTCTTCTAGGTCCAATATCCTCTCTTCTGCTTCACCCATTCTGGTTTTAAGGCTCTCAAGTGTGCTTTTCAATTGATCTATTGAATTCTTCAATTCATTAAGATTTTTTGTCATTATCGTAGCTTCTTGTTCTACTAGTTGTTTCGTTTCATTTTGATTCCTCCATAATATTTAATTCTCGTGAGAGAGATTCTCTATCTTATCCATTAAAGATTTCTGCAGTTCAACAATTTGTTTTTGAGAACTTCTTAATGTTCTTATCAATTTTTTGAGATCTGCTTCTTGCATTTCTTCTATTTCATCATCTTCATAATCTTGACTTGGGGTGTCTTTTTCATTTGGGGTAATCATAGTGTCTTTTTTGATCTTGTTACCTCGGAATCTACTTTTGTTTGGCATTTTTTCCACACTCTTTCTCGGGTTGTCAAGGTAATGGAGTTTGTGTGCATGGTGTGTTCCCGGATTCAGGCTCCCCCTCACATTTATACAGCCTCGGGTTGTTGGTTCCGCCTGCCTCAGTGGCGGGCGGGCGGGTGCGTGCTGTTCCACCACTGTTTATCTAGTTCGGCTTTGCAAGGTGGGCAAAGAGAGAACTAGTGTCCATGCGGGTTCCCCCTATTTGCGCTGTTTCCCCCGTGGGGTCTGCTTCCCCCCGCCTGTGTCTCAGGATCTTTGTCTCACCTCCCGTTCCAGCGCTGGTGCATGGATTCTGCTGCTGTGCTCCGTTCCTACCGCGGCTTTGTCCTGCACTTCTCCATTCCGCCCAGCTCCGTCCCGCCCAGCTCCGTCCCGCCAGCGGCTCCCATTCCACTGCGGCACGGTTCGCCAAGGGCAAACCTACTTTCCCCTAGATCCTCTGTGTCTCATTCACTGGATCCAGAAGAAATTCCTCTGCAGTTTCTGAGACTTTTCCTGAGGCTACAGTAACTCTGCTTTTATTAAACTATCTTTTCACGGACTGCTAGTGCGCGTCCTCACTATTCCGACATCTTGGCTCCGCCCTATTTCATTGATATTGTTAGTTTCAGTGTTGCTTTTTTCACTTTTTCCTCTGTGCTTCTTTTTGGATAATTTCTACTGCCATTCCATGAAATTCATCAGTCTTTCTTCTACAGTATCTAATCTGCTCTGAATCTCATTCAACATAATTTTCCTCTAAAATACTGTTGTTTTCACTTCTAGAAATTTAATCTGGATCTTCATTATAGCTTCCTTGTCTTTTATTGACTTTTTGAAAGTAAAGAATAAAGTGATAACTGCAGTCTGCACGCCAGCGCTGGAAGGGTAGGTGAGACAAAAACCTCGGTAACCTGAGTCATTGGCAGGGAAAGGAGAAAAGAGCCTAGAGGGAACGAGGCTTGAAGCCCCACTGGGGAAAGTTCACCAGGCTGACTAGAGGAGAGAAAAAAAACAAATAAATAAGGGGAACCGGGATGGACACTAGCCTCTCTCTCCACTCACCTTACAAAGCCAAGCAGGACAAAGAGCAGGTGCCATTTTGGACATACATAAAGTGGTGCCTGCCATCAGCCAAGCAGAAAAACCTGACTCTGGTGGGGAGAAATAACAGGAGGTTAGGACCTAGCAAAAGTGTTAAGCTAACAAACTGAGACTGTGAAAATCTGAGATTGGGTGAGAGAACTCACTGAGTACACAAACTCAGTAACCTTGGCAACCCAGTGAGAGATTGCAGAGAAATTCAAGACCACACTGAGGGCTGCATAAACCCTTTGTGTGGTCCTTGGGGTAGAGCAGACAAATACCCACAGGGCCAGATTTCATACATTGACTACCCTCAATTCCACTCAGCTGTGCGGAATTACTTCCCTTCTGAGTCAAGAGAGAGAGAGAGAGAGAGAGAGAGAGAGAGAGAGAACAACCTGGGTGAGTCATCTTTTGCACACCCTTAACCCTGAAGAACCAAACAGAGCTCTCTGACCACACACATCACTGCCTCTAAGGAAGGATCCATCAAAAGCAGACAATCCACTTAATCTAGAGTCATAGTATAATGAGAAAAAAAATACAGCGAAGAAACCAAAGAATATCTCCACAATGCCAAACAAAAAACACAGAACCGAGGTAACAAGAACACAAAAGACACTATGATACCACCAAATGAAAAACAACCCCAAATCTAGATTATGAAGATGATGGGATAGAAGAAATGCAAGATACAGATTTTAAAAAATTATGATAAAAATATTAAAAAGTTCTCAAAAACAAATTCTTGAACTACAGAAATCCTTACTAGAAGGATAGAAAATCTCTCTCATGAAAATGAAATATTGAGAAGGAAACAAAATGAAATGCATACACTAGTAGAACATGAAATTGAGATAGTGATGAGAAATCATAATGAAATGAAAAATTCAATAGATCAAATGACAAACACATTAGAGAGCTTTAAAAACGGAATGGGTGAAGCAAAAGAGAGTATATCGGACTCAGAAGACAGAGAACAGGAAAGTATACAGTCAAACCAAAGAAAAGAAGAGGAAATTAGAAATTTAAAAAATATTCTATGGAATTTACAGGATAATATAAAAAACTGAACATTTGGGTTCTAGGAGTTCCTGAAGGCATGGAGAGGGAGAAAGGATTAGAAGGACTTTTTAGTGAGATACTAGCAGAAAATGTCCCAGGTTTGGAGAAAGAAAGAGACATCCTAGTACAGGAAGCTCATAGAACCCCTGATAAACGTGACCAAAAGAGATCCTCACCACGGCACGTTGTAATTAAACTCACCACAGTGAAACAGAAAGAAAAGATTCTAACATGTGCAAGAGAGAAACATCAGATTACTCTCAGAGGATCTCCAATCAGTCTCACAGCTGACTTCTCATCAGAAACCCTACAGACTAGGAGGGAATGGCGAGATATAGCCCAGGTACTAAGAGAGTAAAACTGCCAGCCCAGAATATTATATTCTGCAAAGCTGTCATTAGTGAATGAAGGTGAAATAAAGACCTTTCATAGCAAACAGAAATTGAAAGAGTTTGCCGCCACTCATCCAGCCCTGCAAAAGATGCTTAAAGATGTGCTACACACAGAAACACAGAAACACGGCTATCAATATGAAAAAGGGTAAAAGAAGAAAACCTACCAGTTAAAGATCATTGGAAGCTCAAAGCATATACTAGAAAACAACTTTGGGGAAATGGCAGGGCGAAGTCACTACTTATCAATAGTCACATTGAACGTTAATGGACTTAACTTTCCAGTTAAAAGGTACAGACTGGCTGAATGGATTATAGAACAAAACCCATCTATTTGCTGCCTAAAATAACACATTTTTCCGACAAAGATGCATGCAGACTGAAAGTGAAAGGTTGGAAAAAGATATCCCACGACAACAGAAACCAAAAAAAAAGCAGGTGTAGCCATATTAATATCAGACAAAATAAACTTTAACAAAAAAAGAACTGTTAAAAGAGACAAAGAGGGGCACTATATAATGACTAAGGGATCAATTCATCAGGAAGATGTAACTATTGTAAATGTATATGCACCTAATTACTGGGCACCGGTTTAAGTAAAAGGCATGTTAAGGGACTTAAAGGGAGACTTAGATTCCAATACAATAGTAATGGGGGAATTCAATACTCCACTCTCAGAAATAGACAGATCATCGGGACAGAAGATCACAAGGAAACAGCAAATTTAAAGGACATTATAGCCCAAATGGACCTAACAGACATCTACAGAACTTTCAATCCTACATTTAAAGATTTTACATTCTTCTCAGCAGTGTATGGAACCTTCTCTAGGATTGACCACATACTAGGCCATAAAGCAAGTCTCAACAAATTTAAAAGAATTAGAATGAAACCATGCAGCTACTCGGACCACAGTGGAATGAAGGTGGAAATTAGCAACTCAGGAATCCCTAGAGCATGTGCAAACACATGGAGACTGAACAGCATGGTCCTGAATGAACACTGGGTCATAGAAGAAATCAAAAGAGAAATCAAAAACTTTCTGGAAGTAAATGAGGATAAAAACACAACATATCAAAACTTATGGGATACAGCAAAAGCAGTGTTGAGAGGAAAATTGATAGCAATAGATGCCTACATCAAGAAATTTGAAAGATACCAAATAAATGAGCTTTCAACACATTTCAAAGATCTAAAAAAACTGCAGCAAACCAGACCCAAAGCTAGTAAGTGAAGAGAAATAATTAAAATCAGAGAAGAAATCAACAGGATTGAATCCAAAAAAAATTTACAAAAAAATCAGCCAAACAAAGAGCTGGCTTTTAAAAAAAAATGAATAAAATTGACACACCATTGGCTCAATTAACTAAAAAAGAAAAGACCCAAATCAACAAAATCAGAGATGGAAAAGGAAATGTAACACAGACACCACAGAAGCAAAAAGAATCATCAGAAATTACTACAAGGACTTGTATGCCAGCAAACAGGGAAATCTATCAGAAATGGATAGATTCCTGGACTTATACAACCTACCTAACTTGAACCATTGAGACACAGAAAACCTAAATAGACCCATAACTGAGACAGAAATTGAACCAGTAATAAATGTCCTCCTAACAAAGAAAAGCACAGGACCAGATAGATTCACTGCTGAATTCTACCAGACATTTAAAGAAGAACTAACTCCATTTCTTCTCAAACTATTCAGAGCAATCGAAAAAGAGAGAATCCTCCAAAATTCTTTCTAAGCCATCATCACCTTAATTCCTAAGCTGGAAAAAGATACAGCATTGAAAGAAAATTACAGACCAATATCCTTGATGAACATAGATGCAAAAATTCCCAATAAAATCTTGCCAATAGAATGCCAAAACACATCAAAAAGATCATCCACCCAGACCAAGTAGGATTTCTCCCTGGTATGCAGGGATGGTTCAGTGTTCACAAATCAATCAATGTGATACACCACATTAACAAACTGCAGAAGAAAAACCATATGATTATCTCAATAGAGGCAGAGAAAGCATTTCATAGAATTCAACACCCTTTCATGATGAAAACTCTAAGCAAATTGTGTATAGAAAAGCATTCCTCAATACAAACAAAGCAATTTATGAAAACCCACAGCCAGCATCCTATTGAATGGGGAAAAGTTGAAAGCATTTCCACTGAGATCTGGTCCCAGACAGGGGTTCCCACTCTCACCACTGTTACTCAATATAGTTCTGGAAGTCTTATCCAGAGCTGTTAGGCAAGAAAAAGAAATTAAAGGGATACAAAATGGGAAGGAAGAACTCAAACCATCCCTCTTTGCAAATGATATGATTCTTTATTTAGGGGATCCAAAGAACTCTACTAAGAGACTATTGGAACTCATAGAAGCATTTGGCAAAGTAGCAGGATATAAAATCAATGCACAAAAATCAACAGCCTTTGTATATACAAGCAATGTCAACGGCGGAGGAAGAACTTCTAAGATCAATCCCATTCTCAATAGCTACAAAAACAATCAAATACCTTGGAATAAACTTAACCAAGGACATTAAAGATCTCTACGATGAGAATTACAAAATCTTAAAGAAAGAAATAGAAGAGGATACCAAAAAATGGAAAAATCTTCCATGCTCATGGATTGGAAGAATCAATATCATCAAAATGTCCATTCTGCCAAAAGCAATTTATAGATTCAATGCGATACCAATCAAAATCCCAAAGACATTCTTTTCAGATCTGGAAAAAATGATACTGAAATTCATATGGAGACATAGGAAACCTCGAATAGCTAGAGCAATCTGGTACAACAAAAACAAAGCCGGCGGCATCACAATACCAAATTTCAGGACATACTACAGGGTAGTAGTTATCAAACCATCATGGTACTGGTACAGATACAGATGGATAGACCAATGGAACAGAATAGAAATACCAGAAATCAATACAAACATCTACAGCCAACTTATATTTGATCAAGGATCTAAAACGAATTCCTGGAGCAAGCACAGTCTATTCAAAAAATGGTGCTGGGAAAACTTGCATGAAGCAAGACCCCTACCTTACACCTTACACAAAAATCCACTCAACATGGATTAAGATCTAAATCTATGACCCGACACCATCAAGTTATTAGAGAACATTGGAGAAATCCTGCAAGATATTGGCACTGGTAAAGATTTCTTGGAAAAGAAACCCGGATGCACAGGCAGTCAAAGCCAAAATTAACAGTTGGGATTACATCAACTTGAGAAGTTTCTGTACTGCAAAAGAAACACTCAGGAAAATGTAGAGGCCACCAACAGAATGGGAAAAAATATTTGCAGACTATGCAACTAACAAAGGATTAATGACCAGAATCTACAAAGAGATCAAGAAACTCCACAGCAACAAAACAAACAACCCATTTGAGAGATGGGCCAAGGACCTCAATAGACATTTTTCAAAAGAGGAATTCCAAATGGCCAACAGACACATGAAAAAAATGTTCAGGATCACTAGCAATCAGGGAAATGCAAATCAAAACCACAATGACGTTTCACCTCACCCCGGTGAGAATGGCTCACAAACAGAAATCTACCAACAATAGATGCTGGCGAGGATGTGGAGAAAAAGGGACACTAACCCACTGTTGGTGGGAATGCAAACTGGTAAAGCCATTCTGGTAGTCAGTTTGGAGATTCCTCAGAAACCTGAATATAACCCTACCATTCAACCCAGCCATACCACTCCTTGGAATTTACCCAAAGAAAATCAAATTGACAAACAAAAAAGTAGTCTGCACTTTATTGTTTATTGCAGCTCAATTCACAATAGCTAAGACCTGGAACCAACACAAATGCCCATCAACAGTAGCCTGGATAAAGAAATTATGTGACATGTACTCTATAGAATATTATACAGCAGTCAAAAACAATGAAATCCGGTCATTTGCAACAAAATGGAGGAATCTGGAAAACATTATGCTGAGTGAAATAAGCCAGTCCCAAAGGGACAAATAACATATGTTCTCCCTGATCTGTGACAACTAACTGAGCACCAAAAAGGAAACCTGTTAAAGTGAAATGGACACTATGAGAAAATGGTGACTTGATCAGCCCTTTCCCTGACTGTTGATGAACAACTTAATACGTTAACCCTCTTAGTATTTTTTTTGTTTGTTCTACTTAATACTTTTGGTTGAATTCTGTAATTAATACACAGTTATTCTTAAGTGTTTAAACTTAACTGAAAAGTGATCCCTGTTAAATATAAGAGTGGGAGTAAGAGAGGAAAGAGATGTACAATTTGGGACATGCTCACACTGACTTGCCCCAAATGGTGGAGTTAGAAACATAGCAGTGGATTCCAATACCATCCCATCAAGGTGGCATGTACCAATGCCATCTCACTAGTCTAAGTGATCAATTGCTGTTCACAATTGATCATAATGATAGGACTAAGAATCAAAGAGATCACATAATCAAGACTAGTGTCTGAAAATACTAGCTGATAGAATAAAAAAGGGAGAGAATGATCCATCATGGGAAGCGAGATAAAAGGCAGACTCATAGAATGGCAGATGTCCTAAACAGCACTCTGGCCTCAGATTCAGCCCTTAAGGCATGCGGATCCAGCTGAAAAGCCCATGAGAGTATTTCAGGCATGGAAAGCCAAGACACTCTGGAAAAAAAAAATGACCTAAATAAAAGATCTCCGTGAATGAGTTCCCAGTGGAAAGAACGGGTCATCAGAGAAGGAGGTACCTTTCTCTGAAGGGAGGAGAGAACTTCCACTTTGACTATGACCTTGTCTATATAAGATCGGAGTTGGCAAACTCAAAAGGCTCTCATAGCCTTGGAAACTCATGACAAGAGCCTAGGGTGATTACTGATGCCATAAACAAGAGTATCAATTTGTTAAGTCAACAACAGGAGTCACTGTGCACTTACTCCTCATGTAGGATCTCTGTCCTTAATGTGCTGTACATTGTGATTTAATGCTATAACTAGTACTCAAACAGTATTTTTCACTTTGTGTTTCTATGTGGGTGCAAACTGTTGAAATCTTCACCTAATATATGCTAAAATGATCTTCCATATATAAAGAGAATTGAAAATGAATCTTGATGTGAATGGAAAGGGAGAGGGGGCAGGAATGGGGAGGGTTGCGGGTTGGAGGGAAGTTATGGGGGGAAGCCATTGTAATCCATAAGCTGTACTTTGGAAATTTATATTCATTAAATAAAAGTTTAAATATATATATATATATATATAAATAAATACATACATACATACATACATACTGACAGAGTTTGTGGTTTCAAAAGGCTTCCATAGCCAAGGCAGCTCATGTCAAGCGTCTCAGGTGATCACTGACCTCATACATAAGAGTGCTAATTGTTAAATTAACAACAGGAGTCACTGTGCACTAACTTACCATGCAGAACCTCTGTCCTCAAAAAGTTGTATTATGAGAATTAACAGTAAAACTTGTTCTCAAAGATTTATTTCATTATAGTGTATTACATGGATGATATTCTTATGTCATAAGTTTTAGTTATGCCTAAGTGTCCAACTCTATTGCTGTTAGGTGCTTCCTTTTTCTGTTTTTTAAGATTTATTTTATTTATTTGAAACACAGAGTTAACATAGAGAGGTAGAGACAGAGAGAGAGGTCTTCCATCCACTGGTTCACTCCCTGGATGGCCGCAATGGCCAGAGCTGTGCCAATCTGAAGCCTTGCCAATCCAAAGCCAGGAGCCAGGAGCTTCTTCCAGGTCTCCCACGTGGGTGCAGGGCCCCAAGGACTTGGGCCATCTTCTATTTTGCTGGATCGGAAGAGAAGGAGTAGGGATTAGAACTAGCACTCATATGGGATGCCGGCACTTCAGGCCAGGACATTAACTGGCTGCGCCACTGCACTGGCCCCAAGGTGCTTCCTTAGTTAATGATAAAACATGTTCTCAAGGACTTACTTTCTTTTAATGTATTAAGTGCAGGATATTCCTATGTCTCATAAGTTATAATTATGTCTAAGTGCTTTCAAAAGATGTATCACTCTTGGGAGCTGCTTTAAAGTTAATTAAGTTTCTTAAAAAAAAAAAAAAAAGAAGGGAAATTAACTTCAAGATGCAATGACTTTGAACAGCCTTTGTCCCGAATGTTGAGGAACAGTTTTGTGTGTGTGTGTGTGTGTGTGTGTGTGTGCAAATTGTTGAATTCTTTTAGTATAGAGCTGGTCTTCTGTGTATAAAGTTCATTGAAAATGGATCTTAAGGCCGGCGCCACAGCTCAATAGGCTAATCCTCTGCCTTACACCAGGTTCTAGTCCCGGTCGGGGCACTGAATTCTGTCCCAGTTGCCCCTCTTCCAGGCCAGCTCTCTGCTGTGGCCAGGGAGTGCAGTGGAGGATGGCCCAAGTGCTTGACCCCTGCACCCCATAGGAGACCGGGAGAAGCACCTGGCTCCTGGTTTTGCATCAGCGTGGTGCGCCGGCCACAGCGCGCTGGCCGCAGCAGCCTTTGGAGGGTGAGCCAACGTTAAAGGAAGACATTTCTCTGTCTCTCTCTCTCACTCACTGTCCACTCTGCCTGTCAAAAAAAAAGAAAAAGAAAATGGATCTTAGTGGAGATGGGACTGGGAATGGGAGAGGAAGGAAGATGAGGGGTGGGAATGTGGTTGGAGGGGTAAGTATGATAAGAAGAATCACTATATTCCTAAAGTTGTATTATGAAATGCATAAAGTTTGTATTCCTTAAATAAAACTTTATTAGGGGAAAAAAGTCATCATGGCATCCTTATGAGGATTTTCCTCATAATATCCTGGACATAAAAATGCATTAATCTCTCATTTCTCTGTGTCATAGTAAAACACATGCTACTGTGGTTAGTTATTAGGATGTTGCCTCTATTTACATATCTACCTACCTGGGAAAATGATAATTTATTTTTAGATCATTATGTCCATGTAATGCCAAAGAAAATTTACAGAGTCAAAACAATAAGAATTGATGGATGCAATTACTAGTAATAAAGTTATTACTTTACTAATAAAAAGTGATGCATATATAAGGGCAACAAAAGAAATACATATTATTAAACACCCTAAGAAAAATTCATAGAGAGGCGCCTGTGGCGCCAGCATCCCATATGGGTGCCGGGTTCTAGTCCCGGTTGCTCTTCTTCCAGTCCAGCTCTCTGCTGAGGCCCAGGAGGGCAGTAGAGGATGGCCCAAGTGCTTGGGCCCCTGCACCCGCGTGGGAGACCATGAAGTGGCACCTGGCTCCTGGCTTAGGATTGGCGCACCGCCAGCAGTGGCGGCCATTTGGAGGGTGAGCCAACAGAAGGAAGACCTTTCTCTCTGTCTCTCTCTCTCTCTCAAAGTCTATATGTTAAAAAAAATAGTGTTAACAAAAAACCTATGTTGGAACACTTGAAGGAGGGAATTATCTTTGCTATACCTACTCCATTGGTCATGAGATTGATACCACCTAGAGTCAGGAAGCAGTCAGGCTAACTGAATTCCTGTTTTCCACACAGCCATGGCCACAGCAGGACACACCCATGATGAACATCTGCTCAGAGATGGAAGGAAGCAGGATCTCCAAGAGATGCTGAGAGAAGCCGGACTGGCTGTGGAGTACTGGTTGCCGAAGCTGCAGGAACACTTAGGTGTGACCTGTGCCCAGGCCTTGCAACACCTTGATGAAGAGGACCTCCAGAAGCTGAAATCCCAGGCACAACATCCATGGGAGAAAAGGGCCCTGGAGAAACTGCTGGAACTGTCACAGTCAGGTCTTTCAGAGTCAAAGCAGTCTCCTGTGGAGCTGATAAACCTAAAGCAGATGCAGGCAGAACAGGCCCTGCAGGGTCTGAGAGACTTGCTGTCAGAAGGTCGGCAGAGACAGGAAGAGGCAGTCAGGAGAAAGGAAGCAGAGCTGAGGCAAGCAATGGAGATCCCTGAGGAGTACTGGCCACCGCCTGAAAAGCCCCTTCAGGAAGTCATGGAAAACATGCAGAGACAACTCAAGGTCACAGAGGGGACACTGTCCAACAGGCAAAACCTCCCAGATAGAGATCTGGTGAGATGGGCATCTGGAGGGCTGGCCCTGCAGGGAATTTTCAAAACCAGCCAAAAAAGGGGCCTGCTGGAGAAGAGAGAGGAGATACTCTGTGTGCCCAAGGAGTTCTCACTCTTTGGCCCTGAGCAGGGTACATGGATGGAAACAAAAGAATTCACCTCTTATCAAGCACAGTCCATGTTCACTCACAGTATAGAGAAGCTGGGCTTCAGTTTAACTGCATCTGCTAAAGGTGGAGGTTGGGGATTTAGTCTAGAAGCTGGTATGGATCACAGCAAACGCTCAGAATCCAAGGAAATCCAAAAATCACATTCTGAGCACTCTTATTTTTGCTCAACCAAGTTCAGCTATATCCCCTTGGCCTCCTGCCACTTTTCCATGGATCATCTCCAGTTATCCACGGCTGCTCTACAGGAATTGAAATGTATTGAAGACCTCCTGGATCAGACCACAGGCCCAGACAAAATCCCCATGCTGAGGTGCAGAACGGAAAACTTCTTCCACAGGTTTGGCTCTCATGCTAACCAAGGCCCTCTGCACCTGGGAGGCATCTACTGGTGGAAAGCCATTTCAGAAGGTTTCCAAAGTAGGCAACTGGAAGAAGTGAAACAGCAGTCATCCGAGGCCCTGGATAGCTACATCATGGGCAGCTACAGTGGCTTTGGAGTCAATGTTGTTGCAGGTGGGAATGTGTCCAACACGCATTCAAAAACAGACTCTCAGAGAAAAACTTCCCAAAATCTCCAAACCAAAGTGCAATTGTCGGTGGCCCAGACAGGTGGTCCACCAGAAGCAGATGGATTCGTGCAATGGAAAGCTGGCCTCGTTGCCAGCAATCAAACCTGGTGTGTCATTGATCGGGGACATCAGCTAGTACCTATTTGGGATATCATCCTCTCTAGCCACAGAAATGATTTTAGGAATGCCCTCCAGGTAGCTAAGTGCCTGAAAGACACCTATGCTGCTGTGACGAGCCTAAATGTCCAGATCCAGGATGGGGAGGAAATACTGAGTGCTGGGAAGGAGGCTACAGTTTTCCTAGAAGATGTGAAATCCTGGGAAATATCTGATCCTGAAGAGCAGCTTAAAAAATTAATAAATTTCATGCAGATGCTGAATCAAAAAGTGAAAGGTTATGACATGTGGATTAACACATGTCTTACAAATTGGGATCTGCAGAATTTTCTAGTAAAAACCATAAGTTTTTGCAAGCAGTTTTCCACTTATAAAACAAAATTCATTAAATCTCAGTTGCGCAGTCTTCTGGATCCACACATCTACAAAGTGACAAACTTTCCTGAGGCTCACTCAATCATGCAGTGGATCTTCCAGGCAGAGACTGAGCCAGAGCAAGTTACTATCTCCCAATTTTCCGAATTAGTTAAAATTCTAAGAAAAACCTACAATGAACTCATGGACTTGAAGTTCAAATCTGAGTCCCCAGAGACAGTAGAAGATGCTCACAGAAAGGCCAGTTATGAAATCAGCTTAGCTCTCAGCTGCTTCTTAAATTACCTCCAAGAAGCAGGACAGACAGACACATACCTCTTATTACTTTCCATTGCAGCTGGTGCAGGATATCAAAAAGTACACAATACTTTTCAGTGTTTGGGGAGTGACGAGTTAAACTTCCTACTGAATGAAATGCAGGCTGCCCAGAATAAATACCAGGAGCTCAAAAGTATTTGCAGCTACAGGGCTCAGGCATTCCTAATGCTCACAGGTCTGACAGCCACAGTTGGAGTCACAGCTATTTCTCCAGAAGAGAAAAAACAACGCCTGGCATTAATGAGACAACACATTGGACAATCATTGTCTAAAGAGATTTCCCATGTCCTCACCAAGCCTAGAGTAAATGATGATTGGCAGAATCTAGAGAAAGACCTGAGATTGCTCATTGATGGGGATTATGAAGCCACAAAGCCAACTTTGCAAATGGATGACGTGAGAAAACAATTGGAAAATGTCTTCCATGAGAAGAAACAACCCCATGAACCACATGAAAATAAAAATACAAAAAGGGAGGTGATAGAAAATGGACCCTTTCTAGACCTTCTTCAGCGGCTAGGCTTAGAGCATTACTACCCAAAAAGAATGAGCAGAGCTAACTTCCATCAGATCTACAACACTTCTGTGTACAACACCCAGCCCAGCTCTGAACAGGACCTTCCCTTTTATTTCCTGCAGAAGCTGCTGATGCTGGATTACAGCCTGAGACACCTGGTCTTCAAAGACGATAGAGACACAGATCACCAGGTCTTCAAAGATGATAGAGACACAGAACACCAGGTTGACTCAGGAGCTTCCAATCAAGAAAATGAGGATTGTGATCCATATGAAGACTTTTTTGAAGATGGTGCTAGTTCCACTAAACCTTCAGCCACAAAGCCATACCAGCCCACTAAGACTCATATTCACCCAATGGATATTCAGATGGCAATTTTTCACTGCGCAGATAATTTTGCCAGGCAATATATTTTAACCAAGCTTTCCATTTGTCAATTTGCCCTCCCCCTTCTGGTGCCAAATCCGTGCACTTCTCAAATTGAATTCTCCCTCTGGTCTCTCAGGCAAGTCAGGAGAAGTTGGCAGCAAGTCAGCAAATCACCAGATGGGAAGAAGAACAATTACAAGAATCAGCAGATGTGTTGTGTCTCTACCTCCATTGTGTCCTTCATTAGAGTTGGAAATGGCTTATCTGCTTCCAAATCTCAAGTCATGAACTGCATTCTTGGTAAGGGTAAACACAATACATTTTTTCACCGCCACTGCAGAGGAAGTACAAAAGACTGTCTCTTGATGGGGGGTGTAGTGGAAATCTGCTGGTTCTGTCCTGGGGGGGATGATGAGGACAGATTTGACAACTGTGTGACCTTCACCAATCTTCATGGAGATGCAAAGGAACACCCACAGCAGCTCACCTTCCTACAGGAAATCTCTTCTCTCATTGTGGTCCTCATGTCTGTTTCTGATGACAATGAGGAAAACCGGAAGATTGTCCGTGATCTATACAAGTCAGCAAGGCCCTTGATCTTCTTGCTTGATGACAAAGAAAAAGTCATGGCCAAAAACTCTGGTCAAAAAGTGAATATTGGCATCAGGAATAGAAATGAGGCAGAATTGACAGAGGATATCACAACTGCTATCCGACGTTTGTTACAGCCCGTTACCACTGCTGTCAGCTTAGAGGACTGTTCCCAAATTGCTCGCAAGCAAGGATTCCTTATTGACGAGGACCAGAGAGACTGCAAGGAAGCCAAAGAAAAGGCCCAGATTCTAATGGCCCTCATGTCAGAAATGGAGTTATCTCACATGAAGGAGGAGTTATTGCCTCTTCAGGGACAGCTCTGGCACCTCTGGTGTAAGAAGGACAAAGAACTCTACCATCTGAGAGAAAAGGGGAATCGGAGCATTGAACAACACAAGAGTGACATTGAAACCGAGAAACAAATGATACGGCATGAACAGTTGACCAGAGCCTTTCCTCTCAATGAGTTAATGCAATCTGTTCTTGAAATTCTCCAGGGACATTCACAAACTCACACCAAACTCTACTTCTTGCAGTGGCTGAGTGTGTTTTTGGACAATCTAACTGCCGGACACTTGGAAAAGCTGCGTGAGAAACAAAAATCACTGTGGCTACTGGTACAAAAAGAGAAGAAAAAAGTGTCAAAGAGCAGTTCTCTGAAAGACTGGCAAAATGAGATAGAAGCCATCGCCACTGAGATTAATAACTGTACATTGGGAGTTGAGCAACTTCTCAGAGAAATTGGTCAGATCTATGAAGCTCTAGAAGAAGTCTCCTCCAAAAAAGAGATTCTCTTTCTCTCCCTTCCAGAAATTGCTGCAGATCTGATGATACATGGTATTCCCATTGAGCTGATGGATGGCGATGCTTCCTATGTGCCTCTAAAGTGGGTGGCAGCTGTTTTTGACAAGCTTGCTGAGAAACTTGGAAACAAAAGGCTGTTTGTTCTCTCTATCCTAGGCCTGCAGAGCTCAGGGAAGTCCACTCTGCTGAATGCACTTTTTGGGCTGCAGTTCACTGTCAGTGCAGGCAGGTGTACACGGGGAGCCTACATGCAGCTCCTGAAGGTGGAGGAGAAAATCACAGGGGAACTTGGCTTTGACTTTGTGCTTGTTGTGGACACTGAGGGTCTTCGAGCCCCAGAACTCAGCAATAAATCCCAGAATAGGGACAATGAACTGGCAACCTTTGTCATCGGACTTGGAAACTTGACTCTGATCAATATTTTTGGAGAGAATCCGTCAGAGATGCAGGATATCCTACAAATAGTTGTCCAAGCCTTTCTGAGGATGAAACAAGTGAAAATCTCACCAAGTTGTCTGTTTGTCCATCAGAATGTGGGGGAAGTTACAGCTGAAGATCAAATGATGGAGGGACGAAGGCGACTGGAGCAGAGACTAGATGAAATGGCAAAATTAGCAGCAGATCAAGAACAGTGTTCAGACATAAACCGCTTCAGTGATGTCATTAAGTTTGATGTCAACACTCACGTGTACTATTTTGCTCACCTCTGGGATGGCAATCCCCCAATGGCCCCTCCTAATCCTCGTTATAGCCACAATGTCCAAGAACTGAAAAGTAGTATTCTTATGACTGCCAAACAGGAATCCAAACGAAGCATCATGAAGATATCAGATGTAAAATTCCGTGTTCAAGATTTGTGGAGAGCTCTGGTGAATGAGAACTTTATTTTCAGTTTTAGGAACACCAGGGAGGTCGTGGCCATGAGCAAACTTGAAACCATGTATAACCACTGGACCTGGCAACTAAGGAGTCATGTGCTGGATTTACAGAACCAGCTGACCAACCAGATTAAGAATGGAAAAATCCAGACACTCACAACAAGCACAGTAGAGGCTCCAATTACAGAAAAATATGAAGCCATCAAACCAGAATTTGAAAAATTTTTTGATGAAGACACAGATAGTGAAATACTGGTTCAATGGAAAGCAAACTTTGAGCATAAACTCACAATGCTTAAAGAGGCACTTATTTCAGACAGCAGAAGAAAATTCAATGAACTTATTAGTTTTAAAAAAAGTCAAGAAAGGCTGGATAAGAAAAAAACAGAATATGAAAGAGAATTATTGGAAAGGAGCAGGAAGTTGGCTTTATCTATAAAGAATAAAGAATTAAGCGAGGAAGAATTACAGGAGAAATTTAATCAACTTTGGACAAGATGGGTCTGTGAGGTGTCTTCAACTATCCCTCAAGTCGAAGAACCTACTATTGATGTAGATTCTGAAAACATCCTCTTGGATTATTTCAAAAATGAGAAAAATATGTGGGAAATACTGAGTGAAAATTCAGGAAAGAATTTTCAAATAAATTATGACAGACATGTCAAAATGAGTAAGAAATATTTAATTTTCAAAGAGCAATTAGAGGCCAGTGATAAAGAATCCATTAATATGACTACTAACTGCATCTTTGCAAGATTTGAGGAAACTATTGAAAACATTAGGAGGCAACAGCGTGATTACTATCCAAGTTATTTCCATAACATCCTGAGACTAATAGATGAGGAAGTGAAATCTGCACCCACAGAAGAAAGATATTCGTTTACAAATAAATACAATATTGATATAGCTTTGTATTTATTTGAAAGAGCCTCACAGAAATTTAAGGAAATGCACAGGGCATTCAAGAGAGCAAATGATCCTGTTAACTATTTAGAGAGTAAGAAAGGTGATTTCTTCATGAGTTTTAAAATCTCTAGCCAAGGTGCAACCTCCATCAAAACATTCGTTGATTTTCTGTGGAACAAGCTCTCTCCTGCTGTGTCCACCACAATATGGGAAAAAATCGTCCCTAAAATTGCTGGGGACATGAGAAACAATTGCCCTGAATTCAATGGAAACAGAGCTAACTTAGAGAAACACATTCTCCTCTCTCTGGCAGAGGAAGAAAACTTTGAAAAGTACTGGCAATACCTTCAATATCCAAAATCATTTTTTAGTAGTTACATTGAAACCCATATTAGAAAATACTGTTCAGGAACAGGAGCTGAAACAATAAAGCTTTTTTTAAAACTAAGTTTAGATGACATCAAGAATGCCTTACTCTGTGCTATTCGTGAATCCACAGCAGAAGCTAAAGACAAAAACAGCACTGCATCTGAGTGGCTGGATTTGTTCTGTGATCAGCTGGGGAGCAGACTGATCTTTCCGCGAAGTGACTTGATAAGCATTGAACACCAGGAGATTAAAGACATGGAATTTCTCAAAGAAGCTATGAGTATAGCTTTGGATCCTGAAATGAAGACAGTTGAAGAGAACTGTCTGAGTAAACCAGTAGAAGGAATTGTTCCTGAAATTGAGAAAATACTCTCTGAACACCTCTGTGGCTGCTGGAAACAATGTCCCCGCTGTGGAGCAATCTGTACAAACACAATTCCTACACATGAGGGAGATCACAGTGTTCCCTTCCACCGTCCTGTGGCTGTCAATGGTGAAAAATGGTATAAAACCAACACTTTTGTCATTGATTGCTGTACTAGTTTGGTGGCAAGTGATTGCTTTATGGTTTTCAGTGATGGCCGGAAAATCCCGTACAAGACCTATAGAGAAGCAGGAGGGGAATATGCCACATGGAACATCACTCCAGATTCATCCACCCAGCCCTATTGGAAATGGTTTGTCTCTCACTTCAGATCAAATCTAGAAAAAAAATATGAGAAAAAATTTACAGATAAAGGTAAAATCCCTGATGCCTGGGCCAAAATCACAAAGCAGGATGTGCTTGATGACCTGAAAAAATAGTAGCACTCAGGGACCACAAAAGAGACCTAGGATCTCAACAAAAGAGTCACGGCACCTAGACAACCCTAACACACCTCCTCATCACAATGAGAACCCCACTACTGCCATTTTAAAAAGGAAATATGCCAACCCAAGTCCATTATCTGTTCAAGAGTTGAAGATTTCCTGTGAAAGGATTTTATGTCTCTACGTCTCAACTCCTTCTGATTTAAAAACAATTTATACCAGTGAAAACAGCCCAGGGAATGGCAGCCAAATGACTTGGATCTTCAAAGTGGAGAAATACCAATGATAACTCTCCATCCTATGTCTTTTCAAAGGACTTTAAGCATATTCTCAGATTCAGGTCAGATGACTATGTCTCCAGAAGAAGTCATCTAACAGGAAAATTATGAAGGACAGGTGTTCTTGAACATTATGGCTTTCCTTTCATTTCCTGGAAAACACACTTGATGAGAGTTGGAAAGGTCTCCTAATCTGATAAAATTGCAACAGTGATGGAAACAGAACACTTGCACAGCACTGTGCCTATCTCTCACACCATTGATCCTTGGAAACTACACAATGTTCAATTATCATTTGCTGAATGTTGCTCATATTTGTTTAAATGAAGCCACAAAAGCTTTTAACTAAGAAGTATCTTGTATCCTGCTACCTTTGATTTTCAAACTAAAATAATTGTGTATAAATAAAAAAGGATCATTCATAAATTCCTCTGGCATTTAGACAGTGATATTCTTCATGATACTAAGAGTCTGTTTGTAAGAGTGCACCAAAATTGGAAAGAGGCAAATGAAGACAGGAAGATGACTATTCTTCACAAGGGTCCAAAGAACCCCCTTTCCGTTTCCCCTCCTCTATGAAATACTCTCATTACTTGGTTAATGCCACTACCAGGACCATTGGTTGCTATTCTCACCTGTCTTTTATACTGCCATGTCTGTTTAAGTGTTTACAGAAGATAATGGAATGAACCAAGGCCTTCATCAGCCAGGAAGTTAACCAAATGCTGCTATAGGGATATACTCAGCTCCCCACCCAGGAGACATCAGCTTGAGGCATCACCCCATTCCAGCAGAGAGTACCTCATCACCCCATGTCAGCAGGAAGTAGCTCTAAAGACAGATCATCATTCCTTCTGGACTTTTGGGACTAATTTAATCCCATAAAACACTTGCTTTAGTAAAAAAAAAAAAGGGGGGGTGTTAGTAAAATGGCACAGTTTTATCTATGGCATGGTCATTATCTATGGCACGGTCCACACCCCAGACACCATCCTAGGATCTAACCCTCTCTGCCATGGCTGGAAGCCAGGTGATCCCATGGCCCAACCACCAGTGTCAGCTCCACTCCCATCCTAATGGGATTCGCTGCCCCTACTTCCCTGCCTTCCTCTCAGCAAAGATTTAACAGGACCTGTTCCTGAACACGTGGCTCTATCTCAATCTCTCTCTCTCTCTCTCTCTCTCTCTCTCTCTCTCTCTCTCTCACACACACACACACACACACACACATACACACACACTCCTCCCTCTTTTCCTCCTTCACCCCTTTCCTCTAGTCTGTCTGGTTTCCCCACCAATAAACCCTTTCCATTAAAAAAAAAAAAAAGATGACTATGAGGAGTGGGGTTTTCTGTGATAGTGGTGGGGAAAATGATGCTGCCACCGGGGGGATTTGGAATTGGAAGGGATTTCAGTTTCATCAGGTTAGGCATGATTGGGGAGGAGATCTCAGGAAGATTGGAGTAGGGGGAATAAGTACACTAGGGATCAGATCACCAAGAAAGGTAGACACTGAGTCTTGGTGTAGATCACAAAATTAGAAGTGGACTAAGTTATAAGATTAGTAGGGATAGACTTGACACGACCAGCAGGGTCTCTCAGAGTTGTTGAAAACAGAGGACACAAAAACACAAGAATTAAGATCACATCAATGGGTTTAGAGAAATGTTCTTGTCACTTAAGACATAGTTCTCAAGTACAGTGGCAAAGAAGTCCCAAAGCCTGTAGGAATGGGACTAGGACAGTGGAAAAGTTACCCCTGTTAAGTTTGGGGATAAATTTCCTTTGCACTATGGAGAAAGACATATGAAACATACAATTTTTCTTTGCCCCTTCCTTTAAATTTGGAACTCGCTTCATTCTGACCCTTCAGAAAAGTCTAAATAAGCCTTTAATCCAGCATGATAGTGCTGTGGCATGGAAGCGGGCAAGGCAGTGAAGTAAAGTATCATGTAATCACTAACACTACCATGGCAACCACCAGTACCTCTGTCTTTGTAGTTAACATGCCTGTGAGACTATGGGCATGGCACTTAATCTCTGTTTTGAGGAAGTTTAATTGTAAGATGGTAAATTTCTTATGTGTCTTTGAGAAAAATTTCTATATATAAAACACTTAGGACAAACCAAAAACAGAATAAGAAATCTGTTATTATAAGTTATTAGGTTAAACTGCCTCTCCCAAGTTGTGGCATAGTAGGCTAAGCCTCTGCCTGCGGTGCCAGTATCCCATATGGGTGCCAGTTCAAGTCCTTGGCTGCTCCACTTCCAATCCAGCTCACTGCTAATATGCCTGTGAAGGCAGTGGAAAATGGCTTAAGTACTTAGGCCCCTGAACCCCCATGGGAGTCCTGGAAGAAGCTCCTGGCCCCTGGCTTCAGATCAGCCCAGCTCCAGCTGTTGTGTGATCATTTGGGAAGTGAACCAGCGGATGGAAGATCTCTCTCTCTCTCTCTCTCTCTCTCTCTCTCTCTCTCTCCCCCCCTCCCTTTCTTGTACTCTGCCTTTTAAATATATAAAATAATTTTTTAAAAAATAAAAATAAAAAAGCATTCCCTAATATTTTAATTATTTTTGACATTTTTTACTTTGAATTGTGGGAACAAACACGTTTATCTTGTAGTCCACACTGTGGTTCTCCTCAACTCCTATGTGGTAGACAGAAATGTGCCTCTGAGATCCTCCTTCAAGGAAGAACCTGTTATACAGCTGAGAGGAATGAAGTCAGTAGCCAATCTTCACCTATCAGAGCTTTCAATCTGCCTCAGTTACAAGTCAGCCTGTATACAGTGACTGGGTAATACAGTAAAGATGCAGCCATTTTAGCCTGGCCTGGGCTGCTCTCACTCTGAAGTTCTCCACCCAGTTCAAGAATATTTGTGAGGCTGCATCACAGCCGAATTTCTTGTAGGGTGAGAAAGGTCCAGGAAGGAAGCCTAGGCCCTGCAAATACAATCCTTAGGAGTGAAATGGAAGCAGCAGTCTTATTGAGTCCAAACAAGGGCTCCTGCCTTGGCTTCATGTGCTATGGGTTGGAATTATTCCAGAAATAAAGCTTTATTATCCGAGGTACTAAGGAGGCACTTCTGGATTCAAGGAGAAATTTCTCCCTTCTATCTGCCAGCTTAAATTTACAAAGCTTACCCAAGACCTCTCTGGCCTTAGTGTTTAGTTATTCTGGGTCTCTGGGGTCCTAATCGAAACTGAAAAATGGGAATCATGGTGTAGAATTGACAGATACAGCATAAAAGCCTCAAGAATGACTACCTGCCTTGGTGAGCACATCACAAACCCTCCCCACCATGCATCTTCCTTTCTATTTCCCTGTCTCCCGTTTTAACTATAGTTGTCCCCCATGGTTTCCTGTCTTATCTCTGGGACCCTAATTCAAGCATCTGGATGGAATCCAACTACATGGAAGTGGCAGGGACTCTCTTCTCCACTATATTGTGATAAACAGCCCTAACAGGATAAAGAATTCTGGAGCCATTGCTGGGACACAATGGGTTAAAGCCCTGGTCACACAGCCCCAGTCTGCAGCACCTTCCTCCCATATGGGCACCAGTTCAAGTCCTGGCTGCTCCACTTCTGATCCAGCTCCCTGCTAATGTGCCTGGGAAAGCAATGGAGGATGGCTCAAGTCCTTGGGCCCCTGCACCCACGTGGGAGAGCCGGAGATCCAGAGGAAGCTCCTGGCTGCTGACTCCTGGCTTCTGATCAGCTCAGCTACAGCTGTTGCAGCCATTTGGGGAGTGAACCAACAAATGGAAGACCTCTCTCTCTCTCTCTCTCTCTCTCTCTCTTTCTCTGTCTTTATCTGTCTTTCAAATAAATTTTTTTAAAAAGGATAAAGAATTCTGAGATTTTCAACCTTAGCACTGTTAACATTTACAGCCAGATAATTTCTTGTTTTGTGGGACTGTCCCATGCATTATAGGATATTTATCAGTGTCCAGAGCCTCTATATTAGCCCTCTCTGTAGCCTTGACAGCCAAAAATGCCTCCAAATACTGTCTAGTGTCCCAGAAACATTAGTATTGCCCCAGTTGGGAACGACTATGCAACAAGAACCTAAAGGGTTTTTGAGTAGAGAGCATGGGGTGCAACAGATTAAGTTGCCACCGGGGCCACCCACATCCTGTATCAGACTGCCCAGTTCAGAGTGTGCCTGGTTCCAGTCCCAGCTACTCAGCTTGTAATCCAGTGTCCTGTTAACGTTACCCTCGGAAGCAGCAGATGATGGCAGCACTTGGGTCCCTGCCTCCCATGTAGGAGACCAGATGGAATTCCTGGTTCCTGGTTTTTTGCAGGCATTTGAAGAATAAACCAGCAGATGGAAAATAAATCTCTCTGCTATAAAAATAAATTTTAAAAGTAAACATTTTAAAGAGTTTTAAATAGGAGAGAAAAAAGGAATAAGATTTCGATGGAATTTGGGTAAAGTTTTGGGTTTTTTTCCCTAACACTCATCGAAAAGATTCAAAAATATGGAAAAATATAAAAAGGAAATTTAAAACACACCAAATTCTGCCATTCAGATGAACTTCTGTGAACATTTTAATAACCATCCTTCCATACATATGGACCTACAATTAACTTTTGTGCATACAGTATTGCATGCATGGTAATGTACAATCTGTACATTCTCCTATAATCTCCTTTCCCATTTAAAAATCTAACTGTGGGCATCTGTAGAGATTCAACTTGACATGATTGCTTACATCCTAGACATAACTGTCATCTTGCCTTCTAAGTGATCTTAGAGGGCATTCCAAGCCCTTTGATAGGTTAAGCAAAGTTGTTAAGATAACCTGCTATTCTTAATTGAAGCACTTATCTGATGCCCAGAATGTCTCTTACCTGAAACCTGGAATATTAATATTTCTTTTAAAATCCAGGTGCATTCTTCTTAGCTAAAGGCCACCTCTGTCTATAAAATCTTCTCCTGTCTCATAGCTTGGGGACCCCATTGTCTTGAAGTCACCTGATGTTGCAGTTGATTTCTCAACAATATTGCAGTGGATTCATTTCTGAGAGGAGCAGCGTGGTGGGGGCAAGAGGCACGGAGTCACCACACAGACCCCGGGAGTCGGGTGAAAGCAGGTTTGAGGTGAGCAGCCTGCAGACTCATTTATTACAGTTGGAACCACATCTTATATAGCCAAGACCAGCCAATCTGGTCAAGGGGAGGTCTATGCCCCAACCAATCACAGCCTGTTGCCAGGCAGGCTCCGTTGCCAGGTGGGTTTCAAAGCCGTTCCTGAGTAACTGGCACTCGCTTGCCAGTGGCCAATTTGGCATGGCCTTCTCATTCCACCACAACCTGAGACCACGTTGCCATCTGTAAACTCCATAATAAAATACACTTAATTTGGGGCCGGTGCTGTGGCGTAGTGGGTAAAGCCACTGTCTGCAGTGCTGGCATCCCATATGGGAGCCGGTTCAAGAATATTTGTGAGCTGCTCCACTTCTGGTCCAGCTCTGCTATGGCCTGGGAAAGCAGTGGAGGATGGCCAAAGTCCTTGGGCCCCTGCACCCAGGTGGGAGACCTGGAGGAAGCTCCTGGCTTATGGATTTGGATCAGCACAGCTCCGGCCATTGTGGCCAATTTGAGAGTGAACCAGTGGGTGGAAGGTCTCGCTCTGTCACTCTCTCGCTCTCTGTAACTCTGCCTTTCAAATAAATAAATAAATATTTTAAAAAATGCACTTGATTTAATCCTGGATTTGTCTACCTCTTTCTTTGGTCCCTTGGCCACTTCTGATTTAGCAGCCAGTTCATTTGCAGCCAGCTCTCTTGCAGCCACTTCTATACCAAGTTTTCCCAAAACTACATCTTCCTAGGTCAACAAATATCAGTCTAGTCTAATAATTAATTTGTATAATATTCATTTATATATAATTAGAATCAAGTCTTACATTCATTCAGGTTCCTAAATTTTCACCATTCTAAATACCACGGCAATTAACATCTTTGAACAAACACCTCTGCACAACTTGAAACTTTCAATTTCACAGTCAACATTTCTTATGTATTTAGGATTTTCCCAGGATCCAGAGCTTCAGACACAGATCTTCTTTCAAAGATGTACAAAAACTGGTAGAAAGAATATGAGCAGGGAACAGAATAAAATGTGGCAAATGGTATGGAAATGAGAGGTGGTAATGTTGGCAAAAATGAACAGATAACTGACAGGAAGTTATTCACAAAAATGGGCCTATAAAGTTGTAGTATAAAAGTTAATCTCAGGCTGGTGCTGTGACATAGTGTGGCAAGATTCCACCTGCATCAATTTCATATGGGCGCGGGTTCATATCCCAGCTGCTCCTCTTCCAATCCAGCTCTCTGCTATGGCCTGGGAAAGCAGTAGAAGGTGGGGCAAGTGCTTGGGCCCCTGTGCTCACTTGGTTGACCCAGAAGAAGCTGCTGGCTCCTGGCTTCGGATTGGCCCAGCTCCAGCCATTTTGGCCATTTGGGGAGTGAACTAGCAGATGGAAGACCTTTCTCTCTGTCTCTCCCTCTGTCTATCTATAACTCTGCCTCTCAAGTTAAAAAAAAAATCTTTTAAAAAAAATCTCAGCAACTTTTTCTTCAATGACAGTACTTTTTTTTTGAACTAACAATTTTTTATAAAGCTTTTATTTAATAAATATAAATATCATAGGTACAGCTTTTGGAATATAGCTGTTCTTCCCCCCTCACTTCCATCACCTGCCTACCCCCTCTCACTCCCGTCCTACCCCCTACTCCCTCTCCCATCCCATCCTTCATTAAGATTCATTTTTATTATCTTTATATACAGAAGATCAACTGTATACTAAGTAAAGATTTCAGCAGTTTGCATCCACACAGACACACAAAGTACAAAGTACTTTGTGTTTGAAGACAAATTTTATCATTAATTCTCACAGTACAACTAATTAAAGACAGAGGTCCTACATGGGGAACAAGTGCACAGTGACTCCTGTCACTGATTTAACAATTGACACTCTTATTTATGACATCAGTGACCACCCGAGGCTCTTGTCATGAGATGCCAAGGCTATCAAAGCCTTTTGAGTCCACAAACTCCGTTTAATGATAGTACTTCTAATAATCATTTGTTTAGATGCCTTTTCCCTATATCCCTTGCTCCCTGTGTACTTGCCAGAGCCAGCTAGTTCTTCTTTACTTCTATTGTATATTTATCACATGGCCTTGCACTGAATGAATACAGAGCATTCTCCAAAACAAAAAGAAGAGAGACTCATATAGAAGTATGAGGGCTATGGGCCGGCGCCATGGCTCAACAGGCTAATCCTCCGCCTTGTGGCGCCGGCACACCGGGTTCTAGTCCCGGTCGGGGCGCCGGATTCTGTCCCGGTTGCCCCTCTTCCAGGCCAGCCTTCTGCCGTGGCCCAGGAGTGCAGTGGAGGATGGCCCAAGTGCTTGGGCCCTGCACCCCATGGGAGACCAGGAAAAAGCACCTAGCACCTGGCTCCTGCCATCGGATGAGTGTGGTGCGCCGGCCGCAGCGCGCCAACCGCGGCAGCCATTGGAGGGTGAACCAACGGCAAAGGAAGACCTTTCTCTCTGTCTCTCTCTCTCACTGTCCACTCTGCCTGTCAAAAAATAAATAAATAAATAAATAAAGTATGAGGGCTATGGATACTAGTTCAAATGCCCCCCCCCAATTTGCCAAACTCAAAGGTAGATCAAGAAATAGGATGGAAGAGGAGGAGTAAGGAATAGTAAGTGGATATGTACTTTTATGATCCTCTCTTTCTCTTCTGAAAACCTTATCCCAAGAGAAATATCAATGATTGTTCAGAAGGGCATTAAGGATGAATCCTAAAGCTTACATTCATGATGAATCCTAAATCTTACATGTATGATGTACAGAAACATTTTACTCTCTTCATCTTAGTCTATAATCTGATACAACTCTGAAATCCTCATCCATTGGTTAGATGGAGGGGAAAAAATTAACTCAATTTCAATCTAGTTTAAATTTAGTTCAATATCACCATTTAAATGTACTTTTAAGAATTATTTGGGTTCTATTGGATAAAAGTGTACTCGATCACCCAGAAAGTCTTTTCTTTCCTTCTTTCTCTCCCCAGTATAGAGTGCAGAGTGTGGTGTATGCCAGTCTTGTGCTTCTTGTGTTGTAGTGGCACCATCTGCTGGTCTCAGAAGCATAATTCTTTACGCACCTAGTTAAACATTCTGCACCATGCCACGATTTTTGTTTTTTTTTTTATTTTTTATCTTATTTTTAATTAGTTTTTAAGAGATTCAATATACTTCATAGACATAATTCTAAGAATCTAATTATAGGTATTAGATAGCAGAGTATGGAGGGAGCTTACCGCACTAGTCTAGGAGAAGATAGTTTTTAAAAAGTGGAGAGAGTACAGTCTCAGGGAAGAGTTGGGTAGAAAATGGCAGAGGAAACTCCACACAAATTAGAAGGACTCAGCAGACCTACACGGAGGGTGTGGACATGCACAAATCAGGACCCTAGTAGCCAAGAGCCTCCACACCAGCTTTGAAGAGTGAGGTGAAATCGGACTGCAGCAGCCCAAGCCACTGGCGATAAAGCTGCAGGAAAAGCCTGGAGGGAATCCGGCTTGGAGCCTTGTTGGTGAGAGAATGTTCTGACATGAGAAGCAGTCCACACAGCAGACTCAGAATGACAATCACTTTAAATAGCATTCCAACCTCAGAATCAGCTCTTGAGGCATTCTGGTCTGACTGAAAAGCCCACAAGAGCATTTCTGCCATGGAAAGCCAAGACACTGTGGCCAAAAATGTCTTACATGAAGGAGCTCAGTGGGTGAGACCCCAGTCAAAAGAAGTGGTCATCAAAGAAGGAAGTACTTTTCTCTGAAAGGAAAAAAGGGGAAATGGTGCTGTGCTGTAGTAGGTAAAGCTGCCGCCTGCAGTGCCGGCATCCCATGTGGGCGCCAGTTCGAGTCCTGGCTGCTCCACTTCCAATCCAGCTCTCTGCTGTGACCTGGGAAAGCAGTAGAAGATGGCCCAAGTCCTTGGGCCCCTGAACCCATGTTGGATACCCAGAGGAGTCTCCTGGGTCCTGGTTTTGGATTGGTGCAGATCTGGCCGTTGCAGCCATCTGGGGAGTGAACCAGTGGATGGAAGACCTCTCCCTCTCTCTATCTCTTTCTCTGCCTCTCTGTAACTCTGCCCTTAAAGTAAACAAACAAATCTTTCAAAAAATCAAGAGAATAAGAGGAAGGAGGAGGAAGGGTAGGTGCAAGGATGGGAGGGAAGGTAGGGTGGGAAGTATCACTGTGTTCCTAGATCTCTATATACATGAAATTTGTTTACCTTAAAAAAATTAAATTAAAATTGAAAATTGAGAATGTTTATTCTTGAGACAAAAATAAATTCTACCTGGGAAGAGATGTTCTTAAGTGTACAAAGCAAAGAATAACACACTAATTTCTGGTGACAAACCTAACAAAAGCAAAGTACTCTGGAAAGGTAACTCGTGCTCATGAATACAGTGGTATGGTTCATGCCAAATTCTGAAGCAACCTTTCTGCAAAGGACATTGGACACAGAATCTGTATGATGTTGTAAATTAAAAAAAAAAAAGTAGCAGAAGATAAACCAAGGACTTGCGTCCCTGCCACCCACATGGGAGATACAGATGAAGCTCCAGTCTTTGGCCTGGCCCGGCCCTGGCCATTGTGGCTATCTGGGGAGTAAACCAGTAAATGGAAGCTATCTCTGTCTCTCTCTTTCTTTCTCTCTGTCTCTCTCTCTCTCTGTCTGTGTGTGTGTCTCTCTCTGCCTTTCTCTCTAACTCTTTCAAATAAATAAATCTTAAAAAAATAATATACTCAAGTAAAGCTAATCTAAATCTCTTAACTAGAAGGTAGAAATGAATAAATGACCAGAAAATTGATTCAAGAGTTACAACTAAATGACTTTAATTATGATTTTAAAAAAGAATGTGTATTTACAAAATCCAAACCTTAATCAAAAGCTAATGAATGAAGCTTATTATATATGCAAATTTTATCAGAATGAAGATTTTTTTTTAAGTTAGTAAAAATGTTTCTCTTATGGGTCTGAATAAATGTTCATAATTAACTTATCTCTTCCATATTGTTTCTCTTCTTATACACAACATTACTCTGTTGGAAATAAATACAAAATTTTATTTTCCTAATTCCTGAAATTATATGAAATTTCCAACTAATGAAATGAATGAAAATATTCATTAAGCTTTTTCTCATTACTAAAATTAATGAAAATGCTCAGAAGAAACACATTACAGAAAATTCTGTCTCCCATCAGTATTTTTATAAGTTATAAATATTCAAATTCAAGGATATATTAGATGAATGTACATGATGTTGCCATAAATATGTCACATGGATGAAATCAGACAGCATCATTTTCAATATTTCTTATCAATAATCTTATGGTTTTCTCAGCAAAACTTTAAGAATGATGTTTTTGTTGGATCATTTGTTTCAACAATTGTCAGTAATTAAAAGAAATGGGGTAATTAAACAAAAACTATGATTCTTGCTCCGCTCTGATGCTAAATGTTATTCTTAACAAAAATCATCGGGCCAGCGCTGTGGCACAGTGGGTTAAGGCCCCAGCCTGCGGCGCTGGCATCCCATGTGGGTGCATGTTTGAGTCCTGGCTGCTCCACTTCCGATCTGGCTCTCTGTTGTGGCCTGGGAAGGCAGTGGAAGATGGCCCAACTCCTTGGGCCCCTGTACCCATTTGGGAGACCCGGAAGAGACTCCTGGCTCCTGGTTTCAATCGGCTCAGCTCTGGCCATTGTGTCATTTGGAAAGTGAACCAGTGGAATGGAAGATCTCTCTCTCTCTCTCTCTCTCTCTCTCTGTCTCTCTCTCTGGCTCTACCTCTCTCTGTAACTCTGTCTTTAAAATAAATAAAATAATTATTTTTTTAAAAATCACGCTAAAGCATGGAAAAGGAGACTTCACAGACTCCAATATTTTGACACGTTGCTTTGCTTGATCCCCTGGAATTTTAGTAAGAACAATGTATGATCTTGAGATTGTAGATGGGCAAAGAAATGGCTTTTGTCTTTAAAATGAGAGAAAGGTCAGTGTGGAAGAGGAGGTGAGAGAGAAAGACAAAGGTTATTTCTACTACAGACATGTTCTTGAGTTGGCCCATTTTGGAAAAGAAATATGAAAGTTGTGGACCTGGAAGAAATCTGTTAAATTACTCATGCATCCCCTAGAAAGTCAGTATGTACTCTCCTGCAGATGTGCATACCTCATCGCTTGATGTGGTAAGTTTCAATACATATTTATTGAATGAATTAAAGCAATTGGAAATGGAGATGGCAGTGGGGGTAGAAGTACTAAAGATACTCATTTCTGAGCTACAGTGGAATTCAAATGTAATTGTCCTCTCTCCAAGAATAAAATCTCAATGTTTTTCACAGAGACCTTCCTTAGTTTCCTCATCTACATAATAACTCAGATGCCTTTAACCTGGAGGCCACACACATACAAAGAGTAAATAAATAAAATCCATGGTACACATGACTTTGGATCACAAAAAAAAAAAAAAGCTTGCCTTTATTTCACTGACCTGTTACGAAAGGTTGACTGAATGTAACATCTTCTCCAATTTATATATAGGCACAAAATCACAATAGTATTAGTAGCAATATTACTTCACCAGTAGAAATCACAGATAATTTTGTACTATATTAGTTATAAATGTTTCAAAATATCATTTATACTCATCACTATTTTGAAAAATTATAGTACTTACTACACCCGCAACTAGATCTTATTATTTAATGCATTAGCAAAACACCACATATTATATCACCAATTAGGAGATTTTATTAAATATCCTGATAACAATATAATTAGTTTCAGTTTTAATCCTTCATATTGCACTTTAGACTTTAAAAAACATTATTCTCCCATGTAGGACCTCTGTCGTTAATGACTTGTACTATGAGAATTAACTGTAAAACTTGTCTTCAAACAGTACTTTATACTTTGTATGTCTGTGTGTCTGTGTTGGTGCAAACTGTTGAAATCTTTACTTAGTATAGAGTTAATCTGTTGTATATAAAGTTAATTAAAAATGAAGCTTAACGAAGAATGGGATGGGAGAGGGAGTAGGAGGTAAGAGGGAGTGGGGATGGGAGGGCAGGTATCAGGGGAAGAACCACTATATTCCTAAAGCTGTACCTATGAAATTTGTATGCAATAAATAAAAGCTTTCAAAAAAAACCATTATTCTCAGAATAGGATTTGTCTGTCTTGGCCAAAAAGCACCACCGACAACAAGAATTGTTAGACTGAATGATCAGCAAGGTTCCTTCCAAATTAATCCAGTTTACAGTTACTGTCTCCTCTGATGTGTCTATTCTCCAACATTTACTTGATTCAAGAGTTTTTAAAATGGGCAAGTAGAAAATAACAGAACTAATATGTAGTGGTTAAAAAAAAAGTCAGCTAGGTTCAGAGAAAAGATACAATACAAAAATAAATCAGATACTTTACAAGTAATACAGACTGAGTTCTACTTTGTAGGAAGAAGGGAGCTGGAGTGATCTTTTTAATAATTCAGAACAAGTAGTAAAAGGTCTCAGAGACAAGCATTTACTACAAAGAGGCAAAATTAGTGACACCTGGTGTGCAGATAGGATGAAAGCTAGTTTAGGAGCCGGCATTGTGGCGTAGCAGGTAGAGCCACTGCCTGCAGTGCCAGAATCCCATATGGGTGCCAGTCAGAGTCCCGACTGCTCCACTTCTGATTCAGTTTTCTGCTAAGGCATGGGAAAGCAGTGAAAGATGGCTCAAGCCCTTGGGCCCCCGCACCTATGTGGGAGACCCAGAAGTTGTTCTTGGCTCCTAGCTTCAGATTGGTGAAGCTCTGGCTGTTGCAGCCATTTGAGGAGTGAACCAGTGGATGGAAGACCTCTCTCTCTTTCTCTCCCTCTCTGCCTCTGCCTCTCTGTAACTTTGCTTTTCAAATAAATCTTAAAAAAAGAAAGAAAGCTATTTATTAAGCAATGTGGCCTAGCCACACAATAAATTATGAATAAATAGCTGTCAAATGAAAGAGAAAGGAAGGCCAGCATTGTGGCACAGCAGGTTCAACTGCCTACTGCAATGCTGGTATCCCCTAGAAGCACTGGTTTGAGTCCAGGCAGCTCCACTTCTGATTCAGCTCCCTACTAATGCA
This sequence comes from Sylvilagus floridanus, assembly GCA_949820135.1. Lineage (NCBI taxonomy): Eukaryota > Metazoa > Chordata > Mammalia > Lagomorpha > Leporidae > Sylvilagus > Sylvilagus floridanus. The sequence continues at coordinate 68,061,436 of OX463224.1, read as the reverse complement.
ACTGGGAAAGCAGTGGAAAATGGCCCAAGTACTTGAACCATTGCTACCCTCATGAGAGACCAGGATGGAGTCCCTGGCACCTGGTTTCACCCTGGCCCAGCCTGGGCTGTTGCAGCCATTTAGGGAGTGAGCCACCAGAGGGAAGATCTCTCTCTCTCTCTCTCTCTCTCTCTCTGCCCCCTCCCCAACTCTCTACAACTCTGCCTTTCAAATAAATCAGTTGAAGGGAGGAGTGAAGGAAGGAAGGAAGGGAGGGAGAGAGGGAGAGAGGGAGAGAGAGAGGGAGGGAGGGAAGGAGGGATGGAAAGAGAGAGAAAGAAGGAAGAGGAGAAGGAAAAGAAGAAGAAGAAGAAAAGGAGAAAGAGATGGAAAAAAGAAGATAAATAATTGCTGCAAGTAAAGGTGAAATTATCAAGGGACACAGACAAAAAATTCAAAATTCTATTTCTTAAGCTCTTTTTTGCAAATTTGTATTGAAAGACTTATGAACAGAAAAGCACAGTGCTATCTTGGGGGTGGAGGCGAAAAGAAAGGAGATGGGATGCATGAGTCAGAGTCTCTCTCTGACCTTGAAAGACCTTATAATTTCAACAGCAGGCAGTGGATCTCACTAATAATACAAGGAAATGAAGCAGGGAGGGGCAAGAACACCACATTAAGAGAGCGAACCAAGTTAGAAACAACTAGTCACCATTTCCAGAGTGAAACATAACCATAGAGGGTTATGCTGATTCTATCCAAATTCTGTGTCTGTCTGCAGCCCTAGACCATCTTGCTTTTGTTGCATGTATATTAGGAGCTTATTTTCCATATTCAACAGCTTTGTAAGGTCTCTTGTTTCTCTTTGAGATGTATTTTAATTTGTTGTTATCCTAAATAACCTAGTGACTCTTATTGTAAAAAACTCATTTTAACTAAGCTTAATATGATCATCATTCTATCAGGTACTAGAGACAGGCTTTAATTTGTACAACTCTTCCCAGATCAAGATTTAAGGAATAAAATCAGAAATTGTTTTGGGGCCCAATCAACAATTGCTTACCAGAATCACCACTAAATCCCTAACTGAATACTGAGTTCCCTAGAGTGGCTTCCAGAGCACTGCCTCAGATAAGCTTCCACAGAAGAGGATGTCCCAGCTGTTCCACTTCCAATCCAGTTCTCTGCTGTGGCCTGGGAAAGCAGTGGAGGATGGCACAAGTGCTTGGGCCCCTGCACACATGTGGGAGACCCGGAGGAAGCTCCTGGCTCCTAACTTTGGATCTGCACAGCTTCAGCCAATAAGGCCATCTGGGAAGTGAACCAACGGATGGAAGACCTTTCTCTCTGCCTCTCCTTCTCCCTCTGTGTAACTCTTTCAGGTAAATAAATAAATTTTTAAAAAGAATAGGATGTACGCAGTCAGGGGTTCTCTGCAGTAGTGTGGGCAGACACAACCCTCTTTTTCCAGCAAAGGTTATGAAAAACAACCAAAGATTCTTCTGAAGATTGGGATCTTATTCAGCAGACTCACAAAACATTGCTTGAGATAGCTTTTCTTACTCTGAGAAACTGACTGTAGTTACCACCAACACCTCCTCAGGGGCTCAACCTGGACTCTGATTCATCAGAGTTATTACAAGTCCTAGTTCAGCCAGAATATTCAGATAGATCCATTCTGAGTACCTTCCCTAGAGGGTCAACTGGACACTCAGAGCTAGTGAGTAACACAGGTTGGAAAGTGAGAACAGGGGCCAGCTCTGTGATACAGTAGGATAAACCTTGGCCTGTGATGCTGGCATCCCATATGGGTGCTGGTTCATGTCCCAGCTACTCCTCTTCTGATCCAGCTCTCTGCTATGGCCTGGAAAAGCAACAGAAGATGGCCCAAGTGCTTGGGCCCCTGCACCCGCATGGGAGACCAGGAAGAAGCTCCTGGCTCCTGGCTTTGGACCGGCCTAGCTCCGACCATTGCATCCATTTGGGGAGTGAACCAGCTGATGAAAGACCTTTTTCTCTGTCTCTCCCTCTTAAAGGAAGGAAGGAAGGAAGGAAGGAAGGAAGGAAGGAAGGAAGGAAGGAAGGAAGGAAGGGAAGGAGGGAGGGAGGGAGGGGGAGAGCTGGATTGGGAGGGGGAGAGAAAGAGATAAAGGAAAAAAGAAGGAAAGAAAAAGAGGAAGGAAGGAAGGAAGGAAGGAGGGAGGGAGGGAAGGAGGGAGGGAGGGAGGGAAGGAAGGAAGAAAGGAAGGAAGGAAGGAAGGAAGGAAGGAAGGAAGGAAGGGGGAGGAGAGGGGGCTGGCACCATGGCTCACTTGGCTAATCCTCTGCCTGCAGCGCCGGCATCCCATATGGGCTCCGGATTCTAGTTCTGGTTGCTCCTCTTCCAGTCCAGCTCTCTGCTGTAGCCCAGGAGGGCAGTGGAAGATGGCCCAAGAGCTTGGGCTCCTGCACCTGCATGGGAGACCAGGAAGAAGCAACTGGCTCCTGGCTTCAGATCCGCGCAGCTCCGGCAGTGGCAGCCATTTTGGGGGTGAACCAACAGAAGGAAGACCTCTCTCTCCGTCTCACTGTCTATAACTCTACCTGTCAAATAAATAAATTTTTTAAAAAAGAAGGAAGGAAGGAAGGAAGGATAGATACAGTCCAACTTGGGTGCAGAAATAAGGAGTTGAACAGTCTTCAAAGATTTCAAAACAGTAATAAAATAACTAAAAGTTAATGTGCTTTTTATTGTTATTTATACCTACAACAATTCTAATGTAATGATATAATAACCCTCAGTAAAAAAGTTTTCTTGGTCTAATTTTTTAAAGACTTATTTATTTACTTGCAAGGCAAAGTTAGAGAGAAAGAGAGGGAGAAACAGAAGGAGAGATCTTCTATCCACTGGTTCACTCCCCAAATGGCCACAACAGCTGGAGCTGGGCTGGTCCAAAGCCAGGAAAGAGCTTCCTCCAGGTCTCCCACATGGGTGCAGGGGCCCAAGGACTTGGCCCATTCTCCACTGCCTTCCCAGGTACATCAGCAGAGAGCTGGATCGGAAGTGGAGCATCTGGGACACCAATTGGTGCTCTTGGTCTAATTTCTATACAATTGCCAGAGCAAGCATTAGGTGTAGAGGTTACAATGCTGCTTGGGATGCCTGTATCCCACCCATGTCACAGTGTCTAGTTCGAGTCCTGACTCCTCCACTTCTGATCCAGCTTCCTGCTGATATCACCCTGGGATGCAGCAGATGATGCCTCCACAAAAGAGACCTGAATTAAATTCTAGGCTCCTGGCATTGACCTGGCCCAGTCCTAGATGTTGCAGGTATCTGAGGAGTGAACCAGCAGATGGAAGAACTCTGTCTCTCTCTGCCATTCAAATAAAATGATAAAATAATGTAAACAGTTGCTATGATTACCACTGAGTTTTAATCATATGTGTGCAGGCTTCAGATTATCACTATTTTTTAACATATTCTTTAAAAATTCTATGTAGAAGTTAATGTGAAAAAATAGTAGATACAGGCTGGTGCCGCGGCTCAATAGGCTAATCCTCCACCTCGCAGCGCCGGCACACTGGGTTCTAGTCCCGGTCGGGGCGCTGGATTCTGTCCCGGTTGCCCCTCTTCCAGGCCAGCTCTCTGCTGTGGCCAGGGAGTGCAGTGGAGGATGGCCCAGGTGCTTGGGCCCTACACCCCATGGGATACTAGGAGAAGCACCGCTCCTGCCATCGGATCGGCATGGTGTGCCAGCCACAGCACGCTGGCCGCGGCAGCCACTGGAGGGTGAACCAACAGCAAAAGGAAGACCTTTCTGTCTCTCTCTCTCTCACTGTCCACACTGTCAAAAAAAATAAAAATAAGAAAGAAAGAAAAAGAAAATCTAGTAGATACAGAAACTCTGCCATACATATTACCTTTGGAGGTAAATTAATAACAATTCATCATGTTTCAAGCTCATTTCCAGTGCACTTCATGACTCCAACCACTGTTGTACAATATACTCCTGGTTTTAAAACAGCAGAGAGAAATTAAATGATATTAATTATATGGGACTTTTCTATTTTTTTTAAGATTTATTTATTTGAAAGTCAAAGTTACACACACACACACACAGAGAGAGAGAGAAAGAGAGAGAGAAATCTTCCATCTGCTGGTTGATTCCTCAACTGGCTGCAATGGCCAGAGCTGCGTCAATCTGAAACCAGGAGCCAGGAGCCTCAAGCTTCTTCTGGTTCTTCCATGTGGGTGCAAGGGCCCAAGTACTTGAACCATCCTCTACCACCTTCTCAGGCCATAGCAGAGAACTGGATTGGAAGTAGAGCAGCCGGGACTCGAACCGGTGCCCACATGGGATGCCGGCACTGCAGGCAGCAGCTTTACCTGCTACGCCAGAGCGCCAGCCCCTCTATTCTTTAATTAATGTGAAGCTTCAAAGGAGGTTAACCTGACACAAAAAAATAAGGATACTTCAAAAATGTCTCGAAAAGTGGAATTAAAATGAGTTCATTTTAGTCCAAAAGATTTTGAAATCCATACATATACAAGACCTTCCAAAAGGCCATGGAAATGCATATTATGAAAAACCTGCGGCCGGCGCTGTGGCTCAACAGGCTAATCCTCCGCCTTGCGGCGCCGGCACACCGGGTTCTAGTCCCGGTCGGTCGGGGCACCGGATTCTGTCCCGGTTGCCCCTCTTCCAGGCCAGCCCTCTGCTGTGGCCCAGGAGTGCAGTGGAGGATGGCCCAGGTGCTTGGGCCCTGCACCCCATGGGGAGACCAGGAAAAGCACCTGGCTCCTGGCTCCTGCCATCGGACGAGCGCGGTGCGCGGGCCACAGCGCGCCGACCGCGGCGGCCATTGGAGGGTGAACCAACGGCAAAAAGGAAGACCTTTCTCTCTGTCTCTCTCTCTCACTGTCCACTCTGCCTGTAAAAAAAAAAAAAAAAAAACCTGCATTTCAAACTCTTTTTGCATCAAAATAAACATCTTTTCATTCTATTATCCACAAACTTTTTGAAGTACTCTCAGAATACAGCCAGAATAAGCCTTGAATAACACACAGTAAAATATTAAGGTTTAAAATCTTCAAATTGTTGTTGTTGTTGCTGTTGTTGTTTTTCGTGCAAACTGTGGAACTCTTAGTAGAGAGTTGGTCTTCTGTGTATAAAGTTAATCAAAAATGGATCTTAGCGGATAATGGGACTGGGAATGGGAGACAGAGGAGGAGGGGGTGGGAGAGTGGCTGGGAGGGCAGGTATGGTGGAAAGAATCACTATATTCCTAAAGTTATACTTATGAAATGCATGAAGCTTATATTCCTTAAATAAAAGGTTTCTTAGGGGAAAAAATAAAATTAAAAAATTTACAAAAAAAGAGTACCATGAGAGAAAAAAATACTGCGGGGGGGAGGGAATCTTCTAAAAAGTTCACAGAAAACACGTTATGAAAAAACTATACTAGATTTAAACTTTTTTGAATGAAAATAAACATCTTTATTTCGCAAAAAAATATATAAATAGATATAATTTTCTTCCTTTGGGGAGTGAACCAGTAGATGGAAGATCTCTTTTTCTCTCTCTGTCTCTCTCTCTCTCACACTCTCTCTCTCGCTCTGTCTCTTTATAACTCTAGCTTTCAAATAAATAAATCTTAAAAAAAAGATAACAGTTTCATACTTCAATTATTTTCACCATGTGATACATCTATAACAGATCAAATGTCAATGTCAATGTTGATTTTCTCTGACTTTTGCTAGGCTAACCCAAAGCCAGGAGCCAGGAAGTTCTGGGTTTCCCATGTGGGTGCAGGGGCCCAAGGAAAGGAGCCATCTTCTACTCCTTTCCCAGGCCATAGCTGAGAGCTGGATTGGAAGTGGAGCAGCCAGTACTCAAACCAGCACCCATATGGAATACTGGTACTAAAGGCAGCAGCTTTACCCACTATGCCACAGTGCTGGCCCCTACAGAAGAAAACCTTAAAAGCTTTTCCTAATTAGAAATTTAATTTTCCTAATTAGAAGTTTTCCATGAAAATATCTAAACAGAATTCTTCAACTATGAAAATATTTGAAAACTGCACAAATGGTCCCCAAAGAAAAAACATGTAGAAGGTAACTTCTGAAATTTACTGTAAAGTATGATTTGTATAAATCTTTGCCAACGTACCCATGTTTATGACTTTTCTTATGAGTATCTCTTGCTTCATGTGAAAGAAAACTTACAAAATAAAAAAAAATACTAAGTGTTATTTGGTCACCTACAAGTGGAGTGACAAATATTAATTATACTGTCTAAAGAACATGATTATGTATTAGTTATGAAGGTCCCCATAACAAAGTAAAACAACTGTTGGGCTTGAAACAACAAAATCTATTGTCTCACATCTCAGGAGGTTAGAAGTTAAAAATTATAGTGTCCACAGGTTATGTTCTCTGAAAGATCTAGGGATGGATCTATGATGTTCTCTTAGCTGCAAATGTTTCCTGGCAATCCTTGGAGTCTATTCCTTCACTTGCAACTATACAGCCAAACCCTCTCTTGATGGTCACAAGCTATTCTCCTTGTATGTCTTTGTCAATCTTCACCCTGTGTGTCTGACTCTTCAAGTGCCTTCTTCTTACAAACTCACCATTTTTCATTAACTGTCCTTCCTATTTCAGTATGACCTTATTGTCATTGATTACATCTGCAATGATTCTTTCCAAATAAGGTCACATTCTGAGGTGGCCGGGGGTGGGAGAAGTGGGGGGATGACAGTTCAACCCACAAGGAATAATACTGATAATCACTGTAAATTTGGAGACCTTGGGGGGCTGACACTGTGGCACAGTGGGTTAACCAGCAGTGACGATGATGGTATTCTGTATCTGAGCAGCCGGTTGGAGTTCTTGCTGCACCACTTCCCACCCAGCTCCCTGCTAATTCACATGGGAAGGCAAGGGGAGATAGCGCAAGGACTTAGGACCGTGACACACACACGGGGGATCCCACTGGAGTTCCTGGCTCCTGGTTTCTGCCTGGCCAGACCTGCCTATTGCGGCCACTGGGGAGTAAACCAGCAGATGGAACTTCCACATCGCGTCAAATCTCCAAACCCCACTGCCCCATCGTTCTGCCTTTCAAATATTTAAATGAATCAAACTTTTCAGAAAATTAAACTTGCAGAGTTGAGATTCAAAAAACAAACTATAACGTTATTGTACATGAACAGATAAATGTGTAAGAATGCTTTTACCCTTTCGAAAAACACAGAGATGTAATTTAAAAACGCTAACCCACTACTCTGCCTTTTAGCGCCAGGATTTTTAACTGCGACGACTACCTCCACAACAGAAGTCTCACTATCTGAGTTTCTTTCCTGGGCTCCCTGGTTACTCATTTCGGCCCGCGCTCAGTCAGCTCGCAGCAGCGGCTCCCTCAGACACTCACTTTCCTAGTCGCTCCGCGGAGGAGCTTCCCGCCGCCCTAAACGCCGCCGAGTCGTTTAGGAGGACCCGATGGCCGCCGTTTGCCACACTAGGGGGCGCCTCGCTCCCCGGCTCGCCGCGGAGCACCGCCTCACGGCGCGGGAAGCCCGCCCAGCTCTCCGCCTCGGGAAGAGCTCCACACCCCTTCTCCGCCCTTCCTCGGATTGCCAGCGAGGCAGCCCGCGATACTCATGCGCAAACACGTCCGCCACGCACCGGGCGACGGCGCATGCGCCCCGCAGCGCCTCCGCCCGGCCCCGCCCCTGGCGTTTCCACTTCCGGCCTCCGAGGGGCGGGGGCACTGCGACCATGCGGCTGTCGGTCGCCGCCGCCATCTCCCATGGCCGCGTATTCCGCCGCCTGGGCCTGGGCCCCGAGTCCCGCATTCACCTGCTGCGGAACTTGCTCACGGGACTGGTGCGACACGAGCGCATCGAGGCGTCATGGGCGCGCGTGGACGAGATGAGGGGCTACGCCGAGAAGGTAAGGAGCGCGGCCGTCCCGTCTCAGCGCGTCTAGGCTGCAGGGGCGGGGTCTGGCTGAATTTGGCGAGGAATTGGTCTGCCCTATAAACCCTTCCCCAAGTCTGAATCACGTAGGATCCTAGACTGGGCCCACTCCCCGGCGCCTCAAACCGGAGACGAGTAAGGGCCCCGTAGTCACGGGCGGCCTGAATTAACGATCCTTGAGTGGCGGGATGAATTGATTGCGATCTCCTCGCAGCTCATCGACTATGGGAAGCTGGGAGACACCAACGAACGAGCCATGCGTATGGCTGACTTCTGGCTCACGGTGAGTGCGACCCGTCTTTGCCTCCCAGATGCACTGCTTGCTCCCTCAGAGGAGGGGATTGTTGGAGGGAGGGCGCCGGGCAGAGTTTAAGCTCTGACATGTGGACCACTGTTAGGAACTAAATTGGGAACTTGTGTCTTAAGTTGAACCCGAAGCGACTATGCATACGCCAGAATGACCTGTGAATGACCCCTCTGTGTAATACTTTTGGGGGGATGTAGGGGAGGTCTGTGTACATGTGTTTGGACCCTGCCTTTGGGAGTAGCTGAAAATCAAATGCCTCTGCAGTTGTACCTGACTGTACTCTCTCCTGAATAATTCTCCCTGTAGGAGAAGGACTTGATCCCAAAGCTGTTTCAAGTCCTGGCCCCTCGGTACCGAGATCAGAATGGGGGCTACACGAGAATGCTGCAAATCCCGAATCGGAGTGAGCAGGATCGGGCCAAGATGGCTGTGATCGAGTATAAAGGGAACTGCCTCCCACCCCTGCCTCTGCCTCCCAGAGACAGCAACCTTACACTCCTAAACCAGCTGCTGCAGGGACTGCGGGACGACCTCAGGCTGAACCAGGAAACAAGTATTCACAGCTGCCACACAACTCAAACACCAGGAACCTAACTGGGGCTGATGGGTCTGCAGCTCTCATCGGTGCCATTGATTACAGGCCTCTGCTGCTTTTATTAATGTCTGAGAAGACCTGGAGAGTTCTGAAATGGACAGTCTTAATGGGGTCCAGAATCTTCTGACCCTTGACTTGCACAGTATATAAAATTCCTTATGTGAATATATGTAAATTGATTTTTTTCTTCTTCCTCTGGGGTTTCTGGAGAATGAAAACTAAATGCTCAGTCTACCTGAGAGTAAATTCATGGCTTGATTTTCTGACTCTTAGTTTCGGGTTCCGTGTGTTTAGTATAGTTTATTTTTGTTAATGCCAGTTTAGATGGGACACATCTTATAATTCCAGTGTTGCTCCTGAAGGTGATTATGTTTTGACACCCAGCATAGAGTGAGCCCTTTAGATTCCCTAGAGAAAGATTACTTTTGATAGGTGGGGCAGTAAAATCTACAAGTGAAACTTTGTCATCTGCTTTCCTAGGAACCCTCCGGAGACCCTGACACCATTCCTCTTTCTCGGCAGGCTCCCACTTTACTCTCGTGTGCTTCCCTCCACTCCTGAATGAGCCTCAGAGGAGAAGACGTAAAAGCTCAGCTATCCACTACCCTGACCAAAGGGTGGAGGCGTTCAACAGAGGAAGTTGGATTTCAGATTAAGCTCTTTCCTCTTGGTGGAGAGGGGAGGGGATAAAGGAGAGAGTTGAAGTAAGGAGGATTAGGAAGTTAAACTCACTGGGAATTTCCTGGAAGTTGTTATTGTTGTCAAGTCTGGGACTCTCTGGGAACTCGAAAAAAGGAAATCCGGCTTCAGAATGGCTTGGGAACGTAAGAAGCAGAGAACTCCTTTATATCTGCTAATTACTGTGAGGCTGGGCTTGGTCCAGGCATGCTGCTCCTCCCTTGTGTTCAGAGGCAACTAGGGTGATGGTTGCTTTCTCCTCATGAGAAGGCTTAAATGGGAGCTACTCCTCCTCGCCTCAACACTTACAGCAGGGCCTGATGGTTGTTATTTCCCATGTAGACTGGTAAGAAGTTTAGCTGTTAGAGTGTTTGGCCCACTGAATGCATCTATTATTGGAGTTTAATAAGTAAGGGTAAGAGGAGAGAGGTCACTGGTCTAGTGGTAAGACATGAACTTCAGAAACAGAATTATTCTGGTGTACCTTTACCAAAACTGCCCTAATCTGAAACTTGGCTGCTCCAAACATGGCTCTCTACTTCTTTCCCTTTACCAGTGTGTTCACAAAGTATTGCCAGAAAACTTAATGCAGTAGACACTAAAAACATTTTTCAAATAAACCTAAATTAACTCTTCCCTTGTTTGCACTAGAATATAGAGAAGAAATAGCCTCTGCCATCAAGGACTTCATAGTCTAATCTGTTGTCACAACATTCTCAAGGGACACTGCATCCTCTGTAATATTTTGGCCCACATAAGATTACCTGAATCCTAGAACATTTGCTAACAGCTCAGGGATAACCTAAGGGAAATAAACCGCAATGAATCAGAAATTAGAAATCTGGCCTGTAAGTGACAAATTTTTACTTCGGTGGAATGTTCCTTCAAGTCCATCCAAATCCCAAACCCAAGAGACCAAGAAAAATGAGTTCCCTCCAATGTTGTCAAAGGTTCTCCATCTTGAGTTCTTAACAGTAAGACTGACAAAGTAGTGCCTCGCATACACACACAGATATGCAGATAACAAATTGTAGTCTTAACACTGTAATTTTAAGAGGAAACACCAAACCAGACTGTATCCTTAGCATCCATCTTCAGTGGAATTAGCAGACCACATTGATTTTGTTTCCATAATCTTTCTTAAATCTAGTCACCTTTCCTAAACAGATCTAAGGCATGGCTCTCCTGAATTACTGCACTTGCCCCCTAATTTGCCTTGCTCCAGGCAGAGCTGTCATGATAGAAACCTGACCATTTTAATGTCCTGCTAGCTCCTGTGGCTCATTCTTAGGAAGGCCCAGCTTCTTTTCTGTGATTTCCCTTCATAACCAGGCTTTGCTCGCTACTGCAGCCGCTTTCCTGGCCTCTTAATTTTATTCTCCAGAAGCATAGAAGCCCTTCTTTTGGCTTGTTTCTCTGTGTACCTACCCTTACTACCTTTTAGTTCATGTAGTCCCTACCACCCAGAGAACCCTTCCACTTTTACCTATCTAATTATATTTAAGTAGCTCTTCTGCCCCCATAACCTAAATTCATAGTCAAATTAGGTACTTCTACAGTACTTTGAATTTGCCACATTGCATTACAGTTCCTGACTGTGAATTGGTTCCCAGACATACAGCAATAGTCCTGTTACTTCCATCTTTCTGCTATGGGTTCAGGATAGACAGGCATAAAATTTGTGGCAGTAGGAATCCTTGTTCTGTTGTAAGGTTAAATTGGCAAGTTACTCAGTGCTAAAGGGGTTCTGGCAGTAGTATGGAAATGGCACTGAAATTGTGAATTAGAAAACTAAGAAATAACAGTAACTAGAGTTCTTAAGAGGTGAAGTCCTAGTTATGCTGAAATCACTTTCATGCTTATTTCTGTTTAAACCTGGCTGGTCTGATAATTGTTCCCAAAAGTAAATAGTTATTTGTGTCCTGTTTAACTTTTACTGTTTTATCAAAAACCATTTTCACTATGAGTTAACAGACTATCATTTTACATTGCCACCATGCATTTACATATATGACTGAAATAGTTATGGATGCTTCACAAAATACTTACAGAAATATGCATACTACTAGCTCACTTTTTAAAATGCTGGTTATAATTCACTAAATTGATTTACAGTCCACTAAAGGATTACAACCTATTTTTACTGGTCTCAACCAGCATTCCAGTGATAAAACCATTGCCTTTGCTAGACAAACTCCAGACATTTCATGATACTAAGGCTTTCTATGGCCTGGTCTGAGCCACTTGACCTACCATTATTTGCTACCATCCTTCATAGGAAATTACTTGTTATTCTCTGAATATATGGCAATTTTAGGTGTGATGTTCCCTTTGCTATAATGCTTGCCCTGTTTCAAGTCAGCTCCTACTGACTCAAATCTCTGCTCAGAAGAAAAGCCTTTTTTGAAGTCTCCAAACTATCACCCTCCAAATAAGGCTAGCTCCCTTTATGTGTGCTGTTGTAGCCCTGTGAGATATACTTGTCAGAGCATTCAACACACTTTACTACTTAACTGATTCCTTCATTCAGCCAAGCTTCTGAAACTAGGAGGCAATAACTACTGTAAGGCCTGATACACAATAGGTGCTTAATATATGTTCATTAAATGAGGAGAAGTAAACTATATCTGCCTAAGCCTTAACAAAACTAAAAGATGGTACTATGTGCAGGGACAGTGTTAGGCTATACTGCTAAGTGTCCAAGGCAAAAGAAATGGTCTCCTTCCTCTACAGGAACTTACAGGCTGAAATGATTATCAAGAATGTAAGTATATGTCTAATTCATTTCTCACACATTTCATATAACAATTTCCTGGAATATTCCTAATCAATCCACAGGCAGAAAACACCTGTATATTTTCCAAGACTGCCAAAAGCTGAAGGATGACCCCTGTGTTAACTCAATTCCCTAGGCAAAGCTCAATGTTACTCTGGTGGTCCAATTTCTTTAGCTTTCTTTTTAAATTAATATAGGGGCTGGTACTGTGGCATAGGGGGTAAAGCCGCCACCTGCCGTGCCAGCATCCAATATGGGTGCCGGTTCAAGTCCTGGCTGCTCCACTTCCTATCCAGCTCTGCTATAGCCTGGGAAAGCAGAAGATGGCCCAAGTTCATGGGCCCTTGCACCCACATGGGGGACCCGGAAGAAGCTCCTGGCTCCCGGCTTCCGATCAGCACAGCTCCGGCCAACTGGGGAGTAAATCAGCAGCCAACTGGGGAGTAAACCAGCAGAAGGAAGACCTCTCTCTGCCATCTTTCTCTGTATAATTCTAACTTTCAAGTAAATTAAAAAAAAAAAAAAAGAAAATATATTAATATAGCCACTTTCATCCATGCTGTACATTAGATGTCCAGAATTTATTAGAACTGAAAGTTTGGATACTTGGCCACTCACTGTTCCACACTGTTTCTGTGTTTGACTTTTTAAACTTCCACACCTAAGTGAAGTCACACAGTATTTGTGTTTTCTGTCTAACTTTTCACTTAGCAAAATGTGCTACAGGTCCATCTATATTGTTATAAATTGCAGGATTTCCTTCTTTGTTGTGGCTGAGTAAAGTTCCATTGTGTGTGTTGGTATGTATGTGTGTGTACTGCATTCTCCATCCATGTGTTGACAGAGAACTTTCTGAATTGTGGCTACTGTGATTAATGCTACAGTGAACACGGCAGTGCAGATATCTTTTCAAGATACTGAGTTCATTCCCTTTAGATACCTACCTGGAAGTGAGATTGCTGGATCATATGAGAATTAGATTCTTAATTTTTTTAAGAACCTCTGTACTGCTTTTACATAATGAACAAACCAATTTTTGTTCCCAGCAACAGTGTATGAGGTCTCCCCTTCCTCACATCCTTACAAATAACACTTGTTGCTTATCTTTTTTTTTTTATAATAGCCATGCTAATAGGTGTGGGATATCTCATTGTGGTTTTGATTTGCATTTTACTGATGATTAGTACTACTCAGCATGTTGAGTAATACTTTTCTGTATTGGCCATTTGTACTTATTTGTCATATCAATCCCTTATCAGATATGATTTGCAAATACTTTGTCCTTTCCATAGATTGTCTTTTCTTTTTGTTGATTGTTTCCTTTGATGTGCAAAAGGATTTTAGTTCCATGTAATGCAGCTTATTTGTTTATACTTTGATGTCATATCTAAAAAATCATTGCCAACTTTAGGGAGTTTTTCCCTATATTTTCTCCTAGGAATTTTGTGGTTTCATATCTTACATTTTAGACTAGTCCATGGGGCCAGCACTGTGGTGCAATAGGTTAATCCTCCACCTGTGGCACCCGCATCCCATATGGGCACCAGTCCCAGCTGCTCCTCTTCTGATCCAGCTCTCTGCTATGGCCTGGGAAAGCAGTAGAGGATGGCCCAAGCACTTGGGTCTCTGCCCACTGGAAGACCTGCAGGAAACACCTGGCTCCTGGCTTCAAATCAGCTCAGTTCTGGCCCTTGCGGCCATTTGGGGAGTGAATCAGCAGATGGAAAGCCCGTCTCTGTCTCTCTCACTGTCTATAGCTCTGCTTCTCAAATAAATAAATAAAATCTTAAAAAAAAAAAAAAAAAGACTAGTCCATTTCAAGTTAATTTTTTATAAAATGTAAGACAAGGATCCAGTTTCATTCTGTGACATTTGGATACTCAGTTTCCTCAACATCATTTATTAAACAGAATTCTTTTCTCCATTGCATATTCTTAGCACCCTTGTGCTGAGATTAAGTTGGCCACAAAGATTAGTTGGCCACAGATGCCTGGATTTATTTGGGGGCTCCCTATCTTGTCTCAATGGTGTAGGTGTCTGTTTTTCTGCCTAAACAATACTTTTTTGATTGTTAACACCTTTGTAATGCAGTTTATAGTTGGGGAAGGCAATACCTCCAGTTTGTTCTTCAAATACAGTTGGTTGTCTTCAGTATTTTGTATTCCATATGAATTTTAAGATTGTTTTTTCTATTTCTGTGAAAAATGCCATTGGAATTTTAATAGAGATTGAGTTGATTCTGTAGATCATTTTGGGCAGGATGTATGTGTGAACATTTTAATAATACTAATTCTTACAATCTAAGAACAGAAGATTTCTTCCCACTTATTAGTGTCTTCAGTTTCTTTTTTCACTGTCATAGTTTTTAGTGCACAGACCTTTCATCTCCTTGATTTAATTTATCTCAAAATATTTTAGTTTTTTGTTATTGTAAATTAGATTATTTCATCTCCATTTCAGTGTCTTAGTTATACTATTTGGCAGCCACTAAATAGTGAGCTCCTTGAGGGCAGAGATCACATCAAATTCACCTCTCCCACCACCAAGTAAAGAACATTGGACAAAATAAGCATCTGGGGGCCGGCGCTGTGGCATAGCAGGTTAGAGCTGCCACCTGCAGTGCCAGCATCTCATATGGGTGCCAGTTCAAGTCCCTGCTGCTCCACTTCTGATCCTGCTCTCTGCTATGGCCTGGGAAAGCAGTAGAAGGTGGCCCAAGGACTTGGGTCCCTGCACCCACATAGGAGACCCAGGAAAAGCTCCTGGCTCTTGACTTCAGATCAGCCTTTACGGCCAACTGGGGAATGAACCAGATGATGGAAGACCTCTCTCCCTCTCTCTGCATCTCCTCCTCTCTGTGTAACTCTGACTTTGAAATAAATAAATAAATCTTTAAAAAAAAATAAGCATCTGTAAATGTCTATTGAATGAATCAGCATGTTATACTGAGTTCTTAAGCCAACTCTGCATTTGGACTTAGTAACTCCTCCCTTCTCCTGTTTCCTCCTATTTCATCTGAAAAAGAGCTTCCTGCCAAACTTATTCCTCATTGTTCACACCTAGGTAATGTATGTATCCTTAAGGATATCCTCTCTGTGCTCTCAAATGCATAGGTATAGTGTAGCTCTCTAACTCTGGGACATGAATTTGGTGGTAAATCTCAGAAGCTCTAATAGTAGAAATGGTCTTGTGCTTACAATTTTTAAACTTTTCTGACATTTTGCATTCTGCTCCATCATATATCTTTAATATAAAATAGAGCTTTCAGTTTTTATAAGTTAGATATTTTATATATCACACACATAACTGCCTAACAAAATTGGTATGGTATTCTGAGAAGACAAGCCTTATTTACTCTGTAGTTTCACATGTACCTTGGTATACCACTTATATACCCCACTTTGGGAAGGAGTTTATTTCTGTTTGCTTCAAGAAGATGAAAACGCAAAAGCTGTATGTAGGGATTTCACTGAAAGCTTAAATGACATTGTCCTGGCTTAATTTCTAACTATGTTTCATTTAAATTATTTCAGAAGCTTCCTTAGGATTCTTTTCCCCTTTTATCCCGTAAAGAACAAAAGAAAGGATAGTGCAGTGTTGTATTTGCTGACTTGGAAATGCCTGGGAGCATCTGGATCTTGAGAAGTTGTTACTGGGAGAACAGATTTGGGAGTTGTCAGCAATTAAAGCTAAGGAAATGGATGGAGTGACTCAGAGTGCAGAGGGAAAGGAGGCTGAAGTCAGACATTAGAGAACAGACAGGATACAGAACTTAAGAAGGAGACTGAAAAATTGCCTTTAGGAGAGAAAACCTGCAGAATTCATCAGAGTACTTACCGTGGTTTCTTGTACACAGGAAACACTAAAAAAAAAAAAAAAATTATCAAACACATTTACTAGGTTTATTCCTTCTCCCCTTTAAAGTACTATACAAGTATAGACAATACAAGGATGACCCCCTCAAAGGCCTAAAAGACTAGCTGGAGAAACAAATCATAAACAAGTAAGTACAAAATAGCAAGATAAGTGTTATGAAAGTAGTTGCACATGAAGCATACTAGAATAGCAAGAAAAGAGGTGGTTGATGTGGAACTTCGCAGAAGAAAAATGCTACATACAGCTGATTCTTGAAGAATGAGTGGGAATGCATCAAACTTAAAGGAGATAGGGCAGCTGGGAGGGCATGCCAAGCAGCAAGATCTGCAGGTTTAAATACACTGAATTGTGAAACAGTATGGAGTGATGAGAAATTTCAAGTAAGTAATTTGGTACAGCTGGGATTTAGTATTCGAGAGAAAAGTGGAGAAAATGAAGCAGGAAAGCCAGGCAAGATCAAATTACAAAGAGCCCCCTAAGACATGATAAAGTGTTTGGATTTTATCCTGGATCCTAAGGAAAGCCACTGAAGGATTTTTAAATGGAGAGAAAAGGGATCAGATTTACTTTTCAGAAAGACTGTTCTTGCATCAAACTGGAAGATAGGTTAAAGGGGCAAAACTAGAAGCAAGCAAACCAAATAGGTTAGTTTAGGTATCCAAGCAGAGTTACTGAAAAATCAGACTGAGCCAGAGGCAGGGGGGATGGAAAGAGGCTGACAAATCAGCTGCCATAGGAAAGGTGGAGTAGACTACATATTGTGTGTCATTATGTGAGGTAGAGGAAAAAGTTAAGAGTCAAGCATGACACCAGGTTCCTGCTTGAATAGTTGGACAGAGAAATAATTCCATGCACAGAGAGTGAGGATGGTAGAGGAGAAGCGAAACTGGGATTGCCATGATGAATCCACACAACCAGCCCACCCTACCAGGCCTCTGGCCCTTTCGAGACCACATTTTCATTCCCCTTCAAATTTTATCCTCCAGTATCTGATCCCATAAACTCAGTTTGTCTCTAGCTCCCTCAGACCTTTAGACTCAGATGTCAAACCTCAACCTCTTGCAATTCTAATCCTTTGGACCCTTCCTTTTTCCCTCTGTGTACAAAGATTTTCCTCCTTTTCAGCCAGTCCTGGATGTCATGATCCGACAATTCAGCATTCTCACGCCAGCCCCTATTCAGTCCCTTGCCTTTTTTCCCACCTATCTTCTAATCACCAGATTTCTGTACTCTTGTGCCCTCATTGTTAAGCACTCCTAGGAATAAAACAAAAATCACACACCATTAGAACTGCTACCAACAGAGTTGGCCCTGAACACAAGCCTGGGTTGCTCACTCCTGCCACATCATTGACTCTTACAAACTTTCAATACTTTTCTTAAATCCTTATATCACCTTCACCTCTTATTATCAGCTCTTAAACTCACTGCCTACTTCTCAGAAGAAAAAATAGTGGAGTTTATATGCATAGTCTCTTCAATTTCTTGTAATCTTAACCCTTATCTATACCCAGGGCCTAAGCAATTATTGAAAAATATATTTACTGAAGACAGTTCATGAAAGGACAAAGCTACCCAAAGGCCAATTCATCAAATTTTCCAAATTTATCCACCTAAAAAATTTTCTTATATATTTCAAAATCCAATTTGGCGAAATTACCAACTTGCCAAACTGTTTCTATTGGTCATTTGTAAAGTTTATAGCAATGTGTTCCAGGGAAGGATTTAACAGCTTTTTGGAGTCTTTGGGTTTTTTTTTTTTTCTTAAGATTTATCTTACTTATTTGAAAGACAGAGTTACAGAGAGAGGTAGAGACAGAGAGAGAGGTCTTCCATCCGCTGGTTCACTCTCCAAATGGTCACAATGGCCGGAGCTGCGCCAACCTGAAGCCAGGAGCCAGGAACTTCTTCCAGGTCTCCCATGTGGGTGCAGAGGCCCAAGGACTTGGGTCATCTTCCACTGCTTTCCCAGGCCATAGCAAAGAGCTGGATCCAAAGAGGAGCAGCTGGGACCAGAACCGGCACCCATATGGAATGCGGCGCTTCATGCCAGGGCTTTAACCTGCTGCACCACAGCGCCGGCCCCAAGTTTCAGTTTTATTTAAATTAGTTTCACCAAAGTCTTTGCATTAGATTAATTATACAGCAGATTTAAGCCCAACTCCATTTAATGTCACTTTTTTATGTGATACGTATTTCCAAACACTTAGGGCTCATAGATAATACTCATTTGATCAAGCTGATAAACAAACATATGAATTTAAAAAATAGTTAAAAATGAGCCTTTCCAAGGCAAACTTTTCTTATTTGAAAGGTGGAGTTACAGAGAGGGAGAGGCAGAGACAGAGACAAAGTCTTCCATCTTCTGGTTCACTCCCCAAATGGCTTATCTCTCTCTCTCTCTCTCTCTCTCTCTCTCTGTAGCTCTGTCTTTCAAATAAATAAATCTTTAAAAAAGTATATATATATATATATGCAAAATTCCTCAACAAAATACTTGCAAACCAGATACAACAAAATAGAAAAAGAATTACACAGTATGCCAAGTAGAGTTTATCCCAAAAATGCAAGATTGGTTTACATCCTAAAATCAATTAATATAAAATATCATTATAACAGAGTAAAAAAAAAAAACACATAATCAACTCAATAAAGAAAATATATTTGACAAAATCTGGTATTTTTTCATTATAAAATACTCAGTAAACCAGCCAAAAAGGTAAATGGCTCAGCCCAATAAAAAGTATATATGAGGGCCAGCACTGTAGTGTAGTGGATAAAGCCACCACCTGCAGTGCATCCTATATGGGTACCCATTCAAGTCTGGCTGCTCCACTTCCAATCCTGCTCTCTGCTATGGGCAGGGAAAGTAGTAGAAGATGGCCCAAGACCTTGGGCTGTTGCACCCACATGGGAGACCCAGAAGAAGCTCCTGGCTCCCGGCTCCCGGCTCCTGGCTCCTGGCTTCGGATTGGCCCAGCTCCGGCCATTGCAGCCATCTGGGGAGTGAACCAATGGATGGAAGACCTCTCTCTCTCTCTCTCTCTCTCTCTCTGCCTCTCCCTCTCTGTAACTCTGACTTTCAAATAAATAAATAAATATTTAAAAAAAGAAAAAAGCATATACAAAAAGGCCACACCTGGGATTAGCATTATTGTGCAGCAGTTAACATGCCAAGTGGAACACCTGCATTCCCTATGAGAGTGCCTGGGTTCAAGTCCCTGCTCCACTTATGATTCAACTTCCTACTAATACATACCCTGAGAGGCAACAGATGATAACTCACTTGCACCTGTCACTCATGTGGGAGTCCCAACAAATGATATAAGAACAATTGGATATCCACAGGCAAATAATAAAATTGGACCTCTACCTCACACCATATACAAAAGTTAAGTGGATAACTAACCTAAGTGCTAGAGTTGAAGCTATTAAAACTCTCAGAAGAAAACATTTCAGTAAATCTTGCCCTTGCTTTAGACAATGATTTAGATATGACACCAAAAGCCCAACCAACAAAAGGTGGATAAATTGAAATTCATAAAAATTAAAAACTTCTGTTTTTCAAAACTTGCCATCGACAAATGAAAGGACATTTCACAGCATGGGAGAAAATAATTACAAATCACCTATCTGATAAGGAACTTGTATCCAGAATATATTAAGAATACTTACAACTCAAAAGGAAAAAGACAATCCAATTTAAAAATAGGAGAAGGATTTGAATAGACATGCAGTCTATTGAATAGATACACAGTCAGTTTCGGGTTGACCAGAATTGGGTGTCATCTGATTCTCACTGTGAAGACCAAAGAAAATTTCCTCATACTTTCAGAAGTAGGACAGGAAAATAGCACATTTGAAATATGCCCAGAACTCTGTTCTTTTTTTTCTGGAGCTATAATACAAATTTTTAGTTATTGATATCATACTGTAAAGTACAATGAAGAAAATCTTATTTAAAAAGAGGGTAACATTTCTTTGGGCGATAAATCCAATAGAATGCTTCCTATTCAAACCTATATCTAATGGTGATAATTTATAAACTAGTTTCTAAACAGATGCACATTTTTAAAGATTTACTTCATTTATTTTGGGGAAAGGGAAAGAAAGAGAAAAAAAATTATTCCATTTCCTGGTTCACTCCCCCAAATGGCCACAGCCACCAGGGCTGAGCCAGGCCAAAGCCTGGAAATACATCTGGGTCTCCCACGTGAGTGGCAGGGGCACAAGTACTTGGGACATCATCTGCTGCCTTCCCTGGCGCATTAGCAGGATGCAACGTGTAGCAGCCAGGACTCTAACCAGCACTCTGAAATGCGATGCTGGAATCACCGTGCCCCAATGCCAGCCCCCAGATACAAATTTTTAATAAATGATAAAAGCTAAGTTTTGCTCAGAAATACTAGTATTCACATACCATGTAGGTTGTTTTATAGCAGATACTGAAGTTTCCCAAGCTTCAGGCAGCAAAACGCTAAGTTGTGAGTTCAGTTTTGGCCAGCTAGCTGTTCCCCCTTATCCTGGAATCTCTGATGTCACGTACTACTGAGAGCATCCTATCACCTCCACTTCTCTTCTCACAATTGAATCCACTATGGTAGATTCTTCATGTTCCTAAGATGCAGGGCCTACCAAAAAGCTTCCTACAAATCCACTGGATATCACAATGTTCTCTCTGAAACATTTTATTGCTTCTTCAATTATACTGTTTCTTTCAGGTGCTGCTTTATTTGCTTGTTTCTTACTCTGTGTTTTTGTTTTGTTCACATCTTTAACTTTATTAGTAAAAGTACTTTATTTCCAGCCGGCGCTGTGGCTCAATAGGCTAATCCTCCACCTTGTGGTGCCAGCACCCCGGGTTCTAGTCCCGGTCAGGGCACCGGACTCTGTCCCGGTTGCCCCTTTTCCAGGCCAGCTCTCTGCTATGGCCCGGGAGTGCAGGGGAGGATGGCCCAAGTGCTTGGGCCCTGCACCCCATGGGAGACCAGGATAAGCACCTGGCTCCCGCCTTCGGATCAGTGCGGTGCGCCGGCCACGGTGGCCCTTGGAGGGTGAACCAACGGCAAAGGAAGACCTTTCTCTCTGTCTCTCTCTCTCACTGTCCACTCTGCCTGTCAAAAAAAAAAAAAAAAAGTACTTATTTCCCTCTTGTATGTGCTTTATATATTGTTTTACAAAGTCATGAAGTTCACAGCTTTATATCAAAATATAAGAAGGCTAGGCTATTTGCTTATAAACATTTTTAAAGTCAAGTCATCTTAGTTATTCTCAACCATATTCGATAGAAAAAAATCAGAAACCAAGGGTGCTAGAGCAGCTCTAGGTTATAAGAAAGATCTCCAACAACCTTGTCTTCTTGTCCTTCTCCTTCCCCTATTCATATGGGCTGTGACCTTGAATTCAGAGAAAATCTTTAGTCACCATGTGACCCAGCAGTGCCACATACTGCAGTTTGGAGGTGAGAGACTGTAGTAGGAACTCAGTGTAGTCCAAATCAGCTCCAACATAGCTTCTCTACTTACCTCTTAAAATAGTTCTCTTAAATCCTGAGGATGCTATTAATTTGGGGGCAGGAATTATACTCCTATTTTATTAATGTGGCAGACAGGAACAAAACTTGTAAGTAAGCATATAGAAGTAGCAGTTATTTAAGCAAACCAGATACATGCTGTTCAAATCACAGTGTTCACATCTTCTTCAACTCTCTTCTAGTCACTCTGCACATAGCCACTATGACTGGCAATCAGAAGGAGAAGAAACCCACCACCCACTGCGGTTGCTGTGAGTTTTCCAACTTTCTGGAACAAAATTCCTGCATACCAGTCAGTCATACCACCCATTACAATCTGGGTAACTACTGAGTATGTTTCTACCAGAGGTCCCAAACTGTGGCCAAATGCTCAATTCCACCCCTGGCATCTTGTTGCATACTCAGTTAACTCCAACACTTTGTAAGAGTTGTCATCACTTTCATATTCTTGGGGAGAGGGTATCCAAGTCGGCAGGATACCACTGCCCCACAGTGCTTTGTTCTTAACAAGACCTGCCTCACAGGAAACTATTTTACCAGAGCCTAAACAACTTGAATTTTACTGAATCATAACCAATGTGGAGGAAGGGAATTACTCAACTTCAACCCCCTCCAGCCCTGGTCTCTTTAATATGCTGTGTGTTTGGGAGAGAGGGGTGGTGGGGGAGATGAATGGCTGAGAAGCACTGGTGAAGATCACAGCCCAGGGACACAGGCTCACTAAGACGGAGACTTAATCATAAACTACAGAACTCTTCCATTTCTCCTCATAACTTTTCACCACATTAATAGGACTCCTGTTTAACAACAGAGTTAGAGCTTAAACAAATGCAATCCTCAAACCCTAGTTAAGAAGGAAACTAGGAAAAGCCAAAGACACAGGAAAGACAAAAACAAGAACAACAGAAGAAAATTTAACCTCTGACACCACAGCTACAGCAAACAGTAAACACAGACTAGCTTCTAGCCAAATGAACATAAAACGACATGCTAAAGGCCTTTGTACCTCAATTCCTTTTCCTTGATAGGTCATGCCCACGTTCAGCAAAAAATTATAAGGCTAAAAGTAAAAACCACAATCTCGAAAACAAAGCAAGCATCAGAATCAGACTCAGGCATGCAAAGGATTTAGAATTGTCACACGGAAAATTTGAAATAATAATGATTATGTACTTATTACATCATTATTGATAATTAATATTATTATATGATTACGCTTACTACATCATTATTATATGATTAAGAATACTAATGGAAAAAGTGGATAACATGAGAGAACAAATGGATAACATAAGCAGAGAAAAAGAAACTCTAAAAAACAATATAAAGGAAACATTAGAAATTAAAAACATTTATAATGGAAATAAAGAATGCCTTTGATAGATTTATCAATATATGGGACATGACCAAGAGCAGACTTAGTAAACATGAAGACATATCAGGGGGCCAGCGCTATGATGTAGCGGGTAAAGCTACCACCTACAGTGCTGGCATCCCATATGGGCACCAGTTCGAGCCCCAGCTGCTCCACTTCTGATCCAGCTCTCTGCCATGGGCTGGGAAAGCAGCAGAAGATGCCCCAGGTCCTTGGGCCCCTGCACCCACGTGGGAGACCCAGAAGAAGCTTTTGGCTCCTGACTTCAGACTGGCACAACTCTGGCTGTTGCGGCCATCTGGGGAGTGAACCAACAGAAGGAAGACCTCTCTGTCTCTCTCTCTGCCTCTGCCTCTGCCTGTGCCTCTCTGTAACTCTGCCTTTCAAATAAATTAAATAAATATTTTTTAAAAAGATATATCAATAAAAATTTATTAAACTGAAAAGGCACAGAGGGCCTGATATTGTGGCACAGCAGGTAAAGCTGCTGCTTGCGAAGCCCACATCCCAAATCAGAGTCCTGGCTGCTTCCAGTCCAGCTTCCTGCCAAGGCAAATGGGAAGGCAGCAGAAAATCATGCAAGTACTTGGACTCCTGCCACCCATGGGAGAGGAGGATGGAATTCCTGGCTCCTGGCTTCAGCCTGGCCCAAACCTGGCTGTTCTAGCCATTTGAGGAATGATTCAGCAGTTGGAAAATTGTGTGTGTGCGTGTGTATGTGTGTCTCCCTCCCACCATCCCTCTCTCTTTGTCACTGCGCTTTTTATTTTTTTTAAGATTTATTTATTTATTTATTTGAAAGAGTTATATAGAGAGAGGAGAGGCAGAGAGAGTGGAGTCTTCCATGCACTGATTCTCTCCCTAATTGCCAGCAACAGGCAGAGCTGCGCTGAAGCCAGGAGCAGGAGCTTCTTCTGGGTCTCCCCTGCAAGTGCAGGGGCCCAAGGACTTGGACTACCTTCTACTGCTTTCCCAGGCCATAGCAGAGAGCTGGATTGGAAGTGGGGCAGCTGGGACTTGAACCGGCGCCCATATGGGATGCTGGCACTTCAGGCAGCAGCTTTACCCGCTAAGCCACAGCGCCAGCCTCTATTTACTTTTTTTTTTTTAAAGATTTATTTTATTTACTTGAAAGGTAGAGTCACAGAGAGGGAGAGGAGACAGAGAAAGAGGTCATCATCTGCTGGTTCACTCCCCAAATGACCACAACAATCAGGGCTGGGCCAGGCCATAGCCAGGAGCCTGGAGATTCCTACAGGTCTCCCATATGGGTGCAGGGGCCCAAGTACTCGAGCTATCTTTCCCAGGCACATTAGCAGGGAGCTGGATCAGAAGTGGAGCTGGGACATGAACCAGTGCCATATGGGATGTTGGTGCTGTAGGCGTCAGCTTAACCGGCTGCGCCATAATGTCAGCCCCAAGTCACTGTGCTTTTTAAATAAATAAATACATCTTAAAAAGAAAAGCAAAGAGAAAAAAAGGATGTTAAAAATAATATTTGCAATAATTTCAGGAAAACAACAAAAGATGAAACATACATCCAATGAGAAGAAGAGAGAAAGAAAGGAAAATAAAACAATACCTGAAATAATAAAGGATGAGAATTTTCTGAAATCAATGACAGACACCAAGCTATGAATCCAGGAAGCTCAGAAAACACCAAGTATAATAAATACTGAAAGACACCTATACTTAGGCATATCAAACAAGAGAAAAATCAAAGATGACAAGAAAATCTTGAAAAAAGCCAAAGAATAAATTCATCAATTTTCAATTCACATATGAAAAAAATATTCACATTAGGAAAATGTGAATCAAAACCACAAGATACCATTTCACACTCACTGGGATGCATAAAATTAAAAACAAGGAATGAAGGTTGGCAAGGATATGGAGAAATTATAACTTTTATACAGTGCTGTTGAAATGTTAAATGGCACAATGGCTTTAGAAACATTTTGACAAATTTTCGCAAATATTTCCTTAAAACATTAAGCATAGGGCCTAGGGTTGTGGCACAGTGAGATAAAGCTGCCTCTTAATATGCCAGCATCCCATATCAGAGTGCCAGTTAGAGTCTTGGCTGCTCCGCTTCTGATCCAGCATTCCTGCTAATGTTGCTGGGAATAGAGCAGAAAATGGTTCAAATACCTAGGACCCTGCCACTAATGTGGGAGACTAAAATGGAGTTCCTGGCTCCTGGCTTCAGCCTGGCCCAGCCCTGACTATTAAAGACAATGGGGTATAAACCAGCTAATTGAAGGTATCTCTTTCCTCTTCCTCTCCCCCATCACTCCAACTTTTAAACAAATAAATAGGGCCGGTGTTCTAGTCCCAGTTCTAGTCCCGGTTGAACAGCAGACAATGCCCTCTTTCTCTGTCTCCTCTCCAGATTTTGTCCCAGTTGCTCCTCTTCCAGTCCAGCTCTCTGCTGTGGCCTGGGAAGGCAGTGGAGGATGGCCAAAAGTCCTCCTGCACCCCATGGGAGATCAGGAGGAAGCACCTGGCTCCCGGCCATTTGGGGGGTGAACCAACGGAAGGAAGACCTTTCTCTCTGTCTCTCTCTCTCTCTCACTGTCTAACTCTGCCTGTCAAATAAATAAATAAATAAATAATTTTTTAATGTTAAGCATAGAGCTATAGGTATAAAATACCATACCAGCAGTTACAATCTTAGGTATATACCTAGGGGGACTGAAAAGATATGTGTATACAAATGTTCATAGCAAGACTATTTGTAATAGCCCAAAGCTAGAAACAACCCAAATGTCCATCAACTGATGAATGGATGAACAAAATATGGTATAGCCCTACAATGGACTATAATCCAACCAAATGAAATGTAAGTCTGATACATGCTACAATGTAGATGAATATTAGACATACTGGAAACAATACACTGAGTGAAAGAGCCAGATACAAAAGGCTACATATTCTATGAATCAATTTATATGAAATATACAGAGTAGATAAATCTCTACACAGAAAGTAGATTATTGGTTGCCCAAGAGTTGGGAAGAGGAGAGAACGGAGTTACTGCTAATGAGAGCAACGTCTGGGGTGTGAGTTTGAGTGCATGAAATTTCCTTTTGGATGATGAAAATATCCTGAATTTGATTGTGGTGATATATGCATAACTCTCTATACTAAAATACAATGTGAATTGTACACTTTAAAAGAATGAACTTTGGGGCTAATGTTGTGGTACAATGGGCTAAGCTGCCACCTGCAACACCAGCACCCCATATCAGAGTGTAAATTCAAGTCCTGGCTGCCCCACTTCCCATCCAGCTCCCTGCTAATGGGCTTGGCAGAGCAGAGGATGATGGCTGTAGTACCTGGAGCCCTACCACCCATTTGGGAATCCCAGATGAAGTTCCTGGCCTCCTCACTTTGGCCTTCTGTCCAGGCCATTGTGGGCATTTGGGGAGTAAACAAATGGATGGAAGCTGTCTTTCTCTCTGTGACTCTCACTCTCTCCTTATCACTCTACATTTTAAATATAATAAAATAAATCTTAAAAAAAAGAATGAACTTCATGATATCTCAGTAAAATAAAAGAAAACCAAGTAAAAAGCTAACAATTTAGAAGTAGTAACAACTACTTAATCAATAATAAAGATAAGCAGGGACCTTTCTACAATGCAGTCTTCCTATTGTGATATTAATGGAACTAGAAGCAATCTCTACTATATTGTTTACCAACCAGCATGAAAATCCAGTATGGTCATATTGTAGCTCACATCTGAACATCTGCTAAAATTACAAATGCACAAAAAATTTTAAAGAAAAAGGCAAATTATTGGATTTAAAAATATTTGGAAGAGAGAACCTACACTCCCTCCAGATTGTTTATAAAATTTTTGACATTTGAATCATTGCACAACACTTGTAGAGTAAAATGTACAAGAAAACCCTATTCCCAAAAGTCTTAGAACTGAAGCAAGGAAAAACTTAGAATACACTGAACTTTGTCCAGCCATGGCAGAATGACTTCAGTGAAACAGCTGCAAATAAATTAAAACTAAAACTGGGCTAAGCTAAACTTAAACTGTCAGCTGATACTTTGTAGAAATCTTCAAAAGTAGTAAAAGTCAGCCCAACCATGCATACTATTGTAACTTTACACATAATTAAAAGAAACAAAATCCAAAAATTAACACAATTGATTAATTCCAGCAAACTCATCACTCTGTGAATTAGATTCAGAGAACTGGCTTTCTTGACTTCCCATCCCAGAGGATAGAAGCCCTTCCTCTCCTAATATAATCGCTACACCTGTGTTCGAGATGCACCCCCCCCCCCCCCGCCCCGCTTTCTCCGGCTCTTGCTCTATGGCCGAGAATAGTTTCCTTTCTCAAAGTCTCTAGGGGGAGTTGAAGTCCTTCAGAGCCTGGAAAACATACTTACTCTTGAAAGATCCTAACTCAGTGCTCCACTCTGGCCATTTTTTAACACTCCTGCTCACTTCCTCTCGGGCTGGGCTCTCTGGAGTTCTAATGGCTTGTGACTTCTCATGAGTGTTTTGAATAAGGAGCTTGGACTTGGAGCTGTCTGGAACCAAGCATTGATATTACTCAGTGCTGTCTCTTCACTGAGGAACAAATGAATAACAGCTAGTGAAAACTGTCTGCCTCCTATCATGTCATTCAAGATCATGGTTCACAAGGCAGGTCTTTTGGGTCATTTTCCCTTTCCCATCTGGTCATCCCCACACAGATCTGCCCCTCCTTGCCCCTGGTTAATTCACCCTCCTACTGCTATTCTGCCTTTTAGCCAGCCCTTCCCATCATGGGCCCACCCTTTAATCTTTCCTTTCTTTGAAACCTTCATTTCATGGTGGAAAAACCCTAAATTCTGTCCCTTTAACCACCTCTAAGCCTCCACTTCTGGTGCAAGGGATCTGGCTTTTCCTAAGAACTCCACATCTACACTTTCTTTCAAGTCCTTGGAGAGGAAAGAAGATTTTTCACTTTCCAGGCTGCCCAAGGTCCAAATAGCACCAACTCCTTCTCCATCTTCTCCCTTGAGGCATTGACCATCATGTAGTACTCGTCGTCCTTCTTCTTCTTCCTCCTCTTCCTCCTCCTCCTCCTCCTCTTCTTCTTCTTCTTTTAAGATTTATTTATTTATTTGAAAGGCAGAGTTACAGAGGGGCAGAGAGAAAGAGAGAGGTCTTCCATCCACTGTTTCACTCCCCAGATGGCCAGAACTGGGCTGAAGCCAGGAGCTTCTTCCAGGTCTCCCACATGGGTGCAGGGACCCAAGCACCTGGGCCATCTTCCACTGCTCTCCCAAGCCACAGCAGAGAGCCAGATTGAAGTACAGCAGCCGAGATCTGAACCGGTGCCCACATGGGATGCTGGCACTGCAGGCGGCGGCCTCACCCACTATGCCACAGCACCAGCCCCCTGAGAATCATGTCTTCTTATACAAGCCTCTAACCTCCTTAGTGTTGTAAAATTACTTTCCTCTTTGACATCAGGGACTTCAGTGTAGATGTGTTTATATTCTCTGTTCTCTTACTAGCATCCTCAGCTCGCTGTATGTCCTTTAGGCCTGTAAGGCCACCAACCATCATTCCCCTTCATAATGTCTCAATCCTCTAAAGCTTCCCTTAAAATTTCTAACATATTGCCTTCTTCAAGCCCATTTTTCATAAAATTCAAATTCTTCTCCAGGAAGAACAGGATAATCAGGGAATGATGGCCTCGATTATCTCCCCTATCTTCTCCCACTGTCACATATCATCACTCATGCACTTATCTGCATTTTCATCCGTCTAAAGGAGGAGGTACTTCTCTTCCTGTTAACTACCAATGCCTCCTATTGTCTTGGCTAATTCTTCAGTCCCTCTTCTCTCCTTCTAGGACCTTGCTCCATTAGCCACTCCCTCTCCATTAGCTCCTCACCTGCAGTGTTAAACTTATTCCTGTTGCTTATTCCAAACCAGCCCTCCCTTATCACCCCCCATTTTGCCTCCAAATCCCCTGTTCTCTCTCCCTCTCTCTACCTCTTCCCTCCTCTCGTTCTCTGTCTTTCTCCCCCTCTTCATTCTCCATCTTTCCTTCTCCCTTCCCCAGGCACTCACTGAATTGCAGTCCTTGATTCTGATGTCCCACTAACATCCTTTATTCTTGAACAACAACCTCCTTCATGATAGTCATTCAGTTAACAGATATTGACTGAACATCACCTATATGTAGGTATAGCATATATATGCTACAATGTAAATAAACCAAGTATACTGTTGAGTGGAGTATATAGACATTTAATCAAATATTCACATTCCTAAAAGAATGTAAATTTGCAATGGTGGTAATCACCACCCAGAAGAAGTACCAAGCACTATGAGAACTCATCATATGACCTTGCACATAGCTCAGGGGAAAATGTCTGTGTTGCTGTGATGCTTCAGCTGATAAATGAAGGCTAAATGAGGGCTGATATAACAGAGGAAGGGACAAAAATATTCCCAGGGAAAAGGACAAGTATGTGCCAAAGCATTTTTAATAATCAGTCTGAATGGAAGCTACCATCTTTCAAGTGATCTTGGCCTCTGCTCCCAGTTTCATCTGGATGAATTCAAGAGTCAACCCAGGCCTTCCAGCATCTTTCTCCAGGATTCATGAGTTTGTTGTTGATACAAGGTATATTTTTAAACTAAGTACACCTATAATATGAATCTGAAAATTTATTTAAAACTCAGTAGGCAGGGCCGGCGCCGTGGCTCAACAGGCTAATCCTCCGCCTTGCGGCGCCGGCACACCGGGTTCTAGTCCCGGTCGGGGCACCGGATTCTGTCCCGGTTGCCCCTCTTCCAGGCCAGCTCTCTGCTGTGGCCCAGGAGTGCAGTGGAGGATGGCCCAAGTGCTTGGGCCCTGCACCCCATGGGAAACCAGGAAAAAGCACCTAGCACCTGGCTCCTGCCATCGGATGAGCGCGGTGCGCTGGCCGCAGCGCGCCAACCGCGGCAGCCATTGGAGGGTGAACCAACGGCAAAGGAAGACCTTTCTCTCTGTCTCTCTCTCTCCCTGTCCACTCTGCCTGTCAAAAAAAAAAAAAAAAAAAAAAAAACTCAGTAGGCAGGAGAAGAATTAAATCTTCCATATGGAAGAATTTCAAATAACATATAATATGATTTTTTGTTTTTTGGGTTTTTTGACAGGCAGAGTTAGACAGTGAAAGAGAGAGACAGAGAGTAAGGTCTTCCTTCCGTTGGTTCACCCCCCAAATGGCTGCTATGGCTGGCGCACTGCGCTGATCCGAAGCCAGGAGCCAAGTGCATGTGAGTGCAGGACCCAAGCACTTGGACCATCCTCCACTGCCTTCCCGGGCCACAGCAGAGAGCTGGACTGGAAGAGGAGCAACCGGGACAGAACCAGCGCCCCAACCGGGACTAGAACCCAGGGTGCTGGTGCCGCAGGTGGAGGATTAGCCTAGTGAGCCACGGCGCCGGCCCATATAATATGTTCTAATATGTATTATGTATACTCTCTTTAGGAGGTGGAGCTTAAGCTGTCTCTTCCTGAGTATAGGACTTAGTAACTCATTTCCAAATAACAAAATATGGAAAGAGAAAAAAAGGTAGCTTTAGAGTAGAAAGATCTGGATGACTCGGCCTTAACCCAGAGATCAAGGTTAACAACATCAGTGAAAATTCATGTTAATATCATAAATCCTAGGGGTCAGCACTGTGGTAATAGCAGGTTAAGCTTCTGCCTACAGTGTCAGCATCCCATATGGACACTGGTTCAAGGCTCAGCTGTTCTACTTCCCATTCAGCTCCCTGCCAATATGCCTGGGAAAGCAGCAGAAGATGGCCAGGTGCTTGGGTCCCTACACCCACATGGGAGACCTGGAAGAAGCTCCTCTCTTCGGCCTGGCCCAGCCCTGGTTGTTGTGACCATTTGGGGAGTCAATCAACAGACAGAAGATTTCTCTCTACATCTCTGCCTTTCAAATAAAATAAATAAATCTTTTTTATTTCCTTTTTTAAAAAAATATTTTTATTTAAAGATTTATTTATTTTATTTGAAAGGTGGAGTTACAGAGAGGCAGAGGCAGAGAGAGAGAGAGAGGTGTTCCATCTGCTGGTTCACTCCCAAATTGGCTGCAATGGCCACAGCTGAGCCCATCCAAAGCCAGGAGTCAAAAGTTTCTTCCAGGTCTCCCACATGGAAGCAGGGGCCCAAGGACTTGAGCCATCTTCCACTGCTTTCCTAGGCCATAGAGGAGAGCTGGATCAGAAGTACAGCAGCCAGAGCTCAAACCAGTTCCCATATGGGATGCTGGCACTGCAGGTAGCAGCTTAACACCCTATGCCACAGCACCAGCCCCCAAATAAATAAATCTTTAATAAATAAATAAATAATTTAACTGGAAGCTTAGTTAGAAAAGAAAAATATCATAATGCAAAAGCAACTAATTTCTTTTAAAAAAAAAATCCTAATATCATGATAAGAAGGACACTTCACCTCGGTGGTATTCTTTCTCAGTCAAATAATAAGGAAAATATCAGACACATCCAAATTGAAGGACATTCTATATAATGCCTGGCCAGTATTCTTCAAAACTGCCAAAATCATAAAAAACAAGGAGGAGAAATTGTCAGAGACTAGAGGAAATTAAATATGATGACCAAATTCAATGTGGTTTCCTGGATTGAATCTGGGATAGAAAAAAGAATATTAGTGGAAAAACTGCTGAAGTCTGGAGTTTAGTTAATAATAAAGCACCAGTGTTAACCAATGTGGGAACTTTCAGTACTATCTTTACAACTTTCCTATTCATCTAAAATTACTCCAAAATAAAAATATCATGTAAAAGACTAGTATTTTATTTTGACAAGCAAAAATAAAATGAAATGAAAAACAGAAGTTAGAGAAAGTCTTAATGATAATTCACACTTCTGGTTCCAGGAGCAGGCACTGTAGTGCAGTAAGTTAAGCCACAGACTGCAACACTAGCATCCCATATCGGTGTGGGTTCAAGTTCCAGCTGCTCCACTTCCAATCCAGCTTTCTGCTAATGCTCCAGGGAAGGCAAGAGAAGTGGCCCATGTGCTTGTGCTCCTGTTACCTAGATGGGAGACCAAGATGGAGTTCTAGGCTCCTGGCTTCATCCTGGCCCAGCTTTGGCCATTGTGGCCATTTGGGAGAGTGAACCAGTGGATGAAAGATCTCTCTCTCTCTCTTTCTCTCTCTCTCTCTCAAACTCTGCATTTCCAGGAAATAAATAAAAGTTTCTGGTCCCACTGATTAGTCATCTCCTAGATTTGCTTACATGAACCAATAAATCTATCATTCTTTCTTAAACTAATTCAAGTTGGGTTTCTTTCAAATGCAATTAATTTCTCAGTCTTATTCACTGTCACTCCTATTTCACTTTCATTCCCTCCTTATTTTCTTGTGGCCCAGTATATTTCCCCTTCTCTCCTGTGATCACTAAGGTTATCAGCTCTATCCTGGTTCCAAAACCTAATGGAGCCCTCTCAGACTCACCTTACAGTTGTACTTTTACTCTGTCTTGACATCTCTCATGCTAGTAGCCTTCTCTTTCCTTGACATATTGAACACTGCTGTTTGATTCCTGCTTGTTGGCTGCTGCTCAATCTCCTTCACGGCTCTTCTTCTTGTTACTTGTCTTTAAAGGCTGCCCAGACACCCTTCTCCTGCCCCATCCATTCTTACAGTTGCTCTTGCCATCTATGTATCGGTGGCTCTGGAACAGCTACCCTTAGCTCAGGTCTGTCTTCTGGGTTCCAAATTTTGTACTCAGCCACCTGTTGGATACCTTCATTTGGATCTCTCAGCACACTTCCTCCTCCCCCTACCCTGCCAGTAATTTTTTATTTAAAGAATACAAACGTCATACATTTCATAATTACATCTTTAGGAACATGGTGATTCTTCCCACTGTACTCGCCCTCCCACCCACTCTCCCATGCCTTTTCCTCCTCCCACCCCTATTCCTATTCTTATTTTTTACTAATATCTATTTTCAATTAACTTTATACAAATATTGTTAACTCTATGTTAAGTAAAGAGTACAACAAATAGTATGGGGGAAAAACTATTCCTCAACAGTCAAGACAAGGGCTATTCAAGTCGTTGCTTCTCAAAGTGTCAATTTCACTTCTATAGATTACCTTTTAGGTGCTCTATCAGTTATCACAGGTCAGAGAGAACATATGGTATTTGTCCCTTTGGGACTGGCTTATTTTACTAAGTATGATGTTTTCCAGTTTGATCTGTTTTATTGCAGGTGACTGGATTTAATTTTTTTAACCTCTGTGTAGTAATGGTATACATATTCCAAAATTTCTTTATCCAGTCTTCAGTTGACAGGCATTTAGGTTGATTCCATATCTATTGTGAATTGAGCTACAATAAACATGGGGTTACAGATAACTCTTTCATATACTGATTTCATTTCCTTTCAGTAAATTCCTAGGAGTGGGATGGTTGGGTCATATGGTAGGTCTCTATCCAAATTTCTGAGGTATCTCCATACTGTCTTCCATAGTGGCTTTACCAGTTTACAATCCTACCAACAGTGCATTAGGGTACCTTTTCCCCACATCCTCTTCAGCATTTGTTGTTTGTTGATTTCTGTATGAAAGCCATTCTAACAGGGATGAGGTAAAACCTCATTCACATACATTTTTTTTAAGATTTATTTTATTCATTTGAAAGGCAGAATTAGGGAGAGAGAGAGAGTTACAGAGAGGTCTTCCATCTGCTGGTTCACTCCCCAAATGGCCTCAATGGCAGGCAATGGGCCAGGCCAAATCCAGGAGCCAGGAACTTCTTCTACGTCTCCCACATGGGTGCAGAAACCCAAGCACTGGGCCATCCTCTGCTGCTTTCCCAGGAGCATCAGCAGGGATCTGGATCAGAAGTGGAGCAGTTGGGACTCGAACTGGCACCTACATGGCATGCCATTGCTGTAGGCATTGCCTTTACCCTCTATGTCACAATGCTGGCCCCTTACATACACTTTTATAAAAAGTAAATTATCTACTATTTATTTGAGAAGCAGGGTACTTAGGAAGAGAGAGAGACAGAGAAATAGAGAAAGAGAGCTTCCTTCCACTGATTCACTCCCCAGTTGACCACGATTGTCAGGGCTGGGTCAGGCCCATGTAAGGAGCCCAGAACTTCATCTGTGTCTCCCACATGGGTGACAAGGGTCCAAGTGCTTGGGCCATCTTCTGATGCCTTCCCAGTCATATTAGCAGGGAACTGGATCAGAAGTGGAGTATGGGTCAGTATGGGATACCAGCATTGCAGGTGGTGGCTTTAACCCCACACCACAATGCAGCTCCTCCCACATACATTTTCAACTTACCACATGCAAAATCAAATTTGTTATCTTACTTCTCTTTCTACAAACCTACTCTTCTTCTGTTTTCCCGACTTGATGAGTAACATCACCAGTGTATAACTAGCAATAGGGAGGCCATCTTAGACTCTCAACATTTTACCTCTGACTTCTAGTCAGTCACCAGTGTTACAGTTTCATCTCCATAGTTTCTCTCATTTCTTACTCTTCTTTTTAAATTCTATTAACACTACCTTAGTTTTGACCCTCATTATAAGCTGGGCAATTGAAACTGATTCCTAGCTTGTTTCTTTTCATTCTCAATATTACAGACCAAATGCTGTTGATGGCATATATACTGGTCATTTTAGTTCCCTTATTAAAGAAACTTTAACGTCCTCAGTTCCTGGGCCTTTTGTATAACATATACTATCCGCCATGATTTGGTCCTGTTTGCCTTTCCTGCGCTATCTGCTCACACTGGTTCATGTGCCCAACATTCACCCAAATCAGTGTACTCAGAACAATCACCATCACCACCCTGACACTACTCTATAGCCACAGGTACTTTTTTCTCATGCCTTTGTGACTTGAACACACTGCTGTTCATTCTGCCTCAAAGTCCTTCCTCCAACTTCATTTCCTCTGCCACACTTTTACTCATCCTTCAAGATTCCATTCTGCTGTCATCTTTGTGACACTATTTGCTGATGTCCAAGCCCTGGGTTAGGAATGCCCTCTATGTCCACAATCCTGTGCCTTCCTCTAATATCATCATTTCTGGTGCTAGTTTGTAGGTCTGTCTTCACAGCTTACAGTGAGCTCCTTAGTCGTATCTTAATTAGCTACGTGTCTTAAGTATAAAGCTGGCGCTGAGCACTTAAGTGTGTCTTCAATAGATGAAAAAAACAAAACAAATAAATTTAAGTTTTTCTATTTGAAAAACTGTCTTATCCTCTAAAGTTCCTGTCCCCTTTCCCTTATAGGTCTCTCTCCTTCCCTGTAGTCAAGCTTTTGGAAGAACAAGCCCTACTCCAAGCCTGCAATGTCTCAACCTCCCTCACCATCCTGTTTTACCAAGCACTGGTTAGCTTCCATCCCTTCCATTTCACCTACCCCACTGTCTGCCAGGTCATCAGGGCCCCCTGATGCCAAATCCAGTGGATATTTTTCAATCCTTACTTTCCTGGCCTCTATGCCATTCAACCCTGATGACCACTCCCTCCTTTGTGGCTTCTTCCTTAGCCTTTCCTTTGGGCTCACTGGCACCACCCACTTTCTTTTCTTTCCCTTCCCTCTCTTCTCAATTCCTGTTTTTTTCAAAAAAATTTTTTTATTTGACAGATAGAGTTAGTGAGAGAGAGAGAGAGAGAGAGAGAGAGAGACTCACTTCCTTTTCAGGCCTGTTCCTCCTATCCTTTAAGTGGTGGAAACTCTCAGGATCTGTCCTAGATATTCTTTCTCTGTTGCATATGCTTTTCCCTGGGTAAAATTATTCATTCCTTTAGGGTTTTTTTTTAATTAATCAATTTATTTATTTGAAAGAGAGAGAAGGAGAAACAACAACAGAGATCATCCATCCACTGGCTCTCACTCCAAATGGCTGCAACACTGGATCCAGGCCAGGCCAAAGCAAGGAGTCTGGAACTCCATCCAGGTCTCCCACATGGATGGCAGGAGCGCAACCACTTCAGCCATCCTTTACCACCATCCTCGATGCATCAGCAGGGAGCTTGACCAGAAGCAGAGCAACCAGGACTTGAGCCAGCACTCCAACATGAGATGCTGGTGATGCAAGCAGTGGCCTGACCAGCTGAGCCATAATACCAGCCCCCGACTCCTTTAATTTTACTTACCATCTGTCAAATTTTTCATATCAGACAACCCAAACCTAAGGTGATTCCTTATTTTCTAAATGAAAAAATGTGAAAAGCTTAAAAAAAAAAACTATTTAGGAAGCAGAGAAATAGAGACAGACAGGTGGACAGACAGCTCCCATCCACTGACGGGTTCATTCCCCAAGTGCCCACAATGACCTGATCTTGGGGCTGCAGCTGAGACCCAGGAATTCAATCCATGTCCTCCATGTGGGTGACAGGAACCCAAGTATTTGATTCATTTCCACTGTTTCCCAAAGTCTACATTGACAGGAAGCTGGGGTCAGGATCCCAAGCCAGGAATGGATCCCAGGCACTCTAATGTAGGTCGGGAGTATTCCAACCAGTGTCTCAACTGATAAGCCAAATGCCTGCCCCCAAAAGGCTTTTTTATTTATAGGTGAATTTTATTTATTTTAAATGCACAGTGACAGAGAGAGATGGAGAGATAGAGAAAGAGATCTTGCAGGTGCAATGGCTGAGGCTTGGCTAGGCTGAAGCTAGGAGTCTGGAGATTCATCTGTGTCTCCCACATGGGTGAAAGTCCAAGCACTTGGGTCATCTGCTGCTTTCCCAGGGGCACCAGCAGGGAGCTGCATCAGAAGTGGAGCAGCTAGGATTTGAACCAGTGCTTGATATGGGATTCTGGCGTCATAAGCAGCAACTTAACGCATTGCACCCCAAACCAGCAGCCGCCTTCTCCCCTCCACCCCAGGAAGGCTTTTGACCACCCTGAAAATGTATGCCTTTAATAATGATCATAAAACAATCAGAAGTCTACTTCTACTAATTATTAAATCTTATTATACATGTTTAAATTCATGTGTCATAACATGATGTATAATTTTTTCTATTTTCACTTTTTTAAAACAATTGCATGCATACTCCTAACATGCATCCTCAAAAGTAGATTCTTTTTCATTATTTCAAGATCACTCTTTCAGCCATCCTATACATGTCCCAGAACAAATGACCTTCTCTTCAGTCTAAGTGAAGGCTTTGGGAGAGGACACAGCACAGTTGGAATCCACAGATGATGCAGTCATTGGAAACTTTATCCCAAGTCACAAGTCCCATTTGCATCACATTAGGGCAGTTGGTTTTTGGCAAGCATCCTGCAAGAGTATGTTCATGACTCTTAAAAAATCACTTGATGTATTTTTAATTAGTGTCTTAAATAGAAGTAGAAAATGTATACAGAAAGGGGTGCAAGCAAGCCATGTCTCCCTGATTCTTGTCAATGTGTTGTCACAAAGTGAAAGTTTAACACCACTCAGGTCAAGAAATAGAACATTTTCAGCATCCCAGAAGCCCCTCCCAAATACTACTGTATTGCTTTTTAAAGCAATCTTTAAAAAGTGTATTTAGAGACTTCCAACACATGCAGTTGTGAGGTCATACTGCCAGGAATAGTTACCAAAGCTGTGTTAAATTTCTTTGACTAGGGATTCTGTGGCAGGTGACCTCTACAAGCATTGAAAATAGCATCGCTGAGGACAGTTCAGGTTAATGGGTCTTGCCCAAACATTAAAAACAGCTGGAATGTATTAGGCATTTACTGTGTGTGCCAAGTGCATAGTGCTTTGCATATATAAAATAATTTAATCCTTAGACCCACTTTATTGATGAGAAAACTGAGGCAGAGACAGACTTTGTAACTTGCCTAAAGCCACACAGCTTGTGTAAATGGCAGAGTCTGGACCCCGAGCCAGGCAGTCTGGCTCCAGAGTCCACAAGCTTAGTCACCATACCATACTGCCCTATCCAGTGGTTTGTTGTTCAAAATAAAGTAAATGAGAGCAAACCCTGTAATATGAGAGACTTTGTAAGGACTCAAATATAAGGTTACTCCCTCTTTCCTGAGGGATGATTTTGGAAAAACAAAAAAGCAAAAACCTCACCCTATATTCAAGCTTATACGGTATTTGCAGATGACTTCCAAATATTTATGTCCATCCCAGACCGCTCCTCTAAGCTGCGGACCTACCTACCCAACAGGCACTTCAAAGTCAGCAGCCCCAAATCACAAGTCATCATCTTTCTAGACCAACCCCCCTGCAACCTACTGCTCCTTTTGTCTAACACAGTGAATGTCACCACTATCCACCCAGCTGCCCAAGCCAGAAACTGGGATGTCATCAAGGACTCCAGCCTCTCCCTCACTCTTGTCTTCCAAAATCACACCCCTTCTACTTGAATTAAACCTTTGTTCTTTCCCCGCCAGCCCCCCCCCCCCCCCAAGTTCCTGATTTCTCAGTGTCTTCCCTACACACCGCAAATCCAGAACACCTTTTCTGCCTGCAGCCGCGTCACAGTCTTAGGGAAAGGACAGAAAGGGAGAAGTCTAATCTCTCCCATCTCCTTCAAGTTTGCTTAGTCTGCACATCTGTCTGATTTCACCCCTCCCCATTTTCAGTATCACACTGGTCTCTCAAGACCCTTCTCACCTCCCTGAGCGATTTCTTTCTCACTTTATTTTTCTGGGATGTATTCTCAGAGTTAGACACCCCCACCCCCATCCAGGAGCTCTTCCTTGCGATACCTCCCAGTCTCAGCCTCAAACTGGGGATAGAGGAGGCAGCGAGGGAGAGAACCCGAGGGATGAAAGAGAGAAAAAGAGTCAAGGCAGGGGATGATGAGAAGGGAACTGGGAGATGGAGACGGGATGCAGGAAAAGGGGCAAGAAGAGGGCAGGGAGTGGGAGATGTGAGAAGGGAGTGGGGAGAAGCAGTGAGGAAGGGGCGACGATGAGGAGCCGGGGAGCCGGAGAAAGTTAGGAAAGTGGACGGGGAGAAATTGATGTGAAGAGGCTGGGGAGACGGGATGGAACGAAAGGAGAGAAGAGAAGAGAAGACAGGGAGAAGGGAGTGGAGATAAAGGGAGAGGGGAATGGAGATGGAGGCTGGGAGAAGAGAAGGGGGATAGGACAGTTGGGGAGAGGAGGGGACATCGGGGAACTAGGGGATGGAAGAGGACGACGACGAGGGGCAGAGGAGGGAGGATGTAGAGAGCGGGATGGGAGGAGAGAACGGGGAGAAGTGACCGGGAGAAGGGAAGCGGACCAGGACGTCGGACGGTGCGGCGCTGGGGCCGGATCCGGCGCCGGGGACTGGGGCCGGGAAGTCGAGGGGCGGAGGGAGGGCGGGCGGCGGGGGCGCCTGGGCGCGCAGCGCAGTGGGGGCGGGGGCGGGGGCTCTGCGGGCGGAGGGGCGGGGGCTCGGGTTACCGCGCGGAGGGCGGGGGAGGGGAGGGGAGGGGGCTCGGGCCGCGGCGGCGAATCTCGCATCCTCCGCGGGGCGGCTGTGGAGGAGGAGGCGGCGCCCCGGCGGCGGCGGACGGACCGATCGACGGCCAAGGGCGCGGGGACCGACGGCAGGCTGTCCGGAGGGCATTGCGGGCCGCAGACCGACGGACTACGATGCGCGGCCGCAGGCCCCGCGCGGGCGGGCGCTGCCCGGGGGGCTGACCGCAGCCGGACGGCGCCCCAGCACCGGGCACGGGAGCCCGCGCCGCGCGGAGGTCAGTGCCACGGCCGCCCGGCCCGTCCGACCGCGCCCGCCCGGCCCGCTGGCCTCCAGGGGCTGCGGCGGCGGCGGTGGAGCCGGGGGCTTTGTTCTGAGCCGGAGACAATGGGGGAGGGGGGGCCTGGGCCTGCGGGACGGGCGAACGTGAACGTGAGCGTGGGGGCAGGGCCGGGGTCTTTGTGTGCGTGTGTCATCGAGTGGGCTGTGTGGCGGCGCGCGTGTGCGGGAAGTAGGGTGCGGACAGGGTTGTGTGTGCCACTCCGAGTGTGCGTGCATCTTCTGAATGTGAGCCAGTGCGGGTCCCCGGGAGGCTCTGTGTGCATGTGCGTGTCACTCCGAGGGGGTGTGGGTCGGGATGAGTGTGTCACGGTGAAGGAGCCCCTGTGAGGATGTGTGTGTGTGTGTGTGTGTTGCCTAGCTCTGTAAGAGCCATGTGTCAGAATGTGGAGGATGGGTGTGTGACAGAGACAAACTGAGACAGAGACAAAGAAACTGAAGGGTGGGGGAGCAAAAAGCAGCAGAGGAGAGAGAGTAAAGTCTCAAGCGGAGGCTGGTGTTTTAAGTGGGAGCCAGTGCCTGAGCAACTCCTAGGAGTTTGTGTCCAGGATGCCTGGATCAGAATCCCGTGCAGGGGACAGAGGGAGGTCACCACAGGCCTGGGTCCCACGCGGAGGGGGTGGGGAGAGGGAGATCTAGAAGCACAATGAATTCTGTGTGGCATGGGCTGGGCCAGCAGCCACAAGGTCATAGGCCAGAAAAATATTGTCACTTATGTCAACTCCTCAAGTACTCACATGGGACATAGTCACAGCCCTACTTAACCCACAGGGGACACTGTCCCAGGCCACATACCTCCTCCAGAGATGCCCTCACAGCCCCATCACACACCTCGAGGAAGCACTGTCAGACCAACACACGCCCATAGTAGACTGTCAAACCTACAGGAGATGCTCTCCTGACAACAGACTCCCATGGCAAAAATATTGCAATCAGCATATCCCCAGGGGATCATTTTTAGGGCCAGCACATACTGTGGGAGACACTGTTACTGCCAACAACCTCTCAGGAGACACTGTCACAGCAACACACATTCATGGGAAATGCTGTCACAGCGAGCACGTCATTTAGGTGTATACACTGGCCAGAGCTGTTAGTACTTAGCAGGTGTTCCTGAGGCCACAGTAGGCTGTGTCGCAGTCACCCTTACCACAAAGCCACTTATATAACCCCTGGGAGACAGTCATAGGTGACACACACACACTACAGGGAGAGCTTCCCAACTGCTAAACTCTTAC
The DNA here is from genome assembly GCA_949820135.1 of Sylvilagus floridanus. Classification (NCBI taxonomy): domain Eukaryota; kingdom Metazoa; phylum Chordata; class Mammalia; order Lagomorpha; family Leporidae; genus Sylvilagus; species Sylvilagus floridanus. The sequence continues at coordinate 68,020,335 of OX463224.1, read as the reverse complement.
AGAGCACACACCCTTACTCCGTGTCTATAGACTTCCCAGACTGAACCTCCAGTTCCTTGAAAGCTGTGAGACCTGAATCAGTCTTCCCCTTGCCTTCAGTTCTGCCATGTCCTAAGTGTTCCTCCATCACCAGCCTCACACTTTGACCTCTGCTCCTGCTCCATTCTTCCCTCTCAAGCACCACTCTGTAGAACTGTTTGATCTCTAAAATTCTAAGCTCCTGAATTCCACTCTGCCTGTAGCTCCCTAGAACCTCCTAGCTTTCAGATGCCCTCATTCCCATTACGCTCTCTCTCTCTCTCTTTTTTTTTTTTTTTTTTTGACAGGCAGAGTGGACAGTGAGAGAGAGAGACAGAGAGAAAGGTCTTCCTTTGCCATTGGTTCACCCTCCAATGGCCGCCGCGGCCGGTGTGCTGCAGCCGGCACACCGTGCTGATCCAATGGCAGGAGCCAGGTGCTTATCCTGGTCTCCCATGGGGTGCAGGGCCCAAGCACTTGGGCCATCCTCCACTGCACTCCCTGGCCACAGCAGAGAGCTGGCCTGGAAGAGGGGCAACCAGGACTAGAACCCGGTGTGCCGGCGCCGCAACGCGGAGGATTAGCCTGTTGAGCCAGGGCGCTGGCCTACGCTCTCTAACCTCATAATGACCTCCTGCCCTGACCTCTTCATTTCCTTCTCATCCACTCTTTCCTTGTTCTTTGCTCTTCTTCCAGCTCATATGCCAAGGACCATCCATTCAGCACTCCCTGGCCACCTCTGTTCCATTGTCCTTGAGCCCTCCTATCCCCTAAGTTCTCAACCCTACTGAGTGATTTCTCAACAACTTGGAGAAGCAATACTTATATAAATTCATGCTTCTATAAATTCTACCACTTGGCCCTTTGTAAATAAATCATTAACTTTAGTTAATTTAAAAGCAAAGAGAGAGAGAGAACACAGACATACAGACAGAGGTCTCCTCTATATACTGATTTTCTCCCCAAATGCCCACAAAGGCCAGGAGGCCAAAGGTGAAGCTTGGAACTCAATCCACGTCTCCCACATGAGTGTCAGGAACCCAAACTACTTGAGCCAACACCTGTTGCCTCCCCTGGTGACCATTAGCAGAACCTGGAGTCAGGAGCAGAACTGGAACTCAAGTCCATGTGCCCCGACATGGGATGTGGGCATCCCAAATGGCATCTTAAATGGATAGACCAAACACCCACCCAAGATGAAAACTCTTCTGTTTTCTTCATACTCCTTATCCCATACCCTTCACTCCGTTGTTTTCAGTAGATTAATCCATCCAATTCATTTATTCAACGAATACTAAATACTCTCCTAGGCAAAAAAAAAATGTGATAAGAGCTGACATTATAAGTTGAACAAAATGGCTGTGGCCCTTGCCCTCAAGGTGCCTGCAAGCCTCAGGATAAGTGTTGTAACCGCTGCACTCAGCAGGGGAACGTAACCAGGGTACGGAGGTTAAGTAAGGCTGTGACTATATCCCATGTCAGTACTTGAGCAGTTGAGGCTCTCTGGAGGAAGTGGCATTCCAGCTTAAACTCGATGGACAAATAGAAGTCAATCAAGAAAATGAGAGGTGATACAGAATGGATGGAGACAGTTCCAAGGGAGCAGGGTGGAACAGCCTAGGTGAAGGTATTGTGTATCTCAGAGATGAAGCATTCAGTGAGTGTGGCATTTATAGGACAAGGGGAGGTAGGTGGAGGCTCAGACCATGTAGGGTCTTGTAGGCCACAAGAAAGGATTCATTTAACCAGTGAAGAATGGGGAGTCACCAAATCAGTTGAAGCTGGGGAGTGATAGGATCAGACTTGTCTTAGCACTCTGATAGTGTAGAAGCTTGGAGGAGGAGCATGGAAGTAGGCGCACAGTAGGCTGCTTGCAGCCTGATCTGGAGTAGTGGCAGGAGAGAGGGAGAAAGTAGAACTCAGGAGGAGCTCTTCTGACAGTGGCATCAGCAGGGCTCAGAGACAAAGGGGCATGCAAGGTGGGGAGAGGAGAGGGAAGAATTAGGAGTGGACAACTTGTCCCCTCCATTTGCACTCCCTCAGCTTTCGGCCTCCTCCCTCAGATTTTTACCTGCATCCTCCTCAACCTTTTTTCTATTCTTCCTGTAATAATAAACAGTGCTCTCCTTTGTATTTAAGGCCAGTCCTCTACCTGCAATATGGCCTCCACTCCTCCACAGGGACTTCACTCTGCTGATTACTCCAGGTCTTTCCTGAGTCTGCAGTTTCTCTCCCTCTCCCATTCCTCCTAGGAGCACATAAAGATCCTCCTGCTCTCCTCTCAGCCCTTACACTGTCTAGCCGTGTACTTCAGGGCCAGGTTTGTGTTCTGCATAGATTAGTAACTGTTTCCACTTCATCACTTCCCTTTACTCCTGCGCTTCCAATTAAGAGCTCTGGCAAAGTGAAAGTGACCTCTCCCCTGCCAAATCTGGGGGATTTTTCAAAGTCCTCCACTGCTTGACCTCTTAGCAGGAGCTGACATTGTTGCCCTTTCTTCCCTCTTTTGTTCTTTTTTTAAAAAAATATTATTTGAAAGGCAGAGTTACAGAGAGGCAGAGGCAGAGGCAGAGAGGAGACTTCCATCCACTGGTTCACTCCTCAAAAGGCCTCACTGGCTGGAGCTGAGTCAATCTGAAGCCAGGAGCCAGGATCCTCTTTTGGGTCTCCCTTGTGGTTGCAGGGGCCCAAGGACTTAGGCCGTATTCTACTGCTTTGCAGGTAAATCTGCAATCTGCAATGCCAACATTTCATATGGGCACCGGTTCGGGTCCTGGCTGCTCCACTTCCAGTCCAACTCTGTGCTAATGGCCTGGGAAAAGCAGTGAAAGATGGCCTGAGTGTTTGGGTCCCTGCCACCCATGCAGGAGACCTGGAAGAAGCTCCTGGCTCTGGCCTGGCCCATAGCTGGCCATTGGTGACCATCTGGGGACTGAACCACTGAAATGAAGATATCTCTTTATCTCTCCCTCTCTGACTTTCTAAAATAAATAAATCTTTTAAAAAGAATATTTTAAAAAAGATTTATTTATTTTATTTGAAAGAGTTACACAGAGAGAGAAGGAGATGCAGAGAGAGAGAGAGGTCTTCCATTTGCTGGTTCACTCCCCAACTGGCCACAAAGGCTGGAGCTATGCCAATCTGAAGCCAGGAGCCAGGAGCCCTTCCAGGTCTCCCACATGGGTGCAGGGGCCCAAGGACTTGGGCCATCCTCCACTGCTCTCCAAGGCCATAGCAGGGAGGCGGATTGAAGTGGAGCAGCCAGGTCCCAAATCAGTGCCCACATGGGATGCCAGCACTGCAGGCAGTGGCTTAACCCACTGTGCCACAGTGCCAGCCCCCAAAATAAATAAATCTTTAAAAAAAAATCCTACACTGTTTATGGGATGAATAAACCCAGCAACTCAAAATGGCCACAATGGCTGGAGCTGAGCCGATCTGAAGCCAGGACCTAGGATCCTCTTTTGGATCTCCCATGTGAGATCAGGGGCCCAAGGACTTGGGCCATCTTCCACTGCTTTCCCAGACCATAGCAGAGAGCTGGATCAGAAGCAGAGCAGCCAGGACTTGAACCAGCACCCATATAGGATGCCAGCACTGCAGGCAGCAGCTTTCCCCCCTAATCCACAGCGCCATCCTCTCTCTTTTGTTCTTGTCTTTTGGTTTCTAAGCCACCATTTTATTCTGTCAACCTTTAGTGAGCAACCATGTACCAGCCACACTGCTGGGTGATGGAAATCACTGTTCCTGCCTTCAGGGAGTTTACACTTTTGGGGGTGGGTCAGAGAAAAGCAAATGAACAGATGACCACAGTATGATAGGATTTTTGCTGCTTCTGTCTGCCAGAGCTGCTCCAGACTCTATCGCAGATCACTTTGAGAGATCCTTATGTGTCTGGGTGAGCCACCTCATTCATTTCCAGGGCTTTAATGATCATCTGCAGGGTCGAGGAGTATTACTTTTCAGCTCCAGACCTGCATACTGGCTCCCTGCTAGATCTTTGCTGTATAGCTCCCAGGCCCCTTGACATCCTCAAAGCTGAACTCATCATTCCTTCCTTCCCTAAATGAGCATTCCCACTCAATTTGCAAGCTAGAAACCCAGAAATTAACTAGGAACTTCTCCCTTCTCCACATGTCCCATCATTCAGACAATCCTTGGAAAACACTGATTTCCACCTCCTCTCCAGGAGTCTAGGATATCCCTTCCCCTTTCTCCCGCCACCTCTGCTGGTGCTTCACCTCACCCTCTCTTCATACAAATGTTTGCATGAGCTTCTTAACTTGTTCCCCTGCACCTCTTGTCTTTTCTCTCCCAATCCTTTCTTCTCATTGCGGCAAGAAAGACCTTCCTAGATATGTCACTCTCTGCTCGGCATTCTTCAGTGTCTTTCCATTTCCCTTGAACAAAATCCCTACTGGCTAAGGAGGCTTGTGACATTGTGTTCTGACTCTCCCCAGCCTCTTCAGTCTTAGGGCTGGTCCCATTTCCTTAGTCCCCTCACAGTTGGAGTTCCAGCCATAGTGAATTCCTTCTAGTTCCCCAAAGACATTGCATTCTTCCATGTTCCTGACCCTTTGCACATACTGCTCTCTATCTGAAAGGCCCTTCACCCCCTTCCTTTCCTGGCTAATCCCTTCTCATCCTCAGATCTGCTCTCAAACTCTGCCTTCCTAACTCCACCAGGGGGGCTTGAGCTCCTCCTGTTTCTCTGTTGCTTGCCTCTTCCTTGTTCAGTCTCCCCAACAATGCTAGCACCTGGCAAAGTTGCGTATTGTTCATCTTTTGACCTGAGGTCCTACACAGGTGCTTGGCAGTGAACAAAGGAATGAATACATGAGGCCCCTCAAGGAGCATCTCTCCCTTGGTCTCAGCTGTCCACATTCTTGAGAAGTTTTTCACAGAATTCATTTACCTCACTGGAGACATCACCACTCCTTTGCCCTATAACTTACTCTTCCTCACCACATGCTCTTCCTCCTCTCCCCCTTTCACCTGGCCTTTTCATTTCCCAGATCTTCTTTCTCAACCCTCTCCTCGGTGTACTAAAGGACCATCCGAAGTTTACAGATGCAAGTCCGTTGGTGTCTGTTGGGGTTCCTGGAAGGAATGGAAGATGCAGAAGCTGCAATCTGCCTTCAGGCCTCCAGACACTACAGTGCCTCGCCATGCCCTCCATTCGTCTAAACTTCTCCCCTGGAGGTGCCCTAAGCTACTCCTTCACCCCATCACTTGGAACCCTGGCATCCCTGTCCCTGCTCCCCCATCTTAGGGTCCCTGATTCTTGCCTCTTCCTTCAGCTCCAGTGTCCATGCTTCCTGGGTAACCCTCTAACAACAAGGCATTTTCAACAACTGCCAGTCAGAGGGCTTCCTGTGTCGGCTGGTGAGGGCATCGTCTCAAGGGGTCTACTGGAGCCCTCAAGCCTCAGCCATGCTGCCCCCCTCTGCTCCTGTAAAGCACAACTGCCCTTGTTTTACTCATTAAGCTGCTTGAAAAAGCTTGTTATCCCTCAGAGCCTAGGACACACCTCCCATATGGTTGATGAGAAAGGAAGACCAGAGGGGAGAGAGAAGAAAGTGGAAAGGGCTAACCACACCTTAAACCTTCTAGCCACACCCTTTATGACTTCAGTGGCTGATCTTCTCTGAGCTCACCAGGTAAAAATGAGGATAACAGTATCTCCTTAAGACAGAAAATCTTATCAATTATCAAGTATTCAGCCATTCACTTAATTTTACTTCTAACCACTCAGTCCTTCAAGCAGCCCTTCAACCTCCCCCTTCCCGGAATGTGTCCCTCTTGACATCTCTGGGTTGTTATACCTGCCAACTTTTCTATCAGTTCCAGCCTCACTGGCCTCCTCTGCATCCAGGACTCCAGGTCAAACTGTGACTGCCCATCCCCATCACATCCAGCTCCTTCGCCTGCCCTGTCTATTCTTGTCCAGGTCTTCCCACTCACGCACTCCATGAAGAGAGGAACTTGATCTGTGTCCGACTGAGCCCTTACTCTGTCTCCAGTGTTTACTATATCATTTGGCACTTGGAAGATCTTCAACAGTTAGTTGTTGAATTAATCTATCAGTGAATCACATACGTGTCTTGCCCTGGACTCTCCCCTTCACACATCTCCTAGAGGCCTCCAAGCATCCCCATCTCTCGCCATCTTGCCCTGTGCTCACTTGACCCTCGACCTAGACTGCAAATTGCCTCAGCCTTGCTCTCCTCCTCCTCTAACCCACTCCGCGACACTGCCAGATTTAGTCTCCTAATGTAGAAAAACTTCAATCATTCTCCTTCCCTATTCTCTGACCATTTAGCTGGGCATTTCAGTGTCATACCAGAGAAGTGGTGTGGTCCAACAGAAAGGATTAGCTTTGCAGTGTGCTTGAACTCCATTCCAGATATCTCTGCTTCCTTCTATAAGCTGCATTCTCCTCATCTGTGAAATGACACTATTCTAGGCTCTGTGTGTGTGTGTGAGTGTGTGTGTGTGTGTGTGTGTGAGAGAGAGAGAGAGAAAGAGAGAGAGAGAGAGAGAGAGAGAGAGAGAGAGAATAACATTTATTGCACCAAGAGAGAGAGAGAGAGAGAGAGAGAGAGAGAATAACATTTATTGCACCATCTCTGTGGGCCAGACACTGTGGTAAGTTTTTTGTGAGCGCTATTTCATTTAACTCCGGTGCCAACCACTTAAGGTATCCACTTTTTTTTTTTCCACATTACTGCAGAAGAAACCAAACTAAGGCTTAGAAACATTAGATAACTTTGCCCAGAGTTATGCTGTCAATGGTAGGGTCGGGATTTGAACTGCTGTCTGACTCCAGAGCCCATCATCTTAACCACTAGGATAATAACCCATGCTTGCATGCTTATAAAAACTTACTGTGTGCCAGATACTGTTCCAGCTACTGAATACACTGTAGTGAGTATTATTGTTGTCCCTATTTTGTAAAGGAGGAAATGGAAGCACTGAAAAATTAAGTGGCTTGCCTAAAGTCACACAGCTAGTACGTGTGAAGCTGTAAATACAGCCCAGGGTTCAGCCCCGGATCCCTGTCTTAACCACTCTCTGGTCCCACCTCAATACAATATGTGAGGGTCTTCAAAAGGTTCTTGGAAAATGTGTATTATGAAAAAACTATGCACAAATATCATTTTTGCACCAAAATAAAATGTATATTTAGTTCAATTTTTCCCACAAATTTTATGAAGTACCCTTGTTGTGTCCCTGTTCTTGTGGGTGTGTAACCATGTATTGAATGAATCTAGGCTGATGGCTGGTCTATGGCTGTCTATTTGTAGATGCCTTCTTTCTCACTTCCCTGCAGGGGGCTTGCACCCTTATCATGATTCTTTCCAAGGTCACGAGTGACCTCCTTACTGCTAAGTTTAATGGCCTGTTCCTAACTCACTTAAACTCTCCAGCAGCACTGGACACTACCCACCCCTCCCTGCTTTCTGAAACACTCCAGCCCTTCACTTCTGTGACACTGACTCCAGGGAGAACAAAGGTCTTCTCAGCTGCCCTTATCTGTGGTCTCCCCAGGGTTCTGTCTGAGACTTTCCACTCTTCACATCCCATCTGATGGGAGTCTCCACATTTATGGCTTTCAGTTACCCCAAAATATGTCTGATCCCACATCTCCAATCCAGGCATCTCTCCTAAGCACCAGACCTGCAAGTCCAAGTATGCCCAGGACATGTCCACATGGGGATCCCAACAGGCACCCAGAAAGAATTTTCTCCTCTGCAGTATCCTGATGGCAGCACTTCAGTGGTTAGGTCAGAACCCTGGGAGACCAGAGTCTAGAGCCCTTCCCCTCCCTCGCTCTTGCTGTGCAGTCTGTGGCCAAGTCCTGTCAACTTTACCTCCTCACCTCCTTCTTACTGATGTCTGCTCAGCCCCACTGCTCCTAACCTGGAATATTACAGAGGCCTCACACCTGGTCCCTCCTCCCACAGGTTCTATTCCTACTTCAAGCTTCCACTGTGCTGGTAGGACTCTCTCCTGTTCATCTATTTCCCTGATTCTGTCAACATGGAGTGCGTAGACCTGGAATCAAATTAAGACTATGTTAGTTCAGGAAAATGTTTCACTCTGAGCCTCAATTTCCTCATTGGAAAATGGAAGCTGGGATTCTTTCCTCACAGGATGATTAAATGAGATACTGTCTGAATTGCCTGGCATGGGGCCCAGCATACTGTAAAAGCTCAGAAAATGTGCTTTCTCTCTGCCTCTTCTGCTCAGCCTCTCCCCAGAGAGTCCTCCTTGGGAGGGACAGAGCCAGGCCAGGAGCACAACCTCTGACTTGTCTCCGGGACACCCAGGGCAGCTAATTTGTCAGCTTTCTCCTCCTGCTGCCCTCACCCTCTCCCCTTCCTCCAGCCTGGCCCCTGCCTCTCCTGTCTCCCTACCCTCATCTCTCCAGGCCTGGCTGTGCTGTTTGCACTCACCTCCAGCCACTTCCCTACTTCCTCCTGGAGCACGCCCTGCCCTGTGATCCCCCCAGTCCTCCCTCCAGCCCACCCCTCTGTCGGCTCCCACATTGCTCCTTGGCTCTCAGGTACTGCAGACACACAGCTCTGCCACACAGTTTCATTTGCCTTCAGTCTTGCTCTGGGTCATCCCCCAGCTCCCCCCGCCCCACACCCACCACCAGGCCAGAATTCAAGGCTCTCTTCCTCTTTCCCTTAAGCCTGGTTCTGTTTCCCCACCTCGCTTTGCTCACAGAGCCTCCTTTTCTTCCTCCACTTCTAGCCAGTCTGCCTTTCGTAGCCCCCCTCCTCACCCCGTTGTCTTTCTGGTCCCTGCCCCTCGCTGGCCCTGGGACAGGAAGTGGAGGGAGGAGGCCGAGGCGGTGCCAGCTCCCCCAGTCTGCTTCCCCTTCTGTACCTCGGGCCACTCCTCTACTTCCTCCTGAAGCGCCCCCTCCCCTGTGGTCCCCCATCCTCCCCACAACCCACCTCTCTTTCCTTTCCCATGTTCCCCCTTGCTCCCAGGCCCTGTAGACAAACGGGCTGGGGGTGTGAGGGGGGCTCTGTTAGGGAGGGGGAACTGACATCACGTTTCAGGCCCCAATGAACAGGCTTGCCCCTCCCCCTCTTAATGAGAACCAGCTGTGGTTCCAGAGGCCCAGATGTGGGGAGAGCCGGATAGAGTCAGAGGACCAAGTAACAGGACGGCAGGGGGTGGGGGGCTGGGGGCTGGGGGCTGGACAGAGTGAGGGCATGTAGCAAGGCAGAACTGGGTGGCAGAAGGGATGTGGCAGCTCTGGGTAGGAGGCAGCATAGATCGGGGAAAGAGACAAGATGGATGGGGCAGGCAAGGTCTGGGGGAAGTAATGGAACAGACCTGGAGAGGGAAGAGACAAGAACGGGGAGGAGGAGCAGGTCTTAAGGAAGAGACAGTGAGAAACACTGGACAGATGGGAGGAGATGGTGCTGAGAAGAGAGCTGGAGAGAGGATGAGACAGTCTCGGGAGAGAGTCTGGAGTTCGGGTTTGGAACTGGAAGCCTTGGAGCAGGAAGTGATGAGGCATAGTCCAGACAGAGGCTCCAGGGACCTGGAGGTCACAGCTGCAGCCGCAGAGCTGACCACGAGTGCCCCGGCAGCATGTGTGAGAGCGTGCCTGCGCGTGGGTGGGTCTGCAAGTGTGTGCGCGCGTGCCTGCCTTGTTGGTCTCTGCATATGTGACAGGGGGCCTGTCTGACGGCATGGAAGGGTGTGTGTGTGTGTGTGTTTGTGGGGGGGGAGGAATAACAGAGACTGTGAATGTGCCTGTCTGTGTAAAGTCCATGGGAAAGAGTTTCAGTGTGGGTGTTGTTTCTGAGTGTGCATGCCTGCATATATGTGAGGGGTAGGTTCTATGTGAGTGAGTATGTGCTGTGTGTGTTAGAAAACCGCTTCCATATGCGAGAAGGGGTGTCCCTGTAATGTGCAGTGGCTATCTATATGTTACAGCAAGTTTCTGTGCATGTGTATACAGATGTGTGTTGTGTTCCTGTCTGTGTGAGAATTCACCTGTGTGGATCGCTCATCCATGTGTCTAGCAGTGTGAGAGAATGTGCCAGCCTGTATTTGGATCTATGACTTTGTGAGTGTGCACTTTTGTGTGTCCACTGTGTAAGTGTGCTGTGTAAGTCTGTAGTGGACAGAGACCCAAGCTGGATAATGAGGGGTCTACACAGGTTGAGGGAAGGGGCTTTTACACAGAACATTTGCCTGCACCTGAATCCCTGGTCTTCAAGGCGGATCATTCACCTGGGTTTTATCTCATAGCATTCATATATCTTTTCATTCAGAAAAGTTATTGATCATGTACTATTTACCCTGCTCCTTACTACACATAAAGAATACAATACAATAGCCAGTTGTCTTGGTGGGGAGACAATTTTAGCACAGAGTGTGATAAACGCATTCACCTCATCTGGCAAACCATTGCTGCTTTCTCTCCACTGACTGCTTAAAGGAATACGACCAGCCTCAACCCTTGATCAGTCGCTGATCTGGGCCCCAGAATCATCCCTATACACTCATGCTCTCTTCTCTTTGCGTCGTCCTGACCTCCCTGTTCTGACTTCCTCACCCTCTTATTCCATGTGGAACCTCCACAAGCTCCTCAGACTGGGCCCGTGGGGTTGGGCTGCTTAGAGCCCAGAACTCTGAAGTCAAGTTGAAGGCACAGAAGGAGTCCCACAGGGGATGGAGTTGGGGAATTAAGGAAAGAGTCTTCCAGATACTCAGCTCTGTGCTCCTTGCTTACAGTCTCCCAATTCTCACAAAATTCCACAGGGTAGATGTCACCATGGCCACTTTACAGATTCGGAAAATAACACTCAGACTGGACTTAAAAACAGACCCAACTCAAAGCACCTGGTCTTTTTATTGCCTTACACAGATGGGAGAGATAGGGGTTGGAAGTGTAAGTAAGGGGTGAGGTCAGAAGCCCATCTGCTTTAGGAGGACAAGAAGTCCGAGAGCAGAGCAAGTCAGTGAAGATCAAAGACACAGGTCCACAGCCACAAGACTGACCACAGTGGCTTCAGACCACTATGAGTGTGCTGATGTGGAAGCATCAGCCCTGTCCATTTGTTCGGCATTGATTACTTGCTATTATGATGCCTCTACTAAATGCAGGAGAATCAGAGTAAGACGTGTCCCTGTCCCCCAGGAGCCTCCAATCCAGTTCACAGGTAGACACACGAACAAATCAGGGCTTCTCTGCAACTTATTATCAGCCCTTAGTATCAGTGTGTGCCAAACACAGCAGGAACCCAGGGGAGAATACAGTAGACCCTGCACAGGGCAAGGGATGATGATATAAGAGCGGAATCCATGGAAGACAGGAAATTTGAACTGGATCTTGAAGTCTGAGTGGAAGATGGTCATGAGAAGAGAATTTTTAGAAGATATCTCAGGACATGAGAATGTCAGAAGGCAAGTAGTTGGGAGGGGGCGAGGCAATAGTTTTACTGTTGGACTATAAGGTGTGGTGGGAGAAGGTAGTCATGGAGGACACTGGAGAGGTTTGGCAAAGCTCAGACTGCAAACACACATAAAGGAGGTTGGACTTGATCTTTTTAATTTTTTTACATTTTAAAGATTTATCTTATTTTACCTTTTTAAAAAAGATTATTTTTTATTTAATTGAAAGGCAGAGTTACAGAGACAGGAGGAGAGAAAGAGAGAGAAAGATCTCCCATCCGCTGGTTCAGTTCCCAAATCATCACAACAGCCAGGGCTGGGCCAGGCCAAAGCCAGGAGCCAGGAGCTTCTTCTGGATCTCCCACGTGGATGCAGGAGCCCAAGCACCTGGGCCACACTCCGCTGCCTTTCCAGGCACATTAGCAAGGAGCTGGATGGGAAGTGAAGCAGCCAGTTCTCGAGCCAGCACCCATAAGGGATGTTGCTGTCACAGGCAGAGGCCTAACCTACACTGCCACAAGTCAGGCCCTGTTGGACTTTAATCTTAAGTCAGAAGTTCTGTAGCTAATCTCCATGAAATCCTTGGGGCTGCAGGCATAAGTCTGCACATATGTATTACCTGTATTTGTGTGTGTGTGTGCGTGCACAGAAGGGTACCAGCTTTCTGCTGTCAGTACTAGGGAAACAGTACGAGCCTTTTACCAGGAGTAGTTTGGTTAGAGTTGTGTGGCCCTCTCCAGTCAAGTTAGAAAGATTAGAGTACCCAAGCTCAGAGGCAGAGACCATAAGGAGCTACTGCAAGAAGAGGAAGGAGAGATGACGGTGCTTAGACTGGGAAAGCAGTAATGCGGAAGGCAAGGAAAGAACAACCTGGAACTATATCTAGTTGAAGCAGTCATGTTTTAATGACTGGAAATCAGGACATAAGAAAAGCAAGAAAGCAAAGAGAACTTCTGGATTTCTGGCTTGGACACTGGGATGGATGGTGGCACTATTCACACAGGAAAGGGAATGGCGAGGAAAATCAGTTTGACGTGATGCTTGGGGGAGTCTAGCAGATGGCTGGACATACATCCAGAGCTCTCTAGAGCTGAATATGAGGGTTGGAAGGTCAGCGGCAAACAGATGATACGTTTTAAAAAAAAAAAAAAAACTCATTTGCTACACTTGAGTCAAAGGCATGGGAGTGGAAAAGAGCACCTAAGCACACAAAAGATGCAACCCAAGACTGAGCTCTGGAGAACACCAATTGTGAAGAATGGGCAGAAGAACTTGCAAAGGAATTGAGGAATGGATGACAGGGAAGCTTGATAGGCACAGGAGAAAGGGTGAGGGGGACGTGTGGGTGGGGCAGTCATAGCACAAAGCCAAGAGGAATTGGCTTCGAGGAGCCAGTATAAGTGGTTCAGTGGTCCAGAATGCGCCAGTAAGATGAAGGTTTAAAAGTGTAGCTGGATGTGTAGTGTGTAGTGTAACATGGAGATGATGGGAAGCTTAGAGGGAGCGATGTAAGAGAGGAAGCCTCACAGCCTAGAGGGAGAAGGGTATGAGAAATGTGAACTGGAGATGAAACAGCTCAGGGACTGGTAGCTTCTGAATGTTCCTCTTCCCTCCTGCAACAGCTAATGAAATGTCATTTCAATGTAGAGATGTCGTGCTGTATTGTTTAGAGAATAATGACAAGAAAAAGAAGTTGGTGCATGTTCAGTACAAATGCAAATTCCTTTTACCAATATTTTCGATATAGAATTGGTTGAATTGATCGAGGCAGAACCCGGGGGAGGGGGCTGGTTGTACAAATATGACTCCAGGCAAGATTATCTGGTTATTGATGCTGGAAAGTGGGCATGATTACATGATTGTTGAGGCTGGATGAGAAGAAAATGAGAAAGGACTGGCCATATTTTTTAAGTCCAGAGATAGAAGGAAGGGAATATATCAACATTCAAGCCTGAATAATAGGAAGCAGAAAACTCTGCAGAGAGAGAGTGCTCAGGGTGGGATGGGAGCCTGCTAGGGGAAAGACAAGAGGGAGCCTTGAAGAGCCCTGAAGCAGAGATCCCTGGGGCTGAGACAGGTGTGTGAGGCAGCACGAGGGCTGGGCCAGGGTTGGAGGACTGAGCATTTCTGAGTTTCGATGTGGCCTCCATCCTTGTGTGGGCTGTTGATCGCTTCCCTGGCATGATCATTTTCCATCTCCTTTTCTCGCAGGTCAGGGAACCTGAGTTGGAATCAAGGCCCAGTTTGAACGTGATCAAAAACCGGACACCAAGTTGGACCCAGAGCCTGATCTGGAGCTGGAGCCCCAGCCACAGCTGGGCAGTTCATACCATGCAGAAGGAGCCAGGCATTGCGCCTTCCTGGCCTGGCATGAAGAGCCCCAACCTCTTGCTCCTGCTACCACTGCTGCTGCTGCTCCTGGGGGCCTGGGTGCCAGGTGCCCAGGGTCAGGCAGGAAGCCTAGACCTGCAGATTGATGAGGAACAGCCAGCTGGCACACTGATTGGGGACATTAGTGCAGGACTTCCGGCAGGCACAGCAGCACCTCCCATGTACTTCATCTCTGCCCAGGAGGGCAGTGGCGTGGGCACAGACCTAGCCATTGATGAACACAGTGGGGTCGTCCGTACAGCCCGTGTCTTGGACCGTGAGCGGCGGGACCGTTACCGCTTCACTGCAGTCACTCCTGACGGTGCCACCGTGGAAGTTACAGTGCGCGTGGCTGACATCAATGACCATGCTCCAGCCTTCCCACAGGCTCGGGCTACCCTGCAGATACCTGAACATACAGCTTTTGGCACCCGCTATCCATTGGAGCCTGCTCGTGATGCAGATGCTGGCCACCTTGGAACCCAGGGCTATGCACTATCCGGGGATGGAGCTGGAGAGACCTTCCGGCTGGAGACACGCCCTGGTCCAGATGGGGCTCCAGTGCCTGAGCTGGTAATTACTGGGGAGCTGGACCGGGAGAACCATTCACACTACATGCTGCAGCTGGAGGCCTACGATGGTGGTTCACCCCCCCGGAGAGCCCAAGCCCTGCTGGACGTGACACTGCTAGACATCAATGACCATGCCCCAGCTTTCAATCAGAGCCGCTACCATGCTGTGGTGTCTGAGAGCCTGGCCCCCGGGAGTCCTGTCTTACAGGTGTTTGCCTCTGATGCTGATGCCGGCGCCAACGGGGCTGTCACTTACGAAATCAACCGGAGACAGAGTGAGGGTGATGGGCCCTTCTCCATTGACGCACACACAGGGCTGTTGCGGTTGGAGCGGCCACTGGACTTTGAGCAACGGCGGGTCCATGAACTGGTGGTACAGGCACGCGATGGTGGGGCTCACCCTGAGCTGGGCTCAGCCTTTGTGACTGTGCACGTGCGAGATGCCAATGACAATCAGCCCTCCATGACTGTCATCTTCCTAAGTGCAGATGGCTCCCCCCGAGTGTCTGAGGCTGCCCCGCCTGGGCAGCTGGTGGCTCGAATATCTGTGTCCGACCCAGATGATGGTGACTTTGCCCACGTCAATGTGTCCCTGGAAGGTGGAGAGGGCCACTTTGCCCTAAGCACCCAAGACAGCGTCATCTACCTTGTGTGTGTAGCTCGACGGCTGGACCGGGAGGAAAGGGATGCCTACAACCTGCGGGTTACAGCCACAGATTCAGGCTCACCCCCACTGCGGGCAGAGGCTGCCTTTGTGCTGCATGTCACTGATGTCAATGACAATGCCCCTGTCTTTGACCACCAGCTCTACCGGCCTGAGCCCCTGCCTGAGGTTGCACTGCCTGGCAGCTTCGTGGTACGGGTGACAGCACATGATCCTGACCAAGGCACCAATGGTCAGGTCACATATAGCCTGGCCCCTGGTGCTCATACCCGTTGGTTCTCCATCGACCCCACCTCAGGCATCATCACCACGGCTGCCTCGCTGGACTATGAGTTGGAACCTCAGCCACAGCTGATTGTGGTGGCCACGGATGGGGGCCTGCCCCCTTTAGCCTCCTCTGCCACAGTTAGCGTGGCCCTGCAAGATGTGAATGATAATGAGCCCCAGTTCCAGAAGACTTTCTACAATGCCTCACTGCCTGAGGGTACCCAGCCTGGAACCTGCTTCCTGCAGGTAGGTAGCCCTCCACACACACACACACACACACACACACACACACAGCAGGTAGTGTGGAGGGCAGGGTTGGGACAGGACCGAAGGAGAACTCAGAACAGGTGCCAGGCCTGTGGGTACATCTGCTCATGTGGCTGTGCCATAGAGTTTGAGCTCCAGAGTCTGTGTGGAGGATGAGGGTTAAGGAGAAGATGAGAAAGCAGGGTGAAAGGGCGGAGGCAGGTAATCGTAGAAGTCAGGGGAACTAAGAATAGATGTAGAGGAGAAGTGTCTAGCAGTGTTAGGAAGTAAAGGAGACTCTCTCTACAGTCTCAAAGCTGTTCCATGAGACTGGTATGTGGACTTTTCAGACCCACTCAGCTCATATTCCCCGAGAGAAATCCCTGCATTTAGGGAGTCCTCCATGCCTAGTCCAGTGCAGGCTGTGCTGGAAGGAATCCCTGTGTCTGCCCCTGCGGCAGAGCCTTGGTGGGACGCCTAGTCTCAGGCATGAGGACGGGAGATAACGAGAGCTATCCAATGAGATCCTGGTGTGCACAGCAGGAAGACCTCTCAAGGGAGGAGGCAGGAGCTGAAGGGAACACAGACTGGCCACAAATCACACTCGGAAGAGGTGAAAGCGGAGAGGCAGTCTGAGGACAGATTGCAGAAGTCCCTGGGCACCACACTGTGAGGGCTTAAGGCTTTCCTTGGAAAGCAAAGGAGGTCACTGAACTTGTTTGAGCTGTGAAAGGATTGATCAGATTTTTTAATCAGCTAACTAGGCTTTAAGGGTAAAGGATGGATTGGATCAGTAGGTGAGTGATAGATCATTCCTTCATTCATAGGTTCAAGGATTTACTTATCCACTGTAAGCCTGGAGCTATGCTTGGCCCAGAGAACAAAGAAAGGAGACAGTCCTGTTCCCAGGCAGCTCCTAGATCAGGAGATGGGCCATTAACTAGTGCTGCACAGGAGGCATGCAAAGTGTTGGGGAAGCTCAGAGGACAGACCTTGAAGACCTAGCAAGACTTTGCCAAATGGTGAATACAGGGTGTGTGGATGAAGACTCCAGGCCTATAAAGAAGCTGCTAAATATATACCAGGATGACCTGATGTGTTCAAGAGCAGCATTGTTCAGGTTGGCCTCAGCTGTACCGATGAGAAGGAGCCAGGGGGAGACAAGGTAGTAGACACGGAGCAGGTCACATGTTTTGACTTTATCTTAAAAATTATAGGGAGCCAATGCCAATGAGGGGCTCTAAAAAATCTGTTTTGTCTTTTGTCTGCACTATAGAGTATGGCTGCAAGAGAGACACTGCAGGCAGGGAGGCCTCTTAAGAGACTGGTGATTCCAGTCCTTATGTCTCCAAAGTCTACCAGATCCCTCAGTCTCTCCTCAGCTGCCTCTTGACCTGGACTTCCAGACCAGTGTTTGGGCCTGGCTGACCCCTTGTCTTCCGGCCAGTCTCTGGATGTTGCCTGTCTGGTGCTATCCAGCCCCCAGCACCCACTCTCCCATGTGTTCATGCTTCCTCTTGGCCAGGGCTAGTTGATTACTGCTGCCAAATTTCTTCCCTCCTCAGTTGATCCTGAAGTAAGAGAGCAAGTTTCCAGGTGGTGTCCTGGTGTTTTTATTATTAGCAACCATGGAGAAGCAGGGGTAAAAAATGACCACTGGGGCTTCAAAACTATCACAAAGTCTTAACATTTGACTTACTTACTGTGTAAATAAATATATTTATTGAATTTACACCATGTGCCAGTCACTATGTTAGATTTTCAGAATACAGAAATGAACGAGTCACCATCCCTTCTCCTATCTCCTGGCGTCCAGAGGGGAGATTTGTGTGCAAAGAAATAGTTTTATTACAATTAGAAAACTCTCATACATACATATGTAAGTATTACATATGTATAAAGTATGTATTTTATATATAGTATGTGTACATATAAACATACATATAAAAATACAGATAGACACACTGTATGTTTTCCTAGAGAACAGGACTCTTGATTTGAGACTTCAGGAATGAGCAGTTTATAACAGAACCGGATGGATGGAGGGTTTCACACAGATGATATGCATAGAGAATTGGGAAAGCCTGACCAGCTCAAGGGCCTACAAGTGGCTCAGTATCTCCGGAGTCTGGAGATGTGTGAGATGGAAGAGTGAGTGACGAGATATACAAGTAGGCCAGATAGTGAGAAGCTGAAACAAGGAGTTCAGGATTTTTAAGACATCAAAATACCTTTGAGTATAGGAGTAATGTGGATAAAAAATTTTTTTCTAAGATTGTAGTCAATACAGAGCAGCAGTTCACAGTTTTGGTCCCCTAGCAGGGACATTTTGATAATGTCTAGAGTCATTTTGATGGTCACAACAAGTGGGATGCTACTGGCATCTAGTGAGTAGAAGCTAGGGATGCTGCTGACCATCCTAAAATGCACAGGAAGCTCCTACAATAAAGAATTTTCTGCTCCAAAATGTTAGTAATACAAGATCAAGAAACTGATGAGAGAATATATTGGAGGGTCATATCCCTTTATAGGGACTTACAGTAATCCAGGGGAGAGACGAGTCGGGACTGTGATAATGGCAATAGAGAGGACAAACAGGGTTTACTTAGTCCTTAGCTGATTGATATACCAGGCAAGAAAAAGGGAAGAATTGATTTCTGGCTTGAGCAGCTGTGTGGATGGAAGAGTCATTAGAGCAGATTTGGAATGCTCACGAGTTTAGTTTGGGACAGGTTGTATTTAAGGTGCCGGCAGGACATCCAAGTGGAGATGTTGAGCAGGCGTTGGATATACAAGTTTGGTGCTCTGAGGAGTGGTCCAGGATGAAAGTACAGACGATGACTAAAGCCATGGAAGTAAAAGAGAAGGCCCTGAGAGAGCATGTAGAAAGAGGAGAGTCAAAGATTGGCTTCAGGAAACAATGGTGAGTAAGAACAGGCAGAGTAAGGGGATGTGGAGGAAGACTGAAAGGTGGAGAGGCAGAGAGAGTGGTGTCAAGTCAAAGCCAGAGGTACCTGGGATGGAGGTTGGGATGGGCCAATGCAGTTAGAGCTCACAGACTTGTTCTTCCTTTGTTCCTTGAAACAGTGCATCTGATGAGAGCAAGGAATAAAGTGGGGGCCAGAGGAGAAGAGTGAAATTTATTGTAGTTTGGGGGTAACATGGGAGATGGAGCTGACCAAAGTTGAACTAAGAAGCTGAGCTGGGAACATGCTGAAAATGGAGACTGTGTATTTGCAGTGAAACCTCTGAGCAGGGGCCATACAGGCCAGGAAATTCACTTCTGCCTTGGTCACTTCCAGTCAATAGCTAGCCCCCATACCTTTTGGGGTCACTTCCTGACAACTTCCCCCACCGCTGTTTATTGCTTTCTTCCTGCCGCGAGTCAGAGGGCAGAGGTCTTTAGCAGCTTCTGGAGATGGTGCTGCAGTGGTGTTGCTGCCCACCGGGATTGATGGAGGGGGGAGTCTGTCTCCTGGGATATCCGGGCTCCCAGCCACCAAAAAGAGTTGGAGCAGGAGCTGTTTCCAGGGTTCAGCTGTGGCAGGGTCTTAGTGTCTCTCAGGAGGGTAAACAATGGCACAGATCACTCCTGTCAAGGGCCTGGGCAACACTCAGAAGTCTTTGGCCAGCTTTCTCTGTGAGCACATTTTCTGGCTGAGAAAGGGCACTGTCTAGCTTCCTCTTGCAGTGTATCATGACCCCAAGGTCTTTCTATCCACAAAGAGCACTTTGTCACAGGCTGTAGCAGTGAGCACCAGCTAACCCACTATTGAGGGTCCAATTTGCACCCTATGTATTAAACTTAGTATGAAAGAAGGTTTTGTTACAAAGCAGGGCAATCAGAATGTCTGTTTACTCAGTGAACAAATATACACTGAGCACCTACTGTGTATCTGGCTCTGTCTTAGGCTGAAGATGCATGAGCCACATCCATACACCCACACAGAAAACCCTATAGCAATCAGACCCTGTTATTAATCAGGTCCAACTCTGCAATGATCAGATTTAATGAAGGCCAGATCTGTAACATTGGTCTCAAGCATTCTGTCGGGCAGGTCTCTGCCTGGGCTGGTTATGGGAATTGGTGAGGGCACCAGATCACTTCTGATACCAGATATGGGTAAAGGCGTTCCCCACTCACCAAGCAAGCAGTCCGTTCTACAGTGGACACAAAGAGTCCTCTAATTTAAGAGAATTCTGACACCGCCTACCCAAGACTGCCCCTCCCCACCCTTTAGATGCAAGTCGCAAGCCCCGCAATGATCTGCCTGTGCTTCTGAACCACTGGCTATCAGGGTTCCCACAACTCCCTCGTTAGGGTCAGTTAATTTCTCTGGGCAGTTCACAGAACTCGGGGAAACACCTGTGCCAGCTTGATCGTGTATGAGATGGCGAGGTACACAGGGCAAGGGAGGGGGAGGGGCGCCGAGCTTCCCTGCCCTCTCCAGAGGGCTACCCTCCAGGAACACTGCGTGTTCACCTGTCCAGAAACTCTCCAACCCTGTCCTGTGGGGGCTTTACAGTGACTTCATTGTGTCGGCATGATAGCTATAGACTGGGTGGGGAAACCCAGCAAGGACTGTCTGCTCAGATTCTTCAGCATTCCTTCCTCATTGGTATGTGGCTGGATCCCTCTGGAATGAAGAGGGTCTTAGGGCATACTGCTGGACAAGGATAGGTCAGAGAATGTCTTTATAGTCAGCCAGAGGCCAGGAAAAATTAAAGTTTCTATGACCCGCCTTAGGGAAGAGAAGTTCTAGTTTACAGTGCCTGCCTTGGGAAGGGAAGTTATTATAAGCCAGGAACTGTAGATGAAAACATATATATATTATATATAATAGCTTATCTCTAAAAGTTATTTAAAGCCCTAAAAATCTGTATTCGTCATTCTTACAGTCATTCATAAAACATGTTCAGAGAAATGAAAAATTTGACTTACCCAATACAGACATTCCCAGCTAAGGTTGAAAAGGTAACCCGCTGCTTTCTTGTTTCAGCTGTCCAGGTGTCCTTTTTGAAGTCTACTTAGTGTCACTTTAAGTAGATATTTTAATGCTTTTTGTTGGTAATTTGCTCTTTGAAGTGGTCCCCAAGTGTAGGGCTCAAGTGCTTATTTAGTGTTCCCAGGCACAAGAAGGGTGTGATGTGCCTTAATGGATAAAGGAGTTCTAGTGCTGTTGACTGAGTTCAGTTTAATGAATCAACAATCTACATTAGATAAGGTATCTTTAAGCAGAAAGACACATCAAACAACATTATGTATTGACCAGTTAACAAAAAACCTGGGCTTAGGTGTTGGTCCATGTCTTACTTGTCCCTTCTTGCCCACAATCCAGAGACTCTGAGTACCAACTGCTCTTTCTCTGGCTTTTCTGGCCAGCAAGAGGGGGCATCACTCACCACAGCCTTTCCCCAGGTGACAGCCACAGATGCGGACAGTGGCCCATTTGGCCGCCTCTCCTATTCCTTGGGTGCTGGACTTGGGGCCTCTGGGTCTCCCCCGTTCCGCATTGATGCCCGCAGTGGTGATGTGTGCACGATCCGGACCCTGGACCGTGACCAGGGACCCTCGACCTTTGACTTCACAGTGACTGCTGTGGATGGGGTGAGTAGGCAGAGCACAGGCAGCTTGGGATGTCAGAGTGGGATCCTTGCCAAACTAGGCCCACCTGACCTATGGCTGCATGTCTTACCAGGGAGGCCTCAAGTCCATGGTGTATGTGAAGGTGTTTGTATCAGACGAGAATGACAATCCACCTCACTTCTATCCACGGGAGTATGCTGTCAGTCTAAGTGCCCAGAGTACACCAGGCACAGCTGTGATGAGGGTCCGTGCTCATGACCCTGACCAGGGCCTCCATGGGCGACTCTCCTACCACATCCTGGCTGGCAATAGTCCCCAACTCTTTGCCTTGGATGAACAAACAGGTGAGATTCTTTCCAATCCCAGGGCCTGCCCCCAAAGCCCCATTCCCCACTGTACTACCTCCATCTCCCATTACCCTTCCATTCCTGTTCAGTTTCCTTATATATCTCTGTTCCTATCCCTCCTCCCAGGGCTGTTGACTGTAGCCTGGCCCTTGACCAGACGGGCTAATTCTGTGGTGCAGCTGGAAGTTGGAGCTCAGGACGGAGGTGGCCTGCAGGCAGAACCCAGTGCCCGAGTCAACATCAGCATTGTGCCTGGAACCCCCACACCACCCATATTTGAACAACTACAGTATGTTTTTTCTGTGCCAGAAGATGTGGCACCTGGCACCAGCGTGGGCATAATCCAGGCACACAACCCACCAGGTATCATTTAGCATCATACTAACTTGGTGCCACACTCAGATATCCCAGTATAACCCTCCAGTACCATCTCAAGTTACCCTAGAGTATCATCGCAGATAGCCCCAATACCAGCTCTGGTACCAACAACCAGTACCTCCTTAGGCATGGTGCAGACACATAAATACCACCCTAATGCCAACCAACATTTCTGCCAACATCTGCTCTTAATACTTTGAAGGGCACAGATGTGGACACTGCTGAGCCCTTTTCGAGATCAGAGTCTGGGCCCTGACTCAACAGTACCCCCCAACACCTCCTTCCTAACCCTTCTCTTCTTCTCTCTAGGTCGCCTGGGGCCTGTGACTCTTGCCCTATCAGGCGGGGATCCCCGGGGGCTCTTCTCCCTAGATGCAACCTCAGGGCTGTTGCAAACATCTCGCCCTCTGGACCGAGAGCTGCTAGGAGCAGTACTGGAGCTGGAGGTGCGAGCCGGCAGTGGAGTGCCCCCAGCTTTTGCTGTAGCTCGGGTGCGTGTGCTGCTGGACGATGTGAATGACAACTCCCCTGCCTTCCCTGCACCTGAAGACACGGTACTGCTGCCACCAAACACTGCTCCTGGGACTCCTATCTATACACTCCGGGCTCTGGACCCTGACTCAGGTGTTAACAGTCGAGTCACCTTTACCCTGCTTGCTGGAGGTGGTGGGGCCTTCACTGTGGACCCCATCACCGGCCATGTTCGGCTCATGGGACCTCTTGGGCCCCCAGGAGGGCCGGCCCATGAATTGGAACTGGAGGCCCGGGATGGGGGCTCCCCACCACGTACCAGCCACTTCCGACTGCGGGTGGTGGTACAGGACCAAGGGACCCGTGGGCTGGCTCCCCGATTTGACAGCCCCACCTATCGTGTCGACCTTCCCTGGGGCACCACACCTGGAACTCAAGTCTTACAAGTGCAGGCCCAGGCACCAGATGGGGGCCCTGTCACCTATCATCTTGCAGGAGATGGGGCAAGTAGCCCCTTCGGTCTAGAGCCACAAAGCGGGTGGCTGTGGGTGCGTGCAGCGCTGGACCGTGAGGCTCAGGAGTTGTACACACTGAAGGTAATAGCAGTGTCTGGGTCCAAAGCTGAATTGGGCCAGCATACAGGCACAGCCACTATAAAGGTCAGCATCCTCAACCAAAATGACCATAGTCCCCGCTTGTCTGAGGAGCCCACCTTCCTGGCTGTGGCTGAGAACCAGCCCCCTGGGACTAGTGTGGGCCGAATCCTTGCCACTGACCGAGACTTGGGACCCAATGGACGTCTGACCTACAGCTTGCGACAGCTGTCAGAAGACAGCAAGGCCTTCCGTATCCAGCCCCAGACAGGTGAGCAGAGGGACCGAAATTCTGAAACTCCACAGCCTCATCCCTAGACTAGTGAACATCTGAACAGGACTCCCATCTCCCAGCCCACATGCCAGCTGTGAAAACCAATACCTGGCGGGGGGTTCAGCTGTGGCATTCACACCCATACTCCCCAAACTCCAGCTTCTTAGCCACAAGCCTTAGGCCATGCATCCCTAAATACCAGATATGTGATCCTCATCTTGCCCTCCCAGGAGAGGTGACCACACTGCAAACCCTGGACCGCGAGCAGCAGAGCAGCTACCAGCTCCTGGTGCAGGTGCAGGATGGAGGGAGCCCACCCCGCAGTACCACAGGCACTGTGCACATTGCAGTGCTCGACCTCAATGACAACAGCCCCACCTTCCTGCAGGCTTCAGGGGCTGCTGGTGGGGGCCTCCCTATACAGGTATGTGAAGTGGCAGGACCCTGCCCTGAGGAAGTATAAGAGAGAGAGTGGGGAATCTCCCCACAGAGTGAAAAAAAAAGTGGGGATCGCTCTATCAGCACACAGGGGAGGGGAACACTGACTTGAGTTATCTCAAGAACAGTAAGGAAAGACAACTTAGGTGAGTTATGTCCCCACAGATACCAGACCGCGTGCCTCCAGGAACACTGGTGACGACTCTGCAAGCCAAAGATCCCGATGAGGGGGAGAATGGGACGATCCTATATACACTCACTGGTATGGGGTGGAGGGCAGGGAGATGGAGATGGGGTACCCTCATGACCTACTCAGCTCTGAATCCCAAACCCTTATGCTTCCGCTACCTGTGTCCAGGTCCTGGCTCGGAGCTCTTCTCTCTACACCCTCATTCCGGGGAACTGCTCACTGCAGCATCCCTGATCCGAGCAGAGCGGCCCCACTATGTGCTCACCCTGAGTGCTCATGACCAAGGCAGCCCCCCTCGAAGTGCCAGCCTCCAGCTGCTGGTGCAGGTATGGCTGCCCTTCCTACCGTCCGCCCACCTCCCCTTGGCTGTTGGCTGCGGAGGGGCCCCCTCCATCAGCTCCTCTCTGTCCACCGAGTCAGCCAAGATCCCCCTTTTGCATGGCTCCTCCTGTTTACCTCCTCCCTCCCTGGTTCACAATAGGTACTTCCCTCTGCCCGCTTGGCCGAGCCGCCTCCGGATCTCGCCGAGCCAGACCCTGGGGCACCAGTGCCTGTCGTGCTAACAGTGACGGCAGCTGAGGGGCTGAAGCCAGGCTCCCTGTTGGGCTCGGTGGCGCCGCCGGAGCCAGCGGGTGTGGGCGCACTCACCTACACGCTGGTGGGCGGTGCCGACCCCGAGGGCACCTTCGCTCTGGACGCGGTCTCTGGGCGCCTCTACCTGGCTCGGCCTCTGGATTTCGAAGCCGGCCCGGCGTGGCGCACGCTCACTGTGCGCGCAGAGGGACCTGGCGGCGCGGGCGCGCGGCTGCTGCGCGTGCAAGTGCGCGTGCAGGACGAGAACGAGCACGCGCCCACCTTCGCGCGCGACCCGCTGGCACTGGCGTTACCGGAGAACCCCGAACCTGGGGCGGCGCTGTATACTTTCCGCGCCTCGGACGCCGACGGCCCGGGCCCCAACAGTGACGTGCGCTACCGCCTGCTGCGCCAGGAGCCAGCTGCGCCCCCGCTCCGCCTGGACGCGCGCACCGGGGCGCTCAGCGCTCCGCGGGGCCTTGACCGGGAAACCACACCCGCGCTGCTGCTCCTGGTAGAAGCCACCGACCGGCCCGCCAACGCCACCCGGCGTCGCGCAGCGCGCGTTTCCGCGCGGGTCTTTGTCACAGATGAAAATGACAACGCTCCGGTTTTCACCTCGCCGTCACGCGTGCGTCTCCCGGAGGATCAGCGACCTGGGCCCGCGGCGCTGCACGTGGTGGCACGGGACCCGGACTTGGGCGAGGCTGCACGGGTATCCTATCGTTTGGCAGCTGGCGGGGACAGCCACTTCCGACTACACCCGAACACTGGTGAGTCGGGCTGGGAAGAGGGCGAGCGGGAGCGTGGATGATGTGGAGGGCGTGTTGAAGCTTCCACCCACCTGCCTTACCGCTGCTCGTTTAGGAGCGCTGTCGGTGGTGCGGCCTCTGGACCGCGAGCAGCGAGCTGAGCACGTCCTGACCGTGGTGGCGTCGGACCACGGCTCCCCACCGCGCTCCGCCACGCAGCTCCTGACCATCAGTGTCGCCGACGTCAACGACGAGGCGCCCGCTTTCCCACAGCAGGAATACACCGTCCTCCTGAGGGAGAACAGCCCCCCTGGCACATCTCTTCTCACTCTGAGGGCCACCGACCCCGACCTAGGTAGGTCCTGGGGTGCGTGCGAATTGTGAAAGGGTAAACCGAGGCAAGAAAGCGTGTGTTTCTGATCGCTCTCTGTGTTGCCCCTTCTCAGGGGCCAATGGGCAAGTCACTTACGGAGGAGTCTCGTGTGAAAGCTTCTCTCTGGACCCAGACACTGGAGTTCTGACGACTCTTCGGGCTTTAGATAGGGAGGAGCAAGAGGAGATCAACCTGACAGGTACGTGATGACAGGATGTGGCAAACATCAGTGTCACATACACAGAATCTTCCTGTCCCCCCAAAGTGTACCTTCTAGAAGCTTCCCCCATTACAGCACAGCGGGGTACTTCTGAGAAGTCTAGAGTTTGGCAGGGTGCAAAGTGAACTGGATTCTGCAATGCAGATTGTCACAGCTATGCCCTTTAGGCCTCTCTGAGATTATACTGCTACCATTTGACAGACGAGCATGTTGATATTGAGTACCAGAGAGATCACGTGGCTTTCTCAAGCTAGCAAAGCTTGGAAGTGGCAGGGCTGGTACTTGAGCCCCAATGTTTTGACACCTCATTTGGTACTTTGCTGTCACATCACCACTATCCCAGGATACATCTTGCATGCACCAAGCATGGGAGGTGGGAAGGAAAAGAGTATCTTCTGACACGATGTTATGACTTGTGTTTGGTTATATGTGCACATACATGGGAGGTATGGAGAGATGTGTGCACTTAGCAAATAGGATTGAATACTATGCAGTGTGGGCTTCTCGATGGGTTTGGAACAGGCCATACCTCCTTGATTTTGCTTCCCCACAGTGTATGCCCGGGACATGGGCTCTCCGCCCCTGTTAACTCACGTCACAGTACGAGTGACTGTGGAGGATGAGAATGACCATGCACCAACCTTTGGGAATTCCCATCTCTCCCTGGAGGTCCCTGAGGGCCAGGACCCCCAGACCCTTACCGTGCTCCGGGCCTCTGACCCAGATGTGGGAACCAACGGACAGCTGCAGTATCGCATCCTGGGTGAGAAGCATCCCCACGCCGACTAACCCAGCATCCACTTGCCTGGTTCTTGGCACCTTGATGGCCACTGTCAGCTCTAATCAGTGTTTCAGGGTGCACTTCCCCTCTTTCTGTATCTTTCATTTTTCCTTTCATGCATATGTTAGAGTATCTGGGTGTCTCTCGAAGCCTATCTAGCTCTCCACTTCTCTCTATGTCTGTTTTTATTTTCCTATCTCTTTTCTTTTTCATTTGTCTCTCCCTGTAAAGCTGTCATTCTCAAACTTTGGCCTCAGAAACCCTTAACACTCTTTAATTTTTGAGAACACTTAAGAATTATTGTGTGATGTATCAATATTTACTGTATTCAATACTAACACTGAGAAAATTTTACAGTATCATTGCAAACGAAGCCAATGAAGTTTACTGCTAGGTGTGCTTCTGCACAGACACAAGGGAAATGTTAGAATTTCTTGGACAATAATGCGGTTACAGAGATTACAACAGGTGTAACTGAAGGTGGCCAACACACACTGAATCTGAAAACACACATATTCATGCTCTGAACTTTTTACCTAGAATATTCCAGCAAACAGTACAAAAACACACATTCCATTAATCAAGTGATAATGACATTGCACACCATGTAACATCTGCGAACTTTACATTTTTGAGTTAATGAGAATGAAAGAGGCATGTAATAGCTTAGTGCTCTGAAGCTCATCTTGATCTCACATGTGTGAAAGAGTCTCAAGGCGGCGGGAGTTTTGCTCAGCAGTGAAGACACCGAGTGAGACACCTACATCCCATATTGGAATGTCTGGGTTCGAGTTCTGCCTCTGCTTCTGATCCAGTCCAGCTTCCTGTGAATGGACAGCCTGGGAGGCAGCGGTGATGACTCAAATTCTTGGGTTGCTGCCACCCATGTGAGAGACTAGATTGGTTTCCTGGCTGCTGACTTTGGCCTTGCCTAGTCCCAGTTGTTGTGGGCATTTGGGAACCAGCAGATAGAAGATCTGTCTGTCTGTCTCTCTGGCTTTCTCTCTTTGTGTCCCCCACCCCCATTCTGCTTTTCAAATAAATGGAAACAAAAATATTTTTTAAAAGAATCTCAGGGAAGTCCTAAGGGTTCCCAGCTATACTCTTGAATATAAACAGTTGCTTTTTCTTGTCCCATCCATGTTTCTCTGTGTTTTTCTTTGTCTACTTCTGTTTCTTGGCTTCTCTCCCAGATTCTCTTCTTTCTTCCCCTTGCCCATCTCTTTCTGCTGTTGCCCATCGGTCACTGCCGGCCTCGTGTGCTGACCCACGTCTGTTTATGTGTGTGTCCTTTTCTGCAGATGGAGACCCTGCGGGAGCCTTTGTCCTAGATCCTGCCTCTGGGGAGTTTGGCACCATGAGGCCACTGGATCGGGAGGTAGAGCCAGCATTCCAGCTGCGGATAGAGGCCCGGGATGGAGGCCAGCCAGCTCTTAGTGCCACTCTACTTGTGACAGTGACAGTGCTGGATGCCAATGATCACGCCCCAGCCTTTCCTGTGCCTGCGTACTCTGTGGAGGTGCCCGAGGATGCACCTGCAGGAACCCTGCTGTTGCAGCTACAGGCTCATGACCCTGATTCTGGGGCCAATGGCCGTGTGACCTACTACCTGGGTGCAGGTACAGCAGGAGTCTTCCTGCTAGAGCCCAGCTCTGGGGAACTGCGCACCGTGACAACCCTGGACAGAGAACAGTGTCCCAGCTATGCCTTTTCTGTGACCGCAGTGGATGGTGCAGCAGCTGGGCCCTTGAGCACCACAGTGCCTGTCACTATCACAGTGCGTGATGTCAATGACCATGCACCCACCTTTCCCACCAGCCCTCTGCGCCTGCGCCTGCCCCGCCCAGGCCCCAGCCTCAGTACACCAACCTTGGCTCTGGCCACACTACGAGCAGAAGATCGTGATGCCGGTGCCAATGCCTCCATTCTATACCGACTGGCAGGCACACCACCTCCTGGCACCACTGTGGACTCATACACTGGTGAAATTCGTGTGGCCCGCTCCCCTGTAGCCCTGGGCCCTCGGGATCGTGTTCTCTTCATTGTGGCCACTGACCTTGGCCGTCCAGCTCGCTCTGCCACTGGTGTGGTCATTGTTGGACTGCAGGGAGAATCTGAGCGTGGGCCCCGCTTCCCCCGGACTAGTAGTGAGGCTACGCTCCGTGAGAATGCACCTCCAGGTGGGTCCCCACCACGTCTCTCGGGTTGTATCCCTGGGTGGCTAGGGTTACTCACTGTGACTGTCCTCCAAACTCCCCCAGCTAATGCTCATTGTCCAACCAATGCCATTCTGTCTTCAGGGACTCCTGTTGCCTCCCCCAAGGCTGTCCATGCAGGGGGCTCAAATGGACCCATCACCTACAGCATTCTCAGTGGGAATGAGAAGGGGACATTCTCTATCCAGCCTAGTACAGGTAAGGGATGGGAGCAAGGACTCTGAGTGGACAGGCTTCTGGGGAAGTAAGGGCTTTGGGTCAGAGGAGGCTTTGGCGGGGAGGGGCTGCCTTTGAGTGAGGGACCTCAGTGAGGGAGGTTCCAGGGTGAGCCGAGGGGCTGTCACTGACGCAGTCTGTTTCCCCTTAGGAGCCATCACAGTTCGCTCAGCAGAGGGACTGGACTTTGAGGCCAGTCCGCGGCTGCGGCTGGTGCTGCAGGCAGAGAGTGGAGGAGCCTTTGCCTTCTCTGTGCTGACCCTCACCCTGCAAGATGCCAATGACAATGCTCCCCGTTTCTTGCGGCCTCACTACGTGGCTTTCTTACCTGAGTCCCGGCCCTTAGAAGGGCCTCTGCTGCAGGTGTGGGGTGTGATGGGAATAGGGGAGGCAGGGGCTGGTCGGACTCATCCGTGGCCAGGCTAGTGTCAGCAGCTTCCTGCATTCACCAGGTGGAGGCAGATGACCTGGACCAAGGCTCTGGAGGACAGATATCCTACAGCCTGGCTGCATCCCAGCCAGCACGAGGATTATTCCAGGTAGACCCAGCCACAGGCACTATCACTACCACAGCCATCCTGGACCGTGAGATCTGGGCTGAAACACGGTGAGGCACAACCCCATCCTAGGTCTTTCCAGTGTCAAGCCTGATCTTGCATCCCCCTCAGTCCCTAGGCCACACCCTGAATTCCCCAACCCCAAGCTCTGTCCAAGGTTTCTCCTTACCTCCAGACCCACCCCCTGATTAACCTCTGTGTCCAGGCTGGTGCTGATGGCCACAGACAGAGGAAGCCCAGCCCTGGTGGGCTCAGCTACCCTGACAGTGATGGTCATCGACACCAATGACAACCGCCCCACCATCCCCCAGCCCTGGGAGCTCCGGGTGTCAGAAGGTGAGGACTGGGTAAATGAGAGGTCTAAAGGGCGGCAGAGGCACTCTTCCTGACCCTGGAGCTCCAAGGGTGCCTGGAACCATGCCAGACAGCCTTGTCCCGTGTATTCCAGATGCACTGTTGGGCTCTGAGATTGCACAAGTAACCGGGAATGATGTGGACTCGGGGCCGGTGCTGTGGTATGTGCTGAGCCCATCTGGGCCCCAGGATCCATTCAGTGTTGGCCGCTATGGAGGCCGCATCTCCCTCATGGGCCCCTTGGACTTTGAGCAGCGTGACCGCTACCACCTGCAGCTGCTGGCACATGATGGCCCTCATGAGGGCCATGCTAACCTCACGGTGCTTGTGGAGGATGTCAATGACAATACCCCTGCCTTCTCACAGAGCCTCTACCAGGTACCAACAGCCCGGGATGTCCCCATTTTTGGGCCCAGGGTTGTTCCTGCTGGAGGGGAGCGACAGACTAGAAGCAGGGTGGGTTGGATGTTGCAGTTCATCCAGGGATGAAAGGGTCCCAACTCAGACCAGCCTTCCACGTCCTGTGAGGTATGTCTGGGTTCTGGATCCAAAATGCCCAGAAAGGGGGAAGGGAATGGTGGGCATTACTCTTTCAAATACTAAGGAGTCTGGGTTTAAAGTGAAATTGGATGCCAAGCAGAGCTCATAGGAGCGGCTCCAGAGCAGAGGCTGAGTGGGCAGCTGGGAAGCCTGGCCATGAACGATTTTCCTTTTACCTCAGGTGACGCTGCTTGAACACACACCCCCAGGCAGTGCCATTCTTTCTGTCTCTGCCACTGACCGGGACTCAGGTGCCAATGGTCTCATCTCCTACCACCTGGCTTCCCCTGCTGAGGGCTTCAGTGTTGACCCCAACAATGGTACGTCTTCCCAGGAACTGACCCCTCATCTTGGACCATGCTGGGCCATATTCTGACCTCATTCCTAAACATTTGAGCCAAAGTCTTGACTCCTAGATCTCTGAGCCAGGGAGGATATCTTCTCTCTTTATTTTAAGCCATTTGCTAACTACACATCTAGAAGCTGAGCTTTAGATCCTTGGGTTATCGCACAGTCGCTCAGCACACAGCCCTCCATTCCCCAGAGTCTGACTTGCAGAGCCATTTCCTAGACCCTAAGGGCCACTCTTGTCTTGACTCACTTTTCAGCCACTGCTGAATGTGTTTCTTTCCCTCCCCATCTCATCTCAGGAACCTTATTCACAACAGTGGGAGCAGTGGCCCTGGGCTATGAGGGGCCAGGAGTGGTGGATGTAGTCCTGGAAGCACGAGATCATGGGGCTCCAGGTCGGGCAGCACGCGCCACGGTGCACGTGCAGCTACAGGACCAGAATGACCACTCCCCAAGCTTCACGTTGCCACATTACCGCGTGGCTGTGACTGAGGATCTGCCTCCTGGTTCCACCCTCCTCACCCTGGAGGCTACAGATGCTGACGGAAGCCGTACCCATGCTACTGTGGACTATAGCATCATCAGTGGCAACCGAGGCCAAGTCTTCCAGCTGGAACCCCGCCTGGCTGAGGCTGGGGAGGGTGTTGGGCCAGGCTCCCGGGTACTGGGCTGCCTGGTGCTGCTTGAGCCTCTAGACTTTGAAAGCCTAACACAGTACAATCTAACTGTGGCTGCAGCTGACCGGGGCCAGCCACCCCGCAGCTCAGCTGTGCCAGTCACTGTCACTATACTAGATGTCAATGACAACCCACCTGTCTTTACCCAAGCATCCTATCGTGTGGCAGTACCTGAGGACACTCCCGTTGGAGCTGAGCTGCTGCATGTGGAGGCCTCCGATGCTGACCCTGGCCCTCATGGCCTCGTGCGGTTCACCCTCAGCTCAGGAGACCCTTCGGGGCTCTTTGAGCTGGATGAGAGCTCGGGCACCTTGCGACTGGCCCACCCGCTGGACTGTGAGACACAGGCTCGACATCAGCTTGTGGTTCAGGCTACTGACCCTGCCGGGGCACACTTTGCTTTGGCACCAGTGACAGTCGAAGTCCAGGATGTGAATGACCACGGACCAGCCTTCCCACTAAATTTGCTGAGCACCAGCCTGGCTGAGAACCAGCCTGCAGGCACTCTTGTGACCACTCTGCATGCAATTGATGGGGATGCTGGGGCATTTGGCAAGCTCCACTACAGCTTGTTGGAGGCTGGGCCAGGGCCTGACGGCCGAGAGGCATTTGCACTAAACAGCTCAACAGGGGAGTTGCGGGCACGAATGCCCTTTGACTACGAGCACACAGGAAGCTTCCGGCTGTTGGTGGGTGCTGCCGATGCTGGGAATCTCTCAGCCTCTGTCACTGTGTCCGTGCTGGTGACTGGGGAGGATGAGTATGACCCCGTATTCCTGGCTCCAGCTTTCCACTTCCAAGTGCCAGAAGGCGCCCGGCGTGGCCACAGCCTGGGTCACGTGCAGGCCACAGATGAGGATGGGGGTGCCGATGGTCTGGTGCTATATTCTCTTGCCACCTCTTCCCCTTATTTTGGTATCAATCAGACTACAGGTGCCCTGTACCTGCGAGTGGACAGCCGGGCACCAGGCAGTGGAACAGCCACCTCTGGGAGTGGAGGCCGGACGCGGCGTGAGGCACCACGGGAGCTGAGACTGGAGGTGGTAGCGCGGGGGCCCCTACCTGGATCCCGGAGCGCCACCGTGCCTGTGACTGTGGATATCACCCATACTGCATTAGGTCTGGCACCTGACCTCAACCTGCTCTTGGTGGGGGCTGTGGCAGCCTCCCTGGGAGTTGTGGTGGTGCTTGCACTGGCCGCTCTGGTCCTAGGGCTTGTTAGGGCCCGCAGCCGCAAGGCTGAGGCTGCCCCTGGCCCCATGTCACAGGCAGCACCCCTAGCCAGTGGCTCCCTTCAGAAGCTGGGCCGGGAGCCACCCAGTCCACCGCCCTCAGAGCATCTGTATCACCAGACTCTCCCCAGCTATGGGGGGCCGGGAGCTGGAGGACCCTATCCCCGAGGGGGCTCCCTGGACCCTTCACACTCAAGTGGCAGAGGCTCAGCAGAGGCTGCAGAGGATGATGAGATCCGCATGATCAATGAGTTCCCCCGTGTGGCCAGTGTGGCCTCCTCCCTGGCTGCCCGTGGCCCTGACTCAGGCATCCAGCAGGATGCAGATGGACTGAGTGACACATCCTGCGAACCACCGGCTCCAGACACCTGGTATAAGGGCCGAAAGGCAGGGCTGCTGCTGCCAGGTGCGGGAGCCACTCTGTACCGCGAGGAGGGCCCCCCAGCCACTGCCACGGCCTTCCTGGGGGGCTGTGGCCTAAGCCCTGCACCCACTGGGGACTATGGCTTTCCAGCAGACGGCAAGCCATGTGTGGCAGGTGCACTGACGGCCATTGTGGCTGGTGAGGAGGAGCTCCGTGGCAGCTATAACTGGGACTACCTGCTGAGCTGGTGCCCTCAGTTCCAGCCACTGGCCAGTGTCTTCACAGAGATTGCTCGACTCAAGGATGAAGCTCGACCATGCCCCCCTGCTCCCCGTATTGACCCACCACCCCTCATCACTGCCGTGGCACACCCTGGAGCCAAGTCTGTGCCCCCCAAGCCAGCAAGCACGACTGCAACCCGGGCCATCTTCCCACCGGCCTCTCACCGTTCCCCCATCAGCCACGAAGGCTCCCTGTCCTCAGCTGCCATGTCCCCCAGCTTCTCACCTTCACTGTCTCCTCTGGCTGCTCGCTCACCTGTCGTCTCACCTTTTGGAGTGGCCCAGGGCCCCTCAGCCTCAGCACTCAGCGCAGAGTCCGGCCTGGAGCCACCCGATGACACAGAGCTGCACATCTAGCTGCGGCCCAGGCTGGGCCCCGACCTGGGATGCACACCGTGTCCCCAACGCAGGCCCCACTCTGAGCCTGCCCTGAGCAGCCTCGAACCATGACTGGCCATGGGGAGGCCACCACCAGGCCCCGGCTCTCCATCCCAAACTCCTCCAGTGGGGGCAGGTCCCACATTTCACCCCAGGCCCCTCAGAGCAATAGGACCAGAGGCCCTGTTAGTCACTGACCTGTGGCCAGGTCCAATGTGGGGAGAAATACAAAGGAGGTAGTAGCCTTGGGTTCTCAGTGAGGGCTTTCTGCCCTATGCCAGCACCCTGAGATGGAGCTGAGACTTTATTTATTGGGGGGTAGGGGGTTGGGGGTGGTCCCTCCAACCTGTTGGGGCCCAGCTCCTTTGGGTTCCTCTGACACCCCTGCCCCTGCCCAGAACAAGTGCCAATTCTCACTCTGGAGCCTTAATAAACTGCAGTTTGTATCCAGCCTCCGGCTCTGTTCTGTGGGGATGACTGAAAGACACCTGGATCCGTGTTGTGGACACCTCAAGGGGCACAGGGGTGGTGCACCTGGGGACATCAGGATTCCTGCCTGAGGCCGACAATCATATCTCTCTGCTGTCTTTTTTTTTTTTTTTTTTTTTTTTTTGGCCTCTTAATTGAGCAAGAAATCATTCTGGGGCTCGGCTGTAGCAGTAACCTGGAAGGGACTGGGTTGGGTGGGGAGGGATCCTAAGAATGACAACCTGAGGATCTTCAAAGAGGTGATGCTGGATACAAGAGTAGTCCAGTGGTTTATTTGTTTTTCTCGGACCACTAAATAGCCACATTGTAATAAGAAATCGCATTTGTGGAGTATTTGCCATGTCAGGCACTTTGCTGGGCAGTTCGCTTGCGTTATCTCAGTGTAAATTTTCTTTGCAAGTCCACTTATATAATCGCCGTTAAATATATGAGGAAACTTGGGCTCTGAGAGTTTTCTTTCCCGATACACAGCTAGGAAGAAGTCAGGTTTGTGGGCCTCCAGAGCTTGTGATTCTCTAGGGGCCAAACTCAGGCAGCCTGTGGGAAGTACTGGGCTTACCAAGTGCTTGACCGGCAGGGGAGGGAGAATCCGAGTGGCAGCCCCGCCCTTTCCAGCAT
Source organism: Sylvilagus floridanus (assembly GCA_949820135.1). NCBI lineage: Eukaryota > Metazoa > Chordata > Mammalia > Lagomorpha > Leporidae > Sylvilagus > Sylvilagus floridanus. The sequence continues at coordinate 67,985,518 of OX463224.1, read as the reverse complement.
TCAGGACAGCCCCTGTGAGGGAGGAGCCAGCACTGTCAGTAGTTACTAGGCAGCCTGGAAGTGCCGGTGGAACAGAGAGCTCATGTGATCCATCACATGACAACAGACCTTCAGAAAGGCGGAATGGGACTCGGAGGCTGGTGAGAAATGACGGGAGGGTTGGGGAAAAGGGAGCATGCTGGAGGGAGTACATGCTGGAAGTGGGAACGCAGTGACGACAGCTCCCGCTGAAACCCACCCGCTCCTCCCTGCAGCCTTCTAGGGCTCCTTGCCCTCTTCGTTGCTGGCAAATGCAGTTACAGCCCAGAACCTGACCAGCGGTGGACGTGAGTTGACTTAGTACCGATCGCCTCCCTCGCAGTGCCCTGTTCTGCACCCACTGTTTTGGTTCTAGCCTCCCTCGTCCCGGTACCGTAGGCTCAGCCCCAGGTTTCCAAGCTCAGTCCCCTGTGGTTGCTCTCCTGTGGTCCATAGCCACTTCTGAGATCCTACCCATGATCTCAACTGCTAATCTGGTACTTTCCATGATCCATATTTTCCATTCCCACCCTAACTAAGTGCATGTCCGTAACTCCTGACCCTGCAGGCTGCCCCCAGGCTGGGTGTCCCTGGGACGTGTGGACCCGGAGGAAGAACTGAGTCTCACCTTTGCCCTGAGACAGCAGAACGTGGAGCGGCTCTCGGAGCTGGTGCAGGCTGTGTCGGATCCTGGCTCTCCTCAATACGGTGCCTGTTGGGACTGGGGGCAGGAAGTGGGATGAACTGGAGGGACACAAGGCTGGATTGGGCATGGGTTGGTGCAGATCATGTCAGGATCATGCTCTCTCAGTACCTGTCATGGGGGAGTATAGGGAAGATGAACAGCAGTGGCTGTTATTGAAGAGTTTCTGAATGAGTACAGTGGAACTTAACTTTCCAAAATTAACTCACATTATTTCCTCAAAACTTTCCACTGTGTTTCTCAGTCTAGAAACCAAAAAGTGGATGTGGTTAAAAGCATAGGCTGTATGACCAGAACTGGATTCACATTCTGACTCTACTGCTACCCAGTTACCAGAAAATGGGGAAATAGCACCCAGTACATGCAGGTTCTCATCCACTCAAGTTCTTCCCCTAACCTCCAATCCCTTCTCATGACCTCCTCTGTTCAGACGATAGGTGCCACATCCACCTCAATCAATTTTGTATTAGTCCACTCTGGCCATCCCTCAGTGCCACCAACTCAGCGTTTTCTCTCTCCCGGACTATTGCCCAGCTCCCTCCCTGGCCTGCATTCTCCTTCCTTCCAGCCCACTTCCCTCTGTACTTCCCACCGAGCTCCACAGCACTCTCTGCAAGGGTCAAACTGGATTGTGCCCTTCCCTTGGTTAAAGTCCTTCATGGCAGGGGCAGCATGTGTGAGGGAGAAGGGTGGAGGCAGGGGAGAGGGGCAGTTTCAGATCACCCAAGAGGCGAAAACTAGTTTGTATGGCTCTATGTAGGAAAAAGTGATTCACCATCACGTTAAGTTAAAATCAACAAATATGAATATTTGAGATAAACAAGATGTTATACTATAATTGACTCCAAAAAATTTGAAAATTTTTACTGGAGGCAAAACTAAAATGGAAGGTTTATGTTTGTTAACCTTTTATTTTCACAACCCCCACCTCCCCTCCTGCTGCACCCCCACCACCACCACCACCGCCCATGATCATGGCAATGCAGGCTGGAGTGCAGCATTTGCAACCTACTGGCCTTAGGATAAATCCATACTCTTGGTCATGGAATTTCAAGTCTCTCCAGCATCTTTTCTCCTGCCCTCCACTTGCAACAGCACCTACAAAGCCTTTCTTTATCCTGCTCTAGGCTCCTTAGGAAGTCCTGATGTCTCCTGGTTGGGGTCCAAAGACAGAAACTTAGAAAAGCAAAGAATAAAGGAAAGATGCTCTTCTGAATCTCTGCAGGAAAATACCTGACCCTAGAGGATGTGGCTGAGCTGGTACGGCCATCAGCACTCACACTCCACACGGTCCACAAGTGGCTATTGGCAGCTGGAGCCCAGAAATGCGATTCAGTAACCACACAGGATTTTCTGACTTGCTGGCTGAGTGTTCGGTGAGAGGAAATGATTGTCTGTACAGAACACCAGTCATCCCGTGAGAGAGACAGAGACTAATTGTCCCAGTGGGAGGGATTTGGGAGCTTGTTGGGAGTTTGTAGGTGGTGCCTAATGCAAGGGACTATGACAACTGACTGCCAGTGATGCTCAGAGAGCCTCCTCTGCTCTATTTTGTGCTTTCTGGCTTCTGTTCTTCGATCTCTGACGTCCAGACAGGCAGAGCTGCTGCTTTCTGGGGCTGAGTTTCATCGCTATGTGGGAGGACCTGCAGAGACTCATATTGTAAGATCCCCACATCCCTACCATCTCCCTCAGGCCTTGGCCCCTCATGTGGACTTTGGTAAGCCCAATAGGGTTGGTGGGGCTTAGGGCTTGGGACTGGAGAAGTTTAGATTCTACTGGGGGCATGGGATGGGGTCAGAGGTAATGTGGGTGTTGAAGCCTGTAAGACCTCCTTTTCAAGTCTGATCCCTCCTCCACAGTGGCGGGACTGCACCGCTTTCCCCCCACATCATCCCTGAGGCAACGCCCTGAGCCACAGGTGGCTGGGACTGTTGGCCTGCACCTGGGAGTGACCCCCTCTGTGATCCGTGAGCGATACAACTTGACTGCACAAGACGTGGGCTCTGGCACCACCAACAACAGTCAGGCCTGTGCCCAGGTGAGCCAAGCAGAAAGCCCCAGGATCCTGACAACTTCCCCAAAGTGCCCACAGTGTCTTCCCACCTGAGTTTACCCTCGTCATCTGTGCTGTGACTCCCTCCATAGTTTCTGGAGCAGTACTTCCATGAGTCAGACCTGGCTGAGTTCATGCGCCTCTTTGGGAGCAACTTTGCACACCAGGCATCCGTAGCCCGAGTGGTTGGAAAACAGGGCCGGGGCCGAGCCGGGATTGAGGCCAGCCTAGATGTGCAGTACCTGATGAGTGCTGGTGCCAACATCTCCACCTGGGTCTACAGCAGCCCTGGTACTGCCACGGGGACCAGCTGGTGGGGAAGTGGGTGGGAGGGTGGCTATTGATCCCTGCTCCATCAAAGAGAATACCATAAGTTGGAGAGAGTGTGACAATCCCTCAATGACTACCCTTGTACCCACCCCTCAAAACAAAACCATCCAGGCCGACATGAGGCACAGGAACCCTTCCTGCAGTGGCTCCTGTTGCTCAGTAATGAGTCAGCCCTGCCACAAGTACATACCGTGAGCTATGGAGATGACGAGGACTCCCTCAGCAGTGCCTACATCCAGCGGGTCAACATTGAGTTCATGAAGGCTGCTGCTCGGGGTCTCACCCTGCTTTTTGCCTCAGGTGACCTTCTACCCTAAGTTCATACTTCCCTCTGCCCCACCTACCCTCACTAAGAGCTTTGACCCCATAGTGATCCATGTTCCTTGTCTCTGACTTTTCATCTAAACTCAGACTCTCAACAGAGACCACTGAACTGACCCCTAGATTCTGACCTCCTGCAATAATAACTGACACTTGAATTTCCCTTCTAACATCTGAACTCACATACCAACCTCTGACCAACTAATATGAGTGCTAAACTTGCTCTCGGTCTCAGGTGACAGTGGGGCCGGATGTTGGTCTGTCTCTGGAAGACACCAGTTCCGTCCTAGCTTCCCTGCTTCCAGGTAAGCAGCCCGACCCACCTATTACCTGTGACCACAGACCTTTCACCAAGGAGTTCATGATCTAGAACCACAGGTTTGACCCCACCAGGTGCTCCTGTATCTTGGCCTTCAGCTTGACTTGTCCTGTTTTCTGAATTCCCCATTCTTCTTCACTAATAATCCAACCTTCCACAGTCAGTCCTTAGATATCATTTCCAGGGCTTTTTTCTATGTTGGTTTGTAAATTGTATTATGAAGTGGAAAACTCTAATACTTACAGAGCTCAGACAGATATGGAAATGAATGAAGTTGGGAAGTGGTAGAGATGGGAATGAATGAAAACAAAGATACTCCCCTGATGATGACCTATTACACACACTTGCTTTTGGGTGCACAAGTGTGTATAACACTTCCCCAGACAATACCCAATCTTCTGATATGTGAAGTATTTCCATTGTTTTGTACCTCCTTCTAAAAGAGCTCCTTATAACCCACTAAGGAATCATTACTCTAGCTCTCAAAATGTGGGGCTAAAGAGGTAGACCTTTCTCAAAGGGACTTGGATCCTAGGCCCCAAGTCTCCTGGGTGGGACACAGCTCCCAGTGTTCTTCTTCCTCAGTCACCATACATTTTGGTAAAAGATTTGGTGAGTATTGTATAGACCAAAGTGTGTATAATCAGCTCAGGCCATGCCTTGAGGACTCAAAACCTCTCATACAACACAATGCATTTGCTTTCCTGAGTGTCTAGTCCCTCCAGGAAGATCCAGGCTGTACTCATCCCTCCTCATACATCTTAGTCCTCCTCTTGGAGGTCCTCTTGGGTCCCCTTCAATACGAATGCTGTCTTCTGCCCTCAGCCCCTATGTCACCACAGTGGGAGGCACATCTTTCCAGAATCCTTTCCGCGTCACAAATGAGATTGTTGACTATATCAGTGGTGGTGGCTTCAGCAATGTGTTTCCACGGCCTTCATACCAGGTACAAGCATGTTTGTGTGGCTGGGTGGGGGAGGGGAGTGCCTCAGTTCAGCAGACTGCTGAGCAAGTCACAGGTCGGTGCTCATTCAGCGATGCCTTTCAGGAAGAAGCTGTCACCCGGTTCCTGAACTCTAGTCCCCACCTGCCACCACAGAGTTACTTCAATTCCAGTGGCCGTGCCTACCCAGATGTAGCTGCACTTTCTGATGGCTACTGGGTGGTCAGCAACAGAGTGCCCATTCCATGGGTGTCTGGAACTTCGGTGAGAATCAGCCTAGCTCCGAACGCTCACTCAGGGACTACCCCCGCGTCCTAAACAAAACTTTGCAGCCAGAACTCCTGACTTCTCAGAGATCTCTGATCCTTTCACATACCACCCCCCAACCTTCAAAGTCCACCCACTCTGAACCCCTGACCTGTACTTGTACCTTCTCCTCTTCAGGCCTCTACTCCAGTGTTCGGGGGACTGCTATCCTTGATAAATGAGCACAGACTCCTCAGCGGTCGTCCTCCTCTTGGCTTTCTCAACCCAAGGCTCTACCAGCAGCATGGAGCAGGACTCTTTGATGTGAGTGTGAAAGAGAGGGTGTGGATGTTTTCATACGAGTATGGGGAGTGCTAAAATGAACTTGGGGGGAATTCTGATAGGGTAAGATAGCCTCTGGGATGTGAACACAGGATAAGATAGAGTCTGTTAGCACTGCTATCAGCAAGCCCAGATCTGATGCTCACCTCTTCCCTAGGTAACCCATGGCTGCCATGAGTCCTGTCTGAATGAAGAGGTGGAGGGTCAGGGTTTCTGCTCTGGCCCTGGCTGGGATCCTGTGACAGGCTGGGGAACACCCAACTTCCCAGCTCTACTGAAGGCATTGCTCAACCCTTGACCCTTTCCTGTCAGGAGAGCTGTCCTCTCTCCTGCCCTATAGCTAGTGGCTCCATCCCTTATTCTGCCCTGTTGGAAGTTCTGTTGAACCCTCAGTTGTTGAGTGCTGCAGCTTATCTCCCTAACCCTGAAATGCTGTGAGCTTGACTTGACTCCCAACCCTACCCTTATCTGTCATACTCAGGTGTCTCTACTCTTGCCTCAAGTTCTCAACAAGATGCTATAACCAGTGTTTTTGTGGCTGCCTCCTCTCTTCCTTTCTTTAACCAGGCCTTTCCAAAGAGTTCTCTACATTGACTGTGTATGTTATTTTACTTCTTCACTTGTCCCAATTCATGGCATGGGACCTCTGCTCTCCCCTTTTACTCTTTCCTCCCCTGATAAGAAACAGTGGCCTCCCTGCTACTTCATCCAGTGCACACTTGCCAATCTTTGCTTTATACCTTTCCATCATAGCTGCCCATTTTCCTTTCTACCCTAGCATCTTGGGCTTAACTTATTGTCTGATTATCCCTCTCTTCCTCCATGGAGTTCTCTTTTTCTGCTTTCTCATAGAATATTAGAGGTCTTCATTGCTCCTTTCTTAATCATTTGCTCTTCTTACTTTACTCATTGTCCCATGGAACAAATCAATGGCATCTACAGCAATCACTATCTCACTAAATCAGACTTTCTATACAGTTGTGATGGATACCTCAGATACAAGATGTGTGATACTCAATTCTTATCTCACTCCATCTCAACCCCAAAATATTCCACCTATTCTTTGTCTTTGGTAAACAACATTGTCTCTTCCAATCAAGCCTGAAATCTGTGCCAACCTTGACTCCTCTATTTCCTTCACCTACCACCATATTCAATCAACAATCCCTACAGATTTTGCCTCTTAAAAAAAGTTTATCAATTTACAACGCATTCCAATTATATTTAAATATATTTAGAACTTACCCATTCTCTCTGTTCCCAGTGCTACCATATTAGCTTTGAACCATATTCTCTCTCTTCTGAATATACAGGAGGCCCTTGCAAAAATAGTGTCCATGCCTCCTACCCAGCCTTAATACATTTTCCAAAGTAAAATGGAAACCTCCTCAGGCCATTTACTTGATTAAAATCCTTCAAAATTACTGGATAAAGTTCAGGCTTGGTTCACAAACCTTTTCTGCTATTTGCTCCTGAGTAACAAAATCATTTTTCCTTCCCTTAAGGAACTCGCCCTAGTTGAAGCCACCCCTGATAAAATTGCCTCGTTAATTTCCAGGATTCTTTACAGACTCAGCTCTAAAGTCATCTCATTGAAGGTTTAGATTCCCAGAAGCTAACTGATTTTTGTGTAGCAGAAAAATCCTAGATTTTTGTAACCAAACCTGAGTGAACCTTGGCTGCAATGCAAATGAGAACCTTGAGCAAAAGAGTTTATCGCCTTGAGCCCATTTCCTCATTACCTGTCTTTCATAATAATCAGGGAATAATTCAGTGGAATAATGCCGACGGAGCGCTTGGGACCTGGAAGTAGGCAGCAACTGTTCCCTTCCTCCATTGCACTGCACGCACTGCCTACCTCTAGCATCGTTAACGCCCATGTGGTATTGAAATTGCCAGTTTACCTCCTTTTCCAAGACCTCCGGTGCCTACAGAACTAGAATTTTGTCCTACTTAACTTTGTATTCCCAAGAGTGGCTCAAGAGTTGGCAAATACAAATTAAATAAATGTTTGCGGAATAGGAAACCTCATGCTTTCGCTTGATGTGATTTTGTTTCCTTAGGCTGAAATACTCTCCTCTCCATCTACAGCATCCCTGAGTGCGGTACTCTCCCCTGCAGGCAGCTGGCTTGGGAGGGGGCTTTCCAACGCCACTATGAACCTTTAAAAGGGTGAATAAGGAAACCAGGAAAGATGCGGACTGGCAGACTAGGGGTGCCGGGCCGATGAGCCCCAAATCAAGGTCTTGGAAAGTCCGATTGAATGAGGAGTCCTCGACCCGTAATTAGAGCCCCGGACCCACAAGTGCGGAGTCGACTGGGAGCACCGCGGGGTGGAGGGTGGAATGGCGACCGCGTTGTTCTCCCGGATTGGTCTCCGCCCCCCAGCCTTCTCGCCTAACCCGCCGGGAGGCAAAAAAAGGAGGCGGGAAGCCGGAGGGACCGAGCAAATATTGACAGGCGGGGCGAGTCGGGGAGCGCGTGACGTCACTCTGGGTGTGCGTAACGTGAGCGGAAGCGGAAGCGGCTCTGTTCGCCGCCTCTCCCACCAGCCCGATGAGCTGCAGCGGCTCCGGCGCGGACCCCGAGGCGGCGCCGGCCTCCGCCGCCTCGGCCCCGGGCCCGGCGCCCCCGGTCTCGGCTCCCGCCGCGCTGCCCACCAGCACCGCCGCGGAGAACAAGGCCAGCCCCGCGGGGACAGCAGGGGGGCCTGGGGCTGGAGCCGCGGCCGGGGGCACGGGACCCGTGGCGGCGCGGGCTGGGGAGCCCACCGAACGGCGCGGGGCGGGTGAGGGCCGGGACGGGTGAGGGTGAGGGAAGAGCCTTGGACGGGGCTTTGCGGCGGGTGAGGGTTGAGGGTACAAGGCGGATCTGCCTGGGACCCTGCGCCTGTCACCTCCGTGTCTCAGTTTGCTGGTTCTCCTCCAGCTCCGGTGTCGGCGGGCGGCGCGGCACCCCCGGAGGGGGCGATGTCTAACGGGGTTTACGTACTACCGAGCGCGGCCAACGGAGACGTGAAGCCCGTGGTGTCTAGCACGCCTCTGGTGGACTTCTTGATGCAGCTGGAGGACTATACGCCTACGGTGGGCTTCCCGCCTGAACAAGGCCATCTGGCCCGCATCCACGCCAACTTACAGCCACACCTCCGTGCTTTCCAGCGTCAGCTTACATTTGCTCCCCTACTAGCTCTTGTGATTTAGTCCCTCCGCCCACCCACACTGTGAGCTTCTTGATAGCCAGGCCTAGCCTCTCTTTCCCTCACCCTCCTCCCACAGCCCAGCAGGGAGCAGGACTAATGCTGACAGTTGTCTCATTGATTTCTCAGATCCCAGACGCAGTGACTGGTTACTACTTGAACCGTGCTGGCTTTGAGGCCTCAGACCCACGCATGTGAGTAAACCCAGGGTAGGCTAGAGCTTTGAGTGCTTCTGCAGGTTGTTGTCCACCTCCTTCTCATACCAGTTTTTTCTCTCTAGAATTCGGCTCATCTCCCTAGCTGCCCAGAAATTCATCTCAGATATTGCCAACGATGCCCTACAGCACTGCAAAATGAAGGGCACAGCCTCTGGCAGCTCCCGGAGCAAGAGCAAGGTGTGAGGGGAGGCTCACTTAACCAGTAATTACCCTCCACAGCAGCGGAGGCTTAACTTATCCTGAGAGCCCTGTGGGGAAACTAAGTCCTAGGGGAGGTGTAAGGCTACTCAGGATCACCCACCTGGGACTTCAATCTCGGATTCCTGTGCTCAGCTGGTACTCTTCCCTCTTCCCTCAGGACCGCAAGTACACTCTAACCATGGAGGACTTGACCCCTGCCCTCAGCGAGTATGGCATCAATGTGAAGAAGCCGCACTACTTCACCTGAGCCACGCAACCTAAATGTACTTCTCTATCCCCATGTCCCCACACCAGCCTGTTTTCGTAATAAACTTTATTGTGACAGGCGGGGCTGATCCCTCCCATGCTGGGAGACACCGTGTGGCAAGTGACAAAGCTCTGAGCCCAGCCCCTTTTGGGGCCACAGTGGTAGGGATGGGGGCAGAGGATGGGCCCCATGGCTGGGGTAGTACCATGACTGGAGGCAGGGGAGGCAACCAGAGGCCTACTGCTTTGGGGAGTTACACTCCCCTAACCATGTCCTGACACCTTGGAGTTTCGGCAAGGACCTTGCAGTCCTACTTGTCCTGCATCTTCTCCAGGATAGGCACAATCATGTCAAATTTGGGTCGCTTAGCAGGGTCTTCATTCATGCAGATCTTCATGAGCTTGCACACATGGGGGGAAATACCTGGTGGGATGGTGGGCCGAAGGCCTTCCAGTGCCACCTGCAAATACAAGGAAAATTAAGATGAGCTTCAGAATTTGAGTGTGTCATACAGGAAGAGACCTCTGGCCCTTGGGACAGGATTATGTATCTGAACAACTGTGGGTAGAGCTACAATTATTGTCACCACACCCATCTTTTCTGCCGCAACAGAAGGGTATGCACGTATGCTCTCACCTTCATTCCAATCTCCATATTGGAGAGGTCAGCAAAAGGTACCTCTCTTGTCACCAGTTCCCACAGAAGCACTGCAAAACTCCACATGTCTGCTGAGCGTCTGTTTGTGTCTTCAGGCTTTTTCTGCAAAGCTGGAGAGATAGGGCTTGTTTGTTCCAGCTGCCTAGCCTGTCCTGTCTCTGCCTTCTTCCACTGCTACTCAGCTGGTCATTCTCTACCTCCCAATTCAATGCCCTCACCCACCTTCAGGGGCTACCCAGGCAGGTGCATACATGCGTCCAGGGCATTGGAAAGAGAACTTGACATCGGCCATGCTGATCCGGGCAGTCATGTCCTCATCAATCTGCAGAAGATAGGTATGTGGAAGGTGAGTCCTATTCTAGGTAGGCAAAGGGCTATTGGGCCTGGGCCAGGAGTGAACTTTTGGCCTCACCATTACACTACGGCTATTGAGTGCATGTCGTGGGATGAGGGGCTCTAGTGTGTGTAGGAATGCCATGCCTCTTGCCATGTCCAAAGCAAACTTCACAGCTTGGCTCTGGTCCACAACAAAATCTAAGAAGAGACAAGAGTCAAATCACTTGGAGAGGCTCATGTACCATTCCTCATCCCTATCCCAGTGAAACTCAGCATCCCTACTCACTGGTGCCTTCATGTAGTACATTGTAGAGGGATCCATATGGCATCCAGTGCGTGATGAGGGTTGGGTGAGGAGCAGGTGGAGACTGGCAGGCTCCTAGCACTGGGAGAACATTTGGATGCGAGAAAATCCTGGGGGAGGGAGAGAGTGTGGCTGAGACCTAGTATTGAAGTCATTCCTCTCAGTGCTATTGAAGGTTCTTTGGAACCAGTAGCTTGCAGTTTAGGCCTTGCCCCACCTGAGCCGAGGACACTCCTCATTGAAGTCTCTGCTCTTCCTTGTACTCCAGTCTCGAACCTTCAGCACCTTCACCACGATGTCATTGCCCTGCCAGCGGCCCTTCCACAACTGAAGGACAGGTAGCGATTAGGAGGCTTTAATTAAGGTTGTCACTTCTTTGCCCACTAACTGGAGGGAAACTTAAAACAGGTGTAAAGCAGGTAACTTGAGTGCAATTAAAGAGAAAGGGGCAAGAAAGGCAGAGGTCACCTCTCCTGAATGATTCTCGTTGAGCTTCGCCAGAAAGTTGAGCTGTTTGAAGTCAATGCCTGAGTGCTTGTTCAGAGTCCCATTTCCTGAGAATGGGGACAGGTCAGGTATCCAGCATCAACCCTGACCTAGCCCAAGGAACCCATGGTAATTCTCCCTTACACCCCTCCTTCTCCAAACAGTGACTCACGGGGCCGAGTGCGGGTGGTCCCCTTCCAGAATGTGTCCTTGTATGGAATACGGTTCAGATTCTGGCCCATCTTCTCTGCCCGCTCTGGGGGGAAAAAAAAAAAAAACCAGTCTTAGCCTGAGCTGTGGTAGGGAGGGACAGGATGACAGATGCTGCGGGTGGGAGGTGGACCTCGGAGAAGCTCTCTCAGGGGTGCCTTCGCTTTGTCCACAGGCATCTCTCCATACTTGTTACAGATGCTGACAAGGGCCCCGTTAGCCACCAGATCCTGGAATGAAAAGATAGTTGTAATGAGGACCCCTGCTAATTCCCTGGCAGTCTCAGCCAACCCTCCCCCCCACACATATGCTGCGTACAACCCTATAAATTATCACACAGTAGTGCTGACAGGTTAAGGGTTCCAGAGTATTCCACTCAGGATCAGAGGTTGCTTCTCACCAATCCCAGGACTCACCTCTGCCACTTGGTCTTGGCCCCAAAAGCAGGCATAGTGCAGGGGCACGTTCCCATGCTCATTCACTGCATTGATGTCAGCTTTGTACTGCAACAGCTGGGTCCCATGGCCAAACAAAGGGAAAGGCACAGTCAGTCTAAATGAGCTCTCCGTATCAGGATGTGTGAAAAGGAAGAAGAGTATACACTTTCTACTGTATATTCCAGTGCCTGTGGTGGACCTTACGGCATGTATATCATATGGGTGAGGGGGGGCTTCATACGTACCTTCTGCACAATATCACGGTGTCCATGGCTGGCAGCCAGGTGCAGGGGGGTATCATCTCCACGGTTCATCACATTGATCCGTGCGCCCCGCATGATGAGCATCTCAACCACAGCAGAGCGACCCTCTCGGCAGGCCCAGTGCAAAGGGGAGAAGCCATGATCATCCCTTTGAAAAAGGGGCAATGGTCATTGGGTTGGATGGGGCAAAGGTTTTCATTTATGAAAAACAGTCCTATACTCTGCATTTTTTTTTTTTTACAGGCAGAGTGGACAGTGAGAGAGAGAGACAGAGAGAAAGGTCTTCCTTTGCCGTTGGTTCACCCTCCAATGGCTGCCACGGACGGCGCACTGTGGCGGGCGCACCGCGCTCATCCGATGGCAGGAGCCAGGTGCTAGGTGCTTTTTCCTGGTCTCCCATGGGGTGCAGGGCCCAAGCACTTGGGCCATCCTCCACTGCACTCCCGGGCCACAGCAGAGAGCTGGCCTGGAAGAGGGGCAACCGGGACAGAATCTGGCGCCCCGACCGGGACTAGCGCCGCAAGGTGGAGGGTTAGCCTGTTGAGCTATGGCGCCGGCCGGGAAGGCGTTTTTAAGGACTTCAGTTCCCAAAGCTGTGCAGGTTAGCCCTTGCCCTGAGCTTCATGCCCAACCATGATAACCCAGCAACTCAGTAGAATTCAGTTTCTTCCCTGACAGACCCTATTTCATTGTTTCTCCTGCATCCCTTTTGCAATGTCTGTTGGTCCTGTTTTTTGCTGCATCTTGTACCTCCTCCTACTATAGCACTAGCCACACAGTATTGTAAAAATCTGTTAAGGAACTGCCTTGCCTGTTAGACTGTAAGTTTCTTGAGGGACTGACAGCAGGTCTCCAATGCATGTTAATGGGGAAAAGGGTGTTTTGTAAAAGGCAGGCCACACTTGCTGGAGGGAGCAAGCTTACTGTCTGGCTCGGGCACTGAAACCAACATCTAAAAATGGAATGGAATTAAAGTGATGTTTTGGAAGGGTCTACAATGAAAAGGAGAAATGCTTTTGATTACTGATGAGACAGTTAACAAATCACCACACAAGGCAGAATTTCCCTATTTAGCAATCTCAGGTACAGTGAGAAAATGAGTATAGCTGCTTAAGAATGAAAACTGTATCGGGCTTTCTCTTTTCTCAAGGACCTGTATTTTATAAAGAAAAGTGTACAAACAACAATTGGGTGGGAGCTGGGCCTTCCTGACAGCCTGGGGCCATAAAAGGAAATTCCCTCCAGTCCCTGACTGCAGATCCAAGGGGCGGGGCTGGGGGCGGTCCGTGGTCTGGGCTGGCCGCCTCCGGATGCTTTAGTGCTGCAGTCACTTCCCCTGCGGGGGCGGAACCTAGAGCTCACAGGGGTCTAAGCGCACAGCTGTACCTACAGCCCAAGGGAGGCGTGGCCTTTAATCATTTCCCTCCACAGCCTGCCTCTTCTGCTCACACAAAAATAGCCAAAAGCTTTCTCCGGATGTGGGTATCCCAGGAAGCAGTTACCACCCTGCCTATCAGTCTTGTTTCCTAGACCTTTAATTTGTGCCCTGACTTAACCTCCAGCAGTCAACCCCACAGCAGGTTGAAAAGCAGAGGGCAAAAGTATGGGCACAGGGTTATGCCCACCATCAGGTTGCATTACCACAGGGCCTGGGCTTTGATCTCAAGGAGGCCTATAGGGCATTAACTCCCTGCACATTGCACCCCTCCCATCCTCTCCCCTCAAAGTAGCACTAACATCCAGTGTCATGAATGCCATCCTTTTACTTTTCTGCAGCAGTCCTCCAAGCGGGCAGGCCCATTGGGCAACTTTGTTTAGTCCCTTATTTCCTCATCAGCAAATAGTAACAGCACTGTTTCACCCTTTGAGAATTATGTGGAGAAAATGGAACACATGAAATATTAAGGAGAAATCTGTGTAGAGCCTAATGAGAATCACTGAAGTCTAGACTTCTGACGATAGGTGATCCTCACCTCTGAAACCTAAGAAGTCTCCCAACCTTAAGAAATAAAATATTAAATGGAAAAATAAAAATCCACCACCCTGAATCACGATCAGTGCTGCTTTTCTTGCCGTCTAATTCAGCCAACTTTAAAGAACTTATTTACATTTACTTTATTTCCTCACCTCTCGTTCAATTCAATGGCAAGTCTGCCACTTGGAAGGCAGTCTGTCTGATTTTTGGGATGTTAGCACCCCGGACACAAGGTGTTAAGTATAGTTCCTTAAAAGGGAAACCTAATGTGATCAGGGGCCTTCACCTGCCAACCCTTTGAGATTATCAGGCTTCCTAACTGTAAAGCCAATGGCTACTCTGAAATGCTCATGTTCGTTGACCTATCAGCCTATGCTACTGTTGACCACTCCCCCTTCATGAAAACATTTATCTTATAAGCTTTAATCACATGTTTTCTGTTCTTTCTTCAACTTCTGGTTGCTCCATTTCTGTGCCGCAGGCTTTTTATTCCCTGCCCTCTTGTCTTCCACTCTTCTGAGGCACTCATCTTCACATTCCTGACTTCAGGTTATCATCCACTTGCTAATATCTCCCAAATCTGCGTCTCCAAAACAGGGCTCATGCCTGAGCTCCAAATCTGCATGACAACCTACTCAACATTTCCACCTTGCTGTGTTGTCACTTTAACTGTCACTTGTCTAGAATAAAACCCCTTGTCCATCTCAGTAAGAGCAACCACCATCAGGTGCCCAAACCAGAACCACAGTCATCACCTTTAACCTTCCTGATTTCCCACAAGTCCACTAATTCTTCGTCCTAAAGGTTTCTGGAATCTGATCACTCCTCTTTTTTACCTGCCCCAATTCCAGTACAAGGATTATGACTTGTAGAATGGACTAGGCAACTGGCTCCTTTCCACCTGCATCCTCAAATATATGTTAAAACCTTGCTCTTGGAATGAACGCCTTATCATAGCCTGAATATGCCTGCCTGATCCGATCCAGCCCTGCAGATCTCTCCAGCCTTATCTTCTGTGCTTGTTCACTTGCACCTAGTGCCTCAGCCCATAGAGTTCTATCCTCCAGCCAATTTCCTGGCACCTTTTGCTCTGTCTTGCCTTCTAGCCTTTGCACATGCTGTGCACTGAAAAGCTCTCTGCTGTCTCTGCCTGCGAAACTCAGTAATCAAGATTCAGCTCAAACACTGCTCCCTCTGTGGAGCCCCTCTGCCCCCGACAGGCTGTGCTTCGCACTCATCACACTGGATGGCAAAGTGAGCCGCACCCACTAGACGTGAGCACCCCACGTAGCGGAGAGGAGATCTCTAGCCCTCCTCTCACCCACCAGCGGCTTCTGCTCACCCCTGGTTGAGGTCGTTCTCGGTGTTGTCCAGCCACAGGCGCACGGCAACCGCGTTGCCCTCCCGGCACTGAGTGAAAATGTCGTCCATAGCACGTCCCGGCGCTGAGTCCCCGGGGTTGGGGAAGCCTGCGGACTGTGGAGACCCAGGGAAATGGATGAACCTCAATCTTTGTCCGCTACAGGAAAGAAGTTTTGGAGATCTGGGTGGGGGCTGGGCGCTGCGTCTCTGGCTAGTTGGGGGTCTGTGGAGGAGTTCCGAGCAGCGAGATGAGCCTGGGCGCGAGAGAAAGGCGGGTCCCGACAGGACAGGGAGTGATGAAGAAGTGGTATGGTATCTCCTGAGCGGATGTCACAGACCAGGCACCGAGACCCACTAACTGGGCTGGGGGAGGGGGAGGTACAAGTTCCGTCTACCCTGGGGAGGAGGAGATAGGGGGTCCTTTTCGGGGATAGCCTCCGTTCCCTACTTAGAACTCAGGCAAAGTGAGGGGGGATCGGTTGGCTGGGCCTCACTCTTGGGCAGGGGCCGCGGGTCCTCCCGCACTCACTCACCGGGACTCGGGCTGGAGGCGCCTTCTCCGGGGAACTCCCGTCCGGCCGCGCCCGCTGACCGGCCCCGCCCCGCCCTGGCCCTCTAGGGCCAGCGCGGGCCTCCTTCCCTTCCTATCTCCTCCCTTGCCCTTCTAGCCCGCTAGTGTCCAAAACTCGATGGTTTCTGCGCGGCGCCGGCCGTTCTAGCCACATAGGGCTTTCACTCTTTGGTTTCCGGATGCGATCGGATCTGGGCGCTTTACCTCCTGGGTAAGCGCTCTGCACGTGGAGAGGCGAGTGGGCTTCGGGACCCTGCGCCGCTGCCCGCATGTTCGAGGAGCCTGAGTGGGCCGAGGCGGCCCCAGTAGCTACAGGCCTAAGGCCCGTGATCTCACGGCCTCGGCCTGCGCCACCTTCGCAAATCAAGGTGAGTGGCTCCCGCCGCGCAGGGTCAATGGGAGCTGTTTCAGATCCCAGATTGGAGCAAGCCTGGAGGCACTGACTCAAACATCCTAGTTGTTCCAAAAGAAAATGACGCTGGAGTTGAGAGAGAGAGGCAGTGAACAGAAGTTGGTGAGGTGAAGAGGGTTCCTTGGATATACATGCAAAGGCCCTGGGGCAAGGGAATGTGTTCTGTTAGAGTCACACAAAAAAGTGGCCTTGGTTGAAGCGCAGGGTGCAGCTGAGAAGGGATGTTGTTGAAAAGGCAGGAATCTAAAAGTTTTGTGTATATTGAGGGTAGAGGGACGTCGGTGAAGTGTTCCCAGCAGTTACTTCTCCAGGTTTGCATTCAGTGGTTATTGACTGCAGTGTGGATCGGAGAGAGGAAATGACAGTGAATGGTTGTCAGTCTCGCTGTTCAGCAGATGGTAGGGGGGAACTGAGAACCTTCAAGGTCCTTGCCTGGCCCAGGACCAGTCCGCAGGACTTGAACCCAGGGTCTGCCTCCCAGACGCAGAGCTGCTTCTCTGAGCCCCTGCAGATGAAAGGCTGCTGTGCTTCGTAGGCTTTTCCTGCCCGTGAGTCAGCCTCCAGCGTGGACTCCGCCGGCCTCGTTCCCTCTCGGTCGTCCCTTCAGCCCACAGCCACGGTCCAGGCCGCCCACCTTTCTGTCTGCAGCCCCTTCGGCGTGTTTTCTTTCTTTTTCTTTTTCTTTTTCTTTCTTTTTTTTTAGACAGGCAGAGTGGACAGTGAGAGAGAGAGAGAGAAAGGTCTTCCTTTTGCCATTGGTTCACCCTCCAATGGCCTCTGCGGCCGGCGCACCGCGCTGATCCAATGGCAGAAGCCAGATGCTTCTCCTGGTCTCCCCATGGGGTGCAGGGCCCAAGCACCTGGGCCATCCTCCACTGCACTCCCGGGCCACAGCAGAGGGCTGGCCTGGAAGAGGGGCAACCGGGACAGAATCCGGCGCCCCAACCGGGACTAGAACCCGGTGTGCCAGCGCCGCAAGGCTTGTTTTCTACACTGCAGCTAGAGGCATACGTAGCACCCACGAGCATGACATCCTGTGTTCAGAAGCCTTCCTGTCTCTTACAGAAAAGTGTCAGCTGGAGGCACGTCTGGGCTGGGCAGTTCCAACTGCTAGTCTCTAGCCTTGGCCCCCTTACTTCCTCCACCAGGCACTGCCCCTTCCCCTACACTGAAGGAGGTAGAGTGGGTGGTGTCTCTATCCTCCAGTCTCCCAAAGCTCGGGATGGTGTCGTGAAAGTTCTTCCAGGTCTGGCTGGCCTCGTGGCAAGGTAATTCGGGTGACTTGGAAGAAGCCAGATGCCTCTGCCATCATCTGAATCAGGTCCCGTTTTCCCTTTCTTGTGCAGCAGGCTTCATCCGTTCTCGTCCCCTCGTCTCATCCCTTGTTTTCCTCCAGGGTCCCAAGCGCCGCCAGCTCTTGGCCACACTCCGGGCCCTGGAAGCTGCAGCTCTTTCCCAGCAACCCCCCAGCCTCCCTGACAGTGACTCTGAGGAGGAGGTGGAAAGGAAGAAAAAGCAACCTAAAAGGACATCGTTTGCCAGTGCCTCTGTTGAATCAGGGGACAGAAGGAAGAAGAAATGTCGAAAGCGGGGCCCTCCTTGCCGTGACCCTCAGGGAGAGGAAGTAGAAAGCAAGAAAAAGGTCGGCAAGCGGGGTCTTGTTGCCGGTGACTCTGCTGAGGAACAGAGAAAGAAGAAATGCCAGAACCCAGCCCAGCACCTGAACAGTGTTGACCAGACAGGTACCATTTGGTGTATATGTGTGTGGGAGAGGAGGTCTCCTGATTCTGCATACAACAGGGGGTGCCCTGGAACCATTAGGGTTGGAATTAGGCAATAAGAAGTGCTTTTAGGGGCAGGCACCGTGGCTCACTTGGTTAATCCTCCACCTGCAGCGCTGGCATCCCATATGGGTGCCGGTTCTAGTCCCAGTTGCTCCTCTTCCAGTCCAGCTCTCTGCTGTGGCCTGGGATGGCAGTCGAAGATGGCCCAAGTGCTTGGGCACCTGCACCCACATGGGAGACCAGGAGGAGGCTTCTGGCTCCTGGCTTCAGATCGGCACAGGGCTGGCCGTTGTGGCCATTTGGGGAGTGAACCAACAGAAAGAAGACCTTTCTCTCTGTCTCTCTCACTGCCTATAGCTCTACCTGTCATAAAGAAGTAATTTTATCTGGACCACAGTCTTCTTTGTCTCAAGGATGAGGACAAAGACGATGACCAAGTCTCTGAATTTAGGGGATTTTTTTTAAAAGATTTTATTTATTTACTTGAAAGGCAGAATTACAGATAGTGAGAGGGAGACAGAAAGGTCTTCCATCTGCTGATTCACTCCCCAAATGGCTGAAATGGCCAGAGCTGCACCAGCCTGGAGCCAGGAGCCAGGAGCTAGGAGCTTCTTCTGGGTCTCCCACATGGGTGCAGGGCCATCTCTACTGCTTTCCCAGGCCATAGCAGAGAGATGGATTGGAAGAGGAGCAGCCAGGACTTGATCCGGTGCCCATATAGGATGCTGGCGCTGCAGGCGGAGAATTAACCCACTGCACCACAGGGCCGGCCCCTTAGGGGATCTTATTTCAAATACACCATCTCCCTTTCTGCAGATTCCCAAATCCAGAAGAGTAGTGCTACAAATGGGCCACCCAAGTCAAGCCCTGAGTCCTCTTGCCCTAAACCCTCCCATACCTTGACTCGAAAGCAGTGGCGGAACCGGCAAAAGAACAAGCGGAGGCACAAGAACAAGTTTCGGCCAGCTCAGGCTCCAGACCAGGTTCCAGCTGAGGCCCCCACAGAGGAGACAGAGGTACCTTCTGTTCCCAAGCCAGACAGCCACGAGGCTCGTGCTGAGGCCCTCCGAGCCCGCATGGCGCAGAGGCTAGACGGGGCCCGATTTCGCTACCTCAATGAGCAACTGTACTCGACGCCCAGCAGTGCTGCGCAACGCCTCTTCCAGGAAGACCCTGAGGCTTTTCTCCTCTACCACCGTGGCTTCCAGAGCCAAGTGAAGAAGTGGCCACTGCATCCAGTGGACCGCATTGCCAGGGATCTTCGCCATCGGTGAATGGGGGTTGGGCACTGTGAGGAGCAATGCGGGTCAGTCCTGGGCCCATGCCTGACCAGTTTGTGACTCCTGCCTTCCGCTCCCAGGCCTGCATCCCTAGTGGTGGCTGACTTTGGCTGTGGGGATTGCCGCCTGGCCTCAAGTATCCGGAACCCTGTGCACTGTTTTGACTTGGCCTCTCTGGACCCCAGGGTCACTGTGTGTGACATGGCGCAGGTAAGCCATTCTGTGTAGCTGGCCTCTGCTCTAGGCCCGTATGCTAACCTCTAACCCTTCCAGCCCTAGCCCTCAGTGCTGGCTTTTTCCTTCCCACACTGTGTTTCAACCCCCAGGTGCCTCTAGAGGACGAGTCAGTGGATGTGGCTGTGTTTTGCCTTTCACTGATGGGAACCAACATCAGGGACTTCTTAGAAGAGGCAAATCGAGTACTGAAACCAGGGTAGGAGTCCCCAGACCCCAGATGCATGTATGTGTGTACATGTGTGAGTCTGTGTTTTAACATAGAACTTATCCTTCACAGGGGTCTGCTGAAAGTGGCTGAGGTCAGCAGCCGCTTTGAGGATGTTCGGAACTTTCTGGGGGCCGTGAGCAAACTGGGCTTCAAGGTCATCTCCAAGGTGAGTGTCCTGAGAGATCTGTCCCTATTGTCTGATGTGTGACCCTTTTCAGGGTGACGGTACTCAGGAAGGAGCTCATAGGCACAGGACAACAAGTGTTCCCTGGGGCACACTTCAGAGTGGAGCCCTGGGAAGCTTTCTGGACAGGGCCAGGACATGGTGGGAGGTGTTCTGAGGAGTTAGTGTGAGGATTTGGAGCTCACTGGGTCTTTTCTGCCCCTAGGACCTGAGCAACAGCCACTTCTTCTTGTTTGATTTTCAAAAAAATGGGCCTCCTCGGGTAGGGCCCAAGGCACAGCTCTCAGGACTGAAGCTTCAGCCGTGTCTCTACAAGCGCAGGTGACCTGGACGCCCGTTGGAAGGAGAGGCGGGGCTCAGACTCCAGGCTCAGGATGGTGGAGACTCTCAAGCAAGGTGGTGAGCCAAGTCCACACTCCCTCTGTCCTATGAGCAAAGTGTGATTACACCGTGGCTCAGCTCAGCCCCAGTGAAGTCTTCTTAGAAGCATAAAGTGACTTTGGCTAGCTAAAGAATAGGGAGTTGATTATGAAAACCTGGAGCTGTCCAGGGATCATGTGTCACCTTAGGTAGCATGAAAACTGGACTGTTTGGAGATCAGGGATCTCTGGGTTTGACTCCTCTTTCCAGTTCTCTAAAGCCACATAGCTTCTATTCGTTCTGTTTCCGTCTGCTCAAGCCCTCAAGGCCACAGACAGGTAGCTCTTGCTTCTAGGCAGTTCCAATCCTGGCTCACCACTTAGAGCTAGGGTCACTTAATCTCTGAATATCATATTCTCCATTTGGAACATGGTAACATTCCTGTCTCAGAAGACTGTGTTGGTTAACTGAGGAAATCTATGGCCAGGGCTGGAAACATAGGAGGTGCTCAATAAACTAGTTGTGGCTATTACATATTGTAATCCTTGTTCTTTGAAGACCTTCCCTAAGTTGGGTTGGAGGTTGAAGGGTGAAAAATAGATTTGTTGACTAAGAAAGATTGTAAGAGAATTCAGGAACAGGCTCATTTCATCCACTACGTGGAGACTTTTTTTTTCCTTTCATTTTTTATTTGAAAGGCAAAGAGCAGAGATCTTCCATCCTCTAGTTCACTCTTCACATGCCCACAGAAGCTGGGACTGGTCCTCACTGAAGCCAGGGGCCCAGAACTCAACTCAGGTCTCCAGAGTGGGTGGTAAGTTCCCAAGTCCTTGAGCTGTTCCCTGCTGTCTCCTAGGGTGCACATTAGCAGGAAGCTGGAGTCAGAAGCAGAGTCCTGGGACTCAAACCCAGGCACTCTGAGAGACTTTTTTAATGGGTTCCAAGCTGTCCTTATAGATGGGCAGGAAGGGAACTGGGTCTCTGTTCAGAAACAACAACTGGTTGATACCCTGTTGGGATGGGAGATTGGTAGGCTCAGACTGGGATATCCTCAGCAAGCTATAGGCAAAGAAGCCTGGTGCTGGGGGGAAATAAGCTAGGATGGTAGACCCTATGCTTCCCCTAGAAGGCATCAGCCATAGGCCTGGGTACAGAGATACAGCCTCTTTCACCTATTTTCACAAACAGGACTTAAGACAAAACTTTCAGACAGTTGGGTGTCTCCAATAAGGGAGAGAAATTTTGAAAGAGGCTGTAGGCTAGAAGGTATGTTTGGAGGTTGAGCTGTGAACCATTCAGCAGGTACTGTGTACTGCCTTTGCATGTGCTATTCTTAATATTTGCCTGACTGGCGAAGTTTATTTGTCTTTCCAAGAAGCCTAGAAGTACTACATGAAGAGTGCTACTTTAGCATGTAAATATTTAGTTGTCATTACTTTGGGCATTTGTCCGTAACCTGCTCAAGCCATCTTTGAATTCCTAGAGCTTATTACGTGAAATAAAGCCAGTGTACTTTTCACCTAGGGAGGGATCAGGAACAACATGGTCCAGCTGAATGGAATTGATGAGGTCATAAGTGCTGTAGAAACCCAGGTTGGTTCAGGGGTGGTGTTGTGGTGCAACAGGTTGGGATGCTGCCTTTGATGCCAGGATCCCATAGGAGTGCCAGTTCGAGTCCCAGCCACTCCACTTCCTAACCATCTCCCTCCTCATGTGCCTAGGAAAGCAATGGAAGATGGCACAAGTGCTTGGGTCCTGTCACCCACATGGGGGCCTGGATAAAGCTCCTGGCTTCTGACTTCTGCCTGGCCATTGGGGCCATTTGGGAGGTGAACCATCAGATAGAGGATCTCTCTCTCTCTCTCCTTCCCTCCCCCCCCCCTTCTCTCTCTCTTCCTCCCTCTTCCTCTCCCTATAATTCAGCCTTTCAAATAAATAAATAAATAAATACATCTTTAGAAAGCAAAAAATGAAAACCAGGTTCAAGGCACAAGATGAGGGTGCTGTGGACTATTAATGATGGAAGAAGTGGGATGTTGAGGGTGAGACAAAGGAAACCAAAATAAATCTCAGATTTCTGGCTTGAGCAGCTAAACTGATGATGCTGTTTAGAGCGTGGGACTTTAGGTGCTTGTTAGATGCTCATTTGAAAGTAAGACGTACATGAGATATAAGCTGAAGATTTGGAAATTTAGCCTAGGTAATTGAAGTCTTAGGAATAGAGGAAGGCCGGCACCATGGCTCAATAGGCTAATCCTCCCCTTGCAGTGCCGGCACACCGGGTTCTAGTCCCGGTCAGGGCGCTGGATTCTGTCCCCGTTGCCCCTCTTCCAGGCCAGCTCTCTGCTGTGGCCAGGGAGTGCAGTGGAGGATGGCCCAAGTGCTTGGGCCCTGCACCCGCATGGGAGACCAGGAGAAGCACCTGGCCCCTGCCATCGGATCAGCGCCGGCCGCGGCGGCCCTTGGAGGGTGAACCAACGGCAAAAGGAAGACCTTTCTCTCTGTCTCTCTCTCTCTCACTATCTACTTTGCCTGTCAAAAAAGAAAAAAAAAAAAAAGGAATAGAGGAGATAAGGGGAGGAGAAAATGGCTCAGAATGGTATTCTGGGGAACATTGGATGGGCAAAGGAAAAACAAACCAGTAAAAGTGACAGGAGATAAGAAGATTGAGCCAGAGATAGAAGAATAAAACCAAGAAAGTGGCTCTTTTTATTTATTTATTTATTTTTAAAGACATTTATTTATTTGAAAGAGCTACAGAAAAGGAGAAGCAGAGGCAGAGAGAGAGAGAGAGAGATCTTCCATCCACTGGTTGACTCCCTAAATGGCTGCAATGGCTAGGGCTGGGCCAGGCCAAAGCCAGGAGCTAGGAGCTTCTTCTGGGTGTCCTTAGTGGTTGCAGGGGTGCTAGCACATGGGCCATCTTCCGCTGCTTTCCCAGGAGCTTTAGTAGGGAGCTGGGTCAGAACTGGAGCAATTGGAACTCAAACTGGCACCCATGTGGAATGCCAGTGTCACAGGCTGCAGCTTTACCCGCTATGCCACAGCACCGATCCCAAGAGTAGCTTTTTCATATGGGAGGAATGGGCAGGTTGTCAGCTGTCCAATGGTGTTGAGAGATTTGAATTTACAGTATTATTTTCCTGAATTTATAGTTATACTCACTAACTCAATGGTGTGGTTATCTCTACTTGCTCAGGAATCTAGGAGTAGTTGTGGAAGAGGTGAGCACTAAGGGATCATCCAGAGTTCATTCATGCAATGGAAATGAAAGGATGGTGAGCAAAGGAGCTTCAGGCAATTAGCAAGTCAGTGATGGCTAAGCTGGATTGTGGACTTTTGTGGGACAGGAAGGAGAGTGAAGACAGAAGTAGGCTGTTGAGAGTAACTAAGCAAGTGAGTCAAGAGGATGGGAGACTATGTCAGAAGTTGGAATGCCTGAATTAACTCTGGAAGCAGAGAAACTCCAGTTGATGGCCAGGTCTAGGGTAAGTGCCTACAGGCATGCAAAGGAGGTAGCCTGGAGATTGGTTAATGGTCTGAAGGGTCAAGTATTGGAAGGAATTGTCTTCATGGACTTGTAAGTTCTCCAGAGTGATGGCAGAAGTTGGTGATGGAGTAGGTGCCAGCCTTGAGTGGATCAGGGATGGATGTGGGAGGAGCCAGACGATTTGCAGACAAAGGAAGGGAGAGGCGGGAAGGCAAGAATTTCAAGAGCGGAGAGATTTACAGAGCCTACCAGAAAGAGCTCCATGTGGGGTGTGACGGGAGGCAGGGAAGCAGAGCTGGCAGCCAAGCAGCCCACATCAGATGCCCCGACAGCTCTCTCTCTGCAGACTCTAGGATTCAAAGAGCTTAGCAGGAAGACCTTACTGTTGTGGCAGCTCCAAGAGGGGGAGGCAGGCCACAAAGTCCAAGCAGTGTGTTACAGCAGAGTCTGTTTCTGTAGGACACACATCACCTCTTACACCTTGTGTTCTTTCCCAAAGGTTATTTCTATTCTTAGATCTTCATTGGTTTTTCTGTTCTATGATCATGCTTAGCAGGACAGTTGGGGTCTCCCTCTTTGGCTTTTTTCCCTTACTTATAATCTGGATTCTCCCTTCAACTGTTCTGGCTCAGCCAATTGAATGCACATCTCTGTGGATGTCACTCAGGCCCCAGGCTCTCTCTCCCTCAGCCCAGCATTCATTAGTGGCTCCCCTCTGTCCCCTTGATTCTGAAAGCAGGACTCTCTTGATGCTGATCTGGGTTCCCCCTGCTCCATCATCAGCTTCAGAGCAAGCTCTTGTTCAAATCCGTGCCTGAGCGTCCACGTTTCATGTTGAGAGCCTATACTAAAGAGAGAGAGAACAGTTTCCCTGCTGTTGAAGGAACAATGAGACCTATGTGGCTGGCGCAGATGGGAGAGGCTAGAATAGTAAAAGGTAAGTGGGAGAGGGGAGAAGGCAGTAGTCTCGAACCTTGGAGTGTATTACAGTCACCAGGAAGGCTCTTGGTACCGCAGGTTGCTGAGTCCTTTCCCAGAGTTTCTGAGTCACTGGGATAAAGACCCCAGAAATTCTTTTCTGATTGCTTTGATTTTCTCAGTGAAGCAGGAAGCCAATTTATCAGTTGAGAGTGAGAATAGAGAAGGGAGAGTAGGTGTTTGAGGAGTAAAGAATGAATATTACTTCTTGGAGAGTGAAAGAGAATGAATGACCTAGGAAAATATATTATGATGGTTGGCAGCATTAACAACACACTTGACGTTCAAGGTCATGAAGTAGAGGATGGGATGGGAGGAGACTGATCTAAGATAGCTTTGTAGAGTCCCTTGCTCTGAGATAGTGGACAGCTGAGTTGTCAGAACACAACTCCTTTGGGTATTGATGGGGCAGGTTTCTGCTCTCTTCCTCAAGTCTAGTTAGGGATTCCACTGAGACCATTTGGGAAGCAGGAGGTGTTTGTTCCCACCGCTGAGGAATGAGGAGTCTGGAGTCTGACTCCTGCTCTGGAAGTGTAGAGGGCAAGCAAAGACTCACTGTTACATTGTTAGGGCCAGGGACATACTGTTGCTCCTGCATTCTCAGAATTTGCACTGGCAAGCGATGCAATGTAATGCATGAGTGTGTCTGCTCTGCACCTTGCAGGGAAAGGCAAAGTGTGGGGTGGTCGTGGATCCTTGCCAGTAAGAACGTTGGAAGAAGCAAGGAGACCTCAGCAATAGCTGGGAGTGTGCTGTGTGGGCTGAGGAAAGAGTTGCCGGGGAGCAGAGGTGCATCTCCACGGTTAAGAAAACCAAGGGTCGGGGACAGCGGAGATTCCCTCGTTAAATATATGCCAACTCCATAAGGCACAGAACAACCCAGCCAGGCAAGATTGTTTTATCCCCTGATTTCTTCTCCCTCTCAGCGCTGGCGCCCAAGGCAGTCAACAGCAGTGAGCTGGAGAGGAGGTGTGGGGAGCAGGCAGCATACAGATCAGTCATTCAGTAACACAGGCCCCTTAGGGAGGTAGAGCTAGGAAGAAAGAAGATTTAAAGCTAGGACAGATGCTGCTTATTACTACACAGAGTTGGACATTCTAATGACTTAGTTGGGATTGCATTTATACCTTGAACTATCAGCAAAGAATATCACAAACTTGCTTCAGCTTTTCTCCCCAGGAGGGAGAGTATCCCACAAAGAGGGAAGTTTGCAGGGCTGGTAAGAGACAAGAATAAAGTTGCATTTGAATATCAGGCCATGCTTGTCCTTGTCACCGTCACTTTTAGAGGTCTCCAAGTTCCCGATTCTGCACTTACTGGTCTGTTCCTGCTTTTGTTCTTGTAGTGTAGTCCTAAGGGAACATAGTTCCAAAAGAAACAACATGATCTTGGCAGAGACACAGCTTAGCTCCAAACACTCAACCCGTTATGTAATGGCACAAAGCCCTCCACAGCTTTCACCTACAAAGACTGGTAATTAGAGCCTTTTATCCCAAGGTTGTCCTTCTTCCCAAGTGACTTCCCTAACCAGCCACTGGTTCTAGGCTGTTTGACTACTCTTGTTGTTTCTTTTTTTTTTTTAAGTTTATTTATTTATTTGAAAGAGTTACAGAGAGAGAGAGAGAGATCATCCATCTGTTGGTTTATTCCCCAAGTGGCCACAATAGCCAGGCCAAAGCCAGGAGCCAGGAGCTTTATTTGGGTCTCCCACATTGGTGGCAGGGCCCCAAGCACTGAGACCACCTTCCACTGCTTTTCCCAGACCATTAGCAGGAAGCTGGATCAGAAGTAAAGCACCTGAGACTTGAACTTGTGCCCATATGGGCTGCCAGTGTCACAAGGAGCAGCTTTGCCTGCTACGCCTCAACACTGGCTCCTAGGAATGGTCTCCTTGATCTAATCGCTCTACTCCTATCCCCAAAGCAGCCCATTTTCCACACTGCCAAGTCATCTTTTTAAAATGTAAATTAGATCACACACTAAAATCCTTCAATAGATTCTCATTACCCGGAGAACAAAAGACAAACTCCTTCCCAGGCCCTGTGTGATCTTGCCTTGGCCTCTGTCTCCAACTGCATCTTAATCCACTCCTCCCTTCCCACAAACTCCAGCCGCACAGGCTTTCTGTTCATTCCTCAAGTGTTCCAAGCCATTTCTACCTTGGGGCCTTTGCCCGTGCTGCTCCACCTTTCTAGAATACTCTCCCTGGTGAGCTTGTTTTCATCTTTCAGATCTTCACACCAATATCACCTTTTCTTCCGTGGGACAGACTGGCTAAATGGACACCAGAATGCCTTGTTTCCGGATATGCAGTCAGGTACTTTGCCCAGCTCCATGCATCTAGGCAGGGCTGTGTGATTAGTTCTCACCAATGGAAAGTGAGAAGTGATGTTTTAATACCAGACCAAGGCAGTTAAAGGGGAAATGGGCCTTTTCCATGTTCTCGCACTGCCTCCTCCACCTAAGTTGACCTCGAAGCACATGTTTTGAAGGTGAGACAAGTCATAGTACAGAAGTCTAGATACCCGAGTCACTATTTGGAGAAGAGCTACTTCCCTGAGAGCATCCACATTGACCTTTGAACAAGAAATAAACCTCTACTGTGTTAAGCTAGTGAGTTTGGGGGAGTTATAGCAGTTAACATTATAACATTATATTCTCTGCATGTATTTTCTGTGGGCAGCCTGTCCACCTCACTCCACAAACACTCCACAAAACCCTTTTTGTTTCTTTCCTTCAGGGTTCTTACACATTTAATTATCTTACCTGATGCCTGCCCACACTTTCCACTTGTCTCATGAATTTAAAACTGGGGGGGGGGGGGGGGGGGGGTTCTTACATCAGGATGTTAAATACTCATTTTACCATCCATTTTGGTTATAGGGAAAAAAAATCCTACCAGAGAGTGCCTTAAAAGGATTTTTTTTTTCCTCATATAACAAGAAACCTAGGGGTAGGTGACTTGGCATTGGCTGAGGAGCTCCAGAATGGTAGGGGTGCAGTCTCTGAATCTCTTGGTCTCTTGATTCTCCTGGTCACAAGATGATATGTTCTTGACTCAGGAAGGACATCCTTCTAAACTATTGAACTGGGTACTCACTGATTGGCATAGCTCCTGTCCTTTTGACTTCGTATCAAGGGTCCTTCTACATTCTCTGGTGTAAATATGTTCCATTATTTCCTATAGCATTACAAAGATCAATGTAAAATACTAATATTCTAAATTTTTAAAAATTCTTTTACAGTACTTTGATTTAATATGCACTAAAAATATATACCTCTTAGACAATTGTGTCAAATAATTTTGAGTAGATTCCTGGCTGAATTGCTCAAGCTGATTTTTTTTAAAAAGGCAAAAATTGGCCTGCACTGTGGCTCACTAGGCTAATCCTCCGCCCGCGGTGCTGGCACACCGGTTTCTAGTCCCGGTCGGGGTGCCGGATTCTGTCCAGGTTGCTCCTCTTCCAGGCCAACTCTCTGCTGTGGCCCGGGAGTGCAGTGGAGGATGGCCCAAGTGCTTGGGCCCTACACCCGCATGGGAAACCAGGAGAAGCACCTGGCATGGTGCGCCGGCCACAGTAGCCATTGGGGGGTGAACCAACAGAAAAGGAAGACCTTTCTCTCTCTCTCTCTCACTGTCCACTCTGCCTGTCCAAAAAAAAAAAAAAAAAGGCAAATTAGCTTGCCACAAATCTGCCAACATCTGAAAAATATCTAATGGCAAGTTCTGTTTTGGTCACTTTATATTTTAATGTGTCCATACAAAAGTAGGACTATATTGTCATTTATCCAATGACAACAAAAAAGCCTGTACACAGTCTAGAACACACACCTTAAATTTGAGCAAACAAGTGAAGAGAAGAAAAATGAACCAGAGGGCTGGCGCCGTGGCTCAACAGGCTAATCCTCCGCCTTGCAGCACCGGCACACCGGGTTCTAGTCCTGGTTGGGGCGCCGGATTCTGTCCCGGTTGCCCCTCTTCCAGGCCAGCTCTCTGCTGTGGCCCGGGAGTGCAGTGGAGGATGGCCCAAGTGCTTGGGCCCTGCACCCCATGGGAGACCAGGAGAAGCACCTGGCTCCTGCCATCGGATGAGCGCGGTGCGCCGGCCGCAGCGCGCCAACCACGGCGGCCATTGGAGGGTGAACCAACGGCAAAGGAAGACCTTTCTCTCTCTCTCTCTCACTGTCCACTCTGCCTGTCAAAAATAAAAAATTAAAAAAAAAAATGAACCACAGCCAAGTTGGTTTATCTGCCTCAGGTGCTGTAGCCTGGATAGTACAGGTGGGTTTACTTCTGTAACCATTCAAGTGGGGATTGGCTCATTTTCAGAATTTACTTTCAGGCCTCTTCTAAGTCCTTTAAGCCCCCAGTCCACGCAAATGTCCCACTTGGTGAACAGATGAGTAATCTAACCCCACCAGGTTTATCCTAATATTTTGATGTTTCAATAATAAACTGCTCCTGAAGATTTTTTGAGAAGTCTGTTCTCTATTAAAATAATATAGAACCTCAAAATATGAATATGAAATTAGAAATAGAATATTTACAAATCCATTCTTGTTAGGAACATTAGTAAGAATACACGTTAGCTTAGAAAACAATATTTAAATGTTTTTTCCTTCCTACACATCAGCAAAATGGCTCTCCCATTAGCTCCCTGAGATGGGAAAACATGATCTGTTTCTTTCATTCTTTTTCTAAAAAAATTTTTTTGCACACATGGTAATTGTGCACATTTATGGGATACCCTATATATGTTGTATAACGTCTAATCAGGGCAAATATATCTATCTCTGGGGAAAAATTCACAATCATGGGTTCTGTATTTTTTTTTCTGGTCTTTTTATCTCTCACTCTGTCATTTTTCTTTTTTTAAAAAGAAAGAGTGACAGTTTTTCCATCTGCTGGTTCACTCCCCAGATGCCTGCAGGAGGTGTGGCTGGGCCAAGCCAAAGCCAGGAGCCACATTGGTGGTACTCAGTCCTTGTGCTCCTCTAAGGGGCATTAATAGGAAGCTGGATCAGAAGCAGAGGCAGGACTCATTAAATGTACCCCAAATGGTAGCTTAACCCACAGTTCCACAATGCCCATCCCTGTTTTTATTTTCTTAGAAATCACTCATTGAATGGGGAAGGATCCATTTTGGGAAAAAAGACTAAATTTCTGGGATAATGTGCCATTGAGATGTTCTACCATGACAAAAATTTAAAAGTGAGCTTTGGGGGATTTGGTTGGCTCTTTATGGTGCACACACACACTGCTCCCAACAGTGACAGTGTATCCACAGTCTCCTAGTATTAACGCACCTCCCCCAAGCAGGCAGCCCTCCTGGGAAAGGTCCCAACAAAGCCTGAAGATTGGTTCCCTGTCAGGGAGCTCACAGAACACTCATGCACACTGGTTTTTGTCCTGCCACACAGTGGACGTGCAGCCCATTCCACAGCTGACATTTCTCTCCTTGCTCTGCTCCAGCCATGCTGACTCTGGCTTCTCCACAAGCACCAGTCACTATGTTATATGGCTCCAGATCCGGCGTTCTCCCTAGACTCCACCCCAGTGGCCGTAGGGAGATGGGTCTGTATCTGAGCCTGGCAAGCCTCCAGCTAGAGAATGTAATGCTGAATGAATGTCATGTTTCCCTCTCTGAGGGAACACAAAATGTCTACAGATGGTTCTTTTTTTTTTTTTTTTTTTTTTTTTTTTTTACAGGCAGAGTGGACAGTGAGAGAGAGAGAGACAGAGAGAAAGGTCTTCCTTTGCCGTTGGTTCACCCTCCAATGGCTGCCGCGGCCGGCGCGCTGCGGCCGGCGCACCGCACTCATCCGATGGCAGGAGCCAGGTGCTAGGTGCTTTTTCCTGGTCTCCCCATGGGGTGCAGGGCCCAAGCACTTGGGCCATCCTCCTCTGCACTCCGGGCCACAGCAGAGGGCTGGCCTGGAAGAGGGGCAACCGGGACAGAATCCGGCGCCCCAACCGGGACTAGAACCCGGTGTGCCGGCGCCGCAAGGCGGAGGATTAGCCTGTTGAGCCACGGCGCCGGCCTACAGATGGTTCTTTTGGAGTGCTCCTCACTCTGTTTGGGATGGAGGGAACAGCAGTGAGATATTCTCTGTTCCTAAGTATTCCCACCAGTGAGTCTTCCATTTCTAACTCACATACAGTAGAAAGTACAGTGGTCTCTGGATCAGCCTTGCCCTTTTAGAATAAACCCTGTGTGGATATATCTAACAACTACATTTAGTATGTGTTTTTATTTATTTATTTTATTTTATTTTGACAGGGTAGAGTTATAGACAGTGAGAGAGAGAGAGACAGGGAGAAAGGTCTTCCTTCCGTTGGTTCACTCCTCAAATGGCGGCTACGGCTGGCGCTGCGCCAATCTGAAGCCAGGAGCCAGGTGCTTCTTCCTGGTCTCCCTTGTGAGTGCAGGGCCCAAGCACTTGGGCCATCCTCCACTGCACTTCCGGGCCACAACAGAGAGCTGGACTGGAAGAGGAGCAACCAGGACAGAACCCGGCCCCCATATGGGATGCTGGCACCACATGCGGAGGATTAACCAAGTGAGCCATGGCGCCGGCCCAAGTAAATGTTGATAGTACCTTTTGTCCTGTTTTCATGTTTTGTTCAGAGATCTTCAGTAGCTGGAAAACTCATTTAGCATCATCTTATTTAGTCAGGTTTCTTGTAAAATGTAAGTTCCTTTGTGTGTGTGTGCTTTATTTATATAAAGTATTATCTACAAATCATTTTTTCATTTTTTTAATTATGGTTTTAATATCCACACATGTATCAGTTAGGACCCAGCCAGGAAATAAGAACCACACTAAATATCTCAGGAGAGCATTGAATGTGGGGAATAGACTACAATTGCTAGAAACCCGAAAGAGTAGAAGGAAGACTCTGATGTAATTCCACAGCTAGTAACTGCAGGTACCACGCAACATCACAAGGCTTGGGGGGACAAAACGGAAGATGTGGTGTGATTACCAGAAAACAAGAGCTCAGAGATGGAGTCTCCTTGGATACTCAGGCTTAGGTGGGGCAGCTCCCTCTCATCTTTCTTGTGCCGGGAACTTTGAGGAAAGGCATGGCCCTGAGGGTGGGGAAGGAAGGTGTGACTGGTCTCTGACTGCCAGGGAGTTACCTGGTCTGCTGCTATCTCGGACTAGTGCGGCAAAGCCGGTGCTGAGTGCAGAACAAGCTGCACCTGAGGTCATGTGACAGCAGCTGGAAAAGTGGCATCAAGTCCCTCCTCCTGTCTTTCACTCTCAGTTTCCCTTTAGGGCATCCCTTTGTCAGAACCTTACAGGAAACCAGCTGGCAGTGGATTCTGGGAAATATAGTGTGCTGAAGCCAGAGCTGCTGCAGAGCAATCAGAGAGGTGGGCGGGGAGGTGTGTAACCAGGGAAGGTATGGCGAGGTGAGGAGCTGAAAGAAGAAAACAGGCAAGTAACCAGTATAGTCCAGGTAGCTGTCTGTGTATCTTGTTTGTTGCTTCTGTCAGCGGCAGAGTATCCCATAGTGGGCACGTACCAGAGTGAACTTACCCCTTCACTTTGCTGCCTTGGAGCTAGGGTTCTGAGTACAAAGTCAGTTTCACCGATTAGATCGCTCATTTGAGATCTGGGAGGTAAATGTTCTCTTCCTGCTGCTGTTTTGGCTGTGGTGCTGGGAAGCCGGTTTGTGAGGATGCTGAGCTGTGGGCAGCAGCTCTTCACTTTGGAAACCTGTGGCATTCTTGTTGAAGCCAAAAACAAAATATTGATCCTACTATAATGGCTAGAGTTAAACATAAGACCAAGGTGTATGTGTGTATTTTTTAACGAATTACAAGTGGAATCTTTTCAAATTTCATTTTCTGCTTTGTTTTATATAGGAATACAAACAATATTTTTGTGTTGTCATGGAGCAACACCCTGCTATTTTTTATTCTCTCGCTCTCTCTCTATTCACACACACACACACACATACCATCTAATAAGCAGTTTTTGTTTCTTCCTTTCCTATTCTATGTTATCACTTCTTTTTCGTGCTTTATTCCACTGGTCAGAAGGTCCATTACTGTGTTTGACAGAAGTGCTGGTAGAGGTCTTTGTCTCATTCTGAAACTCAAGCTTTTAACATTCCATGATTGGGTGTGATTTTTGCAGTGAGGCTCTTGGAAACACTCTTTTCAGATTAATGATTTGCCTTTCCAGTTGCTATTTTGTTTTTAATCATGAATTGGATTTTGAATTTTACCAAATGATGCTTTTCAATTTAGAGGATTATAAAATTTATTTTATTCTGTTAGTATAGAAAGTAGCAGATTAATTTTCTTAATGTGTAATCAACCTTAAAATAAGTTTAGTTGGTTAGTATACTTTTTTATATTGCAGACATCAGCTTGATAATATTTTCCCATAAACTTTCTCTTGTCACTCAAAGTGATGCTTGTTAAGATTTAGTTATGTTGCTGTAGGTACCTGCAGCTCACTTTCTCCTCCTCTCCAGATGCTCTGATGGTTTTCCATCTGACTCATATGAGGGAATGGCAAAATATTCTTTGAAAAATTGAATTAAATGATAAAAAATACAAGCATTGCTCAACATAAGCTCCATCAAGTTTTAAGATACTTTTATAAGCAATCATATCAGCCATTTAGTCCAGAACTGGGGCTCCTGAGCATTTAACCATGTCAGTGCAGTCTTTTTTGCATTACTTACTGAAGGAAAAATGAATTCCTTTGAAAGGTTTTTTTTAAGATTAGGAAACAAGGCTGGCGCTGTGGCTCAATAGGCTAGTCCTGGTTGCTCCTCTTCCAGTCCAGCTCTCTGCTGTGGCCTGGGAGGGCAGTGGAGGATGGCCCAAGTGCTTGGGCCCTGCACCTGCATGGGAGACCAGGAGGAAATACCCGGCTCCTGGCTTTAGATTGGCGCAGTGCCGGCTATAGCGGCCATTTGGGGAGTGAACCAACGGAAGAAACACCTTTTTCTCTGTCTCTCTCTCACTGTCTATAACTCTCTCTGTCTCTCTCTCACTGTCTAACTCTGCCTGACAAAAAAAGTCAAAAACAACAAAATCAGGACTATAAAGTGGATGTCTAATGTTTTCCCATCAAAGTTCTTACAAAATTGCCCTTGTTTAATGAGAGGAATGAGAGTGTTTTTCTGCTAAAACTTTGTTTATCTTTCCCAAAATACTCTCCTAATAAGCAGATGTTATCATTCCAGAAAACAAAGTGCCTTGAGCATTGTTATTTTAAAAAAAAAAAAAAAAAGGATTGCCATGACCTTTGCTCTTTTTTTTTTTTTTTAAGTCTTGGTAATCTTTTTTTTTTTTTGAAAGATTTATTTATTTATTTATTTGAAAGTCAGAGTTAGGCAGAGAGAGAGAGAGAGGTCTTCTATCTGCTGGTTCATTCCCCAAATGGCTGCAACGGCCGGAGCTGCTCTGAAGCCAGGAGCCAGGAGCTTCTTCCTGGTGTCCCATGTGGGTGCAGGGGCCCAAGGACTTGGGCCATCTACTCTGCTTTTCCAGGCCATAGCAGAGAGCTGGATCAGAAGTGGAGCAGCCGGGTCTCAAACAGGCTCCCTTATGGGATGACGGCGCTTCTGGCCAGGGCGTTAACCCACTGCGCCACAGCGCCGGCCCTGACCTTTGCTCTTGATCAGTACTTTTGCTTTGACCAGACCACTTCTGTCCTTTGGAAGCCATTGCTTTGATTGGGGTCTGCTTTCAAGATTATACCGGTAAAGTCATGTTTCATCTCTTCTCACAGTTCTTCAAAGTGCTTCAGGATCTTGATCACAGTTTTTAAACGCTCTATTGAAAACTGATTTTGTCTGCAGCTGATCTGGGCTCAACAGTTTTGGCACCTATTGAGTAGAAAGTTTGCTGTGCTATAATTTTTCAGTCAGTGGTGTGGGCTGTTGTTTCTCCTGCTAATTGTGGGGTCTCTTCTGTTAGGATGTGGCCAACTTTAATTTTTTCTCACAAATTGATGTGGATGGCCTGCTACAGGCCTCATCTTCGACATAATCTTTGCCCCTTTTAAAGTGAGTTATATAAATGTGTAAAACTGCTAATTAATTTGGAATAAACTTTTCATGAAGCATTAGTGATTTCACCATTTTTCCGCTCAAGCTTCAAAATAAGTTTGGCGTTTCTTCTTGCCTCGGTTTCTTTTTTTAAACTTTTATTTAATAAATATAAATTTCCAAAGTACATTTTAGCAGCAAGCTGTCATGTACAAGTCAGTGAGATTTTTGGTCTTTGAATTACTAATGTATGTTATGTACAAAGAAGGATCACAAATTTCCTCATAGATTTGGCTATGTAAATAAAATTTAGATCCTTTCTCAATTACTGATTTGATTTTCTCCTCCAGAATCTCACTCCAGTTCTCTCTGCTCAATAGTGGAAGAGTTTCTTCCGCTATTGGTCAATCTCTCTCTCTATTTTTTTTTATTTTGGACAGGCAGAGTTAGAAAGTTAGAGAGAGAGAGAGAGAGAAAGGTCTTCCTTTTCCATTGGTTCACTCCCCACATGATTGCTACAGCCAGCGCGCCATGCCGATCCAAAGCCAGAAGCCAGGTGCTTCCTCCTGGTCTCCCACACGGGTGCAGGGCCCGAGGACTTGGGCCATCCTCTACTGCCTTCCCGGACCATCTTTTCTTGAAACAAGTGTCAGAATTGCAAATTCCTCCCATTCCACTTATGTGTCTCCCTAAAATGACATCTGGGTGTAGAGCTTGCTATGGTATACTTCTGATTTAGTTGTGTCCAAGGCAAAACGTCCATGTGATTCGAGGCTTGGTTCCCAGAGTGGTGCTACTGGGAAATGGTAGAACCTTTAAGAAGTGAGTAGAGGCCAGCGCCATGGCTCACTTGGGTATTCCTCTACCTGCGGCGCCAGTACCCTGGGTTCTAGTCCTGGTTGGGGCTCCAGATTCTGTCCCGGTTGCTCCTCTTCCATTCCAGCTCTCTGCTGTGGCCTGGGAAGGCAGTGGAGGATGGCCTGGGTGCTTGGGCCCTGTACCCACATGGGAGACCGGGGGGAAGCACCTGGCTCCTGGCTTTGGATTGGCACAGCACATCAACAGTAGCAGCCATTGGTGGTGGTGAACCAACAAAAGGAAGACCTTTCTCTCTGTCTCTCTCACTGTCTAACTCTGCCTGTCCAAAAAAAAAAAAAAAAAAAAAAAGAGTGGAGCCAAGTAAGAGGTATTTAGGTCAGTTGGGGCATGCCCTAGAAAGGGATTGTGGAATCCCTGTTTCTCTGCTTCCTAGCTTGATATGTGACCACTTTTCCCAACATGTGCTCCCATCATTGCTGTCCACCATTTGCCCTGGGGTCCTTATCAGAAATGCTATTCTCTTGGACTTCCAAAACTATGAGCTAAGTAAACATCTCTGTAAAAAAGAGGTAGCCTGGGGGCCGGCATCCTATAGGGAGTTCTGCTGCTCCACTTCCCATCCAGCTCCATGCTGATGCACTTGGGGAAGCAGTTGAAGATAGCCCAAGAGCTGGGGCCCCTGAACCCATATGGGAGACTTGGTTAAAACTCCTGAATCCATGCCGTCGCCACGGCTCATTAGGCCAGTCCTCTGCCTGTGGCGCCAGCACACTGGGTTCTAGTCCCAGCTGGGGTGCTGGATTCTGTCCCTGTTGTTCCTCTTCCAGGCCAGCTCTCTGCTGTGGCCTGGGAGTGCAGTGGAGGATGGCCCAAGTGCTTGGGCCCTGCACCCGCATGGGAGGCCAGGAGAAGCACCTGGCTCCTGGCTTTGGATCAGTGCGGTGTACCGGCCACAGCACGCCGGCCGCAGCAGTCATTGGGAAGTGAACCAACAGAAAAAGGAAGACCTTTCTCTCTGTCTCTCTCTCTCACTGTCCACTCTGCCTGTTAAAAAAACAAACAAACAAATACCTGAATCCTGGCATCGG
Source organism: Sylvilagus floridanus (assembly GCA_949820135.1). Taxonomy (NCBI): domain Eukaryota; kingdom Metazoa; phylum Chordata; class Mammalia; order Lagomorpha; family Leporidae; genus Sylvilagus; species Sylvilagus floridanus. The sequence goes on along the minus strand of OX463224.1, from coordinate 67,948,916 downwards.
TCTGGCCCAGGCCATTTCAGCCATCTGGGGAGTGAACCAGTGGATGGAGATATCTGTCTCTTCCTCCACCACCCCTCTTTAACTCCACCTTTCAAATAAAATAAATCTTAAAAAAAAAAAAAAAAAGTAGCCTATGTCAGTTGTTTCATTACAGTGACACAAAGCAGAGAGGGCACATATGACTTTTGATATCAGAAGGAGCGGGTCCCCTGACCTAATATTGGTTCTATGATGCACACAAGTTAGAATCTTCTGAGTGTGGATGACCCAGTTCCATACCTGGGAATTCTGCTAACATTTGTTTCTAAAGCTGATGAATTTGTGGTCAAGTCTTTTTTTAGCTGTCAGAGCCTTGTGCCCTTCCCTACAGTTTGGCCTCCACTCAACAAAATCTCTTTGGTGCTGCAGACCCCAGTGATTTTCTGCCTCATATTCTCCCCTGCCTTTTTAACACTCTTGGGGCCACGGTGAGCTCACAATTAGCTCACAATGGACCAGTTCCCTTCTAGAGTTCCAATAGGGAAAAATCAAGTCTCTTTGCCCTTGGTACATCATTTTATCTACTGTTCCTTCTCCCCATGAGGTTTCAAGTCCCAGATCAAGGTGATTATGTCTTACTCCCCCCTCTCTCTACTTCATCTACCTCAAACCTCCAGGGAGGGAGGAGACATATTTCTCCCCTTTGTCAGTGCCTTATTTCTTCATTGCCATCTTGTTTGGAGCTTTAACTTTTAAATTTATTTATAATGAAATCGTCAAATCTTGGGTATTTTTACATGGCAGTCATTGCCCTTGGGCTACATTATCACACTCATAATCTCGGCAAAGTTCAAGAATGCATTCCTGTTTACAGCAGAGTGTACATTTGTAGAAAATATGACATTACCAATTTTAGATGGTTTTCAAGATATCTAACTATTGCTGCCCCCTCTCATTGGAAGATAAATGGTAGTTATGGTAAACAGAGGGTTCATTTATCCAAAAGGACTTCAAGATTCTACCAGTCTCCTTTCCTGAAGGAGTAGCCATGCCCCTGTCTGACCGCAAAAAAGAAAAAGGAGTGATTTCTGAGGAAAGAAGCAGCTTTTGCCTCTCTACTCAGCCTTTTGTTGAAGGACATTATTTGCACCACAGTAACTATCAGTTACTGATTGTAAAGACTGTATAGAATAATGTTCATTATACATCTCCTTTGTGTTTCTTCTCCTCCTGTAGCTGGTAACTGGCTAGGGAACAACGTTACACCCAGTACATGTCAGCTCATGTGGGCCTTTAGCTTTGCCATGCTCTAACCCAGTTTTCATCAGGCTTTTCCTGGGATAGCATCACACAACTAGTAGTACCTGGGCCATATTAAAGCAGAACTCCCGATTCCCTACATCAAAATTTTTGCTGCCTCAAGTTTCCATCTCCCTAATGACACCATGAACCACTTAGTTGCTCAAGTTTCAAATCCAGGAGTCATCTTAGATTCTCTCTCTTCCCTACATCTCCACATACAATCCATCAGTCCTCCTGAATATGCCTTAAATCTGTCAATTTTGTCTCCACTGTTATGAGTCCAGTCCAAGCTTCATCATTTCTTACAAGAATTACTGTCAACAGATCTTAGCCATTCTGTTCAGTGCTGCAGACCACAGTGGTTCGCTGCCTCGCTGTCCTTTGGACCTTAAGGCTCTCTACTCAGTATCCATACCATATAAGGAGCAAGGGCCATCTCTTCTTAGCCATGCCCTTTTGCGTTCCTAATGCTCTTGGGATCACAGTGAGTTCTTCCTTGTTTTGGATTTTCTACCACCTATCCACCACAGAACAGCCAGAGTGACCTTTGAAAACTCCAAATTAGATCCTATCTTCTCCTACCTACTGCTGCCCAATAAATTGTTATGCTTTTGAAAAATACAAATTCTTCACCATGACTTTGTGATCTATACCTATCATTTTGGATTACCCCACCTGCCCCTCACCATATTCCTGCTACGTGTTTTCTTCCTTGAACACGCCAATGCTATTCCTGCGCCAAGATATTTCTAACTACTGAGGGCTCTGAAAATTTCTAGATTCTCAAATAGCTCATTCTCAAAATTCAGGAAGCCTTTTCATGACCAACCTGTATAACTGTTCCCTTCTAGTCAAGTCACACCATATCAAGCTATTTTGTTTTGTTTATAGCACTTCAAAGTCATCAAAATTATTTATATGTTGACCTTTTTGTTCTACATAAGAACAATCTCATCAATGCCTGGGAAGAACTACTGGTTGGGAAGCGTGCTCAATAAATTTCTGTTGTGGCCAGCACTGTGGCATGGAGGTTAGAGCTGCCACCTGCTACACTGACATTCTGGGTGGACACTGCTTTGTGTCCAGAATGCTTCATTTCCACTCCAGCTCCCTGCTAATGGCCTGGGAAAGGCAGCAGAGGACAACACAAGTGTTTCGGCCTCCTCCCATGAAGGAGACTGAGATGAAGCTCTTGGTTCCTGGCTCCAGCCCGGCCCAGCCCTGGCCATTGCAGCCATCTGGGGAGTAAACTAGCACATGGAAGATCTGTCTTTCCCTTTCTCTATATAACTCTTTCAAATAAAATTAAATCTTTAAAAAATAATAATAAATAACTGTTGAACATAGGATCTTGTATATCCTTTGGCTTTTTTTTTTTAACTTGTATAACTGGATCAAAGAACCCATTACCAGGGGAGAGGTTTGTGTTAGGGTGAGATAGGGGCATTCCCAATAATACCACTAGATACCTTAAGAAGGCATTTTGAGTCCTTATAATGTTTTCCCTTTAAAAGTACCAACTGCGGATTTAGCATAAGTGCTGAGATCACATTGAGGATTCTGTGTGTTAGCCATTGCTAGGCCTGCCTAGTTGGTTGGATATGTGACTAACACCAGGTCCCTGCCCCAAGGTGTACCTAACCTCCACTCTCCCCATTTGCCACATGGGAACCCTTTGCTGCCCTCAGCGTGAACACACCTCTCATAGATACTGTGCTTTCCCCTCAGTGTATGTCCTATTCTGCCTTTGGGCGGTGCACACACCCTCCTCTCCTTCCAAATCTCAAATCTCTCATGGAATCGCTGCCACTTTATTTTGGTAGAAGGCTCAGGGCAAAGGTGGGCTGCACGCATGAACTCTCCGTTGGATACAGATGGCTGGGCTGAGCTTTGTCCGTAGGGGCAGGTGCATCAGGATATTCCCACTGTGCAGCTTAGTGGTGCCGAGGGGCCCTGCCATGTACACGGGACAGGAATACACAGCCAGGCCGGCTGGGAGTGGCAGGTCATTGCCGCCCGGGGGCTGTGCGCTGACGCTGATCGGAGGCAGAGGGCTGGGCTGGCTGCAAGAACTGTCCTGCAAGGCCCCAGCTATCGGGTCCCACTCCGCGTGCTGGAGCTGTAGCCCGATCAGCAGCAGGCCCATCTCTGGAACCGTGGGATTTGGGTCATTCTCCACCTGGGGGCGCCAGAAGATGGTCATGTAAGGGTAGGAAACTGGGGGATTGTGGCGAAACGGGATTCCAATAGGTGGAGGGGATTGATGGGGGAAGGAGCACAAAGAGGCAAGGTACGGTAACTACGAGGTGTGGTGAGAGAGACTTGGAGGAGGAAGAATGAGGAACCAAGGAGGGCGTGCTAAGGTACCCGGAGGCAAAGAGCGTTGCTGTTCAGCTCCCGACGTTTTTGCTGGAGAGTACTGGGGCCTAAGCTTTGGCTATCAGGGCAGCTCCAGCTGGGCACACACTGGTCCAGGGCGGCCTCCCAACGCAGTGCCAGCAGCAGGCGGCGCGGGTGGCGAAAGGCTGACAGGTGAAAGACACGCTCTGGTACTTCAGCGCCAGTTTCCGCGCCCAAACCTCGGTAGCGAACCAACAGCTGCCCACGGCGCGACAGCTGCCGCAGCCAATGCCAGGGCGGCTGCGGACCAGCGGGCGCATGGGATCGCCAAGGCGCGGGTAAGTGGCCATTCCAGAGAGCGTGGGCCACAGCCGCGCAGCGCTGGGAGGGGCACGGGGGCGCGCCCTTGAGCTGCTGCAACAGGCAGTCGAGGTCTCTCTGTAGCCTGTTCACCAGCTGTCCCAGCTCCAGCGCCTCGGTCTCTAGGAAGCGCTCCAGAGGCCTCTGCACATTTGACCCCAGCACGTCCCATGAGGTGCCAGACTCGTCATGGCGAGGAGCTTCGGTCAGCAGAGCCTGCAATGAATCCAGCCTCCGCCGAGCTTGCACTATGCGTTGCCGCAACCTCCTTTCAGTTCGCCGGGCCCCTGCAGGAGCCGCAGGAACCCACGTGAGTGAACTCCGTTGCAGGGCGCTCAGGAGTACACGACTCTGGCGTCGCATCAGCGAGGCCTGGGGACCCTCAGTCAGTCCGCAGATCCGAGGTTCAGGTGGTGTGGGCAGTAAGTGCATCTGGGCTTTGCACTCTGCTATTGCATCCAGCTCCTCTAGGTCTTGAAAACGGATGTGAGGAACAAGGTAGGCCTCCTCTGATCCTTTATGCCACTTTCCCCCCAACATAACTGTCTATCCCTCTACTGGTACTGCTGTTCACATTCCTGTGGGAGCTGCCCTGCTCTGCACTGCTCCCCAGCCCCAACATACATCCATGACCTCAGCTTACCTGGGCTGGGCATCAGCGTGGCCAACAGATACTGAGGTGTGTGTGGCTGGGCCCAGTTCCTGCTGCTAGGGCTCAGGCAGGCTTGTGTGAGGCTAACCAGGGCCTCTCTGTCCTCGGTGTCCCCCAGAGCACCCCCGTAGAAAACTGAAGCTGAGGATGAGGTCAAGGTCTTTGGTTTGAGCCCCAGCAGTTTGCACCACCTCCCAAAACCAAAGCTCTGAGGCACATCTGGGTCTCGACCCTCCTACCCCCATCCTTTTCCAGGCTTTCCCCGGGGGCTGATGATTGCCATGGGGGACAGGAAGGGTCTCACCAGCCAGCTCCTGCATGGCAGCATTGGGGTTGCTGAGAGTGGCCCACAGCCGATCTTGAGTCTGAAGGACCTGGGTCAAGGTGACTTGACTCCTGGGGGAAGGGAGCAGAAAGCAGGATTTCAGATGTCCTCTATAGTGAGGACTCCTGAGTTCCAGGCTCATGAGGACTCACTAATCACCTCAAATTTTAGCACCTCAAGTGCAACTTGTTTTCAGCGGAGATCATCATTTTCTCCCACAAAACCTGCTCTACCTCCTATCTTAGCTGCCAAATTGCCTAAGGCAGAAATCTAGGATCATATTTACCTCCCTCTTCTTCACCACGTTTAATCCCTACCCCTGCTGTAACCACCAGCCTCATCCCATCACCCATACCATGATCTCTTTCCGGGACACTGCCAGAGCCTCCTAATTCTGCTTGCCCCCAGCTCTGCTTCCCAGCTAGGATTACGTTTCTCCTGCTAAACTCCCTTCAGATTTAAGACTTTCTGCCCTGAGGATAACACTGGGCCCCTGAGCCCATATACCAGAGGTCCTTTAGGATGAGCTCACCTCTCCCACCTCAGCTTAGCTCCCTCTGCTCAGAAAGGCCTTATCTCTACCTGATTTGCCTCTGCTTTTAAGACTGCATTGAAAGCGAATTTCAAAAGTCCTTGGAGAAGTCTTCCTTGACTTCTCTTTGCCCTCATGCTTTGAGATTCCCAAAGATAAATTAGTTTTACTCATCTCAGTATGTGGGAGTTACTCCAGTGTTTGCTGAATGAATGCCTGCCTGAACCAGATGGGTTGGGTTTCTCACCAGCGCCCCCTGTGGCCCTGCAGCCTCATTCCATAGAGCTGCCGGTGTAGCAGGAGGCCATGTAGGAAAAGCAGAGGCAGTGCCTGGTAAGGAGGTTGCATGTAGAGTCCTTGCTGGGCTAGTTCCATACTATCAATCAAGACATGGCCCAGTTCCAGGGACTGGTCCCAGAAAACAGGCATGGAGTGATGAGCCAGCACAGCTGGGGAGGAAGAGGAGTATGGAGTCAGCACAGCACAGCTGCCCTCCTCCCTCCAATCTAAAAGCCTGAGAGGGAAGCTTCTCACCTGGCAAGGAAGCACTGGCCTCTGCAGACACAATCAGCCAAAGACGGAAATCTCTATGGACAGTGGCCACATTCCCGTTTTCAGACCGGGCTGAAAGGAGTTCTGATTCCATGTCTGAGACCACTAGGGTCAAACACAGGGCTGAGATCAGTCCCCAGGTGAAGGGTCAGAAACAAGTTCAGGGATCAGACTTGAGGATGGGGAGTCAGGAGTCAGATTTAAGGCTCAGGGCCAGGCCTGGAGCTGGTGGAGCAGCCATGAGGCCTAACTCAAGCTCAGGCCCAGGGGTAGAGTAGGATCCTAGAGGCCACCTCTTGGTGGCAAACCTACCCTTGGCTTCATCCAGCAGCTGCAACAAGGGCTGTAGCAGCTCTTTTGGCCAGTGGGGCATCAGATGGCAGTTATCCAGCACCAGCCAGTGCCCCTCGTGCACAGCCTGGCATAGAGTGCTTATCACAACCGGGACTGGGTCCCAGGCTTCAGAGCCCAGGGCTATCACCTTCAGATGCTTCTGCCCCTGGGGATGAAAGAGAGATGGCAGAGTGACTGAAAGTGATCCTGAGGTGACCCAACAGACCCTAAGTATTGCCACAATAATCCAGAAGGTCCCTAAGTAATCTGAAAAGACCCATAAGAATGCTGGGAGAGGGCCCCCACATCTCATCCTAGATCTTAAGGAGCCCAGTGACAAAGTGCAAACAGATTAGGTTCAGACCTGTTCATGCTTGGATGCCAATTTCTCAATTACAGTCAAAGGATGTAAGGTGGCTCTAGGCTGACCAGGTGGTGGCAACAAGATCAGTATGGGCTGAGTAGCCCGACTACGTTCCAAGGACACGGTGGGGGTACACAGGTTTTCATCCAGAGGCCGGCCCAAGAGGCTGGTGGTGAAGTCTTTCAGGGCTCCTGCCAGAGACTCCGGTCGCAGCACACGCCACAAGATGAGCTTCTGGAGGAGGCTGAGGGGCTCGGATCCAGGCCCAGGTGCAGGACCCAGCACTGTGGATGAGAGTGACAGGTAATCCTGCCACATGTTAGGGTGGCCAGCCAAGGATGCACACAGCCCGACAAATGGGGGCAGCAGCTCCAACACCCCACATTCCTGCCAGGCTTTCGGCCCTAGCCAGGCAGGTCGAGCCACACCTGAGGCTGGCTTTCTATGGCTTGTGCTGGGAGATGCTGCCAATCCAGGCCAGAATGCCAGCCTCTCAAGCTTTGTTGCTTTACTTGTCACTTGTAACAGAGCCAAACCACCCAAGGCTCCCACCAAGGGTACTTGGGTCAGGCCCAGTGCAGTCACTGTGCTGCCCAGCAGCTGGTGTGTCAGATGTATTTTCAGTTGCAGCAGATGGCTGTCCAGGTCCTCCCCATGCAGATTATCATGTGGTTTCATGTTGTCCAGAGCCTTTTTGGTGGCTGCCAGCCAGTTCTCTGGACTCATACGGAAAAGCGGCAGCAGGTTCTGCAGTGGGCTTAGGGCCTTTACTATGGCCATCCCATGCCAAGCCACGTGCCGATATGGTACCCACAATACCACCTCCTGTATCTTCTGCTCTTCTACTTCTTCACAGTGTGCACGCAGCTGACATAGCTCTGCCTGGGCCCTCACCATGTCCCGCAGAAACTTGGCTGGTTTCTGATGCTTTGGGTCCTGGTGCAGCAGCATCAGCAGCAGGTGCTCCTGCATATCATCAATTGTTGGATTGATCTGGACCTTTCCCACAGCCCCCAAATATCTTTACCCACATCCACCCCCATACCTGGGCCCCTCCAATGCTCCTCCCAACCATAAGCTGGGCCCAAAGCACCTCGGCAGCCTCCACAGCTTTGTGAGCATTCAGGGCTCTCAGTTTTAGGTCCTGCCAGCGGTTCTCGAGCTCAGGACGCTCTCTGCACAAGATTTCATGCAGCATCTGCTCTTCTAGTATTTCCATGTTCAGACCCAGATCCAGCACATTCATCCCCTTCAGCAGTTCACAACCTAGCACTTGAAGTCACATGGGAGATATTTAACCCCTTGGAAGAGTTAGGGGATTGGGGCAGCCAAGGAGCATGAATCCCTCCTGTAGTCCTGAGCCTGCTTTGGGACAGGGCTGGTCCTGGAGGCCTATTGTGTCCACAAAGCTGTGCTGGCAACTTACCAACTAGGCCTCACCTTTTTCCAAGGTGTGGAGGGGAAGGGTAGTGCTCAGGTACAGACAGAAGCCAGGCTGCACCTCGGGTGGACTCAGCTGGTCCCGCTGCAGCAGCCATTGCAATTCTTGGCACCCCAGGCCCAGCTCCATGTTGGTCAGGAGCACAGGAAGGCCTGTAAGGAGGAGGCAAAGACAACCTACCCAGGATGCCAGCATCCATGCCACCCTCTCCCCCCAAGCACAAGAATGGCTCTGACCAGCATCCCCTGGTCAGATGAAGGTGGCATGAAGGACAGGAGCTGAGGTCAGCCTGGGGGGGAGGCCTGTGGGGTCGCAGAATGGGGGGGGATGTAATGGGGTATGCTGGGGGAGGGCCAGTTCTCACCGCTGGCAGCTGCCTCACAGAGCTGAGGACCCAGCCCTGGGTCAGCACCTGAGAGCACACTGAGGTAAAGAGGTGGAGACGGAGTCTCAGAGGCCAGCTTTGGCCCCTGACTCTCTGCCTCATTCTCCTCTTCCTTTTCTCTTTTGTCTTGCTCTTTCTTCTTCTCAGTTTTCCTTTCTTCTGCCTTCTGCTCTTTTGGTTGTTCCTCAGCCTCATTCCTCTCCCTGCTATTGCCGTCTTCCTCTTCCAAATCCTCCTCCCCATTCTCTCTGCTGTGGTTTCTCATGAGGTCTGAGCCTGGGCCACGGAGATGCAGAGGAGCTCTTAGAGGAGGAACTGCTTCTGGGGACGACTTCATTTCAAAAGGGCAGGTGTGCAGGAAAACACCTCAGGAAAGTCACTTACACTCCCTATCACTCAGCTTCCTCACTTGCAAAATGGGGTTGATATTAGTGAGGACCTGATAGGGTTTCTATGAACATTAACTGAAATGATTCAAAGAAAGTCCTCAGGCTGGCACACAATAAGCACCCAGTGAATGCTGACTATCGTTGTTTCTCTAAGATTATGAGGAGGGGTCCTAGTCACCTCTGAAACTGGTTCCATTCCTGCCCTTTCTGTAGGTTGCTTAGAAGAGTCAATGCCTTTCCCTTTTTTGCCTAAGCTAATTCTGGCACTAAGAATTAAGCAGTTGTCACTTATATGGAAATCAGTGACTCATACACGAAAGACCATAAACTGTGGAATTAGCCACATGATGGGCACTGAAGTGGACACAGATGGTTGGCCAACCAACAGCCATCCCAAACCCCCTTGCCTCCTCTACTGCAGGAGCTGGGAAAGATAAATATTTGCTTTTTTCCAAGTTCTCTTGCAAGTGGAGGTTGCTAGGCCCACAGTTTTGCTTTACTGCTAAACATATTACCACAAATTCAGCAACTTAAAACAACACCTACCTATTAGCTCACAGTTTTGTAGGTTAGAAGTCTGGCACAGCATGACTGGATTCTGTGTTCAGGATTATGCAGGGTTAAAAAGCAAGGTCCCAGCTGGGGCTTCTGGTTTCATCTGGGACTTAGGGTCCTCTTCCACGCTTACCAGTTTTTGACAGAAATAATTTCCCTCTAATGCTTGCCCTGTAAGCCCCCTCTGTCTTCAAGCCAACCATGGTTCATTGAATCCTTCTTGCATTCCAAATCTCTCTGATTGCCTTTCCACTTTAAAGGGCTCTTTTGAGTACTTGGGGCTCACTGAGGTAATCTGTGACAATTTCTCTATCTCAAAATCAATTGATTAGTAATCTTAATGACATCTTCAAAGTATTTCTTACCATGTGACATAATTATGAGAGTAACACCAGAAAGCCAAGGCTATAAAGGCCAAAATCACGCCTACTAATTTGACTACTCAGACTTCCACAGACCTTTTGCTTTCTTGACAAAAAATAGCCAGCATGGCCCTTAATATGATGTTCGGAGGGGTAGCTGATATTCTGCATGTAGGTGATTAGTTCCCTAAGACTGCCACCAACATACTGTCACAAACTTAGTGGCTTAAAACAACAGAAAACGTCACCCTTCCCTGGTCTAAGGTTAAGGTGTTGGCAATGCTGTACTCCCTCCAAAGGCTCTGGGAAAGAACCCTCCTAGCCTCTTTCAGCTTGCAGGGGTTTTAGGTGTTCCTCGGCTTATGGCTGTGCAACTGCAGGATCTGCTTCCATCTTCACATGACCTTCTCCTCTGTGCATCTAAGCCTTCAGGATTTAGGACCTCTCCATGTAAGGATCAGAATGATCTCATTTTAAGGACCTTAACTTGGCCAGCGCCGTGGCTCAACAGGCTAATCCTCCGCCTTGCGGCGCCGGCACACCAGGTTCTAGTCCCGGTTGGGGCGCCAGATTCTGTCCCGGTTGCCCCTCTTCCAGGCCAGCTCTCTGCTGTGGCCAGGGAGTGCAGTGGAGGATGGCCCAAGTGCTTGGGCCCTGCACCCCATGGGAGACCAGGAGAAGCACCTGGCACCTGGCTCCTGCCATCGGATGAGCGTGGTGCACCGGCCGCAGCGCGCCTACCGCGGCGGCCATTGGAAGGTGAACCAACGGCAAAGGAAGACCTTTCTCTCTGTCTCTCTCTCTCACTGTCCACTCTGCCTGTCAAAAATAAAAAATAAAAAAAAAGGACCTTAACTTAATTACACCTGCAAGGATCCTTTTTCTATCTATCTATCTATCTATCTATCTATCTATCTAACAGGTTGAGTTATAGACAATGAGAGAGAGAGACAGAAAGAAAGGTCTTCCTTCAATTGGTTCACTCCCCAAATGGCCACCATGGCCAGCACTGCGCCGATCTGAAGCAAGGAGCCAGGCGCTTCCTCTTGGTCTCCTATGCAGGTGCAGGAGCCCAAGCACTTGAGCCATCCTCCACTGCCCTCCTGGGCCACAGCAGAGAGCTGGACTGGAAGAGGAGCAACCAGGACTAGATCCCAGCACCCATATGGGATGCCGGTGCTGCAGGCGGAGGATTAACCAAGTGAGCCACTGTGCCAGCCCCCAGGATCCTTTTTCTAAATAAGGCCACCAACTCAATTCTCAACCCTTCCTTCTGGGAAACAAACGCCCCCTTTCCTTCTCCTGGAAAACTTCCCTTCCAACACTCTCTCTACACAGACAGGTTGCTTAACCACATCAACAGCAATAGTCCCTCCTTCTGCACAGAATTTCTGGACATTGAATATATGTGGGTAGCGAAATTTTGGTTTATTAGCCAGATGTCATGAGCTGCTCAGAAATATACATTTAGAATCACTGTAATATGGGCAAAAGAGGTAAATGTGAACAAATTTATTAACATGGTTTAGGCTGGCAAAATCTGGGATATCCTGGCCACAAAACTCAGCGTCTCTCTTATGAAAGGAAAGACCATGTGAGGTTGAGAGTGTTGAGCAGTTCAGATGCTCAGAAGCATTGTTTATTATCCTTGGCCTTACCTCTGCCTTCAGTGCGGGTTTGTGCCACTTGTCTAGTCTCTTCCAGAGGCAGTGGGTTCAGCCAGATGAGGGCCTGGTTGCTGGGGTCAAGTAGCAGAGGCCAACGGCAGCTATCGTAGTGGGTGAGGCTTCTCAGGAGCAGGCCTGCCAAGCGAGCTGACTTTGCCTGGGGCTTCAGATCTTGGTCCCACTGGTACTGTTCAGATTCAGAGCTCAGCAAGGCCAGAATACTGAAAGGAAAGCTTACGGGCAGCAGGGGGTTCTTTGGTGGCCTGCTGATAGATTTCTGCCCCTGCGCCAGTGCCTGTGCCACATCATCTGGGCACAGAGCCTCCTGATAGCCCCTACACAGGGCTAGCCACTTGTCCAGTAGCTCTTGACGCCGCAGTGGTGGGAAGGGACCCAGGTAGACGATGGCAGCTGAACATAGGAGGACATCTCCAAACATAGTCATGCAGCGCATCTTCAACTTCTGGTGTGGAAGGAAAGACCGGAAGATGTGTAGGCCAGTGAGGGGGGAGAGCAAGCAGCAGGCATTTCAGAGGGGATGGAAGGCAGGGTATGGAGGAAATCAAGGCAAGGGGGTGGAGTGGGATAGAGAAAGGCAGTGAGGGCCCAAGGAGGATGGAAGGAGGGAAAGGGTGGAGTGAACTATGGGGAAACATCTGTGAGGGGCTGGTTACCTGTAGCTGTGTAATCCAGGTGTACATGGGCGTGAGCAGTGCAGCCTCTATGGGCCATTTGTGATATTGACCATATTGTGCCTGATTGAGGGTCTCTATTACTTGGCTGTGGGAAGCTTGGGCCTCTTCCAGCTTCTTAGTCAGAGACATAGTATGCTCCAGCATCTCCTGTGCCTGAAACTGGTAATAGCCTAGGCGGGCCTGCTCCCGAGTCAGCGTCGCCTCCACCTGCCTCAGCAGCAGGCCTGTGGGCAGTCCCCGGCGCTGTGCCAGCCCATAGCGCAGAAGAGCCCACAGCCAGACTGCCAGGTTTGCTGCAGGTATGCTTACGGCCCGCAGGGCTGCCTCGCTCATACCTGGAGCCTTCAGAGCTTGGTTTAGCTTTATGAGCTCTGAGTCTGTCATCTTCTCCTTGGGGAAGAACACCAGCTCCTGGGAGGATGTGTGTTAAGGGGGTAGGGGAAGATGTGGATGCGCTGGACCTTGACCCAACCAAGTCCCACCAAGTCCCCTTCACAGTTCCCTCTGCCTCTCTCACTGTGGCCCACCTTCCCTACCTGATAAAAATCCTCGGTGCATAGCAGCTGCTTGGCACTGGCCCAGCCTGTGTCACGGTGGAAGAGGTCACACAGTGCATCTGTCACTCGGACCACAGATTCTGGTGGTGATCGATAGCTCCGTATCTCCTCAAAGTCAGTCACCTGCAGCTGGCTCAAAGGCCCCAGAAATGCCTTGCCCATCTACATGAGGAGAAATACATTCTGAAATGAGCTCCTGAGATGTTTTGCTCTCTCTTCAAGGTGTTTCCAGGCAGGATCATCTCCGCCTAGGAGTTCCCATCAGGGGTCTCTCCCTAAGCCATCCTAGTACCTTTGTCCCCTCCCCGCCAGGAGACTGTATGATGAGTCACTCTAGCCTCTCCTCTGGGCATCCCATGTGGAGTTGGCATCTCCCAACAGAGAGCCGTGTAGGGCAGGAAGCAGGAAGAACCCACCTGCTCCAGGAAAGCCTCATGCTGAGCCCGCAGGGCATCCCGCTGCTTAATCAGGTTCTCGATGAGGTTCTCCTGGTGCCGACACTCTAACAACTGTCGCTTGTACAGAAGCTTGCTCTGCTCTAGTTGCTGCTGAAATGTGCTGACGTTCTGTGAACAGAAGTCCAGGCCTTGCAGCCCCAGGTCCTCGGTCATGTGGTACCACCCCAAAAAGGAGGTCCTAGGAGCTTGAGACCCCAGAATTCTCCTCACTTGATAGGGTGACCAAGTTGGATTCCAAGTAGGCCACAAATAGAGTCTGAGCCCTGGATCTGAATTTACTATTCTGTGAGTTATACCTCTGTATTTTTAAAACACATTTGTTTATTATTTATTGGAAAGAGAGAGAGAGAGAGAGACTTCTTCTGTCTGCTGGTTCACTCCCCAAATGACTGCAATGGCCAGGCCTGGGTGAAGTTGAAGCCAGGAGCCTGGAAACTCCATCTGGGTCTCCACATGGTGGGCAGGGGCCCAAATATTTGGGCCATTTTCTTCTGCTTTCACAGGCACATTAGTATGGAGCTGGATCAGAAGTGGAGCAGCTAGAATTCGAACAGGCACTCAGATGGGATGCTGGTGCCACAAATGGTGGCTCAACCACTGTGCCACAATGCTGGCCCCAAGTTACACTTCTATTAATATAGCCCAAAGCAGGTGGATGCTTCTCCTGCAGGTGCTACACCACACAGGCCCAGGCAACCAGAATCCAAGGCCTAAGAGTGTAACTATTATGTTGCGCACCTTATCTTACTCCACCCACTATAACTGTTTCCACAGCAGACAGTGCCCTCCTTGAGGTATTCTTCTCCCTGGGCCTGTATGATAATGTACTCCTTGGACCTTCTCCAACTTCTCTGGCTGCTCTTTCTTAGTCTTTTCCTCTACCACCTTTACCTATTCCTCAGCTGTTTATTTCACCCTATGCTTCTACACGCCCTCCCGAATCTCATGGCCATGATTACCACTCAGATTCTAACAACTGCCAGATCTTCCTCTCCAGATCGGTTCTCTCCCTAGACGTCCGTGATGTTTCCAACTGCTTAGTGGAAATCTCCCCTTGGATGTCTCACAGGCCCCCCAGACTCAACATGTCCCAACATGAAGGTATTGGTGCTCATTTTCTCAGATAAGCCATGCCAAAACACAATCAGTTTTACCAAGCATGAAACCTACTTTGTTACCTTTGACTCCAGCTCCTGTATTTCCCTAAACCCAGTGCATCTTTGACACCTAGTTTCATTCTACCTCCTAAATGTCTCACATCCACTCGCATTCCTATCTGTAATTCTCACTTAAGCTTGCTCTCCTGACTTTCTACACCAGCTTCCTTACTGCTCTCTTTGTCTACTCTTATTCCCCTCCTTTGATCCACTCCCTATGCTGAAGCTTGATTGGGCTTTTTAAAACCAAACTGCGTCGTCATCATCATCATGACACTTGCCACTTGTCATTACTCCCTTTGGTTGATGATGCCTCTGTGCCCAGGTGTGTCTGCTCATCTTTTCAACCTCACTTCTCTACTCTCTCAGCACTTGTCTTTAGCCATTCCTGAATTCTGTTCCTCCACATTATCCTGCCTCTAGGCCTTTGCTCATGCTGTTACTTCAGCCTGGGACATTCTTTCTTTTTGCCCCCTTTTACACCTGGCCAAATCTTACCTCACCTTCAAGCATAACTTTTGATGTACTTCACTCACTTGTCTATGTATTTAAGGAATGCTTTGGAGCCTCTACCATGTTCTACACATGCTCTATGCTACATATTAGGACACTATGCTTTTCCTGGAAAGCTTTTGTTGTTGTTGTTGTTTGATACTTCAGAGCACTCCAGACCTTCTCTGCCATAACATACTGTTTTGTAATTGCCAGTAGGCACTTGAAGGCAAGGAGTGCCTTATCTTCTTATCTTAGGAGGCAATATAATCTAGTGTTAATAGTAACTAATGCTTATTGAGCTCTTACTATGTGTCAACATTTTTAAATGCCTTCTATGTAAGATCTAGCGTACTTCTTATCAAAACCTTATGGGTTAGACTTCCCTAATTTCCTTGGATCTCTGTTTTCTCATCTGTAAAATGGAGGAGGGGCCAGTGTTGTGAAGCAGTGGGTTAAGCCACCAGCAGTTGGTTAAGGCACCAACATGAGTCCTGGTCATTCCTCTTCCATTCTAGCACCCTGCTAATGTGCCTGGGAAGGTAGAGGAAGATGGCCCAAGTGCTTGGGTTCCTGCTACCCATGTGGGAGATCTGGATGAGGTTCCTGGCTCCTGGCCTCAGCTTGGCCCAGCCCTGGCTGCTATGGCATTTAGAAAAGTGAACCAGTGGATAAAAAAATCTCTCTAACTCTGCTTCCAAATCTGTACATATTTTTTTTTTTTAAATGGGGGAAAGATAGCCACCTCAGAAAATATTACTGAGTGCCTGGGCAAGTGTGGTTCAATTAATTTTTGTTGAGTACAGCTAGATTTTTGTTGACTAAATGTACCATTTGGATATGAGAGAGAAAAGAAATGAAAGGGCTCATCATGATTCCCGAGATTTGGCTTAAATCATTAAGTAGATGGTGGTTCCATTAAATGGAATGGGGAACATTGGAAGAAGTATACCCTATTATGACTGGGCACATAATCAAGGGATCCCTGAATGATCCCTGAGACCGTGAATGTCTCTTATCCTGATTCTGGCTTACTGTGCTGTGGTATGGTGTGACTGGTTAAGGAATATTCACACTCCTAAACTAGGTCTACAAGTCTTGGTATTAAGCATCTTGGGAAAAGGTAGGGTCTGGGACAAGAAATCAGAATTTGAAAAACAGGGGAAAGGGGACTCCTGTCCTGTGATTTTTTTTTTTTTTCCCCTTCCTTCTGCAACCCAACTGATTCTTGAGATCTAATCTAAGTAGGTCATCCTAGGTGGTAGATAAAAGGAAGGTAATAGTCCAACATAACAACCCTGGAACACACCATTCACACAGAACACTATGAAAACTATGTAGGTAGAAGGAACATATCCATGCCTCCTCAGTTGGACAACACTGGGTGATAGTCTTGAGAGCACACATCAAAAGAGGGTAGTTAGGTTTTAGGAGTTGTAACACCTGAAGTCTAGTCGAAAAGTCAGATCATCCAGTGCTAGTTCTCTTCTCTGCAGTTATCCCTGAACATTTTTCAAAGTCTTGTGAGGCAGGGAGAAAAAGTGCTGCTTCAAAATTTCTTGTATTTAAAACAAAATTCTCTTTGGTTTGGGGAAATACTTTCAACTGGAAGTATTTGGATATGGAAGGTAGGATCACTCCTGCCCCAACCAGATATTAAAGAGGCCTGTTTATTAAAAAATGAAGATTGCCTTGCATAAGTAAGCAAAAGGATTTGGGGTCTGGGCTAGAAAAATATTTCATCACTTGAGAAATTTATCTGGGGAGCTGTAAAGGAAAAATGACTAACACCGAATAACTGAGGGATAACAATAGTGAAGCAGGTTTTAGGGAGGTGAGAGGGGCAGGACAAAGTTCATCACTAAGACATATGCTCAGTAGAGAAGATGAGTAAGGAAATTCAGGATTGAGGTTTAGAAGGCCATTCAAATATATTTCTGGTTCTGTGGTATAATGTCAAGATGCCTGTATTGCCATCACTCATCCACTTTTCCTCCCTGTACACAATAGCCTTGACTATTTGGTGCTTGGGTGAAAGAAGGGTGCAGTGACAAGGAAAAGAGAATGGCCACAAGAGGTGAGCCAACTAGTTGTGACAGTGGATTCAAGGGAAGGAGAGGATAAGAGAGGTGACTGTGAAAATATATTGAACCTCACGCAGTCGAGGCACTTGGGTCAACCAGAAGCAGACACTTGGATTTCAACCTGGTCTCAGTCATGTAAACTTTTGAGCTGAGCCCTCATGGAGTAAGTAACAAGGATTAGAGAGATTCCCCTGTGGAAGGGGGGAGGGGCTCCAGGGGACAAGGACTAAGGTTCATCCTGGATGGCCCCTCCCAAGTCTCCTTTTGGGGCCGTGCTTTGACACTACCATGAAGGCCTCACAACATTCTTCTCCTTACCTTGTGGGAGCCTTTCAGCTGCTGTTCCAAGTTGAAGACCAGGCTGGTGAAAGTACTGTGCTGCTCAATCAGCATGCGCAGATTCTCCAGGGCATTCTGGATCCTGGAGATACAGTGTGCCAGTGAGTAGACCCAGAGGAGCAGAAGGAGGGACACTGCAGAGAATGGGGCCGCTCACCTCCGGGCCCTATTCTTCATCTTCAGGGTAAACTGTCGGTGCAGCAGCAGAAAGGTGTTCAGAAAGTCTAGGAAGGTCTTGGGAGTCACAAGTGGCAGTACAGGGCACAGGTGTTCATGATAGCTAGCAGCTGAGAGATGGATGAAGGCCATGGCTTTGGCCACACTGGGAACTGAGGCCTGGAGATCTGGGTACTTCAAGGAGCCTGTAAAGCTCATGGCTTTAACCTGGTCTTGTAAGTTTGTAGGGAAATAAGAAAAGGAGGGCAGGAAAAATGATGGGACTTCAATGGGCTCTACAGAGAGAGAAAGAGAGAGATTAACCTGGTTAGTAGCCTTTATCAGAACCTGGTTGAGATAAGTGATAAGGACAGGTAAAAAGGACTCACTGTCATCATGGGGTAGATTCGGAGCACCTGCCAGGTGGTACTTGGCCACCTTGACTAGGGCAGCTTGGTCCCAGGGTTCATAGTGGTCAATGCTGGTGGTGGTCAGTTGAAGGAGCCTCAGAAAAAGGGTGGAGGGCAGCTGCTTGTGGGCCTGGTCATCTCCAATCAGGAAGAACATGTGCAGATGGCTGCACACTTGCTGATAGAACCTGTGCAACAGAAGCTCAGCTGCTTTCCTTCTTGACCCATTTGCCCATGCAGGTCCCAGGTCCAAAGCTGATCCCTTAGCCCTTATCTTCTGAGCCCTAACAGTATCCCACAGATTTCCCTTTGGCCTTTTTGGCTAGGAGAGAGTAACAGCAGAGAAAGGGCAGAGAAAGACTCAAGTTGGGTTCGTGTCCTCACCTCTGCAACAAGCATTCCTTCTTCATGCTCTGTTTGACACCAGTGTTCTCCCTGGGGAGTTGCTCTTCTATGCTGTCCAGGTCTGACTCTGTGTACTGGTCAGGGAAACTGCCTGAGGTTGCCAGGGCTAGCAAGCGATGAAAGGTTGTGAGATCCACACCTTTGGGAACCAGCAAGGCTGTTGGCTGGTTTAATACGCCAGCATGCCAGCTGGCATCTCGTAGGCACTGGAGAACAGCCTCCTCTGACCCATATGGCAGGTGGAAAAGGCGGACCTGGCAAATGCTGGTGGCCAGAGTGATGGCAGTATGGCGCCCAGTACCCAGAGCCCCTGAAAGCAGTAGGCCATGCTGCCGGGGCCTGGCTAGTACCCGGACCAAGCGGGCCACATGCTGGGCCATGGAGTGGCACCGGGCAAGGTGAGGGCTCAGCCTCAGCTGGGTAGCTGAGGTGGCTAGCTGCTCCTCCAGGGTCTCCCACTGCCGTTCCAGGTACAAGTTTGGGCTGTCAGAGTTGGACCCCAATACCAGCTTCTGACTGAAGACTAGGTCTGAGGGCTTTTCCTGGGGACGGAGTAGTAACACAGGCAGCAACAGGGGTGAGACCAGGTCCATCTGGGGTGCCTTCTGCCACACATTCTTACACTTCTTTGCCTGCATCTTATAGCTAGAGGCTTTTGTGGCTTCCTCTTGCCCTACCTGGTGACTTGTGCTTTCTGTGGTCTCCCTGCTTCCTGGCCTTGTGGATGGTGCTGGACATGGGTCACTCATGTGTGAAGCTGTGGTGACATGAAGGCCATAAGGGTCCTCCTCCTCCTCTGTCTCACTGCCACTGCTACTTAAATCCTCCCACTGAGCCAACTCCCCATCAGATTCCACTTCAGGCACCTTCTCCCTCTCTTCATCTTCCTCATAGTCCTTGTCCAGGCGCTGGGGCCCCACCCCACAGCAGAAGACATTCTGAGCTATTTCTAGGAGCAGATCAGCACAGTAGGAACGTTCCCTAGGGGTGTTGAGTCGGTCACAAAAGGTTCTCTGTGCCTCATGCAACCAAAGACGCACCATGTTACGCATGGCCATCATGACAGTCAGGCGAGTGCCACGTAAGCCTGACACCCTGCGCAAGTGCTCCTGGTGGTTCAGACAGTCCATACAACTTCGAGAACCCATTCTGGTGGGCAGCAGCTGCAGGCTGCCGAGGAGGTGGCTCACGGAGTGCAGGGAGAAGCGATAGTGTGGGTGAAGGGGTGAGGGCATGAAGTAGTTGCACATAGCCTCCCAGGCCTCCACTGAGGCCCGGACCAGGGCTCTCGCCAGAACACCTTCCTGTTCTATAGAGGGGAAGCGCTCGAGCCAGGCCTGGATGCTAGGGGTATGCCTGCTCAGCAGAGTGGCCTGGGTCATGCTGCCCAGGGCCAGCACTGTGAAGAGTCTACAGAGGCGTGGGCACAGTGGGCGCTCACAGCATCCTGGTACTGTGGCAGTGGCAAGGAAGTTGACTACAGGTTGCAGTGTCTGCAGTTCCAAGGTGTTGTGGGCATACACTGTGCCATCCATGGCCTGGCGCAGAGTCTCCAGCACTGGTTGGCAGCTCTTCTGTGGGTCTGTGTGACATAAAGAATAAGAGAGATCATTGTGAGATCATGCACAAGTCCACTGTTCCTCTTTTTGCCTCCTGGATTAGCTTCTGGCACACACAGGGTTCTAATGGAATTCTGCCTCTGACGTGTTGGGAATTGGTGACAGATGAGTAAAATGGTCTCTCTTTGCCACACATTCCTTAAAGTTGAGTCATTTCTTCTCTCTTCTCCCCCAGATCCTACTTCTATGATCATTTTATTCATGCAGCTGAGGGAAAATGAATACTGTACAAAGATTTGGAAGCTGGGATATTTGGAAATTGGATCTGACCACAGGGAAAAAGTACAATCAGTTCAGTTAAAAAGAGTGGAATTGTATCACAAGTATACTTTTTAAAAATCAACCTTAGAGGCAGGCCCTTAGCCTCCTACTTAAGATGCCTATTAAGGCGCATGTATCCAACACTGGAGTGCCTGTGTTTAATTCCTGCCTCTGATTCTCACTCCATTTCCTGCTAAGGAAGACCCTGGGCAGCAACAGTGATGGCTCAAGTGGCTGAGTTCCTGTCTTTGTTAAGACATGATTTAAATACATAAAATGTACATATTTTAAGTACCACTCAATGAAGGGTTTTTTTAACTGCTTAAAAAAGATTTATTGATTTATTTATTTGAAAAGCAGAGTTATAGAGAAGGAGGGAGAGAGAGAAAGAAAGAAAGAAAAATATCTTCCATCCACTGGTTTATTCCTCAAAATGGCTACAATGGCTGGGGCTGTTCCAGGCTGAACCCAGGAGCTTGGAGCTGCTTCTGGGTCTCCCATGTGGGTGCAGGGGCCCAAACACTTGGGCCATCTTTTGCTGCTTTCCCAGGTTCATTAGCAGGGAACTGAATCAGCAACAGAGTAGTTGGCATGGGATGCTGTATCATAACACTGGTCTCTATCACTGTCCTTTAAGAAATTGAGGAAAGAGAAAGATAATTATATGTACCCAAATATTTATTATTTCTGGTACCCTTCACTCTTTTTTGTGGATCTGAGTTTCCATACGGGTGCCGGTTTGAGTCCTGGCTGTTTCACTTCCAATCCAGTTCTCGGATCAGATCGGGTCTCCCATGTCGGTGCAAGGGCCCAAGGACTTGGGCCATCTTCTACTGCTATCCCAGGCCATAGCAGAGAGCTGGATCGGAAGAGGAGCGGCTGGAACTAGAACCAGCGCCCCTATGGGATGCTTGCGTTTCAGGCCAGGGCTTTAACCTGCTGTACCACAGCACTGGCCCAATTTTTTTCCCCAATATTTTTATAATCAGTAAAATGACTGCTCAATCAATCAATCAATGACTTTTTTTCTGCATCTGCATCCTGTTGTTAAGCTTGTGCAGTGAGTTTTAAATTTTCAGTTATTTTCTAGCCACATCTCCATTTAGCTCTGTTTTAACAGTTTCTATCTCTATAGACTACTTCTTGATGATGGGTCACATTTTTATGTGGGTTTTTGTATAGTCATTAATTTTTTATTTTATACTGGGTGTCTGGTGACTATTATCCAAAGACAACTTTGTACACGTTGCCATGTGTAATGCTCTTCACCCTCCAGTGGTGCTTTCCATGCTTTCAATCCTCTTTTTGAAATGTCTTCTCTGTTCCCAAATCTCTTCATAGGTCTGGTTATGTCACCCTTACCCCTTCTGTTGTACACACTCTGATTACTTGTGTAAATTTGTGGCAAAGGCCAAATAGTATGGCTGGAAAGAATTACATGATTTGGAATCAAATAGGCTTGAATTTTAATCTTACTTCTGACACTTAATAGCTAGGATGTCTTTGGCAAAACTGTAAAATTTCTGTCTCAGTTGCTTCATTTTTAAAATAATCACTTAAAATATTTTCCCTGTTATTATGCTTTTATGAAAACTATGACACAGATAAAACATGCAGTACTCAATAAATCGTACTTGCTATTATTAAGTACATACACCTGGATTGAGTTCTATAAAACATGAGGAACTTAAAAAGTTTGGCTGAATGACCTATCCAGTGCTTTCAGGGGTAGGGGATATCCAGCCCACAGGGCATATAAGGCCTTCAGAATCACCTGGTCTGATCCTGCCAAGGCAATGGCAGGCAGGACTCAAAACTCAATAGATCTATAGGAGGCTAATTTTTAAGTTGACAGTTTTGTATGGCCTGCAAACGATGCTATCCATATCCAAATGGTC
Organism: Sylvilagus floridanus; assembly: GCA_949820135.1. Classification (NCBI taxonomy): domain Eukaryota; kingdom Metazoa; phylum Chordata; class Mammalia; order Lagomorpha; family Leporidae; genus Sylvilagus; species Sylvilagus floridanus. Next base: position 67,926,847 of record OX463224.1, on the reverse strand, counting down.
CTTGGGAGAATAAAGGTTCCCCACCCCTGCAAGCCCACTGACTTCCTTGATTCCAACACCTACACTTGTACCTTACCCCAGCTCATTCCCATGGCCATACTTATAAACTGTCATCATATGGAGGTATGCCAATTTAGAAAATTTAAACATCAATATCTCAAACATTCATCATAATCTCTCTCCTTTTCTTTGTTATCTATTCTTCTACAGACTCTTATTGAGCACTTTCTTCCTGCTGAGTCCATCAAAGCCAATGAGACAAATCCCTGTCCTCCTGTAGCTCAGAGTGTGGGGAAAGGGACATGCAAATAAGCACATATTATTATAGTAACAGTTGTCACAGGTTGTTGTATGGGGTGGGTATCTAACCTAGTCTGGAGGCCCGGACTCCTGGAAGAGTCAATGAGTTACGTGACTTGGAAGGAGTAAGGAATATTTAGTCCAATAAACAGGAGTGAAGGCAGAGATAAAAGCAATCCCAGAGAATACAGAAGACCTGATTTGTTGAGTCCAGTTAAAACATCATTTCTTGCTTAACTGATCTGTTGGCTGGTGGTACTAGTTAGTGAGGACACACAGGAACAGATTTTGAAGAGAAGATGATGAACTCAGCTCAGAGTTGGGTCTGAGATGCCAACGGGACAACCAGGCTCTTACATACAGTGGCTAGTTGGATAAGTAGGTCTGGTTCTTTGACAAGAAGCCTATGTTAGACAGAGAGATTTAGCAGTGAAAGTAAAGACAGGGTGGTTGAGGCCATGAGAGTAGATGAGATCGTTCATGAAGCACATGTTGAATGAGAAGATGTAAACAATACAACACTGAAGATCCATCTATAGGCATTAATTTGAAAATGCTGCTAGCTATTTTACTGTCTCAAGAGATGACAGTAGCTTCTTCCTTCCCTCCTCCCAGCTCCTCACCAGAAGTAGCCAGGTGCAGATCCTCCAGCAGGAAGAGAAAGGAGCCTCTAGAATCCTGATGTTGCCCAGGCCGAGGGCTGGCTTGTGTTTGGCCCTGGAACCCTCTGCTCAGCAGGAGGCGAAGGTGGGTGGAGCTGAAGGCAGGATGGATGGGGCTGTATGTATAAGGGTTGTTTGGCTCCACTAGCACCTCAACAAAGGCTGACTTCCCTGTGGCTGCCTCTCCAGCCAGCATCACTGGTTGTCCCCTCGACAGGAGCAGGTCCACAACATACAGGAGCCGTTCAGTCTACAGGGCAGAGTAGGGCTTACTGTAGCAATGCCAATGGAGGGCAGTAACCTATCTGAAATTTGTTCTTAAAGCTATACTTGGAGAACATATCATGTACTCTTATGATTATGAAAATATATCAAAGATTGAGAGCTGGTGGGCCTCAGCAGGACCTTGAACATGGACCACCCCTAGGGTAGCTTCTTAAGTCCCAACCCCAGTTACTGCCCCACTGTCCTCACACCTGAGTAGAGGGGTGGAAGTTTCCCAGAATCCCCTTGATGCGGCTGCTCAGGTACTGGCCAGTGAAAGGAACCAATGTCCCATCCTCGGGGCTTACATGTAGATCAAATACCAAGACTGAGGGTGGTAGGTCAGGGTAGTTGGAGAGACAATTGATAGAACTCCTCATGAAGGTATCAAAGAGGGGCCAGAGTCTGCTCAAATCGAGACACATGCAAAACAGTCAGAAGTTATAGTACTGTGACATACTCATAAACTCCTCCACACCCCACACAGGTTGTCACACAGGTTTTAACTTCCCTGGGCCCATCTGTCTCAGCATCCCACATCCCCTATCCCTATAGATACCTGGAAGGAAGATGGGCTCCAAATCCCCAAATTAAGGCAAAAAGAAAGCTGCTGACAGCCCTCAAATGTTCTCTTCGCTTATTTGGCTCACTGTCAACCTGGGACTTGTTCTGAGAGCTGCTTTTTGAGGAGCTGACTCTTTGGACCACAGGATCACTATAGATGAGGTCCTCTGCAATGGCCATCATGCCCAGAATAGCAGTCCCAGCAGAAAAAAGCAGAGACAGAGGAGAGGGGAGAGGTTGATTGTGTTACTTCTCACTTTCAGCCCCCCAGCACAGCTCCACCAAAATATCATGCCCCTGGTTCCAGTTATACTCCAGCCACCCTCAGAATTGCATCTCTTCCCAAACCAGCTCCTCCATCTCCCCACCTGAGCCATGTGCCTTTTCTTCCTTATCTTGGCGCAGGTGAGGGTCAAGCAGACCACGTAAGATGCGGGCCAGGCTGGTGACTTCAGCCACGCCTGGGCAAACAGCCTGCTGCTCATGTACCTGCAGCAGAGAGCTGGCACCCTGGCGGGTCAGGAATCGGAACGTTGCAGGCACCAGAACTTCAGCCAGGCGGTTGAGTTCAGTGACCGTCTTGAGCTGCAGGCGGTACTCATGGGGCAAAGCTGCCATCAAAATGCTAAGCATAGACTGCCAAGTCTGCTCCCCACCACACCAGACTAGAGCACAGCGGCCCACCAAGGTAGGGGACATGCCTGTTGCATCTGCCACCTCCATCAAGAAAAAGGTACCTGGAGGTCGTGCCATCTGCTGGCCATTGGGGAGGCTAAGCTGGGCGGGGTCACTGAGGAGGCAAGTGATGGAGTCCAGCCAAGCAGCACTGGAGGCTCCATCACATACTATCCAGTGCTGAATCCCTTTTGATTCCTCTGTCTTCCCCTTTGAACCCATGCTGTTATACTGAGGGGCTGCACGAAGTAGTCTGGGGAAGACACCATGGTGCCAGCAGGGGCCCTCTAGCCATCCCAGGAACTCTTGGGAGCTGAGTGCACTGGGGTACAGGTGGGTAATTTCTACTTGTTGAAAGCCCTGGGTTGAGGTGCCCTGAGTGGCTATTCGCCGATTCTGGATCTTAAATAAGCTTTGCCAACAAGTGGTCTTGCCACTGCCTGCAAGGCCCAAAAGCAGAATGCCCGAGGACCTGCTCAGGGCCTGGCTCAGCTGATCCAGGGATCCCAAAATGTCAGAGCCAGGATACAGACCTACCTGTCGCAGTTCCTCCACCATTAATGGCTTCATCAGCCTGTGAGTCACAGGCTCTGCCAGCACGTGGCTGGCACTAGGAAAAAGCCCACAGAGCAGTTCTTGGAGGTTGTGCAGGCGAACCCTATCAAGGATGTTGAACAGTGGTGAGCGCAGCAGGGCATGCAGTAGGGCAGCCTCCTCAATGGCCGCTAGACTACGGGGCTGCTGGGAATTGAGTTCTACCTTGGACACATTTAGTGTTTGTATTGTATCTTCTAATATTTGCTTGAGCAGTGGCAAGCGGCCAGGCAGGGATCCAGACACCAGCTCCCGCTCTAGAGAGAAGAATTTGGATAGGCGCATAGCCATGCGGGAGGCATCCCGCATCCCTGCACCCAGAAGTGTCAGCTCTGCCACTCGCTGAAGGTCAGGCAGTGACAATGATACAGGTCTCAGTAACAGGTGCAGGTTGGCAGGCACAGCAGGGCCCAGGGCACGCAATGTCAGAAGACAGCCATAGCCAAGGCGCATGGACACCTGGTGTTTCTCAAAGAAGCCACTGCCAAGTAGCTGGGGCTGGGTGGGGTCTATGGTTTTGATGCTTCGGGAAACCTCCTGGTACAGTGGGGCATAGAGGTGATGCAGTTCATTCAGGCGTTGGCCCAAGGCAGAGAGCAAGCCAGGGGGCAGATGCTGAACTGACTCCAATAGCAGCCAGGCACCACCCTGCAAGGCACCATTCAGGTAGTTGCTCAAGCACCGGGCCTCTATCTGATGCAAGCAGGACATCATCACCAGCTGACGGCCCAGGACCCATGCCATGCCATTCACCATAGCTGTCTTGCCCACACCATCAGGGCCCACTAGGGCCCCACAGGCCACTTCCTCCAGGGCCAATAACAGAACCAGCAATGGCCGCTCAGGCAGCAGGATAGGAAGTGGCTCTAGTCTGGGACCTAGGTACTCATAATTGTATAGGAAGGACCGGCCCAGTACATCTATCCAGCATGCAGGTGGAGACAGAGAGGACTCAGTAGATGCAATAGTCTTAAGATTCTGCAGGGGGCTTTTGGAGAACAAGTGCGGTGGACCCAGGTGATACTTGAGTTGGCGGACCCAGTGGAAATCTGTCAGGTCACTCACCTGATGTTGTTCCAACAGCTGTGCTATATCACGGTGAGTCACTGCCATGACCAGCAGGGCACTGAGCAGGCTGGTCTGGCGGACAGAAAGCAGGGGTTGCCCATCCTGGGAGGCCCTCTGAGCCCGTACAAATTGTACCAGTACCTCAAGCTTGTGCATATGCTCAGGTACCATGGCCAAGATTCCACCCTCAAGTAGAGCCTGTTCCATCTCGGCACACCACACCACCTCTTCTGCTACCAGCACACACTGCCATGGGAAAGCCTCCACTAAGTCCAGCCAGTGATGGACATACAGTTGCTGTGACAACTGACTCTTTGGGTGCAGCTTCTTGAAGGCCTTACCTAGGGATGGGCCCCGAGCGAGGCGGGTGGCCACACAGTCCTGTAGCATGTGCACCAGTGCCAAGCGTAGACACTTCTCTAGAGAGGCCAGCCACTTGGGAAGGTCAAGGTGCAGAGGAAGGGGCCCCTGCAGCTTCACCTCCTCCCCACTCACCCCTCGCACAGCAAATGCCTCTACCTGAGTCTGTGTGCCTGGGCTTGCCTGCTGATCATCCATATTTTTCTCATCAGTTGAACTGGACTTGAAGCTCACAGCATGTACATGAGGAAAGCAGCGTTGCACCCACAGCTGGGTATCATGTGACTCCAGAGGGGCAGCCAACAGGGCCACCAGCTCACTGTCACTGAGGAAGAAGAGGCGGGGGAAGTGAGCACACACCTCATACAGCACATTCTCCAGAGCCATGATGATGCCCTCCAGCTCCGCTGATCCAGCTTGCAGCAGCTGCTGGAGCTGCTGGCCTTGGAAGTTAGGGCTCCTCTTGGCACTGGGCACAATGAGGGACAGAACCATCGGGTCAGCTACAGAGATGCACATCAGGGTTCGATAATGATCATCCATGGCCTTGAAACGAGAGTGCTGTGACGAGGGAGAGGGTAAAAGTGAGAGCAAATGTGGAGTGGCACCTCTGTCTTCTCACCCTGAGCCCCACTATTCAGGAGCACCTTGCCCACTCTGCTGCAACCCCCTCCCTACCAGGTCAGCACTAGGAAATGGGATCTTCATCTCATACAGAACTTTATTCAGAAAAATCCACTTCTGCTGGAAAGTCACCCACACGTCCAGCAGGGCACCTGTGTAAGCAGCCAGAAAAACATCAGAGTGAGACACTAGGGTCCTATCTTCTACAAGGGGGTCCAGCCTACTTTTGACCTCTTGAGTAGGCCAACCACCCCAATCAAACACTCGGTTCACCAGGACCCAGTGGCTTAGTTAGGGGAGATAAAACTTTCATCTCAAGACCTGGTCACCTCATCCCAAGAAACAGTCCTCAAGGAGTTCCTCACTCTGCCCTTCATATCTTTGTCTACTTAATCTCCACCTCTCACTCCAATCTCTATTTTTCCATCTTTACTCTCTCTGGGCCAGCCTGCCTCAGGGCCCACCTATCAGCCCAGTTAGAGGCCTGCACTCACCCAAACCATGCATGATGGTCACCCACTCCAAAGCTACTTTGTGTAAGACTCCTGATTTTTGGGTGGCCAGGATGTTGAGCAATGTCTGAAGACTTTCTTGGATAGAATCCTCCAGGCTGCTGTAGCCTAAGGAAGCAAAGGCTGAGCTGGCAGTCGGATGAGACAAGGGAAGGGACTGGGGTGGAGAAGAATGCACTTAGAGAAAGAACCCAATTCCCTTTCTACCATTGAGGACTGTATTGGTCAACAACGTAGAATTGTTACTTTTAGTAAAAGATGAATCTAATCATGATGCAGAAAAATGGTGAAAGTCAAGCAGAAGCAGTTCTGAAAGCACAGAAACAGGGTTACAGGTGGGCGAAAGGGTCTGCCTAAAATGTGTTCATAAAAAAAATAATAATAATAATAATGGAAGGCCGGCGCTGAGGCTCAATAGGCTAATCCTCCGCCTTGCGGCGCTGGCACACCAGGTTCTAGCCCCGGTAGGGGAGCCAGATTCTGTCCCGGTTGCCCCTCTTCCAGGCCAGCTCTCTGCTGTGGCCAGGGAGTGCAGTGGAGGATGGCCCAAGTGCTTGGGCCCTGCACCCCATGGGAGACCAGGAGAAGCACCTGGCTCCTGCCATCGGATCAGCACAGTGTGCCGGCTGCAGCGTGCTGGCCGCAGCGGCCATTGGAGGGTGAACCAACGGCAAAAGGAAGACCTTTCTCTCTCTCTCTCTCTCTCTCTCTCTCACTGTCCACTCTGCCTGTCAAAAAAAAAAAAAATGGAGAGATAATTAGCTTTGGGTCTTGGTGAAAATGAGAATGTTAGGGCCGGTGCCACGGCTAACTTGGCTAATCCTCTGCCTGCGGCACTGGCACCCTGGGTCCTGGTTGGGGTGCCAGATTCTGTCCCGGTTGCTCCTCTTCCAGTCCAGCTCTCTGCTGTGGCCCGAGAAGGCAGTGGATGATGGCCCAAGTGCTTGGCCCCTGCACCCACATGGGAGGCCAGGGGGAGGCATCTGGTTCCTGGCTTCAGATTGGCATAGCGCACCAGCCATTTGGGGGGGGGGAGTTGAACCAACAGAAGGAAGACCTTTCTCTCTGTCTCTCTCTCTCTCTCACTGTCTAAATCTGCCTGTCAAAAAAAAAAAAAAAAAGAAAGAAAGAAAGAAAAGAAAAAGAAAATGAAAATTTTAACTGAACACATTCAGCCTTTGTATCTATCAGTCAATACCAAAAAAATTCTTATATGAGTCCTTAATAAGGGAGATATGAATAAGGAGTCTGGACATCATTTATCAATTTGCTCCAAATGCAAATTAGGGAAGCCGTCCTTAACAAAGTACTGGACATGAAAAGGTGATAAGGATAAAGAGGTTGTGAGACAAGGAAAGTCCATGCTAGCATACAAAGGACACACACTCTCTTCCGGGCACAAGTTGGACCGGTTACACATCTTGCCAAGTTGAACTCCTAATAGCTGTGTCCAGTCACTTTTCTCTTTCTCCACTGCTACCATCCTACTCTAGGACACTATTGCTTTTCACTTAGGTTACACTATCTCTTAACTAATTTTCCAGTTTCCATTCTTGGCCTTCTTTCAGTCCATCTCCATATAAACTAGGGTGATATGGTTAAATAAAAATAAAAAATTTCCCCACAGAAAACATGTCAGGGGCTCTCCATTATTTTTATGTCATTGAGTAAATTCCTAACATGGCCCAGAAAACTTTGCTCCATCTGCCCCATTCCCTTGTCCTTTATTCTCTAGACTAGAGCCACAGTGAACTGTAAGTTCTTTTAGTAGATGTTCCCCATTATTACCATAAAATATCCTAATGCCCCAAACAACTAAAACTCACTGTCATCAAGTGGAAGATTCAAACGTTTAGCTTCTACAAGTTGAACTGTGTGCTCACTAAGAGTCCAAGTGTTTGAAAATCTATTTATGGGCCGGCGCCATGGCTCAACAGGCTAATCCTCCGCCTTGCGGCGCTGGCACACCAGGTTCTAGTCCTGGTTGGAGCACGGGATTCTATCCTGGTTGCCCCTCTTCCAGGCCAGCTCTCTGCTGTGGCCCGGGAGTGCAGTGGAGGATGGCCCAAGTGCTTGGGCCCTGCACCCCATGGGAGACCAGGATAAGCACTTGGCTCCTGCCATCGGATCAGCGCAGTGCGCTGGCCACAGTGCGCGCGGCGGCCATTGGAGGGTGAACCAACGGCAAAGGAAGACCTTTCTCTTTGTCTCTCTATCTCACTGTCCAGTCTGCCTGTCAAAAAATAAAAAATTTTAAAAAAAATGAAAATCTATTTATGTGTTATAATTTTAGTTACAGAATTTAATCTAATATTGCATTAACCACTGAAATAGCAGAAAAGGGTTGTTGTTTCTATGATAGCTATGAAGGTTTTAGTAAAGGTGAGACAATAAAAACATGCTATTGGGTGTAGGTAGTCAATTTCTAAAAATTGATAAATTATAATAAAAATCAAGAAAATTTCTGGCCTCGGGTAACTTTCTTTTTCTTTTTTTTAAATTTTATTCATTTGACAGATAGAGTTAGACAGTGAGAGAGAGAGACAGAGAGAAAGGTCTTCCCTCCATTGGTTCACCCCTCAAATGGCCGTCACCGCCAGCACCAGAAGCCAGGTGCTTCCTCTTTTTCTCCCATGTGGATACAGGGGCCCAAGCACCTGGGCCATCCTCCACTGCACTCCTGGGCCACAGCAGAGAGCTGGCCTGGAAGAGGAACAACCATGACTAGAACCCAGTGCCCATATGGGATGCCGGCGCCACAGGCAGAGGATTAACCAAGCGAGCCACAACGCCAGCCCCCTCGGGTAACTTTCTAAGTGTTTGTGTTGCTGCCTGCCTTTACAGAGAGTGACTGTAGAAATAGCAGACCCTGTATTAATACAAGAAAGGCATGGGGAACTATCAGTGAACCCCAAATCAAAGATGAGCTCTTGTCTTTAGGTTAAAAAGTTAGCAAATATGAATGTTTGCTTTAAGCTAAAATAAAAATCTTAGGCCATGTATGAATCAAATTTGATAATTTCCCTATTTGACTAAATTTGGACTCACTGATTTGAGTTCCAATTGTGTTGCATAAGACAATTTCTCCTCTACTCGCAGTTCCCCACTATATCATCTTGGATGCTTGTACATTCAGGTGTGCTGTCCCTTCTGTGTGGCATGTCCTTCTCACCTTGCAAGTGTGGCATATTTCTACTTCTAAACATGGCATGAGGCCTCTGCCAAAGGAAAGGCCTCTTCAATTCTCCCTGTTTGAGCTACTTCTACTACCCTCATTAAGATGCTTCATCAAGGCTGGCTCACTTGGTTAATCCTCTGCCTGTGGCGCCAGCATCCCATATGGGCGCTGGGTTCTAGTCCCGATTGCTGTGACCCAGGAAGGCAGTGGAGGATGGCCCAAGTGCTTGGGCCCTGCACCTGCATGGGAGACCAGGAGAAGCACCTGGCTCCTGGCTTCTGATCAGCACCAGCCATGGCGGCCATTTGGGGAGTGAACCAGCGGAAGGAAGATCTTTCTCGCTCGCTCTCTCACTGTCTAACTCTGCCTGTCAAATAAAAACAACAACAAAAAGATGCTCCATCAATTACATATACTGTTTCTCACCATACTGAAGAACCCAAGGGACAGGGCTGAGATCTGTAAAACTCAGAGTCTCTTGTATTTGGCACAGAAAAGGCAAGTCAGGTGAATTACAAGAGGGAAAGAATAAATACATGAATGTGTGATGCATACACTCAGACAGCAGAGTGCAGTGCAGAGGACAGAGTATGGAAAGTGGAGAGAAGACACCAGGAGGAATTTCTGAGGACACCCAGAAAGGGAAGGGCCTTTACCAGAGGAGGCAGGCCTTGGGTGGGAAGAGTGGGGCTGGTGTGGGGGATGGGCCCCATGGAGATTAAAGAGCTCATGGAAAACACTGCAGGGCTGGGTGGATGTGGGAGATGAAAATGGCCCCCGTTATGGGGCTCTCACTGGGTCACATGGGCTGGATCTCACCTGAGAGGATAAAGGTGCCACTATCCTTGCCCACTACCTCCAACTGAGAACTGTGGACTGCCTGCCTCTTAGAGTGCTCCAAGACTGGGGGCTCGTAGGGGACGTGCAAGATGAAGTTGAAGAGGCGTAGCTGGCGCATTTCCCAGTACCGCTGTAGCCGCTGTAGACTCTCTTGGGCATGAATTCGTTCAGTCTCACATTGCCAGATCTGGAATAGCTGGGTCTCAGGAACCAGGATTGGGTAGTGGCTCAGCAGTAGCTTAGGAGCTGGGACTTGGGGAATGGGTCTAAGGCAGAACTTTGGGCCATGGCTTAGGGGAGTGGAGGTCTCAGAGATGAAGGGCAATTGAAACCATCAAGGATTCAAACACAGGTCATCAGCAGCATTGAACAACTTTGACTCAAGGCCACTGTCTTGAGACCCACTCTTTTGGCAAGGCTCTAGTTGAACCCAAAATACTTCAGTCAGGACAGTGTTCTTCTGAGACAGAGTAAGTTTAAGGAACACCTACCATTGTACGCCCACATCTTTGAGACTGCCGCTCCCTTCTTCCCCAGGGGCAGAGAGAGTCTAGAACCACCCATCACTCCTTATGCAGAGACTTAAGGAGACAGTTCCTAGGCAGGTTAGCAATCTGAAATCCTCACTCACCCATACGCCAATATCCACCACCCCCTAATCTCAAGGGACTACTGGGCATGATTTTATTATAGGTCCTAGGCTTGACTCCCTCTTCCTCCTTCTCTACCTCTCTCCCTTCTGTGGGTCCCACCTGTCTGATTCGATCTGCAAACTCCAGCAATGGACAAGAGAGCAGCTGGCCCAGTGTTAGGAGTTCCATACTCTGGAGACTGCCCAAACCTAAGGCTGGAGGTAGAAGAGACAGATCAGAACAACACCTTGTTTGTGACAGAATCCAGCCCATATTCCAGAGCCCACCTCCACCCTGAATCCAGAGCCCAAATCTAAGACCCCGGGCCCAGCCAAGCCTAGCTCGAACTTCAGACTATGGATGTCAGAGCACAGCACAGAGCTGAGAACTCAGAATGCAAGGTCAGAGCCCAGAGGTAAGACTCCAGCTCAAGCCCAGTCCCCATCAGGAGACAGGATTCCACATAGACATGATTAAGATTAGAAATTTTGGGATTGGCACTGTGGCGTAGAGGGTAAAGCTGCTGCCTGCAGTGCCAGTATCCCATATGGGCACCAGTTCGAGTCCCGGCTGTTCCACTTCCAATCCAGCTCTCTGCTATGGCCTGAGAAAGCAGTAGAAGATGGCTCAAGTCCTTGGGCCCCTGCATCCGTGTGGGAGACCCAGAAGAAGCTCCTGGCTCTTGGCTTTGGATTGGTACAGCTCCGGCCATTGCGGCCATCTAGGGAGTGAACCAGTGGATGGAAGACCTTTGTCTCTTTCTCTGCCTCTCCTTCTCTCTCTGTGTAACTTTGACTCTTAAATAAATAAATAAATATTTTAAATAAATAAATCTTTAAAAAGAAAAGAAATTTTGATCCTTTGGGGAAAAGGATGCTATGGTATATGGGGAAGAGTGAGGAGCAACCAAGGAAGGAAGGGTTTCCAGCAGGAGCAGCTGGGAATGGAGCTGGTGCATTGTCCTTCCCTTTCCCTTCATCCTGACTCTAGGCCAACCCACCTCGAAAGAGGGACTGGTAGTTGACGTTCTGCAGCTGGAGACTGCTCAGCTTAGTGAGCAATGGCAGGTAGCTGCGAAACTCTTCGAGCATGCGCATGCAGCGCTGCAGTACTGGACTGTGGATCCCCAGGGTTGTGCTCATCCGCGCTGCCTCTGTCAGCCAGCCTTCTGTCTTTTCCCGGGCCATAGCCAAATTGAACTGCAAAGGGTTCACTGTCACCTTGAAACCCTGCCTCACCTCCACCTCTGCAGTTCTGCACTCCCAGGCAAGAGCTCCAAGGAAGACCGTCAGTACCTTAGCAAAAGCCATGCACTTCCACTCACTGATGTTCTCAGAGATGACTCGGTAGAGGTGCCAGATGCGTTGCTGCTGCACAATAGGACGGGTCCCACAGAGTGGCAAAGGCAAAGGACTCTCATCCCCTGTGGGACAGAACTGGCTGAGACCTAGGCTTTGTGGGGTGGGGGAATGAGCAATCAAAAATCCAATAATGACAGAAGAGAGGGATCTGAAAAGTGATGGGGACGGGATGGGGTTTCAACTTTCTAGTTCAGGGGCCAGCACTGTGGCCCAACAGGCAAAGTTGCCATCTGTAGCACTGGCATCCCATTTGTGCTCCGGTTCAAGTCCCGGCTACTCCATTTCTGAGAAAGCAGCGAAGGATGGCCCAAGTGCTTGGTCGCCTGCGTGTGTATTTTAAAATGCATGGAAAAAAACCCAGAGTAAATAGCATAAAAAATAGAAGTTTATAAAACAAGCTCCAGGCACTTTTCCAGAACTTAGAGGAAAAAAACATGAGTGATGATGAAGACAAAAGAAATGAAGGGGAAATCCAGTAAATCCAAAATGCATGTAAAAATCCTAGAAGAAGAACTGAGCAGGGGCTGGTACTGTGGCACAGTTAGCTGAGCCTTCACCTGTAGTGCCAGCATCCCATATGGGCACCGGTTCGTGTCCTGGCTGGTCACGATCCAGCTCCCTGCTAATGGCCTGGGAAAGCAGTTGAAGATGGCCCAAGTGCTTGGGCCCCTGCACCCATATGGGAGACCCAGAAGAAGCTCCTGACTACTGGCTTCAGATCAGCCCAGTTCCAGCCACTGCAGCCATTTGAGGAACGAACCACTGGATGGGAGACCTCTCTGTAACTTTGCATCTCATGTAACTAAGTCAATCTTTAAAAAAAAAAAAAAGAGCAGATATAAAACTCACTATCAAATAATGGCTAAGCAGATTACCTACAAAAGAAAAAGAGCAGATTGATTTCAGTGTCATCCAAAATGTTAAGTGTCAGAAGACAATAATACAATAGAAAAAAAAAATGTGACTTCAGAATTCAGTATTCAGACAAGATGTGATATAAGGACATTAGAAAGCTGCTCTTCAGCATATAAAGAATTCTAAGATTGTAACACCATTAACTCTCTTCTTATAAAACAAAGTACTCAAAGAAATACTCTAGCCATCTGAATAAGGAGTGAAAATATGTACTTTAAAAAACACTAGTAAGAGATTCCCCAGTGTACAGTGGCCCTGCTCATGGGCTAGGGTAGCGGCGGTTCTTTATAGGATCTGGCCATGCTCTGCACACTGGGTTGCGCCAACTGCCAACAGGAGCTGATGAGTACAGCTCTCACTGGGCTACTGGTGCTGCACACTCTGTGTTTCCTGGAGATGCAAGCATTTGAGCAAGTATTGCCTCTAAAGATGCATCTGCAGGAAGTTGAATTAGAAGTACAGCAGCACCCCAATGTAGGACGGAGGTGTCACAAGTGGTGCTTAAACTGTTGTGTCATGTTTTCCCCTTTATACTTCTTTAAGTCAAAAATGTATCTACTTCTTATCTACTTCTTTTGGCCTCCATTAAATTATCATCTTCCAGTGTGGGGGGGTGGTAGTAAGTAAACAAAACCAGTAACTCTCATAGGTCAAAATAGTTGTTAACATGGTAATAAAATAAAGCAAATGCAAAACTGCTGAGTAAAACAAAAGATACACAGTGGAAAATAAGGAATAGTTATTAATCATTTGGATAGAAAATCCTTGATTATTTAAACAAAAACCGAGGGTTTGTTAGGGAGGTAGGGAAGGAAGAAGGGAGTACTATCAATGCTGCAGGGTTTCCAGGTCCTACCACCAAGTGATCCAACTCCCTTACTCCACTTTTTCACAAACATTGCCAACCCCTTGCAGGAAATCTCAAGTCTATAGTCCATGTCACTCAGTGTATGAGCTGAGAGCCTTCTAATACTCTGGCAAAGAAAGAGTTCCTGACTTGAGGACAGATCCAGAGTGTCCATCACATCCAGCCATCTGGTCAAATGGCCTTGGGACTGGGGGTGTCCACAGGAAGGGATGGTAATGTTGGTAGTGGGCCAAAGGGCAACTCAGAAGTAATGTACTATTCTGAAGGATTGAACAGATGGAATTTGAGAAGGGAAACTGGAGCTTACTCAGTTCTTTATGTGCAGAAAGGAAACCAGCCTAGCTGTGCCACTCTACAGAAGAACTCAGATCAACAGTTCTGTCCTGGTCTCTTCCTAAGATTAATGAGGCCCTCAAAGCCTTCTCTCCAGTCCTCACTGACTAGAGACAGTGGCTGCTGGAACATCAGGATCTATTCTTATGTGGAGCCTGCTGCCTAGTGTAGGATTGCATTGAATAGAGCTATGCAAAGGCTAAGTTCTACATGAGGGCACCCTTACATTTCTCCTGCACAGCATTTCAACCCCTGACCCCATCACATTCTAATGAAACAGTCAACTATTTGCCTTCCCTTCCACACTGTGAGCCCCCTCTACCTTCATCCTAAGCACAATATCGACATATCCAATATATAAAGATTTTATCCTACAATTTTCATTTTTAAAATAAACCAACAGAGGCATGGGATCCCTAAGGCTTGCCTAGTCTTGCATGAGACCACAGTTCCAACCCTTATCTCAGTTGGAGGGTCTATCACAGGGTGGTGTGGAGAGGGCAGTGATCTTTAGTACCAGTGAAGGTGGCATAGGCGTAGTGCAGTTCACGGACATGGCTGACTGTGTTCTGGAACTGATGCTCTAGAGAGATGAGCTGGTGCTCAGTGCTCCTCTGTTCTTGTGTAGGGTCCATGAAAGGACCAGACAAAGCTTTTTCAAGCAGGCTTTCCAGTTCTGCTAATGCTGCTGCAATCAGCTTCTGCAGCTTGGGCACAATGGCATGTCGGTTTCTGAGCAGGAACTCCGAGGCCTCACTTTTCTCAGACTGAAAAGTCTCCCATACACTCAGAAGCTGTGGAGAAAGCAGAAGACAGTAGAGTAAATGTGGCTATAAGGACAGGGAGACAGGGATGGATGGGTGACTCCCTGAATTGCCCTCTCACCGAATTCTCCAATGCCTCATTCTCAGCAGTGAAGAGGCTGAAGTGGATGCGGATGAGTTCGTGGAGTGACCGGATGTATTCCATTCGCTTCTCCAGGCTGACATACTGTTCATTGGCCTCGTTCAACTGCAGGGACTAAGCATGAGACCAGCACCCCAACAACCCAGCATATCTCTTTGGGGCTACCCCTAAAGGGCAGTGCCACCTTCTGGAGTGCAGAGTACAGATCCAGCTGTAGCCTTTTAACCAAGTGGGACCAGGTCTCCCTCTGACCTAGTTCTCCTTGAAGATCTAGTACTCAACAACCAGACCGTCACCCTGACGACATGGCAATAAATTCCTGTCTGACTGTCACAAACAGCAGAACCACATCTCCCAAAGTAGGACTCTATCTCTCCTACCACAACAGGTCTCCTCCCCCAACACTCTTCTAAGATGAGGAAATTCAGGGTCATACGAACAGGGCGAGAATTAGGAAGTGCAGATCATTTATATGAGCAGTTTAAGAATGCCAAGCCCCGTTGAGAGCTTGACAGAAACCCAAAGACACAGTGCTGAACTTCCGGAAAGGATTGGTCCTGGATAAGCTGGGAGGATTGGATGACAGCCCACCTTCTGGGAGCACTGTGCAATGGCGTGTACGTCAGAGTTGATGATTTGGAAGACCCGTATGAAATCTGTGAGTTCTGTCATTAGTTGCTGACTGCGGCTGCAGCACTCATTCTGCACCTGTGTGAGAATGTCCTTCCTCATGCTCTCTAGTTTGGATTCTGAAAATAGAAGAGTCAGGTGTTAGGGGATACATGAAAAAGAAGAGGTGCTGGGGGCAGTACTGAGGGTCCACAGTTGGGAATGGGCTGAAAGGGAAGCCAGACCATGAATTTATTCCCTCACTCACCGAATATTTTCTTGACCCCCCTGCTCAATGTCCAGCCAGCTGCTATACACTGGGCCTATGCTCTGCTCCAGTAGACAAGAGTGAATGGATGAGAAAGTTTCCCAAGCCTCAGAAGCTCACAATATGATGGAGAGGCAGATATATAAATGGACAATCATAAATTCTCTGTGAATGCCCAGGAGCACTAGAGTTTCCTTAATGAAGGGAGGGGGTGTTATAGGGCTGGGAAAGGCTGCTACAGAGAAGGAGAGATTGGAGGTGCATATATTGAGTGGCTAATACTTCCAGTAGATGAAAAAGTATGTTGGGGGTTGGTATTGTGGCATAATAGGTTAAGCCAGCACTTTCAACATCTACATCGCCCATAAAATTACTGTATCGAGTCCTGGCTGTCCCACTAATCCAACTCCCTGCTAATGCACCTGGGAAATCAGCAGAAGGTAGCCCAAATACTTAGATCTCTGCTACCCACATGAGAGACCCAGATGGAACACCAGACTCCTGACTCCTGACTTCACCCTGGCTCAGCCCTGGCCACTGTGGTCATCTTGGGGAGCAAACAAGTGAATAGAAGATATTCTCTCTCCCTCCCTTTCCCATTCAAATAAATAAAACATTATTTTTAAGGTATGTGTAAAGGCATGTAAATGACATGTTCATGAACAGCAGATGTCCTATCAAAGATAAAAGTACTCTGCTTTTGGACCCTTATTGCCTCTGTTGTAGTAGAAGAGGCAACAAGAGGAGGTGCCTTCTGTTTCTAATGATTAAAAGACAGAAGCCCTCAAGTGTATGTGGGGTCTGAAGATAATCCTGGAAGCTGCCCTTAGGGATAGGAGCAACTTTCATTATCTCAGAGGGCAGAAATAATACACATATGATACTTTATCAAGCCTAATATATGATTAATTGTAAGGAACACCATTATTTTATATACCACTAAAAAAGAAAAAGGTGATATCATCTAAATTCTGACATGTCATCAATCACAAGACAGCTCTTAAGTTCAGGGATGTTAATACATGCACAACAAGAGCAAAATACTATACAGAAATATGGTATAGCACCAAACACAAGACAGAGTACTTATTTTTTTTTTTTTTGACAGGCAGAGTGGACAGTGAGAGAGAGAGGCAGAGAGAAAGGTCTTCCTTTTCCATTGGTTCACTCTCCAATGGCCGAAGCAGCCTGCGCACTGCGCTGATCCGAAGCCAGGAGCCAGGTGCTTCTCCTGGTCTCCCATGGGATGCAGGGCCCAAGCACTTGGGCCATCCTCCTCTGCACTCCCGGGTCACAGCAGAGAGCTGGCCTGGAAGAGGAGCAACCGGGACAGAATCCGGTGCCCTGATCCGGACTAGAACCCTGGGTGCCAGCGCCTCAGGCGGAGGATTAACCTATTGAGCTGCAGAGCCGGCCGAGAGTACTTATTACATACCAAACACTATTTTCAGGTATTTTACTTATATTACCACACTTTATCCTCACAAATTTCCTTTGAGGTAATCAGTATTATTGTCCTTACTTTTCACAAGCAGGCTTAGACTCAGCTTATATAACTTGATCAACATCATACAGTGGCAAAGCAAGGATGTGAACTTAGGCACTCTGGTTCCACTCCATTTATTTTATTTTATTATTTTTTTAAATATTTATTTATTTGAAAGTCAGAGTTACACAGTGAGAAGGAGAAGCAGAGAGGGGGAGAAGGGGAGAGAGAGAGCGAGAAAGGTCTTCCAACCACTGGTTCACTCTCCAATTGGCCACAATGGCTGGAGCTGCACCAATCCGAAGCCAGGAGCCAGGAGCCTCTTCCGGGTCTCCCATGGGGGTGCAGGGGCCCAAGGACTTGGGCTATCTTCTACTGCTTTCCCAGGCCATAGCAGAGAGCTGGATTCGAAGTGGAGCAGCTGGGTCTTGATCCGGCGCCCATATGGGATGCTGGCACTGCAGGCAGCAGCTTTACCCACTATGCCACAGCACCAGCCCCCCACTCCATTTATTTCGTTATACACATAAACATATATAAAACTATAGAGTTAAACATGAGAGGCTTCAAAAAGTTCAAGGAAAATGGATTTAAAAATGGAAATCTCTGTGTACAATGGGGTATTCAAAAAGTTCGTGGAAAGTATGTATTATGAAACAACTATACATGGAGTTCAAATTTATTTTTGCACTAAGGAAACTTATCCTTTAATTCCATTTTCCATGAACTTTCTCAAGCCCTCCCCTTCCAACACACACACACACAAACAACGTTGTATGAACAGCAAACTGCGTATCCCCTTTTTAGCATCTCTGCAGCTAGAACGTGCAAACTGGGTGTAGTCCTTTCAGAGTGTTGGAGGAAGTGAAAAAGAGGACTTGGTAACAACAGCTGAAACAGAAAACCTGTGGAGTCTACTGAGATTGAACAGAACCCAAGGATGTCAATTTGTTCTTTTTCAAAATACCCCCTGGCCCACAGCAGTTGCAGTGGTGCTACTTTGGGACCAGAAACATCAGGCCGGGGAAGGCAGCTAGGAGTGCAACA
The DNA here is from genome assembly GCA_949820135.1 of Sylvilagus floridanus. NCBI lineage: Eukaryota > Metazoa > Chordata > Mammalia > Lagomorpha > Leporidae > Sylvilagus > Sylvilagus floridanus. The sequence goes on along the minus strand of OX463224.1, from coordinate 67,908,781 downwards.
GCGACACCATATGGCACATCGGAGGTTGGCAGGGAAGCTGGAGCTGGCTGGGAAAATCTCTGGGGAGGTATTTAGGAAGCAGAATGGAAAGGATTCGGTGATGGATTGAATGTGGTAGGATTAAAGACAGACAGAAATAAAGGATGGCTGCACGTTTCTGGTGAGGCCAAGTCACAGAGTGGATAATCAGGGTATTCATTGTTCATAGTCCAGGAAGGAAAACAGAAATGGAGGATAAGAAGAGAAAAATTTGATCAGCAATAATATTAAGAGGGATTAGTGCTGTGGTGCAGAGGGTAAAGCTTCCACCCGCAGTGCCAGCATCCCATATGGACACTGGTTCACGTCCCAGCTGCTTCACTTCCGATCCAGCTCTCTGCTATGGCCTGGGGAAGCAGTGGAAGATGGCCCAAGTGCATGGGCCCCTGCACCCATGTGGGAGACCCAGAAGAACTCCTGGCTCCTAGCTTTGGACTGGCCCAGCCCTGGCCATTGAGGCCATCTGGGGAGTGAACCAGTGGATGGAAGACCTCTCTTTCTTTCTCTCTCTCTCCCTCTGCCTCTCTATAATTCTTTCAAATAAATAAATAAATCTTTTTTAAAAAGAATAATGAGTAGACAGAAGAAGGTAAGGTAGCAATTAAAAATTATTAAGCATATTCTGCATGCCATACTTAATGTTAGAAATATTGCAAATAATAGCTCATTTAATCCTCTTTTCTATAGCCCTCGAGTGATTTCCATGTATCATGCCCAGGTTACAAACATGGAAACTGAGGCTCAGAGATCTATAGTAGCAAAGCAAGTGAAAAACAGAGTCAGGAGTCCAAACTCTGTGCTTTTTTTTCTCTACTTCCTCCTCCTAAAGAGACCAGTGAGTCCTGGACTAAGGGTCAAGAGGCTAACAAACAAGAAAGACAACACAGACTATTGGAATAGCACAAAGATCGCCCAAAACAGGGCCAGAAAGAAAACAGACCAGTCACAGGCCATCCCTATTCCTGCCCTGCCAGCCTGAACCCCTATGTGGAAGTAGAGAGTTTTAGTGGCCAATAAGACACCTAAGGAGTCCCATGCTTCCATCTCTAGAGGTGCAGTGGCAGGCAGGGAGGGCAAAGCAGACTGACAGCAACTTTCAAGCAAACTCTTTCCAAGCTACAGTTCCAAGTCCTGCACCTTTGTAAAGAGGAGGCAGGCCTTGGGGCCAAGGGTGTGACAGTATCTGCAGGGGTGGATAATGTTGGTTATTGCCATCTTTAAGGGCTGGGCAATGAAACAGAACAATCTCTCTGTCTCCTAGAAGAACAAATCAATGGATTTCCAATCAATGCCACTACAAGACTCACCAAGGCCAGCTCCTAGGCCAAGGCACTTAGCCAGTACACAACAGCATGAGACATCCTTCTTATGTGAAGGGAGAAAGAGAAAAGAGGGGACCAGGCTAGGTTGTGAACCAGATATCTCAGGGACCCGTGGATACCAATGACTGAACTTTAGCCAGGTGGCAGGTAGGAAATGTCAGGGGAGAGAAACTGAGAGGCATTGAGGTAGAAACAGACAGCAGGGTGTCCTTTCCATGTGGAACTCTGGGAAGGGACAGCTTTCAGGATGCCCTTATGCTAACATGAAATATCAGAGTGGAAATCATGCTGTTATATATTTGAACACAAAGAGAGCCAAATTCAGAGCTTGCAAGTCCTCTACAGCTCCGAAATGGCAGGAGATGCGAAAGACAGCTGAGAATAGGGTCTGGATGGGGGTCCTGTGTTGAGAAGTAAGGGACTCTGAGGCAATATATATAAGGTGGCCAGGCTAAGACAGAGACTGGATGAAGGATTCTCAAAAAATCCAAGAACTTTCCATGCCAGGAGCCAAGGCAGGGCAGAGTCAGTGAAGGTGGACACTCTGGGCTCCTACCAGGTCAAGAGCACACAGCCCAGCTACACTAGCCCCGAACCCATCATCACCAAGAGCAGCAATATCAGGGGGGCAGTGACCAGTAAGAGTGTACTGTACCTCAGAGCAAGCAAAGAACACGTGTTACAGAGGCCTTCCCCGGTGCCAGACGCCTCGGGAATTCCGTGCAAAATTTTGGGAAGGACAAGGGAGCCGGGGGACACTTGAGAATAAGGACTCAGAACTGTAGCATGACTTCTTAACTGACCAAATATCCAAAATAGACTAAGCTAGACCAAAGGTAGCTGCTTGAAATGTAAAAGCTTTTTTTAACTGGAAAAGTTCAGTTCTTTCAGCACCTGCAGAGAGTAAGTTTTCACACATGCAATTTCTAGCATAAATTCTCATTCTGTTGCATGAGAATCTCTGCAAAGAAACTGAGCTCAGTACTTCTAGGAGCAGTCACATTTTGTTTAGATTACTTCCACACCAGAAAAGAACAGAAAGTATCAGGCCACAGGAACATGACTCCCAAGGAATATAGGGGAAAAGCTGCAGAGAGGCTGTCCCCTTAGGCTTTATCCCCTTGTAGGCAAATACAAGAGGCTGTGACCTGGGGCTTTGGGAGATTCCAAAGGTGCAACAGGGGTTCTAGAGGACTTTCCAGGCCCAAAGCAGGCCAGTAGATTGACACAGGAAGAAGGGAGGACAAGGAAGAAGATACACAGTACTTACTCAACTCCGCCTGCACATCATGGCAGCTCAGCAGCAGCAACTTGCCTTTTGTGAGCAACTCGACAGGCATTTTGGAGACCTGGGCCTGCCACACATTCAGGCGGCTCACCAGTACCACATAATTCTTGATGGGAGAGCCTATCATGTCCTCCAGTTTCTGAGGCCCCCAGGGTTGCAGGAACTCATAAATATCTGTTATCCACTGATGTTCCTTGCAGAATTCCTGCACCTCCCACAGCATGCCCTAAGGGGAGACAAGGTGCCAAGAGACAAGGTCAAGAGGTGGCTGGCTGTGATGGGAACTAGTAGGCAGCATCCCACTCCTCTGTTCTTACCTCCAGGAGTACCTGTTGTGTAGTCAGTGCCTGCTGGATCCCAGCATTGTTGTCCAGATCTTCCTGCAGCTGCTTATAATTATGGGGCCAGTACTGGCCCCGAAGCTTGCACCCACGGACTACCAAATTATCAATAATTGAGTGAGATTTCCAGGGCCACACCAACCCTACATTTGGGCCACAGAAGATACGTACAGCATCGCTGGGCTGGCTCTGAAACTTGGGTACCAGGAATTCTGTGTCTGAATCCTCCTCCTCCTCCTCCTCTTCTTCTGGTGGAACACATGTCATAATTGTCCATAAGTGCCCTCCAGAGTCCACACACAACATCTGTCTCCAGCCTGAGTGTACACACACACACACACATACACACATACCTCGTGCTCCCTGCTCATAAGGGAGTTTCCACACACATCTATATCACAAACGACACCAGACTCGTGGAGGGAATTTATTAGTTAGGGTTCAGGTACAGAGAATATAATCTACTCTAGCTGGTGTATATAGGAGGAGAGTTGTCACAGAATAGTAAATGAATTGCAGAATAATTAGAGAGCTGAAAAATAAAAACACTTTAGATGGAGCATTTAGGACTCTGCATTGCCTGGCAAACTGGTCACTGCCACACCATCAGTTACAAAACATACTACCTCTGAAATCAACTGCAGAATGAATACAATGTGCCTTCCCTCTCCACCCCAATCAGTTCCAAACTGAAGTCTCATGTAGATCGAACTGGTAGATCCCATGTCACACAGGACACCCAGCTGCAAGGGGTTCCAAGCCAGTATAGTTTGTTGCTCTCCCAAGTTTCGCAGAACTCAGGAAGAGATTGGAAGAAGGGACAGTTCTCAGAATCTGCCTTAAGAAATACCCTTGAACCTGCCCTTGCCTTTTTTAGGAATTGGTTAATTGCCACATTTAGTATTTGTGTTAAAATTCTGCACAAAATTTTGTGCAAAATTTGTGTTAAAATTTTGCATCAAAATGATGAGAAATCAGATCCTTACTACCCTAAACTACACAGTAATCCCAAAGCTCAGACATTCGATCTTTTCTCCATAGGTTCTCACTCTCCCAGGATGTCTCACCTAGATTCATTCCCTCTTTGTCTTCTGGGACCCCAAAAATTCAAGTATTTGTTCATTAATGGTGTCTCAAGGCTCTCACAGTCTGTATTCATTCTTTTTTACATTTTCTTTTCTTTCTTTTTTCAGTCTGACTGGGATATTTCATAAGATGTGCCATCAAGTTCAGATATTCTTTCCTCTGCCTCATCTAATCCATTCAGATTTTCTTTTTTTAATTTTTTTGAAAGACTTATTTATTTGAGAGGCAGAATTACAGAGAGAGAAAGGGAGAGACAGGGGGAGGGGTCTTCCGTCCATTGATTCACTCCCCATATAGCTTCAATGGCCGGAGCTGGGCCAATCCGAAGCCAGGAGCCAGGAGCTACTTCTGGACCTCTCCTGGGGGTGCAGGAGTGAAAACACTTGGGCCATCCTCCATTTCCCAGGCCATAAGCAGAGTGCTGGATCAGAAGAGGAGCAGCCGGGACACAAACTGAAGCCCATATGGGATGCTGGCACTACAGTAGGAGGTCTAACTTACTATACTACATCACCAGCCTCCTGTTGAGACTTTCAACTGTTATTTTTTACTTCACTTATTGAGTTTATTTGTAAGATTATTTTTTCCTTTTTCAAGATCTATAGGCTCTTTGCTGAATTTCTCCTTCATAACATGCATTGTTTTCCTGATTTTGTTCAACTGTATTCTACTTTATTTTTTGGTTTTTATACTTTTATAAATAACTTTCAAATACTAGGCCTTTTGGGCACTAGTTTGAGTGCTAATGTACCTGGGAAAGCAGCAGAGATTGGTCCAAGTGCTTGAGCCCCTGCACCGAGTGGGTTACCTGGATGAAGCTCTGGCTCCTGGCTTTGGATAGGCCCAGCTCTGGCCATTGTGACCATTTGGGGAGTGAACCAGCAGATGGAAGTATGCCCACACTCGCTCGCTCTCTCTCTCTCTCTCTATATATATATATATATACATATATACATATATATATATACATAAATACTTTATGTAATAGGTAAATATAGGTATATATATATATGTAATATAGGTATATATATATAGGTAATAGGTAATATGTAAATATAGGTGTATATATACACACACACACACACACACACACACACACATTTCTCCCCTGTAACTCTGCCTTTCAAATAAATCTTTAAAAAAAAAAAAAATACCATTGCAGGGGCCGGCACTGTGGCACACCAGGTTAAAGCCCTGGCCAGAAGCGCTGGTATCCCATATGGGTGTCAGTTCTAGTCCCAGATGCTCTACTTCCAATCCAGCTCTCTGCTATGGCCTGGGAAAGCAGTAGAAGGCCCAAGTCCTTGGGCCCCTACACCCACGTGGGAGACCCGGAAGAAGCTCCTGGCTCCTGGCTTTGGATTGGCACTGCTCCAGTCGTTGTGGCCATCTGGGGAGTGAACCAGCGGATGGAAGACCTCTCTCTCTGTGTGTTTCTATCTCTCTAACTCTGTCTCTCAAATAAATAAATCTTTAAAAAAAATACCATTGCATATCATAGTATGGGTTAGTAAACCTATAATGAGAAAATACTACAAAATGCCTGACTTACTTAAGATTACTTAAGGGGAGAGTCCAAAAGTCTGTAGCATGTATTATTAAGAGCAGAGTACCAAATTGGACACATTACCCCTTTTAATTTTCAAAATAATTCTCCAAGTTAGGTATTTTTGCAGATTAGCAAACTAGTATGTCTGATTCCAGAGCAATTCTCTTTTTCACTATGTAAAACAAATGTCAACAGTCTCTATCAGTTAACCTAAACTAATTTAGGGAAAAAATGTCTCTCAACTCTGGTGTGATTTGTAAATAAATAAATAAATAAATAACTCCTTACAGTGGACCATTTTCCTCTGTCACCTATTTCATAAAATTAATTTTGTGTCTCTAAATCATCTTAATGAAAACATACCGGTTGAGAAGGAAAATTCTAAAGCATCTACATGTCAGAGATGACTGAATACATTTAATTATCTTAGTTGTGCAGCATCCAAATAAAGGAAATGTAAAGAGGAATTTCCTCCCTGATAGTTAACATGCCTGAGAATTGATAACCGATAATAACTGGTAACCATAAATTATCTCAATAATAGAAGTGAATGCCTCTATATAAAATAAAAGACTAAAATAAATATTCAGCAAGCAGAGTCCTTCAAATAACCAAAATTTAGCAATCAAATTCAATAGTAAACAAAATGAAATTATAACATTGGAGGGAGAAAAAGCTCACAGTTTTGGATGAACCAGGGAAAAGACAACATACTCACACTCTTTCCTATATCCCCTCATTTCACACACATACACATAAGCATATTAGTGAGTAAAAGCACCCCCAGCACTCTCAACCCCCACACACCACGTGCAATACACAGGTTAGAGCTGCTACATTCCTGCCCAAGGCCTGACTCTATGGCTGGGCCTGCTGCTAGCTTCTCATGCCATTCACACTCTACACGTGCCTTCCCCTCTCCTGGCCTTCCTAGGTCTCCTTAAATACCTTCAGAAGGCAGGGAATCCCCGGAGGTCTTCAGGTCTTTAGACTTGACTACCTTCATGTAAAAGAAGGGGTACCAATGGGAAAATAAGGAGGGCTTCAAACTGGGCTGAGAGCTTCTGATGACACACAGAATAGGAGCTGGGAATTCCTCCAGCTCGCCCCCCTCTCCAGCATACAATACCTGCAAGGCAGAGGCCTTGACAGATTGTAGGCCCTCAGTTAGAATCCGGATCATATTCTCACCACGAGGCATGTGAGACAGCTGGCCATGATCATTAAAAACCAGTCGAGACAAAAGAAAGGGTTTCTGCCTTGGGGCCTATAAAAGAAGGGTTAGAAGAGATTGGGGGACACATTTTAGTCCGCATTCGTAATCTGTTTCTTGAACACTTGCCCACCTCCACACATTCCACCCACCACCTCACTTGCAGGATGTTGGACACAAAAGAGGTAATCTCATCTTCCAAGATAGAAACGAGACTCTGACAAATCATGTAGTTGACCAGACGGGCAAACTTCCCCAGCTGCAGCAACCAGATCTCTGCCTGCTTCAGCTTCTTCTCCAGCTGCTGGCGCTGTACCCTCTGAAGGAATATGGAGCCTTGGCCTGTCCTGATCCGGTTGCAGTTTTGCACTCGCTCCTGCAGGCCCTGTTGCATGTGGTATGTGTCGTCATGAACCTGTGAGAATAGAGAGTAGAAGCTCATTGGCGATAGAGAGATGCAGGGTAAATCAACTCTCAGGTCTTGGAACCTGGAATCTTGAGTGTAGATAAGCATATGGAGAGGGATCCTTTTAGTCCCAGAAATATTTAAATGACCAAAAAAGAGAACTTATATTGAGAGGCCACAATGTGCTAATGTGATAGGCCAGGACTGTTTACTGTTTACTGACATGTAGAACTCAAACAGAAAATTTACAAATGTGTAAATAGAGAGGTTCATGATACAGAATAGACAAAAGAAAATATTGGATAAGTTAGACTCTGCCATAATTTCAGGATCTGGACCCTAACCATTGAGCCTGGGTGATATATATGATCTGCTGGGTTGCATAAATTGCTTTATGTTACAGAAGCTGCTCCTGAGAACTGACAGAGGATTTTTATCTGGGGAGAGAGAATCCAGAATAAAAGCCTGGGAGCCTATTTGTGAGTCCTCAGGTTTAGAGGTTTCTCAGCCTGCAAAAGATACTGTCAGTTGTCAACTGTCTGGACTTCCCTTGTTGAGGAACAGAGGGGAGAGACCAAAAGTCTATGCTCAGCCAGATGGACCCTTTGTCCTCACTACTGTCCTATTCTTTTTGACGCTCCACAGAGCCTAGGGTTAGAACGGACTGGTGTTTGTGAATTACATTTCTATATCTATGAGCTCAACTCCTAGTCTTCTGAGATCCCCAGCAAACACACGTCATATACAAACTTGCCTTCAGACTTGATGAGGCATGTCTTCCACGCTCCCACAATACCCTTAATAGCTAGAGCTTCCTGCTTCACAGGAATATCGTTATCTAATATCTGTATGAATTATATACTACAATATAAGCTCCTTAAGGAGGGTGCTCTGTCACACCTTATTTCATCTTATTATTGCTTAACACAGTACATGGCATGGGATCCTACAGTAAATGTTTATAAAAGAATGTATCACTTCACATCAAAAGGGCTTACTGAGTGCCAATTAGAATAAAATCATTCAAATAATAATTATTATAACTGCCAGAAAACATAATCAGTATATATTTTAAAACATCATCATTGGGGGCAATAACTTTAAATAATAAGGAAATTTTTTAAGCCCCGAATTTTATACCTAGTGACAGTTTCATTAAGGTTTAAGTATGAATGTAGACATTTTTAGAAATAAAAAGACTTGGATTTTTTTTTACTTTTTCAAAAATTTTATTAAGTTATACAAGTTTTATGTATTTTACATATACAGATTTAGGAATATAGTGATACTTCTCTTCCCCTACCCTCAAGACTTGGACATTTTTTTTTTTTTTTGATAGGCAGAGTGGACAGTGAGAGAGAGAAACAGAAAGGTCTTCCTTTGCCATTGGTTCACCCTCCAATGGCCGCTGCATCCGGCGCACTGAGGCCAGCGCACCGCGCTGATCCAAAGCCAGGAGCTAGGTGCTTCTCCTGGTCTCCCATGGGGTGCAGGGCCCACGCACTTGGGCCATCCTCCACTGACCTCCCTGGCCACAGCAGAGAGCTGGCCTGGAAAAGGGGCAACCAGGACAGAATCCGGCACCCCGACCAGGACTAGAACCCCGTGTGCCAGCGCCGCAAGGCAGAGGATTAGCCTATTGAGCCACGGCGCCGGCCAGGACTTGGAAATTTTATCACATACAGATTCTCCCTGAAAGGTAGAAAGGGAGAGATCTCCTATTTGCTGGTTCATTGCCTCAAATGCCTGCAATAGTCACAGTTGGCCAGGTTGAAGCTGGAATCCAGAAATTCCATCCAGACCTCCCACATAGGTGGCAGGGACCTAAGTACCCGAACCATCCTCTGCTGCTTCCCAGGGTGCAAATTAGCAGGAAGTTGGATTGGAAATGGAGGTGTGATTCTGTCCCAGGCATTCCAATTTTGGATATGCGCATCCCAAGCAAAAGTTTAACCTGCTGTGCTACAATGCCTACCCCATATCATCATTTCACAATGAGTAGTTTGTAAAACAAGAGTGTTCATAATCATCTAGAATTAAAATTTTAAGAGATATCAGTATGAATCTAGAAGTAATAGGAGTGGACAGAGTAAGGGAAGAGAGAAAGGAAATCAGGAAAGTCCTAAGGTTCTTATCCTGCTTACAGAAAGATGTGACTACAAATTCAGTTAACAGTTATTTATTCTGCTAATATTTGCTGAGCATACAGTATACGGCATTTCCTATAATAAGTCCTAGATATATCAGTGAATGAAGCATAAAAATCTCAACCATCTGTAATTAACACACAATTATTCTTAGGTGTTCAAATTTTAACTGAAAAGTGATCCCTGTGAAATATAACAGTAAGAATAAGACAGGGAGGAGAAGAGCAATATGGGACATGCTCAATCGGACTTGCCCCAAATGATGGAGTTAGAAACGTGCCAGGGGATTCCAACACAATCCCATCAAGGTGGCATGTACCAATGCCACCTCACTAGTCCAAGTGATCATCTTCAGTTCACAATTGATCACACTGATATGTCTAAGAGTCAAAGGGATCACACAAACAAGACTAGTGTCTGCTAATACTAACTGGTAGAATCAAAAAGGGAAAGAACGATCCAACATGGGAAGTGGGAAACACAGCAGACTCATAGAATAGCAGATGTCCTCAATAGCACTCTGGCCTCAGAATCAGCCCTTAAGGCATTCAGATCTGGCTGAAGAGCCCATGAGAGTATTTTAGGCATGGAAAGCCCATGGAAAGTATTTTAGGCATGGCAAAAAACAAAAACAAAAACAAAAAAAACCTAAATGAAAGATCTCTGCGAGTGAGATCCCAGGGGAAAGAACGGGGCCATCAAAGAAGGAGGTACCTTTCTCTGAAGGGAGGAGAGAACTTCCACTTTGACTATGACCCTGTCGGAATAAGATCGAAGTCAGCGAACCCTAAAGGCTTCCATAGCCTTGGCAACTCATGACTAGAGCCTAGGGAGATTACTGATGCCATAAACAAGAGTGTCAAATTGTTAAATCAACAACAGGAGTCACTGTGTACTTACGTCTCATGTGGGATCTGTGTATTGTCCAATGTGAAGTAATGCTATAACTAGCACTGAAACAGTATTTTGCACTTTGTGTTTCTGTGTGGGTGCAAATTGATGAAATCTTTACTTAGTATATACTGAATCAATCTTCTGTATATAAAGATAATTGAAAATGAAAAAAAAACTTGGTGTTAAATTGGAAATTGTATAGAAAATTTAAAAAAATTAAAAAATTAAAAATCTCAACCATCAATATGCCTATGTGTGTGGGAGGGGGACAGTACAGGCAAGAAACATAATGAATAATTTATATCATATGTAAATAGTGATAAGTGGACCAGCCCTGTGGCATGGCAGGTAAAGCTGATGCTTGAAGTGCTGGCATCCCATATAGATACCAGTTCAAGTCCTGGCTGCTCCACTTCCAATCTAGCTGCCTGCTAATGTGCCTGGGAAAGCAGTGGAAGATGGCCCAAGGGCTTGGGCCCCTGCACCCTGTAAGAAGCCCGGAAGAAGCTCCTGGCTTCAAATAGGTCCAGTTCTGGCTGTTGCAGCCATTTGGGGAGTGAACCAGCAGATGGAAGACCTCCCTTTCTGCCTCTCCTTCTCTCTGTCTGTAACTCTGCCTCGCAAATAAATAAATAAATAAATCTTTTTTTTAAAAAAAGTGATAAGTGCTATTAAAAAAAACTAGAGCAGGGAAAAGACAAACTTGGAGTTCTGTTGATAGTAGAGTCTGCAATTTGAAATAAGATGACATATCTGAGGAGATAGTTTTAGAAAAAGATTTGAAAGAGATATTTAATAAAATTTAAACTGAACAGCTACACATATTTTGAATTGCAACTATAAGAAAACTGTGGCTTAACCAAGTAAAATGTTTGCTTATTTAATGCAATAAGAAAGTGATCAGTGACATATTGACCCAATAACATCAAAGCTCCTTTCTTCCTCCTCCTCCCCCCCTTAATATGACATTCGCCCTATGGTGCGATGTCTTCTCCATCCCTAGAAATTTCATACAAGGGTTAGGTAATGAGACAGGGATAAAAATGACAAAGGCAGCCAGCGCCGTGGCTCAACAGGCTAATCCTCCACCTTGTGGCGCCGGCACACCGGGTTCTAGTCCCAGTCGGGGTGCCGGATTCTGTCCCGGTTGCCCCTCTTCCAGGCCAGCCCTCTGCTGTGGCCCAGGAGTGCAGTGGAGGATGGCCCAAGTGCTTGGGCCCTGCACCCCATGGGAGACCAGGAAAAAGCACCTAGCACCTGGCTCCTGCTATCGGATGAGCGTGGTGCACCGGCCGCAGCGCGCCGACCGCGGCAGCCATTGGAGGGTGAACCAACGGCAAAGGAAGATCTTTCTCTCTGTCTCTCTCTCTCACTGTCCACTCTGCCTGTCAAAAAAAAAAAAAAAAAAATTGACAAAGGCATTTCAGCTGAATTTGCCTCTTTAAAAAGTTTTCCCGTGTCTACCACGCATGATTCATTTCCCAGAATTGAGTCACATGGTGTTTCCTCACCCAAAGCCCCACTCCCAGCGGGGAGAGTATATGAAAAAAATCAATTCTAAAACTAAGAAAGATGAGTAGACAGACACCGACTAGCGCCTGGGAAACTATCAGAAAAGTGAAATGTGTAACACCCAAATCATTAGAGGATAATAATAGCAACAAAAATATAAACAATCCAACAATAGATGACACAAGGAAGACTCAAACAGAAATCAACAAGAGGAGATGGGAAAAATAAATTAAAATCTATAAACAATCATAATAAATGAGATAAACAGACTCACAGATCAAACATTCTCCATCTACTAAATATACATAAAGTAAAATAACAAATGAAGGTTAAAAGCAGAGGGATAAAAAAGAGAGCAAATAAACCTGTTAACATCAGACAAAGAACAACTCTGAGATGTAAAGCTGAACCAGAATGAAGACTTTTACATCAGAAAGGGTTAAGACACCAAGAAGTGTTACAGACTGTCATGCAAACAGCAATATGATTTGGAAATTCATTTAGCAATGATTGAAAGAACAGGAAGGAAGAATTGATAAACTCTGAATATAAATAATAGAAGTATATCAAAGCAAAATGTCCTACATCCTTGTTCATTGTCCTATAGGTAAGGAAGAAAATGTCCCTACTCTTAAGGAAAACCTTCCTGGCATATTTAGGGGTAAAGGAATTTGATAACTGTGACTTACTCTCAAAACCATGTAGAAAAAATAATGTGTACATTCCAAAAGAAAGAGAATGTGCATAATTGATAAAGTAAACGAAACAAAATACTAATTTGAATAAAATGTACATGAGTGTTTAGTACACTCTCTTCGTACATTTTTAAATAAGTTTGAAATTATAACAAAATATGGAAGGAAGGAAGGAAGGAAAGAATTAGATTTATCTTAGTCAATCCAAGGTGGTCTAAAACTGACAATTCACCATATTAACACACTAAATGAGAAAAAACTCACATTCATCTAAATAGAAACAGAAAAAAAATTAGACAAAATTTGACACCCATTCATGATAAAAACCTCTTAGCAAATAAATGAAGGGTATTTATCAAACATCCATAATTAATATCATGTCTCTAATGTTTCAAATGTATTTTAGTTCCTCAGTAATACCACATTTTAATGGATAGCAGAATGCTTTTATTTAGCACAAATTGCAAGCTTGGTTCTAAAACAATTCAGTTACAAGCTGTGATTGGTTATTTTTTAAAGATTTATTTATTTATTTGAAAGTCAGATTTATACAGAGAGGGAAGGAGAGGCAGAGAGAGAGAGAGGTCTTCCATCCACTGGTTCACCCCCCAATTGGCCACAACAGCCAGAGCTGCACTGATCCGAAACCAGGAGCCAGGAACTTCTTCTGGGTCTTCTCACATGGGTGCAGGCCCAAGGACTTGGGCCATCTTGTACTGCTTCCCCAGGCCATAGCAGAGAGCTGGATTGGAAGTGGAGTAGCTGGGGCTCGAACTGGCACCCATATGGGATGCCAGCATTGTAGGTGGCAGCTCTTCCACTACACCACAGCACCGGCCCCTGTGGTTGGTTATTAATCTGCACTTTCCACCCCTCCTTCTCTACCCCTACTCCTTTGGGGTGCTGCCAACATGCACAGGTTCTATCCCATCCCATGCAGCAACATAGTAGCTCCATGTGTTGTATTTGCTTGTCTTTTCATTTTCAATGGTGTTTCTAACACTAAAAGAATTAGATATAAATTAATTGACTTTTATAGTTTATAATTTTACACTTAATCTCCTCTCTTGAGATAATAAAAATATCATATTTTATTTTCTAAAAAGTTTTTTCCTTTCCTTTTTTTTCCTTTTTTCCTTTTACACTACATATTTTATTCCCACCATGAACTAAGTTTTGTAACAAATAACATAAAACAACATAAAACATATAAAACAATTTTTAAATATCATTTACGATAGCAACAAAATTCACCAGATATACAGTAATAAACCTAATAAAACGTGTTCGAAACCTCTATAGGAAACCTACAAAATATTTTTAATGAAAATTAAAGAAGGCAAAACAAATGAAGACATTAATATTAATGATTATGAGACTAAACATTAAGCTACCCATTGGTACCTAAATTCAACCACAGACTCAAAGACAGTCCAATAAAAATTTAAGTAGGTTATTTTGTGGAGATTAACCAACTGATTCAAAACTTGTATGGAAACTTAAATAACCTAAAATAGCCAAGGCAATCCTGAAGAATAGAGAAATTGTAAGACTTGTAATATCAGATATCAATCTATTATAAATCTATAATAACCAAGACAGTGTCACACTGGTAAGAAGATAGGTAAGCAAAATAAATGAACAGAATAGAGTATAGAAACAGACCCACAAGGATACAATTACTTGATATAAGAAGATACCACTATTATTAATTGGGAAAAGGATAGTCCAAACAATAAATGGGAAAATAAACTTTGACTCTTATATCACAGATGGAAATTAACTTAAAATGTATCATAGACCTAAATTTGAAAGATACAGTAATAAAATTTCTAGAATAAAACCTAAGAGAATATTTACATGACACTGGGGTAGGCAAAGATGTCTTAAACCAGGACTCAAAGAGCTCAATAAAGTTGGGGATGGGGAGGCATTAATCAAGAAAGATTGATAAAATGAATTTCAAGGAAATAAAAACCTAGGGTAGCGACTGTGGTACAATGGGGTTGATTAAACTTATTGTTAAGCTGCCACTGGGGATGCCCACATCTTTCATCAGAGTGCCTGGTATGGAATCCCACTTCACCTTCTAATCCAGCTTCCTGTTATTTCACAGCCTGGGAGACAGCAGATCATGGGACTTGTCAGCCTCTGTACTTGAGTGAGCCAAACCCCACAGCAAGTCCCCCCTCATGCATTTGTGTGCTTGCATTGGTTCTGACTCTGCAGAGTCCTGACGGATACAGTTAGGAAAAGTTAGTAAAAGTTCTGCCTCTGCAGAACCCTGACGGATACAGCCGTCATCTGCTGTCTCCCAGTGTTTTCCTTACTCTCACATACATCATTCAATACAGCACAACTGACATTAGATGTGAGGATTTACTCCCACCCCATTCACAAGCAATTCTTCAGCAGATACCGACTCATTATGTCACTCAACTTTGACACTATCTACCTAGAGGTAGCAACAGATCCTGCAAGTTGAATGCTTGTCCCACACTTGAAACACCAGTTACAAGTAGTAGGTTATATGTATTGTTTGAGTCCATTTGCATCCCTATAACAGAATACCTGAGGCTGAGCAATTATAAAGAACAGAAATTTATCTTCTCCCAGTTCTGGAGGCTGAGAAATCCAAGGTCTGCTGAGGGTGTCCTTGTTGAAACCTCTGAATAAGAAAAGTGTCATGTCCTCAAATGGGGGAGGGTGAAGGACAAAGAAGCAAAAAAAGACTGAGCTGGCCCTTGCATAGTAGCATTAATTCCACCCGTGAGGGCAAAGCCCAAACTTTCCAGAGTTCCCATCTCCTAGCACTACCACAGTGCCAATCAAATTTCAGCATGGGTTTTAAAGGGAACATTCCAACCTAATATATTACCTATATTTCTGACCAATAGGCTACAAATCAGGGGGTCTGATGATTCCCTCCACACATCTGACAAATTTGCGAGAGCAGTTCTCAAAACAAGGAACTCACATTTGCCAGTTAATTAACAAAGGATACAGATGGAGAGACACAGGGTGAGATCTCAAAGGATACAGAGCACAAGAGCTATTGTTCTTCTGGATCCAGGATAAACCAATATCCCAGTACGTAAGTATGTTTGTCACCTTGGAAATTCTCCAAACCCAGTCCTTTTGGCTTTTCATGGAGGTCTCTCCACAGAAGCATGATCAGTTCAATCACTGTCCATTTGTGATTAGCTCAACCTTCAGCACTCCCTAGTGGTGGTGGGAGGGATGGAACTCAAAGTTCAAACTTTAATTGCATGGTTAGTTCCCCCTGACAAATAGCCTCCACCCTGAGACTATCCTGAAGTCCATCAACAGTCACCTTTTTAGAATACAAAATATCCCCCTCCTGGCTATGGAATTCTAGGGGATGCAGGAGCACTGTGTCAGGCTCTCCTGTCACCT
The DNA here is from genome assembly GCA_949820135.1 of Sylvilagus floridanus. Lineage (NCBI taxonomy): Eukaryota > Metazoa > Chordata > Mammalia > Lagomorpha > Leporidae > Sylvilagus > Sylvilagus floridanus. Next base: position 67,892,872 of record OX463224.1, on the reverse strand, counting down.
AGGAAATCACAAATGTCTTAGGAGCTATGCGTCAGGAACCAAGAGCAAAGAACAAATATTAGAATAAAAGATTCTGGGGCAGGCATCATGGAGTAGCAGGTAAGGCTGCCGTCTGTTATGTTGGCATCCCATATGGACACTAGCTTGTGTCCTGGCTACCCGACTTCTAAACCAGTGTAGAGAGAATAGGGACTAACTAACTGCTTTTCGCTTCTGTACTATGAAGCTTGCTTAATAGCTAGATACAAAGCACTGGGAGAGAGAGCCAATGCTCCTCCATGACAGGCTTCATTTCAGGTCAGAAAAGAGATAGGCCCCATTCTTGGAAACGAAACAAAGACCCAGCAAACAATTCCTGGAATTTACGGCCTGTTGCTTCCCGCCACTTCCCTTGTGTTTCCTGCCACTTCCTTTGTGTGACTATAGCCCTTTACATTTGAAATACACCAATGAGATGCACAGATTTAGGCAGTTGCCATATAGAGAATAAGGAAGTAGCCTACGTGTGTGGTGACGTGTGGACTTGTTTATTAAAGAGTATAAAGTTGCTGGGACAAGGAGAGAGGGGGTCTTTTGCCTCAACACCCCTGCACTGCTATGTATGTGGGTAAAGGCCCCAGTCGGCTGAAATAATTCCTCTGCTTTTTGCATCCATGACTGCCATTCGTGTATTATTTGGGAATCAGGACACAACACCAGCTCCCTGCTAATGGCCTGAGAAAAGGAACAGAAGTTGGCCCCAAGTGCTTGGGCCCCTGCCATCCAAATGTGGGACCTGGACGAAGCTTCTGGCTTAGCCCTGGATACTATGGCCATGTGGCAAGTGAACCAGTGGATGGAAGATCTCTCTCTCTCTCTCTCTCTCTCTCTCTCTCTGTAGCTCTGACTTTCAAAGGAATAAATAAATCTCAAAAAACAAAACAAAAAAAAGAATAAAAGATTCTCCTACTGCCCACATTTACAAGGGTTTTAGGAGCTCTATGTCAGGAACAAGATAAAGGGAACGAAAATTATATTTTTCTGATTATTTCACAAACTCCTACAAATTAATAAGAAACAGACAACCCACAAAAATGAACAAGAGCCTTGGACATTTCACAGTACAGAATGCATCTAATATATCCAAGGTGCTTCAAAAGGTTCATGGAAAATGTGTATTATCTTTACTGTTACAAATTTCAAGAGGCAGAGAGACAGAGACAGACAGATAAACAAAGAGGGCATCTATCTGTTGGTTCATTCCCCAAATGCCTAGGCTGAAGCATTTAAGCATTCTAGCACTGAAGCTAGAAATTCAATCCATGTCTTCCACATGAGTGGCAAGGACCCAACCACATGAGCCATCACTTGCTGCCTCCTGCAATTTACATTAGCAGGAAGCTGGAATCAGGAGCAGAGCCAGGACTCAAATCCAGGCACTTCAATATGGTATGTAGGCATTGCAACAAGTGGCTTAACTGCTAGGCCATGTACCCATCTCCCATGTTACCTTTTAATTTCATTTTCCATAAACTATTTGAAGCACCCTTATTATATGTGAGAAGATGCTCGACATCATAGAAATGCAAACTAAAGCCACAGTGAGATACCATGTATAGCTGCCAGTTTGGACAAAACTAAAAACCCTGACAAAACTAAGTGTTGGTGAGACTGTCAGGTAACTAGAAATCTAAAATGTTGATAAGAATGTAAACTGGTACAACCATTTTGGAAGACTGCTCGGCACTACAAAACACATATATGTTCTATTCCAGAAATTTAATTCCTGGAACATATACCAAATAAATAAGTATTTATGTTCATCAAAAAACATGTAAAAGAATTTCATAGCAGTATTATTCATAACAGTGAAAAGCTGAAACTAACCCAATTGTTCATCAATAGGAAAATAAATATACAAATTATGGTACACTCATATACTGAAATACTACATAGCAATGAAACTAAGCCCCTCAAAAGTACCCCCAATGCAATTGCTAGATAGTATCAGGCCCCCTTGTGCTAACCTCCCTCACTTAGCTTAGAGTGACTTAGTTCTGTCTTGAAAGTACTGAATTGAAGGATTGATGCAGTCTGCCCTATAAGGTTCTAACCACAAGACTCATGAGGTCATTGGCTTCTCCAACAGGTATCACCTTGCTGACTGGTATTGTTTCAAGGGGATTTGTTTAAGGGATATCCAGGTCTGATCAGGAGATTTCCAGGCTGTGAGCAGGAAGCACTGAAGCTCATGTGGCCATCATAAAAATTCCCTGAAGAGCATAGCATTGCTGACCATTCAAGAACTTGGACACAAGCTGAATATGTCCTGGATCAAATAACCACCATGATTCCAACCAGCCCCTTACTCCCGGGCTGGAGGCAGAACACAGCTGTCCCTATCCTTTGTTCCCCTTATTCCTGACTTTCTCTTCCTCATAGCCTCCTTAAAAACCCCAGAGTGGCCAGCGCCGTGGCTCACTAGGCTAGTCCTTCATTTGCGGCACCAGCACACAGGGTTCTAGTCCTGGTTGGGGCGCTGGATTCTGTCCCGGTTGCTCCTCTTCCAGTCTAGCTCTCTGCTGTGGCCTGGGAAGGCAGTGGAGGATGGCCCAGGTGCTTGGGCCCTGCATCTTCATGGGAGACCGGGAGGAGGCACCTGGCTCCGGATCGGCGCAGGCGCCGGTTGGGGGGTGAACCAACAGAGGGAAGACCTTTCTCTCTCTCTCTCCTACTGACTCTGCCTGTCAAAAAAAAAAAAAAAAAAAAAAAAAAAAAAAAAAAAAAAAAACACCCAGAACACCCTTATTCAGGAGCGTGATAGCTCTTCAGACATGATCTATTACCTCCGCACTTATCCATCGGCTGAACTTTCTCTTTTCTTTATCCCCAAACATTGTCCATGTAGCTGTGATTCAGCACCGTTGACAAAGACTGAGAATTTGGTTACAGCAATACAAAAAGAGTGAACCAATGCTACCTCAAATGTTACTTATAAATCACAAACACAATGTTAATGAAAAATGTCAGACAAAAAACAACACATACCACCCAATTCCATTCATATGGAATTCAAAAAGTCAGACGAAACTAATCCATGGTGACAGAAGTTGTAATAGTTGTTACCTTTGGGGGATTATTAACAAGAAAAACACCAAGAAACTTGCTGAGGTGCTGGAAATGTTCTCCCTCTCCCTCTCTCTTTTTAAAGATATATTTATTGGGGCTGGCACCGTGGCGCAGGTTAATCCTTCGCCTGCGGCACCAGCATCCCATGTGGCCTTGGTGCTAGTCCCGGCTGCTCCTCTTCCAGTCTAGCTCTCTGCTATGGCCTGGGAGGATGGAAGAGGATGGCCCAAGTGCTTGGGTCCCTGTACCTACATGCGAGACCTGGAAGAAGCTCCTGGCTCCTGGCTTCAGATCGGTGCAGCTCTGGCCATTGCGGCCATTTGGGGAGTAAACCAATGGAAGGAAGACCTTTCTCTCTGTCTCTCCCTCTCACTGTCTGTAACTCTACCTCGCAAATAAATAAATATACCTTTTTTAAAAAATAAAGATTTATTTATTTATTTGAAAGTCAGAGTTACAGCGAAACAGATGGGGAGAGACAGAGAGAAATCTTCCACCTGCTGGTTCACTCCCCAAATGGCCACAATAGCCAGAACTGGGCTGGTCCAAAGCCAGGAGCCAGGAGTTCCTTCTGGGCCTCGTTTGTGGGTTCAAGGGCCCAAGGACTTGAGCCATCCTCTGCTGCTTTCTCAGGCACATCAGCAGGGAGCTGGATCGGAAGTGGAGCAGCCAGGACATGAACCCACACCCATATTGGATGCCAATGCTGCAAGCAGTGGCTTTACCCACTGTGCCACAGCCCTGGCCCATGTTCTCTATCTTAACATGGGTATGATTACATGGATGTGTATAAATGTAAAAAACATCAAACTATTCTACTACATGAAATTATACCTTGGGCTAATGCTGTGGCGTAGTGGGTAAAGCTGCCACCTTCAGTGCCGGCATCCCATATGGGTGCTAGTTCAAGTCCTGTCTGCTCCACTTCCAATCTAGCTCTCTGCTATGGTCTGGGAAAGCAGTAGAAGATGGCCCAAGTCCTTCGGCCCCTGTGCCTACTTGGGAGACTGGAAAAAAGCTCTTGGCTCCTAGCTTCTGATCAGCCCAGCTCCAGCACTGTGGCCATTTGGGGAGTGAATGAATGGATGGAAGATCTCTCTCTCTCTCTCTGCCTCTGCCTCTCTATAACTCTGATTTTCAAATAAATAAAAATAAATAAAATTTAAAAAGAGAAATTATACCTTCATATAAAAAGTTAATTACAGCTTTCATAATATGAAAAACAAACATAAGATTTAGGAACTGGGAGGTTGAGAAAGGCTGTGGAGCAGCTTACCCCATCTCCTGCCAAATTCAGACTGGACAATGGCAGGACCAGCCACTTGACATCTGGGGATCTGAGGCTGCTGCTCCTATTTACTCCTACACCATGGCTCTAGGATCCTAACGCTGCCCATGCCTTTGGCCCTCTATCCCCTTACCTCCTGAAAACAGATTGAATTTTCCTCTTTAGTCACTCTTCTAAATCATCCAAAGAAGACATCCCTGAAAAGGTCTAATTAGTAAAACTCATAAAACATGCAGGGGCACCAGTAAGTCCGAAGTCTTAAACTCTGTGGAGGTATTATTGAACATTTTTCTATAAAGACTGTTCTAGATTCCTCAGATACTCCAGAGAAGAAAGCAAAGATGTGGAGGTTAAATTCTATCATGGGGAGCAGGTAGCTATATAGCATTTTAAAAGGTGAGAGCAAATATAGAAAAGGATAAAGGCTATTCTACGACAAACATAGAAGATAGGTAATTCTTAGAGAAAAAGGGATTTTTTTATTATTTAAAATTTTGTGAAAATCTTTTCTTACAAGTTTTATAAACACTTAAGATTTTGAGCAAGAGCAATCCATATTTAACACTGCTTTCTTCTAGGAACAGAAATTTCCTGCAGTCAAGGCTATCTTTGAGACTGCAGAGTTCTGTCCTTGGTAATTAATCTTCTCTGATAAAGTTTAGAGCAACACACAGAACCCCAGGCCTGGAATGAGCCAGACAAGGTGCTCTTCCTTCATATTAGTTCTTATTTTCACAAGATTTAAGTGAGCCCCTTCTCTCACATCTGCACTATCCACACATGATGATTAGCTAGAGAACTGTATGACTATCCAGCCCCACTTGACAACAAACCATGATAACAGCCCACCGGGCAAAAGACAAGTACACAGCAGGGTCCTCCAAGACCCTAGGTAGAGGGCATGCACCACCGACGAAAAGTAGACATAATTAGGAAGGACTCCATCGTCGCATGCTTCTACCAGTCACAGTGACCTGCCAAGAGCTTAAGATAGGTACGAAGGTAAGCCCAGAAGCATGAAAGATCAGGATTCCATTTCTTAAATTCCCTAATGCCCTAATTCTCTAAAGTCAGCACAAGTAAGTGACAAAATAGACATTGTTAGGTTCCTTCTCCTCCCTGCTCGTAGGCCAGGACAAGCCCTGAGGGAATCTTTAAGTCCACACCTCTGTCCTCTTGCTATTGATCCATTACTGCAGAGCAGAAACTGCTGTTGTTGGGCAGGGCAATGGCTCTTATCCAACTGCAGAGACCAGGACACATAAGAGATCCCAGGAGGAACTTAACTAAGAGGAAGCCTGAACTCTGGGGAGCTCAGCTTGGAGAAAAGGTACACAATAAATTGAAGCCTCTTACCAGATGAAGAATAGATGAACAAAGCTTCAGGCAGCGGGACAGCAGCCGTAGAGCCTTGTGGTTCTGCTTGGCTAAAGCCTTCTGCAGGTCGGGAAGCTCATAGCACACATCTGGCTCCTGAGGCAGCCAGGACACAGAGTGTAGCTCTTGTAAAAGTCTGAAATCGAGGGCCAAGTTGGTCAGAGCTGGAATCCCAGTCCTCCTAAACTTAAACTACAATTCTGACCCCTTCCTAGCCCAGCTCACCTCAGATTGAGCAAATGTCCACAAAGATTTTAATATTCCCAGTGACCAACAGTGATAACTTCCTCTTAAAGTTGTCAGCTGGGGAACTCTTTGGGAAAGGCTTAGGGTATGTGCAAATGTTTATACCTAGTGACCTCTCTGTCAGATGAGGTCAAATAAGTCCCAACAACTGACTACAGGGAGAGACTGCAGGGGTTTCTTTCTTGGAATAGGGAAGGCTGAGAATCCTAGAAGTCTAGATAGACAGGTGAGTTCTAGGGTCAAAGATAATGAAACTGCAACTTCCATGCATTGACCCTCCTTGAAGAAGCCTTCTGTTATCCACTACTCCCTGCTTCCCAGAGAACTCCAGATCTCGGCCGGCGCCATGGCTCAACAGGCTGATCCTCCACCTTGCGGCGCTGGCACATCGGATTCTGTCCCGGTTGCCCCTCTTCCAGGCCAGCTCTCTGCTGTGGCCCAGGAGTGCAGTGGAGGATGGCCCAAGTGCTTGGACCCTGCACCCCATGGGAGACCAGGAAAAGCACCTGGCACCTGGCACCTGCCATCAGATGAGCGTGGTGCGCCGGCCGCAGCACGCTAGCTGTGGCTGCCATTGAGGGTGAACCAACAGCAAAGGAAGACCTTTCTCTCTGTCTCTCTCTCTCTCACTGTCCACTCTGTCAAAATTTAAGTAAAAAAAAATTAAAAAAAAAAAAAAAAAAGAACTCCAGATCTCTAAATATCCTCCAAAAAGGTGAAAGATTCCCAGTAAGACCACCAGGAGGCACTGAACATAGCACTTTAATATAGCACTTGTAATTCTCATTTCAGCTTTGTAGTAAAATCTTTATCTTAGTTTGCAGATCAGGAAACTGAGGCTTCAAAGTAAAGTCCCTTGCTAGTACAAAGGCTATAAATTCAGATCTGGGGGCCGGTGCTGGCCTGAAGTACCAGCATCCCAAGTTCTGGCTGCTCCACTTCTGATCCAGCTCTGCTATGGCCTGGGAAAGCAGTAGAAGATGGCCCAAGTCCTTGGCCCCTGCACTCCCATGGGAGACCTGGAGGGGGCTCCTGGCTCCTGGCTTTGGATTGGCATAGCTCCAGCCATTGCAGCCAACTGGGGAGTGAACCAGCAGATGGAAGACCTCTTTCTATCTCTCCTTCTCTCTCTGTGTAACTCTTTCAAATAAATAAATAAATCTTTTTAAAAAATTCATTAAAATTGTGTTTTTAAGACCTCACCTGTTAATGTTGAGCAACCCAGCTCCAAAGTGGGGCACAGCTGAGAGCAGATGATTCCCTATGACACCCTGGAGTCGATGTAGCTCCTGCAACCTCACATTCTTTTTCCAACTACAAGTCAAAGGTTAGTGATAATATGCTGCTTCTCTCACCCATTTCCCCATGAATCCCATCCCCATTATCACTTACCTGGCCAAGGCCTTGCGTAAGAGGCAATACTTAAAGAATGGAATGAACTGGAGCTGTTGCCAGAGAACAGAGTGGCGGTGCCAGGTACCCAGTGTCATCGCTTCACTGCCCTCCAAGGGGTGTATGTGCAGGATCCCAAAGGGAGAGAAGATGTAGTGCTCAGGATTCACCTTGTTTGGTGGCACCACCTTCAGGCTGTAGGGCCTTTAAAAAAGAGCTTTGATCAGTGGATAAGAGAAGAATGGGCAAAGGGGGTAACTTTCTCAGAAGGGAAGAGAGAACTTCCACTTTGATTATGGCCCTGTCTAAATAATGTCAGAGTTTGTGGACTCAAGAGGCTTCTATAGCCTTGGCATCTCATGACAAGAGCCTCAGGTGATTACTGACCTCATAAATAAGAGTGTCAATTGTTAAATCAACAACAGGAGTCACTTGCACTTGCTCCCCATGTAGGACCTCTGTCCTTAATATGTTGTACTATGCGAATTAATGGTAAAACTAGTCTTCAAACAGTACTTTATACTTTGTATATCTGTGTGGGTGCAAACTGTTGAAATCTTTACTTAGTATAGAGTTGGTCATCTGTATATAAAGATAATTAAAAAAGAATCTTACTGAAGAATGGGATGGGAGAAGGAGTAGGAGGTGAGATGGTTTAGGGGTTGGAGGGTGGGTATGGGGGGAAGAACCATTATAATCCAAAAGTTGTACCTATGAAATTTATATTTATTAAATAAAAGCTTTCTATAAAAGTAAAATAAAAAACAGAAGGATAGGGGAGGATGGTAAAGAAGCAGAAAGGAAAGCAGAAGGTGGAAAGAGGAGAAAGAGAGCAGAATGATTTTCAAACTAGAAAGATGGTACACACAAAATGAAGCCAGTGATAGACGGAAGCAAAGAAAACAGCACCTGCCCACTTCCAAGAAATTCCTATATCCAAACCCATCTCATACCCCGTTAAAAGTCAGCTACAGCCTTATTTTATGAAACATTAAGATTAAAAAAGTGCTTCCCATATGACACTTCATCAATTTTGTAATACATAGTGCAATCTTGGAGAAGTTAACTTGTAAAAAGATTGCTCACCTTAGAAATGACAAGGTACATATAGAACTAGGTAATAAAAAAAAAGCAGGCAGAGATAACCAGAGAATACTGTTTGCAATAATTGAGATTGGGAAAAAGGGGGAGACTAGAAAACTAGAAACAGGTGAACAAAGATGAAAACTGCAACCTACCCTGCCAGACAACTCCAGAGCCATTTCACAGTCCAAACAGACCTTGGGTTCTCTGCCTTCAGAAAATGCACCTGCACTCTACATCAAATGCAATTTATATGTAGCTGCATAATTGTTGTAACTAATTCCAGTGGACCAGTTAACATAATGCTATATTTTGTAACATTTAATAAAGAATGTATTTTTATTTTGTAATTTTCATAACTCTAGTTATTTTTAAGAAGATGTATTTATTTATTTGACAGGCAGAGTTACAGAGTGGGGGAAGAGATATCACCCATCTTCTGGTTCTCTCCACAAATAGCAGCAACAACAGGGGCTAGGCCAAGCCAAGTTCAGGAGCCAGGAACTTCATCTGGGTCGCCTGCATGGGCACAGGGACCCAAGGACTTGTGCCGTCTTCCACTGCTTTCCCAGGCACATTAGCAGGGAGCTGGTTGGGAAGTAGAGCTGCTGGGTCTGAAATGAGCACCTATAGGAGCTACCAATATTGCTGGCAGCGGCTTAACCTGCTGTGCCACAATGCCAGCCCTAGAACCAGCACTATTTTTAGCATCAAATCTATGTTTAAGCCCTTTAAAAGTTGTGTCCTAGGTCTCATGTCTATAATGCCTAAGAGATAAAGTGTCCTTCCTCTATCTTTTATCTTTCTCAGCTTTCTGGACTACATGATTAAGTGATGTAAGACTTAAATAGATACCAGAATGGACTCATTAAGTCATATAAAAGCTTTATTTCTTTTCTGACAGAGTTACTAGGCCTTCTCAAGTACTATTATCTCCAAATTATAGATGAGAATGCTAAAACAAAGAACACTAAACCTTTGCCCAAGGGGGCCAACACTTTGGTGTAGCAGGTTAAGCTGCAGCCTGCAGTACTGCCATCCTATATGGGAGCTGGTTGGAGACCAGCTGTACCACTTCTAATCCAGCTCCCTGCTAATACACTTGGGAAAGCAGCAGAAAATGGCCCAAGTCCTTGGGCCCCTGCACCCACATGGGAGACCTGGATAAATCTAGCTTCTGGCTTTGACCTGGCCCAGCCCTGGCTGTTGCAGTCATTTGCAGGTTGAACTATCAGATGGAAGCTATCTCTGTCTCATCCTCTCTCTCTAACTCTGCCTTTTAAACAGATAATTTTTTTTAAAAAAATTGAAAAAAAAATCTTCCTGACTCAAACCACCTCCCTTAACCAATGGACCACATAGCTTTCTGTCTCTCTGTAACTCTGTCTTCCAAATAAATGAATAAAGTAGAGAAGATACAGGATTTAAGAGCAAATCTGGGGTCCAGCATTATGGCATAACAGGTTGGGTCACCGCCTGCAGTGCTACTATTCCATATGGGCACCAGTTTGAGTCCTGGCTGTTCTACCTGCAATCCAGCTTCCTGCTAATTACCTGGGAAAGCAGCAGAGTACTTAGGCCCCTGCACCCATGTGGGAGACCTGGAAGAAGCTCCTGGTTCCTGGCTTTGTACCAGCCTAGCTCTGTCTATTGCAGCCATGTAGGGAGTGAGTCAGTGGATAGAAGATCAAGTTATTTAACCTGGAGTTGGCACTGTGGCACAGCAGGTTAAGGTGCTGCCTGTGATGCTGGCATCCCATATGAGCTGTTCCACTTCCAGTCTACCGCCCTGATAATGTGCCTGGGAAGGCAGCAGAAGATGTACCAAATGCTTAGACCCCTGCCACCCATATGGGAGACCCAAGTGGAGTTTCCAGGCTCCTGGTTTCAGCCTGGCCCAGCCCCAGCCACTACAGCCATTTGGGGAGTGACCCAGTGGAGGGAAGATCCTTCCTTCCTTCCTTCCTTCCTTCCTTCCTTCCTTCCTTCCTTCCTTCCTTCCTTCCTTCCTTCCTTCCCTCCCTCCCTCCCTCCCTCCTCCCTCCTCCCTCCTCCCTCTCTCCTTTCCTTTTTCCCTCTCTCCTTTTCTAATTCTGCATTTCAAATAAATAAATAAATCTTTTTTAAAAAAGTTATTTAACCTTTCCATACCTTAGTCTACTCATTTTATATGCGAAAATAACAGCAACTACTGGTAGGAGGAGATTAAATAATATATGTTTGGTTTTTATTAGCAAATGGCTGGTATGTAGAAAATCTTGAATAATGGTAACCATTAGTATTATTTCTGGGAAGTGGTAAGACTTGAAAAGGGCTTTTAAAATTAGGTAAGTTTTTAGCTAATAGGAGACAGTGAAACAAATGTCTCTTAGATTGTATGAGACTTATTTTTAAAGTCCCAGTGATAAAACTAGGACCAGGTGGTAGACGTTAAAAATAGATTTTCAGGGCCGGTGCTGTGGCACAGCGGGTTAAAGCTGTGGCCTGAAATGCCGGCAATCCATATGGGTGCCGGTTCAATTCCCAGCTGCTCCTCTTCTGGTCCAGCTCTCTGCTATGGCCTGGGATGGCAGTAGAAGATGGCCCAGATCCTTGGGCCCCTGTTCCCACATGGGAGACCTGGAAGAGGCTCCTGGAACCTGGCTTTGGATTGGCGCAGTGCCGGCTGTTGTGGCCATCTGAGGAGTGAACCATCGGATGGAAGACCCCTCTCTCTGTCTCTACCTCTCTCTCTAACTCTTTTAAGTAAATAAAATAAATCTTTAAAAAAATTAAAAAATAAAAATAGATTTTCATGCAGTCTAAGAAATAGAATATCTTCAGGGAAACAAGCTTCCCTGATACTACGAAGATTTAAACACCTGATTCTTGTATTGGAGTTGAAAGAGATCACCATTAAATTCACTTCTGAGGCTATGACCAAATGTGTCTATCATTCTAGAATAAAGACAAAAGAGTGAACAGTGTGAAAAAGATGACTAAGTCAAAAGGCTATGAGAGCAAAGAGAAGAGGAAGCAGACAGCAGAGAGGAGAGAAAGAAAGCAGAAATGAGAGACAAAGGAGGAGTATGTGGAGGAGGGACAGGGAAGGGGTGGGTACGGGTAGAAAGATGAGGAAAGAACTACCATGGAAGGAAACTGGGGAATGGGACATGCAAAAGAGGTCTGGACTTAGTCTCTTACCTAAAGTAGCGGTTGGGAGCCACATTGAGATAGAGGAAGTGGATCTTCTTCAGGTATCTCTCTGTCTTTAGAATAGTCATCACCTCTCTACCCTGGACAGAAATGTTAGGTATGGAATAGTCACTGCTTTTTTGAGGGAAGGTCTTCTCCATAGGAACTGTATAGACCAGCTGAGACCTATATAACAAGAAATCAAGAAGGAAAATGTAGAGAAAGAAGGTCAGGTAGCTGGAGGTAAGTCTTGCCACTGTTGGCCAGTGAAAGAAGGGCTTAGATCAGGTGTCTGAGGAACCTCAATGAGGCTTTGTCAGCCCTGTCTACTACTTATGTACAAAGATGTCACATAATGAGCAAATAGAGTCCATTAAACAACAGTTAGGCAACTATATTTGTATAGACAAACGCAAGAACAACCTCTTGCTTTCTGATAAATGAATCATTCTGTATGGATTGTGATTACTGTGAAGTCAGTATTATATAAAACTGTGCAAATAATGAGATGACTTAATTTTTCTCAACTTATCACAGTCTTGGATTTTTCCTGTCAATGTTATCTTTCTAGATCTGATTTCCTATCTTTACTCTCATTACACCTGCTTTCCAACTCTGCATGATCTCTATGCCTCCCATGCTTGCTCTTGCTCCCGCTCCCATAATCATTCTTGCTCTTCATTCACCATCATGCAAATTCTTGCTTCATATATCCATTCCTTTCCATCCTTCAACTTCGTTAAGTTTACATCAATACTCTCACCTTCTAACTCTTCCACCATACCAGCTGGCAAATTTGGTATGAAGAGCCATTATATAAGAACCCAGAAGTGACTTACCTAGATGAATAATTTTGCTTGGAGTGACCTTACCACACACACAAAAAAATCCTAGGAATGATTTAAATTTAACCAGTCAAAGTATAATTGACCAAAACTTAGATAAGCAGAACATGCTACCCAACAATCTTATTCTAAAGTTCATATCAAAAATAGGACTTATGATCTTGATGTTGTACCAGTACATATTAATGGTGTAACTGCTATTACATTCTTATTTCCTCAGTAAATTCCTACATAATACAGTAAATTCAGAAGATCACAGAACCAGGAATATTGGCTCCTCTGTAGATCCCTGGTATCTAGTCTCATCTGGGAAATTATTCTATTTTTTTGTTTTGTTAAAAATTTATTTAGTTATTTGAAAGACAGAGATACAGAGGCAATGACAGAGAGATCTTCCATCTGTTGGTTCACTCCCCAGATGGCGGCAACAGATGGAGTTGTGCCAGTCCAAAGCCAGGAGCCAGGAACTTCCTCCAGGTCTCCCGTGAAGGTGTAGGGGCCCAAGCACTTGGGCCATCTTCTACTGCTTTCTCAGGCCTTAGCAGAGAGTTGGATCAGAAGTGGAGCAGCCAGGACTCCAACTGGCACCATATAGGATGCCGGCCCTGCTGGTGGCAGCTTTACTCACTATGCCACAACGCCAGCCTGAATATTCTGTTTTTGATGACTTAACGCAAGTTCCCCAGAACACTACCTCTTTTTTTTTTTTTTTTAAGATTTATTTTATTTATTTGAAAGAGTTACAGAGAGAGGTAGAGACAGAGAGAGAGGCCTTCCATTCGCTGGTTCACTCTCCAATTGGCCTCAATTGCTGGAGCTGTGCCGATCCACAGCCAGGAGCTTCTTCCAGGTCTCCCATGTGGGTGCAGGGGCCCAAGGACTTGGGCCATCTTCTACTGCTATTTCAGGCCATAGCAGAGAGCTGGATTGAAAGAGGAGCAGCTGGGACTAGAAAAAGCATCCATATGGGATGCCAGCTCTTCAGGCCAGGGCCTTAACCTGCTGTGCCACAGAGCTAGCCCCAAAGCTACTTCTTTCAAGTTCCCATGTCCACCCCACCAAGCTCTTCACTTGATACCATTCTCTGCTTCCTCTCTTGCATGGGGGAAAACTCAGGTTCTAAGCCATGAACTAACTCTCTTAACTTCAGTTGCTTTCCCACACATTATCTGGCCCCCAATTTGATAGGCAAGAGTATCCTTTCTTTTCTGCAAAGCTAATTCCTCCATCTGTGCTCTGGATCCCTTAGCCCCTTTGTAAGATGTATTTTAATCTCATTTTCTTTCCTTAGCCTATTTATTCATTCAGTCTACAGATAATTATTTATTGAATACCTACTCCTGAAGCACTGCCTCAAGGACTATAAACATCTCCCTATCTTTACAAATGAGTTCCATCCAGACACCAAAATTTTTTCAAGCTACTGTCTTACTATCTGTCTTTCCCTTTCAAGCCAAGCTTCATGAAAGGATAATAAAATGTGATTTGTGCAACTTCATCTCCCTTCCATTCACTCTTAAATATACAGTTGGCTTCCTCTCCACAAAACTATAGAAACTGCTCTCACCAGCCAATTCCTTGTTGCTAAATCCCATGACATTCTTAAGATTCTTACTTGCCTCAGTAGCATCTAACATTACTGTTTCCTCTTCCTTGAAATTCTTATTTAACCTCCTAATCTATAAGATATTTTGCTAACCTAATCTAGATTGAAATTCCTCTGATAAGCTTTCCCCTAACTATATGTACACAAACACACTCCAGAGAAGCAGCTAGGCCAAAGGCAGTGTTTTTTTCGTTTGTTTGTTTTGTTTTTAATATCTCCTTAACTAAACTGTAAGGTTACAAAGTGAGGAACTGAGTGACTGAGTGTCTAGTTCACATCTGTATTTCCATCATCTAGCAATTAGTGATACAAGTATCCAACAATATTTATTAACTATCTGAATGCCTAGGGAACCAGTCTGGGAAAACTTAATGCAAAATGATTCATATTCAGATTTACTACCGTTTTCAAAGAGAGCACAGACAACCTGATTTTTGCCAACATCTCAGCCCACTGTTATTTCAGTTAAGTTCCCTTGGGAAAGGAAGCTGCACTCAGGGCACATGGTAGCTCTTCGAAAAAGGAAAAGTGTGGGTGGTGCTGTGGCATAGCAAGTTAAGCTACCACCTGTGATACCAACATCACATGTCGGCATGGGTTTGAGTCCTGGCTGCTCCACTTCTTATCCAGCTCCCTGCTTATGCCCTGGGAAAACCAGTTGAAGATGACCCAAGTGTTTGGGCTCTGCCACTCATGTTGGAGATCCAGAAGAAGCTCCTGGCTCCTGGTTTCAGCTTGGCCCAGGCTTGGAAGCTCCTGGTTTCTGGCTTTGGCCTAGCCCAGCCCTGGCCATTCTGGCCATCTGGGTAGTGAACCACTGGATGCAGGATGCTTTCTCTCTCGCTTCCTCTCTCTCTCTCTCGCTCTCGCTCTCGCTCTGTAACTCTTTTAAATAAATAAATAAATAAATAACTTTTGAGGAAAAAACAAAAGGAAAAGTATTTGCCAGGGCTCATCCCAGGAGCCTGCCTATCAGGGCTCCAAGACTTTGGGCAAAACTTGACTCATTCATAACCTCAGAGCAAAAACTGAGGAAGATAAGTTTGATTAAAGGTAAAACTAGCCTACTTTCCAGATTTAAATGTGTCATAGACAAGCTACAAAGCACCTAGAAAATCATGCCAGAGGGTGGGGAGAAATCCCAAAAATAAAGGTAAAGAACTCTCAGAAGAGGAGGGCTCGGTAGGCATTCTGAAATCCTAAAGAGGGCACTGATAGCCTTAACTCTGCTTTTCAAATAAATAAACAGAATATTGAAAATGAAAAGAGAAAGAAAGTTATTGGGTTAGGATGAAATACCTTCCAGTAGTGTTGCCTACTTTATTCTGCCTTTGAGGCATATTAGCTCACATGGACGTGTGGGAAGCTACTCACAGCACTCACTAGGAGTATCCTGAGGGAAGGAACTTTATACCCAGCATCTAGGACCCAGCACCTGGTAGGCACAGAGGCAAAAGTCAAGTGGCTACAAACAAAGGAGAAAAAGAATGAAAGAGGCTTTTGGCACTATGTGAGAAAGAAGTGTGGAAACTGGAAAGTCAAGTTGTTTACTGAGGACGTGATTTTCTCATGGCTGACTTCTGATTCTCATTAATTCCTGCATTTACCTATGGGGATTAACAATAAAACACCAGGCTCATGAAATTAGATGAAAATTAGCTTAGGGTCAGGCTAATCCCTAAGACCAGCTGGGAGCTGGCTCTATCGGTCCCCACCAACTGGCTCTTTTCCTTCTTTGCCCAAAGCCCCAGATGCAGTCCCTCACTTACCTCATCTCTCTTCTTCCAGCAGGTTCCTCCACTGCTTTGTCAGTACCAACGTTTTCATATTGTACAGGGATGTCCGTTGCCAGTGCCAAGGGCAGGAGACTAAGGCCATCCAGCCACTGGGCCTCTTCTAGGGCCACCTCAGCACCAACGATGCCCAAGCAGTGCTGTAGTTCAGGCAATGTCAGCGGTCGCAGCCAGGTGGCCAAGTCATCCCTCACTTGCTGCCCACCCCACCGGGCCTGCACCAGAGGGCAGGTTGGGCAGGGGCGCTTTTGATAGAACTTCTTCTGGGGACCGCAGTCAATGTGGGAGGCACTGTCTAACAAAGAACTGTCAGGGGGGAAGGCCTGGTCTATGGCAGTTAGCAGGTCTAGCTGGAGATGGCACTGGACCCAGGGAGCCCAGCAGAACAGCTGCTCCAGGAAAGGCAGCAAATCAAGGTGACCGGCGAGCAACTCACGATACGGAGGCAGCAGACCAAGTACTGCATGCAGGTAGCACCAAGCTGCGGGGCTGTGATCCTGGAGCACAGCTGAGAACAGAGCTTTGAGCTCAGCTAGCAGGAGTTCCAGCACTGTGGGCTGCTCTGTCTCGGGCGCTGCCTTGAGGAACTGCCTCTGTTTTCTCTGATGGGCCCCAGGCTGTCCTTTTCTGCCCAGGGCACAGATGGACTGCCAAGACTCAAGGGCATCAGATGATGTTTCACCAGGAGGCGAACCTACCCACCTCTCCTCTGTGACCAAGAGGAGCTGGGCTCGCAACTCCTGTCGAAGTGACCTTGCCCACAACTCAGGCTTCAACCGCCAGTTCCAGGCTCTCGACGGCTGAGCCTCACCTGCAGGATCCAGTCCAAGAGAGGGGCAGGAGAAGGGCCCTCAGGCTTTGGGCATGGGGATGGTCAGGGTCAATGGCTTGGGGGGAAATGGGGAGGAAGGGACTCAGGATAGGGAAATGGATGGCAGCAGAGGGCTTTTCCTGAGACCCTAAGTCCTCTCCAGAGCCTCCCAGAAAAGCAGCAGCCCCAGGTCCGAAGCAGGAACCTTCTTGCACAGGAGTTCCTTCCGACCTCTCAGTACCCCGTTCCCCTCACCTGGCTGAAGGCGTACAGGAGGCAAGGGAAGGGAAGAGAGCCAGGTCCGCTGATGAGGTTTCATTGCAGGGGAGCACCTGCTTGGAGAAGTGAACGGACCCGGGTCAAACACAGCCACACACAAGGGCATACGGACGGTGGCACATGCACCTGGAATCACTCGAGGTAAACTGACACTCCCACAGGGCCCCTCACTCAGAGTGGAAGCTGGGAATCACGTGAAGGGGAAGGCGCAGGTGGACTCAGAGGCAGCAAAGCTCAGTCCTGGGGCGTCTCCGCCCACAGGCTCTGCAGGTCTTGAGGACAGAAAGCTGAGAAGCCGACACAGGAGAACAAAATACCTGGGGATGTGGGTCAGAGATGGCGAGACCAAGAAGGGACAACGGAGCAGGCTGAGGGACAGGGGAAGAGGAGGACTCTGTGGGAGCGTGGGAGACGGGGTCCTCCTGGAAGCAGTGGTCAGAGCCGGGTCTGGGGGATGAAGGGACGCGAATCCTGGTCAGAGGTCTCACTCGCATCTCCATCCGCTCCCAGCTGTTAGAACGGTTACTAGAAGCTGGGAGGCCCGAGCCTCCGCAGCTCCAACGAGGCGGGGCCAAGTCAGGTGAGGGCGGGGCTGAGGATCGTGATCAGAGCAGGGAGGGGTGGGACTCGGGCCAAACCTGAGGGAGCCATAAACCAGGGTTGCAGAGACTAGCAGAGGACCTGGCTGGGTCTGGACAAGAATGACACGTGGATTCCGAGGAATAACAATCCCGAGGGGGTGGAAGCAGGTGTCATGCGTGTGCCACTTTATCCATTCACTGAGTGTTGAAGCTAATGCCAGACTCCCAACAGGATATTCGTGGACCCCATCCCACCTCCTAAAATTAAATCTGAGTAAGACAAAACCCTTGATCTCAAGGGGCTCAAGATCTAGTTAGGGGATGAAGGTATAGGGATGACCGATTTTTTAAAATTTAGTTCAATGATTAAAACAGAAAAAAAGTTCAGATCTACCTCTCCTCAGAAACCCACATTGTGCATTCAACTACCTATTTAATGTTTCCACTTGGATATCTGATAATTATTTCAAACTTGAAAACTTATCGTGTGCAAAGCCAAGCTCCTAACTATCCCCTCCCATAAAGGAAACTTTCTCTTTTCACTGTCCTCTCCAGGACAAAGCAAGGAAACGGCAAGTGTTTTTCTGAT
Organism: Sylvilagus floridanus; assembly: GCA_949820135.1. Lineage (NCBI taxonomy): Eukaryota > Metazoa > Chordata > Mammalia > Lagomorpha > Leporidae > Sylvilagus > Sylvilagus floridanus. The sequence continues at coordinate 67,874,700 of OX463224.1, read as the reverse complement.
TGCTCAGACCAAAACTTTGGAGTTCTCTCTTACACACACACACACACACCCCTTAACTAGTCATTCAGGAAATTCTGTTGGCCATATCTTCAAAATATATCCAGAATCCAACTATTTCTTACCACCTTAAGTGCTACAGCCCTGGTCTAAGCTGCCATTATTTCTCGCCTGGATTATTCCATGACCTTCTAACTGGTTTTCCTGCTTCCACCTATGTCCCTATAATCTATTCTTCGTAGAGCATCCACTGAGCCTTTTCAAATATAGGCAGATCCTATCTTCTGTTCAAAGTTCAGTAATGCTTTCTCATCTCATTCCCACAGGTAAAAGCCAATATCTTACTAAGACCTACAAATTTCTATTTGATAGCTTTGTGGCTCTGTTCTTATTCATTACTCCTGCTGAGTCATGTCAAGGATACTCCCACCTAAGAGCCTCCATACATGCTGTGCTCTCTGCTTGTGTATCTGTCAGGAGACACAAAGTTGTGATGGCTGATTTTGTGTCAACTTGACTGGGCTAAGGGATGCTCACATAGTTGCTAAAATGGTATTCCTATGTGTGTCTGTGAGGATATTTCTATGAGAACTTTCTATAGACTGAGTAAAGAAGATTGTTCCCACCAGTGTAGATGGGCATCTTGCAATCTATTGCTTGAACAGAACAAAATGGCAGAGGAAGGGTGCTTTTGCTTTTTGGACTGAGATATCCATCTTCTGTCCACAGATACCAACGCTCTTGGGTGTCAGGCATTCAAATTAGGTCTGAATGGGTTTCTTGGTTCTCCGGTAAGCTGACAATAAATTGTGAGACTTCTCAGCCTTTTGGTTCTGTTTGGAGAACCTGCACTAACATATAAGTTTTCTGTATCCCTGTACCGAATTATCACAGACTAAGCAACTTAAAAACAAGACCAAGGTAGAATCTCACAAATTAGGTGGGGTCTTTGCTCACTGATTTCATAAGCCTGAAATCAATGTGTTGACTGGGCTGAGTTCTCATACAGAGGCTATAGGGAAGAGATCTACTTCCAGGTTCATTCTTGTACCTATTCCTTCCTGGCCATCCAACACAGGCCACTCTCAGGTCCTAGAGGCTACCTGCTTCCTCAGCACATACTCCCCCCATCTTCAGGACAGCAACAGTGTCTCAAATCCTTCTCCTACTTCGAAGTTTTCTTATACCCTCCTCTACAACCAGCTAAAGAAAGCTCCCTGTTTTTAAAGGGCTTGTATAGTTAAGCCAGGCTCACTCAGATCATTTCCCTTATTTAGGGTCAACTATGCCATATAATAAAACATAACCACGGCAGTAAAATCTATCATAGTCACAGATTTGAGAATATACAGTGTATACACCAGGGGTCAGGAACTCTCAAGGATTATTTTAAATTCTACCTATGACATTAGGCTATAATGAAAAAAAAAAATACAATGGCTTAAAGATAAAAGCAGCTTATTTTTTCTTAAGTAACTGCCCAAGTTTAAGTACCCCAGGACTAATATGGTATCTTTTTAGTTGATCTAGTTTTTCCAAGAAAATAGTCCTTGTTTTCAAGATCCAGGAATTCACAACCATGTCTGCTCTGTCCCACTCCAGCCAGTAAGATAAGGAAAAGAAAAAGGAGAAGCCATGCATCTTCTCCCTCTTTTTTTTTTAAAGACATAACCTGACAATTGCATCCATTATTCAATCACATGGCCACACCAAGCTATAAGGAAAGCCACAAAAAATCTTAATCTTTATTTTCAGTGGTCATGTACTCAGATAAAATTCATAGATTAGTGAAGAAAGAAGGGGACAATGGATGACAGGGGACAACTAGTGGCTTATACCAGCAGTTGAAGAGTAAATACTCTTCTTTCAAATGTCCACAAGGATTACTCTTAAACTTCAAATCTTTGTTTAAATCCTTCTTTACAGGTGAGTCCTTCCTTAATCACCCAATAGAAAATGGCAACATTTCCCAAAATCCTTACCCTCCTTACTCTGCATTATTTTTCTCCATAGCACATACTACCTTCTCATGAAAATGCTTATTTATTTGCTTATTGACTATTGCCCCATACTAGAATATTAGGGTATTTCACAAAGTTCATGGAAAATAGGATTAAAAATATGTATATTTTGGTACAAAAAAGTATGCATTTGCAGAGTCTTCAGAAAATTCATGGTAAATGCATATCATGAAAAGATTATGCATGGATTTTAAAAAATCTTTTTGTACCAAAATAAACTTTTAATCTCATTTTTCTAAAAACTTTAAAAATATACCTTCACATAGGGTCCCTAGCAGCAGATTCTGATTGCTGCCTGCTTTATCCCCAGTCCCTAATGCTAGGATCGTAAGTGATCAGAAAATATTTATAGAAAAATTCATAAATGTATATATCTTCATTAGTGAATAAGAAGATATGCTGTGCAGTCAGACAGCTTGCATTGAAATCCTGACTTCACCACTTACTAGTCATGGGACAGTTGACTTCTGTTTCATTCCTTGAAAACAAAGATAATAATAATAGCAATTAATTTATCAAGTTGTTATGAGGATTATTTGTATATCAACTTGACTATGCTACAGTCTCCAGTGACTTAATCAAACATTCAATATAATTGATGTGTGCTTGTTGATTGTTCATTTTGACTGAATGGTAAATAAGGCAGAACAGGGTTCAGTGAGGGTAGGAATGACCGCATTGACAATCCTTCCTGGAAAGGGTAAGAGTCTCCAACTCACAGGAGGCCATACAATGTAAGGACTTAATGCACAGCAGCTTACCAGACGGACAAGGACAGAATGGAGCTCTGTCTAGGAACCTCTGCAGAGCCCTCAACACTATGTAAAAATCTAATCATGTTTCTTTTGTCAGTTCATCCTTCCATTATGTGCAAAGACTATTTCCAGCCTCCTGCACTCTTTCATCTTCCATTTTATTCTGCTTTATTCTCAGATGATGACTTCACCTCCTATTTAAAAAAAAAAGAAAAAAAGATGCTGTATCCATCAAGGTTCTCTAGAGAACCAGAACCAGTAAAATACATGTGAATATACATAAAGAGCTTTATTTTAAGGAATTGGCTCAAATGACTGTGGGGGTTGGCAAGCCCAAAATCTGTAGGGCAGGCCAGCATGCTGGAGACTCAGGCAGAGGTTAATGCTGAGGTTTGCCCTTCAAGTGACTGGTGAGGCTAACTCATATTATCAAGGGTAATCTTTATTTTTGTTATGTGTTAACCACATCTATAAAATACCTTCACAATAACACCTAGCTTTGTGTTTGATTAAATAACTGGGTACTGTGGCATAGTCAAGTAGACACACAAAACTAAGCATCTTAGCTTCTATTTAAAAAGGAACTCTTGGGGTAGGCACTGGGGCACAACAGGTCTGGATGCCCGTTTCCCCTACTGGAATGCCAGTTCAAGTAACACCTACTCTGCTTCCAATCCAGCTTTCTGATAATGCATCCTAGGGGAGAGTAGATGATGGATCAAGTGCTTGGGCCCCTACCACTCACATGAAAGACATAAATGGAGTTCTGAGCTTCTAGCCCAGCCTCTGGCTGTTGCAGGCATTTGGGAAGAGAACCAGCAAATGGAAGATCACTTTCTCTCCCTCTTTCTTTCTGTGTCACCCTGCCTATTAAGCAGATAAAAATAAACTTTTGAAAACTAGTTTTAAAAAAAGTAACAAGAATTCTCTAAATACCAAATCAGAATACTGCTTAGATCTACTCCCATACATTTCCTCTTCCTTCCAGTTACCAATTAGGGGTGTTCCTCCCCTCTCAAAGCCACACTACATATCTTTGCACTGGAACCATTCTCTCTTGCCTCCAAAGACTCAACAAAATATTTATTGAGCATCAGCTGGGTTAGGCATTTAGTTTACCAGTATACAAAACAGTAACAATGACAAAAATTACTGACTCAAGGAGCTTCAGGGGAGACAGATAATAACAATAAATAAAATGGTAAGTGAGAAATGCTATGAAAAAAAACAGCAAGATAAGGGGAATCAGGAATGTCTGAGTGCAGCATGGGTTGCAACCTTAAATAGGGTTATCAGGGTAAGCCTTAATAAAAAGTGACACTTGAGACAGGAAGAGAGTAGTTTTTCTTCTTTTTGTCTGGTTAATTCTATTACATCCTTTGGATCTCTGTTTTAAAACATCTCCTCAGGGGAACTGCCCTTCATCTCCTTTATCCTTCATAAACAGGTTAAGTTTGCAGTACTATACAATACCCATTTCTTCTTTGTAACAGTTGTGGTTACTTTTCCTATATCGGCCTTAACATATTGGTTTAGTTTCAAGAGAACAAGACTGCATCTCTCATTCATCTCTGCATCTTCAGGGCTTAACTTAGTGTTTATAAATGCAGTCATTGGAATATCCCGGATTATGTGAATATACGGATGAATGTGGACAAATCCAGAGAAGGAAAAATAGAGCCCAGAATTAGCCATATGTCCAAGCAATATAAATAGGGTGATTTTTCATGACCAAGGATAAGAGATAATCAGAATGTGAGGAAAAAGGGTTGAAGATGAGGCCAAAGACATCATCTGGGACATGATCAGAGAAGCCATCAGTTGAGATGCTAAGGAGTCTGAATTGTCACAGAAAGCCCTAAGTAGATGAATGTCATAATTAAATTCATATTTTACAAGAATCACTTTAGCTAATATGGAAAACAGAGTCCTAAGTATCTCCCAATAGCCTTTCTTCTCTTCTTATTTAGTATCAGAAATCTGATGTCTAGTTAGACAAATGACTGGTAAGAATAAAGATTACATTTCCCAGTCCCCCTTGTAATAAGATCTGGCCACAGAACATATTCCTGATGTGCAACTTCCGATACACATCCTTCAAAGGGGGAGGGAACTACCCCTTCACCACCACTTCCTGCCCCATTTTGCCCCTTGGAGTACATCAGCTTTGTCCTAGAGTTTTACTTGAAAGAGAAATAGTAGTAACTTTGAGTCTCTCATACTTGTAATAGAGTTAAATTTTAATTAAACAAAAGGGGGGCAACTCAAGACAAAAACCATAAGGGGACTGCTGCTGTAGTCTGTATAAGAGCTGATGAAAGTTTGATGAAGGTGATGACAATGGAGATGGAGCAAAGGGAAAGATTCAAGAAGTACTTAAGCAGAATTATAGGGCATAGAAATTGAATGGAAACTCAAATGACAGACAGTGATTGGCTCCAGATAGGGCCTTTCAGATGTTAGCCTTTCTGTGAATATTAAGGGTAAAAGATACTACCCCATGAGACTCTGAATGAAAAAATCCCCCTAAATCTTTGGCAAATTAAATTTACAGGTTCACTTCTGTCTCTTCTTGACAAAATGCCTTTCTTAATTATGTTAATAAATTGGTCTGGGAGACTAAAAGATGTTCATTCAACAAATACTGAGTATCTTCTGTGTGCCAGGCACTTTGATAAAGATACAGTGGTGAGCAATATAGACACGGCCTCTGACTTCATGAGGTGTACAATTACAAATTGTTGAAGTTTTTACATTCCAAAAACATGAGGGATTATAGAAGCTGGAGTCTTAGAAGGACTCACTGAGGAAACAGTATTTGAACCAGACCTCAAGAATGAGTATCAGTTAAGAAGGAAAGCATTGCAAAGCAGAAGGTAAAAAGGCCATGAAATGGACAAGTGACAGTTTGAGAAAAGGTGGCCAGGATGGTTACAGCACCAGGAGATAGAAAATGAAGTGTGATTCAAGTCAATTTAACAAAAAGTACTGACAGTACAATATTTGATATTCAATGATAAGATAAAACCAGAGGTAGGAAGAGGCTAGATCTTGCAGAGCCTAGGTCATGTTAAGAATCTCAATTTTTATTCCAAGAATTGCAGACTACTGAAAGATTTTAAGTACCAGTTTGTGTTTTCTGGCTAGTGAGTGGAGAGCAAATTGTTAGGGCACAAAAGTGAGAAGCAACAATTCCAATAATCCTTGTGGGAGTCCATGGTGAAGATGAAGAAAAGCATGGCCGGCGCCGTGGCTCAACAGGCTAATCCTCCGCCTTGCGGCGCCGGCACACCGGGTTCTAGTCCCGGTCGGGGCACCGGATTCTGTCCCGGTTGCCCCTCTTCCAGGCCAGCCCTCTGTGTGGCCCAGGAGTGCAGTGGAGGATGGCCCAGGTGCTTGGGCCCTGCACCCCATGGGGAGACCAGGAAAAGCACCTAGCACCTGGCTCCTGCCATTGGACGAGTGCGGTGCGCCGGCCGCAGCGCGCCGACCGCGGCGGCCATTGGAGGGTGAACCAACGGCAAAGGAAGACCTTTCTCTCTGTCTCTCTCTCTCACTGTCCACTCTGCCTGTCAAAAAAAAAAAAAAAAAAAAAAAAAAAAAAAAAAGATGAAGAAAAGCAGATATTCTAAATATCATGGGATATTTAAAAATGTAAACTGATAGGACTTGGCAATTGAGTGAATGTATGAGAATGGGGGAAGTGTCTAAGTTTCTAGTTTCTGCAATTAGATGAGTACCAGACACAGGGCAGTTTATATGGAAGCTTGTTGAGTTGGGATGTTTTTGAGATACTAAGTGGTGATGTCAAAAAGCTTGGAGATCTAAGAGTCATTAATAACTGAAGCTCAGAATGGGAATGAAACTTCATTTTAAAAAAAGTGTTAAAAATAACAGGACCTAGCTAGAGAAACTGAGATTGAATGGTTAGCAGGAAGGTGAGCCTACAAAAGAGGCTAAGCATCTGTGCTCAAAGAGATAGTAGTAGTAAAACTATGGGAGTGAAATCAGACACCAATTGAAGTGGATGAGGAAACAGAAAATAGCACCAAATGCTACTGAGAAGTGAAATAAACTAAGGACTATGAAATAACCATTGGACTCCAGGAGAGTGTCATTAGTACAAACTATTTCAATGGAATGAGAGTTGAGGAAAGATGATGGAGAGGTTAACTGTTAAGTAGATAGGCTAGGAACTAGAGGGGAAAAGGCATAGTTTTATTTTTTTTTCTTAAGATTTATTTATTTTAAAGGCAGAGTTACAAAGAGATAGAGATCGTCTATCCCCTGGTTCACTCCCCAAATATCAGCCAGGGCTGGGCCCTGCTGAAGCCAGGAGCTTCTTCTGGGTCTCCCACATGGGTGCAGAGGCCCAAGCCCTCAGGCAGTCTTCTGCTGCATTAGCAGGTAGCTGGTTCAGAAGCGGAGCAGCCAGGACTCCAATTGGTCTCATATGGGATGCCAGCACTGCAGGCAGCGGCTTAACCTGCTACACCACAACACTAGTCCCATGGTCAGGGAATCTTTAGCATGTTTAACAAAGTGGGAGGAAGTCAGAGTACCTCAAAGAGGGAAGGATTAAGATCCAGATAACCAGACTAGGCACTGACCTTAGATTGGGGGCATGCTTGCTGTTTAGACAAGAGACAATGACATATTTGTACATGTATGTGGCTAAGTTACAGGATGTTGAGGGAGTTACCAACTGATAGTTTCCGCTTTTGCCTATGAAGTAAAAATACAGTTACCTGCAGAAATCAAAGGGAAGAGGCAGGCAATAAGAGGCATAGTAGTACCATTTTGAAGTAATCATTATGATGAGCTGTAAAAACAAGTAGGAAAAATCTAGTGGGATTGTGGGAGCTGAGATTCCATTTGAAGTTGATAACTGTGGATTTAAGAGTAGGATAAGTCTGCCCTATAGTGGTTTCCTTGGGTGGTATTTAAGTTTGCAAATGCAGGCACAGATCAATGCTTCATTTTATCTTAAGAGTCAGAGAGAGAGAGAATGAAAAGCAAGAGAATTCAGCCTATTCCATTAAGAATCACCAGAGTTTAAACTGGTTAGGAATCTAAAGAAGGAAGGTACTAATGGAGAAAGGGTAGAAGCAACAGCTTTACCGCTGCAGTGCAAACAATGACAGTAGAAAATGGTTCAAAAAAATGAAGCAGAAGGAATAAGTGGATAAAATACAAATAATAGCATTTTTTTTGGACAGGCAGAGTGGACAGTGAGAGAGAGAAAGGTCTTCCTTTTTCCGTTGGTTCACCCTCCAAAGGCTGCTTCGGCCAGTGCACCCCGCTGATTGGAAGCCAGGAGCCAGATGCTTCTCCTGGTCTCCCAAGCGGGTGCAGGATTAGCCTAGTGAGCCGAAGGGCTGGCTGGCCAGCCGATAAAATACAAATAATAGCATTTTGAAGATAAAGGAGTTTGAGGTGATGACAATGGCCAGAATATAAGGGACTGGGTAGTTAAGGCAGAGTGGAAGCTACTAGAGATTAGGTCAGGGGATTGAGACCAAACTATTCAATGGCTTATCTATGTAAACATTAAAGATTAAGGGGGTAGATAGGAAGATCAATGGCTAGCTGTTGAGAGGAAAATTACATGTGTGACTTCATTCAAAGGAGTCGGCAGTTAAGTTCTAAAGCCAAAGCAGAAACATGTGCTGTCTCTAATATGTATATATGTGTTATGTGATAAATCTTTGCCAGTAACTATCCCTGTTTGTTGTGCTTGGAACATCACGTTGCTATCATAAAGCCAATAGCTATCACTTTATGTCAAGACATGGGACAAACCAGTGACTGTAGAAGGAGAAATAGTAGGAATAAGGTTCTTCTCACTAACTGAACATATTTTAAATAAAGAAGAAAGGACCAAGACTGAACAGATTAAAAATCTATGGGACTGATAGGTCAGCTTGAGGGACACTTGTTTTTCTATTCCTAGAGGCAGGCTGGGTACACATGAGTAAACAGACCAAAGCTCTGTAAGTTCATAGCAAAGGTTTTAGTCAGACAGATCATGTTCCTGTCCCTTTTCTGCAGTTATTAATCATGTGATATGTGGAAAGGCATGGATAATTCACAATGGAAGTTTATTGCAAAGATACCCACAAATGTTGGAGGGAGGGGAATTCTTTCATCTGGTGCATAATATCCCATTCATCCAGCTCTGGAAATTGAGAAATTCACAAGATATAACACTTGCATTTATACTTCACAAGGAGAGAATTTTATTGGATAAGCAAAGCCATTCAGAAGGCAAGTTCTTGGTCAGCAACTTTTAACCTTCTTAACATACTTTTCTCAATAAGTAACTGTGTGTAAGATGGCTTCTGGATTCTTGCTTTCCTCATCTGATAAGTGGGGATACTACTACTTACTTGGAGCTTCATTGTGCAGATTAACCAAGAAAAAGCATAGCACCTACCAGCATCAGGACCCATACACAGTGGGTGCTCAATAAATAACTGAGGCACCTGGGTTCAGGAAATGGACTTTCAAGTCAGATCTGCATTTAATACAAGGTCGGCTACTTGAGAATTTCAACTTTCTGAATTACAAATGAAAAAAAAAAACTGCTTTGTGGGTCACTGTAAAGAATTCTTTTATGGCTGTGACAGCAAATGCCTAGAACATCAATTCCTCTATAAAAAATGAAAGTTCACCTGATGAGGGATGGTCTCGCTTAGAGAGCCGAGGAGGTGGGAAATAACTGCCCTGGTGAAGTCGAGAGAGAACAGACCAGGAAGCTATTCAGGGCTGTATGTCAGTAGTGAGGGCTTTGCTGAAGCTGGAAGCCTTGATTATTTGGTAGTATTCATTACACAACTGTTTTTCTCTACAAGTATGAATGGAGGATTAGAAAAGATCAAACAAGTGCAATGGTAGAAAAAGGAGGATATCCTCCACGAGAAAATGGGGTGGAAGGCGATATGTCATTCAGACTGCTGAATACAGAGGAAAAGGCAGTTGAGGGGGAGGAGGGAGTGCTAACTAGAAAAGAATGGAGAGCATGGGACTAGAAATCACAAAACAGGCATACTGGACAGTCAGGTCCGGGGTAGAAAGCTACAATAAGATTATAGACAAGTACCGAAAGATTAAGGTAACATTAAAAAGGTCCCAATGATTTTGTTTTATCCCCTTTTTCATAACCACCATCATCTACTTTTCATTTTTTTTCCCCCAAATTTGACTATATTGAAGAATATGGTCTCCAAGTTTGCCCCTTATGGACTGCTCCCTAAGACAAGGAAACAGCCCTTCTTTGTTTAAGGTTTCACTGCTCAACCAAGACAGAAATACTAAGAAAACAACAAACTGGGGAAATAGATAAAGTTCCAGAACATCCAGAATTCTTAACAGATTTCATCTCTGTTCTGTAGCTTCTGACTTTGTAAGGAAGCGGTACCTAAAATCCCTGTGGCTTTTTGATCTATTGTTCATACACACACACTTCCTTTCCCTGGAACCAGCAGAATTAAGACACAGTCCACAAAAATAGACACATACCAATCCAGATTTGACTCACAGGTGCATCTTTTAAGGCAGACTTAAGCATGGCTAGACAGGGCTCCCATTTTCTACCATCCGGGAAGGAAACAATTCTATTGTTACTACCGACCTTGATCTTGTCCCTACAGAGCCTGCCTTAACCAGCTGCTTGAACATGCCAACGTTTTCCTTCTACATATAGAAAACACTTCCTCGGTGGTCAGGGCTGAGGCCAGCAGATATGCACTAAACAACAGGACAAAGGATGGTGCCCACAGTGAGCAAAGGTTCCCTGCCCATAATATAAACCAAACGGAGTAAAAGGTTTATTGGCTCCAGGAAATGGAGCAACGGTACCCAACTTTCAGGCAACCCCTCGTGCAGGCCTCACCGGGTCCTTCAATCTGAGGGCCCACCCAAGGCCTTCCCTTTTGGGACTGGGGGTGGCTAGCTGCTGGACGGTGAGCCTTCGGGCTGTTCAGCAGCAACACCCGGCACAGCTGAGGCAGCCTCATAGTCTGCGATGCGGCGCTGTACCAGGGCAGGCATGAGCTGCACGTAAGCGGCCATGAGGCGGTGGTTGGAGTGGATCAGCTTCCCAGCACAGCTGTGTAGACAAGCCTCCTGCAAGGAAACAGACGGGGAGAAGTAGAGGCCAAAGTGGTCCCGTTAGGCCCGGCTTCGTCCTTCCCCAACCTCTGCCTAGGGGTGAGGGTGGTGGGAAGGCCAGGCCGGAGAGGAAGGGGAAGGGGGCGGAGGAGGCAGACGACCCGTAACTGAGGATCGAGGGTAACGTCCCTACATAGTTGCCCACCTCCTCAGCGTCCAGGGCTCGGTGGTGCAGGCTAGGCACACAGCGCTGAAAGCAGAGTTCTGTCATCCGATTGTATACCAACAGGAAGTCCCGCAACTGGAAGGAAAGGGGACCAAGGACTCAGCGATATGGGCCCCATGCCTCAAGGCCCCGCAGCCACAGCGCTCCCAGGACCACGTTTCACAGCCGTTTGTTCCCAGTCTTGGCATCCCTGGCTCTCTGCAGTTCCTGCAATGCGAGCTCACGGCGTGGCTCTAGGGCGACTGAGCGGCACTCACGTTTCTCAGTTGTTGCTGTTGCTCCATCCCGCCAGGCGCTCACGCCCTACGTCACTTCCGTTTCAAGGTCTGGGTACCGCCCCGGAAGTAATCTCTCGTCGCTCCCCCGCCCTCCCGCCACCAAGGACTAAAGGGTTGGCCCCAGGATAGCCCTGCCCCTGGCTGTTACGTCACCTCCGCCCTTAGAATCTGCGACGTGGCCAGCTTCTTCTGCCCGGAGAGGACGTCACTTCCGCCGAGTCCCTGACCTGCTGCTAGGATCGCGACGGGAACTGGAACCGGAGGTCCCCGCGCCGCTCGGGCCTGGCGCCCTGAGGGGAAGAGCTGCCCGGCCCGAGGTGAGAGGGACGTGCTTGGGCGAGGGGAAGTTGAATGCACGAACCTGTCCTGAGGGCAAGATGTCCCTGAAAGATAGGCAAGGATGAGGACACACCTGATGCCCAGGTGTGTCGGGGGGAGGGGGACAGGGACTCACACCTGAGAGACACAACTGACTTGGGAAGGGATCACCTTTGCTCCGGGGAAGAGAGGCTTTTACCAGCGACCAGCTGTTTCAACCGAGGCCTGGTGCAGAGGGCCCCAGGAAGAGGAGGTGTATGAGATGGAGGGGGGAGACCACCTTGAAGGAAGAGGGAAAGAACATTTTCGGAGTATGAAAGGCGGAGCAATAGAGAACATACCTGAGTGGGGAGAAAGCACCGGAGCGCTGGAAGGGGGCTTGGCTCCTGGTGGGAGTAAGCGCACCTGCATGGGGCTAAGTTCCAAGAGACCGGAGACTTTATCTCTCTTGTTCAGTGCTGTGTTTCCATTGCCTCAGATAGTGGCTGTCACATAGTAGGCACTCACTAAATGTCTGGTGAATGAGTGAATGCATGAACAAGCACCAGGTCCTGAGGTTGGGAGGTGGGGGAGGCTGTGAGAAGACACCTGAGGCTTGGGTGTAGGTGTGTAGAAATGTGCGCTGGTGGGGGAGAAATACATATGCCTGAGGAAAGGAGTGGTGGCTGAGCTCCAGGACACTCAGCCTGGGGCTACCTCTAAAACCTGAGAAATGGCAGGAGCGCACTCTCTTCCAGACTGCTGGCCACTTTCCAAAACTGTCTGTTGGGCTTTGCAGGGTGCTGGGGTGGAGACTTTGGCTCCAGCCCCTTCCCTAGCCATGACGGACGGGATCCTAGGGAAGGCAGCCACAATGGAGATCCCTATCCATGGGAACGGCGAAGCTGGGCAGCTTCCTGAAGATGATGGGCTGGAGCAGGTGCTTCTCTTTCGTTCTTGTTACAATTCGGGAATCCAATTTATAAAACCTGGGCTCTCACCCCTATTCCAGCAACCTTCCTTAACTTATCTACCTCACTTCATTCTTTTTACGAATTTTCATTCTGGTTCTGTGCAGACTTCTCTAGTGTACTGTCTGTGGTGCTTCAACCCAAGCTTGTTCCCACTCCCACAATGCCTCAGCTGCCCCCCTCTTCTCTGGCCTATAGGACCTCCAGCAGGTGATGGTGTCAGGACCCAACCTCAATGAAACCAGCATTGTGTCTGGGGGCTATGGGGGCTCTGGTGATGGACTCATCCCCACAGGTATGAATGATCAGAGACAGGAAGCCTGAGTGGGGAGGGGGGTAGGAGTGATTTGGAGGAGCATGGTATACAAGTGTATCCGGGAAAGCTTGGGAACTTCTGCTCATACAAACCCCATTGAGTCTCCTCAGCCCAAGGCCAGCTCCCAGGGTTTGCTGTCGGCTTCCCACTTACCAGTTAGCCCCTGACGTGGCATTTTTGTCCTTTCCCTGCTACAACCATCTGAACCAAGTTAAGACTTCTGGTTCACAGAAGTTCTCCTGCTCTAAAGCTTAAGCCTAATTTGGAACTCTGAGGCTTCTCAGTTTTACTTTAGACTCTGAAGTTTAGAAGAACAAACAGTCCCAGATGTCACACTGACTGGGATTCCACATGGAGATGCCTACCAGATGTCCAAGGACTCACCATCTTTGACACCCCACCCCCAACACAATGTATTTTCTTGTTGTCCCTGCCTTGCACACCAGCAACACTCCTCCCAACCTCCCTCCACCCCAACACACACACACACAAAGGTGGCCAAATGTATATTGGGATTGGGTTCTCAGGGCATGAAGTACATACGTGTTCCTTCTAGTGAGCAGAAGAATTCAGTTGTCTCAAGCTTCTTTAGGGAGTCATTTTCATGTGCTGGAAGGAAAGTATGAGTGAGGCCTTAGAGATGTCTGATTGTATCTGAGAGCGGCTGGTGTCAGAGAACTTGGTCCTTTAGGGTCTGGCCGCCATCCATCTCACAGCACCACTCCTGCTGGCCCTGGGGATGAAGTGGCTCGGGGCATCGCTGGAGAGAAGTTTGACATTGTCAAGAAATGGGGCATCAACACATATAAGGTGGGATTTAGCCCCTCTCCCTTCCCCAAAACTCCCCCTGGGCACTTTTTTCCCCCAAATCCTAATATGCCATCTATGGCTGAGACTAGGAGCCTGGGGGTGCTGGAGTACATACCTATTGGGAGGGAGGCAGGGTGCTAGGGTTTCTGACCTATTCCCTCACTTCCCAATCAGTGCACAAAGCAACTATTATCAGAGCGATTTGGCCGAGGCTCCCGGACTGTGGACCTGGAGCTAGAGCTGCAGATTGAGTTGCTGCGTGAGACGAAGCGCAAGTATGAGAGTGTCCTGCAGCTGGGCCGGGCACTGACAGCCCACCTCTACAGCCTGCTGCAGACCCAGCATGCACTAGGTGACGCCTTTGCTGACCTCAGCCAGAAGTCCCCAGAGCTTCAGGTGCCTCAGCCAGACCAAAGAGGGTTGGGGGACTGGGCCCTGGCCCTCCCAGACAGTCACTCCTCAGCCTCCCTCCCTCCCTCCCTCCTGCAGCCCACAGGGAGAACCCCTTCAGGGTGGGCCAAGCCCTGCCCCCAGCAGCACTCACCTGTGGAGGCAGCCTAAGGGTTTGTACAGAGGTTGAGACATTGGAAGGGGTGGGGGAGGGGGCACACTAGGTGCCTCACAAGTAATCCCTATCTACATCGTATCTACATCGTCAAGAATGCCCTTGGTGCTCGGCCTAATTGGAGCTCCTCCTGCCTGCTGCACTAGCTCTTCCCCATTCTGGTCTTGTGAACTTATCTGAGACACTCCCGCCCTCCACAAGCCTTCCCCAGGCATCCCCGGGGTTGCCCTACTAACTTTGTGGCAAAGAGAGCCTTGCTGCAGGCAGTCCTTGGCTGTGCCAGTTTTGATGGCTGTTTCCTCCCTGGGGAGGAGGGGAATAAAAGGCTCTGCAGTTCCACTCGCATAGAGACTATTACTCAAGGCTGGTCTCTTCTGCCCTCAGGAGGAATTTGGCTACAACGCAGAGACACAGAAGCTGCTGTGCAAGAATGGCGAGACACTGCTAGGGGCTGTGAACTTCTTTGTCTCTAGCATCAATACATTGGTCACCAAGACCATGGAAGATACACTCATGACTGTCAAACAGTATGAGGCTGCCAGGTGTGGGCACTGGCAAAGCCTAGGTTTGGGGAGTTGGCTGGCATGGGTGGAAGTTTGGGCATTATGGGCATAAGAAGTCAGGAAGGAAAGGAGAGTGTATATTGAGGACAAAGGGATGGAGACCAGCCTGTATCATCCCCTCCCCAGGCTGGAATATGATGCCTACCGAACAGACTTAGAAGAGCTGAGCCTAGGCCCCCGGGATGCAGGAACACGCGGTCGACTCGAGAGTGCCCAGGCCACTTTCCAGGCCCATCGGGACAAGTATGAGAAGCTGCGGGGAGATGTGGCCATCAAGCTCAAGTTCCTGGAAGAAAACAAGGTGCTAACCCCACTCCCTTGATCCTAGCCCATCTTCCCTCAGAAGACACAGACCTGTCCCTCAGGCCCTCCCTGTTATTGGATGGGGAAACGCAGGCTACATCGGGGTGAGATGTTTCCCTCAGCCCCTTCAGATCCTGGGCCTTTCTAGGGCACCCTCCATTTAATCTCCAGACCTTTTCTGTTGGAGGATCTGGCTGCTGGCCCAGGAACATAACTGGGAAAGGTCACCCGCTGAGCTGGGGTACCAGGACCCAAGGCCCAACAGTCAGGTCAGATTTCTTCCATCAGATTGACCCTTCTCCTTTGACTCCCTGGGTAAAGTTCAGCCCTAAGCCACAAGCAGCATCAAAGCAGAGTCCATGTGCCCCAGGTCTGTGCCCAGGCCCAGGCTCACAGCCCCTCAAGAAGGGCTCCTGAGTCTACCCTTATCTGACCCTGCTGGACCCCCAGATCAAGGTGATGCACAAGCAGCTGCTGCTCTTCCACAATGCCGTGTCCGCCTACTTTGCTGGGAATCAGAAACAACTGGAGCAGACCCTGCAGCAGTTCAACATCAAGCTGCGGCCTCCTGGAGCCGAGAAGCCCTCCTGGCTAGAGGAGCAGTGAGATGCTCCTAGCCCAACTTGGCTGTCAAGAAGGACATTGGAACGGGCAGCCCCAGGGTGGGGGAGATTGGACACGGGACATCCCTTGCCCTCTGGCTTGGGCTCCCATTCCCTGGCTGTGGCCTGATACCAGTTTTGCCCACACTGCTGTGATGGGAAGAGGGCCTGTAGGCCCAGAAGCTGCTGCCCTGTCCTTTTATCTTGCTGGCCATGGGCCTTCATTCCCAGATCTTTTCCTTCCACTCCACAGCCAAAGGCTATGACAGAAACCACTCCCTGGCCATTGGTATCACTCCACAGGCCTATCCTCAGTTCCTGGAGTGTGCCCCCTGACCAAAGGCAGAGCCTCAAAAGGCCCTGTCAGCCAATGGCAGCTCTCCTTGGGCTCCCCTGGGCCAATGATGTTGCCTCCAATACCCTTTGTCCCTCCTCTATGCGTGTCCATTGCAGAGAAGGGGACTGGGACCAAAGGGGTGGGGTTAATGGGGAACTCCATTTCTGGCCCTGCATCTGGATGGGCCTCAACTCCCCCACCCACCACCCAATTTAATTGTGCTCAGAGCCCAGGTGGATTGGGATCTAGCACTAGGAATAAACCTTTCATAAAAGCAGGCCCAGTGAGGTCAATTTGTGGGGGACTGTAGGAGGGTGGTCTGGGTGGAGAACCGTTCAGTCTAATCATACCAAAGCCTTTCTAAGTTGGAAGAACTGGAGCCAGACAGCTAAAGTCAGGTTTCAGAAATGGTCTAAAGACCCAGTCTGTTCCCCCAAGCCCAGTTGAAGCCAAAGTTATTTGTCTTTCAGGCCAGTACCAAGATAGCTATTGAGTCTTTGGAGCAAACAGGCGAGAGGGGGTTGGGCGTGCTGAGCTTCATCATGTATTCATTCATACAGCAAATATTTACTGAGCGCTTTTATTTGCCAGGCACTGCGTTAGACCCTGGGGAAACATCAGTGAATAAAACACAGTCCCTGCCTGCAGTGCTTAGGGCCTAATGGGGGATAGAGACAAGTAACCAGGCAACTACAATACAGTGATAAGTACTAGGAAACAGAAGTCAAGGCTCTGTGGGAGCAGAGGAGGGGCATCTAGCCTAGACTGGGGCGGAGATTGGGATGTCAACTTGAAAGCTGAGAACTAAAGAGTGAGTAGATGACAGCCAGGCGAAGAGGTCAACATATGAAGGCTCTGAGCAGCAATTGAGAGGAATTCAGTTTGCAGTGAAAGCTAGAAGACGACTGCAGGTTTGTTAAGGGCTTTGCCCTTTGGACAAAGGGGAGCAGGGAAGCTTAAACAGCATTGACAGCATGAAGTCTAGGTTAAGGAAAGCCCTCTGAGTAAGAAAATAGAGTCCTCTAGACCCCAGTTCCCTCTTACAGGGTAGTTTAGTAGCTCTAGCCAGACACCAGGTATGAACCCACTTTCACAAGGAGCTCAGCTTGTTGAGAGGTTGCATTCCCATGGCTCCTGTTGCACCAAGCTGTTGAGCACAGATCTGAACCTTATGTGAGAAATTAAAGCTACCCAACACAGCCCAGATGTCATCATCTCTGTTGCCCCATTGACCAAAAAACCTCCCAGATTTTTTAACAGTTTCCCCATATATGGAGAGCTGGAGAAATAGGAAAACTCAGCAGACGGTCTTAGCGCTGGGACCCACCGACTTCTTTGTCACCAACACTACGGTGCCCAGGCAAGCCTCCTGAGCTTTGGGAAGCCTGCAGTCAGCTGGCTGGAACTTGATTATTAGGAAGGGTGGTCCTCATTCAATAAGCCCCCCACTTTGTGGGCCACTGAAGTTTTCAACATGAAAGACTCTGCCTTTCCAAATGGCCAGAGGCAGGACCTAAAAGCAAATTCTGGTTCCGCTGTTTTCTAACTGAGTTATCAGAGTTAACGGCTGTGGGGTGCCAGAACCCTCTTTTCTTTCATTGCAAAATGGCTAATTAAAGTAGTTACCTTTTCCAGTTATTAAATGAGACACTATGTGTAAAAGTGGTTCCTTCTGTCTGGCACATAATAAGCATTCATCCCTGTTATCATAGGTCATTCCGCAAATGCCCTCAACCACTGGCTGGGAGTTGAGAATTCAACCCAGGTCCCTCAAGTTGGTGGTAGGGGCCCAATTACTTGAGCCATCAAGTCTGTCCCCCAGGTTCTGCGTTACAGGAAGCTGTAGTCAGGAGCCAGAGGCGGGTATTGAACCCAGGTACTCCCAAACGAACTCAAGCCTCTTAAACTGCTAGCTAGGCCTGGGCTGCTTTTCCGTAATGCAATGACCAATAATTGCTCTGAGTCTATTTTCCATAATGCAATGACTGAGAATTGCTCCGAGTCTTTGGTGTGAGAGAGTGATCTGAACCGTAATTTCCTGCAGTGCTCCTGAGGCACCTAGAGCCCAATAAGCCCGTTCTCCCAGAACTCCAGGTAATTCTTTGCTGCTGCGTGGAGCTCTGTGCGAGGTACAGGCAGTCCCTTCCTCTCTAGCTCTGAGGAAACCTGACTAGCACCTTTGGAGCCCCCTGAGAAAGCCAGAGAGGGCGCCCCCAAGAGGCAGCCTGGGTGGCTCCTGCATCCCGAAATTCCGGCTGCCCCAGCTGCCTGTTCTGAACGGAGCTTCATCGCAGTCCCTTAGACTGACTGCACCGCCTTTCTCAGGAGCTGTAGGCAGCTGGCGGAGATCCGGGATCGAGATCCGGGATCCGGCTTGCCAGCTCCCCAGCCGCACCGCCAAGGCAGCGCCCGCAGGAGCCGCAGGGGCTTGAGGGAGGGTGTGAGGGGGAGGGCGGTGCGGGAGGGGTGGGGCCTCCGCGTCGGCGGGCGGGACGTGGGTGGGTCTTCAGTCCTGGAGTCGCCCCCTCCCCCGGCTGGTCCGCAGCCCCGCCCCGGCCCCTCCCTCCGGCCTGTGCGGCTGGTCCGGCGGCGGCGCCAGCGCGGGGACAGGCGGAGGCGCGGGACGTGGGGCGGCGCCGCGGGCAGGGCCGGGCGGACGGGCGCTGGCAGCGAGGGCAGCGCCGCGGGCCCCTCGGAGTGGCCGCAGTCCGGGCCTTGCCCTCCCATCCTGCTCCAACGCCGTGAGTGCGACGGGCGGAACCCAAGGGTACGTCTGTATCCCCGTCCGTCAGGGTCCGGGTCCGAACGGCCGTGTGTCTGTCCCAGCGTTTGTGGGTGGGGGCGCGGATGCTTTTCAAAAGCTGTTCCTGTCTCTGTCCACGTGAGGCGTGTCCGTGTCCATGAGAGCAGCGGGGGGATTCTTTGGGCTGTGGCTGCTCACGTGAGGTCCATGTTTCAGGGGGGAGGCGCGGGTGGATGGGTGATGGTTCCGTGGAGGAGTGCGGGTTTGGGGAGCTTGTGCGTGTTGGCGGAGGGTGCTAAACGCTGCGGTCGGGGGTTGGGTTGGGGGGGCGCAGGGTGGGGTTGCTGAACAGGACCCTGGAATCTCATGGCCCAGCTTGTCTGAAGGATTCCTTTCTCCCTGGTGCAGACTCCTCCACCCCTTGCGCCCCCTCCATCCTCCTCAGGCACCCAGAGGCCCACCAGCTAGGGTGGAGGACTGTCTTTCCTCCGCCAGCACTGCCCGCTGGCCAGGAAGCTTCATGCGGAAGGTGATTCTTTAGGAAAGGACCCCTTTGATTTTTCCTTCAGCCCGGGCCTCACCTGGAGCACCCCAGACCCTACCCTGGGCCTTATCTCCCTCCTGGATTTGGCTTCAGATCCTGGGCTGCAAACCTGCAGGGACAGATGGTTGCAGGCTGGAGGGACACGCTGCAGCCCAGAGAGGTCAGTCTGACTACAGGCAGACCGTGGGCTTGTTTCTGGTGTGGTGGTCTCTGATGTGGACAGCAGAAACCCAGAACTGGCCCCAACAGGAAGATCAGATGGGGAGGGGGGTGCAGAGATTTTCTTCACAGGTCTCTCCCTGCCAGTCTGCTCAGCTCATCAGTGCCCATTCATGCCCTAAGCAAGTCTGATTTGCTGCAGAATTGGAATTAGAGCTGCAGGCCTGACAGGTGCCCTGCCTCTCTTGGCTTGCATGCCTCCAGTGACAGGGCACTTACTACCTTATGCTGTGGGGAAGCTTCCTTCTGTTAGGTGGAGGTCTCCCACTTTGGAACTTGATTCACTTGTCTTGTCATTGCCTTTTTTTGCCTGTCTCTCTGATGAGGAGGAACCGCAGATTTAAACCTGACTCTTATGTCCCCAAAATATACTGAGTACTTTCTGTGTGGCAAGTACCACCTGAGTCACTTGGGGACCATGGCATTTTTGCTGAGACAAGAACTTGAGGACAGGGCCCATAGTTGGAATTGTACATCCTGTGTGCAGATAAAACACAAAAACCTTATGACTAGAGTAGAAGGTGCCCAGAGTGGGTGTCACAAGTGACTTAATGTAAGGAAATATTTATTTTGGAAGGCGGGGTGGGAGCAGCTGTGACCACCCTCTAACCTAGCCTTACAGTGGACAGTAGCAACCAAATCATCAAGGTAATACAAGGTGGAATTTAATCATGGGTGCAGATTAGAATCTGCGGTGGTCCTTAGCTTGAAAGGGAGCCCTTGGGAATCTCAGATTTTGAGAACAAAAAGACCACACCCTTCCCAATTTACAAGTGAGGGGATGGGGTGGGTATTTGCCCAGAGTCTCACATTATGTTACTGGAATTAGTGACACAGTCAGGACAAGATGCTAGTTCTGATTTTTTAAACCTAGACCCATTATAGAGGCAGAATTAAGGATATAGTCATAGCATGTATCTGAAAGGTGAAAGAGGAGGAGGAATTAATACAACCAGGATTCTGGTGGATGCAGCTGGGTGAATAGTGGTACCTTTTTTGAGATGAGAAACACAGCAAGAAAATTAATTCAGTTTTGGACAAGTCCTTGTGCATCATCCAGATAGAGGTGTCCATGATACAGCTGGAGATACAGAACTGGTGTCCAAGAGCAACTCAAGCACAGGAGTTATGGCTTCGGGGCTTACTAGCAATTGGATGGTAACTGAAACCATGGGAGACAATGAGAGTGCCCAGAGTATGAAAATCGAGAGAAGCGGCCCCAAAACAAAACCCTAGGGAACTAACCATTTCGGGGAGCACCCAAAGAGCAAGTGCAGGACTTATGTTGAGAAGACAGTGGAAGCCTCCGTACAGCCTCTGCCCTTTTGAGTCTTGCTTGCTTGCCCAACTGGTCAGCATTTCTTAATCGTTCAAGCTTCAGTTCCTTCACTCACTGTTTTCCCGTGTACCTAACAATCTCCTAGTTGTCCCTCAAGACCCAGCTCGCATATCCTTTCCTCTAGGAGCCTTCTTTACTCCCAGCCACTTTCAGAGCCAGACACTTCTTGCCATAGCAGTTTGAACATGTTGGTATCATGGTACTTACCACATTGTAATTATGTACAAGTATTTCCTGGTCTGTTTCTCACATGAGTCTTAGAAGTCTGAAAGATAGGGAGCACCAAAAGTTCAGCTTTTTGTCTCCAGTTCCCAGTTGGAGGGCTTGGCTCAGGGTATGGCCCCGGGAAAGTTTGAATGGTTCATTCATTTGCTCAGCCTGGGCTCAGCCTGGTGGTGGCGGGGAAGATGGTACTGCGCATTTCATCCCTTTCCCTGCCCATGTTATCGAAAAGGCTTCTTGCTTTGAGGACTTTACCTCATCCAAAGCTGCTTCTGTTCCAGAGAAAGTTGTAACCTGCAGTCATTTGTCATTTGCTGAGGCCTCAAATGATCAAATACACCTGGGGGCGAGTGAGTAGGAGCGAGTCATTTTAGCAAGCAAATGAGCCTAACTGACCTCATGGCCACTTGTTGACAGTGCCTTGAGCATCTCCACTCACAGCTGTTTAGGTCATGGATCCTGGCAATCATGTGAGGTTGTAGGAGGAAGTCATGGAGGAAATTAGGTACTGTTTGAGAACTTGGAGGAACTGAAAAACCTTGAAACATATCCTTTACAGATGTCAAGGATCTAGTGGAGTGAGTGCTGGCTGTCTTCATTTGTTCACAGTCATCTTCTTCCTTAACTCCCTGAGTCTGGTGTCCTCTCCCCCATCTCCTGGAAACCACACTCCCTTCTAATTTTAAGGGTTAATCTTCCTTCCAAATGAAGATCATTCCCCTGTTCAGGAAGCACTCTTTTCTCTTTTCTGATTCTGTGCCTCTCTGGCCATACCTTCTCAATCTTCTTTTTAGACTTTGCTTCCCAGGCCTATTCCTGGGGACTCAGTTACAGTCCCTCATCCCATCTTACTTTCCCTTCTCTGAGTGATGCCATCGACTTCCATGGCTTCAGGAACCATCTCTATGCCACCAACATTCAAATCCTTGTCTCCAGGCTAAATTTCTTTCCTGAGCTCCAGCCTATATCTCCAGCTGTACCTCTCCTCTTGAACCGTGGATTCATCATATTAGGCACTGAACTTAACACCTCTTTTCCAAACTGCTCTTCTTCCAGAGTTGCCAAGCTAGGAAACTAAGGATTTTCTCTAGTTCCCTCTTCTCCTCTGACTCTGCATATAAAATCAAGTCCCCAGGTTCTGTTGGTTCCTCCCATGAAAGCCACTTCTTTCAATCTGCCTTTCTACTCCTAGTCAAGGTAGTCTCCTCTCTCTCTCTCTCTGTCTCTTAAAGATTTATTTGTTTATTTGAAAGACAGTTATAGAGAGAGGTAGAGACAGAGAGGTCTTCCATCTGTGGTCCACTCCCCAGGTGGCCACAATGGCTGGAGCTGAAGCCAGGAGCTTCTTCCAGGTCTCCCATGTGAGTACAGGGGCCCAAGGACTTGGGCCATCTTCTACTGCTTTCCCAGGCCATAGCACAGAGCTGGATGGGAAGTGGAACAGCTGGGACTTGAACCAGTGCCCATATAGGATGCCAGTGCTGTAGGCCAGGGCGTTAACCCGCTGCACCACAGAGCTGGCCCATCTCCTATCTTAATGTTCCACTCTTGACCTCAAAATTTTGCTTCTGTCACTTTATACTTCATCCCCCTCCCCACTCACTGCCAATGTTTTCCTCTGCTCTTTGGATAAAACTTCAGTTCTTTACCAAGAAAGGGTAAAGGATCAACTCTTTAATAAGGCCAACAAAACATTATGTGGTAGAGCTCCTGCCTATCTCTGTGTCTTGTTTCTTAGTCCTCCTCTGTCACACTGTAGGATCCAGCCTCCCGATGAAGAAGGCACCAAGCTGTTTTTTTATCCTGTAGTTCTTAGCTGGAATGTCACTTTCTTTAGAAGAACACCCTTAACCTCCAACTTCTGGGCCCATCCCTGTCCCAGATCTAAGTCAGATAACCTTTGTGCTCTTGCAGCAGTCTGTGATTTCCCATCACCACCCTTACCAACTTGCATTGCAGTCATCTCTTTCTTATACAGTGGAATCCATGAAGGCTGAGCTGTGATTGTTTATCTTCGTATTCCCAGGCCTAACAGAGCTGTTGAGTAAATGCTGAATGAGGGGCCTTTAGAACTGAGCCATAAAAGATGACTGGGAAATGTGGTGCAGAGATGGCAGAAGGCAGCCGGTGGAAGGAGTGAGTGCAAATTCTAGCTGAGTCCAGGACCCTCCGTGACAGCTGTGATCAACAGTCCACTTGAACACTGCCTAAAGGACCTAGCCTAAAAGATCTCTAGACTACAGTAGGATGGGAGAGATGGAACTAGGAATCTGGGAGGGGAAGGGAATCTTAGATTTGGGCTGTGGTGTGCCCTCAGTGGCTGTAAGCGGCCCAGTCCATCTGGGTGGGGAACTGAAGCAGGAAGGGGAAGGGAGGGAGGAGCTGTCCGTCCTTGGACTGAGCCCAATTCCCTCCCCTACGTGACAGGCTGGGAGAGCCCCTGGGGCTTAGAGAGAGGTGGAGCTTGACATTCAGCTGCCCAGCAGGGCCCAGCAGACCACTCCCACTCTTCCTCCCAGCCCTGCCCTTCACCAGATGGGAGCTTCAGACTTGCCTCATCCTCTTCAGGGTCCTCCCACCAACCTTCAATCTGTCTTCCACCCTGCTGCGTTGTCCTGGTGTTAAGTGTCTGGATTCAGAACACATGTGGGGAGAGCACCTCAGGACCCCAGTGGCCACAGCAGCATTTCCCCAAACCTGGAGATGACCCTGGACCGACCCCTAGTATGCATTCATTGTCTTCAAGAGGCACATGGTGCATCTAAGTGGGCATAGCAGGTCACTGCATGTTGTAGTAGTCTTACTATTTTTCTGCCTCTCTTCATGGCCACATTTCCGTTATGAATTGTCTACATCTGCTGTGTTAACTTCTCTCTCATTGTTTCTTCAGTCACTCTGACTTCTGCCCTGCCCACTCCACCACCACTAAGTCTAGTGGACACTCTTCTTAATTTCTTTGGTTCCCACTCTCTTGGTTTGCCTCCCAGCCCTCTGGGTTCTTCTGTCCAGTCGCCTCCCTTGTACAAGGCCCTTTCCTTATCACTCAACTCTGTGTCCCAAGACAGTCTCATCCATTCTCATTGCTTTAAATGCCACTAACATGCAAGTGATTCCAAATCAATAACCCCTGCAAACCTGTCTTGTATTCTGTTCCTTACTTGACAGCTGTACCTGGACATCACTGAGATGTGTCAAACTTAGCATGTCTGGAGAAGAATGCCCCCAGATCAGTTCTTCCTCAGCTTTTGCTGTCTCTGTTCGTGGCCCACCATTTGCTCAAGCAAGAAACCTGGGAGTCATTATCGACATTCCTTTCCCCCTCTCACATCTAATCCATCATGATGTCCTTATGGTTCAGCCTCATGAATACTTTTGGAATCAGTCCACCTTTTTGCCTACAGCTCTGCTAATATGCCATGTTGCCTTACCTCAAGAACTATTGCTTCTCTTCCTTTCCAGTTCTCATAATTACAGAGTAGCATTCTAATTTATTTGTAAACTGCATAGTCTCCCCTCAGAGCTCTGCTTACTCTCTCACTGAGAATAAAATGAAAATCATTTTTTCAAATTTTCAAATTTATTTTCATTTGATTTGAAAGGCAGAGAGACAGACAGACAGGCATAGAGAAACCTTCCAACCACTGATTTACTTCCCAAATGCCTACAACAGCCAGGGCTGGCCAGGCTGAAGCCAGGAGCCTGGAACTCAATCTGATCTCCCAGGTGGTCGCAGGGGCCCAGGCACGTGAGCCATTACCTGCTGCCTCACAGGATGTACATAGTAGAAGGCTGGAATCAGAAGTGGAGCAGGAAACTCAGACCCAACACTCTGATATGGGATGTAAGTATCCCAGTCAGCTTAAGCACTGCTTCAAATGCCTGCACCTTCGTGATCTCTTCCCTGTTTCCTAAACTCACCTCTTTTTTTTTTTTAAATGCTATTTATTTACTTTATTTAAGAGGCAGAGAAACATTGAGAAAGAAAGAGAGAAATCTCCCATCCATTGATTTACTCCACAAATGCCTGAAATAACTAGGGTTTGGCCAGGCCAAAGCTGGGAGATAAGAACTCAATTTGGGTCTCCCACATGCGTGGCAGGGAGCCAACCACTGGAGCCATTACCTGCTGCCTGTCAGGGTCTACGTTAGCAGGAAGCTGGAATCAGAAGCTGAGGCAGAATTCAAACTGAGTGCATTCTGGCAGGCGATGTGGGTGTCTCAAGCAAACACCCACCCCAGCTCACTCTTACTGCGCCCCAGCCACATGGACCTGCAGGTCCCCAGGAGCCGTTCTGAGAACCTTCACCATGCCGTCGCTGTTCCTGCAGCATGAAGGATTTCCCTCCACTCTCCTCCTTGTTCCTCGCTCTCACCCTTACCATTTTCCTTCCATTCCCAGAGCTCTGCTTAATGACTGCCTGCTTGCAGAGCCCTTCTTGGAGCACACAGCTGGAAGTGTTCCTTCTCATAGGACCCCCTTTTCTTGATGCCACTCCCCTGGCACCAGTCTGTGATTATGTATTTACTTTTTTTTTTTTTTTTTTTTGACAGGCAGAGTTAGACAGTGAGAGAGAGAAACAGAAAGAAAGGTCTTCCTTTGGTTGGTTCACCCTCCTCCCCCTCAAATGGTCACTATGGCCGGCGAGTTGCACTGATCCAAAGGAGCCAGGTGTTTCTCCTGGTCTCCCATGCGGGTGCAGAGCCCAAGCACCTGGGCCATCCTCCACTGCCTTCCTGGGCCACAGCAGAGAGCTGGACTGGAAGAGGAGCAACCAGGACAGAATCAGCACTCTAACCAGGACTAGAACCCGGGGTGCTGGCGCCGCAGGCGGAGGATTAGCCTAGTGAGCTGCGGCGCCGGCCATATTTACTTTTTACGTATATGCTACCCCTCCCCATCACAAGGACAGTGACCATGTCTGCCTTGTGTATTACTCCATTTCCAGTGCCTATACAAAATAGGCACTTAGTGAATAAATATTTGTTGAATTACTGAATTAATTTAATAAGTATAACTTGGTCTTGGGTCAGGCTGTGTTTAAGTGCTAAAATATAACACCTGCCCTATATTGGGAGGGGAGCAGAGAAGTAACAAGAAAGTTACATATAGTATGTAAGAGCTAAGGGAAAGGAACTCTTTGTACAGTTTGCTGAGGAACACAAAGGCAAAAGCACCTCACCTAGACTTTGTGGAATCACGGGCGGTTTTCTAAAGGAAATGACATTTACATGGGGGAACCTGAAAGATAAATAGGCATTGGTGGGCAACAGCCAGGCAAGAGGGTCTCAGGCAGAGTGGACAGAATGTGTGACTCTGCAGAAACCAAAGAGAACCAAGAGTTTTCCAAGAACTCAAGCAGCATGTCTGGTCATAGAATCTTGACACACGAAGTTGTGGAGAGTGTAGAGGAAAGTATGGGCCAGAAACAGCTAAGCCTCTTTGGATGATTTAAGGAGTTTAGACTTCATTCGCTGGACAGTGGAGAACCTTTGAAGGAATTTAAGCAGGGAGTAGTGACAAGATCAAGTTTGTGTTTTAGAAAATTCATTCTGGCTGCAAGGGGTTCAAGAGATGGATGGGAAATTCCAAGTGAGGAGAAAAGGACACCAGTTAGGAGGTGATTGCTGTGTTCTAGGAGATTGATGGTGGCCTGAATTGGAGGCAGCAACAGCTTTGTGGTTGGAGAGAAGGGGATAAGATATTTGGGAGACAGTCCTTAGCTCAATACTGATTAGATATGAAAAAGAGTGCAATCCCAGACAGATTTGTTTAGAGGTGGGTCAGAGCCTAAGCAGAAGAGCTGCAGGTAGAGGAGAGACACTCCACCTGGAAGGCCTCTTGTGGAGCGCAGAGGAGAGGAAGCCTGGGTATGTCCATGAATACACTCATCTCTGGACCATGCACTTGACCTGTACTATTTAAGATTTTCCAAGCAACCATTTGAGGTAGGGATTGTTACTCCCATAATTACAAATTAAGAAACTGAGTCTCAGAGAGACTATATGGATTGTCCAAGGGCTCCTAGCTGGTGAGAGGTGGAGCCAAGTTTGCAGCCGGGACTAACCCCAACTCTGTGCTTCTAAACAGAGCACTCTGCTCAAGGGTCACTCAGTCTACCCACTGCAGCTTGCTCCTCCCAGTCACTGCTCTGGCCAGCCTCTAGCAGGGAAGAAAGTGAGGGGCAGTTCTCTGTGGGGCATGTGAATGGTTGGGTGGAGGCAGGGAGTGAGGGCCTTCCTGGTGCTGACTATTTCTCTGTACACAGGCTGGTGTGAGTGGCAGGAGCCATCTGTGAACACCATGGCAAAGAGGGAAGACAGCCCTGGCCCGGAGGTCCAGCCAATGGACAAGCAGTTCCTAGTGTGCAGCATCTGCCTGGATCGGTACCGATGTCCCAAGGTTCTTCCTTGCCTGCATACCTTCTGTGAGAGGTGAGGGGCTTGTGTACTAGAGAGGGATAAACACATCAGAGGGGAATGGCGTATGTAAACCTGAAATAGGTGAGGGAAGTGTGCCTGCATGGGGGGAGGGGAACAGGTGAACCCCAACCTCTAGGAAATAAGGTTTTTGGGTGAGAAGACTAGAAACTTAACACCAGACATGATCCCTGGCCAGAAAAGGGCCTACTCTGCTGCTTCCTAAATCCCAAGGCAAAGAATCAGAGGGTGCTGGGACTTTTAACCAGCTCTTTCACCAGCAGAGTTTGTGACTAGTGGGCGGATATTTGAAGCCAGGTATGTCCGTCCCTGCCCATCCCCATTGTCATCCTCAGGCCTGAGTGAAAGGCAGCCCCTCCCAGCCTTCAGGCTTCTATCTGTCATTCATTAATTCAATACATGTTTATTCAGTGAGTAGCTACTTTGTGCCTGCACCTGCTGAGGCAGTGGATATGCAGCAATGAACAAATCCAGATATGATCCCTACTCTTAAAGATCTTACAGTGTGGTGAAGAAGAAAGAGGGAAATCAGACAATTCTGCAGCCAGATTATAGATTACTACAACATGGCACCCTTAGTAAGGGCTGCAAATAAAGTGCTAAGTTGTGAGAGTTTAGCATAGGAGATGTGCTATAGTTTAGAGAATCAAGGAAGGCTTCTCTAAGATGCTATCCAGAGAATGAGTTGGAATTAACTGGGTAAAGGGAGTTGGAAGGGCATTCTTGGCAGAAGGAGAATGTGGGTAACAACCATGTGGCTTGAGGGAATATGCTAGGTAAGAGGTTCCAGAAAAAGCCTGGGTGAGGGGTGGCTGGAACAGAGCAAGTGTGGTTCGAAATGGCATTGGATAAAGGTAGGGAAGTAGGTGGGGGCTTCGTAGAGCTGGTAAGGAACCTCACTTTTACCCTGGGAGCAGTGAAGCCTCTGCATTGTCATCTCCTGTGTATTGTTACAAGATGCTCTTTTGGGTGCTCATTCCTCATTGCGTTGTCTCGAGTGGCCTGGTCCCTGGATCCTCTCACCATTGCCTTCAGTTCTCCAAGGCAGAGAAATCAGGTAGTAGTTCTGCCTCCACTGACACTTGGGTCTGCCTCAGTGACACTGCTTCCCTTCCAGGCCAGCTCTTCGAAATTCCAGCTTACTGCCCTCTCCCTTTCAACTGGAAACAGTCTCAGCCTTTCTCCCCATTCAGTCTATTCATTTAACTGGGGACTTCAAACTACCCACCTAGCCCTGTTGGTTCTTGACTGTTTCTCCAAAGATGTCTCCCACTTCACCTCAGTAGCTCTCTCCCAGTTATGCCCTGGGAGATAATACCACTTGTGTACTTACAAACTCCAGCATCCCACTCCTGGCACCCATAACCCCACTCCCACTATGCCACCTTTGACTCAGTACAGATATCTATCCCCCTCGACTGCACCCTCTTTTCCCAGTTACCAACTCCATCTTGGCCTCCTTTTCTTTCCTGCCCATCCTGGATGCCATGACTGGCCATCTGATTGGCCCCTATACAGTTTCCTCACACCTTTGTCCTTTGCTCAGCTCACACATTAGAAACCCAGCACTGGATCAGGGCATGATCAGACATCTCTGTACTTCTTCTATGCCCAGATCACTGAGTGCTCCAAATGAAAAGTAGTGAGAAATTATAGTGACAATAGCTACCATATATTGATCCGTTGCTTACTATTTTCCAGGGACTTTCTAAGGGATTTACATATTTTGATTTACTTAAGCCTCACAACCAGTACTTTATTGTCCCTGTTTTAAATGGGAGGAAACTAAGGTTCAGAGTCATTAAGTAACTAAGAAATATTTCCAAGGCTACACAGCAAGTAAATGACTGAGATCCGAATCCAGGTTTGAATGCAGAGCCTTCATGGTTAACTAGCACTCATTCATTTATCCCTTGGTCCCTGCTCTCCAAGAGCTTAGATTTGCATGGGCAGTGACCAACAGTAAGCAGGGAAACAGTAGCTCATGCTAAGTGTATGTCAGGAAATAAACAGGTAAGTGCAGATGACTGGGCCTAAGGCTGTTGCACACAGTCATCAAGGAGGACTTCCCAGAGAAGGTGACATTTGATCTGAGTTCTGAGGATGCGAGGGAGACAGACATGAATAGATTTTTTCAAGCAATGAAAATTCTGCAGAAAGATCTGCAAGAAGAAGTAAACAGGGCCTACTGAGAGACCAGAAAAGAAGCCACAGGTTGAAGAGAAAGTGGGATGAGGTGAAGTCAGAGAAAGTCAGGACAGTTCATTGGGGAGTTTGAAGGTTTTGGAAAAGTGATTGTGTTTATTCTAAGTGCACAGGAAAACCATTGGAGGATTTTATTTTATTCATTTTTAAAGATTTATTTGTTTATTTAAAAGGTAGAGTTACAAAGAGAAGAGAGAGAGAGAGGTATCTTCTGTCCTCTGGCTTATTCTCCAAATGGCTGCAATGGCCAGGGCTGGGCCAGGTTGAAGCCAGGAGCCTGGAACTCCATCTAAGTCTCCCACATGGATGGCAGAGGCCCAGGTACTTGGACCATCTTTCACTACTTTCCCAGATACTTCAGCAGGGAGCTGAACGTGAAGTGGAGCAGCCAGGACTGCATATGGGGTGCTGGTGTTGCAGGTGGCAGCTTAACCTGCTGCACCACAATGCTGGCCTCAGGATTTTATTTCTTTAAGCAGAGCATGCATTTGTTTTTAAAACCCACTCTAGCTGTTGTGTGGAGTGGATTATAGAGGAGCAACAGTGGAAACAGGAGACCACTTAGGAAGCTGTTGTAAGGCAGGCACTTGCAACAAACAGAAAGAAGGTTTGCAGAATACTAGATTCGGTGAGCTGGGAAGAGCTGCATGGGACTTGAGTGGGAACGCAGGTTTCCAGGTTGATGAAGTTATGGCTGACGAGGTATACGGGCAGTGGTCATATCTTACCACAGTTGTGGGAAAGTGGAGGAAAAAAGCATTGGAGGTGAGGAGGGCAAGGAATTGCAAATTCACGATGGTGGGTGGGCCATCTTGAGAATGCAGGCAGAATGTTTTCCATGTGGAGGTGGGGAGGTATAGAAGAAAGCAGAGCCAGGAGAAAGACTTCAGCAAATGGGGGAGCAACCGTTAGGTCACTGGAGACCATGACAGGGAGGGAGAACATAGACAGAGCAGGAGCTTCAAAGGAGCTAAAGGAGAAGCGTTCAGAAATGTTCCAGTTCAGAAGAGGGAGGACACAGCCCCACCTTCTGGCCCTGAGGAATGTGGAGTATGAGATAAAAACCTCTCTCCCCTTCAGAGGACTGCAGGGGAAACTAGGTCACAATTAAAGAACTTAATATTTGCAAAGCACTTAGGATGGGGCCTGGCACATAGTGTGTGTTAAATTTTAATTAATTAAGATCAAAGGTAGAGGGAACATTAAGAGACTGAGGATAGGCGGGAGTGCACAGTGCAGGTCTTCCCTCCACAGACTCGCGGTCCCCAAACACGGCTGCCCGCAGCCCTGATGGCTGTTGCCAGGAAGTGTCCTCTCCCCCTCCCTTCAGTGATTAAACCCAGCCATCCCCCTTCTCTGCAGTGCTCGGGCAGGTGAAGCACTTTGTCCTCTGGCTCCATACTCCTTCATTCAGAGGATGGGCTCTATCCACTCCTCCTCTTCCAGCCAACTGGAGCCCTCCCCCATCCCCAAACCTGGTCCTGCCTTCCAGCCTTTTCCACCTCCCTCCCTGCTGGCTCCTTCTCTATTTATAAACATGCTCCAAACTCTCATCACAAAAGATGAAAACTCTTTGTCCCCTTGGCCCACTCTAGCACCATCCCACTTTTGCTCAAACTTGGAACACTGTCCAGCAGTCAAGTTCTCATCCCCCAGCACTCCCCCCACCCAGTTTTCCTAACAGACAAAAGTACCCTCACAATGCCTCATTCGTTGGGCATTCTCAAATCTTTACCCTGCCTGACTCCTTGGCTGCTTTCCACACTGACAACTGCTTTTCCCTCCATCTGGAAATGGCACCGCTTACTTGGCTGCATGGATACTGTCACTCTTCCTACCTCTCAGCCCATTCTCTCTGCTCTCTTCATTATGTACTGCATGCTTGGTTTCCCCGCTCTCATCACTGTCTACCTGCTGGCTGCTCTCATCCTCTCTCGTGGCTGTTGAGGCCATCTATGTTTAGATGGCACCCCACCTCTACCTCTCACCTGCCCTTCTCCCAACTGTCTACTGGTTTCCTCTACCTCTGCTGGCTTACCACCATTATAGTAAATCCAGACAGGTCAAGGCTGAACTTCCCAATAAGCTATAGCACTGAGCTTCTCATCTTAGTATCACCACTGTCATCCAGTTATCTAAGCTGAGAAGCTGCAACACAACTAAGACTTCTCTCTCACTCTCTGCATCTAATCAGATAACACCTCCCACTGCTGTGCTTATTAAATAGTTCTCATTTTTGTCCCCAACCACAGTCCACATTACTACTGATGAAATCCAGGTTCACAAAAGGCAAGTGGTCCAAGGCAACAAAGCTAGTGAGACCTGGAGCCTGGATTCAAATGCAAAGCAAAGCACTTGATTAATCAATATAGTCTAGGCAAGAGTGGAAGACTGCCTAAATTTAGTCAAAGTACATGCAGTGCAAAGCATAGCTCTTGGCACATAGGTGCCTAATAAATTGTAACTAGATGATGGTGATAATGTCTGCCATCTTAGTCCCTTCAAGTTCATCCTCCACACAGAGATGGTAAAGAGGAACCTGATAAGCTATGAACCTTGCCCTACTACCCTCCTTGGCTCCCTATTGCTTTTAGAACAACTCCTAAGCTCCTTAAATTCTCTCACCATAGCTCGCCTTGGACTTTGTCTCCAGCCATATTAAATTGCTTATAGTTCCCTGCCCACACTGTGCTGTTTCTTCCTGCCTTCTGTGTCTTCCTTCTCTCCTTACACTTTTCTTTGGTCAGGCTAGCAATGAAATTATCCGTGAAAAATTAGTTTATATCACCATCACCTCCTCTGAAACCTTTCCTGACTTCCCTCTCCATCTATCTGAGCCAATGATTTCCTTATCACTGCATCTAACTGGATTCCTTATATTGAAGATAAGTAGCACTGGTCGCCTACCATATATAGTGCTTCTGTGAGTCAGGCATTTGACACTTAATCCTCTTTACATGTAAGTAAGTACTTTACATTTAATCCTCTAATACCCTGGGAAGTCTGCACTCTCTCCTTCTTACAGAGAAAGAGTCCTTGGCTCAGGAAAGTTGAGCAACTTGTTCAGGATGACTTGTAAGTAACCTATGGTGGGTGATTGGCTGGGAGTTGAACCTGGGGCAGCCCAGCTCCAGGACCCATCTCTTTAGTACACCAGTGACTTCTCTGGACTCTATTGCTATGACCCTTTTTTTTTTTTTTTTTTTTTTCTGTAGATCAGAGTATTTTCAGAGCAGGCACTGTGTTTTTTCTTTTTATCCCCAGAGCTTGGCACAAATTTGACTGCCTGGTCAGTAAATGTTTAATGAGTTAAGTGTGTGTGGGAAGGGGCAAGTGGGGCTGGTTGCACATTCCTTATGAGAAGGGTTTGTAAACACCTGTGAAATGTGAGCCCGTGTGTCTGCCCGCTGTAAGGAATGCAGCTCTGTCTGTTCTGAGAGAGGTCATGAATATGTCGTGAGAGCTGAGGCCTTGTACACCTGCTGTGGATGAAATGTGCATGTCAGCCAGAGATTCCAAAACCAAGCACAATGGCACTCCTGTGAAGAGGGGTCAGCACCCATGCGAGGTGCAAACAAGGGACGCTAATGCTTCTCCACCTCCTCCTTCCTCTGCCTCCTCCTCCTCCCTGGCCAGATGCCTCCAGAACTACATCCCTGCCCAGAGCCTGACGCTGTCCTGTCCGGTGTGCCGGCAGACGTCCATCCTCCCAGAGCAGGGTGTCTCCGCACTGCAGAACAACTTCTTCATCAGCAGCCTCATGGAGGCCATGCAGCAGGCGCCTGATGGGGCTCATGACCCTGAGGACCCCCACCCCCTCAGCGCAGTGGCTGGCCGCCCTCTCTCCTGCCCCAACCATGAAGGCAAGGTGGGCCCAAGCGAGGCCCAGTGAGGCCAGGACTTAGGGTGGGAGGAGGAGGAGCTGGAGAGGTGTTGGGGGGCTGTGTGGCTGCGGGTAGGAAGGTGTATCTCAGGAAAAGTGGTCCGGGTACCAGGTGCATTTGGAGAGAGGCAAGGAGGACAGTTGGGAGGGGAGGGGTGAAGAAGTGTGAGGTGGTGTAGCCACTGCCTGACTGGAGTCCTTGTACCTGCAGACGATGGAGTTTTACTGTGAGGCCTGTGAGACCGCCATGTGTGGCGAGTGCCGTGCAGGGGAGCACCGGGAGCATGGCACCGTCCTGCTGCGGGATGTGGTGGAGCAGCACAAGGCGGCCCTGCAGCGCCAACTCGAGGCTGTGCGTGGCAGGTAGGCACTGGGCAGGACCCTGGACTGGCCAGGCGGTCTCAGCAGGGGCAGGGGAGGGGCATGGGGAAGGGGGAGAAAAGGTTAGGGAGGGTAGAGGAAGAGTAACCAGGGGGAGGGGGTGATTTAGTGAGGGCACCCCCAGCAACCCTAGAATGAGCCGTTTCCCCTTCTCCAGGTTGCCACAGCTGTCAGCAGCTATCGCCTTAGTAGGGGGCATCAGCCAGCAGCTACAAGAGCGCAAGGCAGAGGCTCTGGCCCAGATTAGTGCAGCCTTCGAGGACTTGGAGCAGGCCCTGCAGCAGCGCAAGCAGGCTTTGGTCAGCGACCTGGAGACCATTTGTGGGGCCAAGCAGAAGGTGGGTCTGCTCACCATCCCCCATCACGCTCTCTGAGATGGTCTTATTGCCTCCGTTGCTTCCCTGCCTTCCAAACCACACTCCCCTTTCCCCAGCCCACACCTTTTGCTTTCTGATGTGGC
The DNA here is from genome assembly GCA_949820135.1 of Sylvilagus floridanus. NCBI lineage: Eukaryota > Metazoa > Chordata > Mammalia > Lagomorpha > Leporidae > Sylvilagus > Sylvilagus floridanus. Next base: position 67,840,113 of record OX463224.1, on the reverse strand, counting down.
CCAAAGATGCTGTGGGCATTAGCGTCCCTTGTCCTCTTGCACCATCCTGTGTTTCTTCCATGCCACAGTACCACAAGTTCATCAGTAAACACAGAGACTGCTTCTGTGCCAACCTGCTCACTCGCCCTTCCCCTTCGCTCTACTCAGGTGTTACAGTCCCAGTTAGATACCCTGCGCCAGGGGCAGGAACACATCGGCAGTAGCTGCAGCTTCGCGGAACAGGCACTTCGCCTGGGCTCGGCCCCAGAGGTGTTGCTGGTGCGCAAGCACATGCGAGAGCGGCTGGCTGCGCTGGCGGCACAGGCCTTCCCAGAGCGGCCACATGAGAATGCACAGCTGGAACTGGTCCTTGAGGTTGACGGGCTGCGGCGATCGGTGCTCAATCTGGGCGCGCTGCTCACGACGAGTGCTACCGCACACGAGACAGTGGCCACGGGCGAGGGTCTGCGCCAGGCGCTAGTGGGCCAGCCTGCCTCACTCACGGTCACTACCAAAGACAAAGATGGGCGGCTGGTACGCACCGGCAGTGCTGAGCTGCGTGCCGAGATCACGGGCCCTGACGGCACGCGCCTTCCTGTGCCGGTGGTGGACCACAAGAATGGCACGTACGAGCTGGTGTACACGGCGCGCACTGAAGGCGAGCTGCTCCTCTCAGTTCTTCTCTACGGACAGCCGGTGCGCGGCAGCCCCTTCCGCGTGCGTGCCCTGCGCCCCGGGGACCTGCCACCTTCCCCAGATGATGTGAAGCGCCGTGTCAAGTCCCCTGGCGGGCCTGGCAGCCACGTGCGCCAGAAGGCGGTGCGTCGGCCCAGCTCCATGTACAGCACAGGCAAACGGAAGGACAACCCGATTGAGGATGAACTCGTCTTCCGCGTTGGTACAGAGGGCCCAGGGCAGAGCTCAGTGGGGGCGGGAAGTTCAGAGTGACCTCAGGGTGAAGCCTTTTGTTTTCTCTCCCTGCTTTCCTTGCAGGCAGTCGTGGAAGGGAGAAAGGCGAATTCACCAATTTGCAAGGGGTGTCTGCAGCTAGCAGTGGCCGCATAGTGGTAGCAGACAGCAACAACCAATGTATCCAGGTAAGCGCCTATACCACTCTGCTGCAACACCAAATGGAAGAGTGTACGGGTATCTCCAAAGGTGAATCTCTGTACATGGTACCATTCCCTAAAGCACAAAGGACCGAAGCACCACCCCTCAACGTGCCCACTCGCCACCCTGCCCCCACAGGCCACAGGAGTAACCATTACCTTCAGTCAGGAAGCAAGGTTTTGCAGCCTGTATCTGCCGGGCTTTGGCCCAGGAGGGCTCAGCTACTGGACTCCAGGGATCTGTCTCATTCCCCTTGCTTCTACCTAAGCCTCAAGCTGGCTGGCCTACTTCTTCCCTACGGTTCCTCCCGGTCAGGATACAAGCCTGCCCTAACCTGCTATCTTCCAACATACCGCATACCTACGTGGCTCTAGAATGCATGTTGTCTTCTTAGAGTCTCTGCAGTCCTGTGGTTGAGTAGACAGTCAGATGGGGGTAACTTGGCCAAAGAGGGTTCACAGCCTCACAGGTGGTCCTGCCCCTGCCTCCCCCAGTACCTCACATACCTGGTTAGGGCATCTGCCAGACTGAGTGGACTTAGGCTGTGCAGTACTGTGAGCTCCATCTTGGAACCAGGAACCTTGGCAGCTTTTTGTTTCTCTGTTCCTTGTAGTAAGCTCAGCCCAGGACAGTAGTCACCAACATGGTGGACAGCATCACAGTTGAAGCCCAGGCTTTGAAACAAGACACCTGGGCTTGAATCCTGGCTCTGCCGTGGACTAACGAGTCGTGTGACCTCTCCGAGCTTCAGTTACCTCATTTGTAAAATTAGGAAAAGCGTACCTCATGAGGGTGGTTAGGAATATTAGATGACATAATATACCTGACACTGGGTGAACTTTCTAATGTTAGCTCTTATTTTTAAAATATCGTTATCATTGTCCTGTGGAAGCTATAAAGAAAAGCAAGGGAGTGGGGAAGTGCTGCTGGAGATTCCAGGCAGCTGGAAGGGTCTGCAAGGGTCCCATTGGACTAGAGCGAGGTTACTGTTAGGAGCCAGGGGAGCAGGGGAGCTGAGGTCAGGCTGTAAATGGATTTGGACATGATGAGGTGGAATTTAATTTTGCTCTGTAGGGATTGCATGTAGCCAACACGTACTTCAGTTCTTGGGAACGTTTTATTGGTTAGCAGACCTTCCCTGAAGCTTTTTACACCTCTACATTTGGATTTTGTGATCCTGCCTGAGTACCTTTGTCATGGCTGCAGCTCCACTAAGGTCTTTTACCTCAGTGTCAGCTCCTTCTTGGCCCCCGTTTTCCACCTGGCAGGCTAAAGGTGCCAGGAACTCTTCCCTAGCCAGACTCCCCGTCCTATCAGCCTGCCTTTATTCCTATCCTGTTCTCAAGAGCAGAGGAATGGAGAGGTCCAGTGCAGTACAGGGAGGCATTTAGACCCAGCCTTGATGGTGAGGAGGATCCATTGGAGTTTGCTGGGGTGGTGCTGAGGCCCTACTCAAGCATATCCTCCACCCTCCTCACTCCTTTCCTCCTGCTTAGGCCAGAGATACTGGCACAGAAGTTGAGATTTCAGACACCTTCCTTGTTGTACACAAACACGAGTGGGTTCTCACAGGCACCCAGAGACAGTTGCTGCTTTATTTCCCTGGTGAGGTCTGTGCTTGTCCATTGTTTCAGGGTGGGGAATTAGGAGGGAGGCCTGGCCTAATCCCCTCTCCCTTTCAAACATCTGCTGTTCTGATAACCGTCTTCCTCCTTGCTTCAACTGCCACGCACACCCCAATGTCTTAGCTTCCAGGATCCTGACTTGTGGATTCCAGGGCTGAGTTTCTGCCTTTCTTACTCTGGGATCCTCAGGGTTGGTGTGGGACAAATCCCCGCATGAGCAAAGATACCATTAGCTGACTTAGGATAAAAAACATTTTGTGATTTTTGAATTAAGATGTTGACTTGTATATATTACATCCTCATGTGGTTATTCTAGTCTTAAAAAAAAAAAAAAAAAACCAACAGTTTCCTCATTCCCTTTAAGCAAAATTTTAATCCTATTTGTCATTTGTCTCTCAGCTCCCTCAGCCTTTTGCTGTAGTACTTCTCATACATGACTGGAATCATTGGTTTCTTTCTTTCTTTCTTTTTTTTTTTTTTTCTTTGTCTGGTTTTGTTGTTTCGGTCTCTGCCACTAGATTCTGAAATTCCTAAAGTCAAGAGATCCACCTGCTGCCACTGTGGTTTAGGAGAGGGATGTTACGGTCCACGTTAGAATACCAGCAGACTCTAGAGATATTCAGGAGGAAGACACAACAGATTATGATGAGCCCTCAGATGTCAGGGTGGGATGAAGAATGGCAGGGCTTGGTGGACTGGGCGAGTGGTGTTGCCATTCAGGGGAAGGGCTGGGGATAAGCTGATGAATTTGTTTTGACACATGTTGAGCTTGAGATGATTGTGCAGTGTCCAAGGGGAGGTGTCCAGTTCTGGTCTGAGATACCAGCTTGAGCTGGGGAATTTGTCCCCTTGTTGTGTCTGCTGTGTGTCACATGCTACACCAGTGTTTCAGATGCAGCAGCAGACATAACACATGCAAGCTGTGCACCATGCAGTGCCTCCATCCCTAGAAGGGACATGGAAGTGTAAGTTACTTAGCTACAAAGTGAGTTGTTAGGGATAGAGCTTTAAAGAGTGTATCATGGGGACATAACTTTGTGCATGTTGATCTGAGGTTGGGAGTTGGTCATTAAAGCCTTCTCTGAAGAAGTGACCTGGAAATTCTGAGACTTGAGAGATGAGTAGGATTTGGTTAAGGTGTAAGGGTTGGGATAGGAGAGGATAAAAAGAACAAGCCCTCCCAAAACCTTATGTTGAGCCTGGAACTGAGCTGCTCAGACTGGAGGAGGCAGATGTGTCACCTTAGGGTAACCTCAGGAAGTCCCCCTCACTTTTGCTCTGCAGACCTGGGTCCCTCCTTTCTCATGGCCAGGTGAGAGCTTGCTGGAAGGTCCTGCATTAGGAGGAAGTGATGTCTGTTGGTCTGTTGGTAGGAATCCTTTAAACAGCCCTGCAGGCCTAGGAGATGGGCAGGGATCCCAATCCACCAAAGAAATGAGCAGGTCTGGATCAAAGAGCAATCTAAGGCCCACAATTTGAGTTCTCTAGGGCTGCTCCTGGTTCTGATTCATTTTGTGTCCCCAGAGCCTATAACAAAGCAAAGTGTGTGAGACTTAAGGAGTGAGCAATGTTTTGGTTATAAGGAAAAACATGAAAGCTTAGTTTAAGAATGACAGAACACTGGAGGAGGTGCTTCTAGGACGGGGAGACCTGAGTATGTTGGCTGGCTGAGGAGGAGGAGGTAAGAGAAGAAGAGAAGTTGGAAAGTCATTCTGTCCAAGAGGAAGGTTCCCTTGTCAGCCCCATAGCCTGAAAGGACTGATCCTTGAATGCGTTCTCCTGTCTCACCTACCCCTTTCCAGTCTGCCCCTAAATCCTGTTGAGTCTACCTCCCACGTTTTTCTGAGTCCTTCTCCTTCCCTCCAGATGATTTCCATGATCCAAGCCATCCTGGTGTCTCGCCTGAACTCCCGCCACAGCTTGTTTTCAGTCCTTACTTCTTCCTCTGGCCAGAGTCCGCTTTCTTAAAACCAGATCCAATCTGGTGACTGCCACCCAGTTTCCAGAGCCTCTTTTTATTGCTGTGATAAAGCCCGACTCCTGTGCCTTTTCTCTTACTTTCCTGGCAGACTTTGGTCTATCGTCTGTCATCCTCGTTAGGCTGTTAGCTCAGATATGCCCTTCTCCTGTCCATGCCTCTGCTGAGTGTCCCTTAAGGTCTGTTACCATGTTTGATTCCTCTCTGACCCCCACCCCTGGTGTGGTGCTTGTGGAATGACTGAAAAAAATGATGGGGGGGTCTCCTCCCTCAGGATCCTACTCCCTTCCCTCTGTGCCCACAGTGTCTCCCCTCCTCCCCGCTCCCTCCCTTGCTCCTCTGCTCTAGGTTTTCTCCAATGAGGGCCAGTTCAAGTTCCGTTTTGGGGTGCGAGGACGCTCTCCTGGGCAGCTGCAGCGCCCCACAGGTGTGGCAGTGGACACCAATGGAGACATCATTGTGGCAGATTATGACAACCGTTGGGTCAGCATCTTCTCCCCTGAGGGAAAGTTCAAGGTGAGAGGCCCACCGGCACTGTACTCTGTACCTCTGGTGACCAACGGAGCTGAGCATCCGACTGCCTCCTGGTGGTCAAGGCCTGGACTTGTCCAAGCCTTTCTGCTTGTGCTCTCTGGCCCATTCCTAGCTCAAAGCTCTGTTTTGATGCTGGGAAGAGTTACCCTCCCCACCAGTCAGGAAAAGGCCCCTAAGGGGTATCCTCTTCCCTGCAGACCAAGATTGGAGCTGGCCGCCTCATGGGCCCCAAGGGAGTAGCCGTGGACCGGAATGGACATATCATCGTGGTGGACAACAAGTCTTGCTGCGTCTTCACCTTCCAGCCCAATGGCAAGCTGGTTGGCAGATTCGGCGGCCGTGGAGCCACTGACCGCCACTTTGCAGGTATAGGGGATGGTCCAAGGTTTTTCAATAACTGTCCCACATATACCTCATGGAAACCCCAGCTCTAGAGATCTCTCCTCCTATATGCTGGACCTAGAGATCCCCTTTCCCTATTCCCTAGCTCATCATTCCAGAGATGATTTATCTTGGGCCTGGAGACTCCACCCCTCTCCTAACTCCCTACACCCTAGCTTTATTCTCCCAGGTACTCTGCCCCATCCCACTAAACATCTGAGCTTCCTGCCTTAAAGACCACTTTATATTTTCAGGACCCCATTTTGTAGCTGTGAACAACAAGAATGAAATTGTAGTAACGGATTTTCATAACCATTCAGTGAAGGTCAGTGTCCTCCCTCCCTCCGTGACACCATCCCAACACCCTTTCCTCTTCCAAAAGACTCCCGTCTCCCGCACCTCCTTTCCATTCATTCAATCAGGGAACATTCGTGGCAAGGCCACTTTGTCCCAGGCTACATTTCTGAGCAAAGCAAACACATTCCCTGACTTCTTGCTTGTAGTGTGGTGGGGAAGAGAATAGGGTAACCAAGACATTAGGATAGTATGATGTGATTGATTCTGTGGTAGGGAGGCACAGGGAACTGAGGGAGGACATAGCAGGGGCATCTGATTCAGGGAGACTGTCCAAGGAAGTCCTGAGGCATTGATTGGGAATTCACCAGAAGGTAGAGAAGGAGAGTGTTTGAGGGAAAAGGACCCAGGGGGAGCCAAGAATGGGAGGTGGGAACCCTTACAGTGTACGAGTAGGTTTGGGGAGAAGATAAGGCCTGGTTGCCCTGTAAGGGCCTTGCTCTTTTCCCAATGGCTGTAGGAGGCATTGAGGGGTTATGTAGGCAGGGGAGTGACGCAGTCCTGTGTGTGGATTCGAAAGATCACTGTGCCTGGGGCAAGATGAGAGGCAGGAAGATCAGTCTTCTGTAGTGATTCAAATGAGAAGCAGTGAGATAAAGCAGGCTGAGATAAAGGAATGGCAATGGCTACAGATTTGAGGTAGAATCAAGGGTTGCGTGAATTCCTTGGCCATCAAGAAGAGGAGAGGTGGAGTCAAGAACACTCATAACCATCGGGGTGGACCCAGTCCTTGAGACAGAGAACTCAGAACAGCCGTCTTCCCAGGGAGGGTGAGCTGTGCGGTTTGATTTGCCTGAAGACCAGCAGCTGGAGATGTGCAATAGGCAGTGGGATACATGAACGTGAAGCCTAGGAAAAAGATCTGGGGGGCCTCAGGCCAGGGGCTTCATCCCATCCTCCCTCAAAGACCTGCCCCCTGCCGGAGGCCAAATCCCCAGTCCTCAGCCCCCTCCCCCGCCAGGTGTACAGTGCCGATGGAGAGTTCCTCTTCAAGTTTGGCTCCCATGGTGAGGGCAATGGGCAGTTCAATGCCCCCACGGGGGTAGCTGTGGACTCCAACGGGAACATCATCGTGGCTGACTGGGGCAACAGCCGTATCCAGGTGAGTGAGACCCAGGGATGGCATGAGGGGAGATTTCCTGCCAGTCTCTCATCTGCCTGATTTCACCTCTCCTTCCATTCTTCCTCCTTTCCCAGGTATTTGACAGCTCTGGCTCCTTCCTGTCCTATATCAACACATCTGCAGAGCCACTGTATGGTCCACAGGGCCTGGCACTGACCTCAGATGGCCACGTGGTGGTAGCTGATGCTGGCAACCACTGCTTTAAGGCCTATCGCTACCTCCAGTAGCTGCACAGGGGCCCTGCCTGGCTCATGAAGGGATGGACACAGGGGTGATTGGACAAGAGGGTCTGGCTGGGAGGTGGGCCAGACCTGGCAGCACTGAATGTGGGCTGTGGGCATGGGTATGCCCAAATGCCCTCCCTCTCCTCTTCCCCTCCCCCTCCCCAAGCCCCACGGTTGCACTTTATTTATTCGGTTCTTGCTTTGGTGAATGGGTGGGCCTGGACTGTGGTCCCAAGGATGTGTGCAGAGCTTCACCTACCCCCTTTCACACCTCCCCTGCCACCCTCAGTCTGCTCCCTGCCCCCAGCCTGAGGCCAGAACAGCCTCTTACTCCAGGGCAGAAGTCCTTCTGGTTGTCTCCCTACCACCCCATACACACTGACAGAGACAGCAATACCCCACCCCACATATTAAATAAATGTCTTCGCCAAGGTGTTTCTGCTGGGTTCTTGTAGGGTGCGGCTCTGAGGGAATAGGGTGGTGGGGCTAGCACTTGACTAAAAGATCAGCGAGCAGGCAGGCGGGGAGCAAGCTTTCCAAACTGGTCCCAATGTCTTGAAACTGCAGGAGAAGATTCCTCAGAATGCTGAGCCACCTGCCAGATCTCCCTCATCCAGGCCCTGCAGAAATGGGCAGGTCTTATCTGCCCTGGGGCTGGGTTGGAAGAGGAGGGATGACCCAGTTCAGAAAAAGCCAGCAGCTGCAGGGCAAGAGACTCCATAGCCAGTTTCAGAGCTCAGCCCTGAAGGCCTGGAGCCCTGATTGATCTCTTGCCCTTTGTTCCAAGGTTGCTGCCTTTTCCCCACAGCAGAATAAGGGTCTTTGCATCCACTCCTGGGCCCTAGCCTGCCAGAGTTTGGCTGCCAATTCCAGAGATAATGGAAACTGGAATTCAGTGATCTGGCAGGTAGGGACTATGATTTCTTCCTCTCTACGAAAGACAGAAGCTCAGAGAAATAGGTCCTATTACTGAAGGAGGGCAGAGCCCAGACTTACACTGGTAAGTTATAGCACCTTCCTCATCCTTGTGCCTCTTGCACATAGTGTGATGAGTGGCAAAAAGGGCACCCAACAAGATTTGGGGAATGATGGATCTGGGATGATTGGTTGTGAGAGATCATGAAAGAAGATCAAGACGTTGTCCTACTATAGCACAGTCCCTGGGTCTAGGATAAGAGGGGCTATCTATAGACCTGTGGAGACCATGGGAGTTTTGCAGAGATCGAAGGAGCACCACATGGATCATACGGAAGCCTGAGTTATACTTAACTCTCTGTCACACTGCTTGGGACCTGGTAGGTAGCAGAGGGACAGATGGACTCCATTTACATTCTAGTACAGGTGTTCTTATAGGGCCTGGACATGCCTCTGAATATGAGTAGGATTGCCTGAAACCTGACCTCATACCCTGGCCAGCAGAGATGGTGTGCCCAATTATCAATCACTCGGCACCAGTGGAAGGTTCCTTGGGAGCTCTCAGGTGATGGTCTGGTCCTCCCTGCACCTCCATGTTTAGCAAAGCACCAGCACTGATACAGAATGAAAGTCAAAGTTCTGAGCTCCCAACCTCCACATGGTTACATTAGGATCACCTAAAGTACCTGGGGAATAAAACGGCATAAGGGTGACCTTTCTTGGGTGGCTCCCCTACTAGTCCAAGAACTGGCTGCTAGGTATCAGATTAGGTAGCCTTCCTAAGGTTTGCAAAAGGTATCTCAGGTAGGGTCACTCAGGTTCCCTGGATTACAGAGGACATTTTCTTTCCACTTGAAAACTTGGGCCCAGGTAGGTGGTAGTATAACCTGGCAGTGGAGCCCATGCCTTGGCTGAATTGGTGTTAGGTCTTGAATGAGCTTCACAGACTTGGGGCTCACAGCAAAGCTCCTATTGGGCCAGGTCAGAAAGTAATCTTGTGGTCCTACAGGGGCTCACATCTAGCTCAAATAGGGCTGACTGGTGGTCAGAACAACCCTATGGCCATATAGGGCCTTGCAGATTCATTTATTCATTTAACAAATGTGTGCCGAGGCACTTAGTATTGGTGAGTGATGGGTCCTGAGAACAGAGGCAGAAATGATCCCTGCCCTTCTGGATCTTACAGGGAGATGAGTAGGCAACCCAAGAACTAAGTGTTCAGGACAGCTTGAGCAATGAAGAGAATGAACAGAATGCAGAGATAGAGTATGGTGTTTAAAAAGGTGGCCCAGGAAGGCCTCTTGAAGCAGTGACCTTCAGGTTTGGAAGTTGGTCAGGCAACTGTTAAGAGGAAGAGATTTCCAAAGGAAGAGCAGGTACAGAGGTCCTGAGGGACCTGAAATGTGTTGAGGGTGGATGGTGGAAGGAGGGTGGAGGGTGGAGGGAGAGGAAAGGAGCAAGTGCAGAACTGTACCTGAGTTGAATCACTTAACTTAGGTTTAGAGTTTGAATTTGATTTGGAGTTTTTAAAAGTTTTTTTTTTAAAGATTTATTTATTTATTTGAAAGGCAGAGTTACAGAGAGGCAGAGGCAGAGAGAGAGAAGTCTTCCATCCTCTGGTTCACTCCCCAAATGGCCACAATGGCTGGAGCTGGGCTGATCCAAAGCCAGGAGCCAGGAGCGTCTTCCAGGTCTCCCACGTGAGTGTAGGAGCCCAATCAAGCCAGCTTCTACTGCTTTCCCAGGCCGTAGCAGAGAGCTAGATCAGAAGCGGAGCAGCTGGGACACGGACCACGGCACTGCAGGCAGCGCTTTACCTGCCACACCCCAGTGCCAGCCCCTGATTTGGAGTCTTAACAGTACTGCTGACAATACAGTGATAGGGATGAGAGCACTGCCCTATGAAAGAAATTGGCTGGTGGACAGTGACTCTGGCGTAGTCAGAGAAATGGGAACAGAAAGCAGAAAATAATTCTGTCTCCAAACTCCACTTGAAGACTGGATTCCTTCAAACCTGCTATAGTCTCCCAATTCTAGGAATATATTCTAAGAAAATAATTAAGCAAATGCATAAAGAGGTTCGTGCATCAGTAGTTATCACAGCTTTATTTAAGAAAAATCCCAGAAAATCCTCAATGTCCATCATCAGTGAATAGTTTATATAAAGCTTTCCTTAAACGTATAGCAGAATTATATGAGCCCAACTTAAAGATATTAACATCTTAGATACTGTTAAGAAAAGCCAGAAGTGTCATAAGTCATATCCTTACATGTTTTAGGAAGCATGTAAGAATAGAAATAGTCTGGAATAGATGTTCATAGTGATGTGTCCTGATCAGTAGAATTAAAACTTTTTTAAGCAAAAAGAGTTTTAGGCAAGAGCTTCAGGGAATCTCATGTTTTTGGAGATCACCATGGTTGTTAGGAGGGTAGGTGGTAAAAGAGTAGGGGGAGCAGGGAGGCAATTTCACGTGAGCAGATAGTAGGAAGGTACTTCAAAAGATTCATGGAAAATGGAATTAAAAGATAAGTGTTTTGGTGCAAAATATTTTTGAAATCTGTGCATATAGGGAACCTTCAAAGAGTTCATAGAAAAGGAATATTATGAAGACAACTATGCATGGATTTAAAAATTTTTGCACTAGAATTTGTCTTAATTTCATTTTCTGTGAATTTTTAAAAATGCTCTCATGTTTTCACTGTTAAGGAGGCAGAGAGAAATGGACAGACTTTATGTATAATTATGCAGTAGGTACAACAGAGTTCAGTGCTTATTAAATTACAGTATTTCAGGCATCATTCTAGTTGTTGAAGACAGAGCAGTGAAAAAAGCAGACAAAATCCTTGCCTTGTATATTCAGGCAATATAATACACAGTGGGTGCTGAGCTGGTTCACTCACCCTGGCTCATTAGAGCTGATTGCACAGTTTAGGAATTTTGAAAGCTGGTATTAAAACCCAACTGTTATTAAAAACTAAGCTTCATAAACTTAAATGCATTTTGTTAAAATCGAGAGTATCAAGTCTTATTCCTTCCTAATTTTTTTTACTATTACCTATGCTCTGAGGTTGTTTATGTCTATGGTGTCTGTCCAATGGGGCTGTCAGAGTAGTATGTTATTGAGTAGTATGTTACAGTACATCTCTTCCCCAGCTCCATGCTTGGTGACTTCTTGGTAGGTTGAAGTGGGCGACAGTAGGAGTATTTGCATTACAGAAGGCAGCGAGTGTCAGAGGTCATTTCCCCTACTGAGCAGCTGTGGGATGTTTACCAGCATGGTCCTTAACAAGAGCACATCCTGAGGAGTCAAGCAGCCAGCCTGTAAATTATGGTGCTACCACTTGTTACAATGTGATTTGGCTAATGTGTCAGCATTTTGTTACTACAACAAAATCCCTGAGCTAGCTCATAAAGAGAAAAGGTTTATTTGGCCTGCAGTTTTAAGTGCTCCATTTGGCTTGGCATCTGGTAGGGCTGGCAGATAGCAGTGGTGGAGTGAGTACAGAGGAAGGACCACATGGGGAGCCAGGAAGCCAAGTGGATGGACCCAGCTTGGGCTTTTCTCTAGAACTGCCTTCCAAGGGCACCTCCCCTGGAACCCAAGGACCTCCCACTAGGCCCCACCTCCTGTGAGTTCCACCACCTCCCAGTAGCTCCCTCCTGGGGACAAAGTCTTACACACACTGGCATTTGGGGACTTTGACATCATAGCAGCCAAAATACCTAATAGTGATTTCCTCATTCATGAAATGCGACTAATAGTACTATCTTAGTCCATTTGTGCTGCTATGACAAAATGCCTGAAACTGGGTACTTTATAAAGAACAGACATTTATTTCTCACAGTTCTGGAGGATGAGAAGTCAGAGATGGAGGCATTGGCGAGTCTTCTGCTAAAGGCCTGGTCACTGCTTCCAAGATGCTGCCTTGAATGGTGCATCTTCTGGTGGGAAGAACGCTGTTCTTTATATGGCAAAAGAGCAGAGGAGACAGAGCCTACTCCCATATGCCCGTTTTATGGCAACATTAATCCTAAACACCTCTCATTGGGCCCCACCTATGAACACTGGGATTAAGCTTCCAATAAATGAATTTGGAAGGAGCAAAAATATTTAAGCCACAGCAAGTGCTATATACTTTTGTGTACATAATATGAATGAGATAATCCACGTCAAGGGCTTGGCACAGGGCCAGACATGGACAACTGCCCAAGAGATAGCAAATTATTTTTTATTAACAGAGAAACAAGAATGGACTATGCAGAAGGTCCAGTATAGACAGAGAAAGGAAAAATGTTTCTGTTGGGGGATGGGGAAGCATTGGGATCGGTGAGCTGTGTTGGCTGCCTGAAGCTTTGTCCAGGGAAGGGGGGAAATCCTGCCTCTGCTCCTATGAGTAAACATTGCAGGCATCAGACCCAGTGCACCCAGCGCTCAGTGGACCCCAGGAGAAATAATTGAAGTTAGAGAGCTCGGGATAACGGGGAGGCTGGACATGGCCATTCCAAGGGAATGGGTCAGTGCTCAGCTTACATATTCTCCTGGCAATGTAGGAGGACTATCCATCAAGACATTTGCAGGCCCACATTCAGACTGCTCTGGGGGAAGTCAAAAGCCAATTGTGAGACGTTAAGGAAAAGGAAGTAGTTGAAATTTTTGTGCTTGAATTCATCAGGAAATCAAGCAATACTGAGGTCCCCAAACTTGCTCTGGGCAGCAGATGTCTGCAGAGGAAGAGAAAGGAGCACTGAAGGGGATGTGCCACCAAGGCTGCACATAGCTGAGAGGTGTGGGAGAGGAAGGCTAAGGAGAGCTGGCAGTAGGGAAGAAAAACTGGTCTCTGGCATCCTGGTGAAGGGTGGGAGTGCACTATTTACTTCAGCCTTCAGGGGGCGCTCAGGCCTAAGGACAAGCTTCATCCTTCAGCCCAAGCCAGAGGGCTGAAGGACTCAAGAAAAGCAGTGACCTCCCCAAGTGAGAAGAGAAGCAAGGCCATCCCTGTCTTGGGTACCCTGAGAAGGTTTGCCTCATTCACTCTGACCAGCACCAGGTGGGCAGCATGAACCAGATGCATAAGTTCTCTACCTCTCTGCTCCTGCCTGAATTTGAGCTTCAAGCTCAGCTGCCTATGCTTCAGAACACTGCTGGTCTAGACCCTGGGGGCCGGGAAGAGGGGGAGAGGGAGAGGACTAAGCAGGGGAAGGCTCAGATACTAGTATCTAAGCCATGCTGGGGTAGACAAATTAGTTAAGAAACAGCAGTGGAGAAATGGCCATGAGGCACCTTTCCCAGACCAATGGATCCAGGGGTGCTGTGATGGGGGTCACAGCTTTGTAGGAGAGAGGCCAAGCTGAAAAACTGAAAAGTCCGGGAAGAGGACCTAGGATTTCAAAAGCTGAGAGGGAAGGCAAAGGTGAGGGAGGGGCAGCAGCCCCATGTCCCCAGGGCCCTGTAGCAGGGGTGGAGCAGTCCAGCTGGAGATGCCCGGTGAAGGTCAGCCATGGGTCAGGCATCGGCCAGAGTAGCTCATGTTGCCGCGGACTAGGAGGGTCCAGCTCTGCCCACTGACCCATGGGGAAGGAATGATGTCCACAGCACCGTTTCATTTGCAAGTCAGGAGAGAACTCGGGCTGCTGGATGGCAGAGGCCTGGTAACATGTTGCTTTGCAGGGCCCAGAAGTCTATGTCTTCCTTTTGAGAGGAACCTTTGCAGGGTAGAAAAGGTTCTGAGACTTTTGCTAAGGTTACATAAGGGGCTGTCAGGAGTGTGGAGCCACTTGAGAGGGATCAGGGCCCTTTGAGGGTTGGCAAGGGAAAGGGATCCTGGAACCTTAGTCGGGCCCCTGGAGATTCTACATATAATACTTTTCTCACCAGCATCCAAATCTCAGGTGGAAACGGGGCAGATCTGGGGAGTGGTCCCAGAGAGTGCCGAGGATAAACAGTGTGGTAGATAGCAGATGAGATTCCAGGAGGAAAGGATAGATGCGGGGCCCTGGAGAAACAGGGCTATTGGAGAGACGGTGACAAGGAAACACGTGAGCCTTTGGTTTCGCTATGCTCCCTATCATGACATACCTCTAAGTCCCAATATTCCCCTTGTTGTTGTTAGAAATTTGGCTGCAACACTAGCAATACCAGTAAGTCCTTAAAATGCATTTTTTCATTCAACAAATATTGAGTAATGGTTATTCCCCACGTTCTGTTTTACGTGGCAAGGGGCAGGGTGATAAACAAGATAGGTAAAAACAAAGCACACACACACAATCTGTGTGCAGACAAAATAATTTCAAGTTTTAGTAATAGATGGGAAGGATCTCGCAAGAGTCTGAAATGACTGGGTCAGTGGTCAAGAAAAGCTTCCCTGAGAAGCGTGTAAGCAGGAGTCAGCTGTAAATATTGTGAAACCCCAGTTAGAGTTCTATTTGTTCTGTGATGAGTAAATAAAACATTTCTCCCTTAAGGTGGAAACCACCGAGAAAGACTAATTACCGGTGGTGGCAGTGTTCTCTGGCAGAGAGACACCTCCTCTTCAGCCCTTCCCTCCTAGGCAATTTTGCAAAGCTCATTGCCAACAAGGATTGAGGGGGTTGGGGCTGGATGTTTGATCATAGTGGGACATTATTGTTCCCCAAATCACTTGTCCAGCAGTAAAGCTGAGAAGGCTTGAGAATGCTGCAGAAATGCCGCAATGAAGCCTGGAAAAAACTGTTGTCTGAGTTATTTCTAAGTTTATCTGTGTATAAGGTTACGGAGTGTATGTTTCAGTGTCTTTCCCTGCCTTGCAGCAGGCTTGACACTTAGTACACAAAAACGTTGCTTTTCTCCTCTTTTCCCCTTTACCATTGTAGAGATAAATTTGGCCACAGAAAGGTGATCCTCAGTCTACCCTCACCCCTGAGTATAGGCACCTAGACCCATTGCCAATGTGATGAGAATCATAGTTGGATGTCAAGAGCATGGGTTAGTCACTGCTGGAAAGTTGCTGAAGGGGGATGGTTACTGCCGGGAAGAGGGAATCTTGGACTCAGATTGCTGTCCAGACCCTGACCTTATTTGCAATGATGACATCAGCCAATATTGGTATAGTCCTGGGAGACAGCTCACTCCCATTGGGGTTGGAAGTAGGGGGTGGAGCTGCTGCCAGCTCTATATAAGGAGTTCAAACATGTGCCCAGGGGAGCTCTCCTGTGGCATCTCCAGCTCAGCATGGTTAAGGCATCAGGAACACCCATTGCATTGGGGGTTTTGGGCCTGTGCTGGTCTCTGGCCACTGTCAACTCTCTTCCTCTGTAAGTAGAGCTAGGGCAAGGGACAGAGGATTGGAGTCTGGACTACAGTAAGATAGGGCTAGTGTGGGGGTCTTGGTCAAGTTTGGGGTCAAGAGTTACAGGTGCTGGGTTGGTCCCAATGGACCTAGACATCTGCCTGTGTTCTCTCTAGGACCAGTGCCCATGGGAACGTTGCTGAAGGTGAGAGTGGGACCAAGCCAGAAGCAGATGTGATCGGTGAGGCTCCAACCCCAAAAGTCTATTTGTCTGTTTGTGCCTCTGCATTCTGTCATCTTAACTGATTTTTCTCTCCGCCTGTGCCTCAGAACAGTGCTCAGATGGCTGGAGCGTTGATGCTACCACCCTGGATGACAATGGGACCATGCTGTTTTTTAAAGGTAGGTGGAGGCTGGGGTTGGCTCATTTGGGACCTCAAACTTGGTTCCCTTGACAGGAGGTGTCTCCATTGATGGGAAGTCTCAGGAATGATCTAAGGGTGTCTCTGACAGCTTCTCTGTGACTATATCAGTTGGCCAAAGGATTTTTCTGGGTCCTTCAGCAAGTATGACTTTTTCAGGTGAGTTCGTGTGGAAGAGTCACAAAGGGATTCGGGAGTCAATCTCAGAGAGGTGGAAGAATTTCATCGGTCCTGTGGACGCTGCTTTCCGCCGTGGTCATGCCAGTGTTTACCTGATTAAGGTACTGCTGGGCCAAGGACAGAACCAGGCTGTAAGGGCTGGAATCAACACTAGAGGCCATCTCTTGAGAGGCTCTGGCATGGAGCCCATACCAATGGCCCATACCATGGAGCCCATACCAATGCCTTCCATTCCTGAAAAAGCTCAGGCTAAGGGAGTGTGAGTGCATGGGGGCCTGGCAGACACAACACCCAGTAGCTCTCCTTCAGCTCTAGTCCTAGTTGTAGGCCAGTCTGCTACATCTCATGCTGTGGGTCATCCTTTCCTTCCTGGTGACATCTTTCCTTGGATTCTGTGACTCAGCATCAGGTCCTTTTCATATGGCTGGACAGGCTGCTCCCAACAGAAGGGCACCTGGATGGAGTGTGTGAGTGAGGGATGAAATCTAGCCTGCTGTGCTCATCAGGTTTCATGCCGGGGCCCAGGCTGAGTATGGGTAGAGGAAGGGGGCTTTCTCCTAACTTGCCAAGGGTGCTGTGGGGTAGAGGCAACCCTGACTACCAGCATTGTTTTCCCTCCTGTCCCTTTTCTCTCTCCTCTCAGGTGGCCTGTCCTCAGCCAATGTCCCTTGTGGTTCCACCCTGGCCCTTTCCTGAGTGATTTCAGCCAGACTCTGAGGACGTTGTATTGAGGAAACCAGATCTAGATCTTTCTCCTGAGTTCCAATTTCTTTCTATTTCTTTCCAATTTCCTGGCAAAAATCCCTTAGATGTTCCACAACCATCTCAAATTCAGAATCTGAACTTAGCATCTTCCTTAGAAACTAACCCACCTACCTGTGTTCCCTATTTCAGTAAATAGCACCACCAGGTACCTGGTTCTATAAGCTAGATGTGTATGGGGACTCATGATTTAGTTCTTACATATCTTTTCAGGTTTGTCTCCTCCCCTGCCACATTCTTTCTGTGCCAGCCACATGAGATTACATAAGTGATCTGAGCACACTGTCCTTCCCTGTGCTTGGGCTCTTACATGCTGCTCCCTCTGCTGGTAACACCCTTTCCTCACTTGTCCACCTGGAAAATTCCTGCTCATCTTTTAGCTGTTATGCCACATATTTCCTTTTGACTGTGAAGTCTTCTGGAGCTTTTCTAGGCAGACCTAGCACTCTGCCTGTATCGCCAATGCACTCGTCATGCTTTCCACTCTGATGGCTGCATGGCCGGGACTGTAGGAACCCTTTATGCTTTTGAGCAGTGAGCTCCTCGAAGTCAAAGGCAAAATTTTGTCATCCCCTTTCCCCCAGTGCCTCTCACCATACCTAGCAAACAGCAGTCACTCAGAAACTCTTTCTTGAATGAATGCAGAAATAAATGAACATCTGAATGGATGAATGGATGGATGATTATAGGATGACTATTTGTGGGGGTATTTGCCAGGTTAATGGTGTTGCACATAAGCGTGTCATGAAAGATGGTAATAAGGACTGGATTTTCACAAACTGAGGGTATGTACTGTGCAAAAGGACAGCACACACTGATATCTGCTGATGGATTGAGAATGTGTGGAGCTACAGGAGGATATTCTATCAGTCTAACTGATCAAAAATGTCTACCTGATGGGCCGGCGCCGTGGCTCAACAGGCTAATCCTCCGCCTTGCGGCGCCGGCACACCGGGTTCTAGTCCCGGTCGGGGCACCGGATTCTGTCCCGGTTGCCCCTCTTCCAGGCCAGCCCTCTGCTGTGGCCCAGGAGTGCAGTGGAGGATGGCCCAGGTGCTTGGGCCCTGCACCCCATGGGGAGACCAGGAAAAGCACCTGGCTCCTGGCTCCTGCCATCGGACGAGCGCGGTGCGCCGGCCGCAGCGCGCCGACCGCGGCGGCCATTGGAGGGTGAACCAACGGCAAAAAGGAAGACCTTTCTCTCTGTCTCTCTCTCTCACTGTCCACTCTGCCTGTAAAAAAAAAAAAAAAAAAAAAAAAAAAAAAAAAATGTCTACCTGAATGCAGAGTAGCAGTATCTAGGGTGCACAATCAAAAAGAGACTTCTTTTGGATGCAGGGGGACAAAGTCTGGGTATACCCTTCTGAAAAGAATGAGAAAGTCTATCCAAAGTCCCTCCAAGATGAATTTCCTGGAATTCCATTCCCATTGGATGCAGCTGTGGAGTGTCACCGTGGAGAATGCCAAGATGAAGGCATCCTCTTCTTCCAAGGTCAGTCCAGGCTAGAGTCTGAGTACCTGCAGTAGTGGAGGGTTGGTGGTGATAGGGTAATGGTGCCCACAGTAATGGAAGTGTAGTGAGGGTGGTAGTGGAGCCACTGTATGGCTATTTAAGGAAGGAAAATGGAGAATCCAATTATGGTCTAGAGGTCAAGTCAGGGGAGGGAGAGGAAGTCATTCTGGTGAAGGTACCTGGGTATAATTCTGCTAAAGGTCCCCATGTTCCCCATGACCCTTTGGACAAATAGACATTCCTCAGTCTCACATGCAAGGCTCTCCTTGACCCAACCCCTGTTGATCCTCCAGTTTGACTCTTACACCTTTAGATTGAATAGCAAGTTTCAGGAACTTTGCTACTTCATGTTCCCTCAATTTTCTTCATGTTTCCAGCTCTTTCCTCTCTCTGGAGTTCCATTTTTCCCTCTTGTCTGTCCTGTAGCTCCTACTTGAGGTTTCAATTTAAGTATCACTTTCCCTGGGAAGTTTTCCTTGACTCTCCCCACTGCCCTTATGAGCTGATATCATGAAACTTACTGCTGACTTCTATTGTTTGGTCACTCTCCTCAACTGTCTCCTTTCTGTGCTGTGAGCTGCATGTGACCAGTACCATATGCGGCCCATCCTAGGGCTCAGAGAAAGCACAAAGAAGGGCATAACCCAGCCTCACTGAATGTTTGTTGATTGAGCAAAGGTAACCGCCAATGGTTCTGGGACTTGACTACTGGAACCAAGAAGGAGCGTTCTTGGCCGGCAGTTGGGAACTGCACCTCTGCCTTGCGATGGCTCGGCCGCTACTATTGCTTCCAGGGTAACCAGTTCCTCCGCTTCAATCCCGTCTCGGGAGAGGTGCCTCCTGGGTACCCTCTGGATGTCCGAGACTACTTCCTTTCCTGCCCTGGCAGAGGTGAGAAAGCCCCAACCCCTGGGACTTGCTAGAATGCATCTACCTCCTCTGGGCCTGCAGACCAGACCCTATGTGCCCCAACTCTCACCTTGCCCCTGTGTTGTAATACCTCAGCCCCTACCTTAGCCCCATTTCCATCTGGGCTCTTCCAAATTGTCCTTTTATGGGGAAACCCTCACACTCACCAGCCCCAGCTATCTCTTCCACCTCAGATCTTGCTCTGACCTCTGGCCTCCCTGTGTTCCCCTTACCTGTTTTTCTCCCCAGGACACAGATCAAGCCATAGGAACGGTACCCAACATGGGCACGAGAGCACACGCTGTGACCCAGATCTAGTCTTGTCTGCAATGGTATCTGACAACCATGGTGCCACTTATGTCTTCAGTGGTAAGAGATACCTCCATACCTCCTCTGTGCCCCCATCAATTTCACTAGTGCCTCTTAAATCTGACACATTTCTTCCATTTTCCTCATTGCATCCCTTATTTTGTCCCCTGTGTCCCCCACTGTAACATGCCCTTTTGTATCCTTCAGCTCCTCTGATGCAGATTTTTTAATCTTGTCTATTATTGCCTACCTGCCTATCATCCAGCACCATCTCCTCCTGTGTCTGTACGCTCTGTAGACCTCTCTGGGCTCCTATGACTCTTCATGTCCTCCTTGCCCATGGACATGTGCCCCCATGGACCCCTTTCTTTTGCATTTTCTGAGTCCTCTGGCTCTCACTGAATTTAGGCATAGGAGCTCCATCTTTTCCCAGGTTTCTAGTTCCATGTACAGGCCTCTGGGCTCCTAATTGCTTGAGGATGAGTTGTTCCCATTACCAAGAAACTGTCAAGAAGTGTTAGCTCTCTAGACCTTTAGAGGGTGGATTTAAGAGCTTTCTTCTCTGGCTGGTCAGAGCCCTTGATCTGTGGCATCAATAGATAACAGCCATCCAGTGATACTAGCAATGTTCTTGGGTAATGAAGCAGCTAGTGGCGAGCTGGGCCCCACATTTGAGAACACCTCCAAGAGGGGGAGTGAGCAATGACATTACACCCAGTGATCAAATACAAAAGGAGGGTAGTAGTAAGACTATCAAATAGTGAAAATACTCCTTTGCTCCTAACACCTGAACTAATTTAATCAGTTATGACTATCAAGTTTTATTAAAAAATGCAGTCACACGAACAGCATATCTGCTTAGCAGGAATGCACACTGTAGTGACAACATAGAGTCTTGATGAAACATACATCTAATATGTATACAAAATATATACCGAGAACATATGCCATAGTGAGAACATACAATTATCAGAGCACACAATGCTGATTAGAGCATGAGAGCATTTGGAGGATACTTGGACACACACACACACACACACGGAGGGAGAGAGAGAGAGAACCCGAGAAAAGAAGCCACAGTAACCACACAGAAATATATATAGAGAGAATATAACCAGAGAGATCACAGATCACAAAACTTCAAGTTCATGTGGTCATAAAGAGAATGCAGCTGAACTCCTAAATGCAACCTTCTATAGCTGTTATGAGAGTACACAGTGATGGAAAGAACACTACTATGCTAAAATTACTGAACTGAATTGAGGTGAGAACACATTGTCTAGGTGAAAACACCAAGGTGCCCCACCTATTAAGCATGGTGCTTAAAAAAAAAAAAGGCATGGTGCTGGTCATCTTTGATAAATCTTTCTCCTTTTTGTGCAAGGACCATCGTGTCCTCTCCATCTTCTCGTCACTACATGATTTTCTGAAAGGTATGGTTGGGGCTCCTGTGTCCACCTTTCCCCTCGGTTCTCTTCAATTACACGTCTGGCTGGCACCGTGGCTCACTAGGCTAATCCTCCGCCTTGCAGCGCTGGCACACCGGGTTCTAGTCCCGGTCGGGGCGCCGGATTCTGTCCCAGTTGCCCCTCTGTCCAGCTCTCTGCTGTGGCCAGGGAATGCAGTGGAGGATGGCCCAAGTGTTTGAGCCCTGCACCCCATGGGAGACCAAGATAAGCACCTGGCTCCTGCCATCGGATGAGCGAGGTGCGCCGGCAGCAGCGCGCCAGCCATGGTGGCCATTGGAGGGTGAACCAACAGCAAAGGAAGACCTTTCTCTCTGTCTCTCTCTCTCACTGTCCACTCTGCCTGTCAAAAAAAAAAAAATTACACGTCTGTATCCGTCCTCCATTGAAATGGTTCTGAGCAAGGCCACCAGTGTTCTCCAACTTTCCACATCTATTGGTCAGTTCTGTGCTTCAGCTGTGGCATTCATCAGCTCACCAAGCCCTTCCTCTCTGAAGACCTTTTTTGTATCTTGACGTCTGGTGTTACTCATCCTTTTGGGCCTCTTTTCTCCCCCATGAACCCTCACCCCTTCTCCTGGTCCTGGGACTTTAAATACCATTGACATGCTGGTGACTTCCAACCTCCCCTCTTCGGCTTTGACTTTCCACTTCTTTGAGCTTCAGGCTCCAACTCAACTGACTACCTGACGTGTTCCTTTGGTGCTGTTAGGCACCAAAAACCTAGCCTGTCCAAACTGATTTCTGTCCCCATTGGATATACACACACACAACATTTCCTCCCTAATCTTTCCCATTTTTGGAAAAAGAATCTACCAGCCACTCAGTTTCTCAGTCCTGCAAAGCTAGCTCATTCATAAAACCTTTCTTTTTCCTTCACTACCCTGACCAATATCAGGTCTATCGGTTTAAGCTGTCAGTTGTGCTTCCAAAATATAGGGTGGTGACCCCTCCACACCTCTCTGTTTATCATGCTGGCCCATGCTGTCATCACTTCTAAGCTGGACAACTGCGGGATATCCTAGCTGGATTCCCTGATTGCACAATTAAAACTTCGTGTGGTGTGCAGCAAGAAGCCACAATGATCTTTTTAAAAATAAGCTAGAACATATCACAGCCTTGCTGAAGACCTTCTCTTTGCTTCCTTTTCATGGTTAAAAATCCTTCCCAGGCCTGTATAACCTGGCCTCTGCCTCCCTCTCTTTCAAGCCACTCACCTGCTTCTCTGTATTCCAGTCACATCACCTTCTTTTTTTAGCTCAAAAATGATCTCTTTAGAAGAGCCCCTCATTCTCCTCACCTCTGCTCCATTATCCTGTCTTATTTTCTTTATAGCTTTTAATTCTACCTGAAAGCATTCTCTTTCTTTCTCTTTCTGATTGTTCTCTCTCCCTCTGGCAAGATCTGTGAGGGTAGATGACTTGTCTGCCATGTTGACTATTAAATTCCAGGCTCTGTAATGACAGTCAGTGCCTCTAAGGTATTTAAGTCAGTGCCTCTAAGGCTCAAAAATATTTGATATTCTTGCTATGTCCATAGCTCTGTTTGTAGCTGTGAACTGAGTATGCAGTGGTGATTGACATATCCACCTTCTCCTCTTCAAGCTACCTGTGTGGGGCCTCAACTTTGAGAACCAGACCATGCTGCTCTTTGTGCAGATGAAATAAATGATGAGCTTCTAATCTATCAACAGCTAATACACGGGTTACCCTGCAACCAATTTAATGTGGTACTATATGAAAATATGGGTTAGGCCATCAGATTTCATCTCTGAAAATCTGACCAGGGAAAGATAACAACTGAGGGAGTCACCAGTTGGAGCTGAGGCTGAAAATTCATGAAGTGGAAAGAAGATGAGAAAGGGAAAAGAAGAAAGGTCATTTGGCTCTGCAATTGAAATTCTGCTTAGGACACAGAATGCCTGGTTGGGTCCCAGCTCCACTTCCCATCCGGCTTCCTGCTAACACGTGCCTTTTAAGGCAGCAGACCATGGCTCAAGTACTTTTGTCTCTGTCTCCCGCATGGGAGACTGAGTTTGAGTTCCTGCATCTTGGTTGTGGCCTGGCCCAGCCCTGGCTGTAGCAGGTAATTTGGGAGATTAAACCAACAGATGGAAGCTCCCTCACTGTCTCTCTCTGCCTTTCAAATAAAAGTGAAAATACATATAAATAAAATTTAGAAATAAAAGAAAGTGGGAGAACAAAAAGGTGCTGGGCTGACTACCCCCCCATCCTCCTGCCACCTCATTGGGACTGGAGAACATAGCCAGAGTGAGAACACTCAGTGGAAACTTTTGATGGATCTTCCATTTTAACTTCTGGCCACTGTACCTCATTACCTGCAATCCTATCTTGGTACATGAACACCTGAGATACAAAGGGAGCCCCTGCCAAACCCCAAAGTGTGGGCCTTACCTGGAAACCTGACCACTGTTCTGCTTGCTGGCCTTCCCATCAGATCTCTGCTGATTCTACTTCTAGCTGGCCCCCAGTGCCCCACACTGCTGACCAAGTGTTGCACACCTCTTCCTTCTTAGCCTCTGGATGCATCCTCTCCCTCTCTGACTCATCCCTGCATTTCCCCTAGCCTCTTCTTTGCCTGGCCTTTTACCACCAGCACTAGAGCTACCTATAATACCTCACAGGGTCCCACTACTGGCGCCTGGACACCAACCGGGATGGGTGGCATAGCTGGCCCATTGCTCATCAGTGGCCACAAGGTCCTTCAACAGTGGATGCTGCCTTTTCCTGGGAGGATAAACTCTATCTGATCCAGGTGTGTTTTGGGAAAGAGACTTGGAGTTGAGAGTGGAATAAAAATGTCCAGCTTCATATTGATTGGGGTCCTTTGTCCTCCAGGACACCAAGGTATATGTCTTTCTGACAAAAGGAGGCTATACCCTGGTAAATGGTTACCCAAAGCGGCTGGAGAAGGAACTTGGAAGCCCCCCTGGGATAAGCCTTGAGGCTGTGGATGCGGCCTTTGTCTGTCCTGGGTCTTCTCGGCTCCATGTCATGGCAGGTGAGAGGCTTCTGGGTGGTAAGGGGTGACTTGTTCTGCTTCCTGTCCATGGTGTAGATCTCCACCAGGGCGCACGATGGGATGGATCAGGATTCCTGTGACATGGAAGTCATGTTATGTTTGGTGCTTTCTTCCTAGGACGGCGTCTGTGGTGGCTGGACCTGAAGTCCGGAGCTCAAGCTACGTGGACAGAACTTCCTTGGCCTCATGAGAAGGTTGACGGGGCCCTGTGTATGGAAAAGCCCCTTGGCCCCAACTCATGTTCTACCAGTGGTCCCAACTTGTACCTCATCCATGGCCCCAATTTGTATTGCTACAGCGATGTGGACAAACTCAGTGCAGCCAAGAACCTCCCCCAGCCCCAGAAAGTGTCCAGACTCCTGGGCTGTACTCACTGAGGTGCCTTCTGACATGAATCTGGCCCAGCTCCTCCTCCCTGATTTCCTCACAATAAAGCCAGATTTCTTCTTCACTTAAATCCAAGTGCCTTGGTTGTTGAGCAATCTTACTTTTTCCCTTGAGTTGAAAAGTTAATGGTTTCTCTCTCTCTCTTTTTTTTTTTTTTTTTTTGACAGGCAGAGTGGACAGTGAGAGAGAGAGAGAGACAGAGAGAAAGGTCTTCCATTGCCGTTGGTTCACCCTCCAATGGCTGCCTCAGACGGCGTGCTTCGGCCGGCACACCGCGCTCATCCGATGGCAGAGGCCAGGTGCCAGGTGCTTTTTCCTGGTCTCCCATGGGGTGCAGGGCCCAAGCACTTGGGCCATCCTCCACTGCACTCCCGGGCCACAGCAGAGGGCTGGCCTGGAAGAGGGGCAACCGAGACAGAATCCGGCGCCCCGACCGGGACTAGAACCCGGTGTGCCGGCGCCGCAAGGCGGAGGATTAGCCTGTTGAGCCATGGCGCCAGCCAATGGTTTCTCTTTTGAGGCTCTCAAGCTTAAACAGGACTTCAGGAAGCAAGGAAGAGGAGGAATAAGGGACAAATCAAATTTCTGAGAGGGCTCCCATTTGCTGGTTCACATCCCAAATGCCCACAAGGGTTATAGGCCTCAAAGCTGGGAGCTAAGAACTCAATTCTAACTCAGATCTCCCACATGGGTGACAGGAATCTAATTACTTGAGCCATCATCACTGCTTCCCAGGGGCTACATTAGCAGGAAACTGGAGGCAGGAGGAGGATCCAGGAATTAAACCCATGTATTGCAATTTGGGATGGAGGTGTCCTAACTGGTGACCTAACTTCTTGTACTTGCCCCACACACAGATGTTCCCAAATCCAGATTATAGGCTGTGTTTTTCTAGACTATGTACACATAGTGAGCAAAAGAGGACCAGAGTAGGAGGACAAATTGCTGAGTTTACACAGCATAGGGCAGAGCTAGGACTCTGACCCAATCTGCTAATAATTGACCAGGGCTTGGCCCAAGGCATCAGGAATCTTAGGGCCATGGGGTAGCTCTGCTTGTGCAAAGTGGATTGGCTCAGAGTTGCTGTGCAGGAGCTTAGACAGGCTTCGGTTGCCATGGGAGTGAAGTTGAGGTTGGTGAAACAAAGACACCAACTCATTGTCAAAGGTAAGTTGGAGAGAAGAAAGAAGGGATGAATGAGAGACCTGATACCATGAAACATTGATAGAACACAGCCTACGGAATGCGGGCTGCTGGGGGATGGGCTTCCTGTTGGAGCCATAGGAGCTTGGTTAGCAGACAGGATCTGACCAACCCTTTCAATCTCCTGGCTGTCTGAACCACAGGTGTTGCTTGTATAAAGATTGCAGTGCTTGGTTCTTTTCTGGTCATAAACTGACCAAGGCGTTATGTCCCAAACTGCTAACAACTATTTGACTAATGAGTAGACTTTAACTGAGACCCTACACCTCTTCTATCTTTCCAACTTGGTTGAGGCCGCAAGTTGATTTGTTTTAAGCTTAAAAAATAGCCAGGCCGGTGCCTCGGCTCACTAGGCTAATCCTCCACCTTGCAGCGCTGGCACACCGAGTTCTAGTCCCGGTCAGGGCGCCGGATTCTGTCCTGGTTGCCCCTCTTCTAGGCCAGCTCTCTGCTGTGGCCAGGGAATGCAGTGGAGGATGGCCCAAGTGCTTGGGCCCTGCACCCCATGGGAGACCAGGCGAAGCACCTGGCTCCTGCCATCGGATCAGCATGGTGCGCCGGCTGCAGCGTGCCATTGGAGGGTGAACCAACGGCAAAAAGGAAGACCTTTCTCTCTGTCTCTCTCTGTCCACTCTGCCTGTCAAAAAATAAATAAATAAATAAAAATAAAAAATAGCCCGAGGGAACCCTTACTCTGAGCTTTCATGTCCTAGCTTCAACTGCCTTCTTTAAAGTGGGTGTAATTCTAACCACCTTTCAATGACAAGGAATGTGGACTCAAATCCATTCCCTGGAGTCCCTCAGGAAGGGACCGTGTCAGTCAACTAAGACTGTGGACCCTGGCCTCATCTGATTTAGGCCTTATCAGCCCCTCCTGACCTAACTGTCCCTTGGATTGTGAGGTTTCAGTGGTGATAAATCGACAGACTCCTTTGCTGTGAGAAGCCAGGCCATGAACTGGTTCCATCCTTAAGAGCTGGGAGTGGGGAGAGGGTGAATGAGTCTGAGCTTCTCTGATTGGAATCCACTTAGGAAGTTGCTTGGGGCTGGGAATAGAGGTTAGGGGCCAGGCATCAGGGATGTGAGATCTACTCCCAAAGAGTGTCTTGAGCTTTCTCTTTCATCCCTGGTGGTATCTGCTTGGTTCCCCCATGAGGTTGCCAGCCAGTCTGAGGGTGGAGATAAAGCCAGGGTCTTAGGTTTGGGCCTTATTAAGTCTATGAGGTACACCTGGGGCCACCATTGCACCCTGCAAGGGTGCTTATGGCAGTCTAAATACTGACTGAAAATTCTGGTACTCAAGGTTAACTCCCTCCTCTCTGTTGATGGGCCAGTACTGTGTGCTCTTCCATGTCTCCTCCCACCTATTCCCTGACAGGAAGCCTCAACCTTCCTAGAGGTAACTCCCAGAAAAGGTTTGTCTCAGTCCACTTGGGCTGCTATTACCAAATCCTTTAGACTGAACAATTTATAAACAATAAAATCTTATTCCTCATAGTTCTGGAGGCTAAAAAATCCAAGATCCAGGCTCCAGCAGATTCATTATTTGATGAGGACGTGTGCTTCAAAGGCACCTTCTTGCCATATGCTTATGTGGTTGCTCTGTCCTCACAAGGTAGAGAGGAGACAAGCAGGACCAGCTTGTGGCATAACAGGGTAAATCTCTGCCTGTGATACCAGCATTCCATATGGGCCTCGGTTCAAAACCAGGTGCTTCACTTCCAATCTGGCTCCCTGTTAATGCACCTGGAAAAGTACCATAAGATGGCCTAAGTTCTTGTCCCCTGCACTCACATGGGAGATCTGAATGAAGTTCTGGGCTCCTGGCTTTGGTCTGGCCCAGCTTCCTGTCATTGCAGCCACTTGGAGAGTGAAGCAGTAGATGGAAGATCTCTGATGCTCACCTCTCTCTCTCTCTCTAACTCTGCCTTTCAAATAAATACAAATAAGATAAAATAAAATATACAGAAACCACTTTAGATATTCCAAGTAGAGAATGATTTAACACAAGGAATTTTTTTTAAAGTGTGGGGGGGCAGCACTGTGGTTTAGGGGATTAAACTGACACCTTCGGCACCTGCATTCTACATGCTGGCGGTTCAGGACCCAGGCTGCTCGCTTGCTTTTTTTCTTTCTTTTTTAGATTTGTTTGTTTGAAAGGTAGATTTACACAGAGAAGCAGAGGAAGAGAGAGAGAGAGAGAGAGAGAGAGAGAGAGAGACAGGTGTCTTTTTTTTTTTTTTAAGAGTTATTTATTTATTTGAAAGGGTTACACAGAGAGAGAAGGAGAGACAGAGAGAAAGAGGTCTTCCATCCGCTGGTTCATTCCCCAGTTGGCCGCAATGGCTGGAGCTGTGCCGATCCGAAGCCAGGAGCCAGGAACTTCTTCCGGGTCTTCCACACGGGTGCAGACGCCAAAGGACTTAGGCCCTTCTAGTGCTTTCCCAGGCCATAGCAGAGAGCTGGATTGGAAGTGGAGCAGGTGGGACTCGAACTAGCACCCATATGGGATGCCGGCACTGCAGGCAGTGGCTTTACCTGCTAACCCAAAGCACTGGCCCCTGCTCCTCTTCTGATCCAGCTCTCTGCTAATGCTCCTGGGAAAGCAGCAGAAGTGGCCCAAGTGCTTGGGCTCCTGCACCCACATATGAGACCTAGATGGGAGCTCCTGGCTCCTGGTATTGGCCCGGCCCAGCCCTGGCCATTGGGGCCATTTGGGGAGTGAACCAGCAGAAGGAAGACTTCTTTCTCCCTGTACCTCCCTCTCTAATTCTGCCTTTCAAATAAATACATAAATCTAAAAGAAAAAAAATGTAGTGGGGGAGGTTTGGAGACACATAAAAGGAAAAGCATAGTTACCCAACAATCAGGAAGCTACTAGCTATCTCAGTTAGAGGAGCAAAAGAGAGAAAGGCATTACCCAAAGATCAAGAAGCTGGAGTCCACAAATCTTCACCACTGATGCTACTGGAACCACCTCCACTTTCGCTAGGCATGGACCACTGCTACTGATGTTGCCAAAGGCATTGCCAGGAATGGAAGGGCTTTTCCCTTCCTCCTACCTTCAGACCAAGCCAGAACTCTGCTGTCAGTGAATCTGAGAAATGAGGCTTTCAAATTGCTAGCCTTGATAGAACAGGGGCAGTATAGAAAGAATAGTGGATGTAGAAATAAGTACCAACTAACAATATCTGCCACATGTATTCTATTCAACATAACTCTTGGTTGCAAGTGGTAAAACCCAACTTAAAATGGTAAAAACAGGGGCCAGTGCTGTAGCATAGAGGGATAAGCCTCCACTCGTGGTGTCAGAATCCCACATGGGTGCCGGTTCATGTCCTGGCTGCTCCTCTTCCAATCCAACTCTCTGCTATGACCTGGGAAAGCAGTGGAAAATGGCCCAAGTGCTTGGGCCCCTGCACCTGCATGGGAGACCCAGAAGAAGCTCCTGGCTCCTTGCCTTTGGATCAGCTCAGCTCCAGCCATTGAGGCCATCTGGGGAGTGAACCAGTGAATGCAAGATTTCTCTCTCTTTCTGCTTCTGCCTCTCTCTGTAACTCTACCTCTCAAATAAATAAATAAAATCTTTAAAAATAAACAAAAATGGAATTTACTGTCTTATGTAGCTGAAAAATCCACCTTTGACTTCAAGCCAAGCTGGAAATTGTTAAATTGGTGTTAGGAGGCATCTGTTTGTCTACATCCCTGAGCTCTGCTTTTTTTGAGTTGGCTTCATTCGCTGGAGGGCCAGCCTTCTAATGGTAAGATGTCTATCAGGCTTATACTAGCACCTCTTGCCCAATAATTCCAGGAAATTTCATGGATTTGATTTCCACTAGCAAAGAAATAATGCTGGGCAGATAACAACAATGGCAACAACACAGATATTCACAACAGAATGGCATTTATCCTTGTTTTTCTTCTTCCCCATCCAACCCTCCATCCCTTCCTGAGCTAAAGACTTTGAAAATATTGATATTATTAGACGTGGAATATACCTTCCCAGCTTCCATATTTTAAATTAACCTATTAAACTCCTGCCCTTACCTCTATCCCTTCTCTCTACAAGGTTAAGTCATCCAGTTCTTCCAAGTGAGCCGTGATCCCCCCCCATTGTCTCCAGCATCTCATTCACTCATCTTCTTTATCTTAAAATGCATCTTCTCTACTGTTTTTTGGTAATTCATAGCCATGTTTGAGTCTCCACCACCTTAAAAAAAAAAAAAAACAGATAAAAAGAAAATTTGTGGAACTGAAAGATAAACTTCATTTAATTTTTCAATTTTAAGATATTGATATTTTCTTCTTGGTTAACAAATCACTAATCATACACATTTATAGAATACAACTTGACATTTGATAAATGCAGAATGATTAACTCAAATTGATTAATATATCCATTACCTTGCTTACCTATTTTTATGGTGAGACAGTTGAAATTTATTCTTGGTTATTTTGAAATATACAACACATTAGTATTGTAAGGTCCCGGGTTTCAGCACCAATGTAAGGCCACCACAAAACACACCAGGCACCAGAGTAAGGGGAAGGGTTTACTGGGGAAACCCAGAAGGCCAGAGGGAACGGGTGAGGAAGGAAAAAGAGAAAGGAGAGTGTAAGGGAGAGAGAGACAGAGAGGAGAGGAGCTGAGAGCAGAGAGAAGCCGAGAAAGAGAGGGAGAGGAGAGAGGGGAGTGAGGGAGAAGCCAAGAGAGAGCAGAGAGACAGCGAAGGAGGGGGAGGGGGAGAGGAGAGAGAGAGAGAGAGAGAGAGAGAGAGAGAGAGAGAGAGAGAGAAGCCAAGAGAGAACCTCGTGTTCAGGAGCAGGTCCTTTTCAACTTTGCCAGAGGGCGGGCAGGGAAGCAGGAGCAGTGAATCCCATTAGGATGGGGGTGAGCTTGACACTGGTGGTTGGGCCATGTGGCCACCTGGTTTCCAGCAATGGCGGCGGGGGCTAGAGCCTAGGATGGTGTCAGGGTATAGATCACACCATAGATAAGATTGTGCCAGTTTCCTAACATTCCCCCCTTTTGTTTTTTATAAAGCAGGAGTTTGTATGGGATTACATGTGTCCCAAAAGTCAAGGAGGGGTAGAGGGACAATGACCTGTCTTTAGAGCTACTTCCTGCTGACATGGGGCGATGAGACACTCTTTGCTGGCATGGGGCGATGTCTCAAGCCACTGTCTCTTGGGTGGGGAGCCGAGTATATATCCCTGTAGCAGCATTTGGTTGACTGCCTGGTTGCCGAAGGCCTTGGTTTGTTCCATTGTCACCTGCTGTAAACACTTAAACATACACTGTAGTATAAAAGACAGGGTGAGAATAGTAACCAATGATCCTAAGAGTGGCATTAGCCAGGTAATGAGAGGATTTCATAGAGGAGAGGAAATGAGGGGGGAGGTCTCTGGACCCTTGTGGGGACTGTTTGATGGATGTGGTTTAAAGCTGATCCCAGCCAAGACCGGGAGAAATGTCACTCAACTTTTGTGAGTAGAGGAGTTTGTCTGCAGAGAAATTCTTTTTTTTTTTTTTTTTTTTTGCGGTGAAATAATTTTATTTCACAGTTGTCTTTAAAATTGTAAAGACACTATTTTCTTCATATAAAAACATTAGTATAGATACCTACACTGTCTACAAAATGATTATATAGACCCCCTTAAAGAAAAATGCACCCATTAAATGGTTTCAATGAGGTTGCCCAGAAAAAACTCACATTTGGGCTGATTCTCAAACATACACTCCTACCACTTTCATCTTTTGGTTCAAAGTATAGATTATTTTCATCAGTATGTGTTCCTGTACTCTTACATATTTGAAAACACACATATAGACTGTTTTGTCACTCAGTGTTCCATTGGCTCATCAGCCTTCTCTGCAGGTTCATCGGCAGGCTGAGCAGGCTGTGCCTTCCTCTGTGGTCTTTCTTCAAGACCTTCCAGGAATGGAGATACATCATCATCATCATAAATTGTAAACTCCAAGTCTTTGCCAACAATTCCAATGGAAACATTCTTTGTAGTTAGGTCCTGCTCTGCAGGAAGTGTCTCTCTTAATGCACGCAGGCCATGTTTAACCAGTTCATTTAAATTGCACTCCATAAACTCAGACATATGTCTTTCCAAGTAAGTACGAGCTGATTGAGAACGGGCTCCAATGGACATAGCTCGTCTGCAGAGAAATTCTGAACAATCATACAACGTTAAGTGGAGGAGAGGTACATCAATATACAGAGGTTGGGAGTAGAGTCATTGATGTTAGAGTAGAGGCTATGATTACAAAGGAATGAGGCCCAAGTGGGCTAGATACAAAGGACAAAGTCACTATCAGAGGACCTAACAGAGATTCTGTCTAAGCTACGAATAAGTTCTCCAATTGAGAGGCAAATATAAACTGACAGAAGAGGCTTGATAATAATCTGGTGGGCTTTGAGGCCTTGTATGTTATGAGGCCCAGACTCATCTATGTCTTCATATGAGGTACATCCTAAGGGAGGTGTGAACCTCCTTGGGGAGGCACTCTGTTGACGTCCATTACCTTGCTGGCCTGGGAGGAGAGCTGACCAGGTAAAGGCAGGTGGCATCTCTAGCAGGAAATTTATAGTTCTGCCTGCAATGTTGCTGACCCTACTTGGCCATCCACTCAGCAGCAGTGGTCACCTTGGAAGCTGGGCCAAGTGAAGGGCTTTTCAGCTTGAAGCCGATAAGATCTGTGGCTCTGACCTGAAGTCTTTTGACTCCAGGGCAGTTCCATTTCCAGTGACCCAACTCTTGTCTGGCAGAGCTGCCAGGGCTCTTCACAAGCTGACTTCTGCTGAAGCCCAGGCTTACCACATTGAAAGCCACTGCAGTGGACTGACCTGTTGGGTCTCCTTGATGGCAGATCACTGCACAGAGCTACATTTAATAGGCCTGCCACCTACCTTTACATTGCTTCTGATGCCTAGCTTTCTCCTCCTCCTGGCTTTTGTTAAAGCAGACCAGAGGATGCAAGTCAAGGGGGGGTGCACAGGTCCCATCTCTAACCTTTGGTGGCCTAAACTAGAAATCTGTAGTCACAGGCATGTTCTGTAGTGGTTTTTCTGAGGTAGACATGCCCATGAGGAAAGCAATGTCCTCACTTAAAACTTTCCCTTTTTTGGTCTGAAAGAGAGGTTTTGCCTGTTCACTGTGCCCATGGCAAAGTATATCTAGCTGTGGAATTATAATTTAAGCTCTCATTTTGGCTATGCTATTACAGAAAATGTTAGCCATCCCTTTTCTAAGATATAAAGATCAAATTTTGTATCCTGGAGAGTCCTTCAGAATAAAATTAGTGTCCTACCTCAAAGAGAATAGAGAAATGAGAGAACCAGTCAGGTTTAGAAAAGAGAAATGTGGGAGGAAATCCCAGATTACTTACTGACAACAGCAATATCAAATGAAAACTTGGCAAATAATTTCTTTTTTTAAATTTTTAAAAAATTTTTTGACAGGCAGAGTGGACAGTGAGAGAGAGAGAGACAGAGAGAAAGGTCTTCCTTTTGCCGTTGGTTCACCCTCCAATGGCCGCCACGGCCGGCACACGGCGCTGATCCGATGGCAGGAGCCAGGTACTTATCCTGGTCTCCCATGGGGTGCAGGGCCCAAGCACTTGGGCTATCCTCCACTGTGCTCCCTGGCCACAGCAGAGAGCTGGCCTGGAAGAGGGACAACCGGGACAGAATCAGGCGCCCCGACCAGGACTAGAACCCCGTGTGCCGGTGCGGCAAGGTGGAGGATTAGCCTATTGAGCCGAGGCACCGGCCTTAGCAAACAATTTCAACCATTAGATAACAACTTAGGAAAACATTCACCAGAAGGTCCAATGCCTTCTATAAATTTTAAGAATACATGTATTTGGAAACATCTCTTAAATATCTAACATGGTGTAGCTTGTTTAACCAGCAAATTTAAGCACAAGCATATAAAATGTTTTTAGTTTCTTTCTACCAACAAATTTAAAACATCTGATATAGACATTCAGGTTACATGAATCAAAATGTATCTTTGATCAACTTTAGCAGTTTAAATTTATGAGCAACCTTTTATCTATAAGCCAATTAAAATAAAGCTCTTAATAAATTTTCCCATGTAGACATACAATATGTATACCCATACAACATAACAAAAAAGAACAATAAAGCAGTTTCAGTAATTGCTTTAAAAAAAAAAACACTTTGACTCCTTTTTGTAAATTACCAAATGATTCAAATTACTTTCTGCTTTTTTTTTTTTTTTTTTTTGACAGGCAGAGTGAACAGGGAGAGAGAGAAACAAAGGTCTTCCTTTTTGCCGTTAGTTCACTCTCCAATGGCATGTTGCAGCTGGCGCACCACGCTGACCGGATGGCGGGAGCCAGGTGCTTCTCCTGGTCTTCCATGGGGTGCAGGGCCCAAGCACTTGGGCCATCCTCCACTGCCTTCCTGGGCCATAGCAGAGAGCTGGCCTGGAAGAGGGGCAACCGGGACAGAATCTGGTGCTCTGACTGGGACTAGAACCCAGTGTACTGGCGCCGCAAGGTGGAGGATTAGCCTGTTGAGCCGCGGCGCTGGCCCACTTTCTGCTCTTAGTAACCTCAGTTAACCATACTTTCCCTCAGTTGGTACCTGTAATACATTATTGGCTTCATCTGATTACAGAACAATCCCAAAGTACTGAATACAAAAGATGTGGCTGGAAAAAGTCCATCAGAACCTATACAAAACTGTTGATAGCAAAAGACTTTAAATAGCCATCTTTAAAATTATAAACTCATTAACCCACAAGAGGCACTTGCTTACATCACACAGTATTTTTGAAAGCACCTGTAGGATTTTACAAAGCATTTAACTCTTTAGGCTTCTGGGCCTTTCTCATTAAGATAACCATTGCATCAGTAACACAAGATCGTTAGACTTTTTAATTCTCATACATTTGTATCATTATCATTTTATAGTGTAGAAACTTAAAATTTAGCACTACTTCACATCTTGACAGTACTTCTAATATAGTCCAAATAGCCTGATTAGTTGGTGTCTCTACAAGATGAGAGACATATGTATGTCCTTCAATTTTTTCCAGTTGGACCCAAACTGGAAAAACCAAAGTCCAAATTTACTGGAAATTTCAGAGTCCAAATTCTTTGGAACTTTGATTTTTTGAATGCCTGTCAAGGATGCCAAGAGGGCTTAAAGTATCTGGTTGAAAAAAGATTCTTTAACATCATGACATAATATAGACCAAATTTGATCATTGTTACAAGGTGATTATTCAAAGGTTTGAAAATAGACACATATTTAGATAACTCCTAGCTCTTAATAAAAGAACTCAGCTATTTTCAAACAATTAGAATTACTTTAACTCATTACTTTAACAGAGAATCAGATTCTATATTCTAGTCAAAGAGAAATAGATTAGTATACTTGTGATGTTTCCCATCTGCCTTGATTTACATTTTGAAATAAACTGTTAAAAATCTCCAAATTAAGATAATATTTTTTAAGGGAAAGTGTTTATTGGGGAAAACCCAGCAGACCAAAGGGAAGGGGCGAAGAGGGAACACAGAGAGAGAAGAAGTGTGTAACAGAGAGAAGGAAAGAGAGAGAAGAGAGGAGCTAGCAAGAAGAAAAGAGAGACGAGAGGAGAGAGAGCGAGCAGGAGAGAAGAGAGAGTGAGAGAGAAGAGAGAAGCCAAGAGAGAGCCACGTGTTCACGAGCAGGTCCTTTTCAACTTTGCCAGAGGGTGGGCAGGGAAGCAGGAGCAGCGAATCTCATTAGGATGGGGGTGGAACTGACACCAGTGGTTGGGCCATGTGGCCACCTGGCTTCCAGCAATGGCGGCAGGGGCTAGAGCCTAGGATGGTGTCAGGGTGTAGATCGCACCATAGATAAAACTGTGCCACTTTCCTAACAATTATTATTATATAGTCACCTTGTTGTACAACAGATCTTAAAACCTATTTATCCTGGGGCCGGTGCTGTGGCATAGCAGGTAAAAGCCACTGCCTGCAGTGCCAGCATCTCATATGGGCACTTGTCCTAGTCCTGGCTGCTCCACTTCTGATCCACCTCTCTGCTATGGCCTGGAATGGCAGTAGAAGATGCCAAGTCCTTGGGCCCATGTGGGAGACCTGGAAGAAGCTCCGGGACCCTGGCTTCAGATTGGCTCAGCTCTGGCCATTGTGGCCACTTGAGGAGTGAACCAGCAAATGGATGACATCTCTCTCTGCCTCTGCCTCTGTGTAACTCTACCTTTAAAATAAATAAATAAATAAATCTTGAAAGAAAAAAACCTATTTATCCTTTCTGTCTTGAACTTTGTGCCCTTTGATCAACAACTCCCTCTTCACTGTTCATCCCCATGCCTTAGTCATGAGCATTCTATGATCTACTTCTATGATTTCAATTTTTCTGGACTCCAGACATCAGTCATATGATGTGGTGTCTTCTGTGCCTGACTTCTTCCACTTAGCATAATGCCCTCCAGGTTCATTTATTTTGTCACAAATGACAGTATCCCCTCCCCCATTTAGGGCTGACTAGTATTTCATTGTGTATATATACTGCATTTCCCTCATCCATTCAACCACACAAATTGCTTTTGCATATCTTGGCTATTGTGAATAATGCTACAACAAATAGTGGGTATAGATATTCCCTCAACACATTGGTTTAATGTGTTTAGATTTATACCCAGCAGGAGAATTCCTAGACCATATGATAGCTCTATTTTCAGTTTTCGGAGGGAACTCCTTGATATAAAAACAGAATCTTTAACCTCATAAACTTCTCAGCAACTATCCATTCTTTGTTCCAAAATTCCAAAGAGGGTAGGTGGGTTCTGTACTTACTGTGCTTCCTCTTTCTCTATTTGCTTAGTTCATTGCATATGGCTTCTACCTCCATTTTCTGCTAAGACAGATTAATTCATAAAGATCCATGATGTCCATATTGCCAAATTCAAAAGATACTGGGGCCAGTGTCCTGGCTCACTTGGCTAATCCTCTGCCTGCGGCACCAGCTTCCCATATGGGCATCGGGTTTTAGTCCCAGTTGCTCCTCTTCCAGTCCAGCTCTCTGCTGTGGCCCAGGAAGGCAGTGAAGGATGGCCCAAGTGCTTGGGCCCTGCACCCACATGGGAGACTGGAAAGAAGCATCTGGCTCCTGACTTCAGATCGGTGCAGCACCAGCCTTAGCAGCCATTTGAGTAGTGAGCCAATGGAAGGAAGACCTTTCTCTCTGTCTCTCTCTTCTCACTGTCTATAACTCTACCTGTCAAATAAATTATAAAAAAAAAAGATACTTTTTTTGCCTTGACTCTGGAGGGATTTGCTTTTAATTCGAGTTTTACCTGATACATACAAAGTAATAATTTTAAAAATTGCTGCCTCAAGTGGAGCCACATTGACCAGAACCATACATAGCATCTAAGGTGGTTCCTAGGCTATTGGTTGCTCCTTTGCCATACACAGCATCAGAAGTGAGGAGAGAAGGGAAAGGATAGGTGAGGAGCATAGCTGGATTCTCCATTTGTCCTAGGCTTTTCCGATCTAAGAGGAAGTCAGGAATTCAGGAATACTGCCTGTGGGTCAAACATATCAGGAAGATGTCCCCGTGCATTGCACATCTTCCTTTTGGCATCCTAGCTAATTAAACTCCTCTCCAGATCCTGGCTGCACTGTCTCATTCCCACGTATTGCCTGAAGGTATTTTCCTGAGCACTGCAATCATTCTGCTCAGTAAGATTAAGAAGACAAATATTTTGATAGGTTACCTGTAAATTGGTGCTGTATCTGAGGGTTTTTTTTTTTTTTTCATTTCCTCAAACAAAAATCTGGAAGCCATTCTTTTCTCCACAATTCCTTAGCTAACCAATCACTAATTGCTGTAAATTTTGCCTCCTGGATATTTATTGGACCTATGCAGTTTTCTCTATCCCTAGTCCCACCAGTCCAAGTCATCATCTACCTCACCATTCCTGCTTCCTATCTGATCTCCAGGTTTGCTTCCCTCCTATTTATTCTCCCTCAGAAGTCGAAAGTGATCTTCTAAAATGCAAGGGTGAACATGCCATTCTTCTACTTTAAACTGGTCAGTGATTTTCCATTGCCCTTAAAATAAAGGTCAAAAATCCTTAGCCTAACATAAAAGGCCCTCCTTGATTTGGCACCTTCCCACCTTTCCACTCTCTGCTCTCACATAAATACCAACCATCCCGTGCTGCTTCTGCTACTTGGAATCATTTGCTTTTCCCTCATCCGACTTCTGCTTCTTTCATCCCTTCCCCTCACTTAAGTGTCATTTCCAGCAAAAGCTTCCCAAACCTTCCAGGCCAAATGAAGCCCACTCAGGTGGTGGCCTCTGCACCTCCTTCAGGATATCTGCCACATTTCTAATTACCCGTTTCCTCTGTTCAGTTCCAAGCTGCACAAAGATGGGAACTGAGTCTTGTTTCTTTACATGTCCTTAGCACCCAGGACAGTACCTCACACATAATTATTGCAAGAGAACACACAAATAAAGGCAATTTCCTTCTGGGTAATGCTTGCTCATCCTTCAAGAACCCAGGTCAGATCTAATCTCCCCCAGGTGGGTTACACTGAAATCCAATTCATCTTTGGATCCCTAGGGCCAGGCTGGGGGTGGGAGGTACACGGTTCATATATCATAGGTGATTGTGAAATTGAAATAAACTCTTGACCATGACTTGACAGTTGTTGAAACTGGACGATGAATTTATGAGGGATCATTACACACTTCTGTCTCCTTTAGTGTATATTTGGAATTTTCCATAATAAAAAGTTAAGACTTGTATATTCACTGTAAGTCAAGTGAAAACCTATCCAAAGATGACATTGAAGCAGCTAGTGGGAACTGGGGGTGGGGGAAGGTGGGGGATGAATAAATGTTGGGGGTTCTTTCTTGTTCTAGTGAACGTCTTTAGAAGGCCAATAAAAGGGGACGGAATACTGAATTTAGAGGTGGACACCTTTAGTTTTAGATGCTTCGAAGTCAATTGTTTAACATGTTTACTACTTAAACAAATTAAACCCTCCTCCTAGGGGGTGAGCGCAGGAAGATTTCTGGATGCTAACAGCCCCTCATTCTCGGGATGCCCCCTAGGTTCCTAAGCTGACCCTGGCATCTGACCCACTGCCCAGGGAGGGCTTGTAGCAAGCCCTGCTCCCCACCATGCCTTCCTCGGCATTTTCCATTCACCACGTCCCCCCTCTGCCGTCCTTCTTATGAATGGCTACGGGGAGCTATTTGTTCTTGACGTCTGCGAGGCCTTAGCGTCCCAGCTCAACGCCCAGCAGCAGCGGTAGGGTGTTAAAGAAACACTTGTGTTCAGTCTGGTTTCAGCATTGATTGTTACTGCGGACAAGTCTCTGTACCTTTCCGAATCCCAGCATCTGCCTTCGACAAACGAGGCTAACCATTGTGGCGATTCCACAGGGGTGACGTGAAGATAGATGCCCGCGAACGGTTTAACACAGAGCTTGGCACCGGATAAGTGCTCAATAACCGCGAGCTATTATTATCACCAGCGCCGCGTCCTCCTCGCCGCCCCACCAGGACGTCAGGCAGTGCTGCCGCAGGAGCCCGGCCGGCCGCCGCCTCCGCGCCCCTCCCGCGGCCGCGCCCCCCCACGGCCGCTGCCTCTCGGGCTCCAACCTCGTCGGCGCCTCGCCCCGCGGCCGTGTGGGGCCAAGGCCCTGCAGCTCGCAGGGTGAGTCTGTGGCATCGCAGTGGACTGTGGTGTTGGGGTCGGCGGGGGTCCCGGGGCGCCGGGTGCAGGGACGTGGGCTGGCGTGGGGTGTGGAAGGGTGGAGCCCCCCAAGGCAAGCTGCTGCAAGTGCAGCTCCGCGGGGACTCGCGCGCTCGTGCCCGCGCCGGGCCCAAGATGGCGCCCCTCCCCCCCGCGCGCCCCCGCCGCTCGGGGCGCGGCCCCGCGGCCCGCGCGCTCCTGGGCGGGGGATGTTGTGATGGAGAAGCCGCGGCAGAGCCCGAGTCCCGCAGCCTGAGCCACCTCCGCCACCTGGGTCTGGGGCCTCGCCGCGCAGGTAGGAGCTCCCCCTGCCCGGGCCCAGCCCCTGTGGCAGGATCCCGAGCCCCAGAGGCAGGCGACGCTGCAGCCCCTTCCCCGCGGCGGCCCAGGTCCCCCGGCCAGGCCCCATCCCCCTCTCCCCCGGGGCTGCCCTCCCGCCGCGCGCCTTCTGGACGCCCTCCCGGGCCCCCTCGCCAGATCCACCTCGGTCTTCACACCACCCCTCCCCGGCCTTTCCCTTCCTCTCCTCGGGGCTAACCTGCGCGCGAGTAAAGGGGGCTCGCAGCGAGGGGCCGATGGGGGGAGGGGAGGTCTAGGGCTGGGAAGGGGACGTGGGGTGGGGTGGGGAGGCGGCCGCAGGGATTCCAGCGGGGGTCCTGGGCCCGGGATCTGTCAAGCGGCATTCCGTTGCCCTCGCTACCGAGGGGTGTGCCTTGCGGCCGGCTGTGCGTCCAGCTCAGGCAGGAGGCCTAGCACTCAGGAGCACTCCCTAGGAGCGGTTTCCCAGTGCCTATTCAGAGGCTATTCTGAACCTGTTTTGAATCTGCCTGTGCGTCTCTCGTGTTCTAGGCTCCCCCAGCTGTAGACCCAGCTTTCTCCGCCCTTCAAAGCCCAAACCTAGTCCACACTTCCTCGCTTCCCATTCATTCTTAAAACCACTCCAGGCTGTCTTGGGTGCCTGCCACCCACTGTAGCTGTCCACGTCAAGGTCACCCGACACCTGCGTGTGGCAAACTTCAGTGGGTGCTTTCCTGGTCCTCCCCTTACCTTTTAGTAGTATTTGGTGCTGTGTGGGAATTCACTCTCCTCGAAGCATTTTCCGGGTTTGTCTCCCACGGCATTATCCACTCCTCCATCTCATTTGCCCCCTTCTCCTCCTCTCTTTAGATGTTGGTGAGGCTCCACGTTCTGTCCTGAGCTGTGTTTTCTCCCCAAGTCTTTTATTCACTCCCAAGGCTCCAAATTTCTTTTATTTTATTTTATTTTTTTTTATTTTTTTATTTTTTGACAGGCAGAGTGGACAGTGAGAGAGAGAGAGAGACAGAGAGAAAGGTCTTCCTTTTGCCGTTGGTTCACCCTCCAATGGCCGCCGCAGACGGCGCGCTGCGGCCGGCGCACCGTGCTCGTCTGATGGCAGGAGCCAGGAGCCAGGTGCTTTTCCTGGTCTCCCCATGGGGTGCAGGGCCCAAGCACCTGGGCCATCCTCCACTGCACTCCCGGGCCACAGCAGAGGGCTGGCCTGGAAGAGGGGCAACCGGGACAGAATCC
Source organism: Sylvilagus floridanus (assembly GCA_949820135.1). Classification (NCBI taxonomy): domain Eukaryota; kingdom Metazoa; phylum Chordata; class Mammalia; order Lagomorpha; family Leporidae; genus Sylvilagus; species Sylvilagus floridanus. The sequence continues at coordinate 67,799,119 of OX463224.1, read as the reverse complement.
GGTGCCCCGACCGGGACTAGAACCCGGTGTGCCGGCGCCACAAGGCGGAGGATTAGCCTGTTGAGCCACGGCGCCGGCCAAGGCTCCAAATTTCATTAATATGCGGATGATTCTCCAATTCATATATCTGGCCCAGACCTCTCTCCTGAAATCCATGCCTATATATATATATATATATATATATATATATATATATATATATATATATCCAGCCGTCCTCTTGACGTACAATAGGAATTCCAAACCCGCAGTTCTCCAGTGATCTTCCCTGGATCTTTCTGTATCCTACTTCCAAATCTGTTCTTCCTTCAAAGAGTAGATATTGCTACTTTCCTATCAATTACCCAAGCTGGGCAACATTAACCTCTCTCCCTCATCCCTTCACATCTGATTTCCCTAAGTTCTGCCACATCTGCTACTTAAATATTTCTTAAATCCATTAGCTTCACTTCATTCGCACTGCTGCCATCCTTTTTCCCCTTGACAGCTGTAACAGCATACCCTTCCCTACCTTTCCTAACCATTCTCACCATAGCACCCAGAGTAAGCCTAATAAAAAATGCATCTGCTCAGCTTTTCATTCAACAAATAAGATTTGAGCATCTGATACATACCAAGCACCACATTGGGCACTGAAGATATAATCAGGGCAAAATAGAACAGATCCTTTTGCCTGTACATCTGACGATCTAGGAAGGAAATTAAATAAGCATAGCATTACACATGCTGTAAATGCCATGAAGGAGAGATGTGTGGTGCCTTAAGAGCACACAAGAGCAGAAGCTAACCTGGCCTGGGAGATAAGGACAGGAGGTCAAGGAGGGCATCCTTGAGAACATGACATTTGAACTAAGATGGGAAGCAGAGGTAGCAGTTAAAATAAGCAAAGAGAGTAAGAGGGGAAAGTGGAAAAGTCCTATAAAGAAAGGAAATCGTGTGTAAACCCCTCGTAGTAGGCATTAAAAGAAGGCCACCAACGCTGGAGAGCAGAGTGACAAAGCTGGGGCCCAGAGAGCAGAAGACAGGGGCCAGACTGAGAAGGACCTCTTAGAGCAGGGAAAGAGTTTTGTTCTTCGGGGTTTGTCCTTGGTGTATATTGTTGATAGTAACAGCAGTGCAGATGAAGTCCAGAAGTTTTTGTCAGAAAATGACAGATACCTGGGGATGAGTTGAATAGAGAGTGAGCTAGTAGGACATGTCAAGGATGGTCCCCTTCCTTCTGGTTGGCGTGACAGGATGGGTGGTCATACCATCTCATGAGCCAACACCCTGAAAGAGGACCCTTTGAGATTGGCAGTGAGACACATGAGTGCACGAATTAGTTCAAGGGACGTTGAGACATCCAGGTGATGTCGAGTAGACAGCTGAATGTCTGTATCTGTAGCTCAGATGAGGGATCTGAAATGGAGAGGTAAATTTAGAAAAAACCAATGTGTAGGTGGCAACTGAAGCTGTGGGTATGAATGCATACCTATATAGAATAAAGGATGTGAAAGAGAAGAGGGCATAAGAGCAAGTTGTGGGGAACTCCAGTATGTAATGGCTGATAGAGGAAGATGAGCCAGCCAAGGAGTCAAAGGAGTCAACAGTCAGCAGAACTGCAGGGAGAAAACCAAGAAATGTAGAGTGCACAGGATGACAGCTGGATGAAAGGCTGTGGGGTCAAATGCTGCCAAGAGTGCAACCAAGATAAGGTCTGCGAGTGTCTGCTGGATTGCCTGGCGTAGGCATCGTGTTGAGCTGGGTGGGAGGCGTTACCAAGTCATGTCGGGGATGGAAGCTGGACTGGGAAGGACTGAGCAGCGAGGGGGAGGTGAGGGGATGCCAACGTGAGTGGAGACAAATCTCAAGCAGTTTGCCTATGCGTGGGAGAATAGAGATAGGGTGGTAAATGGTTCTGGATACTTGTTGGGTCAAGAAGCACTTTGTTTACAAGCTGGAGATAGTGGATCCCATTGAGAAGGTGAGGGTGATTATGTTGAAGAGCACATGACTAAACGGTGGTGTAAAATTCCTGGAAAGACATGATAGGAAGGATCCAACCTACAGGGGGAACAACTGGATTAGGAAGAAGGAGAGACAAGGGGAGGAGCCGAGGCTGCTGAGTCTGTTTGAGGGTTTTCCCCAGCTGAAGACTTCCCACCCTCTGTGAATTGGAAGGGGAGGCTCTTCTCAGAGAGGAAGGCTCCAAGGACAGTAGTGGTCTAGTCTCAGGCAGGCCTTCACTCATGTCTGGGCTACAGTGAGCCCCAGGCTCCTCTTCTTCCTCTATAAGCCTCGATCATTTAGTCAACAAATAGGAAGTGCTTGTGGGTGCCAGCACAGCTCCAGATATTGGCATTACACTGCATTGTTAAATGCCCAGGTTCACCTGGACTGCGAGCTCCTCCGGGACAGGAGCCATTTTTTTAGTGTTCATCACTCCACGCCATGCCTAGCATGGTGCCTGACATGTAGTAAGCTGTCAGTTTTGAAGACTTTGAGCAAGGCTCACTCCCTACCCTTGTGGTCTGATACCAACTTCTTCAGGCCTAGAAGCCATTCTTTTTGTTATGTATTTATTTTTAAAGATTTTGTTTATTTATTTGAAAGGTAGAGTCAGAGAGAGGGAGAGATAGACAGAAAGGTCCTCCATCCGTTGTTTCACTCCCCAAATGGCCACAATAGCCGGAGCTGAGCCGATCCATAGCCAGGAGCCAGGAGCTTCTTCTAGGACTTGGGCCCTCTTTCACTGCTTTCCCAGGCCATAGCAGAGAGCTGGATCAGGAGAGGAGCCAACCGGGACATGAACCGGAGGCCATATGGGATGCCGGCGCCACAAGTGGAAGCTTAGCCCACTGTGCCACAGCACAAGCCCCAGAAGCCACTGCTTTTAGCTCCTGCCCAGCTGCCTATCTTGAGGCAGAACCCACTGGGCTCTTTCTATCCTTTGAGATGCTGCAGGTATTGAGAAAGGAGAGATTGGATTGTGCTTCTTCAGATGAAATTGGGCAACTGGTCATCCTTTTGATCTTAAAACCCAAGGACATGGCGACCAGACTGCCTCAGGCTCGATACTCAGGTGTTAGCACTTCAGACAGAACTTCTCCATTCTTCCACCCAGAACTTTCTGCCCTGGCCAGCTGCCTGGCAGGGCCGCCCTTCGCCACAAAGGGCTTGTGAAAGAGGACACAGTGAAGGACACCAGGCCTTTCACAGTCCCAGGCACACAGAGCATATGCTGTTCTTGGAACACACCTCCTAGTGTGAAGGTTGGTTGATTCCAGCCTGACAAGAGAAAGCTGGCTGTGTACACCACTGCTTCCGAGAAGGGCTTGTCATTTCCAGGGTCCTCGGAGCTTGGCAAAGCTGTGGGGGCTTTCATTTCCTGCAGCAGTCTTTCAGACATGTTAAGCTACTTCTTTCTTCCTTCCCCTAGACCTTAGCCCTTCTCTGTCCAGGAATCCAGTTCCATCTTTCTTCCCTCTCAGGATCCCCTCACCTCCAGCTCCAAGAGCCCCACAAGGCATTTCTGAGCAACCTGGTTCCTCACCCTCCCACCCCTGGATCTGTCTGCTCCATTCTTCCCTTCCCTCCAAAAGATGGCCCACTCTGGCAGACACATAGCACAGGCCCCTGGTGATGGGAATGGGAAATTGAGTAAGGCACGGCCTCAGGTATTCTGAGGGAATGCAGTAATGGGTGTTGTGAGACACAAAGGAGGGAATAGTCACTTGAGGGTAGGGAAGGCCTGCTTAGGAGCTGAGATGTGAGACATAAGCAGAGGTTCTCACAGAGGCAGAGAGGATTTCAGGCCAAGGGAGCAGTGTAAACAGAGACCCAGGCTGTAACAGTGTGTTCATGTGTTTGGAGTATAATACATGAAGGAAGCAGGAAAGGGGACAAGCTCTGGGATTGGCTCAAGGGGGCTCTTGAGTGTCCTGTAAGTGAGCTTAGATGTTATCCTAAAGATGTTATCCTAAAGTGGTGAGCCCTTTAAATTTTTGAACTGGGGAGTGACACAATCTGGTTTCCATTTTTGGAAGATTACTGTGGTTCTGGGTGGAGGCAGAGCTGTCTATTTTTCTCTACTTATTCCACTGACCATGAGCTTTCCCATAGCCCAGGTGGAGCTGCACTGAATAGACCAACAATTACACGCGAGGCAGACACATGAGCAGAAGCCCTTTCTCACTTATTTTCCAGATATGCATGTAGCATTGTACTAGGGTCTGAGATAGAAAGGCGAGCTGTGGCTCCTGCCTCAGGACCATGCACCACAGCTAAGAAATGGGAGAGCCTTGCTCAGGCAGCAATGGGAAATTGAGTAAGGCACGGGCTCAGGTATTCTAATGGGATGCAGTAATGGGTGTGCTCACTGCTGAGCACTACCCTGGGAGCCAGAGAGAGCTGGGGCAATGGGCAGTTGGGAAGAAAGACCTCCCCCGTGAGGGAAGAGGAAAGTGGGGACCTCTAAGGTGAGGAATTGAGGTGCAAGAACACTGCCGTGGGAGTCAGAAAGAAAGAACTACACTATTCCAGGGTGGTCAGTAAGGGAGAGTTTGTGTTGGGAAGAAGGGCCAGGTAGGAAGAGAGAACTCTGAGTGAGGATACCAGGAGAACAAAATGACAGGCAGTGTCAGATGGAGAGAGCACAGTGAGGGCTCAGCATGAGCGAGCAGGGCTAGTGGTTGGAAAGGGAGAAAGAACTGGGAGGTGGGGGCCAGTGCGGGTGCAGGGAGCACATACATTATGCTGGGGATTTGGGAAGGAGAGCAACAGAGCAGTGGAGGGTCAGGGAGAGTGGGGAGGATGGGATGGGGCCGTGGGGCAGGATCCCTGCGGCAGAGGGACTAGAAGCATGGGTTGTACTGAAGCCATGGTAGAGAAGGTAATCCACAAAGGCTTCTTAGGAGGGAGTCCAAGGAGGATATTAGGGCAGGCTGTCATAGAACAGGAGAACACTGCACCTGCAGGCCAGGTAGAGTTTGCTTGGTACACCGAGAACAAAGCTAAGTCACAGACACACGACCAAGTGTTTCTGACATCGGCAGGAGAGTTGCAAAACGGGTCCTGGAGAAGACAGGAGGCAGATTCATATATTCATTCAGCAAATACTTACTGAGTTCCTTCTCTGGGCCAGGACTGTGCTAGGCACTAAGCATACTGTGTTGAAAACAAGAGAGAAAAAGTGCTCACTCACATGGTCATGAGAGAGAAAACCATTAACAGAGTAAATCATAAACGTTAGCTTGTTGGATGGTGCTAGGGAAGAGTTTGGGGATTGCTGAGGAGTGGGTGTGGAAGCCTGCATTTTTAAAGTGGATATTAAGGGAAAGCCTCCCCAAAGAGGTGACATTTGGGCAAAGCTGACAGGCTGGGGATTGCAGATCAAAGGCTTTTCCATGACCCAGGCATGGGGCGTTATAAGGGTGAGCAGGGAGACTGATGCCCATGGTAAGAGGCTTCATAGAAATCGTCACCAAAATGTGGCTTCAGCCCACTGAGGGAGCCGTGGATTGGAGCCAAAGGTCCTTCCTCTGTGGTCTGTCTTCCCCTCTCCAGGCCACACAACCCCTGGTGTGGGGTGAGTTTGGGAGCTGGTTGAGCTCAATGATTTATGGTGACAGGAATACAGCCTGAGGCGCTCACAGCCATGGGGCTTTGGATAGCAGTGTGGCAGGAGGAAAGGGGCAGTCAGTATCCTGTGTCCAAAATGCATGAGCCAGTCCCGTGCTGGCTGTGTCCCTGGTACAGTATGCCCCGGTTAGAGGAGACGGGGGTTGGAAACACAGAGAGCCATTGTGCTGGTGGGAATGAAGGCAGAGCAGGCGCCAGCTGCGCTATCCCAGGAAGCTCAGGGCTAGGGAACTTGGGAGATAGGGTAGTCTGCAGACATGGCTTGGGTTGTAATGGGGTTGATGATGTGAGAACAGAAGTTGAGCCCAATAATTCTCATGGAAAAATAGCTTATGAGACACAGAGTTGGGTGTGTTGGCCTGGGTGTGGGGAGATGTTGGTCAGGACATGGCCCAGGCCAAAAGCAGAGATACTCTTGTGCTGCCCTCAGGCTCAACATGGTCTCCCCTCCCCACTCCACAGGATTGGCCAAGGCCATGTCTGTTCCATCGTCATTGAGCCAGTCGGCCATTAATGCCAACAGCCACGGAAGCCCTGCGCTGAGCCTACCCCTGCCCTTGCATGCTGCCCACAACCAGCTGCTCAACGCCAAGCTGCAGGCCACAGCTGTGGGACCCAAGGACCTGCGCAGTGCCATGGGGGAGGGTGGTGGGCCTGAGCCAGGCCCTGCCAATGCCAAGTGGCTAAAAGAGGGCCAGAACCAGCTCCGACGGGCTGCCACAGCTCACCGTGACCAGAACCGCAATGTGACCATGACCCTGGCAGAAGAGGCAAGCCAGGAGCCTGAAACAGCACCCTTGGGGCCCAAAGGCCTAATGCACCTGTACTCTGAGCTGGAGCTCTCAGCCCACAATGCGGCCAACCGAGGGCTTCGAGGACCAGGCCTGATTCTCAGCACTCAAGAACAGGGGCCAGATGAGGGAGAGGAGAAGGCAGCAGGGGAGGCTGAAGAAGATGACGAGGAAGAGGACGAGGAGGAAGAGGAGGAGGAGGACTTGTCTTCTCCTCCAGGGCTGCCTGAGCCCCTGGAGAATGTGGAGGCCCCCTCTGGGCCCCAGGCCCTCACAGATGGCCCCCGGGAACACAGCAAGAGTGCCAGCCTTCTGTTCGGCATGCGCAACAGTGCAGCCAGTGACGAGGACTCAAGCTGGGCCACCTTATCCCAGGGCAGCCCCTCCTATGGCTCCCCAGAGGACACAGGTACCTTGTGTAGTTTGACGGGATGTGGGAGGGCATGAGGGCAGTGGCCACAGCCACCGTGGGTGTGGGTTACGATGTCCTTGGTCCATAGCAAGCCATTCCCAGGTTTCTTCTTTCAAAGGGTGATTGGCCAATTCAGTAGCTGTGTCCATCTTGCATGCCCTGATGGATGGATCTATCCATTATGCATATGCCATCATGTTGGGGAGGTGCGGGCCAGTCCATTTATTGGGCACTTACCAAATTGCTGGCTCTGCTCCCCATTATTGTAATTAATCCTCATCATAATGCTGTGAGATACTTTCTATTATTATGCCAATATTATAGATGATTAAAAAATGGATTCAAAGAGATCTAGTTACTTTCTCAAAATCACAGACAGTTTGAGATAGAATAGAAGTGAGGTCAGAAAGCAGATCTGGATCCAGGCCCAAGCTCTTGGTCTCCTATTCCACTACTACCAATGCATGTAATACTGTGCACCAAAGTAAACTGTGGACATTCTGCTCTGTTTGGACAGGCCAGGTCTGGAGTGGGCAGCCAGGACCTCCCCACAGAGGTCCAGGGATGCTATGTGCCTATGACCCCATGCCCTGTGCAGAGCCCCACAATGACCATTGTAAGGATGCAGTTTTGTCAAAAATAAGTTATTGGCTACAACTTATGAAACAAAAGAAGAATGAATATATGCTCATTTGTGGGGAGGTAGGGTAATATTAAGGTTCCAAGGATAGATGATAAAATGTGTCTCATTTAAATAAATGGAGTCTCCTTATTTGCTAATGTCACATGGAACTACAGACAAAGTTAGGGAGCAAAAGACAGAGGCAATGGGCTGTAACCACAAACCTAGAGTTCTGTGGATAGGAGTGGAAATGAAGATTAGGAAAGACTCTCATGGCACCAGACAGCAGACACCATACCAACCTGTTTCCAGTCTGGTATCTTTGCAAGGAGCTTGCAGTTGCCCACGCTACATACCATCCCCTTTTGCAAAACTTATGTACATTTTTAAACATCTGCAGAAGTAGAGGGAACAGAACAATGAGTCTGATTTTACTCCAATTTTAATTTTGATACAAGGTCACTTCAAAAAAGTTCATGGAAAATGCATATTTTGAAGTAGCTATGCATGGTTTCCAAAATATTTTGCCCCAAAAGAAAATTATCTTTTAATTCCATTTTTCCCCAATTTCTATGTCCACTCCTGAGCCTTAGCCTTGGTTATTTTGAAACAAAAGTGTTCATTTGTAGATTTACATATGCACTTCTAAAAGATGAAATAATTTTAAAAAGCTCAGTACCATTGTCATACCTACAAAAATTTGACAGTAATTCTTTAACATCATCAAATATACAGCCAATGTTTATTACATTCTTCCAGTGTCTACTAAATGTCCACCTTTTAAAATGTTTGAATTGTGTGAATCAGTATCCAAATCAGTCCATGATTTATATGGCTCTTAAAGTTCCTTTTGAGCTGTAAGTTCTCCCTACATCTACCTTCAGTTTTTATTTCCAGTTGTTTTGTTTTTGTGTTAACAGAAGAAGCCATACTGTTTGTCCTGGGGTTTCCATGGTTTGGATTTTTTAGATTCTCTTCCTGCAGTGTTATTTCATATGTTCCTCCTGCCCTGGATTTCTTGTGAATTGGTTATTTCTAGAGCTGTGATCAGGTTCAGATTTGAGGGTTTTTGAGTTTTGTTTCTGCAACAACAATAGTACGGAAAACTTCAACCACAGGCAAAGCCTACTTGCCTCTCTTTTTTGATTTTATGGTCTTTGATGGTCATTGCCTGCACTCTCTTTAAAGGGAATAGCCTTTACTCCACTTCAGTAGGTCATTTTTAGAGTGGGGTTTGGGGAGCATGTCTCCATGGAACCATTTCAGTGGAAACTGAGAAATTGATATTGATCAAATATCCCAATTTCTAATTGTTAGCAATGAATTATGGGATTTTTTTTTTTGACAGGCAGAGTGGACAGTGAGAGAGAGACAGAGAGAAAGGTCTTCCTTCTGCCGTTGGTTCACCCTCCAATGGCTGCTGCGGCCGGCGCACCGCGCTGATCCGATGGCAGGAGCCAGGTATTCTCCTGGTCTCCCAAGCACTTGGGCCATCCTCCACTGCCTTCCTGGGCCACAGCAGAGAGCTGGCCTGGAAGAGGGGCAACCGGGACAGAATCCGGTGCCCCGACCGGGACTAGAACCCGGTGTGCCGGTGCGGCAAGGTGGAGGATTAGCCTATTGAGCTGCAGCGCTGGCTGAATTATGGGATTTTTAAAATATTTTATTCATTTGAAAGGCGAAGTTACACAGAGAGGGGGAAAGACAGAGAAGAGAGAGAGAAATCTTCCATATGCTGGCTTACTCCCCAAATAGCTGCAACAGCCAGGGTTGAGCCAGACTGAAGCCAGGAACCACAAGCTTCCCATGGGTCTCCCACATGGGTATAGGGGCCCAAGGGCTTGGGCCATCTTCCACTACCCTTCCAGTCGCATTAGCAGGGAGCTGGATCAGAAGTGGAACAGCTAAACTCGAACCTGCCCCGTATAGCATTCCAGGATTGCAAGCAGCAGCTTAACCCATTATACCACCATGCCGGCTCAGAATTACAGGTTTTGAAAAGCACTGTGCAAGCTACACAACATCCATCTGAGACTTGCATCAGTCTGCAGGCTGCTACTTTGCAACCATAGTGGGTGTGAATCAGAAGCCAAAGACACCTTGTTGCCCAGTAGCTCTGGAGGTGTCACTGTGGTGGCTGTGGCTACACTTGTGAGCCTCTAGGAGCATGACTATGGAACTGCGAAGGGTATGCTGGGCACAGGCAGTGACCTCAGCTTAATCTTGGGAGTGGATAGAGGATTCTCAAGGACCAGGTGCTGGTGGAGACTATGGGATTGAGGGTAGAGCTGTGGTGCCAGCTCCAGGAAGGGGTTGAGTCGCTGCTCACTCGGTCATGAATGTGTAGAATTGCTATGATCATGATGGCCACAAAGAATGTGCAAAAATATTTTCTCCTTCTCATGCTAGGATTGCCATAAAGTATTGACTGAATGCATAAATTCTTGAATGTGTGAATTAAATGAGTGGATGATGAGTGAACTTCACTGCCTTTGCTGGATTCATACTTGGCTGAGCCTTGTCCCAAGTGCTAGGAATGTATACTACTTGGGAAAAAATTTTTTTTGCCCTTTTGACTTTCACAGTCTGGTGGGGAGATAGAGAAAACAATGGGTAGTTATAATCAGTGTGATGAGCTCCAGGGTAAGGGAGGTACAGGAGGGGCATCTGAATCTTCCTGTGTGCGTGGTAGGGGAAGAGAGGTGTAGATTCATTTTGAGATGTGACCTTTACACTGATGTCTGAAGGTCAAGAGGAGGTAGGCTGGGCTGGGAGAGGATGAGCGGCAAAAGAAAGATAGAGAAGAGGGGAGTGCTCAGAGAGAAGGGGGAGGGGCAGACAGGGAATCCTAATACACAGAACCTGTAGAGGAATAAGGACGTCATGAGGGCTATGAGAAAACAATCAAGTATATTAGCTAGACAGTAACTTGATTAGGTTAGCATCTCAGAAGAATCACAGGTTGTAGTGTGCAGCCCAGACTGGAGGAGACTAGACAGAGAAAGAGGCTGTTACAATGATACAGATTAAAAAAAAAAAAAAAAAGTAGCCTGGATCTTGGTAGTGTTGTGGAGTAGAGAACAGGGCAGAGTGTTAACTGAACCAATGATTCCTGAGAAAATAAGTATACCTGGTCTGGCCATTAAGCCATTCGTAGATGGTGGAATGATCCACGGGCATTCGGATTTGTGTGAGTGCCTGCATGAATCAGGGCAGGGGCAAAGGTGCGCATTCTGGAATAAATGCGTGTGTGTGGAAGCCAAGGCCCCGGTGGGCCGTGCTTCAGGGAGACATGCCAAGCTCCAGAAGGGCCTCCCAGATGGTCAAGGGGGGAGACGCTGCCCCTCCAGGACAGATCGGAAGGATGAAGCTCTTTGAAGCAGGAAGGTGCAAGCTGACAGGGAAGGCAGATGGGTCGGTGTGTGTGATTCAGTCAGGAGATGGGGGGCTGGCCCCCAGATTCCAAAAGTCTCTGACCCTTCATAAAGCAGGCTGTGGCTGTGGAGGGCAGGAGGCCCTGGGTTGCTAGTGTTCCTGGAAGGTTTTTACAGGAGAGCCCTGCAATGGAGGGTCTCTGGGGAAAAGAACAGGTTCCCTGAGCCTTAGCCAAGTGTCAGATTCCCATTGGAGACTTTATTCCTTAGGACCAGGGAGGAGAGCCGTGGGGGGAGGGGAGGCAGGGATAGCTGCTGGAAGGTGGATGGACTCAAGGAGCCCCTCCTCACTGGGTGTCTGGGCCCACCTCATTTGGAAGCTGACGAGGGTGAGGCACACCTTGCTTGAGTAACTCTCATCAGGTGCATCCACCTCTGGGTAACCACACCCACCCCTAGCACCTCTGTGCCTGGTTGCCCAGCAGCCTGGATCTTGGGACTGCCTGTCTCTCAGTGCTGCCTCTTGGACCAGTCAGGATTCCTGGTTTCCCTGGTAACGGGAAGCACGTCAGCAGTCTGGGCGCTCCCAGCCGGTCCTGGTGCTGCGGTTGCCGAGGAGACGCTGCAGCCTGGCTGGGCCCTGGCAGGTGAGGGGGGTGGTGCTGGGAAGCCCCAAGCTCAGTCTCGAATTTGCTGGGGCCTAGGCCCTGACGGCCCACCCTGTATTTAAACTGCTGGGCAGGTCCTGGGGCAGGGGTGGGATCCCTGGGGACTTTGAAGCCACACCCTGTTTATGCTGAGCGGTAGAGGCTCCACAGGACCCAGGTGGCTGGGGTATTCCCGCGGGGCTGAGTCTCCCGGTTTCCCCAAATCTGGGCTTGACTGTGGTGCCGAGGTGACTGCTGGAGGGTAGGATGGAGATTCAGAATTGGGGGAGGGGAGCAGGGTGAGGAAGATGAGGTGTGTTTAGAAAGGGCTGGGGTCTCATGAGCCCCCCCTTCCTTCTCAATTCCCCACCCTGAGGAGGTTCCCTCGTGTGGTGGTCCTGGCCCCTCCCTAGTGAGCTCCGCGTGGGAGGATCTTGCCTGGCAGACGCTCTGCCCTGGTGAGAAGGGGGTGGGATGAGCTTTTCTCTGCAGCCCAGCACCAGGCTGTGAGCCCAGCTGGCCAGGCTGGAGGGGCTGTGAGGAGGGAGGGTGGAGACAGGAGGGGCCGGGAATGAGCGCCATGTTCTCCCAGGACTTTTTCCTGGCCATCATCCTGCAGGACAGCAGCCCAGGTGAGGGGCAGTACAGGACTGGGTGCGTGTAGGGGTGCAGCTGGCAGGGAAAGCAGAAGTGGAGGATGCATGAGCTGGGATCCAGGGATGGAGTGGTGTGGCTCTGCCTGCAGAGGAGGGCCAGGTGTCACAGATGTGTGTTGTGTGTATGCACGTGACAGGTTTGTCTGCATCTGTGTGTGGCAAGGGTCAGGGCATGAGTATCTGCCGTGTGCACACATGTGGCAGACATTGACACTTGCTGTGTGTCTGAGTGTGTGCCTGCCTATTTGTGTGAAACCCACATGTATGTTGGGGTTGCTGTGGTGTGTTATCCACACAGAGCTGTGTTTGAGGGCCTGGTGTTTATGGCTGTGTGTGCACACACCTCTGACCATGGTGTCTGCAGGGGTGCGTGGCTGAAATTGGTGTATGTGTTTGCCTCAACACACACATGTGCACTTGTATGTGATTCCTGCCGTCTGTGCTGACATGTGTTTGTGGCGCACAGGTGTGTTGTGGGGCTTGTGTGTGTTGTGTGTCTGTGTGCGCATGCATGTGTGCAGGAGCTAGTGAGTGTGTACCTTTGTGTACCCTGAGACATGGGTTTCTATGATATATGAGTGGAGGTTAATTTGGGTCACCTATCTCCCTCCTTTACTCCCTCCCCTCTTTCCTCCTTGCCTTCCTCCTTCCTCTCTGTGGCCCACATTAGGCAGTAGCAGGGCTAGAGAGGCGACCTGAGCCATGTCGCCTCCTCCTGGTGGCCCTCCAGTTGGTGATTCCTATCTGTTGGCCCTGGGAGGAAGCAGGGACCATGGTGTGCTGGAGCCCTTTCTCTTCTTTTCAACTATGGGTTCTCATGGAGGGGGGCTGGGCGTAGTGACTACTGTGCACTTGTTGGGTGGGCTGACCCTCATCAAGCCTCCCACTTGGCAGATTCCTTCTGGAACCCCAACGCCTTCGAGACGGATTCCGACCTGCCGGCTGGATGGATGAGGGTCCAGGACACCTCAGGGACCTACTACTGGCACATCCCGACAGGGACCACCCAGTGGGAGCCCCCCGGCCGGGCCTCCCCTTCACAGGGGAGCAGCCCCCAAGAGGAGTCGCAGGTGAGGCCACGGGCCAGTTGTTCTCTGGCTGGGGAGGAAAAGATATGTGCTGCCAGAACAGGATGAGTCAACCTGTTACTACTCCCATCCCTCCCCTTAGCTCACCTGGACAGGCTTTTCCCATGGAGAAGGCTTTGAGGATGGAGAATTTTGGAAGGTAGGTGAGGGGACCTGTTTTGCTGTGGTGATAGTTGAAGAAGGGGCATCATTGTTTGTCCTGATTACTCAATCCTTTTCCCAAGGATGAGCCCAGTGAGGAGGCCCCCATGGAGTTGGGACTGAAGGAACCTGAGGAGGGGACACAGAGCCTCAGGTGAGTTGCCAGATGCAGTGGGCTGGCAGTGGACAGATCTCTTTGGAAGGGGCCTTGGAACAGTTCTGTGTATGGGGGCCCAGTGCCAAGTGTTACCATCTGCTTCCAGCCCAGATCCACTGCCCCAAGAGGAGGAGAAACTGCCCTCACAGAATGCCAACCCGGGGATCAAGGTTCGTTCAAGATCAACACCCATTCTGCAGGCAGAGACCCCACCACCACCACCACCATGTGCAGGACAGCCCCTCATGCTGTGTTCTAGGGGTATTCTGGTCTCAGGGCAGCCCCCTAGGTCCTGAGATGTGAATTCAGTTTCAGCACAGAGCTCTGTTTCTGAGCTGGAGGCACCTACTTGGAGTTTTTAACTCCGCCAGCCCAGGGGCCTGCCAGGGGGCCTTTCGAGGCTTGGCGCAGATGCTTCCCTGGACCAGCAGGGGTCTCCCGTGAGATCTCCCTCTCCCTAACTGCATCCTGTTTGGGGAACTCCTGTATCCCATGCCGGAAGCTCTAGCAGTTTCAGCTCAGACCCGCTACCCTCGACCTCTCTTCTGTGTCTGCAGTGTTTCGCCGTGCGCTCCCTAGGCTGGGTGGAGATGACTGAAGAGGAGCTGGCGCCTGGACGCAGCAGTGTGGCAGTCAACAATTGCATCCGTCAACTCTCCTACCACAAAAACAATCTGCATGACCCCATGTCTGGGGGCTGGGGGGAGGTGAGGGCCTGAGTCCAGGCATGGTGGTGCTAGTGGTGCCTTGTGAGTGAGGAGTGGTGAGAGCTGGGAGGTCTGACCTGCCTAAAGAAGGGTTAGGGGAGACAGCCTCAGCCCACCCAAGCGGCAGCAGCCCTGCTAATGGATATGTGACCCCATTGAAAGGTGACTGCCCAGCATCAAAGGGGATGATGAAAGGAATCATGTGAGCAGTGACATGTGACCTCTACCAGAGCTCGACCTGCAGAGCTGGCAGTCTGACATCAACACAAGAGCCCCAGAGCAGTGGCCAACGTCCCCTGAGCTGCAGGTGGCAGAGATCAGCCACCTTCCCTGCTGGGCTGCCACTGAGTGCCTCTTCCTGGGCCTGCAGGGCAAGAATCTGCTGCTGCAGCTGGAAGATGAGACACTGAAGCTGGTGGAGCCACAGAGCCAGGCGCTGCTGCATGCCCAGCCCATCGTCAGCATTCGCGTGTGGGGCGTCGGGCGGGACAGTGGAAGGTGGGAGCAGGGCCTGGGGTTCCAGGGTGGGGGTCCATCCAACAGTCGATTCCTCCTCCCTAATGCTGTTCTTTGCCTCTCTTGTGCTGCCGGACCCAGAGAGAGGTACTATGCCTGTCTCCTTTGTCTGTGCCCCTTCCCACACTTGGACCAGACACCTCACAGCACCCATGTTGCCCTGTCCTGCCCTGCCCCTCCCTGCCTGCTGTGCTGGCCCATTACCCCCACCTCAGCATGCCTGCCTGTCTACCCTCCCTCTGGAAGGCAGCACCCCCAGCACCCCCTCCTCCATGGAGGAGCTGTAAAGGGCAGGGAGGATGGAGTGGGGACCAGCATTGGCCCTGGATGGCCCTGGGAGACACTGAGGTGCCCCTCCCCCAACAGGGACTTTGCCTACGTAGCCCGAGATAAGCTGACCCAGATGCTCAAGTGCCACGTGTTTCGCTGTGAGGCACCCGCCAAGAACATCGCCACCAGCCTGCATGAGATCTGCTCTAAGGCACGGCTCCTTGTGCTCCCTGGACGAGCTGCCACCTTTGCTCTACAAGGGCGTGGGGTGGTCCTGAGTGGGGGTGGGGGCTCTAGGGGCATCCCAGCTCTAACAGACCCTCCCTTGCTCCTCCCCTCCACGCCTTCCTTCCTCAGATCATGGCTGAACGGCGCAGTGCCCGCTGCTTGGTAAATGGACTTTCCTTGGACCACTCTAAACTCGTGGATGTCCCTTTCCAAGGTCAGTGTCAACCCCACCAGGCCCAGCTCAGCTATGTTGGCAGAGTTGGAGCCACTTGAGAAGAGACACACATGATCTTGAACAGACATGGTTGAAAAATGAACACATGGAGACTGAACACTTTGGATCAAATAAATGGGGAGAGCCAAAGAGACACAGCGGGAGGAGGTGCTTGACAGGGGGATAGCCAGCCTCTGTCCTGGTCGTGGGGTTGGGATGGGGAGTGAGTCAGATCTGTGACCACAACTGAAGCTCCTCTTCTTTCCTGCAGTGGAATTCCCAGCACCTAAGAATGAGCTGGTACAGAAGTTTCAAGTCTATTACCTGGGGAATGTGCCTGTTGCTAAGCCTGTTGGTATGTGTGTCCTCCTTTACCTTGACCCCAGAGCTTTCTGCCAGCCCTCTGTGTGTCCATGGGGCTTCTACAGGACCGTTCTCAAGTCTGGAGTATCCTTGCCTGTCAGTGTGTCCCCTCTCCCTGTACCTCTCTCTCAGCTTCATGCTATGTCCTGCTGTGGCAGCGGTCAGCAGGCCTTCCCTGAGCATCAGTCCCATGACTGGTGGGGAGCCTGGCACAGAGGGAGACACGCCCCCTGCCTCCTATGGGAGAGCTTCCATGGGGTCAGGATGCAGGTGTTAGAAGGTGGACAAGGCAGCTGCCAGGAGCTGGGTTCAGTGTTCAGTATTCCAGCACCAACTTCGAGCTGTGAGCATCTAGAGAAGAAAGAGTGCATAACTAGCACAAGCTTTACTGTTGTGAAGTTTGTCCTTCTGTTACGTCATGACAACCAGGCGGGGTGGGTTATGACATGTGAGGGCATTTTTGAAAGCTGATGGGAAATGGGGGCGGGTGCTGTGGTGCAGGGGGTGAGGCCAGTGTTGGTAAGCTTGCAGTGTTGGCATCACATATGGGCGCCGGTTCAAGTCCCAGCAGCTCCGTTACTGATCCAGCTCCCTGCTTATGGCCTGGGAAAGCAGTGGAAGATGGCCAAGTACTTGGGCCCCTGCACCATGTGGAAGACTTGGATAGGCCCAGCTCCAGCTGTTGTGGCCATCTGGGGAATGAATCAGAAGATGGAAGATCTCTGTCACCCTCTCTCACTCTCTGTAACTCTGCCTTTCAAATAAATAAACAAATCTTTTAAAAAAGAGAAAATTCATGGAAAATAGAATTAAAAGATAGCCATACCTTTTATCTATATCCAAATCCCCGCATTTTAAAAATAATATTAATTTTTCATGAACTTTTTGAAGACCCCCATTATCCATGAACTTTAAAAATGGTTTGAAACATTTTTTAAAAAGATTATTTGACTGGAAGAGTGATGGAGAGGTGGGGATATGTCTGTAGAGAGAAAGAGCTTCCACCTACTGGTTCACTCCTTAAATGCCCATAACAACCAGGGCTAGGCAAGGCCAAAGCCAGGAACCAGAAATTCCATCTGGGTCTCCCACATAGGTGGCAGGAACCCAAGCACTTGAACTATCATCTGCTGCCTCCCAGGTGCATTGACAGGAAGCTGGGTTGGAAGCACAGAGTAGCCAGGACTTGAACCAGTCACTCTGATATGGGAAGTGGGTATCCCAAACAGTAGCTTAACCCACAACACCCACCCCTTTCCATGAACTCTTTGAGGTGTACAGATGAGGACCCATGTAGAGACTATCTGGCTCACTCGTATTTCCAGCATTTTGTAGTAGTAACTGTCATAAAATACCTTTGAAGCCTACCGTGTACCAGTCCCTGTATGAGGCACTGGGAAAACAATGGCCACGGTCATTCTTTCATAGCGATTCAGTCGAAAAGCAAGCAGGAACTGGTCAAATAATCATATAAAATGTGATTATAAACTGAGTCACTCAGAAAAAAAGTAGCAAGATGTAACAGAGTGACTTCATATAGCTTGTGGATGTTGCAGGGGTGGGGAGTGGAGACTATCAGAAAAGACTCCCCTGTGATAGTGATATTTGAACTGAGACTTAAAAAAGGAACAGAAGCTAATGTCGTAGAGTGAGACAGAGGTAGGGACAGAAGAGGCAAAGATCATTCCCGGAAGTGAACAGTGTGGCAGGGGTCTATCGTGGGAGGTGCTTTGGTATTTGGAAGGTGTTCAGAGAAGGCCAGTGGTGCCAGGTGAGACTAACAATGGGCAGCAGTCACACTTGAGGGGCCCTCTGGGCAAGCTTAATGAACTGGTCTTCAGCCTGTGGGCAGCAAGGAACTATTGAAAAATGTTTCTGGAGTGCCCTTGACATAATCAGATTTGCGTTTTTATAAAGTTCACTTGACTGTTTCATGGAGAAAGATGTGAAAGTAGATGTGGGGAGCTCAGTTAGGAAGATCTTCTGGTGGTCATGGCCATTAATGAGAACAGCTTGGTCACTGGTAGAGCTGAAAGAGAGTGTAAGGATTTAGCTGATGCTTAGACAACTAAGGTCAACAGGCCTTGGTGACTGAGTGCATGTGTGCAGGGTGTGGAACAGAGGCACTGGCTTTGGGAGCTGGCTGAAAGGTAGCAGAGGCTGGAAGAGGCCGATTGTGTGGAAACTGTGGGTTCAGTTTGGACATGCGGAGTTTTAGGTGCCTTTGTGGAAACTCAGTGACAAAGTCCAGTTGACACTGGATTCACAGGTGTCCGTGGAGAGGATGGCCTGGGTTGCAGACAGAAGTTTGGACATCACTGAATAATGAAGCTACCACAGCTATAGGTGTGGAGTAGATTGACCCTGGAAAGGGAACATCCTGAAACAACAAGGGAGAGGAGGCCAGGCCTTGCCTTGAGGCGCTCCCACAGTTAACAGTTGATTGGAGGAGAATCGAAGTGCCAGGTGAGAGGGCAGGAGAGAGGAGAGGAAGAAGCCACTTCAATAGATGATTGGGTGTCCTATTAAAAGACACTTTTGAACTTACACATGTTTGCCGACTGACTGAATGAGTGAGACTTTCCTCAGATCGCAGAGCTGGGAAATGGTGTACCTAGGACTCAAGCCATGGTCATCTTCAGTTCTCTTCTCTTGCCCTCAAACCATGATGATTGTAATGACCAAAATCTTACTTTCAGAGAGGGAACCCTTCCTGAAAGAGGTGGGGGTTGAACTGGGATTTCACAGGAAGGCTTGGATTTGGAGAGAAGAGTGGGTATTCCAGTTGTAGTAAATGGCACCGCCAAAGACTTGGAGCTGGAGGTGAGGAAAGCATGCTCAGGGCACAAAAGGGGGGCTTGGCTGACCCCTACACCTTTACTTCTGTTCCCACAAACTTCTCACCCTCAGCTTCTAAACCCTTGTTGACTCTTCTAGCTGTTATCCCTGCTCCTGCACCTGCTCCTTCCCAGTAGCCACTCCACATAGGTCTTCACTCTGCTAAATGAGCTGCCTGTGGCCGTTGACTGCCTCTCAGCACCATAGGTCTGCCCTATTTAAGCCCAGGGCTTGTGCATCAGTGGTTTCTCAGCTCACTTCCTGCTCTATCCTGTACTCCCCCCTTCTCTTTTTAAAGATTGACTCATTTATCTGAAAGGCAGATTTATGGGGGCAGGGGAGAGAAATCTTCCATCCACTAATTCACTTCCCAGATGGCTATACCAGCTCAGCCTGGGTCAGGAGGAAGCCAGGAGCCTGGAATTTCATCTGGGTCTCCCGTGTGGGTGCAGGGCCCAAGCACTTTGGCCATCTTTCCCTGCTTTCCCAGGCACATTAGCAGGGGGTTGGATCAGAAGCAAAGCAGCCTGGACTTGAACTGGCACCTGTATAGGATGCCGGCATTATGGGTAGCAGATTAACCCCACAATGCCAGCCACCCTGCTCACCTTTTAATCTCCTTGTTTAATCTTGGCCCCTCCCAAAGCTGTACTGTTCATTCATTAGTCAGTCATTCATTCAGTAAATGATTACTGAGTGCCTGACTGGTGCCAGGTATTATGCCACACCTTGATATACATTAGTGAATGAATCAGGCAGAGATCCCTGCCTTCAGGTAGCTTACAGTCTAGCAAGGAGGGACAGACAATAAAGTAAATAAATTGTAGAGTATGTTAGAAGGCAAAGCTGACATGAAAAAAATGCACAGCAGAATAAGAGGGCTTGGAGAATGGAGCCGATGGTCAGAGTGTAGGTTTCAGTCCTAGTTACTACCAATCTGACAATCCTTTTCTAGACCTCATTGCTTCATTGTTTGTTTGTTTGTTTTGACAGGCAGAGTGGACAGTGAGAGAGAGAAAGAGAGAGAGAGAGAGAGAAAGGTCTTCCTTTTGCCGTTGGTTCACCCTCCAATGGCCGCCGTGGCCGGTGCACCGCGCTGATCCAATGGCAGGAGCCGGGTCTTCTCTTGGTCTCCTATGGGGTGCAGGGCCCAAGCACTTGGGCCATCCTCCACTGCACTCCCTGACCACAGCAAAGAGCTGGTCTGGAAGAGGGGCAACCGGGACAGAATCTGGCGCCCTGACCGGGACTAGAACCCGGTGTGCCGGCGCCGCTAGGCAGAGGATTAGCCTATTGAGCCGCAGCGCCAGCCGCTTCATTGTTTTTGCCACTTGATGCTTATCCTCCAGAGATTCGAAGGCCAGGTTCCACCCATACAGTGCCATCTGCATACTCAGCAGTTTGACTTTGATGTGTTTCCCTCATTCATGAACTCTGAGATTTCCCATTGCCATGGCCTAAATATCATAAACATCATACCAGTCTTCCTGGCTCTGAGGCAGTCTAACCTGACCCAGCACTTCTGTCTGCATTGTCATCCATCCAGTAGACTCCTGTCTTTAACTCCTGTTTTTAACCAGTTGGATGCATTTGCCTATGCTGCCTTGACGGTGATTTACTCATGCATCCAGAATTTTTTTTTTAAAAAGATTTATTCATTTATTTGAAAGGCAGAGTAACAGAGAAAGGAAGAGGCAGAGAGATATTTTCCATCCACTGGTTCACTCCCCAAATGGCTGCAATGGCTGGAGATGGGCTAGACCGAAGCCAGGATCCAGGAGCTTCTTCCAGGTCTCCCATGTAGGGTGTAGGGGACCAAGGACTTGGACCATATTCTACTGCTTTCCCAGGCAATAGCAAGGAGCTGGATTGGAAGCAGAACAGCTAGGACTTGAACTGGTGCACATATGGGATGCTGGTGCTGCAGGCAGCGGCTTAACCCGCTATGCCACAATGCTGGCCCCACATGTGGAATTTCTTTAGCAGATAAGCCCTGTGTTAGGATTGGGAACATGGAGATGAATTAATCTCTGTCTTTGAGATGGTCACAGGCCCATGAAAAAGATCTCCAGCAGTTACAGGATGTTGAGCTGAGTTGTCTCAGGTTTGTTTTCTCCCTTCTGTGCAGCAGGGAAGGAGTCCCAGGAAGATCAAAGGTAGAGCCCTGCAGGGTGAGAATCCAGAGTGTCCTGGACAGTCAAGGAGAGGAAGCGTACTCCAGACAGAGGCTTTTCTCTCAGCTGTAGTCTGTGTCCCTTGAGGGCATCCTCTTCTGTTGCTTTGTATTCCCCGTCTGCCTCGCAGGCCATTTGCCAGGTCCAGATGATAATAAATGCTACATAAATGATTTGGAGCTCAGGGAGCAGTAATATGAGGCTTGACAGCTCTGATGAGGCCAGTTCTTGGAGGGCTTACCTACTTGGGAGTGGAGTGTGGCCTTGATCCAGCCAAAGGTCAGATGAGCAAGGCCATAATGGAGGAAAACTTCCAAGGAAGACGTTTGTCCTCTGCCTGCAGAGAGTCGGCACAGTCTACTTCCAGTGGGAGCTCAGGGGCATTGAAAGGCACAGGAGTTCTCAAGTAGACCACAGAGATGTGTGCTTTTGGCATTGACATTGTGAGCAGACACAGTAGCTCACACTGTTAGCTCGGGAGTAGAGCAGGAATTTGAGCCTCTGCCCAGCTGTGTGCTCCTATAGTGGCCCTTGCTGAGGGCAGGCAAAAGTAGGGAGCATGAGTGGAAATGTTTGAGCAGTTTGAGGGAGAGGAGGTCATTGTATTACAAGGCAGACTTGACTGATCTACAAGTCAGGAACTTTGGGTTCCAGACATTCTTGAGTAGAACTAAGATTCTGAAAACACTTCTCATTCTAAAAACAATGAATACAGAGAAGAGGTAGGGAAAGATCCCTGTTCTTCTATGTGATTAATGTCTATTATCTGATCTCTGTCAACTTCAGTTTCCTTATCTGTAAAAAGGCACTAAAATAATCTTCAGTGAAATTGTTGTGCCAGCATAAGATGATCCACTACAATTACTTAGCACAGTGTAACACAGAGTAAATACTTCTCAAATGGATTTAAAAAAAATCAGGATTTGGGAAAGGATTGGCCTGGCACATTTGGGAGTCATTGTTGTGGCATGAAGTAGCATGTGACTGAATGTGGGTGAGCTCTGGAAAGCAAGATACCAGAAGGTTCCAATTGAGGGGTTGGGGGTGTTAGTCAGTTTAAGAGGCTGGGGAAAAAGGCAGATTTAGTAAAGAAAACCAAGCCTAGGATTCAATATTTAAAAAAAAAAAAGTAGGCAAATGTCAAGTCAGTGGTCACGGAGCACCCAGGAGGAAAAGCCCAGGCGTCAATCTCCTCAGGGCTGTGGGGTGGTGAAGTGGGGATGGAGTAGAGCTGGAAGGTCTGGGGTAGAGCTGGGATATCCTCTCCCTACCCACAATCTCTGTGTCTCTGTCTTCCAGGCGTAGATGTGATCAACGGGGCCCTGGAGTCAGTTCTGTCCTCCAGTAGCCGTGAACAGTGGACCCCAAGTCATGTCAGTGTGGCCCCTGCTACCCTCACCATCTTGCACCAGCAGGTAAAGACCTGGGGTAGGAGAAGGCATGGTTTTGCCTGCCTTGGAGGACAGCCCGGGGTGAGAGGAAGAGCTGCTAGTAAGACCTGCGTGCCTCAGTGGCACACCGAGATTCGGGGTTGGGGGGGGGTAGGAGAGGTGTTCCTTTTTGACTGGGCTCCCTCTCTGCAGACAGAGGCAGTGCTCGGGGAGTGTCGGGTGCGCTTCCTCTCCTTCCTGGCTGTGGGCAGAGATGTCCATACGTTTGCATTCATTATGGCTGCCGGCCCAGCCTCCTTCTGCTGCCACATGTTCTGGTGTGAGCCCAACGCTGCCAGCCTCTCAGAGGCTGTGCAGGCTGCGTGCATGGTAAGCAGGAGGGGTGGGGACATGGTGTCGTGATCCCATGGGGGCAGGCCGCAGAGTGACGGACCCACCTGCCTCTTTGCAGCTCCGCTACCAGAAGTGTCTGGACGCCCGCTCCCAGGCCTCCACCTCCTGCCTCCCAGCGCCCCCTGCTGAGTCCGTTGCCCGGCGCGTAGGGTGGACTGTCCGCAGGGGCGTGCAGTCGCTCTGGGGCTCCCTGAAGCCCAAGCGTCTGGGGGCCCATACCCCATGAAGAAGCCCCCTCCTCCCTCCACCTGTTTGTGTTGGGCCCCAGGGAACCAGGGGCATGGGGCAGGGAGGGGTCCTAGAGGCTGTTCCTAGGCCTCAGGTCCCCCCCACAGCTGCCCCTCTCAGTAGCTGAAGCTCCCCACCTAAAGGCTGGGGAGGGAGAGATCTGATCTCTTCAAGGAAGTGATCACACTGGATTGCTGACAAGAGGAGCAGGAAGCAAGGCCAGCCCTGGGCTCTCTATCCTGTTTCAGTTGGAGCAGGAGGAACTGGTCCAGGCCATGGCCTCATCCTTGTAGGGCCCAGCAGGGGCAGAAGGAGGAGGGGACTGGTCGAGGCATGGGTCCCCTCTCCCCTGCCCTGTGGGCACCTCTACTGTACTGATATCACTAATAAAGTCTGTCTGCGCTGCTGTGTGTGTGTTCTTGTACCTGCACTCCACCATCACCCCGTTGCTGACCCCTCAGTCATGACCCCACTCTCCAGGTCCCCTTGTCCCGGCCTCGTGGAATGAAGAAACTGGGGCAGTCACACAGGGATCCGGAGTCCCAGTCTCCTATCTTTATTTTTAACAGCCCAGCAACATCAGGTAGCAGCAGCAGTGCAGGGCTCCTGTCTGGTGTGTCCAGCACAGAGTCAACCTAGGCCTGAGCTCCATGATCACGAACAGGTGGCAGCCGCAGGGCAATCGGATGGCGAGCACGGGCAGAGCAGTCTCCACCCATATCCAGCTAAACCAGCTCCAGGAGAGAAGGGCCAGTTTCTCCGGCGTACTTCCGGCCGCGGACGGGCTCCACCCCACATTCTTGCAAAGCTGAATCTCAGCGACACTTGGGCTTTCGCTCCTTTCCTAAGACGTGAACTTTCCCAGCTCTGGGGCCGGGGACCCTTAGCAGAACAGTGGCCGCGGCCACAGGCTCTGGACGTCTTGGTGATGCTCATCCGGCACCAGGTGGCGGCACAGAGCAGGGCTGTCCGAGCGGGCGGAGAGCTGCGCGCAGAGAGTAGCCAGGCGGCAGGGCGCGCCACAGGGCTCCGAGGGCGGGTGACCCTTGTGGTAGAGAAACCAGAAGGTCTGGAAGAGTCGTGTGTCACCCCGCATGCGGTACACTAGGTCGTGCCAGGCGGCAGGCAGCGCGTTGGGCAGCCCGTAGGTTTCTCGAGCCCTGTAGAGGCGTTGCCAGTGCGGTGTGGCTCCCGGTTCATTTGCCTGTGTCAGGTTCAGGATGTAGGTCTCATGGTCCAGGACCACGTGAGAGCTCCCGGAGTAGTTGCCATCTATCTGGTAGACGCGGTAACCTGCAAGGAAAAGAGGGCTGACTCCAGGGGAAAGGAGATAAAAGGCAACTCCAGGGAGAGGCTGCACATCCTGCCCACCCCTTGCTCCCTATCCCTGACCTGGCTCAGAACTCCTAGCCCACCAACTCCAGGTTAAAGGAAGTTCCCTTCCCCTCACTCACCAGGATTAAGGCCGATGTAGGTGGTGGCACTGGGTGCCAAGAAGGCTACAGCCAGCGGCCGGCTGAGAGTCTCTTCATCATAGAAGACCTCAAACTCGTCCACATGAGTGTGGCCAAAGAACTGACCAGCCAGAGTGCTCTCATACCTGGCCAGAAGAGACCAGTTACTGTCGGAAGTGTCTGGGGAGGGGAAGGAAGAGATCTGGGGAGACCAGACGCTGTGTTTCTGCAGCCTGTTGGAGTCAGTAGCGGAGCCACCCAGTGGGGCAGCAGGGAGGGGGAGATGCCCTAGGGAACCTCCACCTTTGACTTTCCATTCCCTCCCCCTCCCCCCAACCCCCTCTCACCTCTTCTTCCTCCTACCTGGCTACAATTCGGTAATAATTCCAGCTCCAGCTTTTCAGGCAGTGCCCTGGGGGAATGTGGCCAATGATGTGCACCTGGGGGTGGGGAGGGGGCAGTTAATCAGGGGATTGAGGAGTCCAGACAGAGCCAGCAGAGAGAAGGGGGCTGCACGAAAGGGCGTATGACAATGACCCTGAATGGTACCCCGGGGGACACTGCTGTTGGGAGTGCCTGGAAACCAAGCCTCTCTGCTTGCAGGTGCTTCAGCTCAACAGAAGCCTGCTTCTCCCCTCACCCCTGGCAGCCCCTACTCCACTGTGTTCCCACCACTGCCCCTCACTTTGTCTCCTCGATCCTCAGCAGCCTGAAGCTCCCCCACCAGCCACTGGAGCTGTCCGGCGGGATCTGTGGAGTTGATCAAGAGCCAGAAGTTCTCACGGGAACAAAAATTCATATTGAGAGAGATGAGGCGGAGACCCGGGCGTGGGGAAAGGGCATAGAACCCCCCAATTCTGAAACAAAGGGAACATGAGGGATGTGAACACTTGTTCATAATCCTGGGTCTGGGTGCCTGGTCCTGTGCTAGTATTTGGGTGGAGGGCAGAGGCATACGTGACATCATCCCTACCCTGAGGAGCTCACATGCTAGCAGAGATTGAACAGTACTGATGATTGGGCTTGTAGACAGAAGAAAGCAGCTCGGAGGGCTAAGGGTTCTGGGAGTCCGGCAAGGTTAAAAATGAGCTAGAGGGCTGGCGCTGTGGCTTTGTTAATCTTCTGGCTGCAGCACTGGCATCCCATATGGACACCGGGTTCTGTCCCAGTTGCTCCTCTTCCAGTCCAGCTCTCTGCTGTGGCCTGGGAAGGCAGTGGAGGATGGCCCAAGTGCTTGGGCCCCTGCACCCGCGTGGGAAACCAGGAGGAAGCACCTGGCTTCTGGCTTCGGATCGGCGCAGCGCCAGCCGTAGCGGCCATTTGGGGAGTGAACCAAGGAAGGAAGACCTTTCTCTCTGTTTCTCTCTCTCACCGTCTATAACTGTGTCAAATAAAAGAAAAAAACAAAAAAACAAACCACGAGCTAGAGTAGGAAGCAAACGCTATTCCAGGAGATGACCAGGGCTTGAGCAAGTTGGGAAAACCTGGGGGAATTAAAGAGGAGGGGATATAGTTTTCAACATGAGCAGAGACACAGGCTGGGGCACGCAGAGGTTATGCTGTTGCCCTTGGAAGGAGGGCAGCTGGAGCTAAGGGTGGAGAGGGAAAGAGAGGGCCAGGGAAGCTCTGAGGACTCGAGCCTGAGCTAATGGCTAGGTTCCCTCCTCCCTTCACTTTCATCCACCTGTCTTCTCCTTCCTGGATTTTTATGGACCTTAAATACCTGAGGGTGCGAAGGGCTTCAGCAGGTAGCCAGGGCTCCCATGCCTTGGCCATTGCCTCATAGAGCCAGCGGGAGGAGTGGTTGCCCTCTATGAAGGGAGGTGGGAAGCTGTTGACCGGTGTGCTCTCATGGTTGCCCACAGCAGGGTACACTGGCACTGGCCCCAAGAACTTCCTCACGAGGGCTGTGATGGTGTTCAGGGCCCGCAACTGGTCCTGACGAGACTGCTGCCAGACGTCATGGGCGGGGATGTCCCCTGTCCAGTATACCATATCAAATGGGCCTGCTAGGCCCACCCCACTCAGCAGGCTCTCCAGGGTCCGCAAGGGCAGGTCACACTTGCTGTACTCGCCCCAGTATCCAGCACCTGGCCGAGAGGCAGGGGGCAGGCCAGAGCCGCGGCGGCAGCACAGTGGGTCTGCACAGTCAGGATCCGTGCCCTCCAGGTAGTCATGATCCCAGTGCAGGTCAGTGAGGAAGAGGATGCGGCTAATGGGGGCGCCTGGGGCTGGAGGGCTGGGCGGCTTGGGGGGTGGCTTTGGCACTGCAGGCAAAGAGATGTTCCAGGAGGCGAAGATGTCCCAGTGCCCGCAGCTGGAGCCCAGGAGCAGGCCACAGGCTTCCGAGGGGCTCAGCACCGAGCGTGTCCACACCTCTACCACATCGTCCTCAAAGAGGTGGACGGCCGATTGGCACACAGCGGGCGGTGCTATCTTCAGCAGGTTACACACCTTGATGGCCACAGAGCCCACCCGTGCCACATTGGGCTCCTTCTGTGGAGGGAGCAAAGAGGGGGTGAGACACCAGAGATACAGCAGGGGAACCTGGCCGACACCTCGTGGGTCTCCATACCCTAATGGGGGCTGGGCTGGACTCAGTGCCACTGAAGTGCCTCCCAGATATGCACAATGCAGGCAGCGCCAGGCCAGTGCTTCCTCCTTGACCAGTGGCCAGCAGCATGCTTTTGAGGACCTTCGTTTGGCCAGCTGGTTTTCTCAGTCTTCACTCTTTCCTTACTTCACAAAGCTCCCACTGGGACGGCGGTGCCATGTAGGCATGGGTGGGAGCAAACAGTCAAGGCTTGTAGATGCCACCTTCTCCATCCATCAGGGATGCATTCAGACCCTGGGGCATCTGCTTTCCTCCCAGTCCTCACCCCCAGGGCTCCCACCTGGCCTGCCCCATCTCAGCCCCGTTAGCACTCACCTTCAGCCCGAAGTTGATGGCGGTGAACAGGCCTTTGCACACGGGGCAGGTGAGGTTCCACCACCCCAGAGCATTCCGGAGCTGGGGCGCTATGCCACTGAACCGAGCAGGATGGCCGGGGGCAGGAAGAGGGTGGGCTTCGGCGGGGGCCCCAAACAACAGGGAGTCACCCAGAGCCAGGGCCAGCGTTAGGCCCAGACCCATCCAAAGGAGTCCTCGGTTGGGGGCCCCCAAGGACCTGTCCAGTCCCCGGTCCCAGCCAGATCCGGAGTGGCTTTGGACCGGTGACACTCCGTGGCGGGGCATTGCCAGGGTTCCTAGACAGGGCTGGCTCGCCTGTCTGACCCTGGCCGGCCCTCAAGGCCCGGAGGCGCTGGGGACACCCGATTACCCTTCTCTCTAAGTCGGCTGATTGCTCAGCAGTCAGCCGCAAGCAGCTCCGCCCCTTCCTCTTCCTCTTGTCAGCAACAGCAACAGCTGATCCCGGCGGCCGCCGAGAGTCCTGTCAACTCTGCCGGGGCGGAGCGGCGTGGCGTGCCCGGGTCCGCCCCTCACTCGCCCCGCCCTGGCCCGGACCGCGTGGGCGTGGGGCGGGCCCTTGCTCCCTGCGGTTAACCAGGGGCACCGCCTGGCGGCCACAGCCGCACAAAACCGCGCCAGCTTCTGCGCTTGTGCTGTGGCGCTGCACCTGTGTGGCTGGTGGTGGTGGTGGGGCTTCCGAGGCTCCTGGGGGGCTCCACTGCCCAGATGTGCACTCAGATTCCTGCCCTTTGCGTGATGGGAGGCGGGAGGAGGATCAGGGCCAGGCGAGGATCCTCCAGGTGAGTGTGCAGCGCCCGTCAAGGGGGCTCCTTTCGTCCTACCTTCTGCCCCTGCCGCCAGCACCCTGGAGTCACCTTGATAGCCCTTGAGTCACCATTGATCCAGCGTTCTGCAAACACACGGGAACTCTTGGCTCATCTAAGGCTTCGGACGGTAAAATGACCTAGGAGCAGTAGAGACCATACAGCAGCGGTGGCTGGGAACAAGAGCTAGAACCTTTGTTCTCTCCACCGAGTATCCGAGTATCTGTAATAGTAACGATGCGCCAAGAACTAATCCAGGCACCTTCTAATTACTCTTCAATTCTGACACCTCTAAGGAGATGTAATATTGTTAACCCCGTTTCACAGATGGGGAAACCAGCACAAGGGAAGTTCTGCGCAGAACAACAATTAAAACTTACGCTGTTCAACTTCCACAAAGCTGTCAGTTCTTTCCTTAGAGAATTGCTTCCAGGTGACTCCCTGCTCTCCACCCCACAACCCAGTTCTGTGGGCATCATCAAGGAATTGGGTTCCTGCTAGGTGGGAAACGTAGATTTAGTTCCCAGCTCCTGGCTGTGTCTGTCCTGGCCAGTCCTAGCCTTTGTGGACACTTAGGGGAGTGAACCAGAGATGTGAACTCTATGTCTGTATCTCAAATAAATAATAAATTATAATTAAGGTACAGTAATCACAATAATTATTAACACGTATTTTTAGATTAAGAGCTGGATTTTTTTCTTCTTTTTTAAAAAAAGATTTATTTATTTACTTGAAATTCACAGCTACACAGAGAAAGAAGGAGAGGCAGAGAGAGAGAGAGAGAGAGAGAGAGAGAGGTCTTCCATCTGTTTGTTCACTCCCCAATTGGCCGCAACTGCCAGAGCTGCACCGATCTGAAGCCAGAAGCCAGGAGCCTCCTTCAGGTCTCCCATGCGGGTGCAGGGGCCCAAGGACTTGGGCCATCTTCTACTGCTTTCCCAGGCCAC
Organism: Sylvilagus floridanus; assembly: GCA_949820135.1. Classification (NCBI taxonomy): domain Eukaryota; kingdom Metazoa; phylum Chordata; class Mammalia; order Lagomorpha; family Leporidae; genus Sylvilagus; species Sylvilagus floridanus. The sequence goes on along the minus strand of OX463224.1, from coordinate 67,770,115 downwards.
AGCAGAGAGCTGGATCAGAAGTGGAGCAGCTGGGTCTCAAACTGGCACTCATATGGGATGCCGGCACTTCAGGCCAAGGCGTTAACCCACTGCACCACAGCGCTGGCCCCCATAGTGCAGTATTTTCATATAATCTATGCAATTCTCTCCCTCCCACATATTTGTGTGCTTTAAGTCACCAGACCTAACACAATGTAAATGCCATTTAAATAGTTGATGTACTGTATTGTTTAGTGAATAATTGTTGTGGGCTAGGTTGAGGTCTAAATCCCTATTCCAGGCTCTTGTGCCTTAGAGAAGCATTTTAAGTACAGGCACAAATTCTACAGGTGAAACAGCAATGGAGAAAAGATTACCTCAGATCTTTGTCTCACATGGAAGAATTTCCAAGCAGACAAGGCAAAAAGAAAAGCAAGATGTATTGAAAAGCAAGATTTACTGGAGTCAGAGACCTCCAGCTAGAGTAGCCTGGAGGGGGGCTCAAAGAGAGGAAGAAAACCCAATGTGGCTGGTGGTACTGGGGTTTTTAAGCACAATTTTGGGGAAGAAAAAACTTATAAACTTGACATTTAGTTACAAGGCAAAGACAAAACCCACCAAAAGACCTGACTGTAATGTTATTTGCCAAGGGGTGGGATAGGTAATTTGTTTTTACAGTGAACTGTGAGCTCAGAAGGATGGAATCACCACTCCCTTGCTATTTTCATGGTAAAATTGGAAGCTTCCAAGGAGTGGGCAGGCACTTTTGACCTTGCTAATGATAACTTTTGGGGGAAGAAAGCATTTTGCACCCACAGATTCTACTGGGACCAACCTGACTGCCTATTAAATCCTCTGACTCCTCATGCAAATACAACTGGTAGCTTTGGGATCCACAAGGAGAGAAGGCCTATACTTCCGGGAATGGAGAGTTCCTACCCACACTTCTGGGGAAGAAAAGTCCTTGTCAAGGTCCCCACGGGTGCCTAAAGGTCAACCAATGAGGATCAGACCTGCCTCAACCTTTAACCCCCACACCCTGTATCTATAAAAGGAGCCTTCCCAACTTCTGTTGGGACCGGTGAACCTCGCCCAGGAGCGGAATTCCAATAAAAGCTTGTAAATTAATTGATTCACATGCCTGGGAAGATTTGTTATGCGATGGACACCTTGCAACAACGTACAAAGTGATATAAAGTTTATTTAAAATGTGAGGAAAACGCATATACACCCATGGGCATTGTTCAAGAAGAGTGGGCCCAGAAGGGAAAGGATGGGGTGGGGTGAGGAAGAAGGTGTTTCAGTACCCTGCCTCTGCAGAGGTTTCCAAGAGCCCCACCCTGACACCAGGCTTCTTCTGAGCTTAGAAAGGGGGATGGTTACATGGTAATGCCTCCAGGTCAGGGGAAGTACATCCTGGGGAAGGGGTCATTTGTCTGACAGGTGGCTGGACAGGATTACACAGAGTGAGGAAGTTTGGATTCTGTAATGACAAAAAATCTGCACATGTTCAATACAGATGTAGTTAAAAAATATCTTCAGTCTGTGGTTGGTTGAATTCATGAATGTGGAGCACTTGGATATGCAGGGCTGACTGTTATCGTTATCCACAAGATTCCACAGCTACCTAGTAAATGCTGGAACTGGAATTTGAATGCGGCATCCTGGCTTGATGCTTTGCTATGTGGAACTTCAGGAATGGCATAAATTATTATAAACCAGAGGCATTTTAGATTCAACAGATGTAAAAGAAACCTTCTTGAATCTTCCTTTATGTGACAAAAAGCAGAAACTTTTATGAAATGAGGACTGTCATAAATTTCCTATCTGGGGAGACTTCTATCCCAGGAGAGAAACCAAGGGTAAAACTAACTTAAGTTTGACGCTCTTCAGTTGATGACCTTGTAAGACCACTCAGGTGGAGAAAAACACACTGTCACAAACTTTCTTTCTCCTTTGTTCTCTTATTATTTTTTAAAGATTTATTTGTTTATTTGAAAGGTAGAGTTAGAGAGAGAGAGAGAGAGAAAGAGGTCTTATGTCCTCTGGTTCACTCCCCAGGTGACTGCAGTGGCTGGAGCTGGGCTGATCTGAAGCCAGGAGCCAGGAGCTTCTTTTTTAAGTCACCCAGGCAGGAGCCAAAGACTTGAGCCATCTTCTCTTGCTTTTTCAGGCCATAGCAGAGAGCTGGATTGGAAGTGGAGCAGCTGGGACTCAAACTTATGCTCATATGGGATACTGGCACTGCAGGTGGCAGCTTTATCAGCTATGCCACAGTGCTGACCCCTGTTTTCTCTCTCTCTCTCTCTCTCTCTCTCTCTCTCTCTTTTAAGACTTATTTATTTGAAAGGCAGAGAGAGTGAGACAGATCTTCCATCTACTGGTTCACTCCCCAAATGGCCGCATCTGCTGGGGCTGGGCCAGGCTTGAAGCCAGGAGCCAGGAACTTCATCTTGGTCTCCTGCATGGTTGCAGGGGCCCAAGGACTTGGGCCATCTTCCAGCACTTTACCAGACTCTAGAGCAGGGAACTGGATTGGAAGTGGAACAGTTGGAACTTGAACTGGCACTCATATGGGCACTGGCCCCTCTCCTCTGTTTTCTTAAAAACTCATCTGTCTTTCCTAAAGAAATATTATTTGTTCTTGCCTAAGAAGGCTTTCTCTCCTTTCCCTTTCTCCTTCTAAATTAGGTGTATAAGCCTCTAACTTTAACTGTTTGATGAACCAACTCCTTTTTGGTTGGTCTTCGTGTGTGTACAAATAAGCCCCTTTCTGCTGTTAATCTGTCTTGTGTCAGCCTAGTTCTCAGGCCTTGGGCACTGAAATGAAAAGGGTATTGGGAAAAGCTTTTCATTCCAGACAACCACCTCTTTGTCATAACTGTATGCCTGAATCTGTGATGTCTGGGTCTGCAAAGTCTGGAATTTTGGCAGAAGGGACCGGGGGGAGGTGGGGCGTCATGCAGAAAGCACGGGGTGTGAAGGAGCCTGGTACATTTGCTCTGAAGCGAAATTTCTCCCTTCACTTCCCTGTCTGGGCTTTCAAGTAGCCTCTTTTCTCCTTAACTGTTAATGCTCTGAATCTGCCTTTCTTTATGTAGGATGGCATTGATGATCCCCAGGGTCCAAATTCTATTTGTCCTCCAAGACCTAGCTTATATCCAGTCTCCTTGATAATGTTGTTCAAGGTTGCTGCCTGCGCTCTCATTTCCGCAGTCCTGCATGACACAGCATTTTCATATATGTCATTGTTTTGATAGAACCAGCACTCGCTGCAGATCATATGCCCTTATCCTTCCGTAAAAGTAGATACGTAAACATTAGCCTATGTGTGTAGGGGCCAAAGAAAAAATGGGAATGTCTACACAGTAGAATGAGGAAAAATGTAGAAGTAAGCCAGCCTTACATATCTAAAGTATTGGCTCTTGTGCAATAACCTTGTTGGGTGGGTCTTTGTGTGGCTATCATAATCTACATAGCAAAATTCTTGTCACTGTTCAATAACCTGGTTGTGTGGGTCCCAGCCCTCTGCCTGGGAACAGTTTAGGGGAATCTCATTTGCCCTACACCAAGAGGGCTATTGTGAAGTTCTGCAGGAATTGTTTTTAAAGATTTATTTATTTATTCAAGAGGCAGAGATACAGAGAGAGGGAGACACCGAGAGAAAGGCTTTCCATCTGCTGGTTCACCCCCAAATGGCTGTAATGGGGGAGCTGGGCCAATCCTAAGCTAAGAGCCAGGAGCTTTTTCCAGGAATCCCATGTGGGTGCAGGGGCTCAAGCACTTGGGCCGTCTTCCACTGCTTTCCTAGGCCATAGCAGAGAGCTGGATTGAAAGAGGAGCAGCCAGGACACAACCAGTGCCTATATGGGATGCTGGCATTGCAGGCAGAGGCTTAACCCATTAAACCATAGTGCCAGCCCCTCTGGAAGGAATTTTAACAATTCTACACCCAGGAAGCCCACCATCCATCAAGACATCCCAGACTAGGAGCGAGGAAGAGGGCCCATATCCAAATCCTTAAAACTGTCTGAGATGCCCACCTGGTCTGTCAGATATACTCTCCTCATTATTTCTTTCTGTAAGGTCACCACAAAACACACCAAACACCAGAGTAAGGGAAAGGGTTTATTGGTGGGGAAACTCAACAGACCAGAGGGAAGGGGTGAAGAAGGAAAAGAAGGAGAAGGAGAGCATAAGATAGATAGATAGATATAGAGAGAGACAGAAGAGAGAGAGAGAGAGAGAGCCATGTGTTCAGGAACAGGTCCTCTTAAACCTTTCCAGGGGGCAGGCAAAGAAGTAGGAGCAGCAAATCCAATTAGGGTCGGGTGGAGCTGACATCGGTGGTTGGGCCATGTGGTCACCTGGTTTCCAGCAATGGTTGGGTCAGGGGGGAGAAGCCTAGGATGGTGTCCAGGGCATAGATCGCACCATAAATAAGACTGTGCCATTTTCCTTTCTCCAAAGGGAGGAAGGGACCTCCACTTTGACTGTGACCCTGTCGGAATAGAAGCAAAATCGGCGAACCCTAAAGGCTTCCATAGCCTCAGCAACTCATGACTAGAGCCTAGGGAGATTCCTGACGCCATAAATAAGAGTGTCAAATTGTTAAATCAACACCAGGAGTCACTGTGTACCTATATCCCATGTGGGATCTGTCCTTAACATGTTATCTAATGTGAGGTAACGCTGTAACTAGTGCCGAAACAGTATTTTTACACTTTGTGTTTCTGTTTAGATGCAAACTGATGAAAATTCCTACTTAATACATACTGAACCGACCTACTCTATATAAAGATAATCGAAAAGGGAGGAAAAAAAAAAAAAAAAAAAAAGAAAAACTCAGTGTTACATTGGAAACTGCATCAAAAAAAATTTATCAGTCTCAAATATATATATATATATATATCTCATGTAGGATCTCTGTCTTTAATGTGCTATACAAAGTGACTCAATGCTAAAATGAGAACTCAAAGACTATATTTCACTTTGTGTTACTATATGAGGGCAAAGGGACGAATTCATAACTTAACACATACTAAATTGATCACATGTATACAAAAAGAATTGAAAACGAATCTGGATGTGAACAAAAGGGTGGAGGGGGCGGGCAAGGGGGGAGGGTTGTGGGGGGAGAGGGAAAATATGGGGGGAAACCCATTGTAATCCATAAATCATACCTTGGAAATTTATATCCTAAATAAAAGTTAAAAAAAAAAAAAAAAAAGATAATACCCAACTCCGGGGTTGTAATGAAAATTAAATGAGAAAAAAAAAAAAAAAAAAAAAGACTGTGCCATTTTACTAACACTTTTCATTAAATTTTGCTTCAATATTCACTTGCTCTTCTTTGTGCCTTCATACTTCATCGTGTTATAAGATAATAATTTTGTGCGGCTAGGAACAACTACCTGCTTCACTTCTGGGTAGACTGTCAAAACCCTCTTTCCCTGACAAGGATGGTTGTTAATCAGGAATTAGGTCCCGAGACAGAAGACTAATATGTAAGAAATTTACCTGAAGGTATTCTTGGAATAAATACCCATGAAAGGAAATGGAAGGGAACAGAACTGGGTAGAGGGACAGGTTGATCTGTGATACTGTCTCAGACAGACCTCTTGGGGCCCTACGGAAGTTCTGAAACTGGGTCGGCCCTGCAGAGCTGTCAAGAAGTGAGGCGAGAGGACTTGCTTCATTTAGGGAAATCCTCGTAGGGGGTGATAGCTGAGGACTTTCTGTTGAGACCACTCTGAGCAGCTGGGGGATGGGAGATTCAGGGGGCAAACCATAGCATCCACCACAGTGTACCTCTTACGCCAGTCGACACATTTCATGTCAGTTCTGAGAGCAGCCACTCTGGCACGTTGGTGAGTTGCTTTTCAAGGTGGACACTTAGAAGAAAAAACCGGGAAGAATTATATAGCTCACTGCAGGGGATCTCCATCCATTCGAGTTTTCTTCATGCTTAGCTCTGCTGATTTCAGGGAATTATTGGATGATGTGACCCAGACTTTCACCCTTGAGGGATCTGAGCCTCAAATTTCCCTGACTGCCTTAAACCATGGCTGCTTTATTTGTGGTTTTACCATCAAAATAGGGCAGGGGAGTACCAAAAGGCACCCAAATGCATCAGCTGAATACAAAACATAGTTCCGTATGTCCTATTATGTAACAACTTCTCTACTTCCTCTTGATAATCAAGACCAACTCTGCAGCCAAGATGCCGATGACTTCTTGCTGGCTGGACCCTCCACACAAGGAGCCTAAAGTTCCTCAGTACCAGCCATACCCCTTCCTGTGTTAGAAATGTTTCCCCATTGGAAACTGGAACCTCTAAACTGGCAGAGCGTAGGCTTATAGGGTAGGAAGCACAAAATCCCCAAGTGGGTCACTGGGAGTGACGGTAAACAGGGCCACGCCTTCTTCCCCCTCTTGCTGCTGTGTTTGCATGCTTTGCCTATTGGAAACACAGTCCTGACAACACAGGTTGTTGGTTTAAAGTGTATCCTGCAAGCTGGGAGATGGCACCCTGTCCTCTCTAGGTGTCCTCATTTCTAACAGGGGCTTGAGGTGTGTGGTCACCAGCTTGCTCCGTCACTGAATCAGGCTAGCAGTTTCTGGGCAACATGAGGTGTAATATGATCAATATGGTCAAAGTGGGTCATGGGCCCATTTTATACCTCCTTTGCTGACAAGTGGTTCAACATGATAGGAACAACAAAATGAGATCTTACACCCATTGTTCAGACACTCTTGTAAGGCCTGGGATAGCAATGATGATGAGACTAAGTGTGCATGAAACATAAACCCTCTTCTGAACTATGTATATATTCTCAGAGAACAAAGCTTCATCTTTTAGGGTGTACTATGGATTGCATAGGCTGTGGCTCCCAAGCTTGCATAGGACTTTAAACCCCAAAATCAAAAGTATATGACACTAAACTGGAGAAACTAAATCCAATTATGGGGTTTAGGCAGAGCACTGGTGGGAAGTCCTTCAGTAGCTAGGGCATGTCTTTGGAAAGTGGTTCTCACAAGGTAGTTGGTTATATAAGCCTGAGTTGGGCCAAACTGCTGTCTCTGCTTCCCGGCCCGCTGTGCTCCTCTGCCCATCCTCCACCATGGCCATCCTCTGGCCTCACCAGATGGTCAAACCAATGGACCCAGTTGATCTTGGATCATGAACCTTCAAAACCATGAGCCAAGCAATCTTTTTCCTTTGTAAGTAGCTAGTTTCAGGTATTTAGTTATAGCGATGAAAAGACGATTAACACAGGGTAGAAGGAGTCCAGCATGGTCAACTCATCAATGAGAGGGTGAATGGTCTCCTTGAAGTACGGGCTCATACAGGAGTTTGGCTATTGTTTTGATTTCTCTTGCTTTTGGCAGGTTAGACATTTGACAGTGGTAAAAGCTCTGTCAGCCTCGGTAAGTGAGAAACCATGCTAAGGAGCTTGTACTGGTGGACTTCCGATGGTTGTGTGCTGCCACCTAGCTGCTATTCTGGGTGGGGGTTGGGGGGTATGTCCTTTATTCCCTAATGTTAGCAGTGAGTCCAGCTCAGCAGTGAGATTTCCTACTGTCAGCCTTGGCCAGTGCAGGAGAGCTATTACAGAACTTCTCAGGCAGACTGAGCCTCCTCTCACCACAGATTCCTCATTGCTTACATAAACTGTGTATCCTCCAGGTGATGCCATGGGATGTAGTTATTTGATGGGCTTTCATATATATATATATATATATACACACACACACACACACACTTTTCTAAGGTGTTTGATTCTTTCTGTCAGTTATGGCGTTTCTGCCTCACTGAGTGAGCTGCTTAGCTTTTCAAATGCTTTTCATTGTCAATTAATTACTTTTGACTTTGCTATTTTTCCCGAATGTTGATTGAGCTTAGCCACCGCCACTCAAACTTCCTATCCTTCTAGGTACTATTTCTCCCACATTTCTCAAAAGTCTGAGGCGTCAACTCAATGAATGTGTTCCTTTCCACCATTATATTGCCCTGGTTTTCCAGTGCCTGTCTGAGTGCCACCTAACCAATGGACGTCTTCATCAGCCAAATGAAAGGCGATCCAGCTGCTAAATTCCACCTCAGTGTGTGCTTTCTCAAAGCACTTCCAGTACAAGCTGTCTCAGGTTGGGTTGTGCAGGACCCTAAGACGGAGATCTACTTGTAAGAGATTTATTAGAAAGTGCTTTTGGCTGGGGCCCGCGCTGTGGCATAGTGGGTAAAGCTGCTACCTGCAGTGCCGGCTTCCCAAATGGGTGCTGGTTCGAGTCCCAGCTGCTCCACTTCTGATCCAGCTCAATGCTATGGCCTGGGAAAGCAGTGGAAGATGGCCCAAGTCACTGGGCCCCTGAACCCGCATGGGAGACCCTGAGAAAGCTCCTGGCTTCTGGCTTCAGCCCTGGATGTTGGGACCTTTGGGGAGTGAATCAGCAGAGAGAAGACCTCTCTCTCACTCTGTCTCTCTCTCTCTGTAACTTTGCCTTTCAGATGAATAAGTAAATCTTTAAAAAAAAAATAGCTAAGGCTTATACAACCACTGCCACCATGACAAATTAGTGGCTAGACTTAGAGGGTGATTGGCAGAGAGTGATTGGGCTGCTGGGTTGGAATAGAAAACTTCCTAGTTAATTTGGGATAATTGACCTTAGGATGTTTGTGTTCCACTGTGTTGGGAAACTTGTATATATTCTGTACTCTTAAGCTGCCTAAGAAACTACAAATAAAATCCATAATGCCAAAGTGATGGGAAATATCTCCCTCTTGTGGAATTTTTAAGAAGTATCAGAAAGCTAGGAATCTATGAGTTTAAGGGCACAGATACAGAAGAAATTGTGTCTTTAGACAGGCAATTTCAATGCAATAAAACAGTACATCTAATTATATAGGCTGTGGTTAGAGAACTTTTGGATTCAGAATACCTGGGTTAGAATCTTGGTCCTGCCAGTCACTAGATGTGTTACCATGGACACAACAAGTCTCTCTCTGTCTTTAAGGTTTATTTATTTATTTGAGAGTTAAAAAAAAAAAAAAGAGGGGAGAGAGGAACTGATCGCCCATCTGCTGGTGTACTCCCCAAATGGCCACATCATCTGGGACAGGGCCAGGTAGAAGCCAGGAGGCAGAAGCTTCATCCAGATCTCTCAAGGGGGGTGCAAGGGCCCAAGCATTTGGATCATCTTCTGCTGCTTTCTCAGGCACTTTAGCAGGGAGCTAGCTGAACTGGAAGTGGAGCAGCTGGAAGTCGAACCGGTGCCCATATGTGATGCCAGCACCACAGGCAGCAGCTTAACCTGCTGTACCACATTACCAGCCCTCACTGTTTTTAAAGACAAATTTATATATTTATTATTTATTTGAAAGATAGAACGAGAGAGAGAGAGAGATAGAGAGAGAGAGAGAGAGTTCTTCTGTCTTCTACTCACTTCCCAAACAGCTGCAATAGTGAGATTTTGGCCAGGCCAAAGTCAGGAGCTAGGAACTCCATCCTTGTCTCTTCTGTGGTGGCATGGGCCCATTCTCCTCCTCCCCTTCCTCCTCCACCTTTTTAAAATTGAAATTATTTATTTTATGTACAAAGAGCTAGCATTATTTCCACAATGCTGATGTTTTGGAGAATTCATTCAGGAAGAATGACTTAGTTTAATTACTAAAACCAATGTCTTTCACTTACTGATGGAAATACTGGTAGCATATGTTGAGGCTGTATAACTGGGTCAGATGGTGCCGGTTTGAACATATGTGGCAAAGGAATGCAACAAGGCAATAGGCACTTATGCTGTCTTCTGTTGCCTTCCAAGGTACATTAGCAGATATGCTAGATGAGAGAGAATGGGAGAATCTTTCATCTGCTGGTTCACTTCTCAGATGGCTGCAAGAGCCGGAGCTGGGCCGATCTGAAGCCAGGAAGCTCTTCCGGTCTCCCACATGGGCACGAGGGCCCAAGGACTTGGGCCATTTTCTGCTCCTTTCCCAGGCCATAGCAGAGAGCTAGCTAGATCAGAAGTGGAGCAGCTGGGACTCGAACCAGTGCCCATATGGGATGCCAGCACTGTAGGTGGCAGCTTTACCTGCTATGCCACAGCACTGGCCCCTTCATGCACAGTTTTACAATTCTAGCTTTCCACTTAATTATTTAATAGTTTCCAGATCTCCCCCCAAATTGGTCTTCTTAGTCTTTTAGTTCCTTCAACATTATAATCATAGCTGTTATACAGTTCATTATAATGTCCCTTATAGCTAACTTGTCTAATTTTCCTATTAATCTGCTTCTATTGCCTGTATTTATTTTCTCTTGGTTTTCAATTAAATGTTCTGTTTTCTTATACCTGGTTGCATATGATAAGTGCTAGGTATTTTTAGTGGAAAATCAATGGATGGTTGAGACTCTGAAAGATATTATCTTTCTCCAGAGACAGCTTATGCTTACTTCCCCTGGGCCACCATGCTAGGAGCACTGGCAATCTCAGATCATTTACTGCCTTTAGATGTTTGGATGAGGAAGCAGAGCTTGCTTTCTGTCCCCATGAAAACAGTTCTATTCTGAATTCCGTAGACTTTTTGTGCATCACTATAGATATAGATATTTCATCATTTAAAAATGTAAAACCTATTCTTAGCATGAAGAGTGTGAAAAAATAGTGGTGGGCAAGATTTGGCCCAAGGACTGTAGTTAGCTCATCCGCATCTAGAGAGATGACATGCAGAAGGGGAAAACACAATGGAAAATGTTCCAAGATCAAGCATAATCAGTTATAGTGGAATATGACAAAGCTTTTGAGCTCTAGAAGGAGAACTGTGTGTTACTGTATTCTTCAAGCTTTCCTGAAGGGGAAGAAACTCTGCAATCTCTAAGACAGATTCCTGAAAGAGCACATCTGGCCTGCGTGTCCTCCTACCTAACCCATGACTCCATTGGTGGAGTGGGGCAAACAGGCTTCCAAAACTGCATTGAGGTTTTATTGAACAACTCCTCAAACCCTTAGAAAACCACAGCACTTGCCACCATGTGATTATGACTTTCATGGAATTTTTGGACTCATTTTATATAAGCTCAAGGTGAGTGTTAAGGTGACGTTCTAAGGATCTGTTCAACCAATCAAGAAAGTGACTTGCAGGGCTGGCGTCGTAGGTTAAATTGCTGACTGCAGGGCCGGCAAACTATATGGGAGCTCCTGGCTGCTCCACTTCTGATCCAGCTCCCTGATAAGGCACCTGGGGAAGCAGCAGGAAATGGCCCAAGTCCTTGGGCCCCAACACCCATGTGAGAGTTCTGGAGAGACATAGGTTGTGATGAAAAGGTGTAATATCCATGTCATTTTAAGACCAAGGAGAGGTTAGGGAAAATGGGGGTAGAAATGATATTTGAAGATATAATGACTGGTTAGTTTTCAAATTAAAGAAAGGCTTTAATCACATATTGAAGAAATAATGTATTTCAAGCATGATAAATACAGAGAAAGTTATACATAAGAACTGTAAAATAAATTTGCTAAAAGTTAATAATTAACAGAAAAATCTAAAAAGGAACTTATGTGGAGAAAAATTCAAGCTGGATCATAGCAAGAGAAAAGAAAATGTAAAGGGAAGGATTGATGAATTTTATTACATTAAGATCAAAAACTGGGGCCAGAGCTGTGGCGCAGCTGGCCTGAAGCGCTGGCATCCCATATGGGTGCTGGTTTGAGACCTGGCTGCTCCACTTCAGATCCAGCTCTCTGCTATATCCTGGGAAAGCAGTAGAAGATGGCCCAAGTACTTTGGCCCCTACACCCACATGGGAGACCTGGAAGAAGCAGCTGGCTCCTGGCTTTGGATCGGCACAGCTCCGACTATTGTGGCCAATTGTGGAGTGAACCATTGGATGGAAGACCTCTCTCTCTCTCTCTTTCTCTCTCTGCCTCTCCTCTCTCTGTGTAACTCTGACTTTCAAATAAATAATAAAAATAAATCTTTAAAAAAAGATCAAAAACTGTTGTGTGATACATGCATCGTGAACAAAATCATAATGCAAATGGATCACTGAGAATATTCATTTTTAATATATATGAAGCATAAATTATTAAACATCTTCCTATGTAAAGAAGTATTTCAAATTAGCAGAAAGTAGGCAGGGAACTAATGAAAAATGCTCAAACTTAACAGACTCAAAAATGCAGACTGAAACGGAGCATTTCATTTTCACCCATCAGATATACAGTGTAAAAATGATAAAACTAGTTTTAGTGAATACATAGGAGAATAGAAGATCTCAATTTTGGTTTAGACTGAATTCAGACAAATTTTCTAGGTGGCATGTGTATCAAGTATTTCTCAAAAGTTCTAGAAATTTTTTTATGTTCTCACCACAAAAGCATGATAAATATTTGAGGTGACAAATATGCTAATTAATCTAATTTGATCATTATGCCATGTATACACGTATCAAAACATCCCATTGTACACTGTAAATATGCATAATTATTCTGCCAATCAAAAACAACACAAAAAATAATAAAGCTGTAAATGTTCCTTTAACTCTGCTCAACAATCTTTTAGGATTTTTTAAAGGAAATTATTTCCTTATTTGAAAGGCAGAGTGAGAGAGAAGAGAGAAAGAAAGAGATATTTCATTTGCTGATTTACTCACCAAATGGCTGCAACAGCTAGGGTTGGGCCGGGCCAAAGCCAGGAGTCAGGAACTCCATTATGGTCTCCCACATGGACCCAGATACTTAGCCCATCACCCACTACCTACCTACATGCACTTGCAGGAAGGTGGATCAGAAGTGGGGTAGCTGGAACTTGAACTTGAATTGGCTCCCTGATAAGGGATGCTGGCATCACAAGCAGCATTTTATCTGCTGCTCTGCAATGTCAGCCCCTTGGGGTTCTTTTTTAAAGATTTATTTTATTTATTTGAAAGACAGAGTTACAGAGAGAGGTAGAGACACAGAGAGAGAGGTCTTTCATCCGCTGGTTCACTCCCCAGATGGCCGCAATGGCCAGAGCTGTGCCGATCCGAAGCCAGGAGCCAGGAGCTTCTTCCAGGTCTCCTGTGTGGGTGCAGGAGCCCAAGGACTTGCGCCATCCTTCACTGCTATCCCAGGCCATAGCAGAGAGCTGGATCGGAAGAGGAGCAGCTGGGACTAGAACCGGTGCCCATATGGGATGCTGGCGCTTCAGGCCAGGGCGTTAACCCACTGCACCACAGAGCCGGCCCCTAGCCCCTTGGGATTTTTATCTGAAGAAACGTATATACAAGATTTCAATTTTAACATTAAAAAACCCAACTGTAAACAACATCAATGTCTAATTTGGGTGGTTTACATTTCCTAAATTTTAAGACATTTGTATATTTCCAAATCAAAATTATCTTATGATTGATGTTAAATGACATATACAATTTTCAAGTAGAATAATTAAAACAAAGAAAAAGAAAATTATATGAAATTCAAATTTCAGCATCCATAAGTAAAGTTTTATTGGGATGTAGCAATGCTCATTCTGATTTCCTACTAGAACGGCAGAGTGGAGCAGTTGCTATAGTAGAGGCAGTGGTGATACTGTGACCCCTCAAAAACCAAGGTATTTGTGACCTAGCCTCTTTAAAGGAACAGGTTGCCACCCCCTGCTCTGGATGTGGCAAAATAACCACATTATCCCACAGAAAATTAGGATGTTTCTGGTAGTAGGAAGGTACATAGAAGCAAAAGGTTAATGTTCGGAGTGGTGATTGTGTGTGTATCTAGGTGTATGCTTACTTCAAACAAGTTTCTGGGAATAAAAAAGGAAGAGGGTCAAGACATAGAATTTATGTCATTGTAGTAGCTGGGAACAGAACAGCATTGGACAGGTAACTCCAATTCCCACCTGGGCCTGGAAACACTGGGGCCCTGGGTCCTGATGACAGCAAGGGGGTGGTGGGGATGCTGGGGGGAGGTCTGCAGTGAGAAGGTCAGGTCATGAGGGGCTGTTGTATCAGTGTGGGCCCTAGGATAGCCAAGCAAACTGACCCATCCCTGTCAGCCAAGTAGACTTAAAGAATCAGAGTCTGGTTGAAAAAGCAAAGTTAAATTTATTCTTTCAGTCAAACTGAAGGTTTAATAACCAGTCAGTTGTATGAGTGGCTACATGAGTCTGAGTTTGTAGTTTTTATCTTTTTCTTACAGGGTGAGTACATATTTGAGTCATATTTAAACAAGACAGATTTTTGGTAATCGATGATGTTGAAAATTGAAGAACAGCTCATTGGAAATGAAAGAACACTGGGTAAGAGTTAACAGACTTGATCATTAAACTGGTACATTACAATCCCATACTCATTCTCACATGGGATATTCTCTATACTCAGGGAGAGACGAACAATGGGAGCATTAGTCACTCCTCCTGCTCCTCCTTAAGGTACAGTAGGTGTTTCCTTGGTCACAGTCAGTGTTTGTTGAAAGGTCATGTTGTCTGGAAACCAGCTGCAGGGCGTGTTCACAGCAGGGCCCACATCATCCTTGCCCACTTTGAACTCTGTAGGATTAAGTTCACAGCTGGTATGAGGAAGTGGCATAGGAGCCCCCCTCCCACTCCCCCCACCCCCCCGCAGACCAGTCAACAGTCACAGACACCTCATGTCAATAGAGTTGACATTTGATCTTCCAGTCATTCTTAGGAGACTGCATCTTCTGTAGGATGAAGGTCACTTATCTGTGTCCCGAGACACTGCTGTACTCCTGCTGTGGACATCCGATGTTCAGTGACTCAGGATACTTGTTAGTTCCAGTGAACCACAGAATCTGGGGGACTCTAACTTGCAAGATAATGCCTCAGCTCTAAACTTGGGTGGGCTGGACAAGGGGCAGTCCAGGCCCAAAACCTAGAGAGCTTTACATTTCTTACCATCACTGTGCTCTGAAAAAGCTAAACCTTAGAAATATTTTTCAGTCCATAAGCCAGAACTTAATTAGAAACCAGTCTGCATGGTGGTGCATGCACATTTGTGTTGTGCATGGTGGGGTAAGCATGGATGGATACCAACCCCCACCACCATAGCTCTGACCTCATCAACACACCCAATTCTTCTTCCTTTTTTTTCTCCCTGGTTATCTGTCCCTCTGTCCTGGCTTCCTGTCTGTTTTAACTCAGGTTCTCTGATTTAACATTGTGAGTCTCTCAGATACCCTCCGTGCTCTTGTTCTTGTTCCTTCTGTCATTTCGTGTGACTGAACCCAAGTCATGAATGGTCCCAATCACTACTGTTTTCTACTCCTTGAGTAGCTGAAACTGTTATTGAAAAAACTACCCATTGGGAAAATAGTATGACAAAAAAGTCATGATCCCTAGCCTCACATGTGCCCTGGGCAATGCCTTCTCATTTCCCACGTTTCTTTAGTTAGCCATATTTTCTGTAATAACTGTTCGTATCTGATTCCTTTGTGTCCACACCACCCACTCCCATTAATTAATTTTGCTTTTATTATATGGATAATTTAGGAGCCACCCAGACAGAAATTCCCTGATTTTTGTTACAAAATATTAAAAACTGCCATGCTTCTGTAGCCATCCTTTTCCTTTCCCCTTCCATGGCATTCGTTTTTTTCTGTGTTTTCGCTATATTTTTCTACACGTAAGGAAATAATCAATTGACTAGATACTTCAAGAACTGCTAGTGTTCACTGATCAACTAGGAAATGAGGTTAGAAGGCAAACTTTCACCTCCTCCCAAATGCATATTACACAAGAATCACAGAAGCTCCTAACACTTGCAACGCTGCTTTGCAACACGGAGCCAGAGCAAGAAGGGTGAGCATGGGAGATTCCCAGGCGTCAGACTGGGAGCAGTGCTCCAGAAAGCTTCACTCTACCTAAACGGCTGCTTCTTCCACTTCCCACTTCCTCTATCCCAGGGTGGCTAATCCACATGCAAAAACCCAGGCAGTTCCAAATACACTGGCTTACCTGTGTTTCACAAGGCATCTCCGCAAGGTAGACAACCCCCCACCCTACCCCCGGGCGCGCTCAACTTCTGTACAGGAAGTTCCCATTGCTGTCAAAGAACTCCCGCCGCTCTGCCCTACTTCGCTGCCGAAGTTCCGGTCACCAGGTCACCAGCTCCCCCTGCCTTCAGCTCTTCCAGTTTCTGACAACTGACTCCCCTTTTTTCTAGGACCCGCGCAGTCAGGAGTGGGGGACTTGGGTAGCTCCCTCTGCCGACCCAAGGCAGCAGCAGCAGGCACAAAGCCCTCCTTTTCAGGCCCTGGGTTCCTTGATTCCTTCTGTAATGTCTCCTTGGTGTACCTGTACCAGGCATGTTTGCCTCAATTGCTTCCAAAGCGGTGCTGTGACTCTGACCTTTGGATGAGGCTCCATCTCCGGGCACCAGCAAGGACCCTGGCACACAGTGACCTGTAAGGAGTGGCTTGGCTGCATCTGCAGAGCCCGGGAGCTGCGGCCGCACGTGGGCAAGCCCAGCTTGTTTAAGGACTTTTTGATCCTGCTTCAGTTTCTGTTCCTACGAGGGTACAAATTTGCTTTTTAAAAACCCTTCGGATCACATCGGTGCTGACATCAAAACCTGGGAACTGACCAGGTGTCTGCAAATTCCTTACGTAGATACAAGATCTGCTCCGTGGCTTTCCACGTCAGGATTCTGGGCAGGGCGCCAGGTCCCTCCATTTGCCTCTGAATTTTCTGGAATCAGATTGCTTTTTTCTGTCGTTTCAGGGTGCTGGTGGAGAAAACCAATGGCAGAAGCCACGCGTGGAAGCAAGATAGGTTTTGAAGAGCCTGCCTCCGGGCTGAATCAGGGGGTGGCGGGGCTGGGGGGGCCGGCTTGGAGCTGCTCCGTGCACCGCTCCCCGGAATCTAACATCTGGAACAGTAACTGCCCACAAGCGCGTCTACTCTCTACACAGATGATGAAATACGCCACTAACGAGGAGACCTGTGTCCCAAGGGAGCCGAACACACCTCCCCTGCACCCTGACAAAGGGGGAAGACGACGCAGGGGCCGCTGCAGGCCCCAAGCGGGCGCGAGAGCCCTGCTTCAAGCCGGAACCTCTCCAGCTCCCGCAGCTCCCCCTCTTTAAGCTCCCAGTCGGAATCGGGGTCCTGCTCGCGGCCCACTGGGTCCGGGGTCGCCACTCCCTGGGTCGTGAACCCACAGCGAAAGATAACAGTACAGACATGGCCGCCCAGCAACAGGCTCAGGGTAACCGCCTTGTCGACGCACACAAAGCTTCTGCCTCCATTGCATTCTAACAGTCACAGCTGTACTGTGCAGGTGCCTCTACTCTTACCACCTTTCAGATGATGAAACAGGTGCAGTGGGGTCAACTTGCCTAAGATCACACAGTTAGCAAGTGGTGGAGACCAGTCTCAATAGGGGAAGTGTCCCTCCCTCTACGAACAGCTGGTCTTTTTATATTGCTCTTTTCCCCACCTCATTCATTCTACCAATTTACTATATTGGTTACCCTTCCTCTCTTAGTTAAAACTAAATTCCGCAATGAATGACAGAAAATAACATCAGCTTTAGACACAGTCAACAGTTACTCCTCCCTCATGCAGACACAGCCCATACATGATTTGTACAATAATAATAGGATCACCAGGACCCCAAGCTATTTTTATTTTTCTCGCCATCCTCAAAAAGTGGCTTTCATGTCATGGCTCGTGCTCCCACCATCACATTCACATTCTGGCCAGTGGGAAGAAAGAACGGGCAGGAGAAAGACCGGACCCTCCCCTTTAAAAACATTTCCCCAAAGTTGCACACAGCATTTTTGTCTTTGCTTCTGTGGCTAGAGCTTGGTCATGTGATGCTGCAAAGCTGCCAGAGAGGAGAGAAATGTCATTTGTATTTCAGGAGGCTGCTTACTCAGTGAAAATCCAGAGATTCTACCACCTTAGAAGATGGGAGACTGGCTGTGAAAGGGCAGTAAGACAGCCATACTCTTCCTTTCTGACACCTCTACTGCTCAGCTTAAAAACCCAACCAAGGCTGCTTCTTTAAAACTCAAAATGAGGCAAACCAACATAAGACAAATGTAAGCCTCTCTGGACATAGCCCAGTCTTCTCCATTACCTCTGTTCCTCTGCTCTCAAAAGAGCTCCCTGAAGGCTGGTGTTGTGCCATAGCAGGTTAAGCCACTGCCCTTGATGCTGGCATCTCATGTGGGCGCTGGTTTATGTCCTGGCTTCCCCACTTCTGATCCAGCTCCCTGCTGATATGCCTAGGAAAGCAGCTGAAGATGGCCTTGGGACTCTGCACTCGAATGAAACTCCTGGCTCCTGGGTTCACCCTGACCCAGGCCTGGCTGTTGTGGCCATTTGGGCACTGAACTAGCTAATGGAAGACTTCTCTCTGTCTCTCCTCTCTCTGTAACTCCATCTTTCAAATAAATAATTTAAAAAAAGGAGCTCCCTACCGCCATGTTGCCTCTATCTTTTCATCTCTGTCATGGTGACCCCCACCCATCTACTGAGATGGTTAAGGCACCTGTGATGGCCACGTTAACAGATTTAAGGCACACTTCTTAGTTTCTGTTTTCTGGTTCTGTCAGCAGAATTGGACACTGTCATCAACACTCTTGGCTTCTCTGAGGCCTCAGCCTTGGTGCCCCACCCCTTGTCCATGTCTGCTTGGTGTCCTTGCTGCCCCTTCTCATCTAGTTACTCTCTAGAGCTCTCAGAACCCTGTGATCCGTGGGAGGTAATGCAATCACAAGGTGGCATATGCTGTTCACCCACGGCCTGTTTTGTCCTCCTGTATCTCATACAGTCACGTGTGGCTCCACGGAGAAAGGTGTCATCAAGCAATTATGTCATTGTGCAAACATCACAGAGTGTACTTACACAAACCCAGGTGGTACGGTCTACCATGTCTAGGTTTTATGCTGCAGTCTATTGTTTCTAGGCAACAACTCTACATGGCATGCTACTGTACTGAAAGCTGTAGGCAGCTGTAGCACAATGATAGGTACATCACTAGCTGATAGGCGTTTTTCAGTTTCAATCTTAAGGGATCACCTACACACATGCAGTCTGTCACTAACTGAAGTATCATCACGTGGTACGTGACTATATGTGTATCCCGTCCTGGGTGGAGGGACTTTGGCTTTACAAGTCATCTGCTGAACCCATCCTAGCAGCAGCAGAGAGTTCAGTGTAAAGAATGTAATCTGGGCTGATAAGAAAAGCCATGGTTTTGCTCTCAGCTTCAAATCACACCAGTAACTCTGGATCCTATTTCTGACACTCACTCCCCAAGCTTGATTTCTTTGAGACTGGCTTTCCTGGCTTTGTGCTATTTCCCCTAAGACCATTCTAATAGAACTCATCTATAATTCCTGTGTATTCTGCCTTGGTGTAGGGTTTCATGGTGTAGAGTGAGGCGACTTCTTATTAACCAAGGCAGCTAATATAACTAATTTCAGACTCCATCATTTAAAGGAATAAGGAAGCCCACTGTCTAAGATAAGGCATATTCCATAACTGGACCTTCGACCTATTTACAACCTTGTCTCTTGGTTGAAAAGGCTAAGATTCCAACCATGTCAGTGAAGTGATCCAGAGACTAGCAATAGCAAGAAACTGCTCCCTCCACTAGGCTGGAGGTACAAAGAGAGGCTTCCCCTGGGATCAAGGGCACTCTATGGAAGATAGAACCATTGCATGCTTGTCTTCAAGGAGGCCTTAAAGATGTCGTCACAGCAGAGAGAGAGATGTATCCTGGCTGCTGCCTTGATCCTGACTGCCAATCTTACTGCTTTCCTGATTGGCCGCAGTTGTCCAGGAGATCATCTCACATATGATCCTGAGAAACACAGAGTACAGTTCCCTAGCAATTCAGAGCTGAGCAGCTGAAGAGCCAGGACTGGACCTGAAGACCAGCACACTCCTTCCCACTGTCCTCTCCCCAGAGCACTTATCCCTACTCTGTTCTAGTGTGTCGTTTTGTTCTAGTGTGTCTATTCTCTTCTACTGTTTCCAGTACCCTCCCCTCCCCTCCTCTCCCCTCCCCTCCCCTCCCCTCCCTTCCTCTCTTTCCTTCTCCCTTCCTCCCTTCATCTCCATTCCCCTTCACTTTCTTCTTTGACCAGGAATGAATTGCACAAGACTAGAGGCTTTGTTCACTGATGTAACTTGAGTACCTGGGAAATGGTTGGTATATAAGTGGTGCAAAATAGATACTTGCTGAGTGAGTGAATGAATGAGTTGCTTACTAAGATTCATGAGGATTGGAAATGTTATCTGTTGTGTTCCTTGGTCTATGCTCAATGACTACCACAGGCTTGGTTGCCAATCGGATTATTTCCTATGGATGGTGTAACAAAGTGCCATAAATTTGACGGCTTAAACTCACTGAGATTTATTATCTCATGGGCATGGAGGGACTTTTTTGGAAAGGTATTTGCTGAGCAGGCTACTTGAGAGAGATGAAGCGGGAGGAGCGGATGGGCCTGCTTCAGAGGTGATGGAGGACTCGCCCAGGTGGTGGCCAATCATCTGTGGCTTGATTTCAACCTGGTTGAAGGTCTTGCTGTTATGGATGCCCACCGCACCACCCAGTGTCTCAGGCAGGATGATCACATCCTGCAGGTGCATCCTCACCACCCCTGGCTTCTCCATGGAAGGTGCCCCTTCTTGGCCTTGCACAGGTGATTTAGCCGTGAATGCCTCTTTGGATGCAAGCTCCAGATCAGCTGCTGCAGCCAAGCGCTGTACAGCTGCATCAGCTGCTCACAGGACGTGTCCAGCAGCTGGTCGAGGTTCACACACAGTAGTTGAACTTGCAGATCTGCTTCTTTTTTTGCTCCACTTCTGCCATCTTGTAGGCTTCCAGGGGGAAAAAAAAAAAAACAAGTTGAAGGTCTTGAATCCTGCTTTGTTCTAGCTTCTGATAGTTCCAGGCACTCCATGTCTGCATCACTCTGGCCTCTGTTGTCACACAGCTTTCTTCTGTGCATGTTTCTTATGAGGACACTTACTACTGGAAGTAAGGCCCATCATGTAGTCGGGGATGAACTCAGCTTGAGATTCTTACCTTCTTTTTCAAATTTTTATTTTTATTTTTTTGACAGGCAAAGTGGACAGTGTGTGAAAGAGAGACAGAGAGAAAGGTTTTCCTTTGCCGTTGGTTCACCCTCCAAAGGCCGCCACGGCCGGTGCACCCCGCTGATCCGAAGCCAGGAGCCAGGTACTTATCCTGGTCTCCCATGGGGTGTAGGGCCCAAGCACTTGGGCCATCCTCCACTGCACTCCCGGGCCACAGCAGAGAGCTGGCCTGGAAGAGGGGCAACTGGGACAGAATCCGGTGCCCGACCGGGACTAGAACCCGGTGTGCCGGCACTGCAAGGCGGAGGATTATCCTATTGAGCTGCAGCGCCGGCCGAGATCCTTACCTTAATTGCACCAGTAAAGGCCTTTTTTCCCAAATAAGGTTACATTCACAGGGTCTGGGACATGAATGTATCTTCTTGAAGGCCACTTAACCCAGTACAGCATGCAATAAAAACTTGTTGGCTGACCAGCTAGACTGAGTAGTCCCTGCTTCTGTTCTGGCCTCTTCCCAGTCTGTCCTCCCTAGTGCCACTTATTTAGAAAAAGCAGTTTTAAAAATCATATTGCTCCCTACTTGGCGTTCTTCAGTGGCTTTCCATCCTAGGAGGACAGCATCCATACTCCTTAGCTCAGGGAAAGGACTTCTCTCAGTTGGCCCTGCCTCCCTGTTCAAGCCTGTCTTCTCCCTTCCTGTCCACCTCATTTGGGCTCCATATGGCCGTGTGGGCCCCCCTCCCCCCCCCCGAACACCTAGCCTGCTGTACACTTGCACATTCAGCTCTGTCTTCTTCAGACACCTTCCCTTTGTTGACTCTATGGCGAACTCCTACTCACCCTTCAAATCTCCTCCCAGATGCCTCTTCTGTGCTGCTGTCTCCCATACATCCACACCCACACCTCACCGAGCTGATTCCTTCCACACACAGATGTTCAGTGGAGGTCTGTTCAGATAAGTAAATGAACCCAACTGGGATGGGGAACTATGCCAGGGACCGGAAGACAAGGAGAAGGGAAAGTGTGGGTGCTAGGCGCATGGGGTAGGTGTCAGGCGTTGATGGGATGCTGTCTCTGAAAAACATCTGGCTTTTGTGTTACAAGACCTGAGATGCAATGGCAGCCCCACCTCTGAGGGTAGAGGTGAGGTGGTGCAGAGGGATGTGACCTGGTATTGAAGGGCCGGCAGGTGTGAGGCCCAGGTGGTGGCAGGTGATCTGCCACGCTACAGAATCTGGTCTTCTCAGGCCAGAGTTCCTGGGGTGGGACTGATTAGCCCAGCAGAGGCCGCCTTCCTCATGAGATCGGGCCATGACTGAAGCAGGGAACCAGGAGCACAGCAGAGCAAGGAGAGCCCCTGTGCCAGAGGTTTCTACATTGGCCTCTCTGGAGACAAGGGGAACCCAGACCACCACTCCCATGTCCACTGGCCTCTGGACAATGGTATTTAGTTACCCAGCACAGAAGGTCCTCAATGGGAAGCTGAAGGCTCTGGTCATGGGGGCCTGCTTGGGGGGCTCTGGTTTCTGGGGGTTATGGGACTGTGGCCTTGGTTAAGTGGCCTGAGAATGAGGTCAGGTCACTGGGGAAGGGGGCTGAGTGAGGTGCTCTCACCACTAAGGTGCTTGGGTGAGGGGTTCTAGTTAGTATGGGGCAAGAGCAAGAGGTCCTGGTCATGACTTAGGGACCCTGGGGTGAGGCTCCGCTCTCAGAGACGCGGAATTAGGGGTGAGTGAGGGGCCATGGTTCTTGAGGAAATTGACTTGGAGACCACAGTCACTAAGACTTTTGAGTAGAGGGGTCTATCACTGAAGCCTGAGTCATGGGGGCCAGGGGGGAAAGGTCACCTCTATTAACCTTGAACTGAGATAGGGAAGGATTCTCAGTGCTTCCAGGTCTCAGGCCTGACATGCATGGCTCTCAATGGCCAGCAGGTGGCACTGTGGCCTCGCCTCATCCGAGGTCCAAATTCAGAGAAGGGGACAGCAGGCAGGCAATCCTTAGGGGAAGCTCTCTGGAGAGCGGCTCAGGTGCAGGCTCCACAGCTTTGGGAGCTGCTGGGCTTCAGGAGGGCAGGGGCTTAGCTGAACCTAACCCAACTCTCCTGGGTGAGGGCTTCAGGCAGATCCCCTGGAAGCTGAGAATTCCGTGCCATGAGTTAGGAGGCCTTGGACTGTTCTGAGTCTCAGGAGGCAGGTCTGGGTTGCTCAATAGCTCTGGGAATCAGAACAAACTTTACTCCAAATGTGGCCTAACATATCCAGGTGTGCTTTCACCTCTGGCTGACTCTGCTGTCCCCAGCACACCACAGATCCCAGACTAACTGGACATTAGCACTGCCATCTCCCAGACCTCTCTGTGTTCCAGGCCCAGTGACAGTGACACAGGATTTGAGTCGGCACCCACTACAGGCAGGACTCAGACAGATCAGGGCCTGATCACATTCCAGAACCATGTTGCATTCCAGGGCCTTGTCACAGAACCACATGTGGTCACAGAACAGAGCTTTGTCATCCCTCAAATAGAGGCACACCCCAGGATGCTTCACATAAGAATCAGCTGGGCCTTTCCTATTTTTTAAAAATATTTATTAATTTATTTGAAAGTCAGAGTTACACAGAGAGAAGGAGAGGCAGAGAGAGAAAGAGGTCTTCCATCTGATGGTTCACTCCCCAATTGGCCATAATGGTTAGAGCTGAGCCGATCTGAAGCCAGGAGCCAGGAGCTTCTTCCAGGTCTCCCACACAGGTATAGGGGCCCGAGGACTTGGGCCATCTTCCACTGCTTTCCCAGGCCACAGCAGAGAGCTGGATTGGAAGTGGAGCAGCCAGGTCTCAAATCGGCGCCCAGATGGGATGCTGGCGCTTCAGGCGAGGGCGTTAACCTGCTGCACCACAGCTCCAGCCTGCTACTAATCTTTATATGTTGGTACCTCCCAGGGTTTTGTTGCAGCTATGCTTAGCCCTGAACTGTGACAGGATCTTATGCTTCAGTGAGGTTGTGACAAGACCCTGGGACAGGACAGTGTTGGGTACATGATGGAGCCCCAGAATGTGCCTGTATTTAAGGGAGAGCAAGGCTCTGGGCTATGACTTTACCCCAGTGTATAGTAATTGGTCCCCAAACCTGTACCTGGTAGTGTGGCCATTACTAAAAAGCACTCAGTGTGATTATGGCGACAAATATTATTGGGGACAGAGTATGGGAAGCAGTGCTTCTCCAACATCTGTAGTGACAACACCAGCATTGTTTCCTTCTGCTGCTCCATTCCCCAAATGGCCACAGTGACCAGGGCTAGGCCAGACAGAAGCCAGAAGCTTCATCCAGTTCTCCCACATAGGTGTAGGGGCCCAAGCAGTTGGGCCATCTTCTGCTGCTTTGCCAGGCACACTAGCAAGGAACTGGATCTGAAGTGGAGCAACTGGGACTCGACCAGTGCCCACATGGGATTCTGGTGCTGTAGGCAGCAGCTTTACTCACTACGCTGTAATGCCAGTCCCCAGTTTCATTGTTAAATTTGCAATGTGAATCTGTTGTAGAGGGACACCTTTGTAAAACACAATTAAATTATTAGAAGAAAATTGAAAAAGTTCGTAAGGTTTGAACTCATTTTTTAAAAGTAAACATTTTATTTTTGAAATAATTTGAGACTTAACAGAAAAACTGTAAAGAGAATAGGTTTCTGGCACCCTTTCCCCAGCTTCTTCTAATTTGAACATCTTAGATAACCATGATCCGTTTGTCAAAACTAACAAATTCACTTTAGTGTTACTAACTAAAGGTTTCAATTTTAGTAATTTTCCAGCTACTATCTTTTTTCTGTTTCAGGATCCAATTCAGGATATCACGTTGCATTTAGTGCAGTTTTTATTGTTGGATTCAAATGACATACAATTATTCTACTAAATTGCTATAGCACTTTTTTTTTTTTGACAGGCAGAGTGGACAGTGAGAGAGAGAGAGACAGAGAGAAAGGTCTTCCTTTGCCATTGGTTCACCCTCCAATGGCCGCCGTGGTCGGCGCGCTGTGGCCGGCGCACCACGCTCATCCGATGGCTGGAGCCAGGTGCCAGGTGCTTCTCCTGGTCTCCCATGGGGTGCAGGGCCCAAGCACGTGGACCATCCTCCACTGCATTCCAGGACCACAGCAGAGAGCTGGCCTGGAAGAGGGGCAACCGGGACAGAATCCGGCACCCCAACCGGGACTAGAACCCGGTGTGCCGGCGCCGCAAGGCAGAGGATTAGCTTGTTGAGCCACGGCGCTGGCCCTGCTATAGCACTTTTTAAGCACTTACACTTAATTCCTGAACTTACTTCATCAGGAACTGGAAGCAAGCAGTTTGTAGACTGGCATTGGCCTTTAGGCCACATCTTGGGTGGCTCTGGGATAAAGACTACTCATCAGTATTCCAGTGGTTTGGCAGGAAAGTGAGAGGATGCAGAAATAAAAGGTGCTTACAACAGGGCTTAGGGGTGCAGGGGACAGAAAGATGTTGGCCAAATGGGTGGGCCTTGTCTGCAGCCTGCATGGAACAGAGTGATGGAGACTGGAGGCTTAGGGAATGAAGTTCCAAAAGACATCCTGTTAGGTGAGGATCCTGCACATGTGCTGAAGTTTTGGCGTAGCTTTCTGCAGCAGGCAGCAGGGCCTGGTGATGATTTCTGTCTTGTTCTTCCCTCTATTTCCAGCACCTAGCAAGTACCTGGACTACAGTCAACATTCCCAGAGAAGGAAGAAGAGAATAGAACAAGGTGGACAGACTCACGCCTTTCATCCTGCCCATGTCCTGCCTTAGTGTCTCCATCTATGCAGTGAGTAAATGAACAACCTCAAGAAGGATCCTGAGACTGAAATGAGAATTATGTGGAAATGTTGGTGTGATGTCTGTCATGGAGCTCCTGTTTCCTGCTCGAGGCAGCTGCGCTGGGGTTATCAATTTTCTTGTCTTCATCTGTTTCTGTTTTTGTAAGGTTCAACTGGTCCTGTGAAACTGGAATTAAAGTTCTATCAGGAGTCACCCAGCCCAGGTCTTGTCACACCTCAGATTGTACCAGTCCCCTCCTCTTTGCTTTAGTGTCTATGCAACCTTCAAGTGTCAAAGTGAAGCCACAGGGAGCCTTCCCTCCCATCACCTCTAGGATGCACAGTTTGCTGTTAAACACATTCCAGGGGTGGGCATTTGGCAGAGCAGTTAAGACACTGCTTGGGACAACACATCCTGTATCCTAGTGATGGGGTTTCGGTACTGCCTCTGTTCCCCATTCCAGCTTCCTGCTAATGTGCACCCAGGGAGACAGCAGGTGATGGCTCAAGCAATTGGGTCCCTGGCACCCGTGTGGGAGATATGATTGAGTTCCTGACTTCTGGCTTCAGTCTCAGCCAGCTTTGACCATTGTAGGCATTTGAGAAATAAACCAGCAGATGGAAGATCTTTCTGTGTCTCTGTGTACGTGTGTGCATCTGTCTCTGTCTCTCTCTCTCTGCCTTCAAATAAGCAAACTAAATAAATAACTCTTTACATACCTCACTGTTGTTGGTTATTTGATTATTAGTACTCTATAGTAATTGCATATACTATGCATGTCTTATTATTCACTCTAGTTCCAGCACGTGGCAAGTACCTGGACCATAGTCAACATTCAGTAAATACTTGTTGGATGAATAATTAGGAGTAAAATATGTAGCTTCTTCCTTTAGATGATTTTAAGTATAGATAAAACATAGTAATCCAGAGTGTATAGTCACATGTCAAAAATAATCTTTGCTTGGAACTATATAGATTTAGTAGAAAGAAGATAGTCCTGGTAGGTATGTATTTAATATACCATAAGCATGTGGTCAAAGATCACAAGGAAGGAAATGAAGAAATTTAGTTTCTATATGGTTCTGGGAAAAACTGGTTAAAGAAAAATAATCTAGCTTTTCTCATCACATTATACAACCTAGTACTTTCCAGATGGACTAAAGGAGTTAAAAAAAAAAAAAAACTAGGAACACCAAAATATTTATCAATTCTCTGGGAAGAAATAATGTTTCCATATTAGAGGCAATAAAAGTGGTCACAAAGGAAGAGATTAACTGACTTGGCTATAGACCTATTTAAACTTTAGCACATTAAAAAAAAGTATACAAAATAATAAGTAAACAAGCCAGGGAAATGTCTTCAGTCCCATAAATCGATTGTAAAAGACTACACTATGGCCCCCACAAACAGGCAGAGTATCTGCTCAGATGGTTTCAAAAGGCAGAAAGACACGGAGTGGTGCTCAATCCTAATACTCAGAGACACTCCAGGAGGGATAGTGGCCAAAGGGCCAGGGGGAATTCCACAACTGAGGTGGACTGTGAGCTTGTTCTCAAAGATACGGACTTTACAGGATGGTGGGAGCGAGGGCACATCTGGTACTCCCTGCTCACCAGCCTCGCCTGGTCCCCCCTGACTTTGCAAGACTTCTGGGGCCCAGAGCTGGACTCTCCTCTTAGTGTCTCTGCCTACCATTCTCCATGCATAATGGACCCCCCCCCCCCCATGGAAGCCACCATGAAGCACCGGGGGCCAGCAGTTGGAGGTTTTGGAAGGGGACTTCTGTGCAGTGGGGTGAAGAAATTGCCAAGGGCTCAGACTCTACCTAACCCTATCTTCAATCTTAGAAATTTCTGACTTAAAAACTAACCAAAGTCCTCCCTTATCTCCAACCCTGACCTGGGATTGGGCAGCTCCATTTTTACAAGTCATCATGAATATGGACGAAACTTCCATTCCTTTGAATGCAACTTGAACTGGCATTTGCATTTTAGGGTTATTTTTAACTTACTACTTTTAATCAATATCTTTTTAAAAATTCAACGGACAATACATATTCATTGGAAAAAGTGCAGATATAGATGGCTTTTCTGAAAGCGTTTTTGAAGAGCAGGGAGGAAGAGAGAATAAAAGATATAAATAGTTCTCCAACAGTCAAATTCCAAAGCATAGCATTCAAATACTACTATGAGGGTGGCCTGCCCCTGGGCTTTCTGGGACCCTTCCTCCTGGCTCCAGGCCAGACTAGATCTGGGAATCTCCATGGGAAGCCAGGTTGGGGCAGTCTCCTGATATCATCATTATTTTCTCCAGGCTGTGAAACCCCTGTTTGTACTTGTAGCTCCCTCTTGCTGGGCCCACCTGCTCAGCTTCCTTTCTGGTCTCAGGATGGTGACTCATCACAGCCATGCGTGGCCACCATTCTCAATCTTCTTCCCACCACCCACATGCCATGGATGGCATCCACATTCATCCACACTCTCAAAGGTTAAACCCAATTTTATTCAAGCCCGGCAAGAATTTTTGCAGGAAATCAAAGCCAATGGTAAAAATAACTATTACATCTCAATGCACTATAATGATTTGAAATTGGCAGCACCGTTAGTGTGTTAGCAATCTGCCCCCTCCTGCTGGCTGTACGGGGAGAACAGGCTTTAAAGACTCTCTTCGCAAGTCCTGGCTGTGACGCAACTCTTTCCTCTCTCAGATGAGTGAGGAGACATTATTTTAGGGGTTTCTTCAGTATGGGGCTCCCATTAGGAATCATGCATATGTTTTTTTCCCCAGAAATCTTTTATTTAAGGTATACAAACTTCAGGCATTTCATAAATATACATTAAGGAACAGTGATTCTTCCCACCCTACCTGCCCTCCCACCCACACCCACACTCCCACTCTTCTTCCTCCTCCCTCTCCTATCCCATTCTTATTTTTTACTAAGATCTATTTCTAATTAATTTTATACACATAAAAATAACCCTATACTAAGTAAAAGTTTAACAAACAGTATGAAAAACAAAACCTGTTCCTCAACAGTCGAGACAAGGGCTGTTCAAAGTCATCGCATCTCAAAGTGCCAATTTCACTTCTATAGATTTCCTTTTAGGTTGCATGCTTTTAATAGCAGCTGTCTTGCCTCAGTGTGTGTCCGTTTACATGTCTGTTGTCCCTGTTAAACTTTTATTTGAAGTCTTTTTAAAAATGATTTATTTTACTTATTTGAAATGCAGTGTTAGAGAAAGGTGGGGGGAGAGAACTCTTCCATCCACCGCTTCGCTCCTTAAATGGCCACAACAATTAGGGCTGGATCTCCCATGTGAGTGCAGCTGTTGGGCCATCTTCCACTGCTTTCTCAGGTGCATTAGCAAGGAGCTGGGTTGGAAGTGGAGCAGCCGGGACTTGAGCCAGTGCCCACATGGGATACTAGCGTCTCAGGAGGCAGCTTTACCTGCTATACCACAACGTTGTTCCCCCTGCCCTGTTAAACTTTTCTGTTGATTACTTTACCCCAAGCACCCAGCACAGTGTCTTGCCTTGATGCATAGACAACACTTGAATGAATGAATGAGTGGACAGCCCATTTAGTTGTGAGGCTCTGACTCTGAGAAATCTTGCCTTTCCTCTGCTTTGTTCCTGGCACTGGCCACTGGCAAGTCTCTGCTGCTACATTTTCTAAATGCAGTTTGCCTTCTTGCTTGGCCTGTTTGCACTCCTCTAGCAAGCCAGCGTCAGGACCTCCGCCTTTGTGCTGGGCCTCTTCACACAGTGCATTTTCTTTTCCAGTGGCCAGGGTCTTTGGGATGTTCTCATTGACTTAATTAGAGTGACAGATCTCTCCATCCTTCTTCCCCTGGCAGTTAGCACTCCACCTCTGTTTCTAATTCTTGGCAGTAGATTTTTGTGCTATCATTTCTTTTCTGTTTCTGTTGCCTAGAGCATGGACAAGGCCTGGACACTTGTGAAGTCCATCTCTTTTGTAGCATGAATCATGTCCTCTGTTAATGAATAACCATGGGCTTTGTCTAACATCCGTGACTCCCATATGGAGGTGAGTTCCACAAGGACAAGGGTTCCATTTTATTCTGTATGCATCCCTAGCACAGGTGAGCTCAGTGTCTGAGACAATGCACAATACACAGCACAGCTCAATAAAGATGTGTGGGAAGAATGAGCCACATGGTTGTTCCTTTAAGCCTTTGGTAAACAGAGGATGGTGTTGTTTCTGTGAAATGAGGTTTTAACGGTGAAGACTCTGTGAAAGGGAAAAGCAGGCCCTGAGGCAGTGACCAAGTCAGTGACTAATGTTGAAAAGGACTCTGTGGGCAGCCCAGCGTGGGCCAAGACAGACAGAAAAACGGCAAGTCGCAGTGTCCTGTGCCTGACCTCCCAGGTTCCCTGATCAATCATGCTTACTGTGGACACTGTGGTGTCCTCTGAGGACTCAGCGTAAAAGGGGATGTTGGATTGTTTTTCTGTTACAGTGTTTATGTGGGTTAGTGTGTGGCAGAAACATTTCAGAGGGTTATTGCTAATCATTGCAGGCACCTGTGGCTGGGGCACAGATGGCCAGAGCTGGCCTTTTGGGGGACTGTCCCTGGATTTCACCAATTAGCTCAGCAAGGCCCATACTCTCTCATGAGATGTGGGCACAGCTGTGGCTTCCATCTGGACAAAGTGCTCAGGGACAAGGCAGGAGGCTGAGCCATAGAGGCAAGAGGCTCCAGTGACAATCTCTTAGGTGGACCAGAGGGCCATGGAAGGCAGTTGGGTGTCTGAAGGGAGCTGACTAGCTCTTGTTATGCTTAAACCTTAGTGAAAGGCTTTCGATTGCTGATCCCTGAGTGACAAGTGATAGGTACCAGGTCCCTGGGGGATGGGGCTGGATCATAAGTGTTAAAGCTCTAAACACTTTCAAGATTGTGGCTAGTCTCCATATGTTATTGCAAATATATGAAAAATAAAGTAAACTATAAAATAATGGTCAATGAAGTTTATGTTTATCCCATTTATGGTCACACTGATACTTTTCTGCAAATGTTGAGTTCTTCAAGAAAAACCTGAGTGAAATCTGAAGAGGTCTCAATGAGAGTCCAGTCAATGATGGGCTGAGTGAGGGTCCTGAGCTACAACAGGACAGGAGGGTGGAGCTCTGACCACTGAGGGTATTATGTGAGGGGTTGAGTGCTGATGGTGGTGGTGTTCTCACTGACAATGCTGTGGACGGGCTCAGGGCAGTGAGAGGCCTGAACATGGTGCCCTAATCATTGAGGACCCAGGCAAAGGTCCCTGACCCCTGAGGGTCTGAGTCAGGGGCCCTGCTTACGGGGTGGGGGGAGACATGGCCACCAAGGCTGAGGGGAGAATTTCATCAGAGTCTTGAACATAGTCTATGGCCTGAATGAGAGGCTCTGTCCTGCGACAACTGAGGAAGATCTTGGGTCACTGAGTTAGGGTCCCCAGATTCTGAGGGGACTGAGGTTGGGGGCCTTGGCTCTGAGAGGGCTGAAGAAAGGGAATTTGAGCACCAAGACATGACTGAGAGTGTCTGGTCAACACAAGTCTAAATAACAAGGATCATAGTCAGTTTTGGGCTTGCATAGTCAGGAGAAACTGCCCAGTGTGGGGTGAAATATCTGATTCCAAGGCAGGGTTAAATCAGAGTGATCCTTAATTGCTCCTCCACCTTCCTTTAGCCTGACCTGCATGTCTTCTAATCACCAGTAGATGGCGTTGTAGTCTCACATGTGGAGGGGGAGAGCTAGTTAAGTCCCAAGGTGGGGTCCAGGTGCAGGCAGCTGAATAGAGGGAGGAAATTAGTGGTCCCTCTGACCAGACTCCCCAGAGGCTGGAAAGAACGAGGCTTGATGGCTTGAGGCAGATCTCCTAAGCACAGGCCACCCACAGGCCAGCTTTGTTATCACCATACTAACTAGTTCCAAATGCAGGGTGACTTTTTAATGTTTGACTCATGTGTACATTCACTTACTGAGCAAGTGTACATACATAAATGATGAAGTTTATGCTAGGCATCTAGAATTCAAGGGTGATTACAGAAGATCACAATATTGAGAAGTCCCCAGTATGGGGGGGTGAACATTCAAATTACAATGTATGTGGTAAGCACTGCAGTACAGGGACATGCACAGTGATTTTGGAGTCAGGGAAGGATTCAATGCACAACTTGAGGAGGCTGTGAACACAGGAGGACAGAGAGATGATCTTGAGGCACGGTCTCACAGCATGAACAGGGGTTTCCCTTGCACAGATGAGAGAACGTATCTGGGGAAGAAGCAAAAGTGGAGGAAGGAAGTGGGGTCTCTGAAAGAGCTTGAGGGATCTCTGTGCAGTTCAAACATCTGGAGCAGAGGAATTAGGGGGAGGGTGGGCTGGGAGTGAGGAGTGGGAATGACAGATAGACACAAGAAAGGTGCCATGGCAGGGCTTCATCATGGTCCTTAAACAGATGAAGAATCAGGAGGGTTTCCAAGCAGGCAGATGAAATATTCAGGTTTCTGGGTGTCAAAATGCACAGTAAATTAGAAGAGAGACAGACTGCAGGCAGGCACTAGAGAGGAGAAAACAGATTTGAGGGGCATTTAGGAGGGAGGATGAATAAGATTATGTATCAAAGTAGATATGAAAGGTAAGGGAGAATGAGGAATTTAGGAAAATAGTTGATATTCATTAAGCATTTAAGTACTGTGATACAGTAATGTGTCACTTGATAGAATACATTAGGCAATTTTGTCACTGTTCAGACATCGTAGAGTATATTTACACAAAAAAGAATGCTATGATGTCACTGGACAATATAATCTTCTGGGGCCACCATCATGTATGTGATCCATTGTTGACCAAAATGTCCTTATGCAGTGGATGACTGTACTTTAACTCACCAATCATATCTCTAAGGCAGAAACTATCCTCTGCATTTTCAGATGAAGAAACTAAAGCCCAGTGGGGCTATGTGACTTGTTCAAGGGCACACAGCTAGTTCTGTGCCCTTACCCCAGTTTCCCCATCTTCAGTCTCACCCTTCCTCAGGCCAGCCTCCATACTACCACCAGAGTGAAGTTTGAGAAATCCTTCTTTGTGGCCAGCGTTGTGATGCAGCAGGTAAACCCCCACTTGCAACGCTGGCATCCCATATGGGAGTGACAGTTTCACATCCATCTGCTCCTCTAATTTAGCAGGCACCTGGGAAGGCAGTGGATGATGGCTCAAGTACTTGGGTTCCTGCCATCCATGTGGGAGACTTGAATGTTGTTCCTTGCTCCTGGCTTCAGCCTGGCCCACACATGGTGGTTGAGGCCATTTGGGGAGTGAACCAGCAGATGGAAGAGCTCGCTCTCTCCTCTCTCTCCCCTTCGTCCCTCTCTCCCTCTCTCCCTCTGTCTCTCTGTCACTCTCCCTTTCAAATAAATAAATACAAAACATTTAAAAATAAAATAAAATGTGACTACATATTCCCTGTAGTGGAACATTAGGCTATCATTCAAATGAGTGAGAACTCATGCCACCCTCCCTTAAATCTCACACAGGATCTGTTGTTAGAGAAGAAGATTGAAGCCTGACTTGCACATTGATCTGGGTAGGACACAGCTGGGGGGAAGGAGATCCATCTTGGGTGCCACCCGGAATGACACATTTCCTGGGGACAGACATGCACTGATTCCTGGGTGTTGTCTGCTGGTTTTGTTAGATGGTCAGAGGCTGGAAAGGACATGGTTGGAAAATTGTTGGAAAGGCTTGGATGAGGAGTTTATGGATAAACCTCTTAGAATAGGCTCCGAGATGAGACATATTCATGATTTACAAATGTTTACCAGAAGCTTCCCCCTGCAGAAGATATTCTTAGCTATTGGGTGGGCAGAATGAGTCTGCGCATCTTAGTTATCTTATCCTGGGAATTTTCCTCTTTCCTCAGTACCACCCCCTCTCCCCCACACACCAACCAGAGCCTGAAACAAGGGCTTTTGAGAATGTGGCTTTACAGAAGTGATCCCAAAGAGCAGGAGTGAGGGCAGAGGATGGCAAAGCATGAAGGAAAGGAGCTAACACAACATGCATGGTCGGGTTAATCACCATGGTGACCAGCTGAGCTCCATCTGCCAGTATATTCTGAGGATAGGCATAGAATTCTCCGTGCATTCACTTATCTACCAGATCTATCTTTCATTTGTTCAAGGGTTGTCCCTGGGGTGTTAGCTGCCTCATACTTTGAGGTTGTATATATAGAAGTGTGCTTTGGGCAAAAAGTGAAACTGAGCCAAGCTGCTGACAGAGTCCATGTGCTAGAAGCTAGCTGCCAATGGCCTGAGAAACAGTTGATCCAAGAAGATATGGGTGGGGACCACAAGTGTCTAATACATCAATCAACTATTCTTCCCCAACCTTTCCAGTCTTTGCTTGATGGAGTCACAGATAAATTGGCAGTGAGACAGGCATGTCAAGTTGGTTTGAGCTCATAATGGAATTTTCTTGGCCATCATTTGAATGCTCCCACTGCCAAGTACCCAAATTGCCAATTAACAGTGACAAATTCTCAGTCTTTGCCATAGGACCATATTTCCAGTGGATCTGCCAGCTATTGGTAACAGCTAGAATTTTTTTTTAGACACATCACATTACATAAGCAACAGGGATTTGTCCTCATAGGAATAGACACTTATCCTGGATTTGGAGATTTCTTCTCTATTTGTCATGCTTCTGCCAGCACCAACATCTGTGAACTTACTGAGCTCCTTATATATTGTCATGGAATCAAATATCTCATTATTTCCTGTTATCAGTCATCTAATGACAAATCATCCCCAAATTAGTAGTTTATAGCAGGAACCACACTCTGCTGTCCATGAGTCTATGGGTCATCTTGTTGGTCAGTTAGGACTGGTCTGTTGTGGTCTTATTCACGTGTGTATGGGGATTTGCTGCTGATGGCTGAGGTGATGAGGGAGGCTCGGTCCTATATCTCTCATTGTATATCGGGCTAGCCAAAGATTGCTTTAAGACAGGGTCAAGTTCCCTCCTTCCTCCAAAAACAAAACAAAACAAAAAACCCAAAATACTGCATGTTTGAAGCTTAAATTTGAAACATCCACGTTCCAATTTTTGCTGCTTTCTATTGATCGAAAGAAGCCAAAAGGCCAGTCTTCTCTCAGTAGTTGAGGAACCAGACTCTTCTTGATGAGAAGGACTGATAAGTCACATTTCAAAGGGTATGCATTTTTGTAATGAATGCATCACAGCTCTGTCAAGAAACTTATTTCATAGTGAAATAGCAAGAAAATGGGCCAAAGTCCATGCCATCATCATAGGACCTATAATGGATTGAATCGATACCTGCCCTCCCTCCCTGGCCCTGACCACCTAAAGGTAGGCTGAAGTTTCACACTGGTGCCTATGAAGATGACCTTATTTGAAAATAAGATCTTTATAGATGTAACAGGTTAACATAAGTTCATACTGTATTAAATCTAATGACCATGTCCCTTTAAGGAGGGGGAGAGGGTTGGCACTGTGGCTTAGCAGATAAAGCCATCACCTGTAGTGCTGGCATCTCATGTGGGCTCTGGTTTGAGACCCGGCTGCTCCACTTCCTATCCAGCTCTCTGCTATGGCCTGGGAGAGCAGTGGAAGATGGCCCAAGTTCTTGGGCCTCTGCACCTGTGTGGGAGACCTGGAAGAAGCTCTTGGACCCTGGCTTCGGATCAGTGCAGCTCTGGCCACTGTGGCCATTTGTGGAGTGAACCAGAAGACCTTTCTCTCTCTCTCTGCCTCTGCCTCTCTGTAACCCTGCCTTTCAAATAAATAAATATATCTTTAAAAAATGAGAGATACGGAGACACAGAGAACAGAAGACAGAAGATCATGTGAAGATAGAAGCAGAGAAAAAAGCAATGCAGCTACAAGCCAAGGAATGCCAAGGACTGATGGGAGCCACTAAAGGCAAAGAGGGGTCTTCTCTAGAGCCTTATAAGACAGCCTGCCTTGCTGAGACCCTAACTTTGGGTTTCTAGCCTGCAGAATTCTGAGAGTGCACTTGCAAATTAATCAAGAAATCTTTATGGAGAAATGGTTGGTAAGCTTTCACACTAGATAGGGAACAATTTCTTGTAAGTTTGGCAAATTGCCTTGCTGATGATTACTTACGTTCTCTGCCAGATTCCTATGTGTCTATATCTATATCTAGATCTAGATCTAGATCTATTGTGTGTGTGTGTGTATATATATATATATACATATGTAGAGAGAGAGAGAGAGAGAGGTATACATCTTCAGCATACTTCCAAAGTTAGAATACATAGGTTCAAAGATTAACAGGTAGAAATGGAAATGTTGTCACTCTTAATTACACTTTAAAAATCATTCTCAAAATGTTGGCTTCCTGACACTAAGATTTTCTTACTATTCAAATCAGGAACGTTTCTACTCAGAGGCCACAATAATTATTCTGCTAAATTGGAGATGGCAATGGGTCATTTCACATTTCTCCTGACATGCAGCAGAAATGGAAAAAAAAAAGGTGGAGCTGTGTTGAATTTTTAACCTTGACCACTATCAGAGAAAAATGCTTTCCTCCTACTTTTCATGATTTACTTCTGGCCTCAATTACTTAGTTGAATGATGATTTGGGAAGAATAAATCAACAATCTTGGTTCAGCTTCCACTGGTCTCTTGGGCAGCCAGGCTGACCACAGAGGCAAGCACTCTGCAGGATCTTTCAAAGGAGACCTTGGTTTTCCAACATGACCTATGGGTTGGTAACCCACTCTCTGCTAATGAGATTCACTCTTAGAAAGGTCACTTATCTGGGGCCAGCACTGTAGTATAATGGGTAAAGTGCTTCCTGTGGTGCTGGAGTCCCATATGGGCACTGGTTCAAGTCTTAGCTGCTCCACTTGAGGTCCAGCTCCCTGCTAATGTGTCTAAGAAAGCAGCAGAAGATGATCCAAGTGCTTGGGCCCCTGTCACCAATGTGGGAGATGTAGAAGAAGCTCCTGGCTCCTGGTTTTGGGTCGGCCCAGCTCCAAGTGTTACACCCATTTTGGGGATGAACCAGTGGATGGAAGATCTCTCTCTCTGTCTCTCCCTGCCCCCCACCGTTTAACTCTGCCTTTCAAGTAAAATAAAATAAATCTTAAAAAAGGAAGTGTATTTATCTAATGATGTAAGCAATCTTATCCAGTATTTAACTTTATTATTAATAAAAGTGACATAAGGACTTCTACTTTCTATTTTGTTTTGAATTCAGAGGGAAAGAAGTGCTATGTATGAGGATTAACAGAAGGTTCACATCCAATTCACCAGATCAGGAGCCTTAAGAAATAAACAGAGAGTAGAATTTGGGGCCCTAACTAACATGTCAAGAGGTTTTTGGTGGACCGAAGGTGGGCTTCAGGTTTTGACTCTAGTAAGCACGTTGTACTCACAATGGTTTTGTGGAACTTTACATTAAGTAAACCACTGGATTTTTTAATGGGTGGAGATGGTTTTTATCAGTTGTTGACTGGGAAGGCAGATTCAGGATTTCAATGACAGCCATGTGGGATTTTCACCTGGATGGGTCCCTGTAACTTTCAGGACTTTATCTATAGGCAAGGATCTATTTTTATGGAAGCAGAGCTATGGGCTGCCTTAGGGGTAGAGTAGGTAGGTTTTGCCTTTTTAGTCTAGATGCCTCTGTTTAGGTACATACAGATGACTTGAACAGTCATAAAGACAGACCTTAGGCACCATCTGTGGCAGGGCATAGAGGTAGCTTGGCCTCTACTGGCCTCAGCAGATGCCTGCTAGACAATGTCTAGTAAGTATATTTTGGCTACATAGGTCTCAGGAAAGGCACAGCCATAGCAGAAGTTGGAGTGAAGTTGAGTGAAGCATGGTGCAGATTGTCCTTGAACCACACAGGCATTAGACTTAGCCCATGGAGGGTCCATAAAGATGCTACAGGGATGCAGGGCCTTAGTAGATGGGAGCAGCTGAAGCAAGGCTGTAGTGATGGATAAAAGAGAGCCCTTCTCCATCTGCACATTCCAGACATGGGGGCTACAGGACAACTAACTATCAATTACTAGACTACACTGAATCTCATCCACTGAAATGTTGCTTTGAAATTACTTCAATCTAGAAAGCAAACATGGAAAGCCTCATCTTGAACTCTTATTGTGGCTTATCTCACTTATGCTCAAGAGCCATCTCTTGCCACATGTTCAGAAGACCAAGATAAACGAATAAAAATTGGAAAAGGAGATGCATTTACTTTCTATGAGAGGGTATCAGAAAAGGATGAGGTGCTTGAATTATTAGCTTAGAAACAGTGAGTAAATTATAGTTGACCCTCACAAAACAGAGTGTCTAGATTGAGTTGATTGGAATGCTTCCTTCAAAAGGGATTCAGATCCAGGAAACTGTTAAGAGGCGTAAGAGGCCATGAGAGAGAGAGAGAGAGAGAGAGAGAGAGAGAATAGTGTAAATAACTAGGGGTTCTCCTCTTAAAATGGAAGCAAATATATTAGCTATGTCACAGAAAAACTGAATGGAATTAAGGAATTGAGGGAGGAAGACTGGGAATAACATTGTAGGGTACTCAAAGCATCATTAGGAGATTCTAGGTAACATAATATTGTGTGTATGAGGTATTTAGATATTTCCTGTGCTCTGAAAGAGCATGCTTGAAATATTTTGGAATTAAGATTCTAAGATGAGGCATAGAATGGATGTGACATATTCATGTGGAACCAGGAAGAAAAATAATGAATAAGGTTAGGTTCGGTTTGAATGTTTGTGTGTTAAGAGAGAGTACTTCCTGGGTAGGATTATCAAACTCTGGATAAGAACTTTCCAGATTTATTTATTCATTTGAAAGGCAGAGTTACAGAGGGAGATGGAGATGAAGAGGGAGAGGGAGAGGTGGGGGAAAGAACAAGAGTGAGAGTGAGAGCGAAGGAGGGAGGGAGGGAGGAAGGGAGGGAGGAAGAGAGAGAGAGAGAGAGAGAGAGAGAGAGAGAGAGAGAGAGATCTTCCATCTTCCATTTGCTGGTTCAACTCCCCAAATGACCTTGATGGTTGGGGCTGAGCCAGACTGAAGCCAGGAACTGGGAGCTTCATCCAGGTATCCCACATGAGTGCAGGGGTCCAAGCACTTGGGCCATCTTCTCTTGCTTTCCCAGGTGCATTAGCAGAGAGCTGGATCAGAAGTAGAGCAGCAGGGACTCCACCACCCATATGGGATACTAGTGCTGCAGGCAGTGGTTTAACTCACTGTGCCACAGAGCCAAGCCCAATGGATAAGAACTTTTGAGCAGTGATTGCTCATCAATTTCATGTCTTAATTCTTTTTTTTTTTTTTTTTTTTTTTTTTTTTTTTTTTTTTTTTTTACAGGCAGAGTGGACAGTGAGAGAGAGAGACAGAGAGAAAGGTCTTCCTTTGCCGTTGGTTCACCCTCCAATGGCCGCCGCGGTTGGCGCGCTGCGGCCGGCGCACCACGCTCATCCGATGGCAGGAGCCAGGAGCCAGGTGCTTTTCCTGGTCTCCCCATGTCTTAATACAAGACAAAAATCTAGAAAGATAGTTTAAAAAATAAGTGTTTGAATGGCAGAAAGAGCTGATGTTGAAGGCCTAAATTCTTTAAAAGCCAAGAAAAGATAGTTGTGAGCTATTTGCTGGTGATCATTAGATCTGAGCTAGATAACCAACTACCCTGGTTTTCCTGGTTTTATCATTACAAATCCTGCATCCAAGATAAATCCAGATAGTTGGTTACCTTGCTTTTGAACCCAAGTTTCCAAATGTCAACAGCATCTTCAGTTCAGGAATTTGGTATGGGCATTCCCTAGTAGGAAGGAATGCAAAGTGGGGAGATAGTTCCCTAGGGACTAAGAAACCTCTTAGTAGGAAACAGTGATGATAGCTACTTGGAGAATTGAACTCCAGTGTTCTTTGCTCCCATCCCAACACAGCAGAACACCATAGCCTTGGGAGCTATGATACAACAGGGGGTATACTCAGATGTCAGCAGCTTGGAGCTCAATAGGGGTATTGAATCTGGGCATTTTTGAGTAGTCTGGATAAGAATGAAAAATTCTGGCTGGCGCCATGGCTCACTTGGCTAATCCTTCACCTGCGGCACCGGCACCCTGGGTTCTAGTCCCGGTTGAGGTGCTGGGTACTAGTCCCGGTTGCTCCTCTTCCAGTCCAGCTCTCTGCTGTGGCCCTGGAAGGCAGTGGAGGATGGCCCAAGTGCTTGGGTCCCTGCACCCGCATGGGAGACTGGGAGGAAGCACCCAGCTCCTGGCTTTGGATTGGCACAGTGCCGGCCTGGCGGCCATTAGGAGAGTGAACCAACAGAAGGAAGACCTTTCTCTCTGTCTCCGTCTCTCTCTCTCTCTCTCTCTCTCTCTCTCTCTCTCTCACTGTCTAACTCTGCCTGTCAAAAAAAAAAAAAGAATGATGTAAGATCTATATCCTTATATATATATGATATCCTTATATAAGCCCAATGACTGAAGGGGCACCATTACAAACTTCTCTTTTTTAACAAGGTTTATTTATGTATTTGTGAGTCAGAGTTACAGACTGAGAGGGAGAGATGGAGAGATGGAAAGATGGAGAGAGAGAGGGAGAGGGGGAGGGAGAGGGAGAGAGAGAGAGAGAGAGAGAGAGAGAGAGAGAGAGAGAGAGACTCTTTCATTTTCTGATTCATTCCCCAGAAGGCTGCAACAGCCAGGGCTGGGTCAAGCTGAAGCCAGGAGCCAGGAGCTTCATCTAGTCTCCCATGTTGGGTAGCAGTGGCCCAAACACTTGAGCCATCCTCCACTGCTTTTCCCAGGTCATTCGCAGGGAGCTGGATTAGAAGTGGAACAGCTGGGACAAGAACCAACACCCAAATGAGATGCCAGAATTGCAGGCAATGGCTTTACCTGCTATGCCACAATGCCAGCCCCACCATTGCAAACTTCTACACCTTGAAGAAAGACAAGAATGTTTCAGATATCTCTCTCTCAGAGAGGAGGGAGGAGATACAAGTGCACAATTGATGAAAATGAAACTCTGGCCAGAGCCGTGGTTCAATAGGCTAATCCTCCGCCTAGCGGTGTCAGCACACCGGGTTCTAGTCCCAGTCGGGGTGCTGGATTCTGTCCAGGTTGCCCCTTTTCCAGGCCAGCTCTCTGCTATGGCCCAGGAGTGCAGTGGAGGATGGCCCAAGTGCTTGGGCCCTGCACCCCATGGGAGACCAGGAGAAGCACCTGGCTCCTGCCTTCGGATCAGCTCGGTGCGCCGGCCGCAGTGGCCATTGGAGGGTGAACCAACGGCAAAAGGAAGACCTTTCTCTCTGTCTCTCTCTCTCTCACTGTCCACTCTGCCTGTAAAAGAAAAAAAGAAGAAACTCGATGAAGGGTGGAATGGGAGAGGGGTGGGAGAGGGGAGGGCTGCGGGAGGGAGGGAGGTTGGGGGGGAAGCCACAACAATGCAAAAGTTGCACTTTGTAAATTCACATTTATTAAACAAATAAAAAAAGAAAACAGAATGTTCATATCAATACCAGTATGTTCATATTTCTACTTCTGAGTGCAAACAATCTGAAAACTGCATGCACACTTCAATACTGTTTTCACTGGACATTTTTTTTATTTGATTCTACTAGTAGTTTCCAAAGATCAATTAAATACCTCTTACTATCTAAAAAAAAATGTGCACAATTGAATTTTACTCCCAAAAATGTTGGAGGCAGAGTATTTAAAAGATCAAGATAATAGCATAATAGTATAGCAATCCACACATCCAAAACCTACTTTAATAATTATCAATCAGTTGTGATTCATCTCTATATGTCA
Organism: Sylvilagus floridanus; assembly: GCA_949820135.1. Lineage (NCBI taxonomy): Eukaryota > Metazoa > Chordata > Mammalia > Lagomorpha > Leporidae > Sylvilagus > Sylvilagus floridanus. Next base: position 67,728,448 of record OX463224.1, on the reverse strand, counting down.
AGGGGGAAGACAGATAATATTTGTACAGTCTGTTAGTGGGTGTTAGTGGGTGGGTGGTTTATGTTCCTTAATCCTGGGGTTCATAATCAAGAAACTCATTTGATAAGTAACATAGTCACATTTGCTAATACAACCTTATCAGTAACATTGGTGTTATATAGATCTTTCATTTGTCCTATTCTTTTGCTTCATCTTTTAATTGGCTTGGAATTTAGGACAAGAAACAGAATGTAATTTATTGCAGACCCTAACCCCCCAACAACTACTAAGTACAAAAAAATTAGCTACATTTATTGGACAATCTTCTGTTTCCCTCACCCACAGATCCTGTAAGAGTTGACCATACTTACCAGGTTCATCTCATTCCTTCACCCTAGGCAACAACTGGTTAGATCTGACTCAAGGTGATCAGTTAGATGCACTGTCTCTTCACCTCTCAAAAAATTCAACAGACATAATGTCTGTTTTCATTTGATGATAGTCACTTTTCTGAATGGGGATGGCCATTTTCCCACCACTTACATTCCTCACAAGCAGCTGCAGAAAACCCAGCTTCAGGGGAAACAGAATGGAGCAGGCAAATAGAGGGAAAGGGAGGCAGGAGACCAGGAGGCTCCTCAGAATCAGAAGGGGGAGGCTGGCTCTTTGATCTTGTTTTGGTCCTCGAGAATTTTCTTGTCCTTAGATTCTGTGTGCCGTTGTCATTTGACTCTGTTTGTAAAATGGAAGAAATTATACCCACTAGACACACTCAAGAGAGAGTATTGTAGTTTTGTGGAAGAACTTTCATGACAAGTTCATTTGAGACAGGAGCTGAGAAGCTTAGGTTTCTGAGGTGGGCAAGGTGTCTCCACGAGAAAGGAAAAGCATTAGCTGATTATCCTGGAGAGGGAGGGAAGAAATAGAGGAAGACTGTGGTAAATAGAATCTATAACATCGATGAGACACTTCCCGTGAACAATCTTCTACTTTCAGAATGCATTTTTTTTTGTAAAAATTGGTGAAAAGACTATTCTTGACACCAGATTCATGTGAGAACTCTCAGGAGGTGTGAGTATATCAGACTATATGGAACTTTGGACTTGAACCTGGGACGAGAGCTAATTTTTTTAAGGAATTATTTATTATTTGAAAGCCAGAGTTGCAGAGAGAGAGAGAGAGAGAGAGAGAGAGAGAGAGAGCGAGAGCGTGCGTGTGCGTGCGAGAGAGAATATTTTCCATCTATTGGTTCACTCCCCAGATGGCCTCAATGGCCAAGGCTGATCCAGGAGCCAGGAGTGTCTTCTGAGTCTCCCACATGGGTAGCAGGGGTCCAAGCTCTTGGGCCATGTTCCACTACTTTTCTCAGGCCATTAGCAAGGAGGTGGATCAGAAGTGGAGCAGTTGTACTCCAACCAACACCCACATGGGATGCCAGCATTGTAAGTAGCAGCTTTACCCACTGGGGCACAACACTGGCCCCAGACAACAACTCATTTTAACCAGATGATATCTTGCCATTTTGAATACTCAGCCTCTCTAACTTCCTCTTTTAGAGAAGTATCCTGTAATTTATAGGGAGTTGAAAAGTGTTTACCCTTGGTTCTCCTCACCCTGGTTATCTCAGCAGTGCTGTCCGATCATCATGAATGTTTCCCCTGCTGTCAGTTTGGCCTGTCTCCACCAGCAGCTCAACCTTAAAGTCCATTTGATGGATTTCTCCAGGAAATAAAATGAGGAGCTCTTTAGGGCAGCTCTTTATTTCCTTTACATATCTATCTCTGCCGTCTTTCTAAAATTACCAATAGCTGATGTGGTTATGGGCAGGTCTCTTCATGGAAAAGTTGAGGCAATTTCAGAAGGACAATTTCATGTCAAAGAGGGAAGTACAGAGCACTCTAATTTAGAATTTTCTTTACTTTTCAAAAGGGTGTGACTTAGAGATCTATATTCTGCACAAAATCTCTGGCTCTTAGGCTTGAAGCTGTTGCTTCTTCATAGGACCTCCTTTTAAATTTGCTCTATTTAACACTCCATTAACTTCCTTGGGAAAAACACCATACCTATCCACAGAAAGGGATTGCATCTCTCTCTCTCTCTTTATGACAGGCAGAGTAGACAGTGAAAGAGAGACAAGAGAGAAAGGTCTTCCTTTGCCTTTGGTTCACCCTCCAATGGCCGCCACGGCCAGCCAGCGTGCTGTGGCCTGGTGCACCACACTGATCTGAAGGCAGGAGCCAGGTGCTTCTCCTGGTCTCCCATGGGGTGCAGGGCCCAAGCACGTGGACCATCCTCCACTGCACTCCTAGGCCACAGTAGAGAGCTGACCTGGAAGAGGGGCAACCGGGACAGAATCCGGTGCCCCAACCGGGACTAGAACCCGGGGTGCCGACGCTGCTAGGCAGAGGATTAGCCTATTGAGCCGCGGCACCGGCCGCATCTCTCTTTCTAAATTCTGCACTTTCACCCTAACCTAGTATCCCATGCCTGAGTGTTCCAATTTAAGTTAGGGTCTGCAGCCAGTCAAAAATGAAGCCTATTGCCATACAAGTCTTGCAGAAGTATGCATATATGGGTAGGCTAGGGTGACACAGGAAGAAGAACCTCTATTGTTGGTTGCAGACTTAGATCATCCTGGCTGGATTTCTTTTTCAATATTCCTACATGTGTTAGTAGGAATCACATTAGTTCATTTGACAAATAGAATTGTTATATTGGCTCGTGTACTGTTCCCAGGAACAGAGGTTAATTTTTAGAGTACAATCTAAACTCATATTGAGAAAGGATACATTTCCTCAATTAGAAGGACATCTTGCCTTTTCCCAGAGCTAGTGGGCCCTATTATTGTGAAGAAAACAGGTCTGGTTTCTTTCCTGCTATGCTTGGGAAGCTATTGAAATAATAAATAAGCTATATTATCCTTTAATGGCTCCTCCCTTTTATTAATTCAGGAAAGGTTCCAGACTGAATATATTGTTTCAACAGTCGACTTCAGAGGCTGAGGTGACTGCTGATTCTTTTACAACAAACCCACCTTCACTTAAGTTAACCAAGACAGTTTCTATTCTTTGCAACCAAATGATCCTGGATTGGAAGAACATTAGATTCTTGGGAAGCAGGTTTGAAAGCAATAGATCCTCCAAAGAATGTGAGTACTTCCCCAGCATCACAGCGTGCTCCACAATGTTGAAGATTTTCTCATTATTGGGAGAGCAGTTTAGCGAAACCTAGTTAGCTTGAGTGGATTTCTGTTTTTTTTTTTTTTGCAAAAAAGTGATGCCTGACTAGGATCCACTATAATGGAGGCAATGTGAGAATCCCTGACATGACTTCTTATACTATCATAACTGTTGATAAAGATTAATTACAGCATTAGTACAATTCTAAGCTAATCCACCAAGGGTTAAGCCAGTTTACCTGGTAAAGAAATCCTAACTGGTGTGGGTACTGGTTAAAAGCATTGGTGGCACAAAATGGATTAAGGAGGAAAGACAAAGTAAGACCAGCTTTAGTTTTTTTTTCTTTTTTCTTTTTTAAAGATTTATTTATTATATGAAAGGCAAAATCAGAGAGAGAAAGAGGTCTTCTGTAATCTGGTTCCCTCCCCAAATGGCCACTATGGCTGGAGCTGCATCAATATGAAGCCAGGAGCCAGGAGCTTCCTCAGGGCCTCTGATGTGGGTGCAGGGGCCCAAGGACTTGGGCCATCTTCTACTGCTTTCCTAGGCCATAGAAGAGAGCTGGACAGGAAGTGGAACAGCTAGGACTCTAACTGGCACCCATACGGAATGCTGACACTGCAGGTGGCTGCTTTACCCACTACACCACAGTGCTGGCCCCTCTGTTTTAGTTCTTAAATGCGACTATCAAGTTCACATCCAACTGGCACTGAATTTTTATTTGACTATAAATTTATTTTTATAGTACATATGAGTTTAACTGAATTTGTTTTCTGAGATTTTAACACAAGTTAACTGATTTCTCCCTCCCTTTCTCTCTTTCAATCTCATTATATATATATATATATATATATATATATATATATATATTTTGACAGGCAGAGTGGACAGAGAGAGAGAGAAAGAGAGAAAGGTCTTCCTTTTCCGTTGGTTCACACTCCAATGGCCACTGCAGCTAGCGCACCGCGCTGATTCGAAGCCAGGAGCCAGGTGCTTCTCCTGGTCTCCCATGCAGGTGCAGGGCCCAAGGACTTGGGCCATCCTCCACTGCACTCCCAGGCCATAGCAGAGAGCTGGACTGGAAGAGGGGCAACCGAGACAGAATCCGGCGCCCCGACCAGGACTAGAACCTGGTGTGCCGGTGCTGCAGGTGGAGGATTAGCCTATTGAGCCATGGCACCAGCCTTAATCTCATTATCTTTTACATTAATTAATTGCCATTTAATCTCATTGGGGAGTAGTATTGTGGCATAGCAGGTAAAGTTGTCACCTGTGACACCAGCATCCCATGTGAGCATTAGTTTGTGTCCTGGCTGCTCCACTTCCCATTCAACTCTCTGCTAATGGCCTGGGAAAAGCAGCAGAGTATTGCCCAGATACATGGGCTCCTGCTACCCAAATGGGAAACTCTGATGAAGCTCCTGGCTCCTGGCTTTGGCCTGGCACAGCCCTGGTCATTGCAGCCATTAGGGGAAATTAACCCGCAGATCTGTCTCTGTCTCTTTTTCTCTAACTCTGACTTCCAAATGTATAAGCAAATCTTTAAAAAAAATAAATAAATAGAATCTCTTCTTCCCACCATACTAAAGATCCCAGATTGATGGAGAGAGTGAGAGAGGGCATCCCTGACTTGGAGAAGACAAGCTTCAGTAGAGGAATAAGTAGCACAGCTACTTTCTGAGAGGAAAGACCACATGAGACAGGAGGCCTTTGCATGCTTCCAGCAGCTTGTGCACTACCACACAGGGAAGTTGCAGGGTTCTCCTGTGATGATCAGTTCCAATTTTAACTAACAAACTATGACTGTGGCCTTTTCGAGCATCATATTGAGGTTTAAATCCTAGATCTAGCTTGAGATCAGGGCAGGCCCAACTATATCAAGTATGGAAAAAGCTCATTTCTGTTCCTCTAACCCACTTTTGTCATTAAAACACACTAAGACTGTGAGGATCCTAAGGCAGAGTGTTGTTTAGAGAAGATGGAATGGACACAAATCAAATCACTGCATTAACTCCTCTCATTTCTCAGCCTTGGTTGCCAGGCTACCCCAGGGGGTTATGTCTGATAATGAATAGATGATAATTTCTTTTGCACACTGATTCTTACTTGTGTTCTTTAGGGGTGCTGATATCAACAAAAACCAGGGAACATCAGTTAAACAAGCAAGGCCCAACATTTTAAGTCTGCCTGTGACCAGACTCAGCGTGTTTACTCTGTTTCCTGTATTCCAAACATTGATTATTGCATGTCTCTCTCCCAAAGTTGCCAGCTACATCTTAAGTCTCTCTCCCAAGGTTGCCAGCTACATCTTAAGTGGAGGCTTCGCTCTTTTTTTTTTAAATTATTTATTTGTTTAAAAGGAAGAGTTAGAGAGAGAGAAAGAGAGAGAGAGAGATCAATCTTCCATCAGCTGGTTCACTTCCCAAATGGCTACAATGAGCTGGGCTGTGCCAGGCAGAAGCCAGGAGTCTGGAACTTCAACCAGGTCTGCCCTGTGGGTGGCAGGGGCTCAAGCACTTGGGTCATCTCCTGCTTCTTTCCCAGGAACATTCACAGGAAGCTGAATTGGAAGTGGAGCAACTGAGACTCAAACCAGCATCTATCTGGGATGCCAGCCTCAAAGGCAGCAGCTTAACCTGCTGTATCACAATATTGGCCCCAGAGGTGTAGCTCTTATTAAAATATTTACTCCTTAGGATTGTTCCAAGCATGATTCACTCCTTATTGGTACTTTACCTTGTCTAACAAAACAACTTTATCATTTTTAATCAACAAGTCTTTCTTGGATTCTTTTATGTCTAGACTTTTCTGTGCAGGCCACTTGTTATTTACTAAAAACTGAAATAGCTGTGCCAACCAGGTCCAGATAATTGCATGCTCCAAACTCAACATCCTCATCTTTCTCAATACCTTCACATCCCTATTCCAGGATGAGGCGGGGTTGCATGAACATCCTGAGCATTTTCATTATCCAGGCAGAAGGGAATCTCCTTCAGCAGACACTAATTTATACTCATTCCCTTGAAAGATAAAATCTATAACAACAGCATTCCCATCATTGAAGACACCTGTGTGAGAAGATATATATTTTTGAGACTGCTAGGCCTAGTTCTGAAGCATGGTACCTTTTCAGAAGCCATCTCCTAAATCCTTTTCTATTAACTTTAATTGGTCCACATGCTGATGGGAGAAATCCCTCCTCCATGAATTGCTGTGTAATTTTAGTCATAAGGATTATGTCTTGTTGAGAAGTGGCTTTAAAGCTAAATTGATTTCTCTGTCTCATCTCTCAGAGGAGCCTGTGGTGTTGCTTTTGGTCACTAGGAAGTTCGGGCAGCACACTCACCTGTAGGTGTTAGCCAGAGCGTGCGGTTCAGCATGGGAGCCACTTGCACATGGGATGGTAAGCTCTTGAGATGTGGTTAGTATGACCGAGGACTGTGCTTTACATTTTATGTCACTTTAATTAATTAAAATTTAAAACCATCTAGAGCAGGGCTTAAAAAGAAACCCACCTTAGATGAAGGTAGGAAAATGGGTTTGGAGTCATGGTGCTTCCATATGGTGGCTGGATGGTGCTCCGCAGTGTGGTCATGGCTGCGTGCTTCTTGGAGGGGACTCATGGATTATGTTCTCCCTGTAAATTTCATGATGGGAGTTTCTGAAAGATGCTACCACTGAGTTGAGGCTAGATAAAGACACCGTCTTAGGAAAAGGCTGTGGAACTTACCTGACCATCTTTGCAAAATATTTTTAGCTGCTACTCAAAGAATGCCAGGCAGCATCCCTCTCCTCGTGGGGCTGTCTCTCCTTTGAGGCCCCATTTCTTCACTACCTAGTGATAATGCTTTCTCATCCTTTTTCAACAGTCTATGAAGTTTCCTCTCACTCATGCTTTCTCTGTAGTGATATGAAGAGAGATCTGAGGAGTGGCTAAGGGTCACTGCTGGGTAAGCAGTGAGTGGCAAAGACAGAATTCACAGTGAGTTCTCCACGTGTATTCAGGGCATGCTGCTCCTTAGTGAAATCATCTCATTGCCTCCTTGGGGCCAGTCAGTCAGTGCTCATAAAGACATCCAGTATTAAGAAGGTATTTATATAAAAAAATTAAGAGGCATTGAGACAGGGACAGAGAGACAGAGAGATCCTCTCAAATGCCTGCAATAGTTGGAGCTGGACCAGAATTGAAGCCAGGAGCCAAAGCTGGGAGCTGGGAACTCCATGTGAATTTCCCATGTGGGTGGCAGGGACTCAACTACTTGAACCATCACATGCTGCCCCCTAGGGGTCTGCATTAGAAGGAAATTCAAATCGGGAACAGGAGCTTGGACTCAATCCCAGGCACTCCAACATGGGTTGTAGGTGTCTTAGCCACTAGGCCAAGCATTCATCCCCAAAATCCTTTTTAAAATAGCATTTCACTCTTATAAAGGATAATACTCCTTATAGATCAGTATCAATGAAAACAATTCAGCAAAGAGAACAGTGTATTGATAATTTGTTGTGTGAGGTCAGTGTGATCAGTATCACCATCAAAAAAATAAAGTAGCAGGCATAGATTAACATAAAAGTTTCGTAAGTCTAGCAGATGTAGATGAAGTGACTCATCCATGGTACACAACCAAGGAGTGACATAGCTAGGATTGGAACAGGTGTGCTGATGGAAGCCCTGTTACCCTGTATAACTAGGTGGGTGCTATCCTGCCCCTCTCCCAGGGTTGCTGTGGGTGAAGGACAGACCCAGTACCCACAAGTCACCCCTTATTAGGCCCTCGAATTCAGAGCATCGCTTCCCTACTACACTTCATCATCTCCTTAATTCTCTTATTGTTTTCCTGCCATGTCTACCTAGGTCACAGATTATGTTGACAGACAAAACACAGGATTCCTGGTTAAAATTAAATTTTATACAAACAATGAATACTTTTTTTTTTTCAGTGTATTACTTGAGATGTACTTACTCTAACAAAAAGTATTTGATGTTTATCTGAAACTCAAATTTAACTGGCTGTTCTGTATTTTTATTTGCTGAGTCTGGCAACCCCAGCTCCCTGCAAATTCCCTGTCATCCACATTAGTGCAGGCCAGGTCCCAGGCTCCCTCAAGAAGTCTGAGGAATCAAGTAGCATCTCATCACTCAAATCAGAGCAGAACATAGCACGTGTTTAACAACAACATCTTGCCAAGTGCTCTGCTGGGCCCTCTATAGGGATGGAACTTTGACTCATTTAGCCACTTTTGGCCTTAGTTTCATTTAGACTGGCCTCTACTTGTGAGTGCTGCTGACAGCTGTGGCTCTGGGCTTGTCCCTTTCCCTTTCTGATCTTCACAAATCCTTCATTGTGTGGCAAGTGAGAAGAAGCTCAAAGAGCATGCACCAAGCTCCATGCAAAGAGTGATGCAGTGGTGAGTGTTTCTTTTACAACAAATCTAATTGCACTGGATTTAGACTATTTCTCTAGCCGCTGTGATATTTTTGGTAGTATCGTTAATTTGTCTAAGAAGCAGAGGCCTGGGTTGGCGCTCAGCTCTGTTATTTATCAGTAGTATGATCTCAGCAAGTGATCTACCCTCCATTTCCCAGCCTCCTCACTGTGAAGTGGGATATGACTACCACAATTTATCTCAGAGGGTTGCTGTGTGGATTGATCTAATTAATACATACAAAAAGTTTAAAACCATGCCTAGCAAAAGTTAATTCTGTTAGAAGTCATTAGAGTGCCTACCTGCCAGGGCTGTGGTGGCATAAAGTAGAAGACAACAGAATTATTTTTTTAAAATAGAGTTGGGAAATTAATTAGAGTATACCTCTCAAAAAACCTATATTTTCAGAGACCATGCAATTAGTAGGGTCCAAACTGAGATTTTCAAGGGATAAAGGGGGTACTTAGCAAATACCTGCATTTGAAGTGATAAACAGAGAATTGCACTAAGATTTCGACTATATTCAATCCTCATTATTTGCTGAGCTATGTTATATAAAACCTCTGCAAACACTGAGTTAGTGAATAGTGAACCATTACTCCCAGGAGAAATACAGGATTCAGCTCCTGCAAGTTCTGGTAGCATTTTCATCAATATCTTAATGTGCTTTATGCATATTTCTGTTCAAACATACCTTACTTAATATGTATGGTTGACTCTACAATACTGAGCCAGTGGCTGACAGTACCATAACCCATGCCTGAAAGAAGCCACCTAGCTATGAGCTTCCTCTGGAAGGCACAGCACAGCCATGTGTTTCAGAACCCTAGACAGCACATCAGCACCATGAGTGGGGGCCACTGTAACCAATGAATCTCCAGCAAAAAGCACAAAAATGTGGCACTGGATAGACCATGAAAAAGACACTGTTCATGGCACAAGAGCTGAAACAAGAAGGCAGAGAGCCGTGCCTTGCTGGACCTCAGCTGGGAACGTGTGCTGTGTGGAAAGTCTGCAAATGGCCACAAAAGCACCTTGGATATTGACGTGAGGATAACAAACAAATTTTAGTAGATGAATTTGCAAATACTGAATCCAAAGATAATAAAGGTCAACTGTGTGTGTTAAAAGGATGGCAGGCCCAGAAAACCTGGTGTGATCTGCTTGGCTGAATGGTGAGGGAGGGACTGTGGGTTCCCCATGGACCTCCCCTGCCTCAAGAACACTTTGTGCCTGGTACAAAGCCCTTTGCTGCGGTCTGTAACCTGAGACTGCTTGTCAGTGCTGGGCTGCTTGAGGCAGCAGTGGGATTCAGATGATGGAGCACTTTCTCTTCTCTAAAGAAACTGAGACTCTTGAGGCATTGATTCCAGCTTTGACTTCCATTATGGCACTGGGCTCCCTCATTCTGTTACACTGCCTTCTATGCAGAAGTGAACTTTCAACAATACTTGAGAAAAAACGAAAACATCAATCAAATAAAGTCCCCTGCAGAGACTGACTCTGGAGTTTCCTTGCTCTTTCCACTTTATTTAATCAGTTTAAATGTAATTTTAAAAACCGATACTTGATTCAACTAAGAAAACTTTTAAGTAAATTTAGAACAACTTGGGTATGTGACTGTAATTTTTCAATTGTAAATTTAATGAAATCTAAATGTAGATCAATTATTTCCAATGAAAAATTAGTGTCTGAAATGAGAAGATCTGCAAAAATAAAATATACACTTGACCTGAAAGACCTAAATGAATGCAAAATGTGTAATTAATATACTTTTTTATGTGATTACAAGTTCAAGCGATAATCTTAGATATAATGAGTCAAGCAAGGTATATTATTACAATTAATTTCAGTTCCTTTTTAGTTTTTAAGAATGTGACTACTAGAAAATTTAAAATTACATACATGAGGGGCTTGCGCTGTAGCGCAGTGGGTTAATTCTCTGGCCTGAAGCACTGGCATCCCATATGGGTGCTGGTTTGAGACCTGGCTGCTCCACTTCCTGTCCAGCTCTCTGCTATGGCCTGGGGAAGCAGTAGAAAATGACCCAAGTCCTTGGGCCCCTGCACCCGCGTGAAAGACTAGGAGGAAGCTCCTGGCTCCTGGCTTTGGATCGGCATAGCTGCAGCCGTTGCGGCCATCTAGGGAGTGAACCATCAGATGGAAGACCTCTCTCTCTCTTTCTCTCTCTCTCTGTCTCTCTCTGCCTCTCCTCTCTGTGTAACTCTGACTTTTAAATAAATCAATCATTCTTTTAAAAAATTACATACATGAATGGACAATGGTGAATTAGAAAGTTATTCACTCCTCACATTGTTTGTGGTGACAGCACCAGGTAGCAGTTACAGAGTCACATACATGACCTATTAAGACTCCACAGATTTCTCTAGTGGTCTTAGCCATAGATCATGTCCAGTCTTTTTTTCTGGATCCTAAGTGATCCTTCTATCCTTAAAGGGCTCCAAGCCTATTTTTCTTGGTAGGTTCTCTGGGTTTCACCACGGGGTACTTTAATCTGATTTCCTACAGATAACTTCAAATCCTAAATTAAGTTCAGAGAACAGTTCCATTCTTTCTTTCATGAGTTTCCATTCTTTCTTTCAGTTTTGTAACCTTCATAATAAGTATAGCACAAACTAGGCATTACATTTTCTGTCATCATGAATTTTGCCATTCTAGACTAAGCCATGCAAATACATGGTCTTCTCAATAAATTACATAAATGTTATCATGTGGAAGTATATATGAATAAGTTCCCTCCTTCCCCCTCCCTCTTTTTTGTTTTCTTTGTCTTTAGTTCACATGGCTTCAGTACCACAAACAACATTCCCCTCTCCCACCTTAGCTTCCCAGGCAAATCAATCTCTGACTGAATCTCCTTTGCTGAGGACAAGACCTCAAGATCAACTCTCCTCCCCTCTGGTTTCTTTCACATGAGACAAGCCCTGAATTGGTTCCCTGCATTCTATGAGGCAGGAGTGTCTTGTTCCCCATCAAAGAAGGAGGTACCTTTCTCTGAAGGGAGGAGAGAACTTCCACTTTGATTATGGCCTTGTCTAAATAATGTCGGAGTTTGTGGACTCAAAAGGTTTCCATAGCTTTGGCAGCTCATGACAAGAGCATTGGGTGATTACTGATGTCATAAAAGAGTGTCAATTGTTAAATCAACAATAGGAGTCACTGTGCACTTACTCCCCATGTAGGATCTCTATCCTTAATGTGTTGTACTTTGAGAATTAACAGTAAAACTAGTCTTCAAACAATACTTTATACTTTGTGTGTCTGTGTGGGTGTAAACTGTTGAAATCTTTACTTAATATAGAGTTGTATATAAATATAATTAAAATTCTGTATATAAAATAAATAAAAATGAATCTTAATGAAGAATGGGATGGGAGAGGGAGTAGGAGGTGGGGTGGGGTGGGAGGGCAGGTATGGAGGGAAAAACTGCTGTAATCCAAAGGCTGCACCTATGAAATTTATATTTATTAAATAAAAGCTTTCTAAAATAACAAAAAACTTGTGCCCTACCTGTGTCAATTAATATTTCCTCATCCAACTGCAAAATAACAACACATCCCGATTAACTTATAACTTCCACAAATGGACAAGTTAAATAGCAGGTGCTAGACTGACTTTTCATAGTACATTATCTCTGGAGGATTCAGTGGGTTACTGTGAGAGCATCATACTTAACTGTATGGGGTTGATGCCATAAAGCTAGAGTAATAGTCTCAAGAACCATTCTCCAAGTCTCAGAGATCATTCTCACCATTGGATTGAATGGGAAGCTTACAGACCAATTAAAACATTTTTACCCCTTTCAAAGCTCTCAACTGCCACCCCAGATGAGTTAGTGATTGGGCTATTGTATATAGGGCCTGGTTCTCAGAAGCACTCTGTTTTGCTTCTAAAGTCCAGTGAAGAAAAATAGGAAAAGAAACATTCAGTTGGGTAATTTGTGCTGTGTAATATTGGTAAATTATGTCAATTGTCCTCAGGCAGCTTGGGGTGGAAGAGCCAATGCTGCTTTTTGCTTAGGTTCACCTCTCTCTCTTCCTCAGTTGAACTGATTAGTAACTTATCTCTTCTTCAGATACCAAACAAGTGGCAGTTATTTTTCCAACAAAATCTCAGAAGCAAGTACTATCCAACTAATGTAGTGCTAAATCTTCTACGTCAAATTATTTCCCAGCTGCAGATACTGTGTGGCTTGTAATGACTTAACCTTCTTGAGCTGAGTCCCAGATACACAGGGGGATGCTTATGCTGAGATAAAAGTTGTTGCAGGACTTTTGCTGTGTAAAATTTCCTGTAAGTCACCACTCATCTGGAATTGTTGCCCATGGCATTTTGGTCAGGCCCATTTTCCACATCTATTTCCCAGTCCAGATGGTTGCCTGTGAAAGGTGGGGCATGCCATTCTCCAAAGACCTGCCCTGTCCTTCATCATATGGGAGACAAAATGCCTGTATCAGGGACTGTAGCTGAAAAAACCTGTATTTGCTCAAGGTGGAGGGCTGCAGTCCTTTGATGGTGGCTTCTCAGGGTTTTAAGAATGTAAACTTAGTCTAGGAGGAGGCCTTCCTGAGACCAGAATCTAATGAATTCAACAGAGACTATCAAGAATAACTTCCAGGCTTTATGCCTCTTGTACTATCAGTTTGGGAGAAGGAGCCCAACTTTCACATTCTGCCCATCGGCTACAGTGACAATTACATCCTCCAAAATTTTGGGCACTTGCCCAATCATCTTCATGCATAGGTGCTCTGATGCACTCAGTGTGCATTGTACAAAATGTACAATTGATTGATTTACTTGGTAAGTAGTTTTTCTGCTCCTAATCCTTTTAGTAGGGGGTCTCTATGTGTATTAGTTTCTTTGGGTCACTATAACAGATTTCTACAAAATCACCAGGAAGAGTTGTCACAGAAAGTAATTTATTTATAGCACATAAGGAGACCCCAGGAAATAATTTACAAAACGATGACTTCATGACCAGGGAAAATGTGTATTGTTTTAGTTTGCCTTTTGTTACCTCAACTAAAATACCTGAGAGAAACTTCTTTGGGAAAGAAAAGGTTTATTTCAGTTTACAGTTGGAGATTACAGGATCAGGTATCCCCATAACCTAGTGCCTGATGGAGGCTAGTTAAGGCCAGTGTGGTCATGGTCATATCATGAGCCAGAAAGGGAGAGAGAGAGAGAGAACCTAAGTTGAACCTGAATTCTGGCAGTCAAACAACTTATGAGAATCACCCTCCAAAAGCATGCCCCCATTGACCCAAAGACCTCCTGTTAGTGCCACCCCTTGAGGGATACCATCATTAGATCAATTCTCCAAACTTAATCCATTAACCATTGATGTTAGCACATCAGAGTTTAAATAGCTGCATGAGGTTTGGGGAGACAAACCCTACTGGACCCATGGCAGGTCTCTTATTTTAGGGAGAAATGACTAGGTAAGAGGGCAAGGGCTTGTCATCGCATGTGGGGGTGGGTGCATGTCCATACAGGCAGAGTTCAGAAACATTCTCCAAAACAGGTTGCATGTAATGGTAATCAAACTGAAGCTCCTCCTGTGTCAGATATCTGGCATTAAAATGAAGTAGGCATTGCTCTTGCAGTAGTGCCTGGACCCCTCCCTGGAATGTGACTGAAAACTAGAAAGACAACTTTGGAGAACACCTGGAGCTTTTAGGGTCTTTAAATAGAAATGAGCCACAATAAAGAGTTTTGAGCTGCTTAGCTGGATACATCACCATAAATTTAGTGGCTTAAAACAACAGAAAAATATGCCCTCACAGTTCTGAGGGCAGAGCTACAAATACCAGTGTCGGCAAGGCCATGCATCTTTGGAAGGCCCTGAGGGAGAATCCATACCATGACTCTTTCTTAGCTTCTCCTAGGCTTGTGGCTGTCCTCCAATCTCTGTCTCTGTTTGCACTTCATCTTCCTTGCTGTGACCGTGTCCTCTCTTTTTCTTCTTATAAGGGCACCAGACATTGGATTTAGGGCTCCCCCTAAATTTAGGATGATGCCATTTCAAGATCCTCAATTTAATTTTATCTGCAAAGAACCTATTTCCAAGAGAGGTCACACTCACAGGTATGGGGATTAGAACTTGCACATATATATTGAGGGTGCCCTCCTCAACCCATTAAAATGTAAAATACAAAAATGGCCAATTGAGTGAATAATACTGCTAATTCTCACCATAAAAGAGATCCCCAAATTTCTTGGTCATAATATGCCACTCCACAATCATCCATCATTCTGGATATTTTGATTTCTGGAGTCAGGACAAATTCTCATTTCCTCTTGCCTCAGACTTACAGTGATTTTTAATTGTTAGCGGCACAGAGCTTTTTCATTGTGTGGAGTAGCCTTACCCCTTCCGTAGGCAGGATGTTTGTGACAAAGGGTGGAAGGTAGTGCCTGTCCACTGAGGCTCAGTCCCTGCTTAATGGCTTGCTCTGTCTGGGACTCACATTGTTAATTTTTATTCAAAGGTTAATTCCTTAGAGGATGCCTCGCTTTTTTTGTCAGGGCAGCGGAAAGTGAGGGTCAGGGATGCTTCTTGTACAATGAACACACATACATTTCTAATTATTTTTCACATTATTTTTTCCATTAATAATCAGACATTGTTAGGCTATAAGAGACAATGAATTCCAATGCAAGCAGTCCAATACAAACACTTTCAATGCAAACAGTCCAGCAACCTCTGGAGAGTCCTTCTACTTGTATCCAGTAATAAAACAGCAATTGTTTTTGAAAAGCAGTATAATTCTCAGATGCTGAAAGCATTGCCTTGGTCAAAATCCCTGGCTTGGGCATTTGGCCTAGCAGTTAAGATGTTTGCATCACATATTGGACTGCCTGGGTTTGATTCCTGACTCTAGCTCCTGATTCCAGTTTCTCACTAAAGCAGACCTTGGGAAGCAGCAGTGATAACTCAAGGAATTGTGTCCTTGCCTTCCACATGGAGACCTGGATTGAGTTCCCAGCTCCCAGCTTCAGTCTGGCCCAGTACTGGCTGATGTGGGCATTTGGGGGAGTGAACCAGCAGGTAGGAACTCTGTCTGTCTCTGCCTTTCAAATAAAATAAAATTTAAAAAAAGTGGGGGCCAGCACTTTGGTGTAGCAAGTAAAGCTGCTGTCTGTAGTGCAGGCATGCCATATGGGCACCAGTTTGAGTCCTGGCTGCTCCACTTCTGATATAGCTTTCTGATATGGCTTGGAAGATAGCCCAAATGCATGGGCTCTTGCACTCATGCGGGAGACCTGGAAAAAACTCCTGGTCCCTGGCTTTGGATTGGCCCAGCTCTGGTCGTTGTAGTCACTTGGGGAGTAAACCAGTGGCTAGACGACCTCTCTCTGTCTCTCTGCCTCTCTGTAACTCTGCCTTTCAAATCTTGAGTCTTCATTTCTGAAGTCTCTTGTGTCATAAAATTTTGATTAAATAATTCTGTTATGCCTTTCTCTTGTTAACCTGTTTTTTTTTTTTTTTTTTTTTTTTTTTTTTTTTTATAACGGGTCAGCTCTGACCCTTATGATGGGTAGGAAAGGTATCACATCTTTCTGCTTCTGCAGCCAGATCTGGACCAGACCAGACCTGGGCCAGGCTGAAGCCAGGAGCTGGGAGCTTCTTCTGGGTCTCCTACTTGGGTGGCCGGGGCTCAAGCACTTGAGCCATCTTCCATTGCTTTCCCAGGCCCATTAACAGAGAGATGAATCAGAAGAGGAGCAGCCAAAACTTTTACTGGTGCTCATATGGGATGCCGGTGCTTAAGGCAGTGGCTTAACCTGCTACACTACAGTGTTACCCAGTTTCAATCTATATTTAGGCTTAAGTTTGGTGATTGACAGTTATTTAGAAATGCGCAATCCAGTGGTAATAGATTGAGGAGTGAAACCCATCCCAGCCCGTAGATCTTCTTGGCCTCTCTGTGATGCCAGCATTCCATTCTCTTGGGTAAGGGCCATAACTTCTCTGGAATGAGGATCTTCAAGGGAGAAGGGAAAGGGAGTGGCATTTTTAGGTTTTAGAGCTTGTCTGGGGGGAGAGGAATTCTAATTTCTATAATTTATTTTAGAGAACAGGAGCTCTGATTTCTTTGCATTGTTTAGGAGAGAGAAAAGCAAGGGGGATATAGGAGAATAGGAGAAAGTCAGAAAGATCTTGCTCTGAGCTCTTGCCATCTCTCCTAATTCAGGTACTCAGCATGCCAAAGAGCCAAACTTTGGGGCATCATTTTCGGAGCCCTTGGGTCTTGTAAGTTGGAAGGAAAGATGAGACCTGAGGCCTCTGTGAGACTCTTCAGGTTCTATTAATTTTTCCTACAGAGAATTTCACAATGCAGAGAAATAACTGGAAAAGCTGCTATGGTTTAAACTGAACTGGCTCCCAAACTCATGCAAGATAATTAAACCACCAAGTCACAAGTTAATGGTACTAAGAGGGCAGATACTTCATACAATTTTGGTTTTTAGGAGAGGGGGCTAGTTGAAGGTCCTTAGGTCAATGGGGCTGTGTCCTAGGAAGGCAGTTCTCATAGGAAAGCCTGAGTTGGGCCCAAATGCTCTCTCTGCTTCCTGACTTCTGTGATTCTTCCTCCACACATGGCTCTACCATTGCTATTTGCTGATGTCACCAGATGCCTAACCCTTGGGGCTGGACAATCTTTAACTTGAACTTTCAGAAGTATGAGCCCCTTGAGGGTGATAAGAAGCTAAAAGAGGCAAAGAATACTCATCACCAGAAGCTTTGTAAGGTCCATGGCCCTGCCACGCCCTTGATTTCAGACTTCTCGACTTAAGTCTCAGGAGAAAACAGGTTTCCTATGCTTTATGCCGTCTAGTTTAAGGTCCTTTGTTCTAGTAGTCCTGGGAAACCACATGGACCATCCCTAAATTACAATGACCTCATTTGGGATTTTTAGACCCTCATGATAATGCAAAAGAAATATGTATCCAGTAGAAATCATACTGTGAATTTTGAATTTTGATCTTTTCCCAGTCTAGTGATGTGCAGAAAGATACTCTCTGGCAACGCTGGACAGGGGCAGTGAGCGTGGCTCTCAGTCACGTGATCATGAGGGTAAACAAGCAACCCTTTAAAGTGCCCTGTGTTGCTAAGCTATGATGCTCGATAGCTTAGGCATACTAAATGTGCTTTTGAATTACAATAATGTCAACTTACAATGGTTTTTTTGAGATGTAACCCCATCATAAGTCAAGGGACATCTGTATACCCACTGATTAATCATCATTGACATTACAGTATGTTGATACTGTAGGGACCCCCAAATGATCTCAGTTTTTCTGTTACTATAATGAAATCCCTGAAGTGGCCAACTTTCTAGAGGAGGAGGTTTATTTTGGCGCAGTTTTTCCATATTCAGCTGACGAAAGCTGCTGTGGAGGAGCTTTCTGAACCTCTTGTGTTATTGAGTACAACCCAATTCATGAATCATTTTTTGCTCAAATAAACTCTTTAAAAACTGAATGTCTAAGTTTATCTTCTATTTTTAAAAGAGTTACAGAGAGAGGGAGAGGCAGAGAGAGAGAGGTCTTCCATCTGCTGGTTCATTCCCCAAATGGCCACAACTTTCAGAGCTGGGCTGATTCAAAGCCAAGAGCCATGAACCAGGTTTCCCATATGGGTGCAGGGGCCCAAGCACTTGTGCCATCTTCCACTGTTTTCCCAGGTCATTAGCAGAGAGCTGGATCAGAAGTGGAGCAGTGGGGACTTGAACTGGCACTCCTATGAGATTCCAGCACCACAGGTGGAAGCTTAAACTCCTATGCCACAGCACCACCCTCCTAAGTTTATCTTTTAACAGAGGGTATCCCTCTATATCCTTGTTTTCTTTTTTCACCTTCATCAGAAACTGCTACATGACTCTTCCTGGGAATGACCAAGGTCACCTTACCACAATTTCTATCTGGGCTTTCTTGACTCAGGTGTCCTTCTAAGGGGCCCATGTTATTTCTACTGATCTCATGGGCCTCCATTTTCCAATATCAGTCAGTTCCTATGGATTTTACAGGTGAAGTTTTGGGGATAAAGCTAGTAGAATCAATATTGGCTCTATTGCTAAGCTTTAAGGTCCTCCTTATTCTACACAGTCATAGATATTTAGCAGGTCTTTGAAAATTACCCAAGTAGTTCTTTCAAATGCACTGAAAGATTTCCTGTGGTAGATATTTTTGACCCTCTAACCATTCCTAGCAGTACCAGATTTTTAAGATAAATACAGTTTCTTATCATATCACCCATATGCCCCCAGGGAAGCTGAACATACCCTGCTCCAGGAGCAAGCCTAATTTATTAAAAGGTACTTCTTAGCTCTCTTACGATTGGGTAAGGAACTCGGGTCTAAGCCTTTCAATGCATGATACTTTCTTAGCCATGGAAGTGGTATCTGGAATGGCCACGTAATCCAGGCAAGAGGAGGTTCTGGAGGCTTTTGGAACACCAGTGTCTTGAAGTTTAAGATGGTCTCCTCTTGATTCTGTATCTTATTAAGATATGTGTGGCCTGGAACTGCCACAGCTATCTTACTACCAGCAGAATAAAACTGGCATCAGGTGGTGGTGGTGGTGCTGCGGTGGGTGGTGCACACACTACCGAAGAGAACTGTAGCCCACTTAATCATCACTCTACCAGAATATTTTCCACTTGTTTGAATTGGGTTTCCTGTTATTGAGAACAGAATGAGTTGGTGCTTTGGTTCCCTTAGTCTGAAAATCTTTTAACTGGCCCATCGCTGACTGGTCTCTCTGAACAAGTATAGGTACACTGGAAGCGGCGGTGATTCCCACCAGGTGCCCAAGAGCATTCATTTTCTCTAGTCAGAGGGAACAGTCTCTATGACCTTGTATTATTTTAGCACTGACAGACATCCGGCGTTTGTTGCCCACTCTTTGCTGTGATTTTATGGAAGTCAGGCTTTAGGGCCTTTTGGGCCTCTGACACCCAGTTCTTCCAGTCTTGTCAAGTGCCCCCCACAGGCTGCGTGAGGAGACAAACAGGGCGAGAGGTCCCAGGATGAGTGTCAGAGCAGGAGATGCGATCAGTTTGCTGAGCATTGCTAGATAAGGTACAGGGTTTCCAAACTAACGACAGTCAATTCGCGATCCGCGTCGTTAACTTGGTCCTTCAGGCTTACTCCCCGCTGCTGCAGCGGCATTTTCAAACCCTCACTCTCAGTAGGCACAAAACTGTAAGCTCCAGTCCCGAGCGGGTTGGGCGGAGCATCAGGCAGGAGCCACAGTCAACTCCCATCAAAACAGACATACCAGCACCTAATCTAACCCTTTACAACCTTTCAAAGGAAGAGCTTGCCCTCCAAGTTAGAGGTGCGTGAGGCAGGCGCTGCTGAGCTTTTCCCTTGACACTCAAAGAAAGAGAATTAGAGAAAGAAAACAGGGTAATTCTACCCCGCAGGAAAAAACAGAGACGCAAGAAACAAAGCCGCCGGCTAAACCCTGGCAGTGACTGTTAGAAAATACCAGGGGATGCCCCGCCCGCTCCCTGTGCACAGTCAGTCAGGACTCGGGCCTCAGCCAGGAGAGTTCTCGATTTGCGGCGGAACATTCCAGGGCCTCCCTGCCCACCGCGCCCAGCCTGGGGGCCGCGCAAACACGACTTTCAGCTACGTGGGAAGCGGAGGGCGGGCGGGCGCCATTCTGGTTATCCGTTTGCCGCGCTAACATAGTTTCTCTGCCCACTCGATGCAATAAATAAAAATTTCCGTGACTCGTCGTCCTTTGCCGTGGGAAGGGTACGTTCCAGAAAAAGGCACACTAGGGAATTGGGACGGGGGAAGGGAACGCAGACCCAGCGAGAGGGTTCGCGGGGGGCAGATTCTGGGCCAACTTGCTTCCCCGCGGGTCCTAGGGCGGAGCAGCAGCAGGGGGAGCGCCTCCAAAGGACCCTGCTCCTACATCCCGCCCCTCGCTCTCCCGCCGCCTGCAAAGGCCAACTCCGCCTGCCTGAGTCACGGCAGGGGCTGGGGAGGAGCCGGGGAAAGGCGGCCCCAGCCCAGAACGCAGCCAGCGGCCGCGGGGACAGCAGGCAGGGCGGTCTGGGATCATGGGGGAGAGCGCGCTGGAACCCGGGCCTGTGCCTGGGGCGCCGGTGAAGGGTCCCGTGCACGCCGTGACGGTGGTGACCCTGCTGGAGAAGCTGGCCACCATGCTGGAGGCGCTGCGCGAGCGCCAGGGAGGCCTGGCTCAGCGGCAGGGCGGCCTGGCGGGCTCGGTGCGCCGCATCCAGAGCGGCCTGGGCGCGTTGAGTCGCAGCCACGACACCACCAGCAACACGCTGGCGCAGCTTCTGGCCAAGGCGGAGCGCGTGGGCTCACACGCCGACGCCGCCCAGGAGCGCGCGGTGCGCCGTGCCGCCCAGATGCAGCGGCTGGAGGCCAACCACGGGCTGCTGGTGGCGCGCGGGAAGCTCCACGTCCTGCTCTTCAAGGTCAGTGACCTCAGGCGTCCCCCAATCCGGGGCCTCTTCCTGCCTCCGGGCCACCATCTGGGGACCACCCTTTCCCCAATTTGCCTACCCCACCCACATTCTGGACCCCGCCCGCCGAGCGACGCTGTGGAACAAACTTCCAGAGTCGCGCCGACTTCCCACAACGAAGTCCCGCTTCTCTCTCCCACGCCCGAGTGCAGTCTGGCCTTGCCAGGTCGCCCAGCTTAAAGCTCAGGAATGTCCGCGGAATGTGGTCCAAGTCCAGCCCATCCCCCAGTGGAGATAACCGGGGTAGCAGTGCGCCCCGTGCAATTCTCGGCCCGCTCCAGTTCGTGCCCTCGAGGCCGCTAGTCTGATGTCAAGCCTCTATCTGGCTCCCAACTGCTTGACAAACCAAGGCAGTTCATTCGCAGCTCCTCCCCCTGCCTCCCTCCATTCCCCGTCTGCCTTTTCTTTCTCCCTCCAGCTGCCAAGATAAAGGGCGGGGCGGGTTATCCTTGCGCATCTGAGCGAGTGTCAGGGTGATCCGGGGTTAAGTGGCTGCCGGGTCAATGCTGTGTCTGTCACACGCAGGAGGAGGCCGAGATCCCAGCCAGTGCCTTCCAGAAGGCGCCGGAGCCCCTGGCCCTGGCCGACCAGTCCGAGCCGGGCCCAGAGCAGCCAGAGGCCGAAGTTGGCGAGAGCTCGGATGAGGAGCCGGTGGAGTCCCGGGCTCAGCGGCTGCGGCGCACGGGGTTGGAGAAGGTCCAGAGTCTGAGAAGGGCCCTTTCTGGCCGGAAAGGCCCTGCAGCGCCGTCGGCCACGCCCGTCAAGCCGCCCCGCCTTGGGCCAGGCCGCCGTGCGGAAAGCCAGCCCGAGGTCCAGCCTGCGCTCGAGGCCGCTGAGGAGCCAGACCCTCCCAAGGACACCGAGGAAGATCCCGGGAGACCTGGGGCTGCCGAAGCGGCTCAGCTGGAAATACAGAGTGCCGCCTAGGGCTGGTGCTGCCTGCCCTCTCTGTGTCTGTGCCTTGCCGCAAAGTAAATTCTTTGAGAGTGCTGCACTCACGCCCAAATAAGGAGCGAATCCTGTACCCACAGCCTGCACTGGCCCTCCCAGGCTCCTCAATCCTGCTTGCGCTAAACTCAATAAAAGTAATTTCCTCTAATCCAGGCTCCGTGTGCAGGGGTGAGAGTGGGGTTGGGAAGGCAGTAGGTGGATTAAGACCATGTTGGAACTGGGAATGTGGCTTCAGTGTTAATTGATTGTCCCCCCAGTGGCACATATATGATGGCCACTTGCTGCTCACTCTCCTCTTCCAGACACACAATTTCTTTCTTAGCATCCAGGGCGGTGCTTTGTTGAAAGCGCTCAGTAACTGTTCACTCATGGTTTTCCTCTTAGTCTCTTCTTCCTCTGCCACCTCCTGGAAGTTGAGTTTTCCGGGATTCACTCTGGGTCCTTTTCAGCTGATATTCACTCTCTGCTTCTCGCAGCTGCTGCATACCAGCCAGATCACTGTCTTGAGCTGCAGTGGAAAAGTATTCCAGAAGTAGTGATCGTTCTTCCTTTTAGTTAAGTTCCATTTCAAGCCAGCAGCTATTTATTGAATACTTACTATGTGGCACACCCTACCAGGACTGGTTCAAACTTTCTTCCCATTTTGTGTTTTCTCTACCAGTGAATGGCTCCATCATTCACTCAGAAACCTTGGAGTCTTTGTTGGCTCAGCCTCCCTCACTCCCGTCCCCCAAGGAAACAGTTACCCTATTGATTTGATGTTCGTGATCTGCCCAGTTTTCTTAATTGCTGTGGCTACTGCCCCATTTCTAGCTCCCTCTTTCATCTGTTTAGTATTTTAATTGCCAATCTGAGCACATCACTTTCCTGATTCAGACCCTTCAGTGTCTCCCCATCACCTTCAGAGTGAGGCTGAAGTCTGAATGTTATCTTCTAGACCCTTGGTGAGTTAGTCTCTGCTTATGTTCATAGCCTTATCTTTTTAATAAATCTTTTTTAAAGATTTACTTACTTATTTGAAAGTCAGAATTACACAGAGAGAAAAGGAGAGGCAGAGAGAGAGAGAGAGAGAGAGAGAGAGAGAGAGAGAGGTGTCTTTCATCCGCTGGTTCACTCCCCAGTTGGCCGCAACAGCTGGAGCTGAGCTAATCTGAAGCCAGGAGCTTCTTCTGGGTCTCCCACATGGGTGCAGGGGCCTAAGAACTTGGGCCATCTTCTACTACTTTCCCAGGCCATAACAGAGAGCTGGATAGGGAATGGAGCAGCCAGGACTTGAACTGGTGCCCATATGGGATGCCAGCACTGCAGGCAGCGGCTTTACCAGCTAAGCCACAGCACGGCCCCTTGTAACCTTATCTTTTACCACTTCCCCTCATGCTACTGTGGAATCACATTGAACTAATACTCTTTTGTCATTCTACCACTCTGTAGAACTCAGCAAGGCACACCTGTTACAGGGCCAGGCACTTCTCTTTCTTGGTTTGGAGCTCGTTTGCACACCTGTAAGTGCACCTGCACTGGTTGTGCTTATCTGTGGTTACTCTCCCCACAGGTGGGAGTCAACTCTAGCTCCTCTGCAGAAGGACTGTTTTACTCATTTCTGTATGTCCCACAACAAAGACTGTCACTGGCACACAATAGACCCTCATAGGCTCTGGGGAGAGTTACCTGCAGCAGGAGAGCAGAGTATCATAGAAGAAGGGAAGTGAGAATCAGGAGGGAGTGGCCATGATGGGGAGAATAGTCCCTTTCCCCTCATTCACCCACTGCCACATAAAAGCATTTTTGAATACTTCCTATGTTCTAGACTGTTTAGGTCTTGCAAACACCAAGATGAAGTAATCTGCATTCAAAGATTTGAGAGTTTTCAGAAGGAGATAAAAACATCAATAATTAGAATTAATGATATAAATGCTATGATAGTTCTATGCAAGTTATTTTGAAAGCAAAGACTTGACCAATTCAAAGGAGGAAAAGTGGGGGATATTTAAGGAAACAGTGGAAGAAGTAAATAATGAAATGAACAACAGGAATGGTCAGGGGTAGTCAAACTCAGTAGTTCATAGTTTGGATTCTCAGTTACATCATCTATAAAAGGAAATAACGCTAGCCCCCAAAGGAATGTTCAAGGTTAAGTGACATAAGTAGAGTGCCCAATACAGTGCCTGGGACATAGCTTCTGCTCCATAAATTTCAAGTATATTCATTCACTCAAAAAATATTTACCAAGCTCTTTATGTAAGACAGGCACTATTTAAAAAGCCAAGGATACGGTGGCAACATAAGAAAGGCAAGATCCCTGCTTTTATAGAGTTAAATTCTAGTAGGAGGAAGTGGGTAACAAGTTCACATACAAGCCAAATACACGTAGGAATGAGAAAGGCCTTTTCATTATGAGCTCTGGAGAAAGCAGGTTAACAATACAAACAATGGCTGCAGTGTGAGTGAGGTGAAGACACTGGGATTAACGGTGGAACTAGAGTTACATGCATGGGGTACACCTTGATACTCCAGTTCAAATAGTGTCACATATTTTATTTTCATGGATTCAACTAGGAGAGTTTACTCCCACACCTGTCACTATTGGTGGAAATTCTGTTATTAGTTATTTTAGTTACCCTCCCCTTTCCTGGATTGCAAACTTCTACCAGATTGTAAAGCTCACCATCTCTGGTTTCCGGGGCTTCGCATGTCTCTGCTGCTATTGCTCCTGATGACCACACGATGTCACTGTCGGGCCTGTTCCTAGTTGATGCCTCATCTAACTGGGGGAAGTCAGCCTGTCCAGCAGTGTGTGGGGATGGAGGGTGGAGAGTAAAGGGGAGTGAAGGTAGAGAGGTTGTGAGGCACAGGAGATCTTCCCTGGAGGGCAGTGCTGACGTCACTGCGTTCATCTGGGGGAAATTCAGGGCTCCTCCTGCAGGCTCGCAAGCTCAGTGCTCAGACTGCCATTTTCCAAGCACCCAGTCCCTTCAAGATTCTGTATCCCATAGTGGCTGGCATGAGCCGGCTCAGTACCATATCCTCATGGAAAAACAAATTCTTGTTTTTCTAATTCCCTGGGAATCTACCCCTTTCAACCTACAAACAAAGTTAAGAGCCCAGCTGCACATTTCCCACATAAAATGTCCTGGCTCCTAGCCCCTAGAAACCCAAGGACTTGGCAAACTAACGAGGAAAAAGAGAATGTTATTCTTTTTACCTTCCTGATTGTCTATAGCAGCAAATACTAAATCAAGTTAAAACACAATTGGTTCAATTCTTAATAGCTCATTTTGTTACATTATGTTCTCCGTTGTCACTGCTGTGGTTATTATTATTAATATGATTATAAATTAAGGGGAGTAGAGACACTGACACAAAGTACCAGCTTGTCCTCCAGCACATGTGAATTCAGCTGCTTTAAGCAGGTGGAAAGTACACTGATAGGTCACTGAAATTCAGAGCTGGTTCTGAGCTCTTCAGGCCAGAAGGGAAAATTTATTACGGGTTTCAGCCTGGTTAGGCTGATCTGCAATAACCAAACTCAGAAAATGCTGATTAATCTGGGTGCTGGCTTCACTGATTTCCCTAAGTTCACTGGCAAGTGACTGGAATAATCAAGCTAGCTAGTTGCAGCAATTTTCATCCTGCAACAAGGTCTACATTGGAAGCCAATGTAAGATCTTAAGCTATCTGGAAATATACAAAGGGCAGGACTACCTAAACTGCTATGGACATTTTCTGTTGTGATAGTCCTCCCATGTAGGTAAGAATGTATCCATTCCTGGAAGGAATTCTTTCCCTTGTTCAGCACTGGAGATGCCTATGCCTTTCCTTGTTGTGAGTGAGGAGTCATGTAAGCTCAGCACTGAAGAAAATTCACAAGCCATCTAGTCAATCCCCTCTCCAGTGGTAAAATGACCTCTACCATCTTGCTGCCTATCCTTAGCTGATTTGTACCTTAAAAAGTCCAGTAACAAGGAACTCACCACCTCTCAGGTAACTCCATTTTGAGATAACTTAGAGTAATAGAAAACTTTTCTTTACACTGAAATTAAAAGCTGTCCCCATATGTGCCTCCGGCAATGTCTATCCAATAAGATTCCTTTTTTTAAAAGATTTATTTATTTATTTATTTGAAAGTCAGAGTTACACACAGAAAGGAGAGGCAGAGAGAGAGAGAGAGAGAGAGAGAGAGAGAGAGAGAGAGAGAGAGAAAGGGAAAGAGAGAGAGAATGTCGTCTATCCACTGGTTCACTCCCCAGATGGCTGCAACGGCTGGAACTGAGCCAATCTGAAGCCAAGAGCCAGGAGCTTCTTCCCAGTCTCCCACATGGGTGCAGGGGCCCAAGCACTTGGGCCATCTTCTGCTGCTTTCCCAGGCCATAGCAGAGAGCTGGATCAAAAGTGGAGCAGCTGGGACTCAAGCCCATAAGGGATGCTGGCACAGCAGGCGGCAGTTTTACCCACTATGTCACAGGACTGTCCCCGAGATTCCTTCATTTCTATGGCATATTTGTCCTTGGAGTTTAACTCCAGCAGGGCACACAGGATTGACTCTTGTGGGATTTCTCCTATAATTTCTTATTTAGACCAAATATTACTGATTTGTACAGCTATTCCTTGTGATATGTTCCTTTATGTGTTGGCCATTCTTTTGTGAATTATTTTGGTTTACTTGTATCTTTTTAAATAGTGAGGTATTGAGGTCATGGAAAAAGCACGACTTCCAAAGTCAGAGACATCTGAACTCGGTTACTGCTGAATTACAATTCCCTTTTCCCAACTCTATTACAAGAATTAAATAAGATTGTTCATTCACTCATTCATTCATTTGATATATGTTGTTGTAGGTGATGGAAGTAGATGGTGTATTATAAAGATAAGGATACTACCCTTATGGAATCATGTTAAACTGGAAGCTCTTAATAGAGTGTCAAATAAGTGCTTCGATGGGCGATATCTAAGATGCTATAGAAACATAAAAAAGGGGCCAGCAGGCGTGGCAGCAGTAACAGAGGTCTCCTGAGCAGAAATAACCTTCCTTTTAACTGGATTTTCTCTTTCATGTATTTTCTTATCATGTTATTTCCTTTTTTAAAAAAGATTTATTTATTTGAAAGTAATTGTTACAGAAAGAAAGGCAGACACACACACACACACACACACACACGCAGAGAGAAGTCTTTCATCTGCTGATTAACTCCTCCAAGTGGCTGCCGTGGCCAGGGCTGAGCCAGGCTGGAGCCAGGAGCCAGGAGCTTCATCCAGGTCTCCCACACGGGAGGCAGGGGCCCAAACACTTGGGCCATCTTATGTCACTTTCCCACTTTAGTTGGGAAGTGGGTCAGAAGTGGAACAGCTGGGATATGAAACCATGCTAACCTGGGAAGCTGGCATTGCAGGTGACGACTTTGCTATGCCACAACGCTTGCCCCGTGTTATTCCTTTTTATGCAAATTTCCCAAATGACTTTTGAAAGTGACCCAAGGTATTAGAAAACTACTTATCTGAGTATCCCATTGGCATATTCAATCAGACATATATAAAACTGACCCATTTTTCCTTAAAAGTCAAGATTCTCTTCTATATTTACCTTATAAAGTGTTATAACCAAAAACATAACCCTGCACAGGCACCCCCGTCCCAAACCCCACTCCAGTGAATCATCAAGTCCTGTAGACTCTTTATTAATGATTTCTGTGAATTTTTCTCTCATAAATAACTCCAATAAATTTGGGGCCACTATGGGTACCTGGGAAGAATGGCTGTGCCCTGGAAGACAGAGCTGAGAAATGGAGAGAAGTTGAGCCTCAGGCCTTACTTGTTGGTAAAATGGAGCAAACGATACTCTCTACCTTGTAGGTTTGTTGTGAGTTCAGTGAGTGAATCTGTGCAAATTGCTCGGAGCTGTGCTAGACAAGTGAGAGCTTAGCTTTGTTGCAATCATTTTTTTTTTATTTTTTTTTAATTTATTTTTTTATTGTTTTTGACAGGCAGAGTGGACAGTGAGAGAGAGACAGAGAGAAAGGTCTTCCGTTGCCGTTGGTTCACCCTCCAATGGCCGCCGCAGACGGCGCGCTGCGGCCGGCGCACTGCGCTCATCCGATGGCAGGAGCCAGGAGCCAGGAGCCAGGTGCTTTTCCTGGTCTCCCCATGGGGTGCAGGGCCCAAGCACCTGGGCCATCCTCCACTGCACTCCTGGGCCACAGCAGAGGGCTGGCCTGGAAGAGGGGCAACCGGGACAGAATCCGGCGCCCCGACCGGGACTAGAACCCGGTGTGCCGGCGCCGCAAGGCGGAGGATTAGCCTGTTGAGCCAGGGCGCCGGTGTTGTTGCAATCATTTGATACCTAAATTAAGTCATGCAGAAAATCAGTTCTTACCACAGACATTTTTACTAGATAAGCAAAAAAAGATGTGTTTTGCCTAGATCTAGTTCTAATTTTTTAAGTATTTGTTTTTTCTCTGCAACTGAGAGCTCCAATAGATATAGCCCCATTGACACCCCCCAAAAAAACACTGAAAGCAAGGACAGCATCTTATTTAACTTTGTATTCCAGCACCTAACAGTGTTGCACAGAGTAGGCACTTACTGAATATTTGAAGAGTAAGTGCTTATACTTGTGAGGTGCTAGGGACACAAGGGTGAACAAGAACCTTTTTTTTTTTTTTTTTTTTTTTTAATTTGGAGAGAATCTTCCATCTGCTGGTTCACTCTCCAAATTCCTGTAGCGGCCAGAGCTGGGCTAGGCTGAAGCCAGGAGGCCAGAGCTAAATCTGGAACCAGACATGTTAAGCAATGACTTAACCGCTGCAACAAATGAAATAGACTTTATGGATTTCAGTAGACCCAGACTTTTATGCAGAATGAAGACAGAGTAGTTCAATGTTGAACCAACTTGATTTGCACAATTCTTTTTATTTCACATAAAGTCATGGACTAGACTACACTGTAGTAATGTGCATTATTAAACATCATAGCATTCTTCTTATTTCTTTTATTTTTAAAAAAGATTTATTTATTTTTATTTGAAAGTCAGAGTTACAGAGAGAGAGAGAGAGAGAGAGAGAGGTCTTCCATCCACTGGTTCACTCTCCAATTGGCTTCAGCAGCCGGAGCTGTGCCGATCTGAAGCCAGGAGTCAGGAGCTTCTTCTGGGTCTCCCACGTGGGTGCAGGGGCCCAAGGACTTAGGCCATCTTCCACCACCTTCCCAAGCCATTAATTAGTAGGGAGTTTGATCAGAAGAGGAGCAGCTTAGGTCTTGAACTGGAGCCCACGTGGGATGCCTGCACTGCAGGCAGCGGCTTTACCTGCTACGCCAGAGCGCTGGCCCTGGGATTTTTTTGCAAGATGATTTCTGCCATGGTTGAACGTGCTCTCCAAATTTATGTGCTTGAAACTTAATCCCCAGGGCAACAGTGTTGGGAGATGAGGTCTAATGGTTGGTGTTTGATGGAACAAAGACATAAGCCTCAGCCATTCTCCCTCATTGCCCAAAGGAGATAAACTTTGGAATGCATTCCTTGTCCTTGAATCTCAACTGGGTCTCACACCCTATTTCTTCATATCCCACACCCCCTCAGTCACCTGAAAGACCAGTTGCTCTGAAGATCTGAAAAACCAGTTCTAGAAATTCCCCTCTGCCTGCTGCCCTCCACCCCACCCCCATCCCCAGCCCTCCTAAAATATAAAAAGGCCGGGCCTCTGGGGGTCAGGGCCTTCTGCCATGTGTTCCATCATGGGCACACAGGCAGTTGGTCTATGGATTTATTTTCTCTGAATAAATTCAGTCTGGCTATGAATGTGCCTCTTTTCCTAATATTTTGGTGCCCTATGTGAGGAGGCACCAATCTGCAACTCTTTGTCTAATAGTGCTCAGGTTATGCAGGTGGGGCCGTCATGCACAGATTAATGCTGTTATGAAAAGGGCTGTGTGGAGGGAGTTTGCTCCTTTCTGTCTCCCAGCATGTGAGAACACAGCAAGAAGACTCCCACTAGATGCTGGTGGCTTCATCTTGGATTTCCCAGGCTCTAGAACTGTGAGGAAGAAACTTCTGTTCTTTATAAACTATCTAGTCTCAGGTATTCAGTTGTAGCAGGAAGAACAGACTATTTTTCCCTTAATATTTGAGTCATTTATGAAAGTA
This sequence comes from Sylvilagus floridanus, assembly GCA_949820135.1. Taxonomy (NCBI): domain Eukaryota; kingdom Metazoa; phylum Chordata; class Mammalia; order Lagomorpha; family Leporidae; genus Sylvilagus; species Sylvilagus floridanus. Next base: position 67,698,246 of record OX463224.1, on the reverse strand, counting down.
CTATTGTTTTCTTGAAAAGATAGTATAGTCCAGGCATATCTTGGTTTCTTTCTTCCCATATGTGGCTCAGTTATACCCTGGTTTCTTCTGTTTGCAATTCAGCATGAGAGGCCAAGTCTAAGTAGCCAATAGATTATCTCCCACGATTCCTGGCTGCAGACAGAATAGGGCCAAAGGCTTGAGTGTTTTTGTGACAGTGAAAATCTTATGAAGTCATAAGCTAATTCTGATGATTTTAAGTGCAAATTTCTTTTTTGATTTTAACCCTTTCAATTTAATTTTCTTTTTTCAGAGAAACTGGTTTTCACTTTAATACAATACCCCTTCACAAACTTTACTAAGTCAATGGTATATTTTCTAAGATCAAAAACATTTGCTTGTTATACTCTTGTTTAAAACATCAGAAACCTGGTTTTTTTAAAAACACAATTTCACTTTAAGCATATTGTAAAAGTATACTCACTTTGAGGTTTCGGAAGAACTGATAGACTCTATACTAGTGAGAACACATGAGTGGAGCAAACGTGGGCACACTGAAATAAGAGTGTGCACCATTTTTCCTCTTTCTCTAAGAAACTCAAAATTAAAATTAATTTTGTAGCATATAGATCCAAACAAGATGTCAAGATCATCAAAACATAACATAAATCTGTCTGAAAATTCAAGGAAAATAATTTCTTTTTCAAGGGAACACTGAATTACATGAAGTGGAAATCCCAGTTTTTCAAAATGTGTTCTCATATCATTAATAGAGAATAGTAATAAACTGATCACATAGGCTGCACATACTAATGGAGTTTTTTTGAAAACTCTCCAGCTCTTACAATTTTGGGGGTTTCAAATATAGACTTAGCTTTGCTTTGAGTGACAACTTGAACTTGTTTATTTTCACACAGACATACACCCGGAGGGAGATGGAAAGATTCTTTTTTAAAGATTTATTTATTATGGCCGGCGCCATGGCTCACTTGGCTAATCCTCTGCCTGCGGCGCCGGCACCTCAGGTTCTAGTCCCGGTTGGGGCGCCGGGTACTAGTCCTGGTTGCTCTTCTTCTGGTCCAGCTCTCTGCTGTGGCCCGGGAAGGCAGTGGAAGATGGTTCAAGTGCTTGGGCCCCTACACCCGCATGGGAGACCAGGAAGAAGCACCTGGCTCCTGGCTTTGGATTGGCTCAGCTCCAGACGTTGCGGCCATCTGGGGAGTGAACCAGTGGATAGAAGACATCTCTCTTAGGGGAGAGAGAGACAGAGAGAAAAGTCTTCCTTACGTTGGTTCAGTCCCCTAATGGCTGCTAGGGCTGGCACTGTGCCAATCCGAAGCCAGGAACCCGGTACTTCCTCCCAGTCTCCCATGCAGGTGCAGGGACCCAAGCACTTGGGACATCCTCCACTGCCCTACCAGGCCACAGCAAAGAACTGGACTGGAAGAGGAGCAACCGGGACTAGTACCTGGCGCCCCAACCGGGACTAGAACCCCAGGGTCTCAGCACTGCAGGCGGAGGATTAGCCATGTGAGCCACGGCGCCAGCCTATAATTTTCTTGACAGAGAAAATTTACAGAAAAAACCATTCTGAAAAAAATTATGGCTTGAGATATGATTTGACTCTTGGTAGCATTTAACTTTCCCTGAATGGAATCTATCTTACTTTAGTATATTTGAGAATCACAGATCATTCTGGAATAGACAAAGCTAATTATTTTTAAAAAAAATGTTTTCAGAGATCACACATTTAATCACAAATTGAAAGATTTAAAATTTCTTACTTTCCCACAAATACAAATTGCACATTCTTCCTGATCAAAACATGGTTTTCAAAAGAAGCTTAGAAGTTTCTCATATTTATGAATGAAAGTTTCATGCTCCCAATTAATTATTATTATTATTTTTTGACAGGCAGAGTGGACAGTGAGAGAGAGAGACAGAGAGAAAGGTCTTCCTTTGCCGTTGGTTCGCATTTGCTAAGAAGGCATATATTCCAGCTGACATATTTTGGAAATGCTGTCGCATAATTTCAAGGACAAAATCCATTCCCTTCCTACTTCTCTGCTCACCACTCCCCTCCCCCACCCTCAGAAGACATTCCTTTTCTTCTCAATGGGAAGATAAAAGATACAGAACAATTCAGAATTGAAAACACTAATTGACAACCATCACAGGCATGAGTACATACAATCTCAATGTTTAAGCAGTTTTCTAGTATTTTCCCTCCATTCCCTTGAGATAGTCAATAAATTTGAGAATTTATCTCTACTGCCTACCCTCGCTCACATCCAAAACCTTGACTTCTGTTCAGTTTCCTTTGTTAAATGAAGATTCTCCATGAGTCCAAGATTTCAGATACTCTTTTTTTTTTCTCTTAGAAAGTTTTAATGTGCTTTGTTTACTTGAAAGGCAGACACACACACACACACACACACACACACACACACAGAGAGAGAGAGAGAGAGAGGGAGGGAGAGAGAAAGAGTGACAGACAGACAGATAGACATTTCCCATCCGCTGGTTCACTCTTCAGAGTGGTATAGATGGTATAGACTCAACACAATAGCTAGTGCTGGGTCAAGTCCAAGTCAGGAGACAGGAATTTAATCTGGATTCCATGTGGAGGATACTTCTTCTCAGGGAATCGGGAGCAGAGCTGGGACTTGAGCCCAGGCACTCTGAGGAGATGCAGGTGTCCAAGTGGTATCTTAATGATTGTGCCTAACACTTGCCTTGCATCCTCTCTATTTTTTTTTAATTTATTTGACAGGTAGAGTTATAGACAGTGAGAGAGAGAAACAGAGAGAAAGGTCTTCCTTCCGTTGGTTCACCCCCCAAATGGCTGCTACAGCTGGCGCTGCGCCAATCCGAAGCCAGGAGCCAGGTGCTTTTTCCTGGTCTCCCATGTGGGTGCAGGACCCAAGCACTTGAACCATCTTCCACTGCCATCCCGGGCCGCAGCAGAGAGCTGGACTTGAAGAGGAGCAATCAGGACTAGAACCCGGTGCCCATATGAGATACCGGCACTGCAGGTGGAGGATTAACCAAGTGAGCCATGGCGCTGGCAGGGTCCTCTCTATTTAAAGTTGGCTCATGGAGGGACATTTTACATAAAATTAGAATTATTACTACTTTAATTTGAAAGGATTTTCTTTAAAATTTGCAGAATATTATGTGGATCTGAGGTTCTTTTTTTTTAATATTTATTTATTTGAAAGTCAGAGTTACACAGAGAGAGGAAAGAGAGAGAGAGAGAGAGAGAGAGAGAGCGAGCGAGAGAAGAGAGGTCTTCCATCAGCTGATTCACTCTCCAGATGGCCTCAATGGCCAGAGCTGTGCCGATCCGAACCCAGGAGCCAGGAGCTTCTTCCGGGTCACCCTCGTGGGTGCAGGGGCCCAAGGATTTGGGCCATTTACTGCTTTCCCAGGCCACAACAGAAAGCTGGATAGGAAGTGGAGCAGCTGGTCCTGGCGTCCATATGGGATGTCGGCGCTTCAGGCCAGGGCATTAACCCACTGCGCCACAGTGCCAGACCTGGATCTGAGGTTCTTAAAATGTTTAAGAATACTCAGTGAGACTGAAGAAAAACTGTTTTTTTTTTTTTTTGAGTCAGATTTTCATTACCACAACAACATGCCTGAGAGAAGATAACCTCATAAAGTAAAAAGGTTTATTTTAGTTTTGTAGATTCGCAGTCCAAGATTGAACAGACCCCATTGGTGCAGCTGTCCAGTTAGGCTGGAGGACAGCAATGCCTGAGTGTGCAGAGTGAGGAGCACATGCTGAGCTGGGGGACAGAGAAAATGGCTGGGTCAGGCTCAGACTTTTATAACTGATCTGCAAGAGTCACCTATTGACAGCATGCCCCCATGAACTAAGGACCTCCAACTAGACCCACCTCCTGAACACCATAAGTTTCCACCCTCTCAGCACCATTAATTTATGACTTTGGGGATTAAATGTCTGTATGGGTTCAGGAACCATATGCTATTCTAATCACAGCAACCTTAATGGTATCGATTAGAGAAAAACCTTTAAAAAACCACAAGCCAACTGGTAACCACACAGGAAAAAAGATTTTGGTATGGGGAACTTGCTAATCCCCAGATGATGGTATAGACTCAACACAGGGCATGGTGAACACTGTGGTAGATATTTCTAGAGGGGTAAAAAACTTTTCTCTACCACAAAACAGCCTTCTGTCATTTCAATGAAGAAGTGAACTGCCTGTAACTCATACTGATAGATAAGACCTTCCATAAGTCTAGACAAGGATTTCTGCTATAATACTATTATTAATTATTATTCTGGGAGTTTTTAGCCAGTGTAATAAGAAAAAATTTATAACTTTTAAATATGTGAAAGTGTTTCTATATTATTAACTTAGAGAGCAAAGTAGAACCATATGAGTTGTGTGATCCCATTAAATATATACTATATCTAATGAAAAATATATATGCATAGAAAAATATTATTTTTGGTAGTGGGGCTAGGAAAGATAAACTTATTTTAATTTTAAAGTTTTCTGTTCTCTCCAATTGTTTCACTTCTGATTATATATTGATTTTGGATAAAAAAAAGAAAAATTACCTAAACTTAAGTAAGAAGTCCTCAGGTTATAAACAAAATAGCTCTCTTTTTCTGACTTTGAAAACCATATAAATGTTTCATACACTCATTGTTAAAATAAGACTCTATTTCTTAACCAAACTGTATATATGGCAGAAATTTTTAATTAAGAATTATATCTTCTTTCACATAAATTTTGTCTTTCATTCTCTTCTTTTTCTCTTACAATCATATGTAAGCATGACCACCCAAAAAATTTTATTATAAGGAATTAGACAATCAGCATAGGCAATAATATCACTTGGAAAATATCCACAATAATGGTGATAAAAATGGTTAAAATAATTTTAATTATATGACAAAATTTCTCAAAATATGGCCATTATATCAAAAAGCTAAATTATTTACACACTATGATTCCAGCTTTTTATTTATTTATTTTTAAAAATGATTTATTTATTTATTTGAGAGGCAGAGTTACATATAGAGAGAGGGAGAGACAGAGAGAAAGATCTCCCGTTTCCTGGTTCACTCCCCAAGTGGCCACAACTGCCAGAGTTGGGCCAATCTGAAGTCAGGAGCCAGGAGTTTCTTCTGAGTCTCCCAAGTGGGTGCAAGGGCCCAAGCACTTAAGTATTTTTCCACTGCTTTCCCAGGCCATAGCAGAGAACTGGATCAGAAGAGGAACAGCTGGGTGGGACTTGAACCAGCGCCCATGTGGGATCCTTGCACTGCAGGCAGAGGCTTCGCCTACCACACTATAGCATTGGCCCCTCCAGTTATGCTTTAAAATTAAAATGTGCATAAGAAGAAGATGACTAGATCCAGTTGTCAACAGTGATACAAGTCACAACCTTTCCTCTTTATGCTATTTTTCATAGTTTCTAAACTAAGTTATGTTTACAGTGAGTACATATAACTTTTATAAACAAGAAAAAGTAAATATTCAAAAAATGTTAAGTAACACTAAAATGGATTTGAATAAACAAAAACTGTCAGATATGAAAATGAAATTTATGGATATAAGATAGAGGAAGGAAGACTGGGGGAATTCTGTGCTGATGTGGAGAATTCAGAGGAGTTACAGAGACTCAATGTAGTAATAATACCTCATCTGATTTATAGAGAACAGGAATTTGGGACTGTGAGTTTTTTTCCAGCATTCACATCAGGTCCTCAGATTGTGCTGAGAAGCCAGACCCTAAGTTGCTGCAGTCATTCCTCCTTTGATGGCACTTTAATAATGGAGTACTCCTACATTCCAGCTGGGCAGGCTCATCCGGATCACGTCAGCACATGGAAGAAAATAAAGCTGTAGGCATCTGAGTTACTTGTAGGGAGCTAAAGCTAAATAAAGAGGTGACAGGATGGAGGCAGCACTGATGGCACGAATCCTAAACACTGGTTTTCAAGGCATAAATACTTAGGCTCATAGAATGTCTTCAGACCCAGGGGTGTGATTATGAAGATGGAATCAAAGAACAAGTACTTTCCCTGGGAAAAATGAGACAAGATGACAACACACTATATATCATCACCAACTTCTTGTTTATTTGGAATACCATTTGGTACATTTGATAACACCAACCTCTTAAATATTCAACATATTGTGTTAAAGCCATAACTTAAAAAGTGAGCTGGACATGGTCCTCTCCATTGCTTTTTTCTTCCTTATTTCTGTTAATGATGTCTCCATTGTTCCAATTCCTAATACTCACTTTGTCTCCTCTGTCTCAGTCATGTTCCTTATGCAACTAGTCAACAAATGTGAAAGAAGCTAGCTATTAAACATTTCTCAAATCCATTTTCTCTTTTCAGCTTCATTGCCACTATTCTAGTATAGAATCTCATTGCCTCTCATATGCGGTCCTGAAACTATCTCCTAAATATCCACACTTAATTTGAATCAAAACACTGTTCGTTATTTTCTCAAACTTGTAACCTTCCATTCTTCCATTCTTAGTCTAAGTAGTGTTCCTGTATGATACCTCTTATTTTCTGTATGTGTAATCATTCCATTCTCCACTAAACTGTTAGCTCCTTGAGGGAAAGGATGCATTGAATTTATCTTTCAGAACTTCACCATATATATTTAGAAGTCATGAGGATGTTTGTTTCATTTCACAGTAATGCTGGGTACATAATTATTAATTTTTATTTGATCAAAACTTTTCATAGTGAGTGCTAAGTATATAATTGCTATGTATTAATCCAATTTTTGAAAAATTATTTGAAAGGCAGAGTGACATAGAGACAGAAAGAGAGATCTTCAATCCACAACAGCTAGGGCCAGCTGTTTCAGGACAAAGCTAAGAGCTCAATGCAAGTCTTGGGTAGCAGGAATCCAAGTACTTGGGCCTTCATCTGTGGTCTCCCATCATGCACATTTGCAGGAAGCTGAATTGGAAGTGAAGGCAGGACTTGATCCCAGGCACTCCCATGAGATGCTTAGCTTGCTGTATTATAATGATCACCCCCTGGTATGTAATTACTAACTTAGTTACTAACAGCTTCCATCTTTTGTCCCCCTAACCCCCCACAGCCCCTCCCCCCAGGGCCAAGAAGCTCCTTCCAAAAGTTTGCCTTGGGTAAGAGAAATGGAACTGATAATTCTTTCTGAATCATAAAATCTACCTGGAAAACACCTGGTTTCCTCAAAATAATCAATCAGTGGTAGAAATACAATCATGTCCATCAAAAATATACTGAAGTTATCATCCCCTTTTCATAACTGTAGGTCAGTAGATGTTAGTACCTTCATCTTTGATGCACAAGTGGATGTAACTCCTGCACTTTGGTGGAAACAAGTACTTGACTCCACCTAACTCTGGGATAATTGCTGGTACCATCACACAGGATCCTCTGCTAATTTCTTGGAAGTTATTTTCTTTGTCCTCAAGCTCCCTTTGACTCTACCACTACCAGTGCTCTAATATTCTGTTACAGAGTTCAGTCTTCCTACCCTTGCACCAGCCAGGACTGGGAGTGAGTGATTTTAAAGGGACAGTCCTAGTGATCTCTTCAGGTCCCTGGAAGCCAGCTCTTTGAAGCATTCTTATTTCAAAAGTAGAGTCTTGTTATAGGCTTTATCTTCTGCCCTTTTAAAAATTTAACTTGCAAACTTTCTGTCAAGGGGAGGGTTCTGTAAGCTTCTGAGAAGATTGAAGGGTCCATAAAGTGCCTATTTAAGGTTTTGTCCCATATACCCAAAATCTTTTCACCCTAGGTCACATGTTAGCCAACCCACACTCCACATCTCTGGCAATTAAAATACACAGGATATGTTGGTGCTCATTATCTACCAGAAAGATGCGTTCTTTGTCCTCTGTTCACCTCTGTTCATCCTGGGATCCCTGTTAACACATTCACAGCAAGCTCTGAATTACTGTAATATGCTCAAAATGTGCACTGGGAAAATTCCTGCATATGCCTCAGCTGCTATCCACACCACAAGAATCACATTTTATCTGATCGCTCTTCAACCTGTCAGGGCTGAATGCCTTATTCAGGGTTCATTTACTCCTGGGCTTTATTTGGGAATCTAAATACTTCCTTTGGCCATCTTCTGGGTTGTTCAATTAGAAACAAAATTTATGGGAGTAGGCAGTAGCCACAATGTGATTAATAAGACTCTTGCAGTGATTAATGTTTTCCAGACAGGTTTCTACCTCCCAACACCATTCTTAAGGGCCCAAGGCAACAGCAGGTTTCCACTAAGCGCATCAGCAATTTCCTATCTCAGATGCCCTCTCTGCTTCTTTCACTGGGTCCCGGCTAGGCTGAACCATTAGCCAACCAGACGCGATAAACAGCAACGTGGCTGCTGTAACAGGCTATACATGTGGCTGTTTACACAACAATGATGTTTGTGAGAGACACAACTCTCAAGTGGGCATATGATGCTGGCTTAAAATCCTCCTTGTTATTTTCAAGCTACTGACAAGCCTGGTCAGCTTAGACTGGATTGAATGGCCCTTTCAAATTCCTGCTGAGGTAATGATGTTTATCGGCACTGGATATACCCTATGTCTCTTCTCTCTTACTGTATAATCACACTTAAATCACAATCATAGTGCGATATATTTTACACCTTTACTAATAAAAAACATCAAATTATTTGAGAGGCAGAAAGACACACACAGAAAACTCTCATCTGCTAGTCATTCTCCAAAAGCTTAGAACAGCTGGGAAAGGACCAGGCCAAAGTTGGGAGCCAGAAACTCAATCTAGGTCTCTCATGTGGGTGGCAGAGACTCAGCCATTTGAGCTGTCACCTGCTGCTTCCCGAGAGCACATTACCAGGAAGCTGGAATTGAGAGCAGAGCTGGGACTCAAATTCAGATGCTCAAATATGGGTTGCAGGTATCTTAACCAGGACCTTAACCACCGGGCCAAATGTTATTCCCTCCCATCCTCCTATCCCACCTAAAGTAATATTTAAACTAATTTTTAAAATGTATCTAAAAATTCACATACATATACATACTCCCATCCATTTGTATCTTGTCCTGCCAATCACTTCTTGCAAATAATCTTACATGCCTTTCCTTTTTGCTGTGCCGGTGGCTCTGAGGTTGTATGCTCCTTTGTTGTTATGGGGATGATTTTACAAGTAGTTCCGGTAGGTCTAGGTCACGCTGCTGCGGTGCTTGATAGCAGGGTCCTGGAGGACTACAGCTCTTCCTTCACGCTTCCCTGAGTGCTCAAGATGTGCACAGTCTGCAAGCAGCTGCCTGAGACTGGTTCTCAGGTGGTACTTGTCATAGAGGGACTTTTTAGCTCATGAATGCTTTGTCTTATAGAGGCTTTTAGTGGTATTCTGTTTCCATAAAGAAAGCTGGTGGAATTGAGGTTCTTTTCTTGAGCCAACATGGCTTTAATTAGTTGTAGTTTTTAAAAAGAGTTACGCAATTAGCACTTCCATTTATGATGAGATTTTCTCTTGCAGGGTTTATTCTGAATGACGCAAAGGGTTCTGAGAGTACGGATATTCTGACATGGAAAAGCATTGTTCAGTTGCACTCTGATCATGGACTGTGTCCATTATATACCCACAATCACCATGTACACAGTATCCGTAGCAGCTGGGTCTTCACATAATTTTCTTATTTGGACATTAGGTAAACTGTATCACAACTCTCCGAGTAACCACAGTGGAAACATCTTACTTTCCTTTAGATATTCTGATGAATAAAAGATAATTACTGTGTCTGTTACTAACTACACTGTCTGTCTGTTCAATTGAACAGCTAATGCCTGCTTGTAAATTCCAGGAACTGGTTTTGGGAATGCCAGCTGAAGTTGCAGAGTAATCTGGCCTTTCCTGGTCAACATGACCAGAAGATTGAATTCATTGTAACAGAATGTAAAGGGGTAGTAATAACTAAGGGTACAATGAACACAGACTCTAGGCTGAGTGGGCTTCATTCTAGTTAATGAAACACTGAAATCTCTTAACAATATTTCACCCCTTTTAGATCCCAGTCAAATAACATTTTGCAGCTTCTTGGTTGTGCAGAATACTCTTCTATACGCTCTTAATGATAAAGCCAAGACATCAAGCAAGTTTTTCAAAGAACTACATTGACATCTGAGATTGATAAAATATGCTGTTTTGGCACCTGCAACTGGCTTTGACACCTGACTCGTACGTTGCCACTAGTCATGTCCTCAACACCCCAAGCTCCCTTTTGCCCTCCTTAAAAACACCAGACAGCACTGACTGAGTGGGAAAATAGTTCTTAAGACTATTACTTGGGGCCGGCACTGTGGTGTGGTGGGTGAGGACGCTGCCTGCCGTGCTGGCATCCAAGTGGGTGCCTGTTCGAGTCCCAGCTGCTCCACTTCCGATCTGGCTCTCTGCTGTGGCCTGGGAGAGCAGTGGAGGATGGCTCAGGTCCTTGGGCCCCTGTACCCATGTGGGAGACCTGGGGGAGGCTCCTGACTCCTGGCTCCTGACTTTGGGTTGGCCCAGCTCCAGCCATTGCAGCTGACTGGGAGTGAATTGGTGGATAGAAGGCCCCTCTCTCTGTGCCTCTCCTCTCTCTTTCAAATAAATAAATCTTAAAAAAAGAAAAGACTACTACTCTGCTATCTTCCTCATTCATTGGTGGATTAAACTTTTTTCTTTATCTTTGAACATTGTCCTTGTTATTCTGATTTAGCACTGTTGACAAGGACCAGACTTTCAGTAATATCTGTGCAACGATTGAAAGAAGCTGAAGCCCCTGGGCAATTTTTAAAAGAAAATTTCATAAAGATAGTGAGATACTTGAAAACCCAGCAAAGGGAATCTCTTTTTCCTGTCTGCCATCTGAAGGGGTAAGGCAGATGGAGGAGAACAATACTTTTCAGCATAAAGTTTGCTTGGAAGTACATGGCCTAGATGTATGGCATCAGTGGAATTCCCAGTCCCAAACTGCTCCAGGATTTGGCAGGTTTATCCAGTAACAGTCTAACCTGAAAAATGACAAGAGCAAGCAGAAATCATGGCTCCTGCTTCCACAGACAGGCAGGTGGCTAATGGGAAAGAATAATGGCAAGGACCACACGTGCCAAGTTCTCCTGCCTCAAGTCAGCTAACCTCACTTGAGAGGATGAAAAGATGTAGGATTGAGGGTTTAGCAGGAAAAAATTCTTCTCATGAACACCAGAGGCATGGGAAAAGAACCTCCCCTGTTTGCAGAATCTTTTCTCAATTTTCCAGATGTTTCTTTTCCTCAGCACAAAATAGGTTTGTCCTAAATTCGATGATCCAAAGCAAAGGACTTGGTGATGATAGGCTATACATCAAACTGCTAACAATTAAGAATATGTTGTGCAACTCTTTGAAATTTTTTCCTTTACTTTAGTTCACCTGTCACAGAAACCTTCTTTTTTTATATAAAGATTTTTTTTTTAATTTGAAAGATAGAGTTACAGAGAGAGGTAGAGACAGAGAGAGAGGTCTTCCACCAGATAGATGCAACGGCCAGAGCTGAGCTGATCCAAAGCCAGGAGCCAGGAGCTTCTTCTGGGTCTCCCACCCAGGTTCAGGGGCCCAAGGACTTGGGCCATCTTCTACTGCTATCCCAGGTCATAGCAGAGAGCTGGATTGGAAGAGGAGCAGCCAGAACTAGCACCCATATGGATTACTGGCGCTTCAGGCCAGGGCTTTAACTCTCTGTGTCACAGTGCTGGCCCCAAGAAACCTTCTGCAAAAAGATGTTTGTGGGTGTTTCTTCCTCAAGCAATACTTTTAAAAAGTTTTTCAAATTGTCAACATTATTACAGTGTTTTATGTAATGCCTTTTTTTTTTTTTAAAGATTATTAAAAGGGGCCCAAGGATTTGGGCCATCTTCTAGTGCTTTCCCAGGCCATAGCAGAGAGCTGGATTGGAAGTGGAGCAGCTGGGACTCCAACTGGTGTCCATATGGGATGCCAACACTGCAGGCAGCGGCTTTACTTGCTACGCCACAGCACCAATCCTCAGAACAGACTTTTAATTTTCTATTTTATGTATTTATTTAGTGTAATAGCACATGTATATGATTTGTGAATATGTATAACTGAAGTTGCATGTCCAATATTTTTTCTCATATGGATGTGTAATCAAGATTAGAAAATAGTAAAATATATCACAAAAACATGAAAATATCTTGTTATTGATTTCCAATGTATTCTCAACAGATAGGGAAGGCTTGACCATTATGTAAATTTATCCAATAATTTTATCAGAAGAAGCATGCCAACATGCTCTTGCTTATTATATTTTTGAAAATTTGTTCTTTCAGAGTAAGGACTTTATATTTATTTTTTTCTTTTTTCTTTTTTTTTGTTGTGATTTATTTGTTCATTTGAAAGGCAGAGTTACAGAGGGAGAGAGAGAGAGAGAGGCCCTCCATCCTTTGGGTCCTCCCCTCAAATGGCCATAATGGCTGGAGTTGGGCTGATCTGAAGCCAGGAACCTCCCCTGGGTCGCTGCCATGGGCACAGGGGCCTAAGCACTTGGGCCATCCTCCACTGCCTCCTCAGGTGCATCAGCAGGGAGCTGGATTGGAAGTGGAATAGCCGAGACTCCAACCCACACCTGAACGGGATGCTGGCGGCGGTCTTACTCACTATGCCACAGTGCTGGCCCCCTCTTGACCTGTCTCTATGGGGTCTGTTTCTGACATCCTGGGCTAGGGCCTGATTACATGTCCACTGTTGTGACCTAGATGGATTTCTAGGCTCTCAGTTTTGACCACATCTGGCCCTGACTGTTGTGTACAGCTAGGGAATGAAGAAATGCATGGAGGATCCCTGTCTCTTTATCTTTTTGCCTTTCAAATAAATGAAGAAAAAAACAGTTTGGTGCTGCTGCAGGAATGGGGAGAAGAGCACCCCTATAAAGCCCTGTGGAGAGCAGCTGGAGGGAACCCTCATGGCAGGTTGCCCCAGAGGGTACAGGCACAAGCTGTCTGGTTCTGGTAGCTGCAGATGGCATGTGGCCTACAGGGCTGTTGCTGGGGCTTGGTGGCTCACCCACATGATGCTGTGTCTTCTCTGTGGTGAACACAAGGAAGTGAACAAAGGATTCTCTGCTCATGTCTGCAGGGGGACCATCTTGGGGGGTGGCAAGATCTCTGGTGGCCAAAGTGGGTAGATCCAAGAGCTGGGCTCTGGGCGGGTGGCCCACTTGGCAGGGGACAACCATTAAAACAGCGTGATTGTTCACGTCCTGGACTTACCTGGAGTAAAGAACAATTTACTCCTTGGGGTCTTCAAAACACTGGAGTGTGGCTTCTTAGGAAAGGTCGTGGGTTCTGAGCCTTTATTTTTCTCATTTGCCTTTTTTTTTTTTTTTGACAGGCAGAGTGGACAGTGAGAGAGAGAGACAGAGAGAAAGGTCTTCCTTTGCTGTTGGTTCACCCTCCAATGGCCACCGCGGCCGGCGCACCACGCTGATCTGATGGTGGGAGCCAGGTGCTTCTCCTGGTCTCCCATGGGGTGCAGGGCCCAAGCACTTGGGCCATCCTCCACTGCACTCCCTGGCCACAGCAGAGAGCTGGCCTGGAAGAGGGGCAACTGGGACAGAATCCGGTGCCCCGACTGGGACTAGAACTTGGTGTGCCGGCGCCGCAAGGTGGAGGATTAGCCTAATGAGCTGCGGTACCGGCTTATAATCTAATTTATTAATTACCACTAGAGGTAGGAAAATTTTATACATACAGTGAGCAGTAAAGGCCTTTCTGAATTATAGACTCATAGACATACTGAGACAGATAAGTAGATCTTATAGCCTCAATTTAAACTTTCAGGTTCAGGTTAAGAGAAAATATAGAAACCCCGAAACTCATTAGTCATGACATGAAAGATCTGTTCTCCTCATTGAGCACAATATTCTAAATTGTTTTGGGCTCAAAATAGAGAAACCAACAAAAGAAGTAATAATCCACATTCTTCATGGTCTCTCACACAACAGAGACTAGATCTCTACAAACCATTAATCAATTATAGAAATTACCTGATGGTCAGATCATAAAACCTAATATTCAGTAAATGCTGCCTCTAATGGCTATTAGCTACAAATGAACCAAAATCAAAACCAAACACAAAATTAGTAGAGAAGAAAATTAAAATTAGAAAAATAGCAAAGATATGTAAACTGAGCCAACATTGTTTTTGCTTCTATGGGGTCTTGATGGTGTGTTGCATTGCTGTCATCTACAACCTAGAGTTGTAAAACTGGCTCCCATGGAATCAGAATCAGATCAGGGCAAGGGAGGGCTGTAGACAATGGGTAGTTTTATTGATGCTTAGTTCCCCTCTATGCAATGTTATAATTAAGGTTGAGATGTGATGCCACTTCTTGCAGAGAAAAATATGGTCTTGTTGGATTCACTTGTAATCCTTTCTCTTCACCCTTCCCCACTCAGGCCCTATCTCATGAATCCAGGATTATGCTTCCAAGCTCCCTCAATGCCAAACAGTCCCAAAACTTCCATCCAGTCAGGCTAGACATTACCACCTTGCACCCACAATGTTACCAGCAGGGCCACACACAGTGGAAAAAAGGTCAACCCTCTTCCTATGCTTCTGAAATCCTGATGTGAAAGCAAAACTGATTTTTTAAACTTGAATTTGTTGAAAATCTCCATAACTTCAGTTTTCATTGTAAAAAGAAAACACCCACAAATTCAAAACCTTTTTTTCTGACACTACTTAAAGAAAGAAAAACAGCAGACTTCCCCTAATTCTCTGAAACCCCTACGTAAAATTTCTTCTTGACTCAGGAGTCATGATGAATTGCCCAATCTCACTTCTCAATGGTGAACAGAAACCGGGGTGGGAAGGCAAAGGGGAGGGAGAATAGGAGCCTTCACAAAGCTACACAGTATTAAACTGTTAGTGAGGACAGGGGGAAAAAGGCAGTCTGTCATTCACATGCCTAAAATAGTACTTAAAAAAAGGTGGATATGGTTCCTTCTCCTCCAGGGGCTTTAAAATAAAATTTTATAATTATACTGTGGAGCTACAAAGCACAGAGTCCTGGATGCAGCTGAAGTCAGTCCAGAAGCAAAGAAAAAAGCAACAGGTGGCATGTCCGCTTGCTTCAGTTTAGGGTGCTACATATCTGTCCGGGACCGGCACAGGTCTTGGGAGCCTTCTTCTGTTGTTGGCTTCCTACTAGAGGCTGACAGGCAACTTGGGTTAGAATCAAATGCACAAACCCACAGTGTAATTGCTCCGTGAGAGATGGAGCCCATATTGAATGTCCGTGAGGTCACAGAACACAATCTCAAAGCACTATGGTTCCTCCACCTCTTCCCCTCCCCCATGTCTACCCCAAACCCTGCTGAATGTATTCCCTAGAGTGAGTTGGGGAGTGGAAGCACTGGGCAGGAAAACAAAGCAGCCAACTGTGCGTTTGCAGGTCTCCTAACACTGCTACATCTCCTCACTCCCAGGTCCCTCTCCCTGTTTGAGGCCTGAATCAGCCAGGGCTGGGGAAAGCGGAGAAGGGAGACTTATTTGCCTTAAATAAAGTTCAGAACTTTATCTATTACTTGGGACTGGGCATTTCAACTAAAAATGACTGGAGAACTTTTAATTTTTCTAAGGATGTCTGAAAGGATGTTAGGCTCAGCTGAGATTTCATTAAGGAACAAGGATTTGGGGAACTTCCGTCCCAAAGATATTCTAACCAGAAAAGAGATAAAGAGTTCATGAAGAGTATATGTGAGATGTCACTGGGGACTCCAGGATTTCTGGTGTGGGGTGGATTTTCAATGCCACGATAAGAATCAGAGAAATATGTAACTTCCCTAGAACTGCATGTGGCTTCCATGGACTCTGGCCTCACAGCGGCCATCACGACAAGGTGGGGAAGCAACAGGCCCCCCCTGAGAAGGGCGCTCAGGGTGCTTCTTGGCCAGTGCCAGTGGGAGGCGCCGTAAGAGAGAAGTCGTGCAGCTGCCTGAGGGCCTGTCTATGCTCCCTTGTCCTCTGTATTCAGATATTACTTCTACAATGCTTTAATTTCTTTCTGTAAATTTGCACATCTATAATCTATGTCCATTCTTTATTGTGCTTATATTTCCTTATTGATTTTATATAGATAAATGAAGACTTTCTTATGGGAAAAAGCCCAATTGAATCTTAGAGGTTATCAGTCATTAACTAATAAAAAGGGGGGAGGTTTCGGCTCAGCTCGCCGCGCCTCCCGGCGGCGGGAGGGGCGTCCCCCGCGCGCTCCCAGCCGGCCTCCCTGACTTCCACCGCGCGCCGCCCTGCGTCGTCTCTGTCTCCACCCCCGGGACCTGCGGCCGGCCGCGAGCTCTGGAGCGCGGCTTCCCAGGCTGGCGGCGCGATCGGCTGCAGGAACTCCACCGCCACCAGCGCGAGCGCGGGCCTAGGCCCCGCAGGAGCAGCTAAAGACGTAGCAGAAGCGTCGATAAGCGAGGATGACAAGAGGAGAAACTATGCAGGCGTCTATGTAGGCCTACCATCTGAAGCTGTCAATATGGTGTACAATCAAAGACTGTAGGAAAAATTAGAAGAACATAACACGGCCCAAGAATCAAGAGCTTGCTCATCCATTTGGAAGGAATTTGGCTCTGACGACGTTGGGATGTGTGCAGATGTTTCCAAGGAAACTGCGGGCTGCCTCCCTCTGCTCCCCTGCTCCCCCAGCTCCTAGGTGCGTGGCTAGGACAGCAGGTGCAGGCTGAGGGCTGTGGTAACAGCGAGGAATTGATTAGACAGTACACCCGTTGATGGAGCTCCCTGTGGTCCACCTGTGAGAATCTGGGAGGTGGCTGCGTGCCCCAAGGCCGCCGTGCCCCGCCCAATGCATGTCCCCCTCAGCCATTCAGCATAGTTCATAGAATTCATGTCTTTTCAGATACTTTTTTGATAGTTTTTTTATATAACGAAATCCTATTCGGTTTATAACTTAAAATAATAAGCCACTATAAATGAATTCCTTAAAGTAATGTATTTGTTCTTTCACTATTTCTATTTCTCATCACTTTTTAGCTATAAAATTGGTA
The DNA here is from genome assembly GCA_949820135.1 of Sylvilagus floridanus. Taxonomy (NCBI): domain Eukaryota; kingdom Metazoa; phylum Chordata; class Mammalia; order Lagomorpha; family Leporidae; genus Sylvilagus; species Sylvilagus floridanus. Next base: position 67,681,178 of record OX463224.1, on the reverse strand, counting down.
AACTGATTCTTATTAATCCCTCTCTCTTTTTTACCATTTGGTTTTCAAATTTTATTTAAAGTCAAAGACATTTCTTTATTAGGAACAATATTTCACATGGAGGTATTCAAAGGAAAGCTACTTAAATGTGCATGCAGTGTGCAGACGTTGATTAGATGCCTGTTTTCTGTAGTCAGAGGCTGCTTCATAGACGTCAGTCTCCCATTCCACTCCAGTGTAATTGTGACAGCTTTCAAGGCCCTGTGGATTGATGATCCGTGGGATATCTGGGAAGTCCTTAATTTGATAATGTTACGGGTATCTACTCAGTACTGCAGTGTAAATTGCTGTGTTCACCAGTGTATTTCAACAACTAAAATATTTTTAGCCCTCTTTAAAAAAAAAACAATAATAATGCCAGATAATCTTTATCAATCACTGTTTTCCTGGTACTCTGCTGTGGTTTGGATATTAGTTTGAATGTTGACTGTCCTCCAAAGGCCCATGGGGTAAAGGTTTGCTCCCTTGAGTTGCACTGTTGGAAGGTGGTGAAACCTTTAGGAAGTAGGCCTGAGGCTCTGAGGTCATTGGAGGCCTCCCTTGGAACGTAATTCTTCTGTGACCTCTTGAGTTCCCCGGAGAGAACTGGTTGTAAGAGCCTGAGTTTGGGCCCAGCCTCCCTCTCTGCCTCCTGGCTGCCTGTGCTCCTTGCTCTGCACATGCTCTGCCACTGCCACTCCCTCCCCTCTCGAGAGGCTGAATCAATGGGGCTCCTTATCTTGGATGTGAACCTCCAAAAACTGAGATAAATAAGTCTTTCTTTTTGTAAATTTAGTTCCCTCAGATGTTTCATTGTAGTAACCATAAGCTGACCAAAGCAACATTTTACATGGATCTTCTCATAATTCTAGTAATCCTATGAGCATCTGTTATCCTATCATTTCATAGGAAAAGGAAATGGAGATTTAAGCAATGTAGACCATCCAAGTGTAACATAGCTGGGTGAACATTTTTTTAAGATTTATTTATTTACTTGAAAGTCAGAGTTACACACAGAGAGAAGGAGAGGCAGACAGAGAGAGAGAGGTCTTCCATCAGCTGGTTCACTCCCCAGTTGGCCGCAACAGCTGGAGCTGAGCTAATCTGAAGCCAGGAGCTTCTTCTGGGTCTCTCACGCAGGTGCAGGGCCCAAGGATTTGGGGCATCTTCTGTTTCCCCAGGCCATAGCAGAGAGCTGTATTGGAAGTGGAGCAGCTGGGTCTTGAACTGGCACCCATATGGGATGCCAGCACTGCAGGCAGTGGCTTTACCTGCTACAGCACAGTGCCGGCCCCACTTGTGAACATTGACACCAGGATTTGAACTCAGGCAGAAGCTCTGGAGGAGACAGGAAAGTCAGGAAAGCTGTGAGAATGCAGAGGATCCTGGAGAAGGAGGTGTGCCAAACCTTGGGTTAATAGTGAGGTCACCATCTCCTTCTCCTTTCCTTTTTGTAAACAAACATTAATCGTGAGAGAGCACTCTGGGCTAGGTACCAACTAGAGCAGTGAGGGACACAGGGTTACGGAGCTCACTGCAGTAAGAGAGAAAGAGGCAAAACACAAATAAGTACGTGATCCGAAGTATTTGTACAAGCCAAGAAGAATATGAGATGATAGGTGGAGGACAGTGTAGGCTAAGGGAATAGGAAAGTCCTCTTTGAGAAAGAAATATGTAAATGCAGATCTGAAAAATGAATATAGTAAGTTAGTTAAAGGAAGAGACAGGGACAACATCTAAAATTGCTAATGAAAAGAATTGTTTCCCACTAAGGAACAAACAGGATTTTTGAACAAATGAAAGATAGTAGATCGGTAGGCAGGGGTCAGAATAGGCAGGGAAGTGTTTAGTGTCTCAGGAAGGTAGTTTCAGGATCTCTACCCACTATTGGAGTGGATTAGCGAGGGTTTTGATATTTTGAGTAGTTCCAGGATTTGCTGCTCAGTCATGGAGAAATGACCCTGGAAATTGTAGGCATTGGATGTCCTGAGGCAGGAACTGCCTTGGCTTGGGCTTTCTCTGTCTCAGGAGCTTCTGGTCTCCCCCCTTATGTGGCCACACCTCTGCCCTTAGATTTCAACCTGTGCACTCATTTCCATCTCGCACTTTGCTACCAGCCCACCCTCTTGGCACAGCATTTTCTCTGCAGGTATGGAGGAAACTGCTCAATTTTCTTGCTTTTACTCAAATCAACTCTAACATTTTGTGCTTTTCTTCCTTTGCTCAAAACTATTTTCCTTTCCTGGAATTCCATTTTCTTATTATACACACTTGAAAAAAAATTCTAGCGTTCTAGAGAGTGGTGTGGTTCAGAGAGTACTTCTTTCACAAAGCTTTCTCAGACTCCACAATCAAAGCCACTTGTCGTCCCCATTATTGCTCATTCATTGTGAGCACAGTCTGCTTGCCTTAAAGTATTTCATGGGCATCCACGTCTTACAGAAGTGAATGAGTCTGCCCAAGCATGGACCACGTTACAGCCACCTTCACAGGCTTAGGCCCTTGCCTGCTGTTTCTCCTCTGCTTTTCTGCACTGGGAAATATTTAAACGCTCAAATTGATCAGGGACTTAGCCAACTTTGTAATCTTCACCTGCAAGTCACATTTTCAGTATTCCAAAGAGGTTAAAAGTCACCCGGATTTTTTTTTTATTTTAAGTCAGATTCCTGGATTTTCCCCTGGACCTAAAGAATCAGATTTCTCAGGGGAAGAGAATAAGAAGGGGTGTTGATAACAAGTGATGCAGGTAATTATCATGACAGAAATTTTGAAAATAATGCTGAATACACTTTAGGTCAGGGACTTGCTAGGTGGACTCTAGGGTAGATTTTGTTCCACTCACCATTTTATTTTCCTGTGGCTGAACAGGGGTGATTGCAACAGGGCTATTTTTCCTGGATCTTCTATTCCTTTGTAATGGAAGGAAGGAAATGCATTTTAGACATTGAAATATCTTATGGTGAATGTTTGGAGCTGGGAAGAAAGCCTGGGCTAGAGACCCGGATTGGAAGGTAAATTTGAGTAAAATGGATTAGAAACCCAAATTTGGCAGAGGATTTGCCCAGAACAGGAGCACCTGATACACACTAGGAGCTGTTAAGGTGTTTTATATAAAGCTCAATAGAAACTTGATCCTAACAATTGTCCTTGTAAAGTAGATTTTGTTAACTGCATTTTGCAGATCAAGAGACTGTCAAGCAAGCAGAAATGAAATTATTTATTTAACAAATATCTATTAAACACTGTCCATGCACCATGTACCTTTCTGTAAATGTAACCTGTGTTTTTCTCTTGCATATTCTTTTTTTTCTTTGGTTTTCTGTAATTCCATCATGATGGTTCAGGGCAAAGTTGGCTCACATGCCTTCTTAACCCTCTGCTGTCCCTTCATTTTTGGGGCACGATAGTTCCTTATTGTTTTATCATCTTTTCATATATTTTTCTCACTTTTTCTTCAAAAGTTGTTTTTGGTGGGAGAGATGATTCAAGTAGCCTTGCCCACCAATACTGGGAAAGAGAAATCCTGATTTTAGGAATTGAGATGTTCTTGAAGATTCACTCCTTCTTCTGTTTGGGGAGCTTTTTCTAGCCTAGGTCATCTGCTTGCAAAGTTCTTCCCCTAGCCCCTCAGATAGCTGGCTTCCATACACCAGTCCAAAATCCTTGGATCCTTCCTTGGGTTCAGTATCAGTGGATTAAATGACCACCTAAGTGACATGGATCCTGTATACCCATCAGAGAAAAGTTAAGTGCATCGAAAACAACAAGAGAGGCAGGTAAGCTAGTACAAAAAAACAGATAAAACAGAATTGTAACCCTGCCTTACCCTTGAACATCAAAGGAGCAATAATGTCATGTGAGCATATTCAATACCACCTAAGCAACAAGTGAGTCCTTTGCCAACCCCAATTTCTAAATTGATAGCTGTTTTCAGCAATGGCATGCCTGACCTAGGGCTCCACACTGAGGACTCTCAAGGATGCTAAAGGGACTTGGAGGCCCGAGGCCCAGGGTGAGCAGCATCTGCCACCCTGGGCTTTATGAATGAAGAGGGAATGATTTTTAAGTCTTGGTACATTTTTTGTGGGCCCAGCAAATCATCACCTCAGTACTATCACATGTCACAAGGCACACCATGCTATGATTGTATTTACTCCAAACTTCAGTAAATCACAGTAAATCTTCAGTAAATCACAATCTGCTATTTCTACTCTGTCATTTATTTGACCTAAGACTTTGAGCAAGTCATTTCACCTGATTCTTAACTTCTTTGCTTTTAAAATGTGGATAATGTGGCCATGTCATCATGTTATCAATGTTATCAATGTTGTGGGAACCAGATTAGAACAGAGGAAAGCACTTTGAAAGGTTAATTATTACATGACTAGAAGGTAAAATTATTATAGTTATTTGCATTTTCCCAACACTGCCATGATTAAATGATCACAAACAGTGCAACAGTTATGGCAGTATCTTCCAGGTCTTGTTAAGTGAGAGCCCTGCCTGGTAATTAAAACGTATTAGAATTCTCAAGGCTTACCCACACAGTTACTTTTCAGCTCCATAGCAGCAACCTATCTTTCCTGTCCCTGGTGAGGGCCCCTTCTTACTGCTCTTCCAAACTGACAGAAGACCCAGTCTCCTCTCTGGAGAAGGGAAAACAGAGGTTCCCTCTGATACAATCCAAAGCAGGAATACCACACAACAGTTAGAAGCTTCGTGTACATATGCATAACAAATGATTAGTCTGCCAACCCCATTCTTCAGTCTTCTCCTACTGGCTTCCCAAATGCTGGAACCAAGGCCTTTATTCTCCACCTAAGAATTTGGAAAAGTTTTCTGAGAGATCTGACCAGCTCAAGAGGAAAGACCTAAATACACTGACATCTGGAGTTCCACCAAAACAGCCTCACCAGGTCATCTGATAATGGAGCTCCAGGTGAGAAGCTCCATGCACTGCTCAGAACATCAGCTTAACTATTAGCCTCCCACTTTGAATAGGGCTGGGTTCTATAACTAACCAAATTTCAGAACTGATAATGAAGGAGTTCTGGCTATTAAGTTTAGCAATTAGCAGAAGTCAAACAACTTTGGAACTCACAAAAAAATAAATTTCTTTTCTTTTTTTTTTTTTTTTGGCAGAGTTAGACAGTGAGAGAGGGAGAGACAGAGAGAAAGGTCTTCCTTCCATTGGTTCACCCCCAAAATGGCCACTATGGCCGGCACTCTGCTCCGATCCAAAGCCAGGAGCCAGGTGCTTCCTCCTGGTCTCCCATGTGGGTGCAGGGCCCAAGCACTTGGGCCATCCTCCACTGCCTTCCCGGGCCACAGCAGAGAGCTGGACTGGAAGAGGAGCAGCCAGGAGTAGAACTTGGGGTATCGGTGCCACAGGCAGAGGATTTGCCAAGTGAGCCATGGCGCAGGTCAAAAACATCAATTTCTGAGATCTTTACTTAGTATATACTGAATCGATCTTCTGTATATAAAGATAATTGAAAATGAAAAAAAAACTTGGTGTTAAATTGGAAATTGCATAGAAAATTAATCCATTTAAAAAAAAATATCATGTAGGTCTCTGTCCTTAATGTGCTGTACTTTGTGATTTAATGCTATAACTAGTACTCCAACAGTATTTTTCACTTTGTTTTGCTATGTGAAGGCAAACTGTTTAAATCTTTACTTAATATATACTAAACTGATCTTCTGTATATAAAGAGAATTGAAAATGAATCTTGATGTGAATGCAAGGGGAGAGGGAGCGGGAAAGGGGAGGGTTGTGGGTGGGAGGGAAGTTATGGGGGGGGAGCCACTGTAATCCATAAGCTGTACTTTGGAAATTTATATTCATTACATAAAAGTTTAAAAAAATAAAAAAAATAAAAAAACCCAAAAAACCCATCAATTTCAAAAATTCCATCCCAGAATTCTTTACTCAGCAAAATTGTGAATCTAATGTAAAGACATTATTAGACAAACTCTGACATGTAACTTGTCAAAATTTTGTCTTCTGTGCACCCTTTCTCAAGATCCTGCTGGAATTTGTTAGGACTTGGACTAAGAAAAAAATGAGGTATTTGTCTAGTGTGCACAATTTAATGAGTGTCAAAATATTCAGTAATCAAGATGAAGAATATTTTAATGAATATTTAAAAAATCAGAATAAATACAAAAATCCATGATAAATAAAATAGCAAACTAATAAAGACAGTATAAAAAAGTACCGGAACTAACGTAAGGTGAATGAGGCAGTCATGCAAGTGTAGGGTTGGATCTGATATTTATTAAGCAATTGAGTAATTTGTTAATTACACAAATGATTACATAAATGAATGCTACTTAGGGGCCAGCATTGTGGCACAGCTATTTAAGCCTCCACTTATGATGCTAGCACCTTATGTTGGAGTGCTGGTTTGAGTACTGTGTGCTCCACCTCTGATTAAGTGTCCTAATAATATGCCTGGAAAGCCAGTGGATGATATCCCAAGTACTTGGACTTCTGCCACCCATGTAGGAGATCAGGATGAGGTTCCTGGCTCCTGGTTTTGGCCTGGCCTAGACTTGGCTGTTGTGGCCATTTGGGGAGTAAACCAGCAGATGGAGGATCTCTTTATCTCTCTCCCTCTGTCACTCTGCTTTTCAAATAAATAAATATTTTAAGAAATGAACTCTACTTGTAGTGAAATGGGACTACACAAAGGTACAAGAACAAGTTGATGAGAAAGAGTCTTTGGGGATTGTCTTGGAGTTTGGTTATCATAATGACAAAAATGATAGTTATATTGAGAGAAAAAGATTGGTAAAGGGCTATATATGTCTGGTGGTCTCATAGTAGAAATGAAAGTTAAACCTTCATTTTGCATGGTGGATAGAAATAGATAATGTTGATAAATAAAAATAAAGAAATAATGTCAGTGTGTTGTTCAAAGATTTGTAGATAAATACTAAAAAATGTTTAAAAGATTTGAAAATGATTCTTTTGGGGGGGGACAGGGAAGAGCAAGGGAAGAAGCTAGGACTGCTATTGGTTTTCATGTTGGAGAACAACTTGGCTCTTTCAATTATGTGCATATAGGACTAATAAAATAAGTAAATCAGTATTTTTTAAAAAGGCATAAAAAAGACTCAGAAGGATCAATCACAGGGAAGCAGGAGTTTATTGACCTTCACTGCTTGAGTGATATCATGCAGTACGGGTTCTGCACATGGGAGCAGACTCTAGAATCAGCGCCAGGGCCTCCGACCATCTTGCTGGGCATGAGCATTTTCCAAGGGGGATGCTGCCTCAGTCTCACACAACTACACAGCTACCCGACAACACAGAGGGACTGAGGTGTGGCCATGGAAGTAATCAGTCAGAGTTAGTCTTTCTACAGTTAGTAACTGGCATTGGAATAGACTGAGTACCAGATCCTTCTATCAGCGAGACCCATGATCATAGCAGGACTTTCGTGTCAGCTCACTAGTCTGTAGCAGCATATTGGTCTCCTCTGGCCAGATCCCCACTTTTGTTGTCTAGTTTTGGTTCAACCTGCATTATTATTGGAAGTTTGCAGACACAGCTACTGCCTGACATATGAAGGTACTTTTAAAAGCTCATGGAAAATAGAATTAAAACAAGTTTATTCTGTCACAAAAAAATTGCAATACATACAAAGGTTTTGTTTAATAATATGTATTTTTCCATGAACTGTTTGAAGACCCCTATGCATTTCAACTTTTTGTACGAAATTAAACTCATTTTTTATTTCTATTTTTCATGAACTTTCTTTCTTTTTTAAAAATTTATTTGATAGGTAGAGTATTAGACAGTGAGAGAGAGAGAGAGAGAGAGAGAGAGAAAGGTCTTCCTTCTGTTGGTTCACTCCCCAAATGGCAGCTACGGCCAGCGCTACCCCAATCAAAAGCCAGGAGCCAGGCGCTTCTTCCTGGTCTCCCACGCGGGTGCAGGGGCCCAAGCACCTGGGCCATCCTCCACTCCCCTCCTGGGCCACAGTGGAGAGCTGGACTGGAAGAGGAGCAGCTGGGACTAGAACCCGGTGCCCATATGGGATGCCAGCACCGCAGACAGAGAATTAACCAAGTGAGCCACGATGCCAGCCCCCATCAATGAATTTTCAAAAGCACCCTTGTATATGAAGGTCTTCCACCTCTCTGTTTTGCAGCAATAAAAAATTCTGCGCTTAAAGTCATACTTTCTCTGCCTCAAGTATCCCATCACCCTTGCTCTGGACTTTTCTAGGCTGAACTGAAGGTTCCCACAATCTAGGAGGTCTGGAAGCTTTCCCTCAAGTGTCCTGTAGGGCCACCCCATTACTCCAGGGAATTTGGAAAGATCTGGGAGTCATTTTTGGATTCAGGAGGAAAGGAGGTTTTCTCCTGCTCACCAGGTCACTTCTCTCTGGAAACTTCTGCCTTTGTCTAGATGAGGCCTTAGAACCTGCCCATCCTTGCTCATGATCAGTGTTGTAGTCTTGTTTAGGTAGTTGGGCTCCTATATACTAGAGAGGAATGTCTGGATTTTCTGCCCCTCCACCTTGCTCAAGGCCTGTTTGTCTCACCCTGAGAAATCAGAGGGTCTTATCATCAAACCAGCCTTATCATTCAAATTTACATTCCTCAAGAGCCCTCTATGTCTAATCTCTCCCTACTGATATGTCTCCTTAGAGTTCTGACCTCAAAACTATTTGATTAAGACAAAGTGTTACTTCAATGGGCCAAACTGGTTAACTATTTCCTGTCCTCCAAATGTGGCCACATAGCCAGGCTAGACTTAAATTTCCAAGATGAGGCCCTATCCACAGGGAGGTGCTAATCACCGTGTATATTGCTACTGATGAGCCAAGAGTATGGCTTACCAGGTACACCTGAAGGTTGGGAGGCAGTGAATGAAGCTCAGAGAACAGAAAGCAGCCAAAGGACCATGGTTAGAATCTGCAATCAGGACTACAGTCTCTAGGAGCATGAGCATTTGTGTCTGAGCAGCAAAGCATAGACTCCAGATGGGACCTGATTTCTTCTTTACCCCCTCCATCTTTTTCTTTCCCTCCCCCCTGCCTGCTCCTGGAGATAACTTTAAGGAAAAATGTCTTTCCATAAAATGTCCCATGCACAGTATTGGAACTGCCTTACCCAAATGTACGGTCATTCAAGGCTTTGGCTGAAAATGTCTACAAGAGCCAGCTTCTGGCACATTGACTGTGATTCTCTCTTCTGTTCCCATATCACCTGTGGCTTCTGAGACAATCATGAAACTTGCGTTCCTGGAAGGTTTGAAAGGGTGAACTCTCCAGGACAACTGCTCCAACCTCTATTTTGTGGAGGTAATCTATAAGGGATTTCTTCAAAGAATGGTGACAGCAGAAGTGGGGCTTGCTGAAGGATCGAAGCCCACAGAGTTACATAGTTAATCACCTGCTCTTCTACTTTGAGCCCTGAGAGAGTCCTGAGTGATTCTAAGTTGTTCACAACCAATTCATTTCTCTTCAGTCATCAACAATCCCTATGAGAGATCGGAGTCAGGATATGCAGTGAAGAGAGTATGGGTTTTTGTGTCAGACAGAGCTGGGTTCAAATCCTGACTTCACTACTTTCTAGTATCATTTCATAGGAGACCCTGAGCTTCCCCTTGGATCCAGAATTCTGTCCTCAGTTGTGGCTGGCCATCTGTCTGCAAAGGCCCTTGCTTCCTGGAAGTGCTGGTCTTGAGACAGTCACAAGTCTAGCCCTTCTTAGTTTATGAGCCTGATACAATGGTAAACACTGCATGAGTATTGTTTTACTTCATTTTCTAAATGGCAACAACAGGGTTAATGTAATTTTGCCAATTTTTTAAAACTCAGCTTAAGATTCAATGAGATAACTTTCATAAAATCACACAAATTTTAAGGCAGAGACAGAATTTAAAGGCTTAAAAAATGTCAATGTAGAATAACAGAGAGAAAACTTTGCAGGCAGATATTTGCACTCAGTTCCTGGTTCTATTCTGGCTTCAGGGCTTCATATAACTCCCTAAGCTTTTCTCATCTCTATTTTACTCACCTGTCAAATGAAGAGAAATGCTCTAAGAAGTGAGCTGAGAACAGAATGAACTGTGTACATAAAATGCCTATCACATAGCACCAAGAAATGTTAGATTTGATTGCCACTCTCTCCATCACCCCACCTGGTTCAGTCATCTTCCCATATTATCAGTCTAATAGAGGAAATCAGGCAGGAACACAAATAACTATGCAGAAGAGAGAAAGCCCTGAGTGCTGATCAGCATACAGCCTGTGTTGCAGGGGGCCAAGCAGGACTTCACAGAGACAGTAATATGAAATCTGGACCTGACATGCTTTGTCAGTTTCAAGATGTGGAAAGTGGGTGGGAGGAGTCCAATATTCCACATCTGATGACTGGATAGGACACACAGTGAAGGACACATGAATATTCCATACAGTGCAGGGCTACAGTATGTGAAGTAGTGTTTTTCAAATCATGCCTGTGTGCTAGATTCCAGTCCAGGCCTGGGCCACACAGTACTTAGGTTCTGACACCAAGCTCAAAGGGGCTGGACCCAGGTCTCTCCCATCAGTCTCCTGCAGCCATCTGGTGGTCATCAGCCAGAGGGCTCACTGTGGGGCAGCCTCCATCATCCCTTTAGAGGAGGTGATGGAATGTGCTGGGAAACCTGCGGGCAAGCCTGCTCCTGGCCCACAGAAATTTTGACATGAGACAAAGTCCCGAGTCTCCCTTCAGCCCCTCAGACCAGCTGGGATTCTATTTTTAACCAGCACTGTCATAGGTTGACAGCTTGGAATGCCTTCTTCCTTCTGTTCGTCCTTCCTCTGCCTCTTGCAGCCCAGAATCCGGTAGAAGCGATGGATGGGAACAATCTGAACACTGGTGAACAGAAGAGCTGTCCTCTTTCCTCATGTCCTTTGCTCCAGCCCCTCTTCATGGTCGTTAGCAGAGAGATTTTAGAGGCAATGAGGTTTATATTGCAGGGCTCGTCCAAAGCCCTCCTCAGGGTCCTAGAAATTTTGTAGTTGTGATTTTGTGTTCCTTTTCTTCAAATAGGGGGCCCAATTTTATAAACTTTAGTCTCACAACACCTGGATGTGCCCCTCATGGTTACGGCTTCTTCCCCACATCCAGTTCAGTGTCTATGTCAACATGATTTGCTTTGTTTGTTTTGCTGTGACCTCAGGCAGCTTACTTTCCTCTTTGCATCTCAGTTTCTCCAACATGTTACAAGAAGAAGTGCCAAGGAACCCATATCCTGACATTCTATGTCTCTGATTACCCACGTATATTCCCTCGATGAGATCCTCGGTTCCTGGTCTTCCCATTGGTTTGTCAATTTGTGTGCATAGAGGTGTCATTGCTGGCTTCTGCCCTGGCTCCTGCCTGTCTTCGGGGCCACATTAGTCTTAGAGTCAAAAGGAGACTGGATTTCAAACTCCAGCCCACCCTCTTCACCCCAGGGCTCTTTGTGGTGACCAGAAAGGGTGCTTTCATTTGGCAGAATCTTGGCCAAGTTTGGACACTGGTGGTGAGCAAGTGTACAATAAAAAGGCCTTGTTCTTAATTAACTTCTGCATATCTGCCTCGGGCTCATGTTTCAACGACATTGAGTAGATTGAGTTTTATACAATGCTTCCTTCTCTCTTTTCATCAAAATTTACATACACATCTATTAACATACTACCTTAACAATGGCACTGCCTGGGAGAACAAGTGCAGGAATCGTGATGTGTCATGGATATCTCACCTCCCACCCCACTCCCAGCTACTTCGGCACAGGAGAGTGGGTGAACCCAGGATGACAGCCTCATCTAGCCTCAGACCATGGGTTTTGTAGAATAGGAACGGGCAGCAGTGGTCAGAATCTGACAGGGGAGAGACTCCACAAATTTCCATGCCTCCTCATCTGTCCCCCAGAAAAGTCCAGGAAGGAAGTCCAAGAGGAAGTAAGTTCATTTATTATTTCTCAAAGAGGCCAGGTAAAGGAGGAGGGGCAGGGCCACAGTCCTTAACTGAAAAGGGAAGAAGGGACTTTTCAGTGCTTAACAGCCTTTGGTGGGAGAGGTGTGAGACTAGACCTGGTGAAAAAGAAAATTGTGTGGTCAAACCGGAGATGCCCAGGAGAATCCCAAGGTTCAGCCCTGTGCTGGGCTCCACAGCTCCTAAAAGGATCAGGTGTGTGAGGGGCAAGTCAGCCCTGCCAGAGTTCCCACTGAGGAGCGATGGTCTGTCCAAGGTCAGTGCCATGTCTCTACGGACAAGGCTCAGTCTCAGATCAGAAGTGTACTTCCTCTCCTGTGGAAGGCTCCATTCTGTGCCTTTTGTGGCAGGTAAGCTACCTTTGTGTGTGTGTGTTGGGGATGATCTGAGTTATTGGGCATCAGTAGCCAGCGTCAGTGTGGTTTGGATGGGTCCATGCTTGTAGGAGTGGCCCGTCTTGCCTCAGCTCCCACTCTAACTCAACCCTCACCCGGGCCCCAGCGTGCTGATGGTGGTGTAGCTCAGCCTAGACAGTGAAGCAATGGAGGGGGTGGGAGGGTCCTCATCTGGAAGAGGTCTGGGGCGGGCTCGTGGAGGCCGGGGGCAGCAGCGGGCACATGTGTCCAGGCAGGCCTGGCGAAAGCGGCGATGCATGAAGCAGTAGACCAGGGGATTGACACAGGCTGAGGCGTAGCTCAGCAAATGGATGAAGGAGATAGGTGCCCCGGAGAGGGCTCGGTGAGCACCCGGGCCATCGAAGGCGCGCCACGTGTTGGCACTGTACACTGGCAGCCAACACATGAAAAACAGCACAACGATCACCAGCAACATGCGCACCACGCGCTTCTTAGCCAGCAGCTTGGCCTGGGCTGGCCGGGGCCCGGGGCCTGGCCCAGAAATGGGAGCAGTCAGCGCTGACAGCTCCAGGGCAGGCCGGGAACGTGGAAGCTGCACGTAGCAGCCGTCGCCATCCTCGCCGGCCAGGCCGGCTTCCGGCCGGCAACGCCCGTTCTGGTGGACAGGACCTGAGCAGAGGGAGAGCTGTCAGGGCTGAAGACAGTCCTCCCCACCTCCAGCCCAACCCCTCTTGCCGCCCCGCTGCAAGCCTTTACCCCATTTCCAGTCTTGGCTCATAGCTCTTTCAGCCCTTACCCTTTCTAGGCCCGCCTCTCTCCCAATAGCCCGCCTCTCTCCCAATGGCCCGCCCCTCCTGGATTTCACTCACCTGGGGCAGCCCCACCCGGCAACCCTCCTTGGCCTCTGACCCGGCTTTGGCTCTCGCTGTCACTGTCACTGTCAAAACGAAGTCCTAAGTAGAGCTCGCGGGAGATAAGTCCGTAAGCCACAGCCATGACCACACCAGGGACGAAGAACAGGAGCAGGAGCAGCAGTACTGACCTGGAGGCAGCGCAAAGACTTGTCACTTGGGTCTCTGTCCAGACAAAGTCACAGATGGAGAAAGAGTCAAGGACTGGTGTTTCTAGGGCTGTGGCCAGGTTCGTAGTGAGGTTGGAGTAACATTGGGGGCGGGGATGCCATTGGGACGGGCTAGAGAACCAGGAAAGGCCCCTAGATTGGATCTCGGGGGCAGCTGCAAACTGGGAAGTAGCATGGAATTCTTGCAGCAGTTGGAGGAATGTTGGCAAGCATTTGACGGAGATGGAAAGGATATTTCTAGGGATAGGTCATGGGCACTCTCACCAGGTCTGGCGGACCCGCGCACTGGGCCAGCGATGCACGCACTGCAGCACACGGGGCCCCACTGGCTGCACGGCGGTGTACACGGGGTAGGGCACCATGAGCAGTCCGGACAGCAGCCACGTGGCTAAGATCACACGAGCCGCGTGGGAGCGAGTTTGCCACACCCGCGCCTGCAGTGGTCGGCAGATGGCGCTGTACCGCTCCAGGGCGATGGCTACGAGGCTTAGCGTGGACACACTCACAGACACCCCTAAGCAAGGGAAAAAAAGAAGTCACCCAGGAAACTGGCACCAGACACTCATCAGTGTGACTTCCTCAATCTGTCCCACCCCTTCTCAGCCCCATGTCCCCCATGGCAAAATTCCCTACACCAGGCAAAGACTTCAGGAGGTAGAAGGTCAAGGTGGGTAGGGTAGTTAGTTGTCTCACCCACCCATGAGGTAGGAAACGGCCTTGCAGATGACTGTGCCGAAGATGAATGTGCCCATGAGATTGGGCAGGAGTGTGAAGGGCATGCAAGCCACAGCCAGCAGGAGGTCGCTGACTGCCAGCGAGAGCAAGAAGGCATTGGTGACGGTCCTCAGGCGGCGGCTCAGTCCCAGGACCACAATGATGAGGATGTTTCCTCCAACGCTCATCAGAAAGATCACTGCATAAAGAGTGACTCTAATGGCCAGCTCCAATTCTAGGCAGGAAAAGGAAGAAGTGGCTGTAGGGGGTCTGGCCCCCACTCAGCAAGACCTCCATCCCGCAGATCCCCAGCCCTCAGTATCCAGCCAGACCTCTTCAACCAAAGAACACACTCCCTCCACCCCCACCCACCAATCCAGTGCCTGCTCAGTAAACGGTGAAACTGGCTCCTCCGTGCTTCTGACAACTTGAAGTTGTGTTAAATTGATCTAACTCCACCCTTCTTTCAGAAAAGCCTCTCTCTTCTCAAGGTTTGTTCTAAATTCTTCCTACTCTTGCATGCAACCAACATCAGCCCTTAGCATGTCATCAAGAGCCTGTGAGTACTGCCCCCCCAGCTCCTCCCACCTCCTCATTTCACTGTGCCCACGTAAGCAACTGATGACTCAGTTTCTAGAATGCATCATGTATCTTGTGACTCCCTTTCTGCTCAAGTTTGTTTCTCAGCTTGGAATACTTTCACCAACAACTGCCCCTCCTCCATCCCCATCACAAAATTATTTTCTATAGCTGGTGAATTCCTATTTATCCCTTGTTTATCAAAACTCAAGTAGATTGCCACCTCTTCTGTAAGACCTTTCTGGATGCCTCATTCGATATTAATATCCACTTTCTCTGATCTATACGTATTCCTTCTGCATTCATTAGAGCCCATTTTACTTTCTACCTTCTATTTTAATAATCTCCAAACATTCATTCTCATTCAACATTTACAGTAGATTCCCTCTGTGCCAGGCACTGGGGAAAAAGAGATGAAAATCAGGCACTCCCTGACATCTGATAGCTCACAGTAGAAAGGGAAACTCAGATTTGTAAACAGCTGATGTGTGGTAGGAGTGAGGTTGAGGGATGCTCACAGAAGGCACACCTAAGTGTGTGTGGGCAAGACAGAGCTGACAGATTGGCCACATTTGTTTGTGTCGTTGTCTGTAGGAGAAAGCTTCATCTTTGCACCTCCATTTACAATCATGCAGACCTGGACAACACCGAATTGAATTTAACTGGACTGAATCACTTACCATGAGGAATGTTAGTGCTCAAAGGGAGAAAGTATAGGGGGCAGAACCTCCCAGGTTGGGAGATAGAGGTAAAACTCTCCCTTCTATAACTCTGTATATTGATTGTTTTTGTTTAGCCCCCAAATAGAATTGCTTTCTCATAATAATTTCTTTAGAAGTTGTTATAGGCATTAAGTGTTATTTATAAAACATTCCCAAATCCAGTTCAGTAATAACATAACTTGCTCAGGATCACACAGTGAGTAAGGCATTGATGAGAATAGAAGCCAAGAATCTGGATCCCTAAAATGTTTTGCTGCCTACTGCTCCCTTGCTAATCTGTCATTCATCACACTGCCTCCTTCTTCCCTAAATCAATCCTTAACCTAACTGCTTCTTTCTCCCTCTCTCTATATCCTATCAGGTAATCTCTGTTTTTATTGCTTTTATTTCTGTCTTCCCCACTAGACAAGGTCTGTCTCATTCTTCAATATATCCTAGTACCTGGTGTAATGTCTGGGACATGGAGACAGTCAACACATGCTTTTAGGATTCTTGAATGAGTATTTTTTCAAAGTGGAAATGCACCTACTTTTCTAACTCTTCATCCATATCTCACCTCTGTAAAGATGCTCCAGCATGCCCCCCTCAATGTCTCTTTTTCTTTGGATACTTGGTGGATGATGCTAGGGGGGATCAATGATAGGCTATGATTTCAGATGTGTTACTTTTGCTATTACATTACAAATCATATGTATCTCCTGTGGAAAATGGACCACTAACTGTAGTGACCACTAACTGTAGTGTGTGTGTGTGTGTGTATGTGTGTTTGTATGTCTATAAAGAAACTTTTGGGGGGGAGGAATCTCTGTCAGAGAGATCCTTGACCCAGAAAAAGAGAGCTGGTAGTCATTTTGCAGCCTCTGTGCATCCTCCAAATCCACTACCCCTTACTCCCATCCCCTGCCTCCTCACTGCATCAAATTCTCCTCTGGATATCTTTCTTCAAATAATTTTTGATGCAATTACCATACCTCAAGTTGGTTCAGCACTCTGAAGTGTGAAAGCATATTTTCATTCATTCATTCATCCAGCTGATGTGTTCCATGTGCATGCCCTGGAATTTGGATAATTGTGGTGGACCAGAAAAGTGAGGCCAGGCCTTACCTTTATGAAGTTCCCAATCTGCTTGGGAACTCCTGAAAACTATAGAACAAAGTCACAGTAAAAATGACCAGCAATTTTTACAGCACTTTGCTGTTTTCCTGGGTATCCCCAGCTACTCTCTTATTTCCAGGCACCGCTATTTCTCCAGGTCTTTGCTGTTGAACAACAAGAAGACAAAAAATTCTAATTAAAAGCAAAATTAGGGGCTGGCACTAAACATGGAGGGTAAAGCTGCCGCTACAGTGCCCAGCATTCCATGTGGGCACTGATTCGAGTCCTGGTTGCTCCACTTCCTTTCCAGCTCTCTGTTATGGCCTGTGAAATCAGTAGAAGATGGCCCAAGTACTTGGGTCCCGGACCTGTGTGGGAGATCTGGAGGAAGCTCCTGGCTCCTGGCTTGGGATTGGCACAGTTCTGGTCATTGCAGCCATTTGGGGAGTGAACCAGTGATGGAAGACATCTCTCTCTCTGCCTCTGCCTCTAACTCTGGATTTCAAGTAAATAAACAAATCTTTTTAAAAAAAGAAAAAAAGCAATATTAGTACCAAGGGTTTGTGGAGGGATGAGGAGGTTGTGCACAGGAGATTTTTAGGGCACTGAAACTATTCTGTATTATACTATAATGGTAGATACATGCCACTGTGTGTCAAAACCCACTGAACCATACCACACAAAAGGAAATCCAAATGTAGAGCACAGAATTTAGTTAATAATGTAGTTAATAAATCAGTTAACAATGTATCAATGTTGGCTCATCAACTGTAATTATGGTAAACTCTGTGTGTGCAGGCGTGACAGAATTTGCAGGTGTGAGAGTATATGGGAGTTCTGAACTCTGTACTTTCTGGTCAATTTTTCTGTAAACATCAAACTACTCTAAAATAATCTATTGTGGGGTTTAGTGGGTTAAACCTCCACCTGCAGCACTAGCATCCCACATGTTTACTGGTTTGAGTCCTGGATGTTCCATTTCTGATCCATCTCCCTGCTAGTGTGCCTAGGAAAGCAGAAGACAGATCAAGCACTTGGGCCCCTGCACCTATGTTTGAGACCTGGCTCCTGGCTCCTGGCTTTATCTGGGCCCAGCCCCTAGCCATTGCATCCACTTGGGGAGTGAACCAATGGATGGAAGATCTCTTTCTCTCTCTCTCTCTCTCTCTGCCTCTGTCTCTCTGTAACTCTACCTTTCAAATAAAAAATATTTAAATTTTTTTAATTGTTTTAAAATGTCTAACATACAAAATTAATATACAAAATAAATAAGAACTGACTGTGTATATGTGTGCACATCCATGTGTGTTTGTGTGGTGGAAAATGAGTGATCACATTGGCTTTAGGGACAAGGAATTTCAGGCAAAGGTGGGAATATGGGAGCTGTCACCTCTATGGGTTCGGACAGGATTGCCTTGATAGTCTATCCATAGGTACCACCTTCCGGGGGATGAGAGGAGAGCAGAAGTCAGACCAGGGATTCAGAAGATGGGCAATTCAGTTCTCGCAGGGTTTAGAGGATCTGCATGGCTCTGTCCATATGATGGCTGCTAAATATGGCACAAAAAAACCAAACAACGTGACACAATACAAGAACCAGCCTTTTCTTTAAAGGGGCTCTACAGAACATGAAAGCTGCTGATGACTTAAATTCTTCTTTCCAGTGGGATCTTGGTTATGCATATATACAAAGTCATACCACATCTCTGTAGTGAGCACAGACAGCATCCAACTGATAGTAGCAGTTTGTATAAGGGGCATTCAAGTACCAGTGGGTATTAACTGAGGAATAAGTAATATGCAAGGATGTGTAGGTAATAGGTGTTATTAGGGTGAGCTTTGGCTAATGCTTTAGTCTTTGAGATAATATCTGGATAGGTGAAGTGAAAGTCACCCTTATTTTGTGAGTAGTATCTAGAGGTGGATAACATTTATATGTCTCTAAGTCTCACCTGATCCAGTGTGGGTTACATTTAAGCTTAGGTCATATCTAAGGAAGTGTTGTAAGGTTTGAATGAGCAGATCTTTGAATATAACTCACGTATCCTGAAGTTGTTACCTATGAAATGAGATGTCATCTAGGGAGACTTGGAGAGACCCAAGTACATATGTTGCATATGTTAATGGGGGTCAGTCCAAGTGATGATCACAATAGATGAATAAGCAAATAATATCCAAGTATGTGTGGGCAGTTTTTAAGTAGGTATGGATGTGAACTGTTAACACTTTAGATTATTCTAAGTTAAAATGTTAATCTGATTGAGTGAAATAGCTGAGTATCTGAAGTAATATTTGAGTCTTTGCAGATAATATCTAAATATGGAAGTTGTGAGTTTAAGGGTAGCATCTTGAGAAGGGCTAGTTAAACATGAGAATGTGTGATTTTGTATAGCTAATGATAAAATGAAAGTGTTTGATGGGTGGGTAACATCTAAATGATTGGGTGATATTTAAGTAAATGTGAATAACCTCTATTTCTGTGGGTAGCTTCTAAGTGAACATGGGTTATACTCAAGTCTGCATAGATTATGTAAGAATAAAGTGGGTAACATTTACATTTCTGTTGGTAACGTTGTAGTAAGTGTGGGTAGCATGTGCACCTGTGGGATAATAGCGGAGTGAATGTGACTAACAGGCACTCCACATGACACCTGACTGCCCGGGTAACGTCAGAATGTATGTGAGCAATAATATCCAGATAAGGGAGGACTATTTTTGCACCTGCACTCTGAATCATGTCACATCTTGCTTTCTCAGGGATCCTTGCTCTATTAACTATTTCTTTCTCACCTACACCTTCAATCTTCCATTCTTTTTGCACATTTCCTACCAATTAAAAAATTTTTTTTCTATCTCTACCACATATACAAACACCCAAAAGACAAAACCACACACACACACACACACACACACACACACACACCCCATGCACCTTCCTCAACCCCATGCTCGTTTCGGCACTATCCTATTTCTCTTTTTATCTCTGTCTCTTATACCAAACGTCTTGAAAGTTTGTTCACACACCCTGCTTTGCTTCCCATATTCTCTCTCAACCACCAGCCCAATTGTCACCCTACTCTAGTCAGATCCGAACAATGTCTCCTAAGGAATTTGGTGTTGAAATATGCTATTCTGGGCCAGCGCCGTGGCTCACTTAGTTAATCCTCCACCTGTGGCGCTGGCATCCCATATAGGCACTGGGTTCTAGTCCCAGTTATTCCTCTTCCAGTCCATCCCTCTGCTGTGGCCCGGGAAGTCAGTGGAGGATGGCCCAAGTGTTTGGGCCCCTGCACCAGCATGGGAGACCAGCAAGAAGCACCTGGCTCCCGGCTTCGGATCAGTGCAGCGCCAGCCGTGGCGGCCATTTAGGGGGTGAACCAACAGAAGGAAGACCTTTCTCTCTGTCTCTCTCTCTCACTATCTAACTCTATCTGTAAAATAAAATTTTAAAAAAGGTTAAAAAATATGCTATTCTGTCATCTGAATTACATTTGCAGCATTCAACACTGCTTCACCTACTATGCTTATCACTCTTTTTCCTTGCCTTCTGGAAGGACACAGCTCTTGTCTTTCTGTCGGCTTTTTTTCTGGATATCTTTCACAGAATCTTCTTCCTGTGTCTGGTTTTTAAATACTGGTCTTCCACAGGGTCCTCTTTCAGGGCCTCTTTTCTTCTCATTCTACACAATCTTTGTATGACTTCAGCTATTGCTTTGACTTCCATTATCTGCTGTAAGCAATGACCTTTTGAATCTATATTTTCAGCTCAGACTCTTCCAGTAAGTTCCAGGCCTCCAGATTCAACAGCTGGATGGGTAACCCCACTGGAAAGTCTCCCCAGAGTTTAAATTCAGTGGGTTACAAACAGCTAATAATCCCTTCTTCCAAATCTATTTCTAGCTGTCTGTTGCCTTCATTACATAGCACCAACATTCATTCAATTGTCCAAGCCAGAAACCTAGCTGTCATCCCTTGACCTCTTCAATTCTCTCCACTTATAATCAATTCCAAATTCTGTTGATTCCATTTCCAGAATTGGCTCTCAAATCCATTCACTTCTCCGTACCCTACTGCAAGTATCTTAGTGTAAGCTAGCATCATCTTTCTCCCAGAACAGTGTAATACAATAGCCTCTGAAGTATTCCTCTGCATTCTGTTTTATGTTCTTCAATCTGTCCTCTACACTACAGAGCGAATCCTGGCAGTACTACTCAAAATTTCAGTAGATCCAATTGCTCTTGGGATAAACTCTATGCTCTGTAGCCAGGTCTTTAAGGTGCTCCATAAACACACTGACTGGTCTGCAGCCTGAGTGTTTATTATTTCTCTTTAATGGTACACAGCTGCTCAGAAATGATGTCACACTGAACAAAGGTGACACAGGTTTAAACTTTAAGGTTTTATTTTATTTTATTTTTTTACATATCCTGTTCCTGTGCTAGGGATGCTTTCTGCTTCTTGTGTCCTTTCATGTGGCTGGCAGTCCCTCACCTTTTTGGTTTCAATGCCTAATTTACCTGCTCGGAGGCTGACCTTAATTCCCAAGGCAAGGCTAGGCTGCAGGTGGTCCTCTTGTACTTCCATTGTTTTCCCCTGACAAGGCACTTTTGCTGCCATTCCCTGCTTACTCTGTCTCCCCCACTAAATTTGGAGATCCATGAAGTAGGAATTGTGCCCATTTTGTTCAACTCATGTCCCCTCTGCCTGATACAATCTCTGTCTCAATAAATATTTGCTGAATGAAGGAATCTAAGTGACAGCATGTAACACTGGGCTGAGAAAGCATAGGTTATTGTATGGAGTAAATAGGTATTTGGATTACAGTTGATTTCCAACTTTCTCTTCTTGGATTTAGAATGATTTTCTTCTCCTTAACATTTCTCTCTGTCCTATAGCCCCACTCCTTCTGTTTCTGCCTTCTAAACTCAAGACCTGCTGAACTTGAAGACCCAGCTCCCAACTTCCATCCTCTGAAGTTCTTGGACTTTCACCTCCTTAGGGTTCAGACCTTCTCATGAGAGTTCCATTCTGACTGTGCTTCTTTCCATTGGCTCATCTCCCCCCTCCACTTCACTATGGACTCATGAGAGTGCAGAAGGGGTCTAGTTCATCTCTGTGTCTCCCAACACCTGGCCTAGGGACTACAATATCACATGTTCAGGAAACACTGAAGGGAAGGAAAGGTGCAGGAGAGGGAAAAACGTATTTTGAGATGGCTGCTGATGGGAATGATGAAAGTCATTTGGAAAACTGAGTACCTGGCAGCAATCTGAAGGGGAGGTGAGGAGAGGAGATGGTGACACAAACAGATGGGGTGAAGGGGGAAACTGGGTCCTAGGAGGTGTGAGAAGAGGCTGGAGAGGAAGCTCGAAAGGGATTTGGAGACATTACATGGAGACAGAAAAAGAGAGAGCACACACGGCCTTGAGAACTCCAGCTTGGGAGGACAAGGGTTTGAGGATGAGTGAATTGGAGACAAGAGCTGTAAGGACCATCACCCAGAGTCCATCCTAATTCAGACTTGAGGATATTTAGTAGAGGCAGGCCCAGGGGTGGGATGTGGGACACAGGAGATTACAACCCTAACTTCCCACTCAGAGTGCTCCCTCCCTCAGCCAGCACCTTCCCTTCCTAAAATTGCCTGCCTCTTTCTTCCCTTTCCAGTCGTGGCTCTGAAGAGGACGGAAAAGGAAGAGATATGCAGTGTCAACCAAAGGAGGAGGTCCTTGCCTCCCAATTGTGTCTACGTGATGGGGAGGGGGCTGCATGTTGGGGTGGTCAGGGGACCAGGATGTGAAGGGGTTCTAACTAGGGGACGTGAAGCTGTGATGGAGTTGTAGGAGCTGCGGGGGCAGCTCTGAATGTGTGAGGAGGGTGTTCGGGGGCTGGGAGAATAGTACTAGGAGGGGACCCCGTGGCGTTTGGATATGCAGTGTTAAGATCATCGTGGGGGTCGCTATTAGTGTTATGGGGTGCAGTGAGAAGGAGCTTGTGGCGCGGGCGTAGGGAGGCACCCACCTCGTGTCCCGGCTCCGCGGATGCGTGGGGGCTCGCAGCTGAGGTTGCCGGTACCGCTGTTGTTGAGGAGGGGGCCACCCGGGCGGCACAGGGAAGCCACCGGTCCGGATCCGGATCCCTGCACGCTCCGGTTCAGCTTTAGCAGCTCCATGGCCCCCGCCGAGCCCGCCACCTCGCTCAGCTCAGCCGGGCGGGCTCCCGCCGCGGCTCCACCTGCTCTCGCCGAGATGCGGCTCCCGCCGCGATCCGGCTCCCGCCTACTCCACCCCCGCCCTGCCCGGTCGCCGCCTCCGGCCCTGGCCCCCGCCCTCCACTCGCACTCCGCTCGCCCCGCCTAGGTCTGTCCCTCCCCGGCTCTGAGCTGCTTGTCCCGCCAGGTGACTCTCCGCCCCCCAGCCCGGCTCGGGAGTTACGCGCCCACTCCGTGACTGTCAGCCTCGCCTCCTTGCTAGCCTCTCCCGTCTTCCTTGGAGATGGCTTTTCTGCCCACCTCTTCACCACCGCCCCCGACTCTGGGGAAGAAGTCTCTCTCTCTCTCTCTCTCTCTCTCTCTCTCTCTGTGTGTGTGTGTGTGTGGTGGGGGAAAGGCGGGTAGGAGGGCTAGGGCATGGCGCCCTGCCGCGGATCCAACACCTTTACCCCGGGAATTCAGGGGACGTGGAGGTGGCGTTGGAAACAGGGTCTATGCACCTGGGGTCGCCCTCGCCTTTCCGTACTGTGCCGCAGTGGCTGCTAAGACTGCTACCCAATCGCTACAGTCTTTTCCTGCAGCTATTGCCGCGGGCTGGGCAGCCCCTGCATCTGTCCCCGCACACTTCACCTCCTATCTAAGGCTCAGTACCCAGGCTTCCAAGCGACTCTTAATAGTGGGACAGGAGTGAGGAGGCAGCATTTGCCTCCTGGGGAGCTTTGGCAGGGGAAGGGCTGCCCAGGGCAAGAGTCTGCCTCGGGGGTGAGGGAGGCTGGAGGTGCGCCGAGAAATATGCAAGATAAACCCCGAATCGGGTGAGGACGGAATATGGGTCCAAGTCTGGCCTGCCGGGGGCCCAGGGAAAAGAGGGGAGGAGGCGGCTGGCTGTCTCTGCGGTCTCCAGGCAGCGCCCACCTTCTCCTGACACGCTAGGCTTCCTGTTTGCTCTCAGCGCAGGTGGAGCCGCCTGTGTAGGGTGTCAAGTTCCCACGAGAGGGGGCTGGAAGGGAGCTGGGTCATTGGGGTGCAGCGGGAACAAAGCTGAAGGTACGCGTGCAGGATGCGAGCGTGGTCAGCTTCTTGAGGCAGCATTGCCTCCTGTGCGTTCCAGTCCTGCCCGCTATCCTTCCGCCACTCCAAAGAAACTGCGATCAGACCAGAAATTTCATATTCTGGCCCCAGCAGTAGCTGTTAGGAAGTTGGGGCAAAAGTGGAAGAACAGATTAGAGAGAGAGAATAGGGTCTGGATTTATGCAGAATTTGGAGAGCCCTTGTTCAATAAGTCTCTTGGAGAGAGGACATGCTCCAACTAGAGTTGAGTTTACAGGGGCTGAAACCTTGCAGAAGGGTTGAAGCTGGGATGGATGAGGATGTCCTCATCTGCTCCACCTTCCCGTCCACCTGGCACTGCCTGCCTTACCCATCAGAGAGCTCTGGACCAGAAGAGCTTGGTTTGCTGTTTATTCGGCTGGAGCACAGGTGGAGCTTTAGATAACCTGCTGAACCTTTCCCACATCGGATGGTTGCAGGATGTAAGACCGAGGGAACAAAGAAAAGGTGGGGAAGCAGGAGTGGAAGTAGAACTAGATTAACATTTACTTGTTCAGCAAACCATTTTATAAGTAAGGGCTGTGCACTAGCTGTCCTATACAGTGTCCCTGAGTAGCACCAACTGTAATGGAAATTTTCCCAAGGATGCCAGTGATTGCAATGTATGACCATAAGTGCATCCACCAAGATGTACAAATAAGAAATGTAGGAGTCATCTTTAATGCCTTACTCCCCTGTATCCCTCACTCCTGTAATGGAGGCTGTGACACAAGCCCAGACTCCTAGACAAAAATGAAGGATTTATTCTTCAGTTGCCGAGAGTTCTGCTGGAATAGAGCCCTCCGCTGTCAGTCCCTTTTAGGAGTTGCCTGAGCAGAAGCAAGCCAGCTCACCCAAAGTCATGTTCCCTTTCTGGAGCACTGATCAGCTCAGAGGTATAAAGGTTAAGTGCCCTCATTCCCCTGGAGGACACCTCTGAAAGATGTTCATAACCCCAGAGCTCCTCGTGGGGTTGACTGAGGCTTTTGTTGGGACGAAATGACTGCAGCGTCCCACTTTGTCCAACCTTATTTTCATCCTCTCTCTTTCACAGGTGTTGACTCCAAGAGCATTCATTAGTAAACATCCTTCACAGTAATCTCTGTTTTAGAGTCTGCTTCCTGGGAAATATGACTACATCATTCCCATATTCAATCATTCATGAAATCCTGTTGATTTTAGCTACCGAGTGCTCCTTGCTTTGGTCGGCTTGTGCAGCTACTGATACTGGCCTAAAATCTCCTGCATTAGTTTTAGCCTCTTAAGGAATCACATTTAACTGAAGGCTCCTTGCATACATCCTGCACCTTATAGCCAGAGTAATATATGTAGAATACAAATCTGATTATGTTGTTCTTATGACTTTCACTTTGGGAATGGAGAAAACCTTTTAACAGGATCTACAAAGCCCTCATGATCTGGCTCCTGCTGACCTCTCTAGCCAGTTTATTTTAAGTCATTATGAATCCTGTTCTTCCCTTACTTCCCACCCCATACCTCTTTGTTGTTTGCAATATGTCCTCCAGTTACATGGCTTTTGCCCTACTCTCTGGAAGCATCTCCTTTCCATTATTATCTAATTAATTTATTTATCTGATCTTAGCCCAAACAACAATTTCTCAGAGATGATTCTCCTGGCTTCTTCTCCTAGGATAGTTGGAATTATAAAATGACCCCAGTGACTCTACCCTTGTATAATCTCCATGAGTATCTATCTATGATGAGGTACTATGTCCATATGTATTTTGTTATGACAAAGATATATTTCAGGTAGAATTAATGTTACTAATCAATTGACCTCAAGCTAGTGATATCATTCAACTAGTCTTAAACAAATTACAAGAGTAAAAGCTAATAGTTTTCAGCTGGGCACCAGCAGAAGCAATCTGAGAGATTTGAGGAGTTGGTGGGATTCAACATACTGTTGATGGCTCAAAGATGGAGGGGACCATGTGGCAAGGAGTTGGGTAGCTGCTACTGTCTTGAGGATGGGGAAGGCACAGGGAAAACACATGAAAGAGGCCTTTAGCTGACAGCGGACATCAGGCAACAGCCAGCAAAAGAACAAGGCTGTCAGTCATCCTCCACTCCTCTAGAACATGATTCAATCTGGCTGACATGTTGTGGTACCCTGGGCACAAAACCCAGCCACACCATGTAGATTTCTAACCAGCGGATCTGTAAGTTAACAAACAGGTGTTGTTTGAAGCCACTAAGTGGATGTTACAGAATTAGTAGAAGAATAATGCTCCTTCCAATCAGGAGGCAGCAAAGGCAGATCTTTGCAAACCAGGCTAGGAAGAAGTGGGAACACAGGAAATCTGTTAAGATTTAGAAAGATTTGGCAAGATTGCAGTGGAAGCTAGTGTGGTAAGCAACTCAAGGGGCAACACTAATGGGACTGCATGAGAGTCATTCAGGTGAGAGGTGACAGTGGCTTGAACTAAAGTAATGAAAGTGGTAGAAAGGATGGATTCAGGATTCTCTCTCTCTCTCTCTCTCTCTCTCTCTCTCTCTAAAGATCTATTTACTTATTTGAAAGCCAGAGTGACCGAGATCAATTATCTGCTGGTTTACTCCCCAGTTGGTTGCAATAATAGAGAAATGGATCAGACCAAAGCCAGGAACCAGGAACTCCATATGGGTCTCCCACATGTGTAACAGGGCCCAAGAACTTACCATCAGCTTCTTCTTTCTCAGACAGTGTTAGCAAGGAGCTGGATTGGAAGCAGAAGAGCTGGGACTCAAATTGGTACTCTGATATGGGATGTAAGCTTGTAAACAGCAGCTTAACCTGCTGCACCACAACTCTGGCCTCTCAGATCTCTTTAGGAGGGTAAAAGCCAAATTTAAATGGTTTGCATGAAGAGGGTAATGGGGAAGGAGGAAATAAAAATTAGTAAGATTTCTGGTAACTGGGTAGCAACTGTATGATGATCACCGACTGTGTTCCAGGCATGTTACCCTTAATTGCATTTATTCCTCATAGAGAACTATAAATACAGGCCCAATGTCACTAACCATGATTTTAGATGAAAAAACTACAGAGAGAGAGAGAGAGAGAGAGAGAGAGAGAGAGAGAGATTGATTCAGTAACTTTCCTAAGGCCACAAAGCTACTAGGTGAAAGCCAGAATTCAAAGTCAGCAATTTTAGAAATCAGGATTCAGCTCATACAATTCTGCATCTCACAGTAGAAGTCTTACTAAATTTCTTCAATCACCTTCTTTTTCCCATTTTACACAGTATTTTTTCTCAAATTTTCTGGACTCATAAAATCTCTAATTCAGTCTCCCATCCTGACACACACACACACTCCCTTCACTCTCAATAAAATAAATAACCTGACTTCAACCAAGCAGAGAAAATAGTAACTAGCAGAGAGCAACTCCCACAAGCAAATCTGTTCTGTCGTGAATATGTTAAGTTTCAGATGCCAATTAGACATCTAAGAAGAAATCTGAGTACACAGCTTGTGTAGGAAATAATGCCAACCACAGAATGAAAGAGAGTGTGTAGAATATGCAGAAATAGGGACCAAGTCAGATTTCTGGAGAAGACCACTGTTTAAAGACTGTATAGAGAAAGACAAGCCCATAAAAGAAATAGAGGAAGAGCAGACAGAGAGAGAGGATGAAAAGGAGAGAAACAACATGGAAGCAAAAGGAAAAGAGGCTCACGGAGAGAGTGATGGACTCATTGAAATGATGCTCCTGCACTGAGAAAATGAGGACTGAGAAGAGGGCTCTGAATTTAGTGACCTGATGATCTTTGAGCCATTTTGTGAGACTGCTGAGGCTGAAGAGTGAATGTACTGAAAATTGAATATGATGGGAGGAAATAGATTGAGTGACTTCAGGCAGATGCTTTAGAAGTATAATTATTAAGGAAAAGAAAGCAGGGAGAACTAGAGGAGGATGAGGAAGGAAATATATTTTTAAGGATTGGAGGACCATAATTTATTTTTGCTGATAGAACTACTAGAATATATAGAAAGATTAAAGACACAGAGAGTGGTTAATTAATAAGGCAATGTTCCTGAGAAGTGAGACGTGGAATCCAGAGCAGGAAGGGAGGGTCCTAGCTTTTGATAGAGATTCAATCTCAATTGTAACAGGCAGTTAGTAGAAGAGGATGCTTGTAGATGAAAAATCATAGCTAAGCCAACCAGATGACAACGATATTCCGATATGCTCTAGTTTTGTTTTTCTCTTTTTTTACAGCCAAGTGTGGCTTTATGATAGGCAAGTGGCTGTGGGTGGAAGTGAAAACTGTATCTTCCAAATCAAGGTGTTAAAGGAGAGAAGTCTGTCCTCTTTTCTGCTGCAGGCTGATTGTGAATTTAAGGGTAAAGCTCATCTGATTACACAGGAAGAGCAACACACCAGGGATGCCAGAGTGACAAGAGGTCCTCCTTGATTGTCCAATCATTTTACCATCTGCAATAGCTTTTGTTACTACAACAAGATACCAAAGGCAAGCTGCTTAGGAAGGAAAGAGATTTTATTTAGCTCACAGCTGTAGAGAAAAAAAAGTCCAAATGTTAGTGAAGGCCCCAGCGTGGATGGCAGAGTACTTGTGGAGGAAGCATAAAAGGCAAACCAAGCAGAGAAAGTAGCAGGTGCAGGAGCGGGAAGGAGTTGGACAAGCAGTCTTTTATAATAACCCTCTGGAAAGAACTGCCTTTCAGCGGTATACCCACCATGGCCTGAATACCTCCCTCGAGGCCCCACACTTCTTAAAGATTCTAGCACCTTCCAGTAGTGCCACCTGGGAACCAAACATTTGGCAGGTATTCAGCATTCAAATCACAGTACCCTCCCTGGCTTTTCTGCAGGAAGAAGAAACTACAATCTTATGTCCCTACATATTTTTCCCTCTATCGTCATAGCAACCTAACCAACATCTTGACAAAAATAACAGACTGTAGATTTGATGGGGAGTTACTGTCTGATAATTCCTATTTTGTTTTTGAAGTTGGAGATCTGTGTGTGTGTGTGGGGGGGGGGTGCATGATTGAAAGTTTAAGAGGCAGCATGGAGGACTGGCACTGTGGCATAGTGGGTAAAGCTGCTGCATGCAATGCTGGCATCTCATATAGGCATCTGTTGGAGTCCCTGCTGCTCCACTTCCAATCCAACTCTCTACTATGGGCTGGGAAAGCATTAGAAAATACCTAAGTCCTTGGGCCCTTATATCCACATAGGAGACCCGGAAGAAGCTCCTGGCTCCTGGCTTTGGATTGGCCCAGCTCCGGCCATTGCCGTCATTTGGAGTGTGATCCAGTAGATGGAAGACCTCTCTCTCTCTCTCTCTCTCCCTTTCTGTTTCTCTGTAATTGCCTTTCAAATAAATAAATAAAATTTTTTTATAAAAGAGTCAATGTGGCTTAAGAAAATTATATATAATAGGGGAAGGAAAGTGGAGACTAGAGAAATATAATGAGACAATAGGAATATATAGAGAACTCATTTGAGTATTGATGACTGTGATTTTCTAGTGGTGTCAGTTTCTCTGGCGGAGCTCAGCTAGTTGGATGCAAGCATGGAGAATGTTGATGGTTAAGTTTATCCACTGCTGGAATTTTATTAGAAGTATATGATAGTAAATAAGAGAGACAAGGGTGAGATAATGGACCATGAAACCTCAGCTGGATTTGGAGAAGAAAGGATTGTGAGATGGGGGGAGGGAGCAAAGACTAAAATGAGTAGTGGGTGGGCTCCTGAAGATTTATAGTTGTCATCCATGAGTAAGGCAGGAGGGTAGCACAATGAATCAATTGGGGTTTGAGGAGCAGGGGTCTATTAGGAGAGAAGAGTTAGAGTGAGTCCAGCACCCCTAGTGTGTGCTATGTGAGTTGTGAGGGGATGAGAAGCCATATTGTCTGGAGAGGATAGACAATTTTTAGGGGACTGCTGGTTGTAGTAATAATAGGAATTGAGAGAATGTTCAAAGAACATCAAAGGATATAAATGTTTGCTTGTCTTCGAAAAGAAGTTCCAGAAAACTAAACTCCATTGAAGCTCTTAACACCATCAGTCTGGGTTAGGGATCTCTTCAGTGTGCTTCTATAACTTCTCAATACAGTGATTCTCACAATTACTATGTCTTGTGATTGTCCTTTTTTTGGTCTGTATTCCAAGGGTCTGATCCTGCTTTCGTGACTGTATTTGGAGGAAGAGCCTTTGAGGAGGTAATTAAGATTAAATGAGATCATAGAAGTGGGTCTCTAATCCAATAGGATGAGTGTCCTTATAAGAAAAGGAAGAGGTGCTAAATCAATCAATCTCTATATTTCCCTCCCTCTCACTCCATTGTTCTCTCCCTCTCTCCACCATGCACAAAGGGAAGGCCATGTAAGGACATAGAAAAAAAAGGCAGCTTCCTGTAAACCAGGAAGAGAGCCCTCACCAGAAAGAGGGAATGAAATACAGTGCTCATTTCTCAAAATCAGGAAATCCCATCGACGCCAGGCATAAGTCAGCATTTGGAGGGAATGGAATTGCTCAGGGCACAGAATCTGGGAGGCTTTAGATCAGAGCAAGAGGGCATGAGAAAGTCCACATGGGCAGCCATCAGAGAGAGACCTGGATTTGTGTCCCAGAACAAGAAAGTTAACAGGGCAAGGCGGCAAGAGCCAGGTGACATGAAGGAGGACCAGCTTCCATCTGGGGAAGGCTGTCTTTCTAACTCAAGGCTAGACCTACTAAGGCCTTTGTTATGTTTTGCTTTGTGTTTTTGTAGTGGGTTTCT
Organism: Sylvilagus floridanus; assembly: GCA_949820135.1. Taxonomy (NCBI): domain Eukaryota; kingdom Metazoa; phylum Chordata; class Mammalia; order Lagomorpha; family Leporidae; genus Sylvilagus; species Sylvilagus floridanus. The sequence continues at coordinate 67,650,579 of OX463224.1, read as the reverse complement.
GGAACACCTAACTTGATTCTTACAGTTGGAACAATTTGCCTTACCCTTGGGGAAGTCTCAGTCACTCATACCATACCACTGCTCCACCAGCCCAAGTGTGGGCACATGATCCTTCTTTCAATATCTTATATCTCAACTGAGATAAGAGGGGAACATTTAAATAACCCTTCAGTAAATGTTCAGGGAAAGCAACCACAGAGGGGAGACTATGGTGCCTAACGCATAACCAGATAACCTGCTTTTTAAGTATTGCTTATTCTAGGTAGCTTGCAGATCTACAAAATATCAGCTCTTCACTCAACAGACCCAGAGATCAAACACACAGTAGCCTGGAGGTCATACAATGGACTCTGCCTCCAGTATCCCTGGATGGATGCATGCACATGCAGCTGAGATCCAGAAGTAGGAGAGAAGCCAGCCACAGCAAAGTCCTTGGGCTGTCCAGCTTGTCCATTTCCCTACCTGCCCAGCTCCACCCACTGTGTTTGATTAGGGCACCACCTCCTCACATCTTTCAAGGCTCTCTCTCTCTTCTCTGCATTTCTATGATGTGCAGATATGTGTTTGTGCTGAGCTCCTGCCCACACATTCCCTGCCTACGCAGTAGGCCCTTCTCTTGGGATAATTAAACAAAGAGATCAGGCTGAGAAGGCAGGCAGACTGGAGCCAGAACAGACAGAAATGTTGGAAGGAGAAAAGAAACCAAAGAAAGGGCTGGCTTCTGGGTCCCTGGGGCTTGTGCTGGGGGAGAGCCAATGCACACACCCAGGAGCTAGCTCTGGCCAGATGGTCATACTTGGTTTTAGACATGAGCCATCACAGGTGGGCCAAGAGTGGCCTAGGTCTTCCAGGTCAGGGTCTATCTTGAGGGTTAAAGAAGCCAAAGGAAAGTCATTCAGAGTGAGGGCTTCAAAGAAGCACCCAAGTTATTCACTTCTGGGGCCCCCATTGGACCTGCTGAAGAGAAAGCCTGAGGACAATGAGCAGAGGCACTGAGCTGGAACAGTAGAGTCAGACGCACAGAGGATCCATGGGCCTCTGGGTCCATGTGTTCTCTGGGAGAAAACACAAGGAATTTTCAGTCCACGGGAGGAGAGTCCTGAATGTTCCCATCTATTCAATTGGCGCTGCCTTCAACAGGGCAGCTTTAGTCTGATTTGGAACAACTTCTTCAGTGCTTTCTGTCAGAGTCACTGCTAATTTATCGGTCCTTGTGAAAATATCTAACAAGAGTTTTACGGAACAATTGTGAACATGATTCCCCAACATCATTACCTGTACCTAAGTTTCCATTTCTTCCTGTCAGCTTTTCAAAGCAGGGCAATCCTCTGGCTTGGGAAGGAGCTGGAAGGGTGGGAAGGAGTGCCTTCTGCCCTCTGCTGGCCAGTCCTGGAGTTACCAGCCAAGGGTTTGGGCCAGGCAGGACTGGACGACCAGAGCAGTCAAAGGCACAACTGCTGAGAGAGGAACGTGTGTGGCAGATATAGCTTCCATTCATTTGGCCTAGCTATTAGGAAGCCTGCACCCTATAACAGAGTGAAGGGGTTTGATACCTGGATTTAGCACCCGACTCCAGCTTCTTGTGAGTGCACACCCTGGGAAGGAGTGGCAATGCCTCAAGTAATTGAGTTCCTGCCACACTCACATGGGAGATCTATTTTGAGTTCCAAGTTCTCTGATTTGCCCCTTCTGCTCTCTCTCAGTGTGGGACATTGGGAAGTAAACCAGCAGATGGGAGTGCTATTTCTACTTCTCTCTTAAGTAAATAATTAAAAATTTAAAAAGAAGAAATTGCTATCTGCCAGGCACTGGTGGGAAGTTTACATTAATTATCTCATTTACATTTTAATTCTCTAAGCATTTCTCACAACAACCCTGAAAGATTTTTATGAAAATGGGTGAAAGTCCCCAGCTAATAAGTGATGTTTCAGAGCTCTGATTGGCTCCAAGTACAGGCTTTTTTCTCCATGTGCTGTACTTTAACACTTGCTCTGACATGAGCCATAACTCTGGGCCCAACTCTAACCCAGTTTGACAATCTATCTCCGAGCCTAACCTCAATCCAAACCCTAGCTTCATCCCCAAACTAGAATCCAGCCCCTCCCCAGCTCTGATACTTTATTTCCTCTGTCTTCAGTGGAAGAAAAGGGTGAGGCAGGTTGGGTGTGGGAGTGGGCTGAAGAAGTTTCTTGCAGGGAGTAACTAACTGGGAACACTCAGAGAAGGGGTGTACATCCCAAATCATGGCCAGGCTGAGGTATCCTGGGGTCATGACCCAAAGAGAGAAGTAAGGGAGGCCCTAGGTCCTGTGGGAAGGAGAAGGGCTGAACTGGAAGCAGCTGGTCTCTCAGCAGGAGGGACTTTGAACAGCCTTGCTGTCCCTGAAGCAATCTAGCAGTGTCTCCAAAATTCCTGCCCACTGCTCACAGCTGCACATGTACAGATCAGGGAGCTGCAATTGGTAGCTGTCCTCCAGAGCAGTGGGTGGTCTCTTGTCTTCGCCTGCAGCCTGGAGATCACCCTCCAGCACACTGGGCAACCTTGCCAGTGATTCAGAAACTGGCTCCTTCTCCCCTGGTTACCACAGTTACAGCTCACAACAGGCACCCTCAAGAAAGGAAGGAATTTTCCCAGCTTTGGCCTCAGTTTGAGGTAGGATCTTTCCTTATTTTCTTTAAAGAACCAGCATAACAGACTTGGGTTTCATTCCACATGATTTAGGAGCCCTGTGATATTGTAAAGTTATCTAATCCCAGAGCTTCAGTTTCCTCATTTCAAAATGGAGTAGTAATGACATCTACCTCAGACAGTTGTAAGGGTTAGTTGAGACAAGGCATTTAAGCCCAGGATCTTGTATAAAATAACTTCTCAATAAATAAATCTAGTATTTTAGTTGCCCTATGGGCTTCAGTTTCATGGTCTGGAAAAATGAGCATCATAACCACTTAGACATCCCAACATTGTCATCAGAACCAAAGGGGATAACCTATGTATAGCAATGTATTGTAAATTATTCTACAACAGTATGTAAAAAAAAAATGGGCATTGTGGCTGGTGCTGTGGTATAGTAGGCTAAGCCTTTGCCTGCAGTGCTGGCATCCCATATGGGCACCGGTTCCTGTCCTGGCTGCTCCTCTTCTAATCCAGCTCTCTGCTATGGTCTGGGAAAGCAATAGAAGGTAGCCCAAGTGCTTGAGTCCCTGAACCTGTGTGGGAGACCCAGAACAAGCTCCTGGTTTCTGGCTTGGGATCGGCCCAGCTCTGGCCATGGCAGCCATCTGGGGAGTGAACCAGTGGATAGAAGACCTTTCTATCTCTCCCTCTCTCTGTTTGTAACTCTACCTCTCAAATAAATAAGTAAAAGTCTTTTTTTTAAGATTTATTTATTGAATTTATTTGAAAGAGTTACAGAGAGGTAGAGGCAGAGAGAGAGAGAAAGGTCTTCCATCCGCTGGTTCACTCCCCAAATGGCTGCTACAGCTGGAGCTGTGCTGATCCCAAGCCAGGAACTGGGAGCTTCTTCTGGGTCTCCCATGTAGATGCAGGGGCCCAAGGACTGAAGCCATTTTCTCCTGCTTTCCCAGGCCATAGCAGAGAGCTGGATCAGAAAAGGAGCAGCCAGGACATGAATCGGTGTCCATATGGTATGCCGGCACTGCTTTACCCACTACACCACAGCGCCAGCATGCTCTGGTCTTCTAACCACACTGGTTATACTGACATGTGCCTTGCTGAAGCCTGCATGCCCCTACAGTGTACTGCTCTGAGGTTATAGAACCTGCTCCAGCATGGTGATCACTCTCGTTTCCAAAGACTCAACTCCTGTGCTCCTTATTCTGGGCCCTCTCTAGAAGTGGGGTCTGGGTTTCTTTCTTCCTCCAGAGACTCTGTGATAGAACTCTACCTCCTGTTACCTTTGGCTTCTGGTGTTATTTCCATGAGCACAGCAAAAGGGTCTTTGCAGATTACTTAACGTTAATAATCAACTGACCTGAAAATAGGGAGATTATCTAGATGAACCTAACCTGATCAGATGAGATTTAAAAAGCAGGGGGCTTTGTCAATCTGGGAGTAGAAGCTAAAAACTGAGATTTGAAGATTGAGAAAGATTTTATGTGCCTTTGTTGGTCTGCAGATGCTACATGTCAGGAAATCAGGACCCAGCCTTACAATCAAAAGGAACTGAGTTATGTCAACAATCTGAGTGGACTTGGAAACAGTTTCTTCCCCACAACCTTGAGAGCCCGGTTCAGTGGACACCTTGATGTCAGTCTTGGGAAGCCCTGGAAAAGCCTGGAATTCTGATTCACAGAACTGTGAGATAATCAATGGGTGCTGTTTCAAGTTACTAGATTTGGGAAAATATGTTACAGCAGCAAAAGAAAACTAATATAGCCCTCAAAAACCTCCTTTCTTTGCTTGGTCTTAGGGAATCTCCTCTCCTCTTAGGTTCAGAAGCTTCTGCCTCTTACAGTTGGGCCCTTGAAAACAATCTGGTACAATTTACCTCCAAGTGAATTGTTGGTGAAAAGCCCCCGCTTTCACAAACAAAATCCAGGGCATGCTGTTCCTGGTCATTTCTATTTTTAACACTTCAATTAGAAAAACTTCAGATTTAGGAGATGCAAAGATGTAGGTATTTTCTCATGATGGGAGGAGGGATCACATGAACAAAATTTCAGATGTGCATTTCAATAAATCTCCCTGCCACATATAAGTACTTACCTTAGCCTACTGCTTGATACATATTAATATTCTTTGGAATTAAATTATTGTATTTCTCTTGGCTATTCCAGGAACTGCCCACATTGATCTAGTTCTACCCATCTTGACCCAAAATTGTCATCGTCTTTACCCAGTGATGGAAATAGCCCCATAACTAGAGGACTCTACTGTGGAATTGCTGATCTTTAAGGTGTCTGAGGGTATGGGGGTTTCAGAATCTGATCTCCTTACTCTGAAACAGCAAAGGTATTTGAGCAAAATGTATAGCTGACCACAGAAGAGTTTTTATTCTGTAACCAGAATATGCCATGCAACCGGTTATTACCTTCTTGTGCCATAGGCCAGGTTTGTATGAGGGACATGTGTTCTGTGAGAGCCTTTGCTAAAGACTGTCATGTACATTGCTGGGCATCCACAGAAATTTCCCTCTCGGCTCCCTCAATTCATAGGATACCACCAAAATGGCTTTCAGGTCTTTCCTACCCATTCTAGTACAGGATTTGAGGGTAGAGATGGAAGAAAAACCTCTCAAGAAATTAACACACATTTTCCTTCAGCACACAAAGCCTCCATCTTCCTCAACTATCTTCTCTTTCATTAGCAAATATATATTTGGATACTTACTGTGTACCAGCCAAAGTATTGGCCCAAAGAACACAGAGATGAAAAACTCAGACCCAGTGTCAGCTTTATGAATCTTTAATTTTGTGAGGAAGATAACACAAAATAACTATCACAAAGTAACTACATGTTTTAAAATATTTTAAGTGCAATGACCATCATAATCTCTCCTGAGAGTAGAGGGTCGTTACTCAGTATACCTTTAAAATAAGTCCTGAGCACATTTTGAAACACAACTTGACACAGAGTAGACCTGAAGACTGGCCAGGTCTTGCAGGCACTGAAGTGGTGCCTCCTAGACCTCCTTCCAGGCTCGCCACAGTTACCCCAAACTTCCAATGCACTAGTCTCTAATTGTCCCTGAGCATGATATGCCACTCCACCCAGGCCTGAGTCTCTACTCTATATTTTGGAACACCATGCAAAGAAGAGAGGCTGGATTTCTGCCAGCACCAAGGCCAGCCCCATCAATGGGGTTGGTGGAATAGGGTATGCTCCCGAGAACCACTGTCTCCCTGGAATCAGCCCTGAACTCAGGGAAGTGCTTTCCTGGGTTCCAGAGCAGGGCCAGGGCAAGAAAAAAGAAGCTGAGGTGTCTCCTCTGGCCCACCAAGCTGGATCAAACCACTCAGGGCCACAGAATGCAGAACACACACTCCGGAGCAAGGTGCAAGGCCAGGGTGTGCATGTGAATATATCCATGGAATTTCATGAGGAAGACACACTTACAGCACTGTGATGCACAAGCCTGTTTTCTTTTTTCTTTCTTTCTTTCTTTATATATATATATATATATATATTTTTGACAGGCAGAGTGGACAAAGAGAGAGAGAGAGAGAGAGAGAGAGAGAGAGAGAGAGAAAGGTCTTCCTTTGCCATTGGTTCACCCTCCAATGGCCGCCGTGGCTGGCGCGCTGCGGCCGGCACACACTGAGCTGATCTGAAGGCAGGAGCCAGGTGCTTCTCCTGGTCTCCCATGGGGTGCAGGGCCCAAACACTTGGGCCATCCTCCACTGTACTCCCTGGCCACAGCAGAGAGCTGGCCTGGAAGAGGGGCAACTGGGACAGAATCCGGCACCCTGACCAGGACTAGAATCCGGTGTGCCAGCGCCGCAAGGCAGAGGATTAGCATACTGAGCCACTGCGCTGGCCATGCCTGTTGTCTTTGGCTCAGTTCTTCAAGTCCTCCAGGTTCACTGAATCCAAGTCACCAGCCACCACACGGCTCATGTGACACTGTGACCCAGAATTGAGATAGAATTCATCCTCGCCTACCATCAGCTTTCTCTTTTCTTTTCAGCCCTGCAAATGTTTAGTGAGGAAGCAAATACTTCAGTGAAGTGTAACTTGTAGGGTACCACTGTGACTCACCCATATGAGGGAGCGTTTGAAGAGCCTTTTAGACAGACGACTCTGGGTGTGCTTTTGGGTTTTCACAAGCATGTGCATATCTCTGTAGGGTGTCTTTATGTCTGTTGGTGTGTGACTATCAGCATTTCTGTATTTAGGAGGTGCATGACTACATGTGCATATGCTATCTTGGTGTAAAACAGTTTAGTGAAAAGCATGTGTGCTCTGAGAATGGAAACTCCAGAGTATTGTGTATGGGACGCACAGTTTGAGGCCAGCATGTGGATGTGCACTTGGTGTTTATGTGGGTGTACTGGAGAGTGAGAGATGAGCATGTGCTACATTCCTATTTTTAGCTGGGCATCTACAGCCCAATTCATTCCTGTCTCTGCGACCCAGCAGACAGCCTGGTACAGTTTCTGTAGTCAGGCTTTCCTACAACCCTGGGCCTAGGGGTCCCTCCTGGCCAGTCCTTCCCTCTCCATCCTTGGAAGTCCCCTCGCCAGGCTCACCCTCGTCATCAGCCTCAGCCAGCTCCTCTGGCACTGGCCACTCTCGAGTCTGCCACTCCAGTCGTTCAATGCGGTAAGCGATCTTAAGGGCGCTGGACTCCAGTTCAGCCAGGAGGCGAGCGAACTTAGTCTGTAGATCATCAAGCTGCTGATCAAGGCCTCGTAGCCGGGACTCCGTGGCCTCCTGTAAGGCGATCTCAGCTGCCTCAGCATTCACGTCCAACTTATTCATTTTGAGCAGGATCTCACGGCCCTTCTCCTCCATGACGGTCTGGGCTTGTGGATACTCACTCAGCACCTCCCGCAGGTCCTCCTTGCTCAGGCAGAACAGATCTGAATAACCCAGGCTCTTGATATTGGCTGTGCGGCGGTTCCCAGACATGTTCCCTGTGGCCCATTGGCAGACAGATAGGAGGATAATTAACAGGGGTGCAAGGAAGCAGGATTCTCGCCTCCTTGCTTGTGGTTCTGAGCTCTTTTCTGCTCTGTGCTGGGTGGGTATCACTGACCTGCCTAGAATTCATAGTCTAGAGGAGATAGACATATAATAGGAGAGTGCCATGACAGACTGACTGGTGCAGGATAGACACAGGCATCAGGTACTGTGGAAGAAAAGCAAAGAGCTCCTACCAAGCTTTAAGGCAGCGGATTTAGGAAAGCCTGGAGGAAAGGCTGCCTGAGCTGAGTAGGAGTTAAGGAGATGCAGGGGAGGGTGTAGGGAGAAGGAAGCCTAGCCAGAAGGAGGAGCATTGAGCACAGGAAGAGAGGTAGAAAAGAGTCAGGTGGATTTAGAAATCAGCAGTTCTGAGTGGCTTAAGTTCAGGATGTGGAGAGAATGCAGAGAGGTAAGATCCAGGTCTTGCTAGGCCTTAGAAGCCATGGCAAGGCATTCAGACTTGATGCTGAGGGTAGTGAGAAACTATTGACACATTTTAAGCAGGAGAGCTATATGACTTTATTTGCATTTTAAACGAATGTTGGTGGAGTTTGGCAGGGAGGTAGGTTAGGCTGAATCCTTCAGTGTCTCAGAGCTAGGAGGAATTTTTTAAAGATTTATTTATTTATTTGAAAGCCAGAGTTACACACACAGAGAAAGAGAGGCCGAGAGAGAGAGAGAGAGAGAGAGAGAGAGAGAGAGAGAGAAAGAGAGAGAGAGAGAGAGGAGAATCTTCTATCTGCTGGCTTGCTCTCCATTTGCCCACAAATGGCTGGAGCTGTGCCGATCGGAAGCCTGAAGCCAGGAGCCTCCTCCAAGTCTCCCACATGGGTGCAGAAGCCCAAGGACTTGGGTCATCTTCCACCACTCTCTGAGGCCACAGTGGAGAGCCGGATCAGAAGTGGAGCAGCTGGGACACAAACCAGTACCCACATGGGATGCCTGCACTGTAGGTGGCAGCCTCACCCTCTATGCCACAGTGCTGCCCCAACTAGAAGGAACTTAGAAAAGTGAAAATGAGCTACCATTTGTTGTACACTTGCTATGTGCCAGGCACTGTGCTTGGTATTTCATTCATGTAGCTCATTTAATATCCCAAATAACTCTTTGTTTTAAATATTGTCCTCATTGGAAAGGGGAAGAAATTGAGGCCTAAAAAAGGAAGTGACTTGTCCAAAGTCAAGCAGACAGAAGCTGACCAGGATGTGGGGCTGGTGTGTGCAGAGGGGCAGGTGACTGTGGGAAGACAGACGTGAGAGAACCTGTCTCCTGTCCACCTAGCTTCAATTGGTGATAATGTGCTTACCCTCTTTCCAGGTTTTCCTTTGCTCATAGCCTCAGGTTCTTTACCTGTGATTAGGCATAATGACTCCTTTTGTACAGGCCTGGCCTGGAGTTGACAGTTAGTAAGTGGGAAGTTCTTCTCCTTGACCTTTCTTTCCACTTGGCCATGAGAAACTTGCTCCTTGTACTGATCTCAGCAACGTTTATTTATTACTTGTGAACCTTGGACAAATTATCAAACCTTCCTGAACTTGGATTTCCTTACCTTTAAAATGGGGACCAAGATAGTGTTCATCTTACAGAACTGCTGTGAAAATCTAATGAGTTGATACACGCAAAGCAGTTAGAAAGGGGCATAGAGTATACAAGTCATAAACCTTAGCTATTATTATTATTATCTCCTTCATTTCCCACTGGCATGTTGGTGTCTCACTCAGGTCAACACTTACAAAGCATGTCTATTCTCTCTTCTAGGGACCCACCCTGCTCACTGATTTGGCTCAGCTTCCCCTCAGGGAACAGATCCTCCATGTTCTGCTTCTTTCCTAAGCCCTCTGATGACTCAGATAACTCCTTAACCCATAGGTTCTGCAGTACCATCTGGTCCCAGCACTGGGTTCTGCTCTCTGCATCCCCCTCCTTAGCCCTGTTCCCAGTACGCATGCTAGGATGCTCACCTTTGATGTTGATGATGCTGATCTCCCCAAAGTAGAGCCCTGCACCCAGCACAGCATACTGTGTGACACCATCATCTGCCACCACCGCCAGTTGACCCTCACGGATGATATACATCTCTCGGCCAATGTCCCCTTTGCGGCATACGTATTCTCCTGGAGAGTAGGTCTGGGGCTGCAGCTTCAGCACCAGCTCTTCCAGCAGGCTGGCTTCACAGTTCTGGAAGATCTGCACCCGGCTCAGAGTAGACAGGTGTACAGACACAGCCACTTCTGCCCTCAGCCGCTCAGGCAGGTGTTGTAGGATGGCTACTTCATTGGTCATCTTTTTGTTGATCTGCAGGTGCTGGTACCTGTGGGTAAGCACAGTGCCATTTCTGTACCAGTCTCCAATGTGAGGACCTTCTTCACTCCTTCCATCAGCTCAACTTCAGTCAACAGCCCAACCACACTGAGCTCTCACAGTGGTCATGGCAGTACCTGAGACTTACCTCCTTTCCTGGTCACTGACGTGTTTTGATCTCTTCTACTTCACCCAGGGCGTGAAAGTCTCCACCACTTGGCAATGATTAAGATACCCTTTAACTCCTGTCAGGCTCTACCTTACCTAATAATCGGCGATTCTTATACCACTCCCACTGATAGCTATTCCAGTCACCAAGCACCCATCCTCCCAAGAGATCCTTTGCTTTGGCTCCCCAACTTCAAAACACTTCCTCTAGTTCAGTCCACAGGATAGAGCATCATGACATGGTCAACAATCTGGTTACGGGCCACCCCCTGGGGGCACTGCCCTTCTCCATCCATTCCTTCCAGAACTTTCTAACTCCTCCCAGGCAATAGCAATTTCCATTCCCTGGTGTCCATCTTATCACTCGTTGTGCAAGAGTCCCTCTCCCTATCAGTTTCTTAGCCACCTCTCTCCTAAGATTCCCTTAGTGGAGGACACTTCTTTCCAAGCCCACCCAGCAGACCCACCAATGGCTGTCACATTTTGACTGCCTCGTCTGACCCACTGGGCAGGTCCCATAGGTTCTCTGTGTCCCGGCCTGGATGCCCTCGTTCTCACCAGTCAATAACTCGTCGTTCCAGCCGGCGGTTGACATGCTGCAGCTTCATGTACTTCTTCACCAATGCATGGTCTGGGTAGAAAGCTGCATCTGCTGTATTCATGTTGTAGATGACAGAGCTCATGCTGCCCATGATGGTGGCGAAACCCATGACAGCCAGCAGGAAGTCGCCCACCATGAAGAGGTACTCCTCCTCCCGGGCTGGCAGTGGCGTGTCACCCACGGTGGTCAGGATCAGCGTGGAGAAGTAGAAGCTATAGAGGTACTGGCGCCTAAGGCGCTCAAAGCCGGGCTGTGCAGGATCCGGGTACACCCATGCGTCACGCCCAAAGCCCAGGTACCGGGACAGGGCAAAGTACAGGCAGCTGTTCCAGTGGATGACGACAAAAATGTAAAGCATCAGCTTGGCGATGCGGAAGGCATTGGGGTAAGCTGTGCGTGTCTCCGTGCGGTCAAAGGCCTCAAAGAGGCGGGGCACCCGGAGAAAGCGGTTCAGCCGCAGTGTGGGTGTGTGTGGGCCCAGCTGCAGGTAGACCAGGTCCGTGGGCACCAGGGAAGCCAGGTCCAGCAAGAAGCTCCAGGAGCAGACATAGCGACTCGCGATCCTCCCCTTGTCCACTACTAGGATGCCTTGGTCTAAGAATCCTGGGTTGGGGTGGGGGTGAGAAAGGGACAGGCTGTGATCAATGTGGGTAACAGTGGGCAGGCCAGGGTAGGACAGGGAGACCGTCACAAAGACAGGAAGAGGAGGAGGCTACTGCCCCAGGACTTCTGGGATGAACAGGGGGATGTCATCAAGCACAGAGTGATGTCATGGGGGAAGGAGGAGGCAAAAAGGAGGCCCTTGTTACTAAGAAGTTTTCTAAGGAAGGGAAGACTAAAGAAGGGTCAGTCCTAGGGGCTCGCTGACCTGTGTGGAAGTGCACTATGATGTCCAGTAGGTACAGTAGGTCACTCATGTAGTCCAGAACAAACCAGGCCACCAGATAACCATGCTGCAAGTCGGGAAAACAGGCTCTGTAGGGCAGGGGCAGGAGGTATTGACTTAAGGGCAGCCTTTGTGTAACAGACTGTCCCCTTAGGCCTCTCAGCACTAGGCCTTGGGCCCTGCCACTGGTGCCCAACCTTCTTTTGGGTCCTGCACATTTTTTGAGCCCCACCCCCCACTTCTGCCTCATTTTCTTATGTCTCATGGTCACTTAAGGCCCCTTAGCACCCCTGCCAAACCTGCAGACGATGATGATGAGGTTATACATTACTGGGACGACCATTGTGTTCAGCCACCAGTAGTAGTAGTCTCCTGATGGGTCTAGGACAGGCAGTGACTTCCTGTGGGCAAGAAGGAATTTGGCAGACATTCAATGCTATGATTGTATCTGGAGGAGGCATCAAGAGATGGAATGAGGTTCCATCAAAAGAAGTAGACAGACGCAACACCAGGGACCAAGAATTCTCACCTGGCCTTGGAAGGGGCAGGTGGGCTGGATTCTGTTGTCTTCACCTTGCTGTCCTGGCTCATGGTTCTGTGGTCTGGTGCTGGGGTGTCAGGTATCTTTTAGCCTCTTTGCCAGCAGGTAGTTTCCGGAGGTGAGGATTAGTGCCTGACTGCTTGGCAGAGGCTTTCCTGAGGCTCCAGCTATGACTGCTCTGTCTTGGAAGCTCTTAGCAACACATCTAGGGCTAGCAGCTACTGAAACAGTGGAGACAGTGTATCTCCAAGTGCCTGCCCTGTCTCCCAGGACTTGAACTTAACACGTGCAGAGCTAAACACCTGTAATGAGATCTCTAGAGAGGGTGGGGGTGTGCATGCTTGATGGAAGCCTGGGCCTTGTTTCTGTCTTCCTCTTTCACTTCCTGTACCCCAAGCTGAGCTACATGGGGACCCTACAGTTCAGGAGATGTAGATTCCAGTGGAGGATCTGAAGCTCACTCTGTTTTACTATATGCAGTTTATCTGCTTGGCCTTCATTACTAATTGACTTAACAAGTGTTTACTGAGTGGCTCATATGTGTCGGATGCTAAACTAGTCTCCAGAGACAAGGAGATCCCTCTCACATCAGATGTGAGCTCTGTTTTCATTATCTGTGTCTTCATTGACATCCACATCCCTATGACCTCCTTCCCACTGGATGGTGTGATGGGAGCCTTCTGTGGTGCTTTGGTCCATGTGCCCTTCTTGTTGTCTCTGGTGCCTGACCCCACCAGCTATTTCATGTGTTTTCTGGATCCTCAGCTTCTTTCTACTTTTCCCTGTGAACATGCTTAAATCTCTCCCTCACCCAAATAAATAAAACCCCTATCCGTTCTTGTTCAACCTGTCCCTTTCATTGCTATCATCTTTCTCAGCAAGTTATAATCGGAACTCCTGCCAAGTGGCAGGCTAAATTATGCTAATATTGGGGATAAAAGATGGATGAGACAAACTCCCTACTCTCAACCCCCAGAAGTTTAGTCTAGAAGGGGAAATAGGTGCACAAGTAATGAACAGTGGCCATCATTGCCAGGGTACTGGTGAGTACTCAATTAGATGCAGAGTGCATGGAGTATATGCAAAGACCTGAAGATATTAGAAAGCAGGGGAAATCAGGGGAACATCAACTGAGCACTTTTTTTAAAGAGGACCTGGGGTGGGGGAGCAGTGGTGAGAGATGAGGTTGAGTGATGAGTAAAGGCCAACTAAGGGAGACTTTTGTCAGCATGCTATCAAACTTGACTTTTGGCAATGGAGAATCTGTGTAGCGTTTTTCAGCTAAGGGATAAAGTCAATTTGTGTATTTAGGGAATTTCTTGGGAGAAATATATTTAGTCCCTAATTTAATTTTTAAACCTTTTTATCCTCATGGCTTCTATGACACTATACATTTTTTGTTTGCATCCTTTTAATATCTTTCATAAGAGCTTTGCTCTCCCTTCTTTGCTGGTGTTAAGACTCTGTTGTTGCAGCTGGCACTGTGGCATAGTAAGTTAAGCATTCATTTGAGGTGCTGGGATACCATATGGGAGCAGTTCCCTGCTGATGGCCTGGGAAAGCAGGAAAAGATGATCCAAGTGCTTGGGCCCCTGCACACACATGGGACACCTATAAGAAGCTCCTGGCTCCCAGCTTCGGACCAGCCCAGCTCTGGCTGTTGCAGCCATTTGGGGAGTGAACCAGCAGATGGAAGACCTCTCCCTCTGTCTCTCCCTCTGTCTGTAACTCTGCCTTTCAAGTAAATAAATAAAATCTTAAAAAAAGAGACTCTGTTGTTATCCTCCTGACTCTTTCTGGATGATATCAGTCACCTAAAGGATTTCCTTTCCCATTTAATGGGTCCTAAGAACTCTCCCTGAACTACATGACTAACTGCTTACTGGAAGTCCCCACTTGAACATCCCCCAGTCACCTTTAACCCATTGGGTCCATAACTAGACTTATTATCTTCTCTGCTATAATCCTTTTTCTGCTATAATCTCTATCTCTGTCCTTTCAGCCAATACCCTAGGACCAGTATTTATTATTGTTATTGTATAACATTTACAAAAATAGCTTTATATAAACATAGCCACAAATTCTTTATCACTGCTCCCTGTTTCAACCAAGAGTATGGAATGAGAGATGTGTGACTTCTGAGGTTAGATCATAAAGGGCCATGCAGCATCATTCTGGGTCTCTTGCAATGCTTATTGTCTGCTAGTTCCAGCCCAGGATGCTTCCTGTTGGAAACTAGCCACTACTTTATGAGGCCCTATTTTTTTTTTTCAAGATTTATCTGTTTATTTATTTGAAAGTCAGAGTGTGAAAGAGGGAGAGAAGGAGAAAGAAAGACAGAGAGACAGAGAGGTCTTTCATCTGCTGGTTCACTCCCCAAAAGGTTGCAACAGCAAGGGTTGGGCCAGGACAAAGCCAGGAGTGAAGAACTCCATTCTTTTCTTTCATGTGGGTGGCAGGGGCCAAATCATTTTTGGGTCATCTTTCGCTGCCTTTCCAGGCACATCAGCAGGATTTTGGATCAGAAGTTGAGCAGGTAGAAGTCAGACCAGGCCACAACACTGACCCCTGTGAAGCTTTGACAATCCCAGCCCAGGCATGTAACTGAAGAAGCCTTCAGACGACCCCAGCCACCAGGATCAAGTCATCTCCAGGGGTTCAAGTTTCCTAGCTGAGTCTCCAGACATCATGTAGCAGACAAGCCATTTCTGTCATGTCTTGTCTCAATTCCCAGAATCTGTGAGCATGAGAAAATGGCTATGGTTTTACAACACTAAGTTTTGGGTGGCTTGTTACACAGCATAGTATTCAGAACAAAAAGACAACATAGAAAAGTGCACATTTTTTAAGTATATGGCTTGGTAAATTTTCACAAAGTGAACACACCCATGTAATCAGCACTCAGATTAAGAAACAGAATATTGCCAGTGGCTCAGAAGCCTCACTCTGCTGTCAATGCTTTCCCAAGGATAATTGCTATCCTGACTTCTAACACCATAGTTTTAATTTTACCTGTTTTTAAATTTATATAAGCCAAGCATCAGGTTTTAATCCTCCCTCTTATTTTCCTTTCTTATTCATCTACTCAAACTCTGGTAATCTACCTTCTAATGTCTCCATGTCCACTTCTCTACATTAGCATCAAAGCCTATCAATTTGACCATGTATAAAATATTTTGTAGCTCTCTATTATCTGAGAGATAACATCTAAACACTTAACATGGCCTACAAAGCTCTGATGTCCACTGGTGTCTTCAGCATCATAATATTTCTTCTGCTTCTTCCCCAGGCACCAGACACGCTGTACCAAATGCAGCTCCCAGAGCTAACTCCTGCCTCCTCCCCACTTTGTTCATTCTTTCTTGTCCTAGTAAATGCTTATCATTTGTGCGGAAACTTATGTTTGTTTTTTTCTTTCTAAATACTTTCTTGAGTTAATTTTAGGTTTACAGAAATGTTGCAAAAAATAATACAGAGAGTTCTTGTAAATTCCTTATTCCTGTTCTCCTAATGTTACCATCTTGCAGATCCATTAAAGAATGATTAAAATCAGGTTATTGGGGGCCACTGCTATGGCGTAGTGGGTAAAGCTGCCACCTGTGGTGCCGGCATCTAGTATGGGTGCCGGTTCAAGTCTCAGCTGCTCCACTTCCAATCCAGCCCTCTGCTATGGCCTAGGAAAGCGGTAGAATATGGCCCACGTCCTTGGGCCCCGGCACCCACGTGGGAGACCGGGAAGAAGCTCCTGGCTGCTGGCTTCGGATAGGTGCAGCTCTGGCCATTGTGGACATCTGGGAAGTGAACCAGCGGATGGAAGACTCTCTCTCTCTGCCTCTGCCTCTTTGTTAACTCTGCCTTTCAACTAAATAAATAAATCTTAAAAAAAAAAAAACAGGGTTATTAACATTGGCACGATACTTTAACCTGTGAACCTAATCTGAAACTTCAGTTTCGCCATCTTGGTATGTCTTATTCTTGCCAGCATCTTCTTCTTGAAGTCTTCCCTAAGCTCCTTCACCCATCCATTCCCTCATCCTCTAGTCTATACACACACATCGTGCTAAGTGCTATCCTCCTAGATGGCTCCCATACTACCTCACTTACTGCACTACGTTGCAATTAATTGTGTCTGGTTAGAGGGCTGAAGTCCTGGAGGGCACAGACCGGTTCTAATTTAACTGGAATCCACTCTGACATGGAGCACTTACTCCACATTTCTTGACTAAGCCAGTGCCAAGGGGTCACCGACCAGTGCAGTGCATGGGTGTGGCGGGTACCAAAGAAAGGCGGTCGTAGCCAGACTACTAAGGTGGAATCCAAAAGGGTGCAGTCTTGGCAGTCAGTCCTCTCTAAGGCTCCGCTTTTCCACGGCCCCGCCCACCTTCTGACTCCTCCCTTCAAGTCCTGCCCTTGGGTGTTAGCCACGCCCCCTCTCACGCCCACTCTTCCTCTCTAAGCCACCACCCAGGACCTGTTACTCCGCCCCTTTCGCCCTAGGCTCTTCCCGGTCCACCCCTCTCCTAAGCCCCGCCCTGCTAGTCTTTCCCTGCCTCTAAAAGTCGCTTTTCTGCTTAGGTGCCGCCTTCTGCCCTCTGGTTCGACCTTTCTTCCCCAGGCTCCACCCCCGCCCCGGGGACCTCCGCCTTCCCAGAGTTTTTCCCCTATGACATGCCGGAATCCTTCTGAGGGGCGGGCTTTACAGGGCGAAGGGGCGGAACTAGGGGAGAAGCGGTACGCCTCCCTCGAAACGCCGTTGGCGACTCCGCCCCTGCGCTCCGCCGTTGCCAGGAAACGAGCGTTGACGCGACGGCTGTGGCCGGGCTTAGCCAATGAGCTGGCACGCCATTGCCCAGTCGTGCGTCATTGGGCGGTTACGTGTAGTGCGCGGGGGCGCGGGTGCGTGTGGCGCGGGGCGGGGCGGGGCTGGTGCGCCTGAGGAGCGATGGCGGCGGCCTGAACTCACCTAGCAGCACCGCGACGATAGGGCCTGGCCGAGTCGGCGTTCAGTGAGCGGACGGTATGCATGGACCAGCGAGCCGGGAAAGGCGCATGAGGCGATGAGGGACAAGGGGAATGATGGCACCGGGCTTGGTAACTGTACTGGTTGTGAGGGGACAGGGTGAGGGGCTGGCAGGTGGTGAGGGGCTGTGTGTGTCTGAGGTGGGGGAGCAGGGTAAGAGCCTAGGGTGAATGGCCAAGTAAAAGGCGGGCTGTGTGAGTGGCTGGGTTGCTTTCTGAGGGGGCCAAGCGGAAGGGAGTCGCGAGCACGGCTCGTTAAGGGGCTGGGGCTACCGACGGCAGAAGTGAGAGACAGCCCTGGCACCGGAGTGAGGGAGCGAGGCCTGTGTGAGGAGGAGGAGGAGGGTGGAGGGCAAAGGCGGGAACCTGCGGGTTGGCGGTGAATCGGTGAGGCAGTGGAAGGCAGAGAAAGAGGAGGGAGTGAGGTTGAGAGACTTGGGTAAGGCAGGGTGTGAGGTTAGTCCTGAGGCCTCCATGCATGGACTGTCCCGTCCCGTGAGAGCAGTTAGTTTTAGACTAAGTAGGGCAGCTTGGGCGAAAGCCCTGTGCACTTGGTTCCTCTGCTCTCTTGGATTCTTCATATTTTGGAGGACAACAACAAAAAAAAGGCATCATGGAAAAATAGCTGTGATAAAGAACCGTTTTTGATGTTCAGTCTTCAACAGAGTCACTGGAAGCCCAGTTCCTCCAAGTGCCTCCTCTGGACTGTAGACTTGCAGCTGCCCTCTCTCTTGAGGGTTCTTTGGCTGTGTGTTGCGTTTGTTTGTTTTCTCACCCCCTGCTTCTGGCTAACCTGGCTTCACTGCTGCTGCTTACCTGTGCTGAACTGTGGCTCCTTCTCCCGGGTGTCATTTATACTGGGCCGACCACTTCCAGGTACTAATTATCCTTCCATGCAGGCCACATGGATTGTCACATACAACAACATATTTAGGCTCCCAAAAAAGGAGGCCTTGCTCTCCTTTTCATGCAGTTAGATTTTTTTTCAACTACTTTATTGTGGTAAATTTATATTCAGTTCACCCCTTTTACTTGAAGTGTACATTTGAAATTTAAAGTGCTCATGTTTACAATTTGATGAATTTGGATATATAAGCAGATTTGTGAAACTATCATCACTACTGAGATACTGAACTCTTCCACCAGCCCCCCAAATTTTCTCCTGTATTTTTGCAGTTCACTCCCTCTATACCCTGTAATTGGTTTTTTTTTTTTTTTTTTTTTTGATGCTTTAAAGGTCCCCTTCTGCCCACCAACCCATGAGTACATGTGAATTTTGGAAAGTTGGATTAGCACTCCATGGGAATGGCCACTTTCCACAAGTTTTCATTTCTACTAACATCTTGACTCTTTCCAACATGACAGAGTAGAACTTTCCTGTCAGACTACTTACTAACTAAGAATTAGAGATAGTTTCGGTTCCCACTTAGTTCTAGAGTCTAGGCCTCAAAGGCAACGAGAGAGAGAGAGATCTTCCATCTGCTGAATCAGAGCTGGGCTGATCTGAAGCCAGGAGCCAGGAGCTTCGCTTCTTCGGGTTCTTCCATGTGGGCTCAAGGGCCCAATTACTTGGGACATCTTCAACAGGCCATAACAGAAAGCTGGATTGGAAGTGGAGCACCTGGGTCTCAAACTGGTGCCCAAATGGGATCCCAGCACTGCAGGCGGCGGCTTTACCTGCTAAGCCGCAGTTCTGACCCCAGTAAAGGTTTTGTTTAATACTGTGACAATGGCATAGATTCAGTTATATATACTACCTGAATTAAAAAAAAAATTTTTATTTTACTTGAAAATCAGAGTTACAGATAGCGAGGGACACAGAGAGAGAGACAGACAAATCAATCTTCCATCCAGTGGTTCACTCCTCAGATGACTATATAACAGTGCAGGCTGGGCCAAGCTGAAGTGAGGATCCAGGAGCTTCATCTGTGTCTCTCACATGGGTACAGGGCCCAGACACTTGGGCCATCTTCCGCTGCTTTTCCCAGGCCATCAGCAGGGAGCTGGGTTAGAAGTAGAGCAGCCAGGACATGAACCAACACCCATGTGGGATGCTGGTGTTACGTGCTATGCAACAGAGCTGGTAACTCTCCTGCCTCCTATTCTTTTTTTTTTTTTTTTAAAGATTTGTTTATCTGAAAGCAGAGTGAGAGAGGGAAGAAGGGAGGGAGAGTGACAGGGAGGGAGGAAGAGATCATTCACATCATGTTTCATTCTCCAAATGCCTGTAACAGCTTGGGCTGGGTTAGGCCGAAGCCAGGAGCTGAAACTCCATCTGGACCTCTTATGTGAGTAGCAGAAACTCAAGTACTTAAGCCATCATCTGCTGCCTCAAAGACACATTGGCAATAGGCAGAATCAGATGTGGGGTAGCTGGGACTCAACCAGGGACTGTCTTATGGGATTTGGGGATCTCAAGTGGCAACCTAACCTGCTTGCCCCAGTATCATTTCTTGACAGTGGACCATATCTCAGTAATGATAGGATGAGTTAAGTCATCTATCAGAGGATTCTTAGGTATTGTCGATATTCTTGATTATACTGGAGAAGACCTAGGTTTGATAATCTTATTGTTTGCTGTATAAAACTCTGTTGAAATGGCAGTGCATTATGTATAATGAATTTTGACTTATGGCATATAGCTATGTAGTAGATCTGAGAGGATGAAATACAGATGAGGAAGATGATGAAGACATAGAAACATTTGAGGTGCTCTGTGTAACCATTTAGTCCACATCTGCTGTGTGCCAGGTTTTCTGTTAAGTGCTGGGAATGTAAATTCATTAATTTAGCAAATGCTTCTTGAGTATATAGTCTGCCTTCATGATGCTCACAATTTATTGGGTCTTCTGAAGTCTCAAAATTCTAAGCTAGTTGGGAGACTGAAAAGATTGTTTCAATTTAGAGAGACTGTGTGAACATGTATCAGAAAGTAGTGATAACTTCTCTGTATCTTGTTTCAGGCTCTCCCTCTGTTCTGAACATTAACATCCAGCAATCTATATATCTCTCCAGGCAATTCAAAATTGACGTGTCCAGAACAGACCTCATTGTCTTTGTTCTGAAAGCTTGCTTTTGTACCCTTAGGACCAGTCTCAATCCAGGCAAGGACTTCAGTGTCATTTTTGATTCTTTCTGCTTCTTCACTTCCCTGAATTCAGTCAGCCATTAAAATCTTAGTATATCTTCTTCTCTGTTATTTTTATTTTTATTTCCATTGCCACATCTTCCTTGTTTTAGCTGTAGTTTAGTTCCTACTCAGTTCTCATATGGTTTTAAAAAGTGTCCTGTCTTAAAAGTCCATCCCTAGAATACTCTTTCTGAAAATATGAATGTGAACATAGAATTCCTCTTTTTAAAAACTTGGGTTCTTTGTTTCTTGGACAACATCCAAGTTCCTTGATATGGCATCATTTGGCCTGAACTTACCTCTCTAGCCTCATCTGCCACTCCCTGCTGTTTGTTCTAGCTTGAAGAAACTATTCACAGTTCCCTGGTAAACATGTTACTTTTTTGAGCCTTCACTTCTTTGCAATAACTGCTTTCTCTACCAGGAATGCCTTTGCTTCCCTGCCCACTGAACTTTCCTTATCCCTTAGGAACTCATTCAGTTTTACCTGTTCTTTAACATCTTTGTTGTCATCCTCACACAACAGAGGTAGAGATAACCATGTGTGCCATGAAGACTCACAGTTGTAAAGGGAAGTCATTCTGTGATGGAGGTTGACTTTGTGAATTGTAAGGGCTCTGCTGGAATCAGGTGAGGAGATACCTTTAAGAAGCAGAGTTGTGGCCGGCGCCATGGCTCAATAGGCTAATCCTCTGCTTGCGGTGCCAGCACACTGGGTTCTGGTCCCGGTCGAGGCGCCGGATTCTGTCCTGGTCACTCCTCTTCCTGTCTAGCTCTCTGCTGTGGCCCAGGAGGGCAGTGGAGGATGGCCCAAGTCCTTGGGCCCTGCACCTGCATGGGAGACCAGGAGAAAGCACCTGGCTCCTGGCATTGGATCAGCGCGCCACCAGAGCTGCCACTGGGGGGTGAACCAATGGAAAAGGAAGACCTTTCTTTCTGTCTCTCTCACTGTCAAACTCTGCCTGTCAAAAAAAAAAAAAAAAAAAAAAAAAAAAAAAGAGTTGTTATTGTGGGGAAGGGAGGGAATGAGTTAGGATCATATCCCAATATTCCATTTCTCTTGGGAATAGAATAGTGGGAAGGATATGTGTGAGCCGAGTATAGATTAGTAGGCTCCTGGGAGATGGGTTTTGTTTTGCTTTTCTTTTTGTATTTCTGTGAGTTTTGATGAGGTCTTTCTAATTTTGGTACAACAGCTCATTCTTGCCATTTATATCATTAATCAGTGTTGCCTAGGAAGAGCCCGGACTTTATTGACCTGTTCTTGGAATGTCCTTTTGGTTTTTCCCTGTCTGATATAGGTGTTCCAAGTATATCTCTGCCCCCCTGCCAAGTTCCCTCATTCTGTTTGCCTCTCCCAGGACAAAGGTTCTTAAGTGAGGCTGAAGTACATCTTGCCTGGTGTCTGCTGCCTGGAAGGTTGTATTTTGCACCCTAAAATACTCTGACTAACCTTGGCCATTTATGTGTCTAAGGGATGGCTTCTTTTCCCCCTTATTACCTTGCAGTTGAATCTAAAGGTGAATCTGGGAAGGAGGATGCTCTGTTTTGTTTTTGGACTTTATCATCAGGAGAAAGGGCACAATATAAGAAGGTGATTTTATCCCTTTCTTTTTTCTTGTTGTGAACTTTGCAGGGAAATTTAATTAGGTGACAGGGACACCAAGCTATGGAGTTCTTTTATGCTTCTGTTGTATGTGGACAGGGCCCTGATTACCTGTTGGTTTTCGGATGCTGAGGTACTGATTCCAGTGTGACTCTGAGATCTTTGAAAAACGGTAAGGGGAAGATGAAGAATGATTCTGGAGGCCAGTATCCCTGAGGTCTGTGAGCAATACTGTTCTTTGATCGGGTTATGGAGCAGTAGTGGGCCCCCTAGGCAGATTGCAAGGTGAGAGCAGTTTGTTAATCTTTGGAACTAGAGGTAGTTTAGTTTTGCATGTATTAAGGCCATGTTTTGCTGAAAATGGTTGCCTGGCCCTCTTGTTCACTGTTATGTGATATATGTGAGATGGCGATGGTGGACACACTAGAGCAGGTCCAATGCCTCTGCTCAGTCAGAGTTGTGGGCAACTTTATTAAACAGGATCAAGAGAGGAAAGGAAGAAGGAACACGGAATTTACAGAGCATCTGCTTTATACCAGAAGTATTTTTTAGGTTACTTTATTTAATTTTTGAAACTAATAATACTTATATACAGGAGTTTACGGATGAGAGAATTGAGGCTCAGATGTGTGAAGTGACTTATTTAAGGCCACACAGCTGGAAAATTGTAGACTAAGATTCAGACCTTTGTTTGAGGGACTGTGGAACTCAAACTTCACCTACTACCTTGTGGTTATAACCATAAGGTCTCTATTTGATTTTAGATATCCCTGAATGAGATATTGAGAACGTGTATTCTGTAAACAGTAATACTCATATCAGTCAGGTTTCTTCCAAGTGGCAGATGGCCCAAGCTGGATTTGAGAAGAATTTAATAAAGGGACTATATTTACAAAGGTATGGGAAGAGTTTTAACAAGAGATGGGGTAGTATCCAGAGCTAAAAACGGCAAGGAAGGCTGGTAACAGGAGAGAGGTCTTAACAGTTTTCTCAGCTGTTGTCTTTGCCTTCCCCAGTCCATATCTGCTTGGGACTTTAAGAACTTGGGAAGATGGGTAAGTATTTTTTTCAGTGCACCCTTGCTGTTAATAGCAAACAGTCTGTATGACTATGTTTGATGATTTATAGGAAACTGAATGAAAGACTGAGTACCCATCTGTGGCTTTACTGCCTTTCTACCTCCCTTCTCTTCTCTTCTACCTCACTCTGATGGGCAAGTAAGGAGAAGTAGATAGATTGGAGGGAGGTGATGGATTTACCTGAAGTGATACTCATCCTTTATCTCTTACTATTTTTCTCCTTTCTCAGAGAAAGTAGTATACTTCTTTTTCAGACTAATCCTATACCAGACTTAGTTTTTACTTTTTATTTATCTTGTTTTTATGGGGGGAGGAGGGGAGAGAGAGAGAGAGAGGGAGAGAGACAGACAGACAGACAGAAAGAAAGAAAGAAAGATCCCACCTACTATTTAACTCCTTAAATACCTGCAGCAGCAGAGCTGGGCCAGGCCAAAGCCAGGAGCCAGGAATTCTATCTGGGTCTCCCGTGTGGATGACAGGAACCCAGCTACTTGAGCCATCTCTGCTGTCTCCCAGGGTTGGTGTTAGCAGGAAGCTAGAATCAGGAGGGAGCCTGGACTTGAATCGAGTCACTCCAGTGTGGGATGTGGACATCCCAAGTGGTACGTTAACCACTAAGCCAAATGTCCACCCATATGCTATTTTTCATATTGAAAAAAACCTGTCCCTTTGCTCTCTGTAAAGCCAGTATCTCATTATTAAAGTTCTAAGTCAGATATTTACCTCTGTGGAATCTTCTTGTAGCACTCTAGGAAGAGTTAGTTGCTTTCTTTTGTGCCCCTGTGACACTACTGTAAATACTTCAGATTATGATATTTTTTAGAATTTGTGTTTATGCTCCCACACTTATTTTTATCCATCTCTATTTCCAGTACTTACTTAGCATGGTGTTTGGTACTTTTATTAGCATGGATGTACATTGAGCTAATCAATGAGTAAGTCATGGCTGCTGTTAGGACTGGCCCTTCCCTTTATAAGATTGTTATCTTCCCTAAGGAAAGTTTCCAAAAGTATACTTGCTACCTTCCTTTAGTTGTGAGCTGATGAGAGTACCTGGTTGAAAGGAGATGTTGTTTAATATAACCTTAGAGCAAAATATGGGGATGGTGCCAGGTTCCTGAATTCCTTCAGCTGTTATTGAGGATAAAGAGGAAGGACAAGCTGAACCACACCTTTCCTCTGAAGGTTCTATGTTCTTGAGAGACAATACTAATGAGGGTTTGGCGGGTGTGATAGAGAAGGAACTATGTGGCTTGGGCCAACAGTTATTTTGGCACTTTCCACTTTTCTCTTGTGAGGGTGTCCTATCATATTCCTTGGAGTGAATGTTGGATGTACCTGACAGGGTTGAGGGGTATGAGAGTATGTCTTGCCACTGTGAATATAGCTCTGCCTTTTTTTTTTTAAAGATTTATTTATTTACTTGAAAGGCAGAGTTACAGAGAGGCAGAGGCAGAGGCAGAGAGAGAGAGAGAGAATGAGAATGTCTTCCATCTACTGGTTCACTCCCTAGATGGCTGCAATGGCTGGAGTTGGGTTGATCCGAAGTTAGGAGACAGGAGCTTCTTGGAGGTCTCTCATGTGGGTGCAGGGGCCCAAGAACTTGGGCCATCTTCTACTGTTTTCCCAGGTCACAGCAGAGAGCTGGATTGGAAGTAGAGCAGCCAGGCCTCGAACTGGTGTCCATATGGGATGCCGGCACTGCAGGACGTGACTTTATCCTCTATGCTACAGCGCCAGCCCTGTGCTCTGCTTTTTGATTGGTTCTGAATTCCATCTCTTGTGTTCAGTCAGTTATTATGGGTCTATTTGCCCATCTCCCAGAGGCTTCTGGGAAGGCTTCTTAGGGATATCCATTTAAAAAATATTGACTCCCTAGGCACTACTGTTGATAATGGGGATACAATAGTAAATAAGACAGATAAAGTCTTCTCTCAAAGAGCTCATTTTTAGTGAGGAAGATAGACAAATAATTTCCGATAGTAAAAACTATTAAGAAGTAAGTAAGATTAGGAAGATAGAAAATGAAGATGGGAAGATGTGATATTCAGATAGAATTGTTAAGCAAGGCCTCTCTGAAGAGATGGCATTTGAAAATAACTCTGCAATGAAAGCAATATTAAAAAAGAGAAAGGGAATATTCCAGATAGAAGGAACAAATACTCAAGAAGGCTTTGTGATCAAAGTATAGGTGAAGGGGAACATTATAAGAAGTTATATAGATGAGATTATATTGGCTTCTCTAGGCCACAGTGAGGATTTGGATTTTTATTGGTGTCATAGGAAATTATTGGAAGATATTCAACAGAGGCCAGACCTAATACAATTTAGGATTTAAAAATATCACTTCAGTTGCTATGTGGAGAATAAACTCTGAGAAGGACAAGAATGGAAGCGCAGAGACCAGATTGGAAGCTATTGCAGTTGTGAGGCATGTTTTGAGTGGAGAGATGATAGAGTTTGCTGATAACTGGATATTGGAAAGAAGGAAAAGCAGAAACAAAGATGATGCCCAGATTTTTGACCTTAGCATGCAGTTGAATGTCAGTGTTTATTAAGATAGATAAGGTTTGGAGGCAGAAATCCTGAGTTCTGTTTTAGACATACGAAGTTTCAGGTACTGACTGTGTGTGGGCCCATATATGTGTGTGGAGTTTTCAGTGGAGAGTTCTTCCTGCTGGGAGTAGAGAGAGGTGAGCTTCTGTTTATTTCTCCCATTCTCTCTCATTGAAATAGATTTGCAAGTCTGGACTGGGCAGTGACTTCTGGGCTTACCTCTGCCTGGTGTAACCTTTGGCTCCATGGCCAGCCACTGGCTCCTACAGACCGGATGAAGCAGCCTGGAGACACAAGTGAAGAAAGCCTCCAGGTGGCCCATCTTCAGAGTGTAGCCCTCTGGCTGCTGGCCTCGCCCAGCTTGCCTCATGGAGAGGATGAACTGGCTGAGCAGACTGGCCTCCCGAGGCCCTGGGCACCGTGTACCTCAAGGGGCCAGCCTACAGACTCCTGTCATGGCTGACCCTGAGACCTGCCTCATGGTCTTCAAGAATCATTGGTCCCAGGTAGGAGACTGTGCCAGAGTACCTATCCATTGGCTATTGAGTCTTCCTAACCTTCTGTGTTCTCGTCAATCCATTTAATTACCTTATCATCATAGATTCCTTCCATCTTCTGTCCCTTATCCCCAGGTGGTGCGAATCCTGGAGCGGCAAGGCCCTCGGGCAGCTCCTGGGGGTGCAGATGATCTCAGTGCTGTGCGCAACCACACCTACCAGATGTTGACACTGCTAGCAGAAGATCGTGCGGTCCCTTCAGCCCCCACTTGCCCTGGGCCCCTGCTGGAGTTTGCTCTGCGTGAGGATCTGCTGACCCGTGTGTTGGCATGGCAGCTGCAATGGGATGAACTTGGGGATGGGGTTGAGGAGCGACGGGCTGAACAACTGAAACTATTTGAGATGCTAGTGAGTGAAGCTCGCCAGCCATTGTTACGGCATGGTCCAGTTCGTGAGGCTCTGCTCACCCTGCTGGATGCCTGTGGTCGCCCTGTGCCCAGTAGCCCAGCACTGGATGAAGGCCTGGTGCTATTTCTCAGCCAGCTGTGTGTGTGTGTGGCCCGGGAGCCTTCATTACTCGAGTTCTTCCTGCAGCCACCTCCGGAACCTGGAGCTGCCCCCCGTCTTCTCCTGTTTTCTCGCCTTGTCCCTTTCGTCCATCGAGAGGGTACTCTGGGCCAGCAAGCCCGTGATGCCCTCCTTCTGCTCATGGCTCTGTCAGCTGGGAGCCCCACTGTGGGCCGCTACATCGCGGATCACTCTTACTTCTGCCCGGTTAGCACCCCTTTGGATGGGGGTGGGGGGAAAGGATATGGCATGCAGACACTGGGCAGCCTCTTCATATCCAGATGATGTGGAGAGGCTACATACCAGAGTCTCCAGGAAGTAGCCCCTGCATTTGAAAGCAGCCACTGGAATTGTAATGGGGATGGAATATAAACCTAGATGGACTAAGATTCTTTGTGGGCCAGTGTTCCCAGGTGAGGTCAACTATACCCTGTAGTCAAATACCTGCTCTGGTAACAGCTCTCACCCCTACTCTATCAAAACTTTGGAGTAATAGCTCCCCTGTCCCACTTTTTACACTGTCTGAGCCTTTGGTAACTTCTCTTAGGTGCTGGCCACAGGGCTGAGTGCCCTGTATTCCTCACTTCCTCGAAAGATTGAGGTGCCGGGAGATGATTGGCACTGCCTGCGACGAGAAGACTGGCTGGGAGTGCCAGCCCTTGCACTTTTCATGAGTTCCCTAGAGTTCTGCAATGCAGTCATTCAGGTAGGCTGGGATTCTTAGGAAGTCTGGCCCTTGGTCATTCTGGGGAGATGAGGTGTGAGGGGTGCCTTCCTTGGAGTCCTGCTGTTCTGCCATCTTGGGGGTAGAAGCTGTACTATACTGTTCTATTTCCTTCCTGACAGTGGTTTCTCATGATCTTCCTCCTCTCTCATGTCCCTTTTAGGTGGCTCACCCCCTGGTGCAGAAGCAGCTGGTTGATTATATCCACAATGGATTCTTGGTGCCTGTCATGGGACCTGCCCTGCACAAGGTGAGAGTCATGGGTTAGCAAGGTAGAATTGAGGCTAGGCTGTGGGATGGTAACCTCAATGACAAGACCAATGTGGGAGGTATTGGGTGGGAATTTCCTCCCTTTTTCCCCATCAACTCCTGATTTTTCCTTAGAATTCAGGGAAATTGACTCAGGGTATGTGTAGGGAAGCCCTAAATTTCCAAACTTTCCCTTCCCTTCGTCCAGACCTCTGTGGAGGAGATGATCGCCAGTACCGCGTATCTGGAACTTTTCCTAAGGAGTATCTCCGAGCCTGCCTTGCTCCGTACCTTCCTGCGATTCCTGTTGTTACACCGGCATGACACCCACACCATCCTTGACACCCTCGTTGCCCGTATAGGCAGCAACTCCCGGGTATGGCCCTTACCTCTGTCCTGTCTTACCTGAGCCATCTTCTCTCTCTGACCTATTTTCTGAGAAGGTGTTCCTGACCTCTCTTGGCTTTTGTCTCCAGTAATCACTTCAAAATTAGATGGCAGTTACTTTCTAGCATTAAATTTTTAACCATTTTGAGGACAGATTTTAATTTATTTCTCTGCTTTTATAATACATTAACTAGAACACAGTCACCTTTTCTGTATGACTGGTTGTTTCTTATGACTGTAGGTTTTGCTGTTTTGCAGTGCTTGTATCATTGGCCTGAGGTTGTATTCATGTGTTTTATCTTGTGACCTGCTGTGGGTTACCTGAGATCACTTTAGCTTTTGTGTCTGCTTTAATAGATGGTTTAGCTATTACTGATATGCTTACCTCCTCTCCCCTTTGGATTTGCTGCATTTGAGCTGTGACTTGGGGCACAAACCCACCTACAAACCTATTGGTTGTATTTCTTCCTTCTGAACATTTTTTAACTGTTCACTATGTACCATATAGTGTGTGTACCATATAATATAGTATATGTGCCATATAAACAAGGCAAACATTGATGTTGACATCCCAAACTTAATTTATTTAGAAAAGTTAGATAAGCAAACATATGAATAAAGTAATTGGAGATTGTGATCAGTGTTATGAAAATACCAGACAGGGTACTTAGAAATGAGAGGCTGGTCAAGAAAGACCTCTCTGAGGTGGTGACATCAATCTGGGACATAACATTTGGGAAAGAGTTAATCTATTGACCATCAAATGGGAGAGCAGTCTAGGCAGGAGGAGCAGTATACAAAAGACATCCAGTGGGGGAAGAACTTAATGTACTTGAGGAAATGAAAGACCAGTGTGACTAGGGGTGTAGGAACAAGGGGGAGAAGGGAATGAGATGAAAGTTGAGAGGTAGGAGTCTCAGATCAGCATGTACTTTGTAGGTGGTGGTAAGGAGTTTGGGTTTTAACCAGTAGAGGTGTTTACAAAATGGGAGTAAACAGCTTTTAAGTAGTAAATATGTAATGGCTTTCTAGGGGAATGAAGTGTTAGTTTAGCTATAGATTTTATAGCATTTATTTTGGCTTTAGGACAATATTTGTTTCCTTCCTTTATTATAAATAGTTGAGGTTTCTTGGATCCGTGTGTTTAAAGTTCTTCAAACACTGAGAATTCTGGGAAACTATTCTAGGTAATTGAGATACTAGATCAGTGAGTTTCCTGCATAGCTATATATTGTATGGGTACATTTTCTGAATAGTTAGGGTGTGTAAGAGACTTCCAGATTGACTTTGATCACACCATGTTTCTGAACAGAGTATATGCTAGAGGCATGTGTGGAGCTTGAAGATGAGAAGTACAACAACAGATTCTAAGCTTTGTCCCAGATCTCTTGAATTATAATCTTTGGGAGTAAGCATTAGTATTTTTTTAAAAAAAGATTTATTTATTTATTTGAGAGTCAGAGTTACACAGAGAGAGGAGAGGCAGAGAGGGAGAGACAGAGAGAGCGGTTTTCCATCTGATGGTTCACTCACCAATTGGCTGCAACGGCTGGAGCTGCGTCGATCCAAAGCCAGGAGCCAGGAGCTTCTTCCGATCTCCCGTGTGGATGCAGGGGCCCAAGGACTTGGGCCATCTTCTACTGCTTTCCCAGGCCATAGCAGAGAGCCAGATTGGAAGAGGAGCAGCCGGGACTAGAACCGGTGCCCATATGGGATGCTGGTGCTTTAGGCTAGGGCATTAACCTGCTGTGCCACAGCACTGGCCCCAGCATATGTATTTTTAAAGTGTTCTAAAATGATTTGTGCTATGGGTTAGGATTTATTGGTATAAATCAATAGAGAATAGATACCAAAATTTTATTTTCCAAAGATATTTTAAAAGTTTTATTTCTCATTATGCTAAAGTTAGATCTTAGTCTTATGTCTCTTTGCCCTTGTTTAATGCCCTTGTCCTGTTTGTGTTTAAAGACAGTTGACTTTCTTCTTGAGGTTAATAGTTTTTCCCTGATGTTGGGCCTTATCCGTCTTCCTTTTGTCTGAAACTTATCCTGATTTCTTTGATTCTCCCTCTTTGTCTTTAACCCTTAGCAATTACTTCTATTAGTCTTCCACTTGGACCTCTGATCTTTGGAGACTTTCATGTTCTTAGGGTACCAGATTGCCTCTGATTTCAGATGCCCATGTTAAACATGGATTGCTTCCTTTTGTACTTTCTGGTCCTTTCAAACTTGATTCTGTTGGCCTGACTTTGTAACTTCTATAGCCTTGTCTTTTATGCATTGAAGTAAATTACTCTGGTTAATTCGTCTGTGTACGTATTGATCTCTGTTAGTTTCCTATTTCTATCATAACAAATTATCACAAATTTAATGGCTTAAAACAACAAATTTATTATCTTATGATTTTTGGGGTCATGTGTCAGAGATTTCAACTGGTTGAAATCCAAGTGTTAGGGGAATTGGGGGATGTATTCCAATGGAGGCTCTGGGGAGGATCTGGTTCCTTGCCTGTCTGGGTTATTGTCAGAATTTCTTTGCATTTGTGAGACTGAGATCTCTATTTTCTTGCTGTCAGCTGAAGACCAGTCCCAGTTTACAGGGCTGACCACATTCCTTGGCTGTAGTCCTTATATTTCCATTTCTAACAAAGATGGATCAAGTTCCTCTTACACTTCAAATTTTACTTCCTGCTTTTTGACTTAGCTGGAAAAGGATCTCTGCTTTTAAGGAATCATGTGATTTGATTGTGCCCAGCTAGATAATCTGGGAAACTTTCCCAACTTCGATTCCATAATTTCAATCAAATCTGTGAGGTCCCACCATATAAAAAAACATATTTACAAGTTGTAGCAAGTAGGATGTGGACATCTTTGGGGGATTGCTTTTCTGCTTTCCATACTACTTTCTCAGTGAGTTTGAACTTTTTCCTTGCTAGTTAAAATGGTCATTTAAAATAAGCTCTCTGAACATCTCTGCTAAAATGTCAACTGCTGTTTTATCTCTTTCCTACTATGTGGTTGATTTCTAATTCTCCCAGTCATTTAGCAAATAATGAACACCTAGGCTGTACAGATAGTGCTACACACTAAGACCCCATTAGTTGCCTTGATGGAGCCCAAGATGTCTGACCTATTTGTCATAAAGGAAGTATAGAGGAAGTACTATGGAGATTCAGGAGTGGGATTCAGGGGAGTGAGGGAGAGCTTACATATGTCTGTTTTCTTTGTCCCTTTAGAGATAAACTACCTTTCTTGCTTTTGCAAAACAAAAGGTTTGCCCTGCTCTGGATCCACTTTTCCTTTTTTTCTGTCAGCTGCCCTTGAGTTTTTCTTTATCCCACCTTCTGAAAGATACCCTGGTGTTGGTGGAGAGTGACTCAGACTCAATGTTCACCACCCTTCCCACTTGCTAGTTGGACTTCTTCCAGGTTCCCTGTGGTTTCTTTTTGGTAGGTATTTAGTTACTGTGTCGCCACAGTTCCTACTGACAAGCATTCATTTAGTTACCCTGTTGCTGTTATTTCTTGATAATCATTCACACAGACACAGTTTTGTTTAGTGTCTCTTTTTTCAGGTTTTCATTCAAGTACTGCTATAATCTGTGCTGATAGGTACACATAGCCAGAGAATCTACTGGTAGGAATATGGTGTATAGAAACCCATAAGGTCTGACATGGTTCATTCCTGTTTGTGGATAGTGAAGTCTTTCTCATAGGGATCATGTGAGAATGACTGTTATGTGTCTTGTGCTGTGCACATTTGTTCTTCTATGAGTAGCTGGTTGGGTCTGGGGCTGGGGGAGGTTTCCATTTGCTGAGCAGTTTGGAGGGTAGAGAGCTCTTATGGTGACTCCTCCCTCCTCCCACACCCCCAGCTCTGCATGGTCTCTCTGAGTCTCTTCAGGACCCTCCTGAACCTCAGCTGTGAGGATGTCCTGCTGCAGCTGGTTCTCAGGTACCTGTGGGGGCAGGGCTGAGGGATGGCTGACCCTGAACCCACAGGGTCCTCAAGGCCTTGTGCATTGCTAGGGTGATGGGCTGTATTGGGGTTGCTCATGAGTATCCTCTTAGAGCCTGGCTTAACCATATAGTTCCATTGGCCTGTTGTTGCCCCAGGCTCTGTCACTTCCTTCATGATCTACCTTGTGTCCCCTTTCTGCTCTTTCCCAGGTATCTTGTCCCATGTAACCACGTGATGCTGAGTCAGAAGCCAGCTGTGCGTGATGTGGACCTATATGGACGAGCAGCTGACAAGTTTCTCTCCCTAATCCCACGCTGTTGTCGCCACCGTGCCCCTAGCCCACCTCGTCCAGAGCATGCCTCATGGGCACGAGGTGGGCCTAGCAGAGAGGCAGGGAGAAGGGAGGACATCACGGGTATGGCCTGGATTCTGGGGGGAGTCTAGTAAGAATGTGGGGCTGGGGGAGGGGAGGGAGGTTGCAATGAGTGGCATTTCCTCTTTGGGGAGATTGATGAGCAGGCTTGTGAGACAGGATAGAAGAAGAGCTCATTAAATCAGGCCCCTCCTAACCTGAGGTGTCTGTTGCCTGCTCTAAACCAATTAGGAGTAAGGAGCCATAAGACCCTAACTGCAGAAAACCCCTTAGTGTTCTGGTAGGGACTTGCCCAACCTGCACAGTTTGCCCAGAATAAGCCAGTGGAACCCATTTTTGACCTTCCTGAGGTGGTAGTAGTCAGCAGCATCGCCATTTTAAATATGTTGTTTGTGAGGAACAAAGCTCCTGTGCAGAACACAAAGCTGGGTACAAACTGAAGTGTTGTGTGCCAAGTGAGATGAACCAGAACTCTGGGCTGGGTACAGATCGAAGTGCTGTATGCTGAGGGGGTATGGCTATGCCTCCCCAACCCAGAAAAGCCTCTGTTAAAACAGCTCCCATTTGGGAGCCAGTTGGCAGAACCTCTTCCTACTGTGCTGTCTCTTTCGTATCTGAGCATAAACCCCAATAAATCTTGTGTGAGTTGCACATTACCTCTTGGTAATTTCTATTTGCAACTGAGCCAAAGAACTTGGGGTCGCTGACATAAGGAGGATTGTTAGTTTCACCCTAGAAATTTAGAGTGAGACTTTTGGACAGAGCTGTACCTCTTCTTCACTCTAGTTCTGTACTCTTCCTATTGTCATTTTTCTCTGATGGTAGTGGAGGTGAGGGAGGGCAGTAGATATAAAAGGTCAGCCTGGAGGTTGGAGAGTTATCAGCTGTCTAAATGGATTCTATGTTTTTGCCTTCTCTCTTAGTCCCCCTAAATGTCTTCTCTTTACCCTTGGATCTCTGTCTCTTTGAGTCCTATTGTGTTTTTTTCCCTCTGTAGGCCCTGGAAGCCCAAGTGTTGACTCCTCCTCTATGGTGACCATGCCCCGGCCCTCTACACCATCTCGTTTGGCTCTCTTCCTGCGGCAGCAGAGCCTGGGTGGCTCTGAGTCCCCAGGCCCAGTGCCTCGCTCACCAGGGCTTGCTGCATCCCCAGCTTCTAGCCCTGGCCGACGGCCTAGCCCTGTGGAGGAGCCTGGTGAGCTGGAAGACAATTACCTGGAGTATCTGCGTGAGGCACGCCGTGGTGTAGACCGCTGTGTCCGAGCCTGCCGTACCTGGTCTGCCCCTTATGATGGCGAGCGTCCCCCTCCTGAGCCCAGTCCTGTTGGCTCCCGGACTAAGAAACGCAGCCTACTGCCTGAGGAGGACAGGGATAAAGTGGGGGAAGGGGAGGAGGAAGAGCTGGGGAGTAGGGGGCTAACTGGGGGTACAGGGGAGGGTCCTGGCCACCTGCCCCCTCCCCAGCTCAATGGGGTGCCAGGACCATGGCCTGAGGGGCCCAAGAAGGTTCGTCTGGTACCACATGCAATGCCACATGAGGGAGCTGGGGAACTGCCAGAAGGGACCTCAGAGGGCATGACAGGACTAGAGAGCTTTGGGCAGGAGCTCCGTGAGCTGGAGGTGGCGCTGAGCAATGGGGGAGCTGGCTCAGAGCCCCCCTTAGAACCTCCACTACCTCTTGAGGAGGAGGAGGCCTACGAGAGCTTCACTTGTCCCCCTGAACCCCCTGGCCCCTTCCTCAGCAGCCCTTTGCGGACTCTGAACCAACTGCCGAGCCAGCCCTTCACTGGTAAGCTATTTAGCTAGGCCTTCTCCCTTGTGTACTCTTTGCATGTTCTCAACATGTTTGTGCTGGTTTTGAGACTTCTTGGCCATGTCATTTGTGTGTACTTGCCTAGCTCCTCATCCATTTTGCTTGAGTCCCTTCCAGATACATTTCATGTCATACTTGTGTCTCTGTGTCTGTTTTCCATGCTTGTGCTGGTTTGAATATTGACTGATGTCTAAGCCTTGAATGTCTGTCCTATGTGCATGTTCCTCTTCTCCTGGTCTGGCCATTTCCTGGGATGTGTGATTAGGCTATTCTATGTTTCGTGTTTCCCAGTGAATCACAACAATATATGAGAACCATATCCAAGACATAAGTGTCATATAAGAGGCTACTGTAAGCCCTCTTCCATACTGTTACCACCAGTGTATTTGTCTGGTTGTTGGATCTGTCAGCTCTCATGTGGTACAGGGTCAGCTCTTCTGGTATCATTAACCCCCACTTCCCGCCCTCCCCTCTCCCCCCAACCCAGGAGCTCCTTCCTTCCTGTCTTTTCAAAGAAGATCCAATTTCAAGTTTTCTTCTGTCTACTGTTTTACCTTCTTGGTTGCCTTGGCTGCCTAGTAAGACTGCCTTAGGGATTTATAGTTAATTGTAAGTATTGAAGCAGATAGTGTGAAATACTTCTTTGAGGGCAAATGACAAAGCATGACCTTGAGTTCTTTTGCACTTTCTTCTGCTGAGTTCTTTTGGGCTGTTCAGGATGGCCTAGGTAGTTGGGCTAACTGTTCTTTGTTTTTGTTTGAGAGGCAACCCAGCCCAGCCCTCATCTAACTCTAATCCTTATCATGCCCATGACAGGAGAACTAAAACAGTACCTCTGGGAAGCAGTGTAGTGCCTAAGGCTTCTACCACAGATTTTGGAGGAAATGTACTTTAAGTTAGCATCCCATCTGTATCATTGATGCATATAAATCACCTACTACAGTACTGGCACAGTGGCCGCTTTTCACTAGGACTATCCTCTTTGGGAACATGGCAGATTTAAGTTGATCAAGGCAAATACACATTTTGTGTTTATTTGTAGTTTGGTTATCATACTGTGATCAGGTTATGTCCTGATTGAGCTTAGAGTATGCTTGCTCTACTGGGGCTTCTGCTCTGGAATCATGCCAACTACTTCTTGAAGACTACAGCTACCAAAAAATGTGTTTTCCCACTTATTTAGCCTCTGTTCTGCTTCTTCCTGCTTGGTGCCACTAGGAGGTGGCATGCAGGTCTTACCAGAGTCTTAAAGTACTAATGAAAGTTAATTTGGTTTTATTTTTTTTTTTTCTTCTGAACTCATCTGAGCTTTTTGATTTGTCTCTTACAGGAAATCTGCAGGATAGAAAGGAACAGAAAACAAAGTGTGGGTTCTCCTAGGACCCTGTTAGAGTTGTTTTTGGGCTAAGGCTAGTCGTAGGCACCTGGAGTAATGATATTTTAGGGTTTTTTTTTCAGGATTTACTGCCTGCTGCCCTTTGTTTTCCTGTTTCAATTTGTAGTATAGTTCTTAGATATACTCCTTTCCCCCTGAAATCCCTGTTCAGAAAGATTGATGATTCTAGTCTTAGTGGTAATGTCACTTAGCTGAGGCCATTTCTCCTGATAGATAACGCTAATTCCTTCTGTTCTCTTCTTTCCTAACAGAGTCTGTCCTGAGTCAATTTGCTGTGCCCCTGAGCTAAGCTATTCTTTTACTACACATTCTGTTCCACTTTCTTGGTTTCCAGCTCCTGAAAGATGGAACTGACACCTTCTCTGGTTCCTCAAAGATTCACACTCTACCCTTCCTCCCGCTCCCCACCCTGATGTAAATTGGCCCATTGTATAATCACTTTTTTCCTTCATCATACTTTCTTTCTGACTCAGGTTATTTTTATTCTGTCTTGTGTGGAACCTGGATCTTTCTTCTTCTTCTTTTTTTCCCAGTCCTGATCACTTTCTTTGCTTGTTCTTTCTTCTGTTATGCCTCTTGAGTGAAGCTGTTTTAAAAACTGAGAAGCATTATGTGTATTATGTAGCTTCTGATTACAACCATGAAATCTACTAGATCTTACTAAATGCTTTATTTATATATCTCTTTGATCCTCTTAATCACCATATGAGGTAGGTATATTTTCTTATTTTACCAATTAAGAAACTGAAGCTTGGAGAGTTTTGATTTATGTAATAACATAACTAGTAAAGGGTCAAGATGAAATCTCAAACCAGATCTGTGTGATTCCAGGGCCAAATATTTGGCTCTTCAGCTTGAGTGTGTGAAAAGCTGGCATCTAGACTCTTGGGGGTCTGTGTGGTGTTTGTCTTCTTATTTCCCTCAGAGTAGGTGGTCATGGAATACTTAGCTATACCCAGAGACTGACATTCAAATAATTTTCATCTAGTGGGGGGCTCTTGTTTTTGGGAGCAATGCGTTCCATTTGCATTGTGTTCAGGCCTTGTATCCTTGTGCCCACCCCTCCCAGGCCCCTTCATGGCTGTGCTCTTTGCCAAACTCGAGAACATGCTGCAGAACTCCGTCTATGTCAACTTCCTGCTGACGGGGCTGGTGGCCCAGCTGGCCTGTCACCCCCAGCCCCTGCTCCGCTCTTTCCTGCTCAACACCAACATGGTCTTCCAGCCCAGTGTCAAGTCCTTGCTGCAGGTGTGCGATGCATGCATGCATGGGTGCGTCTAGGCTCCATGGTGGGCCAGGTCCGCAGCTGGAGTGACCTTGGGTGGGCTGGGAACAGACCCAGTGGGAATAGAAAGGAGTGTCAATCTAGAGCCACCCAGAAATATCATGAAGTTGTGCTTTGTAGGTGCTGGGCTCTGTGAAGAATAAGATTGAGAGCTTTGCAGCCTCCCAGGAGGACTTCCCAGCACTGCTATCCAAAGCCAAGAAGTACCTCATTGCTCGTGGCAAGTTGGACTGGGCTGAGGGTCCTACAGCAGGACCTGCTCCCCGCCGCTCCGATCCCCTAGGTGAGGCTTATCACTCTAACCTCCCTAGATAGCCTATTAACCATTACTAGTTGAGCTCTTATTAAGGGTAAAATATTGTACTAGGAACTAGAGTTATAGAAAACTGAGTCTTGGTGTTTACCCTAAGGCTTCTGTTAGAGAGCCAAATTAGCAGTACTGGCAAAAACTGATCTAGGATTGGGGGACAGGCAAAGGGACAGAGTAGTGTCTGGGTTGAGATATTGTTACATCTTAGAAAAGAACGTGACGTTTGACATGGGTTCTTGAGAGATAGGTAGGACTTAGGTAGGCAAAGAAGTGGGAGTTTTTTTCAGGAGACATTTTGAACTGTTTAGTTTGAGTGGGGGATTTAAAAGGTGGTAGAATGGTTAGTGATAAGGCTGGAGAGAATTAACCAGAGCAGAGAGTTGTTAGAAGTTGGGCTGGGTAGAAGTGATCTTTAAGGCAATAAGAAACTGTTGGAAGTTCCTAAATCTGGAAATGAAGAGATGAGTATGTTAGCTCAGGTGACATGGAGCTAGAAGAAGGGAAACCAGGCAGGACAATCAAGAGGCTTCAGTCGCAATGCAGGTGTGAACAGTGAGGCTTGAATTTGAGTGGTGGAAAAAATAGGAAGCATTTTGTAAGGTAGAAATGAGGTGGAAGAATTGGTAGAATTTGATGAGTGGTTTTGGGGTGTAAGGAAGAAGGAGGAATTCAATATAACTGTGAACTTCTAAATCTAGATTTTTCATTTAACAAGTATCTGAGCATGTGCCATATGTACTGGGCACTGTCTTTGGCTCAGGGTGGTATGAGATGTGATCTTTTTCTTCAAAGTAGATACTATCTGAAGAGTGACTAGAGGAAAGTACTAGTATAGGGAGCAAAGCCCTGAGGTAGTGGAAGTAATGGAATCTACAGTACCAGAAAAGGTTTAACTTTGAACTTGGAAAGGTTGTTTTTGCTTTTTCTACCTTTGAGGAAAATGAGGAGCAAAGAGGAAATGACATGTACCATGGAGTTGTGAATGATGTAGGGGAAAATTAGGGATTTCATGTCATCCTTTTACTTGCTAATTAAAGTCAGAGACAAAAATCAGAGGAACTTCCCCAGAGTACTGGCGATAGTTAAATTAAGCCAGGAAGGATGAAGAAAGTAGAGTGAGCAAAATTTAGGCAGAGGGAACTAGAGAAGCATGAAAAGTAACTGGAGAGTTCCAAGAAGGCAGGTGTGGATGCACAAGCAAGGTGAGGTGTGGAGAGTTTGAAGAGAGATTGGAGAGGGAAAGGGAGCCTGGTTGTGAAGGGCTCTGAATGCCAATCAATAGATCTATGTAGCATTACTCTAGCCAGTTTAGAGGTCGGTAATGGGAACAGTTATCATGATCTATAGTCTAGAGTCTAGGCCTTGATAGTGTTCATGGGCCCAGACCCAGGTATCTAGGCATAAAATTAGAAGGCAGAGGACAATGTTTTGAATGACTTATTTGATTCTAAGTTGACATGAAATTATCTGGCCACAGCCAGTGGGAGGGAGCCTTTGTTGGTTACAGGATGGGGATTGGTGAATGGTGCAATGGTGAAACAGGAGAGCAGATCTTAGAGGGACAATGGAGCATGACAGAAATGAAATCTTTGAACAGCGATTGCATATATAGCTCCTGTAGGTATTGAAGGGGCAGAGGATGTGGGTCATGTATTATGATGTGCAGGATTAGGTGGGAGTGGTTTACTGTAGTTCAGAAGGGTGATGGGAAGCCTGGACTGAGGAGGAACAGCATGATGGTGGTAGAGTAGTGTTTGGATAGAGAAGAATTCTTGATTGCAGAGATGTGGAAATGGAAGGAATCTTGACTGGGAATGAAGTGACTGAAGCTTGAGGATGATGGGTGGCTGGGTGGGGGTCTGGATGAAGAAAAAAGGCTAGCCAGGCATTATTTTAGTGTTAGAGAAAGAACCCTGTCCCCACTCTGGCCCTCAGAGTTATCTTCAGGGAAGGAATAGGAAATTGTGCCTGAGGCTTGTTTCATGGCCATGTCCTCCTTTCCTCCATTCCCTCAGAATCCTATTGGAGAAGTTCAGGAATCTTTTTTTTTGGGGGGGGGGGTATCATCTTCAGACCTAGGGAGGTTCCCTGATCCCAGCACTTTCATGATACCCCTGTTTATTCCCAGTGAAGAGCCGGAGGCCATCCTTGGGGGAGTTACTCCTGCGGCATGCACACAGTCCAACCAGGGCCCGGCAGGCGGCACAGTTGGTCCTTCAGCCTGGGCGAGACGGAGCAGGACTTGGCCTAGGTGGGGGCTCCCCTGGGGCTTCAACTCCAGTTCTACCCGCCCGGGGAGGGACCCCTGAGCGTCAAGGTGAGGCTCTGCGAGTCAAGAATGCTGTCTACTGTGCAGTCATTTTTCCCGAGTTTCTCAAGGAGTTGGCTGCCATCTCCCAGGCCCATGCTGTCACCTCGCCTTTCTTATTGGATACTTCAGAGGAGGCATCTGGCCCTCCCATCTCAGGCTCTGGGTCCCTCAATCCTTAACTTTCTTCCATGGACAATCAGGGCCACAGGTGCTCTGGGCTGTAGCCAGGGCACAGGCTCCTTTTTATGTTCAGAGGCAGTGGCAAAGGACTTTTTAATTTATTTCAGATGAATGTTTTATGGAGAAATTGTTGCAATATGTATAAAAGGGAAATCTCTATTCTGTGCTCATTCTTCTTTCCCACCCTTTGATCTACGGGCTGGGGCCCTAAAAAAGATTGTATGTAATGGGGAGGTGGTCAGGGATGTTTTCTCTCTGGTGAGGGAAGACCTGTACCTGTATGCCAGGGTTTTGAGGTACCTCTTAGGCCCTTAGAGGGTGAGGAGACTTGAAACCTAGGAGAAAAGGGAAATTCTCTTCCTTCTGGGCCCCAGAAGAAAGAAGCACCATAGGCCCAGGATGGTTTGGGGGAGCAGCAGCTGATGTTTATTGGGAACCAGTATCCCTATGTCAGATCTTGGGGGCTTTGCCCCCTGCATCTCTCGCCTCAGCTTCAGTCGTCGCTGTCGAATTCCGAGGACAGACCCTGCAGCAGGGGCAGGGACATGGAGTGCCGGTCGGGATCCCCGGGTCCCCCACCCTGGGCTCCTGGTGGGGGACTGCGGGGGCTGAAGAGCCAGTTCTCTGCCAGGGTTGGGGATAGTCACAACTTGACTCATGCCCTGGTCTTTCTGCCTCCCTACTCCCTCCCTCTGGTCCTCTGTGCTATCCCCACACCCTCAATCAGGGCCACATTCTTCCATCGCACCCTCCCTTGTCTCCCATACTCCACCCTC
Source organism: Sylvilagus floridanus (assembly GCA_949820135.1). Classification (NCBI taxonomy): domain Eukaryota; kingdom Metazoa; phylum Chordata; class Mammalia; order Lagomorpha; family Leporidae; genus Sylvilagus; species Sylvilagus floridanus. The sequence goes on along the minus strand of OX463224.1, from coordinate 67,610,222 downwards.
ACCAGGGTTCTGTGGAGTTCTGGGTGCCCCACAGTTTCTCGGGCTGTACTTCCCATGCCCTTCCCCTCTCCCCGGCACATACACTTTGTCCCTTCCATTCCTCTTGTCTTCATTTCCCCTAGTAGTACCTGACAGCATCTGGGGCCCCCTCCGGAAGGGGTTTCGGCTCTTGTAGGAGAATCTGGTGGGTCTTCCCTCTGGCCCTTCCTGGGGAGGTGGTGTAGGTGGGGCTGGGACAGGTGGGGGCACATCAACAGCTTCGGGGATATCAGCGGGTGCTGATGTTGGGGACAGAGTTGGCATGATGCTGAAGTTGGGTCTGACCCAGTTGGCTCCTTGGGGCAATGGGTCTTTAGTCAGAGGTTTCTGTGGTCCCAGCACACCCTTGGGCTGCAGTGAAAACTTAAGGCAGGAGAAGGCAACAGGCAATGACCGCTGTAACCGGAGCAGCTGGGGCTCACGGGCTGTAGGCAACAGCCCCAGCTGCAGCCAGGAGCAGGAGAAGACCTGGTAGATGACATAGATGCTGTGGGTGCTTCGGAGCCAGGGAAGAGTCTGCTGTAGGCTCACCTGCCCTGGCGGCAGCAACAGGAAGGCAACCTTCTTGCGCAGGCCACCCATATGTAGGCGGATTCGACAGGGCTGCCCATCCAACAGTCGCATCTCTTCATAGGCAATCTCTGCCCGGCCATTTGGTGAGTATTCCCGAGTGCAGTGGGCAAAGGCACACTCAGACCCTGCCTGTTCCAGGAGGTTTGGCAGCGGCCCCACTGGTTTCAGTGCCCTCCGGCCCTGCCGACCTGGCAGAGCCAGGCGGGTGTGGGCTGGGCGGGACTGTTTCACTAGTACACCCAGTAGGTCATAGCAGGCTGCATCCGACAGGAAAGGAACCGCCACTACATTGGACCCAAAGCGCTCTTCAATGACCTGTAGGTGGCCAGTTTACAGATCAGGGACTGACTTAGGGTTAAGACTTAACTGGTAGCCTAATCTAGATGGACCCTCCCACCTTGCTGGTTCAATTATATCTCTACAGTATGCTCATCTGCTTATCTCTCAGTTTTCTCCTGTAGCACAACCTTGAATGTCTTCCATATACCAGACTGTGCTAGATACTAGGATACATAAAAGATTTTTCTTTTCTAGTATAGCTTAGTCTAATAGAGGAGACAAGAATTAAACAGTTATCAGCTAAGTAAAATAGTTGAGAGCAAGATGTGAAAGAGGGAAAGAAAATGATTTTATAACCTTTGTCTTTGGTAGAAAGTGGATCAAAACAGGGTTTTGGGTGGTAATACTTGAGTTTTGAAGGAATTAACTAGGTAGAAAAATGATCATTTTAGGCAGAGGAGGCAGCCAGTGGAAAAATGTTAACTTACATACCAAGAGGGGCATGTTTAGGAGTACATAATTTCATATTACTTAACATGTAGGTTATGAAGAGGGAAAGATAGGAACTAGATAATGAAAGGCCTTGTTTGTGTACTAAGTATTCTGAGGGCAATAGGAAACCACTTGAAGGACTCCTGGTTAGGTGGGACTGTGCCAAAAAGATATTTTAGAAAGCCATTTAGGTAGGAAGGCATAAAATAAAAGATAAATCAATTAAGAGTATCTTAATACTCCAAGCAGGACATGGTGAGGCCCTAAACGAAAACAGAAGGGGAAGATAATAGAGATGTATTGGCTATAGAATTAGTGGAACTTTGACAAAGAGTGTAGGGAAAGGAATCCTTGAGATCATTCCTGTGAGCCTGGTTACATAGGTAATGTCATTAGCCAAGAATGGTTACGTGAATAGATTTGAAATGTCTCTTCTATATCTGTAAACTATTGCTATTATCTCAGTATATGCTTTTTTTCCCTAGCAGAAGGGGCAATTTCTTTAGGGAGTTTGAGTTCTCATTGTAATGCTCGTGTCTTGTCGTTTTATATTGATATTTTGGATTTAGTAACCTAGTTCTAGAAGGCACTTCATGACCAAACTGGAGCCCCTGTAAAATCCTCTTTGGTAATTGTACGTAGATATTTTGAACTCAACCCATTCAGGATTTTTTGGCTGAGACTTCTGGCTCTCTGTTCTGCTAGGGAGCAAGGGAAAACAAAAGTTCTTCTGGGCCCCTTCTGTATTTGAGCCCCATGCTTAACATGCTATATTGTACTCCCTATCTCCGGGCCCCAAATCCCACATGTCTGATGGCATTGCCTACTTCCTGGTCTTCTGGTAGAATTTCCCAATGACCACCCCAAGCTGAACTGCTTTTTGCTCGGTAAAGCAATTTTGGAAGTGCTATCCTTAACAAGAAAAGGGTAGCTAGCTCATGGAGTTGGAACTGCACTTTGAACAAGATGAAGTAGTTTGAAGACTACCCTCTATTGTCACCTGGTGAAGGAAATAATTGGTGCTCTTTTTTGATCTGCATGGAAGGATTTCTCCTCATTTCCTTTCCTTTGCTTCACTGAGACATGGAATGCTTTCTCTTGGGTGGAGACAGCAGGTTGAAGAACAGGGCTCTGAGAAGAGCCAATTGGGTTTCCAGGAGTGAGAGCAGAACCCTTGTTGGTTAGCATTTTTTGATAGAATACTTTGTCCCATGACAATGAAAGCATAGTCACCAAGCATGAATTCAGAATCCCACCCTAGTCGCTCCTTTGGTGTCTCAGTGCTTGCATAAATAGGACAAATGGGAGTGTCTCCAGGAGAGATCCCTTCAAAAGGACTTTGACATTTCAAATGCCTGGTTTTTATTGTCTCCCCCTATAAAGGTTTAATTTGCCATGGAAGTTTATTTGATCCTCTTTCTTATCCTTGAGAGCCCAGTGCATATTCTAAGGTAAGAAAAGTAAGGGGCTCAGTTGCTTAGTTCTTTGCTAACTTGATTGTGTTCTTGGTAGAGTCACCATTTGAAACCACTTCCTGCTCCTACTGAACTATTTCTGGATAGAAGTTCTATAGACTTTAGAGGCCTATAAATTTAAGTTACCCAGGGGCAGGACAGGAAAGTGATGGTGGAAAACTGTCTTTCCTAGTTTGTATATTGGTTGCTTTGAATTCTGAGTGGGGAGCTCTAGGAGCCACATTCTATTGAGCCATATGTTTTGCAAAGTGCCTAGTAAACTCAGCAGTTCTGGAAACAGGAAATCTTTTAAACATGCTCTTGAATTTTCCACATACCACCAGTGATTTATCTTGCACGTGTCTACTCTAATGTCCCATTTAAATAGGTTTCCATTAGATAGGATAGTGAGTTTTTCTGATACTCAGAGCTGGTGTGACTTTCTACTATTGGAAAACCCCATTTACTCACCCTAATTCTAACCCAAGACCAACTTTCTGTATGCTGAAAAAGGTACTGCAATACTTGGGAAGACTGGCTGTCCTGTTTCTGCTTTCTTAGGAAGCTGAATTTTGTGGTGAGCAACTTTCCAAGGAATGGGAGCTGCATGCCATTAAGGTTGCTTTAGTCTAGTGTATATATTGTTTTAAGATAGTTGTTTAAGCTTGTTGGACTGTCTTCTATGAATGCCTTAAATTTATTTTCCTTCAGACCACTTAGCCAGACAGAACCTGATCCCTAAATTCTGCAAACTGAGTAATTTTTGGCCATCTTACTTGTAGCTAACAAGTAATTTAGTGGGACTTCTTGGATACCTACAACCCAGATGCAACTGAGTCTTCCTGCTCCTTGAAATGTGTAGACTCAAACCCAGATTTATCAGAAGTTAATTGGGAACTAGATGTAGAGATTATATGTGAGGGGGTTGAGGTAAAGTTCAGGTTCTTTAGGAAGCTTAAAGGCCTTTCATCATCAATCCATATACCTCTTTGGCCTCATGATTGCCATTACTCTGAGCTTTGCTCTGCAGGACTATTTGCAGTTAACAAGTACACATTTTTCTTTATCTATTCCCTAGCTTGTGGTATACCTTTAATTAGTATGTTATTCACTCATCCATCCACCTGATCATTACCTCATTTGGGTGTTTATTACACACCTTTCATGTGCCAGGTATTCCTCTCCCTCTTTGCCTGACTAGAATGTCAATCTCTCCAGGAAGCCTTTCTGACTTCTTAAGTTCCACCTCTGACCTAGTGCTTCGCCTTTCTGCTTGCATAGCTCCCAATACATTGCTTTCCAAGGAAACAGTTAATGAGACAATTTGTACAAAGCACTTTACTGCAGTGCCTGGTAAATAAGCAAGCACTGAGTAAATGTTAGTTAATATTGTCTTCAGACTTCCCACTTTGCTACTCATAAGCTAGTCAATTCATTCAGGTCACACTTTGTTACTTTTTTAGACTAATTACCTACCTTATCCTTGATGAGGGTCCAGGCGGCATCAGCTTCATCCAGTGTTAGCAGGTGGGGGGTACCAACCAACATGGTGGGGAGTGGGAGGGATTGGGTAAGGAGGGTAGTGGCTGCTGCAGGAACCCCAAGCTGCCCAGGGAGATAAGACCACAGGCCTTGGGTTCTGACCTGCTCAGCATGAGGTCATAGAGGTCCTGTTGGGTGATGGAGTTTTAGGTAGGGAGAGGACTAGAACTTACTTCACCATAGCCTGTGGTTCATACTCTTGAGTCACCTACTTCTGCTTGAGGAGAGGGAAATGCAGGTATCTGCTAGGGTACATATGTGTATGGTGGGGAGGTGGTGAAGAGGGGTTGGATTTCTCAGCCTAAGTTCTTTAAGGAGACAGGATCAGGTGTTAGCTACACATGACTTCTCTATGAGGTTGGACCAGGAGCCTGAAGGACATGGAAGAAATATAGATCAGGCGGGATTTTCACTAAGAACAAAGTTGTGGCTGCTGACCTTGGCTACACTTTGAAATTACCCGGGAGCTTTAAAAATGATTGATGCCTCCAAACATTCTGATTTAATTAGTTTGGGGTGTGCCTGGGCATCACGATTTCTAAAAGCTCAGGCAATTTTAATGTTGCAGCCTAGTTTGAAACCCGTTATTAATGAGTAAATTACAATTGCATGGAAACCAGGTGTGTGTGTAGGAGGGTGTCATGCTGAGCAGTGACAATGTGTAGGGTAAGAATCTAATTGGAATTAATGTTGCCTTAGTAATAGAAGAGAACTTTCAGGAAACCAGAATGACCCGGGTAAATTTGAGGCAAATTTTCATCATGTTCCACTCATTAGGGTTATTTCTGTTCAATAGCTTCTCTCCCACACCAGCTTTTATCTATGTGTTTTCTTCCTTTGTGTCTTTGTCAGATCTCAACCTAGTGTTTTGCTGAAGAGTGGTTGTTTGAAGAGCCATTCTGGAGATGCTTTCCAGTAGCTGATTTCTCACTCTGCACCTTATCTTTCCAGAGTCCTCTGGGTCTCCTTTGTACTCAGGAATACCCCTTGTGCATAGAGACTATCTTCCCCTAGCTTGTAGAGCTATTCCACAAAGTTGGCTGAAGCAGTATGAATGTAGGGGTGCAGGCAAGGGTCTGCAGTAATAGGAAAGAGTGTTGGGCAAAGTTTCCTAAAGGGGCTGTGACTGACCTCAAGGGAGGGCATGTCTCCTTGACAGAGCTAAGGGTGTTTGAGTGTGGTCCCATTTTCCAGGAGAGCAATTGATATCAAATATTTGTAGAGCTCATTTGTGCTAGGGACTGTGCCAAACACTTTGAATGTGTTATCTTGCTTAATCCTTTTTAGAAAGCCTCTTGAATTAGATGCCATTATTATCTCCTTTTACAAGTGAAGAAACAGGCTTATAAAGGTTAAATAATTAGCCCTAGGCATACAGTGAATTAATAGAGGATCTAGAATTCAGACCAAAGGCTGTTTGATTCCAGCTTTAACCCTAAACAGTACTTTTTGTTGAAGGGAAACCAACATGATCTTTCTGCTCACTTTAGTCTATTGTGGGAAAGGGTGCATGCTAGATGAAAAGTACAAAGTGGTTTAGTGAAAAGGAATGGGGCAGAATGAAAGAAGAGGCACATAGACCAAATAAAAAACTCCAAGTTTCTTGTTAAGTGAAACCATATTCCTTCCTCATAATACCCCTTAAGCACATTTTTTATTATAGTTGACAAAGAAAGGTCACTAGGTATACAGTGTAGTTGGTACCTCTGTTCTGTCCAGAAAAGAATTGAGTGCTGTCAGTAGTCAGAGATAGAGTGAGAAAGATATACTCAAGGACAAGAGATGTATACCTTTGGGTAAGCTGATAGGCTATGCAATAAGACAGAGATGCAAAGGTACAGATACAGTCAGAGTGGTTGATAAACAGAAATAGAGATTGGTACACATGCAGATCCTAAGGAGATTCCAGAATGAGAAGGGAGTGGATGAGGTAAGTGCAGGATTGGTGGGCTATTGGTGATATAGGATGAGAAGGATCTCTTGAGGATTTTTGTTCATTAAGATGGGCTCAGAGGGGAATTGGGTACTGATGAACTCCTCAGCCAGAAGCTTATACCTCTTGTCTTCTTTCACTTAATGTCTGATGACCATGATTGACTATTCCTAAATTCCATACTGCTCTATTTTGACATTAAATAATTGTGTTTTTACTTTTGGCTCATAGAGTCTGAGACTGAAAGTTACTGAAGGAAAACATGACAACTGAGTTCTGGATGGAGTTGGTGAGCCTAAGTGCTGTCTGGGCTGTGACCTACTGGGGTTTGCTTCCAGTGTAGCACACTGAGGGGTCTCTCTGAGGAAGAGACACAGATGATTTGCAGGATACCTGGGGGTGATGTGAGTGGAAAACATGAGGGGAACAAAGAGATGGGGCTGTTTGTACAGAGAATACAGTTTTCTACATGAACTGGCAGAGCAGTATGAAGTGTGTTGATATCAAAGACTATAGATTGATAGAGTGCTAACCACATCTCTCTACTCTCAGGCTACAGAGATAATTGTACAGGAACCTAATATCTTATTTGAAATTTTTTGGACATATGTTTTGGAACTCAAAATTTTTCAGATTCCAGAAAGGGAATATGGTCCATGTTAAGGAATACCCTGGGGGATTCAGGGCAGTGCCCTGTAATGAAACACATTAACATTTTTGCATTTAAATGAATATTCACATTAAGTGAGAAATAAAGATTATAAATAGGATCATAACACTTGCATCAGGTTTTGGACCAAAGTTATGAAAAAATTATTTATTCAGAGATTTTTAAATTTTGGAAATTCTCAGTAAGGAATTGTGGGCTTGTAATGAATTCTCAGGTTATGAGGAATGAGGGAGTGCTGGTAGAGTGTCTGAACACATCACATGATAGGTACATACACAGTCTCAATCTGGAACAAAACATGAATGTCCAGGGGAATGGGTTTTTGGCATGAAGGAATAAGTTCTTACAATGGGCAACATACAGCTTTGGAACCAGCTACTTTGGGGAGCTGGGCACAGCCAGTGATCGTAGGTGCCTTAGAAGAAGAGTCTTCCTGTGGCGGGAGGGTGTCAGAACTCATTGCATCTGAACAGTGCTGCATGTGATTTCCCTTTTAATGTATCGGGAAAGGCAAAAAAATGGTGTGTGTGTATGTATGTGTGATGTGGGTTATTGCACATACATTTCTTTATAATATATTTCTTTATAATAATGTTGTAATAAATATCTTACTGCATACATCTCTGTTCCCATCTCATTTATTTTCTCAGGACAGGTTTTTTTTACAGAACAACCATGAAGAGAAGGATATGCACATATTCAAGACTTGGGACCCAGCAGAATTAGTATTTTGTCACAGTTTTCTACACAATCATTGCTTGGAGGGCTTTTAAACTTGGAACTTCATGAAAAAGTTATTAATAACAATGACTGTCCATGCTTGAGTTAACCATAGATTTCCTTCTCATCCACTTGGATTCAGTGTGATGACACCTGAAAGTCATGCAGAGCTTCTGCTTTTTTACAGTTCTTTGTTAATGAGGACCTAGTGAGACTGAAAATGGCATCATTTGCTATTTAAGATCAGCAGCCACCTCTGGTAACTGATTGAGCTATCTGAGCCCAGTTATCTGGGCTGGGTTGCTCCTGGCTTTAGGCCTTTAGTACTTGTGATTATGGCAGTTTTCCTGGACACCTTGGGTTTGCTTGTTGTAGCCTGTGGCTTTCTCTGACCTCATAACAGTAACTCCCTACCTGATACACACATTTTGAACTCCCTACTGGTGTGGAAGTTCTTTTGTTATGTAAAGTCCCTTCCATTGGGGAATCTTAGCTGAAAATGAATACCTGTTATACAACAACATGACTCGCCTGTTTAATATCTTTATGCTCTGGCAGCTATAGCAGAATGAAATACTCTTATTTCATCATAGGACACTGACATCATTTGCTTCTTGTGATGTTGACCTGAACAAATAGGGTACTGATGCAGATGTTATTTGGGGATTACACATTTCTTGGCTGAGGTAGCATGTAAGGGCAGATTGGCAAGACACCACAGTGCTTCAACTTCAGGCAAGCAAGTGATGTGGTTCTAACAGTTTTCTGGGGTATTAACATTTCATTCAGTTGGACCCCTTGACCTATGAAACTATAGGCCCAAAGAAATAATTTTTAGCTGTTAATTCTTGGAATTTTGATGAGTATAGGGGAAAGGACATAGTGATTTCTCATGAGACCAAGAGCATTCTCTGAATTGTGAATGTCTTGAAAACCAGTGTTCCAGTGAAATTGGCACCCTGGGCACATTATCCAGATATTTAGAGGGTTGGGGCCAAGCCTGTGTACTCCTTCTCTGACGACAGGCTGGAAATAGAGTTTGGCTCCAGGATCTCCGACAAGTATTCAAACACTTGACTCCAGAGTCAGTGCCACCTTCTGTGGCAGTGCCAAGCCTCCATGTTTGAGATAGAGGAGATTTTGTGTGAAAGCATGGGCAGACTTAGGGTGAAATTTTGAGAATGGGTGTGGGTTGGTTCTTGTTTGTTATGGTCTCAACTAGTTTCCTCACCTCTTTATTTTCCTTACATGATAACAGCTAGTCCTCTCGCTCTGCCTCCTGCCTCCTGCCTCCTTCCAAGCAGGACACATAGCTAGGCCAAAGTGTGGAGATGCCAGTGGTATGTATACATAGCAAGAGCTTCATAGCAGTTATCTGGTGAGAGTCATGCTGACAGTGGGATAGAGATGACATCATCCTCACCTCCAGACCCCAGACTCTACTGCGAGTATCGAACAACCTCCACCCTCATGCTCTGTTCTTGTCCTGTTCATCAGAAATGGCTTTTTCTGAATGTAAAGCTTTCCAGGAGCCGATCTCTGATCTGCTTAGTGCGGGCACCATAGATGAGGGGGTTGAGGGCAGGTGGCAACAGCAAATAGGTAATGGAGAGAAGGATGTGCATGGGCTTTGGGACAGTGTGACGACCAAAGCGGTGTGTGAGGTAGGAGAAGAGACCAGGCACATAGAAGGCCAAAATGACACCAATGTGAGAACTACACGTACCAAAGGCCTTAGTACGGGCTTCCCGTGTAGGCAGCTGTAATACAGTGTGAGCAATAAGCCCATAGGACCCAGTGATGCCCAGAATGTCCACACCTGACACGGCCAATGAAAGTCCCAGCCCATACAAGTTATTGACCTGTGTGTTACCCACCACCAGCTCTACCACTGCCATGTGTGCACAGTAGGCATGGCATATGGTCTTTGCTCGAAAGTGCTCAAATCGTGCCACCAGCAGAGGGAAAGGCACAACAATAGCTACAGCTTTCAGTGCCAGTGCCAGGACTACATAGCCTACACGAGCTTTGGTAACTAGGATAGGGTAATGCAGTGGACGCCCTATTGCCACAGCACGATCACAGGCCATGGCCAGAAGCACACCAGATTCCATAGCAGTCAGTGCATGTACAAAGAACATCTGGGCCAGGCAGGCAGCGTATGGCATGAGTCGGGGCCCAAGCCACAGCACAACCAACAATCCTGGAGTTACAGATGTGGCTAAACCCAGGTCTGTGGCTGCCAGTGTGGCCAGGAGTAGAAACATGGGCTGATGTAGTGAGGAGTCTGTCCGCACCACTGCCAACAGTGCTCCATTGCCCAGCAGGGCCAGCAGATACATGGGCCCAAAGACCAATGTCAGCCAGGCTTGGATACTCCCTAGCCCCGGAATGCCAGTCAATATGAAGAAGTCTGGGTATAGGATGGTGGCATTGGGCTGTGGACTTGCTGCCATCTTGAAGCTAAAGGGCTCTTTGGGGGGCATGATTCCTGATGGGAAGGACAAAGGGAAGGTTTAAGGGAATCACAGTGGCACAAATCCATCCATAGGGCATATGTAGGGGTATTGCAAGACTGGAAATAATCGCAGGATTATTATAACCTTTGGCTTTGGGTTTTGGATGGATGATAAAGGTTACAGCCTAAGGATGGGAGAATCCTTACTGCTAAAAGCGTACAAGTGTTGTAGGGGGAGTAACTGGAGGATAGTGGTGATCAGAAGGAGGTTGTGAGCCAGAGTGACTGCTACAGTGGCTGGTTCAGATATTGCCTCCATTTGGAAGTCAGCTGTGGGTGGTATTAAGATGAACACTCTTCTCCCTCAGGATCCAAGTACCGTCAGTCGCATTCTCTGTAACGATTGGCAGCAAGCCAGTGATAGGAGGTGATCAGGTCTCAGGCTATCCTGTCCTTGACTATGGATCCTTGGATAGGACCTCAGCTTCAGCTCTATAATGGAGGTAGGAACACTGATCCTAAGTGTTGCCCAGCTCTAACATTTCTGGGCATCAGCCCTTTGAAAAGAAAGGAGGCAGAATAGCAAGAAAGGGAGGGAGGCAGGCAGATGGGATTTGGAGTGAAGCCACGAGCCTGGTGCAACGGGTTCGTTTTTGGGGGTGTAAGTGCTTACATTATTCTGAACTTGATGCCGAAGTAGTCAACTTGAGGCAGCTGGAAAGTTGAAGTTGAGGATGAAGAGCAATGGAGAGATATGGCATTAAGAAATGGAACTTCCATTCTGTCTCTTTTCCTTCTTCACAATCCAGAAGGGAGTCCCTCTAGAATCTCATTTTTGGAGCGCTAGGGAAAGTAGAGGTGATAGAGAAGAAATAATTAAACCCAGCTGTATCAGGAAGCATCGATATATTGTATATGCTGTAGCAGTCATATGAGAAAGAAGTGTCTCTGATGTTGGAGGATGCAGGGTGAGTAGACTGACCCCTCCTGGAATCCTGCCCCCAGCAGAAGCTTAATGAATGTTGAATGGATACAGGGATGAGGAAGAAATCACCAGCATAAAGCTTGACTCAGGAAAGATCCTGAGCCTGTGTAGGAGCTTCTCTGCCTTGCCCGGTGCCCTGGGGCTCTTTATGTGGCTGTTCTGCTTGTTTCCCTCAGGGCCCCTAATTCCTCTCACCTGTACCGTATTAACTCTTCCCTGTCTGCATCTTTGCTTGTGCTGATGGACCTGATAACTCAGGAAGAAAGGAGGTAGAGAGGAGGCAAGCAAGGAATAAGACTACAGAGGGGGAAAACCCTGAGAAAGGAACACTTCCCCTGGGAATCTCTGCTGAGTCCTTGGAGTTGGGGAGAGAGGCCTTGCTTTATTTTATAATAGCAGCTACCCCACTTTATTGTACTCTCTCCTTACTAGACTGAAAGAGTTGCAGGCATTACTTCTTCTTCTTCTTCTTCTTCTTCTTTTTTTTTTTTTTTACAGATTTATTTATTTATTTGGAAGTCAGAGTTACAGAGAGGCAGAGGGGGAGAGAGAGAGAGAGAAAGAGAGAGACTTCCATCTTCTGGTTCACCCCCCCAGATGGCTGCAAAGCTGTGCTGATCCGAAGCCAGGAGCTTCTTCTGGGTCTCCCACGTGGGTGCAGGGACCCAAGGACTCAGGCCATCTTCTACTGCTTTCCTAGGGCATAGCAGAGAGCTAGATCGGAAGCGGAGCAGCCAGGACTTGAACATTTGCCAATATGGGATGCCGGCACTGGAGGTGGCAGCTTTACCTGCTATGCCACTGCGCCAGCCCTGGCATTGCTTTTTATTATTATATGGGCTTTTATATGGGATCTCCATAGCTTGCTACAAGGGCTACCATATATTTGGCTATCAATAGTTATTGCTTTTAATTGTGGGACAGAACTGCCAGTCCAAGTAGTCTTTGCTGACTAATGGGCTGCCATTGTTTCAGGAGCTGTAGATATCTGAGAAGGAAAAGAATTATTTGCCATCAACCATGAATCTATTGAAAATTCTTTATAATATGAAGAGACATACGCTTAAAATCACCACACTTTGCAAAAATCACACAATAAACCCCACAGGGCCCATTAGGGCATAGCATCCAAAAACTTTTTTCAGTGACAGATTTTTAAAAAATTATAAAACACATAAACATTGTACATATTTATGAGGGTACCATGTGATGTTCCGTGCATGTATGCATTGTGTAATGTTCAAATCAGAGTAAACCTATCTAACTCAAACATTCATCTTTTCTTTGTGGTGAAAGCATTCAAAACCCTTCTAGTTTTCTTGCAAAATCAAGAACAAGTTTTTTAAAAGGTGGGGACCTAATAAAAATAGCAGCACTTTTTTATAAATACTATGACAAATACAACACTTTATCTCTTTAAAATTTTCTTTTAAAGATTTATTTATTTGAAAGAGTTACAGAGAGAAAGACATAGATCTTTCATGTGCTGGTTCACTCCCCAGATGGCCCTAGATGGCTACAAATGGCTAGGGCTAGACCAGGCTAAAGCCAGGAACCAGAAACTTCCTCTGGGTCTCCCAAATGGGTGGCAGGAGTGCAAATACTTGGACCTCCGCCGCTTTTCCTGGGCCACTAGCAGGAAGTTGGATCTTAATTGGAGCAGCCAGGACTTGAATTAATGCTCATATGGAATGCCAGTATTTCAGACTGGCCCCTAACACTACATCTTGAGAATGATCTGAAATTTCCCCTGTGAAAGTAAGTGTTGGGAGCAGCTTGTGGATTATTGTGAAGCAGTGGAGGAGGCTTATCTGAAATTTGGTGGGAAGTTGAAACTTCAGGTGTGGATGATTTATGTAACACAAGTCAGGAAGCTGATAGCTACTTGAGGTGTGTGCATGTTGGGCTTTCCTATTCATCTTGGTTCAACTAGCAGTTTTCTGCATTTCTTAAAAATAAAAATAGAAACACATATAAGCAAACAAAGTTCACATTATGCCTAGTTCCCTAATATATCAATTGTGTTTCAGTAAACTTGCATTTCAAAGGCAGCATTATAGTAGAACTGTTTTGACTCTCTTGTGCCTGGCCCTATACCATGAGGTAAGGTACAGTGGCAATAACAAGACCCTGCTGCCCTCAAGGGATTCAGTCTATTGGATACAGTGGTCGGAATGGTTGTTGGAAGGCTATTATGGTGACTGCATCAACTCAGGTTAGTATAAATTAAGAGTGCAGCACAGATAACAAACAAAACAAAAAGCCTTTAACTGTTCATGGGAAATTCAGGGAAATGTTTTATGAATCATAGTAATGATCAAAAAAATTTAGAATTTTTAGAATTTCCCATGCGTGTGCATTGCCCTAACCTATAAGAATCATTTGAGATGGATACAGTTCTAGCCCTCATTTTACAAAGAAACTAAGGAATTGGGAGGGTAAGTAACTTGCCAAAGGCCACATAGATAGTAAATAGCAGGGTTAGGATACTCAGTCTGGCTCTAATGTACTTGCTGTTAATCATTGCAGCTAAGATTTAGTTCATGAGTAAGAGTTTTCTAGAACACGAGGCAAAATGTACCTAGTTCCTGGGAGGAGTTCAGGAGGCTTTGGAGATTGGCAAGTGGTCCCAGAATTACTGAGTGGGGAGATGTAGAAGGAGCTGCAACTATTTGGTAGTAGATTGGTGATCTCTCATCCACAGGGATGAGAGGAGCAGTAGGAAGGTGGGAGTAGGGTAAGAACCATGGAAGAGAGAGGCTGGTGCTGTGGTGTAGTGGATAAAGCTGCTGTCTGCAATTCCAGCATCCCATATGGCAATGGTTTGAGTCCCGGTGGCTCCACTTCCAATCCAGCTCCTTGCTAATGCGCCTGGGAAAGCAGTAGGAGATGACCCAAGTGCTTGGGCCCCTGTACCCATATGGGAGATCTGAAAGAGGCTCCGAGCTCCTGGCTTCAGATCAGCCCAACTCTGGCCATTGTGACCATTTAGGGAGTGAACTAGCAGATGGAAGATTCTCTCTTTGTCTCTGTAACTCTGCCTTTCAAATAAATAAATAAATCTTAAAAAAACACAAACCCAAAGAACCATGGAAGAAAAGGTGGGGACAAAAGGCACTTGGCCTCAAGAGAACACTAATGGAACTTTTGGCTATCTTGGGCACTTGTTCTTTGTGCAAAGATTGATCATGAAGTGAATCACAGATGCCTTAACCCAAGAAGTACAAAATTGAAGTTATTAAATTTTTAGTAATCTGCTGTATTCTACTCTTCTCACTCTTCAGTAACCAGAGATGCTTTGGGAGAATTTGTCTTTAAAAAATTCCTTGGTTGGTTGTCTAGCCCCCAGTCTAGATTTATAAAATCTATCTGAACACATGCTGGGGGTCACCTGATGGGTTGTTCCCTGTGGCACTGACCATTAGAAGAGGGGATTTGACAATACACTTGTGACCTTGTGGGACTATATGCCACAGCTTGCTCACCCCAGAGGAGGGTGCCACTTTGCAGGGAGTGGTTATGGGGTTGGAGGAGGAAGAAAAGCTCATTGGATAGCTCAGTTGCTTCTACACTTGCATAGAAAATAGGAGTGTTCTATTTGGAGATTAACCTCAATGTTTTCACTTCTTTGGCTAATGCTACCACCACTAACATTCTGTAGAACAAGATTCTCAGATATCAGTTTGTGTACTGTGGACTTGTTCAGTGGCTTTCCACTTAAAATGATCCAGTTATATATCAGAAAAGTGTAGGTTTTAAGGGTGCTGTTGAGCACTGAATTCTCATCTGGAAATGTTCTAAGTTGAACCATTAGCTGTCAAATCTCAATTCCAAGGTCAGTATGAGACTCCTGTTTGGCACCATGGTAGTCCTGGCTTTACCCTCCCCCGGTTTCAGGAGTAGCAGAGGGACTCTGCAAGATTAGATGCCACTACTCAATGGAGTTGTGGAAGGAGTCATGTAGCCACCAGCTCCATCTGGCTTATTACTTCATTTCTCCCTCCGTCTCAGGTTCTCAAATCCTTCTATGAGAAGATCTATAGTATTACATCAAGTTCTGGGGCTAATTCTTAGGCTAATAGCTGTACTTGCATTAAAGTCACGGCCTTGAGAGAGGAAACATCTCTCCCTTTTCATTATGAGAGGAAATAGGAGATGTCAGGTTCTGGTGGTAATATGGAATATATATCAACTAATTTTTATAAACTCTCTTGTAATATTATCCTGCTCTCCCTATCTGTCTCCTTCCTCCACAACAGGGTCATTGTGTCTAGTTCCAGAAACTCTGGGAATGATGCAATTTTTGACCATATAGTAATGACTACTATAGTCCTACAAGCTGAGGTCAAAGTTGCCATCCTTGTCTTCAAGGAAACATTGTACCTGTACACTTTGGTTAGGAACCCGAAACTCCTGTAACTTATCCAATCATTCTTTTCTTTCACTGTGAGGCATTTTTGCTTTACTAACTCTGACCAGTGATGACTGAGGAGACCAGCATCAGGATGGTCTTCAAAGGTTTTTCTTATCGAATACAGGTAGTTCCCATAAGGATTCTCCATTAGGCCATTTAGAAGACTCCTGAGGTGACTGCCTTTGTTGGGCTTGGATTGAGGCTACCTTTCAATAAATTAATTCCCTGAAGTTCTTCTCTGAGGTGCTAATGCCTTTATCTTTTTTCAGTGATTACTTCCCTCCTCCTGAGCCACATTTCATGGGTTACTTTTTCAACCAAGGAAAGTACTTATGTCATTCACAGGACTTAGCAAATCTTATTAAGAATTCATTATATGTCAAGCACAAGCCTACAGTTGGTTAAACAGCTTCTTTTATGGTTGGATTTGTCATGGACTGTATGCCTGCCTCCCAAATTCATACATTGCAGCCCTGACCTCTATCATGATATTTGGAGATGGGGCCTTTGGGAGGTTATTAGAGTTAAAGGAGTCATGAGTGTAAGACCCTCATGAATAGAATTAGTGTCCTGTAAGGATAAGAACTCGACCTCTTCCTTTCTCACTAGGCCTTGTGAGGACACAGTGAGAAGGCAGCTGATTGTAAACCAGGAAGAGAGCTCCTTTTGCCCCCAACCCCCACCCTGGCCCCTGGAACCTAATCATCAGGTGTGGGGACCCATGGATAGGCCAGCCATGGGACCCCCCCATGGTGGGCGTGGCTTATAGCAGTAATGTGGATGTAGCAGCTGATTGAACTTTCCATCTAGCTGAGGATCGTGGAAAACAAGATGGCGCTGATGCCCTGCCTGCTGCGTGACTCCACAGCTGATCGTGATCAAGTGGCGGATTGGAGAGCTCTGTGCATGGACTGTGATTGATTGACTGTGATTGGTTGAATTCTGTATATAAGCAGACCGCGGGAGAAGGAGGGGGGCTCGCCAGCTTTCCCCCTTAAGGAACGTGCGTGCCATCTCTCCCCCTTCTCCCGGTTCCCCCACTCTCTTTCCCACTCCTTGTAAGTAAAAGTCTCTTGAAGACCGATTAACTGCGAGCAGCGTCGTTCCTTCTGCGGCCGAAGGAGCCGACAATCAGGCACCTTAATCTTGGACTTTCCAGTCTTAAGAACTGAAAGAGAAATGTCTGTTTAAGCTATCTGGCCTATGTTATTTTGTTATGCCTGCCCAAGGGGGCTAAGATAGCATTCATACAGCCTCTAGCATGCCTTCCCTTAAGAGCTTGTGTGTTTAGCTCCTCTCTGTTTTCTAGTAGGTAGTATGTCCTATTTGATGTCTCCCAACTTTGTTCTGGAATATTGCAACACCTCAAAGCGGATCCCTTTGTCTCTAATATTTTCTTCATTTTTATTTTTTGTCATACTTTATTTGGGAGTGGCTAACAGATATAAAGGTACAAAGAATAAGAACATGTACAAGTATCAACACAAGAATTGACTATTATTAACATGTTGTCCTGGTTGCTTTTAGTTCTGTTTTTAATAAAAGCAATAATAATTACAGCTAAAGCTAAAGTCTCTTTTATCCTCTGTAGTCTAACATCACCTAAGAGACAATAATTATGAATTTAGAGTATACCATTCCTTTTTAAAAAGATTTATTTATTTATTTGAAAGAGATACATAGAGAGAAGGAAAGAGAGTGTGCGCACTTCAGTCTGCTTCAGTCCACAAATGGTCACAACAGCAGGGGCTGGGCCAGACTGAAGCCTGGAGCTTCTTCCAGATTTCCCACGTGGGTTTCAGGGATCCAAGCACTTGGGCCATCTTCTGTTGCTTTCCCAGGTTCATTAGCAGGAAGCCAGATCAGAAGTGGAGTAGCCAGGACTTAAACTGGCACCCATATGGGGTGTTGGCATTGCAGGCACATACTTAACCTTCTCTGCCACAGCACTGGCCCCAGAGTATATAATTCTAATTCAGTGTTTAATGCTTTGGTTAGTTGGTGTATTTAAATATTTGCATAAATTATTTCCTACTGTATATACAAAATTATATTTTGAGTTCTGTTCATACAGGTAAATATCTTTATCATCTCTTCAGATTGTTACATCATTTTATGGCATATGATTATGTCAAATATTATTGACTTAAAATTATTTCTGGTTATCTTACTATGGTTGGTGTGTTGACACTTGTGCATGTTTTTATTCTTTGTAATTTTACATCTATTAGCCACTTCTTAAATAAAAATGTGAAAAAAAATAGTGAGTTTTGTGGCATAACAAGTTAAGCTGCTGTGTGGGATACCTTAATCCTATGTCTGAGTGCCAATTCAAGTCCTAGCTCCTCTAATTCTGATTCAGCTTCCTGCTAATGTGCCTGGGAAGCAGTAGATGTTGACACAAGAACCTGGTTTCCTGCCACTTACATGGGAGACCTTGATGGAGTTCCTACCTTCTATCTTTGGCTTGGCCTAACCTTGTATGTGTGGGTATTTGGGGAGTGAATCAGTAGATGGAAGATCTTCCTCTCTCTATAACTCTCCATATCTCTGTCACTTTGCCTTTCAATTAAATAAACTTTTTAAAAACCATGGCAAAAATAAATACAAAGAACACATTGGATATAAGAAGATCAGTTTTGAGACTGCTACAATATTCCAGAATAAAGTTGTAAAGCATAAAATAGGACATACTGAGACAGAGTTGTTAGGTCTCTATATATACATGGAGATGTTTGAAAGTTTTCCTAGGGAATACCTAGGAGTGGAATTGTTGGGCAGTAAGGTATGCACCTTTATTTAGCAGATTGTTGTTCAATTGCTCTTAAAAATAGATATTCCAATTTGTATTTCCACTAGCAACTTTATGAAAAATACTCTTATTGCAATAGCTTTGACAGCATTTTATAAGATTCATATTTTTTGTGAATGTCAATAAGAGATCTCTTT